>CM054122.1:144611394-145941394 GCA_028751855.1 Ambrosia trifida | reverse complement strand
GTCTTCTGGCTATCAACGTCATCCCTTGATGCATGATTAACTAACCGTCCATTATTTTTAACGTTATTTTCACGAAATTACTAAAATAACATTAAAATTAGTGCAACTTTATTTTTTTTCCCGAGGGCCACACACACACACACACACACACACACATATATATATATATATTACATGCGCACAGCCGTAAGCGGTGCTGATATTGAAAGATATTAATATCATACAAATTTTATAAAGAAATATCAACACCATATGAATTCTTGAAGACTTTTAAGAAGCTAAAAAAGTTGAAACAATACATTAAAAAGTGTATATTCTATTATGGATGGACACAATTTAAGTTTAAAAAGGAGAATGTATAGTTATAGTAGATACAACTTGTACTCAACGTATAAAACAGTAAAATTTGGAAGAAGCTATGTTGATAAATTACCCAATACTTTGCATTTTTGTGCACTTAATCTTCTGGAAGGTGCTTGCTATCTTCGAGAAATACAATAAAAAGTAAAATCTATACTGGATAATAAAAATACATTATATGCATTTTGTAAAAGATAGGAAAGCTAGTTACCTAAGCAAATTCACTAACAACACAAAGTTCATGTGGACTACTCACAAATGAACCTAACATCTAAGAGGGTGTTTGGGATTGAGTTTGGAGATGCAAAAGTGCTTTTGGTCAAAAGTGCTTATTGGCTTATAACTTTTTGAAAAGGTGTTTTAAAAAAAGTGTTTGGATTAGCTTTTGGGATGAGAAACGTCAAAAAGTCAATAAATTGTTGTTTTTTAAGTGTTTCGCTTAACTTATTGTGAATATTGGTTGTATAGGTGGTATATTTGTAATTTTTTTCCAAAAGTCAAAAGCCAAAAGCCAGGATTTCTAACTTTTCAAAAACAACTTTTCCACCCTTAAAAGGCAAAAGCCAAAAGTCAAAACAGAAAGTGCTTTTGGGTTACACAAACAGCTTATTGACTTATTGGCTTTTTGAAAAAGCCAATAAGTCAATAAGTTGTTTTGAAACACAATCCCAAACACCCTCTAAATAAATTTTTCATGTTTAGCTTTCTCAAGATCTGCAAAAATAAGCTTTAGATAAGTTATATCTCAACACATGCATTAAACAAATTAAACAAAATAAGCTTCAGAAAGGGGTGGCGGCGCAGCTTGTTGTCCGCCTACCCGTTATCTTGATGTAATTTTCTTTGTCCTGGAATGAAAGTATCATTTATAGTAAAAAAAATTAATAACAATACTTATACCTCGATCTCTTGCTTCGGATCTTAAATGACCCTTTCGCTTCTACCATGCTTCATAGTGAACAAAAATTCATCATTCAATAAACGTATCCACATAGAAAAAGCCTTAAAACCATTTATTTACCCAAAAAAAAAACATTAATGTGAGCCAAACTTAATTAAGGAGCCAAACAAATTTAGGGAAAAAAAAGAATAAAAAAAAAACAGGCGCTCTGAATCTATTGTGGAAAACCCACATCTTTAGTGTAGTCGTGAAAAAGAATCCACATTGCAGTATGTGGAAACTATTCATCTACGATTTCAATCCAAGTTAAAAACTAATACTTTGCCTAAGTAACTTGAAACATACAATTGCATGACACAAACACTAATCGAAGATAAAACCCTAATCGAAAACAAATTATTAATTGATACAATCCGAACTTTAGATCAACGGTTCCTATCACGAACACAAACATCAAAAGTAATAACTCACCTTGTTTGTGCCACCGATCAGAAAAGGGATAACAAAACTCTAACTGAACACAAACATCAAAGAGGACGTAAGAATTGAAAATTAAAGCCCTTAAATTGTTGATGCAAACAAAAAAAAATCCAAAATTAAAGGCAAGATGAACTTACTGGAATGATGACATGAAGGAGAATCCGTTAAGAAGAAAGAAGCATATACAAAAGCGATAATATTTCTGTGAGATGATCTATTTGTTATGATTTATGAGAAAAACAGGGAAAGAAAGTAGTAAAAAGCAAGTGAAAAATGAGCGGGAAAAAAAGAATTAGATGGCCTGAGAACATGCCATGTGAATAGGTTTTATTTATATATTATAGTAGATTGTACACCAGTTCAAAACTTTTAGCCACATTTTAGGAAAAACAATGTAACATTTTGTAGCCATACTAGAAAAGTGTAGCCACATTTGATCTATGGCAGCAATATTTGTTCAATTTTTTATTCATGTGACCAAAAACACATCTTTGGGAAACCTTTAGCCACACTTTACAAAAAAAATGTGTTATTTAGTAGCCACACTTAATGAAAGAAACAAAATTAGTAACTATAAATATTTTGTCGTTAATTAGATCCAATGATTGTCACTTAGGCCCAAAGACAGTCATTTAGATTCAATCATTGTCACTTAGACCCAATGAAGGTCATTTAGACCCAATGATAGTCAATTAGACCCGATGATGGTCAATTAGGCCCGTCGATGGTTAATTACAACCAATGATCATAAATTAGATCCAATGATGGTTAGTTACACCAATGATGGTCAGTTGGATCCAATGATGGTTAGCTAGGCCGAATTATGGTCAGTTAGATCCAATGATGGTCAATTAGAACCAATGATCGTCATTTATATCCATTGATGGTCAATTAGATCCAATGATGGTTAATTACACCACTGATGGTCAGTTGGATCCACTGATGGTCAGTTAGGCCCAATGATGGTTAGTTAGATCCAATGATGGTCAGGTAGATCCAACCATTGTCACTTAGACCCAATGATGGTCATTTAGACCCGATGATGGTCAATTAGACCCAATGATTGTCATTTAGATCCAACGATGGTCAATTAGATCCAATGATGGTTAATTAGAACTAATGACCGTCAATCAGATCCAATGATGGTCAATTAGATCCAATGATGATTAATTAAACCAATGAACTCCAGTTGGATCCAATGATGGTCAGTTAGATCCAATGATGGTCATTTAGACCCAATGATGGTGAATTAGACCTGATGATGGTGAATTAGACCTGATGATGGTCAATAGGCACAACGATGGTCAATTATAACCAATGAACACCAATTAGATCAAATGATGGTCAATTAGATCCAATGATGGTTAATTAAACCAATAATGGCCAATTAGATCCAATGATGGACAGTAAGCTCAATGATGCTTTGTTACATCAAACGATGGTCAGTTAGGTCCAATGATAGTTAGGTAAACCTAGAAATTGTCACTTAGACCCAATGATGGTCAGTTAGGCTCAATGATTGTCAATTAGTTAGATATTTATAGACATACACAGTAAAAATTTATCCAACTAAACTAAAATAAAGTTATTATATGTAAATACGCCACGTATTTGCTATTGAAATAATCAAATGTGAAATCGGCGCGAGAAACGGAAAAAAACACACCGTTTTTGACACGCTATTAAAGAACTGATGTCAGAATCAGACGTCGTGATGCGTGCTTTTAACCAGGGTCGTGCTTTCAGAATAATTATTTATTATAAATAATGTTAATTATTAAGTTTCGAAAGTTAACGAATTGTCTAAACGTAGGAAACCCTGAGCGAATTAAATTACACGATTTAATGCGTGTGTCGAACACACGTGTCTGACAACGAAAATAATATGTATTTGGCTCGATTTAGTTATGTTTTTAATTTCGAGTAATACCAACTGATTTTGTGAATATTTACCAAACCAAATAACTAAAACAAGGCATGATATGCTTTAAACGGGTTCGTGCACGCGGTATGACCTTAAGTATAACTATAAATTCTTTCTCCTCCCCCCTCACTTTTTCTTGGCAACCACCAACCAAAACCCTAACTCTCTACCCTATCTCTAACCCGACCTTCTGTTTCTTTTCCGACCTCCACAGGTTATGTCAGCTTCGTCAAGTGCCAGTGATAATCATAGGTAATCGATGAATGCTGATAACCAATTGCCGGCTGGTCGTGGTCCTCAATCTCCAATGGCAAACGTCACCATCAATGTGTCAACATGGTCCCAATTTAAGGAAAAAAAAATACATATGTAGGGTTTAATATGTATACACTGTACGCACTGAGAATATGAATGGACATGAATTTCCTACGTTTCTTTATGTATTCCAAATCGTCGACCAAACTATTCTGCAAATTCCAAAATCATCGGCAGAAATGTTGCGTCACAAAGCCTATTGCCATTTCTCTCTCTCTCTCTCTCTCTCTCTCTCTCTATATATATATATATATATATATATATATATATATAAGGAGTTAGTTTGTTGAATATAAAACAGAGTCTGGTTGTTAGCGTGTTTTGTGTTCTAATGAGTTAGTTTATTGAACATAAAACACATCTGGTTATTAGTGTGTTTTATGTTGTAATGACTTAGTTTATTGAATATAAAACACAATCTGATTGTTACGGTGTTTCTAAACTAATGGGTTAGTTTGTTGAACATATAACACATACTGATTTGTTAAATATGTTTTTTAAGTGATGAGTTAGTTGGTTGAACATAAAACACCCAAGGTTATGATTTTATGGGTTTATGTTGGTTTGATTCTCAAATGGGTTTGATGCTTAAAACACATTAGAATATGGGTGTATTGTATGTCGTTTTAATCAGTGTGTTTTATCTTCAAAAAAATAGTGGGTTTCAAAAAAAATATGGATGGTTAGTTGATTACATTCTCAGAATCAAATATGTTGATTGGTTAATGATTTGAATAATATCCCTATAATCTCTTACATTTATTAAATATTTAAATTTCCATAAATCTTGAATAGGTATTGTTTTGGTCAAAAATTACTTTGCTAGAAATAACTTTGTTTTCCAAATTAGTAAAAGTGAGGTAGAGTGCTATTTGTGTTGAATATGCTTTTAAAGTCTAGTTTTATTCTGAAAATAGTGCATCAAGATGCAAAACAAACGAATATATGACAACTATGCTCAGGATGGTAAAGGTAAATTTAAGGATGGACAGTTTTATCCTGAGGATGTAACTGTCAGTCAGGAATGTGAATTGAGCTAAGATAGATGATTATAAGTATAATGCAATAAAGAAATGACACTCAATGTACGAGGAAAGCCCTTGATCAGTTGTTGATCGCCGGCACAAAACCTCGGGAGGAGTCTAGGCCCCTGCCTTGTTTGTTAATATTAATAGTGAAAAGATAGTACAACTTTGGATGAATGATGGACGAGTGTTCTATGAATACAATGATAAGTGCTTTGTGCGTGTGAGTATCAGAGTATCAAGTGGCGTTCAGGTGAATGTGATGTGTCCTATACTCGTCGATCATCCCCTATTTATAGTTACACAAAAGTAAATAGAAGATCCCACATAATCCGTAACTTAGTTAAGTTCTTTGATGGCTTCAGGTGACCGTTGTGTTGTTTCAACTGAATATAGTCATTGTAGCAACAGTTTCCATTTTCTTCGCCTATTTTTAATGCTTTTCGGTTACAAGTTTGACTCCTTATTTGAGCTTGGACTTGTCTTGCGTATGTAACTCTCTTATCTCTGACTTCTTTGACCGAGTATAGCAATATAGAAGTTGGAGAAGAGTTTCGAGTTTACAATATTGATTGCTTGTACCTGCATTAATGTCATAGAAATATAATCTGTTATTCCATCCTCAGGATGTGCACATGCTAATATACAGTTACATCCTGAAGTCTGTCGAGTCCTTCAGCATCCTGAGGATGCTACACTAAGGATATGAGGTAAAAGCATCCTGAGGATTTTCACCACAAACAGGTATATAATTACCCTAATGCCCCTAAGGCTAAACTAAATCTCTGCAACGTGTCACTCTCACAAGCTTTCGTACTATTCTCACAAAAAGAGGTCTTTGTACCCAAACCTCTATCTGTGTTTGTGTGTATGTATATATATATATATACATATATGCGTGTGTGTATTATGTATATGATAGGATTTATGAGAGAACTAAGTAAAAACTAAGAACTTTTATTAAAATGTGATTAGTTGATATGGGCCGAACCTCATCTCACAATTCTCTCATGTCCACTGCCCCCTTCCCCCCCTTCCTAATTAACTATCCTATTATGGTGATTAACAAAAGTTTTGGGTGAGGTGGTATGGGGCGTCACACACACTAGTGAGTTTGCCCGTGCGATGCAACAAGTGTCACCGAGACTCTTTTGTAGAGCGTAATCTAACCCGACATGTCTTAAACAATGATTATATTTGTGCATTATTGTTGTTTTTAATTGTTATTATGACTATGCAAATATTTAATAATTGTTTGCTTATGCATTTAAGTAAGATAGTACTACATGCGGCGGGTGAAAGCGAACCTCTTTTAGATAGTATAATCTAACCCCATGCATTAAACACTGATTATATTTTATTATTATTATTAATATTAATATTAATATTATTATTATTATAAGTATTTAGTAATTTTATACTCAAATATTTAAATAAGATAATATTATTAATTAAGATAATACTTAATTATATGTATGAGATATATTATTAAATGAGGTCAAGTTAAGCACTATGACTTGAAGCACTTATACCTTATCTTTCGAAAGTTATAGTAGACATTTTATTTTATTTTTGTAAAATTACCTTTTTGTATGTTTAAAATGATTTATAATATATTATAGATTAATCATTATGGCTTGAAGCAATTATATATATATATATATATATATATATATATATATATATATATATATATTCTTCTACATTTTATGCTTTTATAAATGATTTTTGTTAAGAAACTTCTAATATTATGATACTCGAATTCAAATAAAAAAGTATTTATATGTAAACGATAAAGTGATGATATGTAACAAAACAAGTGTAGTTACATATCAACATTGTGTTATTACAAATCAACACTTTGTGTAACAGATTTAACACTATACTGATTACCGTTTTTACTTTTTACGTTAAAAGTATTGTGTATATTATCTTTCTTCCAACAAATTATGTCTGATTATGGTAAACATATAAATTTAGCTAAAGGTGAGGATTAGTTTATCTATAAAATTCTTATAATCTTTTTATAAGAAAAAAATTCACCTTATCTATATCTATGTATATCTATACTACATTATAAAGGAGGAGACATAGGCAAATATGTTTAAATTGTCCAAAGTTAAGATAGTATACCAATGGTTTCTTTACATCTATACTACATTATAAAGGAGGAGACATGGACAAATATGTCTAAATTGTCCAAATTTAAGATGGTATATGTTTTGGTCAAAAATTACCTAGTAGAAATAATTTTGTATTCCAAATTAGAAATTGTGAGGTAGAGTGCTAAATGTGTGAAATATATTAAAGACTCAATTGTATTCTGAAAATGGTGTATCAGGATGCTAAAAAAAAGTAAATAAGTGACAACTATGCTCGGGATGGCTTGGGTTTGCTTCGGGATGGACAGTTATATCCTCGGGATGGAACTGTCTAACAGAATAATGAAATAGGAAAAAAATCAATGAATGCAAATGTAATGCGATAAAAGAAAGACACTCGATGTATGAGGAAAGCCCTTGATCAATGTAGATCGCCGGCACAAAACCTCGGGAAGAGTCTAAGCCCCTGCCTTGTTTGTTAAAATTAATAAGGTAAAAATAGTACAACTTTGGATAGGTGATGAACAAGTATCTAAGAGTACAATATGAGTGTTGTGTGTGTGTAGAGAGTATCAGGTGTTCTATGAAGTGTTAAGCAAGTGAGAAGAAGTGTCCTAGACGCGTTTGATCACCCCCTATTTATAGTTACACGAAAGTAAATAATGAATCCCATGATATCCGCCATGTTTAATGATCTTGTGGACTATTTCAGGTGACCGTTGTGTTGTTTCAACTGAATATGACCGTTGTAGCAGTTGTTTCAACTGAATATAGTTGTTATATGGTTGTTTCCCCCTTTCTCTCCTATATTTAATGCTTGCCGATTACAAGTTTGACTTCTTCTTTGAGATTGGACTTGTTCCACATGCATAGCTCTTCAATGATCAGCTCCCCTAACTTAAATGAGTCAATATAGCCATTAGGGAGGAGTTACAAGCCTTAATATTGATTAAGTGTACCTGCAATAATACCATAATAAGATAATTCGTTAGTCCATCCTCAAGATGCACAGAGGTGAGAACACTGTTACATCCTGAATCCTACTTAGTCCTTAAGGAAGTATATGAGTTCATAAGGAATTTATACAACAAAACCTGTTACAAGATCTTGCAAACAAAGTATGTACATTCATAGGCAATGATATCCTTTCTATGAATAACTCAGGGGCTTTCCCTGAATTAACTGTGTTCCGGCCATATGACCAGAATGCGAAGTCTGATTTTGCATCCTCTATATTGTAACATCGCAAAATTTTCACCGAATTTTGATACGAAAAAGCCCTTATTTTATCCTTAATTCTACACTAATGTGCCCAAGTCTATATTTATTTTTTCCAAACTCGCAACCTATATGTAAATATATATATATATATATAATGCATTTTTTATATAATAAATAATAATAATAATAATAATAATAATAATAATAATAATAATAATAATAATAATAATAATACCCACATTTAAACTACAAACCCAAACTTAACTCTAAGCCCACCCCTTTCCTTTTGGAATTTCTGGAAGCCCACTAACAGACCAGCCCAAGCCCACTAGCCTTTTCCTTCCCCTCTTCTGTTGTTTAAAAAAAAAATAATAAAAAGCTGCTCAAGCCGGGTTTCGAACCCTAGCCGAGCGGAACCCAACACAACCACCAAACCAGCTGGGCCACACGGATATCTTGTTTTATTTCCAACTTGTTTTATATAAATACACTTCTTTCCTTTCTCCCTTTCCTCCTTCGCGATCAGCAGCAGCAGACATGGCATGAGAATTCCATCTTTGACCAATCAATTAGCTAGATTAACGCGTAATTAACCATGGTTTGACTAGGAATCGTGATTATCGGCCTATCACAAGTCTTATACACGTATTAACGTTATCAATTCATACCAAATTTAACCGTTTACGCGTCAAACACTTATAGCGAAGTCAACCATACCAAATTCAAGGATTCGATCGATACACTATAAATTGGCCATCTGCGAGCAGTCCCAACTCGCCACTCAATCTCCCTCAACCTCCAATTTCCATTATCCAACCTCTGTCATTTGTTTTCTGTTCGTGTTTTTGACCGAGACTTTGACCGATCAATCGAGCTTGTAACGTAACTGTAAGTTTAATTTCTTGTGTGGGATTAGTTAATCGGCATATTCACAACGTTAACCCCATGATTAATTGGGTTAACGTTGTGAGATTTGAATGATTAAAAACCTAGGGCTCGATTGATGTTAATTTGGGGAAGAACACTAGGTTGGTTTACGTTATTTATATTTCAAAAACAAGAAACAAACACAACCATCGATCCAGATCAGATGGTTGTGTCTGTTGCATTCCACCCGAGCCACCCGGGTTCGAGTCCCGCGAGTGGCGTCCCTTTTTGGCCATTTTTCTCATTTATCCATTTTAAACAAATCAAATACTTATATATAATACATTTAATTTTATAAATTCGTTTTTAATTATCAAAATCCTTTTATAAATTCTAAAAAAATTATTTTTAACAAATCTGATATAAATGTTTCACTTACAATTTTTAGTTTTTAAAAATTTATTTATTTAATATATATAATAAATAAATCAAGTTTATTCTATTTTATTTATAAAATTCCATAAAAATATCAAAACAATCTTATAAATTTCCACAAAAATTATTCTAAGTTTTTATAACAATAAACTTTTCTGAAATGATTTTTATTACAGAAAAACCTTTTATTTAATATTTTTAATCAATTTTTGTTAGTTTTAATCATAATTAAATCATAATAAATCCAATTTTTAATATTTTTGCACCAAAATTTTATACAAATTATTTCTGAATATTTAGAACAGAAATATAATTTTTAAAATGATAATTCTTTAATTTTAGTATTTTTAAGATATTAAAGTTAAAGTTTGACAATTTGTAATAAATAGATTTAATAATCTATTTTAAAGAAAATAATTTTGCAAAAATTATTTTTATACTTTAAACACATTATTGTGACCATCCTAAATTTAAATTTCATAAAAAGATTTTTGGTTAATTATTTACTAAATTTCTCTCAATTGTCGAATATTTTTAATAATAATCAAACAAGCATTTATCCCCAATTCGAAGCCCAAGAAACTTATACATTTGTAGACCTGATAGACTTAGACATATTTATTACCTCATTATAGGGTGATACTTGATACATTTGGGCAACACAATTATCCAAATTTCTCAACAGATATAACATTTTACCAAGGTGAGTTTTACATAGCCCCTTTTCTATTTATCACCATTTTTGGGGTGAAACATGTTACAACATCATTTATGCAATTCAATCATCAATGTGTCTATGTGTTTTCTATGTTGCATTATGTCTTGAGCATGATTAGAGTAAGCACCATTCTAGCATAATCATTAACTCCGTACAAGCCGACGATATACCTTGATAGATCTATTGGACTGACAATCCCACCCGGATACGTGCCTCCTACAAAGGTAGCGTGGGTGTTTGTTATCATATAACATATTCAAGTGAACCATGAGCGTATGGGATGTATCATATTATAACAGTCACCAGGGTTGGTTATGCACTCGATTTATTTCTAGTATGTTCTCACATATGGACTTGATTGACATGGCACATGAATTGCACAACATTTTTATTCAATTATCAAAAACCTATGTAATTCTCACCAACTTTTGTTGACCCAAAACCTTTTCAACTTAACATGTTTCAGGTTCTATTTGCTTTAAGATTTGAATTGATGCTTGAAGATATGTGTATAGTTTTATTCAAATTTGATGTACAAATTCTAGAACAATTGTATGTAATTCATTTAAATCATTTAATGGAATTTATTATTCACCATGAGCCACTGAACAATCATCAATACGTGGCACCCCGATGTTTCCGCCATCGGTTGGGGTGTTACAGATTGGTATCAGAGTCATGGTTATAGGGAATTAGGTTATTAGAAAAATAATCTAGACTATAACCTTAGGATTTAACCAGTACTTGCTTCTTTTACTTGTTATTCTCTATCTCCCTCCTACTTCTTATCCCTACTTTCATCCCTACAAGAAGGTTGCCCTCCATCACTGGATCCACTCTTAGACTAATAGGACAAAATCCTCAGGATCTCGTTGAAGTTCTAGATTTTAATAACGAACACGTGTAATCTGGAAGGGTGAACGCCTGTATTCTGAGTCTTCTGTCTAGGCTGGCATTGCGCATATATCCCAATCAGACGAGGGACCCGGATGCCTACCTGGGAATTCTCGGGATGAGTGTTCACTTATAGGCTAAAGCATGTCTTCATATGTTATTAGAATCTGGAATCTTTGATAAGTCAACGTTTTCGTTTATTCGTTTTAATTAATGAATAAATGATTACATTCCTTATATTACCTCATTCATTTCATGCCTCATTGAGACTTCATTGTATCTCTTACAGATCATGTCTCCATGCCACAGCACTCGCATTAACAGTGGTGACAATCATGAAGAAGGGAGCAGCAACCACAACCACGACCACAACACTAACCACAACAATGGAGGTGACGCCCAACTAGCTACAATTATCTCTCAACAATTGGCACAACAAATCACAACTCTGGTTTCTAACTTGTTGGCTCAAGTCATCCCAATGAATGGGAACGACAATGGAAATGGAAATGGCGATGGAAATCACATAAAGAATAGAACCTTAGTTCGGAAAAGCGAGAAAACAAGTATTGTGGCCGCAGTAACTACCAAGAACCAGAAGCGTAAGATCAGGAATCCTAATGTAAACCTCACTACACAAGCCTCTAACAAGAAGCCTTATGCAAGAAACTTTCCATTGTGTAACACATGCAATCGACATCATCCCACTGTTTCAGCATGTCGCGTGTGCACCAATTGTGGTAGGTATGGCCATCTGGTCAACACATGTCGCGAGACCCCAAACCCTAATGCCAATCAACCCACCAACCCTGCTCAGGCTGATAATCCTAATCGATACAACTATGGTCAATGCTATGAATGTGGGGACCCAAATCACTACCGTAACCGATGCCCTAAACTAAACCGAGATCAAGACCCTCCAGCTACTTAACAGCAAGTCCCACCATTTAAATGTTGTTTGCTTTTAATTCTATGTAATGGCGCTTTTGATTCAAGTAATAAATTCAAGTATTATCATAACATCTGTGTGCATGCTTGTTTGAATGTGAACTAATTGCTATATCTATAATCATACTTGCTTACTTGTACAACAATTAGTTGACTACCAAACAATCTACTCAACGATTGGTAGAGGTCATCATGTCTTTCCAACAGTCGGGGAGAGGCCCTACAACCTGCTCAACGACTGGTGGAGGCTATCGAACCTGCTCAACAATCGATAGAGTCATAAAAGGACGCAAGACCCTAATGTAAGGTAAATTGGTAATTACGGTCCGGAACGTAATCACGAATTTACAGGTACGTTAAGGTAGTGTGAAATTTTATCAAGGTTTCCGGTGGTTGACCAATTGTAAACCTAGTGTTTCTCTTAACTTCGGGACGAAGTTCCTAAAAGTAGGGGAGACTGTAACATCGCAAAATTTTCACCGAATTTTGATACGAAAAAGCCCTTATTTTATCCTTAATTCTACACTAATGTGCCCAAGTCTATATTTATTTTTTCCAAACTCGCAACCTATATGTAAATATATATATATATATATAATGCATTTTTTTATATAATAAATAATAATAATAATAATACCCACATTTAAACTACAAACCCAAACTTAACTCTAAGCCCACCCCTTTCCTTTTGGAATTTCTGGAAGCCCACTAACAGACCAGCCCAAGCCCACTAGCCTTTTCCTTCCCCTCTTCTGTTGTTTAAAAAAAATAATAAAAAGCTGCTCAAGCCGGGTTTCGAACCCTAGCCGAGCGGAACCCAACACAACCACCGAACCAGCTGGGCCACACGGATATCTTGTTTTATTTCCAACTTGTTTTATATAAATACACTTCTTTCCTTTCTCCCTTTCCTCCTTCGCGATCAGCAGCAGCAGACATGGCATGAGAATTCCATCTTTGACCAATCAATTAGCTAGATTAACGCGTAATTAACCATGGTTTGACTAGGAATCGTGATTATCGGCCTATCACAAGTCTTATACACGTATTAACGTTATCAATTCATACCAAATTTAACCGTTTACGCGTCAAACACTTATAGCGAAGTCAACCATACCAAATTCAAGGATTCGATCGATACACTATAAATTGGCCATCTGCGAGCAGTCCCAACTCGCCACTCAATCTCCCTCAACCTCCAATTTCCATTATCCAACCTCTGTCATTTGTTTTCTGTTCGTGTTTTTGACCGAGACTTTGACCGATCAATCAAGCTTGTAACGTAACTGTAAGTTTAATTTCTTGTGTGGGATTAGTTAATCGGCATATTCACAACGTTAACCCCATGATTAATTGGGTTAACGTTGTGAGATTTGAATGATTAAAAACCTAGGGCTCGATTGATGTTAATTTGGGGAAGAACACTAGGTTGGTTTACGTTATTTATATTTCAAAAACAAGAAACAAACACAACCATCGATCCAGATCAGATGGTTGTGTCTGTTGCATTCCACCCGAGCCACCCGGGTTCGAGTCCCGCGAGTGGCGTCCCTTTTTGGCCATTTTTCTCATTTATCCATTTTAAACAAATCAAATACTTATATATAATACATTTAATTTTATAAATTCATTTTTAATTATCAAAATCCTTTTATAAATTCTAAAAAAATTATTTTTAACAAATCTGATATAAATGTTTCACTTACAATTTTTAGTTTTTAAAAGTTTATTTATTTAATATATATAATAAATAAATCAAGTTTATTCTATTTTATTTATAAAAAACCATAAAAATATCAAAACAATCTTATAAATTTCCACAAAAATTATTCTAAGTTTTTATAACAATAAACTTTTCTGAAATGATTTTTATTACAGAAAAACCTTTTATTTAATATTTTTAATCAATTTTTGTTAGTTTTAATCATAATTAAATCATAATAAATCCAATTTTTAATATTTTTGCACCAAAATTTTATACAAATTATTTCTGAATATTTAGAACAGAAATATAATTTTTAAAATGATAATTCTTTAATTTTAGTATTTTTAAGATATTAAAGTTAAAGTTTGACAATTTGTAATAAATAGATTTAATAATCTATTTTAAAGAAAATAATTTTGCAAAAATTATTTTTATACTTTAAACACATTATTGTGACCATTTTAAATTTAAATTTCATAAAAAGATTTTTGGTTAATTATTTACTAAATTTCTCTCAATTGTCGAATATTTTTAATAATAATCAAACAAGCATTTATCCCCAATTCGAAGCCCTAGAAACTTATACATTTGTAGACTTGATAGACTTAGACATATTTATTACCTCATTATAGGGTGATACTTGATACATTTGGGCAACACAATTATCCAAATTTCTCAACAGATATAACATTTTACCAAGGTGAGTTTTACATAGCCCCTTTTCTATTTATCACCATTTTTGGGGTGAAACATGTTACAACATCATTTATGCAATTCAATCATCAATGTGTCTATGTGTTTTCTATGTTGCATTATGTCTTGAGCATGATTAGAGTAAGCACTATTCTAGCATAATCATTAACTCCGTACAAGCCGACGGTATACCTTGATAGATCTATTGGACTGACAATCCCACCCGGATACGTGCCTCCTACAAAGGTAGCGTGGGTGTTTGTTATCGTATAACATATTCAAGTGAACCATGAGCGTATGGGATGTATCATATTATAACAGTCACCAGGGTTGGTTATGCACTCGATTTATTTCTAGTATGTTCTCACATATGGACTAGATTGACATGGCACATGAATTACACAACATTTTTATTCAATTATCAAAAACCTATGTAATTCTCACCAACTTTTGTTGACCCAAAACCTTTTCAACTTAACATGTTTCAGGTTCTATTTGCTTGAAGATTTGAATTGATGCTTGAAGATATGTGTATAGTTTTATTCAAATTTGATGTACAAATTCTAGAACAATTGTATGTAATTCATTTAAATCATTTAATGGAATTTATTATTCACCATGAGCCACTGAACAATCATCAATACGTGGCACCCCGATGTTTTCGCCATCGGTTGGGGTGTTACATATATGGATCTGCTTCCTATACCTGCCTTTCCACCTGGGTTTAAGATATCCATTCTCCTGTTCATCAAAGAGTTATTTGATATAACTGGGACGGCCTATGCCCAGGCTATGCCTAAGGTTTGGAGGATCCTGATGGTCTGTAATAAGATCATCAAGAATCATGGTATCAATCTTCAGATTGGTGACCTGTCTTACCTGTATAAGTTGAAAACTCATGGTTCCAACCGTTATGTTCTTCAGCTTACAAAGATCCTCATTTCTTGCAAGATGTCATTAAGTCTGATAGGTCTTGGGAATCTGTAACAACCCGAGTTGTTACGGGTCTCGTAAACGGGTCGGGTCGTACCCGACCACCCAAATATTATATTAATTTATAATAGTAATTTTAATAAAGTTGTAGCCAAACACTCCATGTTTTCCTGTTAAACCCGTTGCAAAAACACCCGAGTTTCATCTATTATCTTCATAACCAAACACCCTATTCTAGTTGCTATTCGCATATCCAAACACTCCCTATTCTAGTTTGATTATACAAACAACCCCTTCTTATCTCTCGCATCTCTCTCTCTGCATTCACAATTAGAACACAACACACCCTTGTGTGTGTTTACAATCAAGAAAACAACCAAGAGCAGCTGCCGCCTCCTCTCCGGCGAATCTCCGGCCGCCGCCTTCTGTTTTTTCGGTAAGCCTCTTCCCCAACGAACACCTTCCTCCTCCCTCTCCTCTGTCTTAATAACCTACCGATAAACAACCATCTATAATCATAACCCGATAATTACCCTCACCCTAAACCATCACTCGAATCTATCACCGTCTAACTTGATAACCACCATGATCCTTCCCTTTTGTTCCTGTTAATTGAAGCCAGACAGTCACCAATTATGATGACTATCATCGGTAACCATTCATCGTGTCTATCTTCAGGTTCTTAATTTGTACTTGATAAGCCTCCCGTAATCTTTCCTCTGCTCATAATCCGTAGTTGTTACTCTGAACCGTAGACCCGTTTCTTAGACTGAATCGATGACCAAACACTCACCGGTTCCGGTGACTGTGGTCCGGTGAACAGGTACCTTTTTATCGAGTTATTATCACGCACACACACACATCGATATGTGTGTGTGGTGTCGGGTTATTAACAGGAATTACAAGGGCCCAATTATTCTATGATATTATTGAGTATGTGTTCTTGAATCTGTGAGTTATGAAGGATGATTGAGCCTTCCCTTGTGTTATGATCGTATTACGATTATAATACGTATATTCTAATCCTATTCTATTATGTCCAGGTTCACACACACATCGGCTGATGTGTGTGTTTGTGTAACATTTCATAATTTTCCCCAATTTTTGAATTAGTAAAATCACCACCTTATCTATATTATAATCCTTTTGTACAGGTATAACCATGTCTAAAATTCAAAACATTCTTATAATAAAAATAAAAATAATCTGTTTTACAAATAAAGAAATATATATATATATATATATAGAGAGAGAGAGAGAGAGAGAGAAAGAATGAAATTTTTTCTTTCCTTTTTTTTTTCCAAACTAAACAAAACACTATACTACCCAAACATAACCCAATAAGCTTAACCCTTATACAATTTTAGAGCCCAATTAAAACCCAGCCCAAACCAAAACCGGCCCATCTAAAACCCCACTTGTTTCCTTGTTGCTGCACATAATCGAACCAAACAAACAATCAGTTGACCTCTTGATTGAATCGAAATAAGGAAACAAGCGTATGATTGATTCATGTTAATGGATTGGCACAATATTTCCGCACGAAATAAGCATCTATACACGCGTTTAAACACTAATCAATCATCAAATCACGGCCCTAACCATTGTGAAACTTTGACCGAATTAAATTTATAGTATGGATCAAATCCGTATATAACTACCTCTGCAAAAACTGTTTTCGGCACACTCTAGATCCAAATAACAAACCAATTTCTCCAAACAACGCTCTAGGATTGAATTTTGTTTCGTCACACCCCGAGTCCAAAATCTCTCAAATTCGTCTCATCTAGGAACGATTAACAGGTAATTGATTATGATTTACACTTGTTTCTTACCCTATAACAAAAACCCCATTGTTTATTAAACGATTAAATAGTCGTGTAATTTGTATAGGAAACTAGGGTT
This sequence comes from Ambrosia trifida, assembly GCA_028751855.1. Classification (NCBI taxonomy): domain Eukaryota; kingdom Viridiplantae; phylum Streptophyta; class Magnoliopsida; order Asterales; family Asteraceae; genus Ambrosia; species Ambrosia trifida. Next base: position 145,923,968 of record CM054122.1, on the reverse strand, counting down.
CTTAAGGTTCAAATGGGGAAGATGACTCACATGTATTATAAGTTAAATATATTTCGAAACTAAACATATCACCAAATCTGATATATATCAGATGGTTTCAGGTGTGTGTTAAAACTTAGGGACAGGTCTGACTCGGGTTCGATCCCTGGCACATGCAAACCTTTTTTTAAAAACCCTTTATACTTATATATTCATTATTATTTTTAAAAATGATTTTAAAATACTAAATCTACTTTATAAATTCAATAAAAATTATCTTATGATATTCTGATAATAAAGTTTATCATACAATTTGTAGTTTTTCAAAAATCATTTATTTATTATATATTATAAATATTACAAGTTTATTCCTTAATAATTTTAAAATCTATAAAATATCAAAACGACTTTATAAAATTCCACAAAAATTATTCTAAACTTATAAATCAATAAACATTTCTGAAATAAATTTTATTTCAGAAAAATCATTTATTTAATATATTTAATCGATTTTTGTTATTTTGATCAAGGAATAAATCATAATAAATTCATTTTTCATTATTTTTGCATCAAAATTTACATAAATTATTATTAATCATTTAGATCAGAAATATAAATTTTTGATTCGAAATTTATAAATTTTAATATTTTTAAATATTAAGTCTATATTTTGTCAAATAAGTATTAATATATAAATATTCATTAATTAAGTAAATAATTTTATAAAAATTATTTTCACATTTATTACATTATAATTCAACTACTTTTAGTTAATATTGGTCAGAAATACTTTTATTAATTATTTCTTTATTTATTTAAGTTATTAACAATTATTCAGATTTAATCATAAACCAATTATTAATCCCCAAATTAGGATCCTTAGCACATTTTAGACTAGAAAACTTAGACTTATTAAGTTTTCCCCAACACTTATTTATTACCTTGAAATAGGGTGATATTTGGATACACACGAGCCACATTTACTTATATAACAAGGGTCTCCATTCTAACACTAAGGTGAGTTTATATAGATTGGTATCAGAGCCATGGTTATAGGGAATTAGGTTATTAGAAAAATAATCTAGTCTATAACCATAGGATTTTAACTAGTACTTGCTCCTTTTACTTGCAACCTTACTTGTTTCTATTCTCTATCTCCTTCCTACTTCTTATCCCTACTTTAATCCCTACAAGAAGATTGCTCTCCATCACTGGATCTACTCTTAGACTAATAGGACAAAATCCTCAGGTTTAGCCTGAACCACCTTGAGATCTCGTCGAAGTTCTAGATTTTAATAACGAACACGTGCAACCTGGAAGGGTGAACGCCTGTATTCTGAGTTTTCTGTCTAGGACTGGCATTGCGCATATGTCCCAATCAGACGAGGGACCCGGATGCCTACCTGGGAATTCTCGGGATGAGTGTTCACTTATAGGCTAAAGCATGTCTTCACAATGTTATTAGAATCTAGAATCTTTGATAAGTCAACGTTTTCGTTTATTCGTTTTAATTAATGGATAAATGATTACATTCCTTATATTAACTCATTCATTTCATGTCTCAATGAACTTTCATTGTGTCTCTTACAGATCATGCCTCCACGTCGCAGCACTCGCCTTAACAGTGGCGACGATCATGATGAAGGGAGCAGCAACCACAACCACAACCACAACACTAACAACAACAATGGAAGTGATGCCCAACTGGCTGCGATCATTACCCAGCAAATGGCGCAACAAATAGCAACTCTGGTTCCTAATTTGCTGGCTCAAGTCATCCAAATGAATGGAAACAGCAATGGAAATGGAAATGGTAATGGGAATCACAATGGGAATGGGAATGGAAACGGGAATGGTCACCCAGTCTGCACCCTCAAACACTTTAATACCTGCAATCCTCCTAAGTTTAGCGGGGACGAAGGAGCTACTGGCCTCCTTCAATGGTTCGAGGGTATCGAGAATACGTTCATAAATAGTGAGTGTCCCGATAATCTTAAGGTCCGTTATGCTATGAGTATTCTTCACAAACGAGCACTCACTTGGTGGAATGAGGAAAAGCGCACCCGCGGAGTTGAAGTTGCACTTGCTATGACTTGGGACAAGTCAAGGAGATAATGAAAGCTGAGTTTTGCCCACGTAACGAGGTCAAGAAATTGGAGGATGAGTTCCACACCCTTGCTCAGGATAGTGGGGAAAACCTTGCTTATAATACCCGCTTCCATGAGCTCAGTCTGTTGTTGCCCCATAAGGTCACTCCCCTACCTGTAGCCATCGAGAAGTATATCGGTGGTTTACCCATGCAGATTCAGGACACGGTATGGGGAAGGAACCCTGCTACCCTCGAAGAGGCCAAGAGTCTAGCATCTACCTTAACTGACAATCACGTAAAGAACGGGACTTTAGTTCGGAAAGGTGAGAAAGCAAGTATTGTAGTCGCGGTAAGTACTAAGAACCAGAAGCGCAAGACCAGGGATCCTGATGCAAACCTCACTACACAAGCTTCTAACAAGAAACCTTATACAGGAAACTTTCCATTGTGTAACACATGCAAACGACATCATCCTACTGCTTCAGCGTGTCGCTTGTGCACCAATTGTGGTAAGTATGGCTATCTGGTCAACACATGTCGTGAAGCCCCAAACCCCAATACCAACCAACCAACCAACCCTGCTCCGGCTGCTAACCCTAATCGTCCTGGCAGATACAACTATGGTCAGTGCTATGAATGTGGAGACCCAAATCACTTCCGTAACCGATGCCCTAAACTAAACCGAGATCAAGACCCTCCAGCTGCCTAATGACAAACCCGTACTCTTAGAATGTTATTTACTTTTGAATTCCATGTAATGACTCATTTGATTCAAGTAATAAATTTTATTATTGAATATTTTTGTCTCTTAGATAAGAATTTAGTCATCTAATATATTTGGACATACGATTTTTGAATATGAACTAATTGCTATATTCATATCCTGACCCATTGACCTTGTCTAGGATAATATAATCACAACTCACATACTATACTTGACACTTGGTGCTTACATTTTGCAATTTATGTGTGGAATAATTGTTACACTTAATCAACAACCGATAGAGGATGAAGTACTTGCTCAATAGTTAGTTGAGTACCAAATAACCTACTCAACGATTGGTAGAGGTCATCATGCCTTTTCAACAGTCGGGAGAGGCCCTACAACCTGCTCAACGACTGGTGGAGGTTATCGAACCTGCTCAACAATCGGTAGAGGTTCCTACTCACTAACTGGTAGGAGTCTTTTTCCTGCTCAATAGTTGGATTCATTAATACAAAGGTTCAACCACAGGATTATTTTTGCATTACTTGCATGTGTGTTAGAGTCATAGAAGGACACAAAACCCTAATGTAAGGTAAATTGGTGATTGCGGTCCGGAACGTAATCATGAATTTACAGGTACGTTAAGGTAGTGTGAAATTCTATCAAGGTTTTCAGTAGATAACCAAATTATAAACTCTAGTTACCTGATAGTTCATTTAGTCTTTCTATAGTCAATCAACTCATGCATTCCTTTTAGGATTCCTAAAATTTAAATTTAGTGTTTTGCTAGATTCTTATTCTCCTTGCTATTTCAGACGAATCTAATCCAACCCTTAAAACTCACACATATCAAACCTCTTATCCAAATTATTCGAAACAGTTTATTACCTATAAATTCATGTCGTGCCTTAACCCAAATTTTCCAAACCACAATTGTCCTAATTTCTACCCAATCACCCTCAACCCTATGTTTTTAATAAACTTCGGGACGAATTTCCCAAAAGTAGGGGAGACTGTAACATTTCATAATTTTCCCCAATTTTTGAATTAGTAAAATCACCACCTTATCTATATTATAATCCTTTTGTACAAGTATAACCATGCCTAAAATTTCAAAACATTCTTATAATAATAATAAAAATAATCTGTTTTACAAAAAAAGAAATATATATATATATATATATATATATATATATATATATAGAGAGAGAGAGAGAGAGAGAGAGAAAGAATGAAATTTTTTCTTTTTCTTTTTTTTTTCCAAACTAAACAAAACACTATACTACCCAAACATAACCCAATAAGCTTAACCTTTATACAATTTCGGAGCCCAATTAAAACCCAGCCCAAACCAAAACCGGCCCATCTAAAACCCCACTTGTTTCCTTGTTGCTGCACATAATCGAACCAAACAAACAATCAGTTGACCTCTTGATTGAATTGAAATAAGGAAACAAGCGTATGATTGATTCATGTTAATGGATTGGCACAATATTTCCGCATGAAATAAGCATCTATACACGCGTTTAAACACTAATCAATCATCAAATCACGGCCCTAACCATTGTGAAACTTTGACCGAATTAAATTTATACTATGGATCAAATTCGTATATAACTACCTCTGCAAAAACTGTTTTCACTCTAGATCCAAATAACAAACCAATCTCTCCAAACAACGCTCTAGGATTGAATTTTGTTTCGTCACACCCCGAGTCCAAAATCTCTCAAATTCGTCTCATCTAGGAATGATTAGCAGGTAATTGATTATGATTTACACTTGTTTCTTACCCTATAACAAAAAACCCATTGTTTATTAAACGATTAAATAGTCGTGTAATTTGTATAGGAAACTAGGGTTCTTAAGGTTCAAATGGGGAAGATGACTCGCATGTATTATAAGTTAAATATATTTCGAAACTAAACATATCACCAAATCTGATATAGATTAGATGGTTTCAGGTGTGTGTTAAAACTTAGGGACGGGTCTGACTCGGGTTCGATCCCTGGCACATGCAAACCTTGTTTTTAAAAAAACCCTTTATCCTATATATTCATTATTATTTTTAAAAATGGTTTTAAAATACTAAATCTACTTTATAAATTCTATAAAAATTATCTTATGATATTCTGATAATAAAGTTTATCATACAATTTTTAGTTTTTCAAAAATCATTTGTTTATTATATATTATAAATATTACAAATTTATTCCTTAATAATTTTAAAATTCTATAAAAATATCAAAACGACTTTATAAAATTCCACAAAAATTATTCTAAACTTATAAATCAATAAACATTTCTAAAATAAATTTTATTTTAGAAAAATCATTTATTTAATATTTTTAATCAATTTTTGTTATTTTAATCAAGGAATAAATCATAATAAATTCATTTTTCATTATTTTTGCATCAAAATTTACATAAATTACTATGAATCATTTAGATCAGAAATATAAATTTTTGATTTGAAATTTATAAATTTTAATATTTTTAAATATTAAGTCTATATTTTGTCAAATAAGTATTAATATATAAATATTCATTAATTAAGAAAATAATTTTATAAAAATTATTTTCACATTTATTACATTATAATTCAACTACTTTTAGTTAATATTGGTCAGAAATACTTTTATTAATTATTTCTTTATTTATTTAAGTTATTAACAATTATTCAGATTTAATCATAAACCAAATATTAATCCCCAAATTAGGAACTCTAGCACATTTTAGACTAGAAAACTTAGACTTATTAAGTTTTCTCCAACACTTATTTATTACCTTGAAATAGGGTGATATTTGGATACACACGAGCCACATTTACTTATATAACAAGGGTCTCCATTCTAACACTAAGGTGAGTTTACATAGCCTCTTTTTCTGTTTTACATTTTGGGGTGAAACATGTTTAAACATTTTATATACTATCATTTACTCATTCTTACATTATTGAAACTTATGATTCAACTATAAACATTTTATACACTATCATTTACTCATACTATCATTTGACTGTAACAAAAAGACACAGTACAATCATTAACATTGATCAAGCCGCCTGTTTAGATTATAGCGCTATAGGTCTGACAAACCCACCCCCCCGCATAAATTCAGGGATGATCGATAACAGTTACACTTTTATTAACTTGCGAGTTAGGTCTCAGTCGACACAAGGTTTGATTGTACAATAGACGCATTGTTACTTGTCGGACTCATATTCTATCATTACTCATTATTATGCTTCAAATATGATTGTTACACAACATATTGTTTTCAACTATATGCAAAACCTATGTATTCTCACCAACTATTTATAGTTGACCCCCCATCTTTCCAACTTAACATGTTTTAGGTTTATTTGCTATTTGAAGTTGTACAAGTCTTGGAATACGTTGGAGCTTGGACCTAGTTTATATAAGTCAACCTTTGTAATCTTTACTTGTAAGATAAATTGTAAATTGTTTAATATTATTCAACTTTCATTTAGTACCATGAGCTATTGACAATCATTAATATATGACACCTCGATGTTTCCGCCATCGGTTGGGGTGTTACAGTTTGTGTGTTAAGTATTACTCTTGGACATGGGATTATTATTAGGAAGTGATATCATCATTAACCTAAGGGTTGGTTAATCTCTTAGAGGTCCGGTTATACTGCGGCGAGTCCTTGATCACTAATCAGAGCATCCTCGATTTATATACAGAAGCTGTATATTAATGTTATGAAAGATACAATTATCCATTGATTGTTGGTTATCTAATCTTATGATTATTAACATATCTCTCTAATTATTGTTACGAGGTACCGAAAATCAAATTGGAGGATACAAGTCGTTACCGAGCCAACTCAGTGACTCGGTCAACACCCGGAATAGAACCCGGTCCAGTATCTAGACGAGGAGTATTATTAGAATTATACGAATATATATATTATACGGATAACGTACGGATTTGATAATAACAATATGACAATAATAAACATATATAAAATATATATACGATTCGATATATAAGATGATATTCTAGACTCGGGTTAATAATAATATTTTCTATTTCTTTTGTTAGTTTAGATCTGCCAAGCTGTAATGGCCAGCTAGATTTAGGATGTCCAGGTCGAGTCTCAAGAATGAACCCCGAGTTTAGGATTATCTAATATATACCGAATTCTATATGTATAAATGTATATATGATATATATCCTAAGTATTATAATCTAGCAAATCCCACGCGTAACACGTATCGATATATATATGACATATAATTATAATAAGAAGATTAAGCAGAAAATATAACGCAAACCCGTGAGTATCGTTGTGACAACTCGGGTAAATCTCTCTTTTGGTTTCTATCTTTTGTTTGTTTCCTTCGTTATTCCTTTTGGGTACTGTGCAATTTTCGGGACGAAAATTCTTTTAACGTGGGGATGATGTGACACCCGGCAAATTCTGGTTAACAACGTTGTCTAGATGAAAGTCTACCTTAGCGAGTCACGCGTATATTATACTTAACTGGGTTAGTTAAGTCGTTTTATGGTTCGGGAACTATCGGTTTAGTATAGAAGATCATTGGATGTTGGTCTAGAGGTTCATTAGATGTCAGTCCTTAACCAAGTGTACAAATGGTGACGATCCGTAGAATCGTCAGGGCATACGGAACATACAAGTCTCGAGTCCCGGGAATTGGTGAACGAGTGTGAATATGTTTGTTTGCAAGTGTTATGTGTTTACAATCATTATGTGACTTGTCGGTATGTGAATATGTGTTAACATATGTTAAAACGGGGTTTAACGCGCAAAATACATCGAACCAACCCCTATAGGCGATTAAGGGAGGCTAATCGCCTATAGGGCATGCATTTAGGGAATCATTACATGCGATTGGGGGCTACTCGCATGTAATAACAGGCGATTAGGCCCAATTGCATGTAATGTCATGCGATTAGCAACCCTAATCGCATGTAACTGCTGCACAATCGCGTGTTACGTGCTGGACGACTAAAAACGACTATAAATACAATGCTTAACCTCCTAAACTTCATAATATCAACCCTAGTCGTCCCATAACCCGCCCCAACACACACACAACCTCTGGAACGTGATTTTGGATCAAAACACAAGGTTTCAAGCTTATTTCATCAAACTATCACAATCTAAGGTGTGATTTTCATCCATGAAATCTTTATAAACGTTTTTATTAAATCCCTAATGGTCCAGACCTGTTTTAAAACGTATGAGTCTTCTGAAAATCGTTAATAATCATTGTTAATTGGATTCTAAGTAGCATGCATGATGTATGTGGGTTTTCAATCAAAAGCTAGGGTTTTTATGATTCAAGATGGATGATTACATGTTATTAGGTTAGTTTCAGATTAATAATGATGGCATGATGATAGAATCTGAGTAATTGTTCATTAGGGTTATGATTATGCATGTTAAGATGATGTTTCATGCTATGTGTATTATGTTTGGATTACATGGTTACATGCAGGGCTGATAGAACGAGGTTAAACGAAGGATTTTGGGTTAAACATGTTTGGTATAGTTATTAGATTGATATTTGATGTTTACACGCGTTCCGGATCTGATTTGGAGTGTTAAACGCGCGAAAAACCGGAACAGCTGGGTTACAGGCGATTAGCAACCCTAATCGCCTATGTTAGGGGCGATTAGGAGGCCAATCGCCTGAATGGACTCCCCAATCGCCTATAATACATGCATTTGGGGGCTAATTGCCTCTGTTACATGCAATTGTGATCCTAAATGCTAGTTAAGTCCTAAAATACATGTCTTATGACCTAATCGCCTATAAACTCATGGTTTACATGTCTTATGACCACTAATCACCTATATTATATGCGATTAGCCTTCCTAAATGCCTGTTGACCAACCTAAATGCTAGTTGACTTTTCCTAATCGCGTGTACTGCTGCTGTAAGTGTAAATTAGCATTCCGAGACCCGATTTGACATCTAGGAACATGCTAGGAACCTCGTAACATATCTAATAACTTGGTAACATATGTTTGGATTTAATTATGTGATACGTGAACTACGTGCTATAACTTGTTGGACGTTAACGTATGTTAAGTGTGATTGCATGATTGTATGTTTGAGAGCGTAAGCATAACACGGGGAGTCTCGGGTCACCAATGGGATGTCGAGTCTTGTACATTGGGTCAGTTAAACAGTCACGGTGTTTTCAAACGAACTTGGTTATGGTCTGGACATCTAGGGACTAACTAACCTGCGGGTTATTAGTCTAAGTACTTGTAACTGTCATATGTTAGGTCGCCGCTTTACGGGACTAGCATAGCTGCTGAGTTTATTCGTATTACGAAGTAACGCAACTTAAGGTGAGTTTACGGCCCCTCTTTTAACTGGTTTCACTTTTTGGGGGAGAAAACATGTGTTAAACTTATGTTTTGGTAACAACTGTCATACTATGGGTTTCTATGGTTTACTATACGATCTTTGGAAGTCCCGGGGGAAACCATGAATGTGCGGGTTAGCACAACGGGGAAATGTGAATAGATCTATTGGGAGTGACCAACCCCGCTCGTCGACTTGGAGGGTCGGCGGGTGCATATTGTCTCAAACAGGAACAACAGGTTTACTACATCGGGCACGATATCTGGTTTACGAGTTAGTAATGGTTTTCCAATCGTAGTAGTAACAAAACATACGCCTAGCTAGCGTACTTGGGTTTTCGATTTGTTATAGTATGGACAGGCTGAACTTGGTACTGTGATTACAAAACCTGTAAACTTACCAGCATTTTTGTGCTGACGTAAACTTTTACATGTTTTCTCAGGTCGCTAAGGTAGCACAATGGAACTAGGGCGCACGCGTCTGCACGGCGTCTAGTTAGGATTGCATGGTTTTCAAACGTTGAACACTTGGTTTATTTTGGATTATGTTTTGAATAAGCTTCCGCTGTATTTGGGGAATTTTAAACTATGTTTTTGAAATTGCATATGTTCATTTAGACTTGTTTATTGTGATCGTTGGTTTGGATCCTGGTTTGTCATGCGCCTCGCGGTAAAACTCCGCAAGTGGATTTTGAGGGTGTGACAATCGTGAACTCCCCACTTTTACTGTTTTATTAAGTGTTTTCGGGGGAATACATGTCATTTATTAGAAAATATAGAAATGCTTTACATAATAAAAAGATTATCAATAAAAGAAATATAATAGAAAAGGGGACATAGAAACGACGAGGACAGTACTGGCCGGTATCCGTCATTTCCTTTCTTGTCCAAGTAGAGGACAAGAACCAGTCTTACCCGAGTAGAGGGTACGAACGTCCAAGTAGAGGACCAAAACTATTCTTGTCCACGTAGAGGACAGGATCTGGTATTTTACCACGAACAGAGTGGTACCATCGATAGGAATGGCACGTAATATAATCGATATGATAGAATTGAGATATAATAGAATTGATATATAATAGAATATATTTTCCCCTTCAGAAATTATAATTTGTAAAGCATGTTTATAAAAGAATGTTTTATATAAAAGAATTATCAATAAACGAACTGGTCATTCACTTTATAAAATACACGACCTCACCAACTTTATGTTGACAGAAACTATTTTTGGCATGTGTTCAGGTAACCCAACAACCCAATAGATATGATCCGAATCCGTTGCGGAGCTCTAAAACCCGACCCGACGACCCGGCACCAACAGCCAGGGTCGTTACAGGTGGTATCAGAGCGACGCTTAATGACAGTCTTCAAATCTTTACTAATCCAGGATCTACCAGAATATTTTCTAAAAGAATTTTACTTAGAGAAATATTTATTGTATCAGAAATATTAAAAGAATATTAGAAGATTAAATTTTGGGTACCTAAATGCCTAACCAGTATTAAAGTTGGTGAGAACCATAACAGTATAATAATAATCAGAACGAATCCACTAAATGATATTACTAGAATGATTATGTGAGGTAAATTGACAGTTTCGTACACAATTGTGAATCTACATGCACATTTAATTTCTAGGAAATCTTACAGGATATTGAGGCCATAAGAAATAAGACAGAAATACAGAAAAGAAACCAGATTATTAAAAGAAACGAGTTATAAAAGTATATGTATAAATATATTATAAAGTTACAAAATTGTTCCTCGATAATTTAATCAACTTGTACGAGAGTTTTAGAAATCGTATTTCACTCTCTAGAAAAACTCGTTGATCATTCGTTGTATATTCCAGAAATTTCGTATAAATTATTGAACCATTTCAGTCCCAGTAATTATTCAGATCGTTAACCTTACGGTTATTCCAGTATTTATAAATAGAATATAAATATTATGCTCCAACTTGAACATTCCTATGATCGAGTTTCCAAAAATATTATTTTATTCCGTAAATTCCAAAAATTTCGTTGAATTCAGATATGCTAGAAACATACTGATATTATCTTTCTAAATAATTTCCTTCGATTATTTAACCAGAAATCGGGTAGATTCCACGATAATCCAAGTTGTTTTAAATCTTTTCGATATAACTCCGAAGTTTACTAAATCTATTTCTAGTCATTTCTATTTTATACTAACTCAGTATTTCAATTTTGAGTATAACTATATACCCCTCCGCTTTAAATTTCAAATAAAACGATTTATTTAATTTATAAGACTGAGAAAAATCCGTCAATACTGTAATTTTCTTTTTATCAAACCACGTATAGATATTCTTTGAAAAACCCTAGAATTTATCTCTGGTTTTATCCGAAATTATTCGTTTAACATTAAAATTTTGACCTCAATATTTTGAGAAATCTATTTTGTTTTCGAAATCCATAATAAGAAATCCGTTTATTGAGAATTCAAGTATTTTGATATCAATATTAACCGGTATCACTATTATAAATCCTCTCTGAAAGTTTTATTTCAAATATGAAAGAACCACGACCATATTATTTTATCGAAGCATATTTCCCTCCATATCTGGTACCATTTTTCTTGAAAATCTTTAGTCGAATCCATATATCTATGCCAAGAATCTTTTCGACATAATTCTATATACATGTCCTATCGTATAATTCCTCGATATTTATTCCAATAAGAACTGTGGATATTATATGGTCCGGTTCATAATCTAAATCTCTCTTTGTGTATATATAAAATCTTAACTATATACTATCTTCGATATTTTTCCTTCGAGAATTAAGTAATATTTCGGACAGAAATATCATTATTCCAAAATTCCGTGACAGAAATAATCTGGAATCTATCTAAAGAATCCGAATTATTATTCACTCGATTATGCGAAAATATAAGTACCATCTTAATCCTATGACTCGAACAAGTCAGAAAGATTAAAAGATTGAATTGTTATATTGAATATCATCTAACACGATCAAAATTCTAGAATGATTGACAGTCTATTTTGTCAGACTCAGATTAACAAATTTTATTCCAGAATATATAACTTCGAATCTAAGAGAAAATAAAGAACAGAATATCAGAATAATGTGTGAAGGACACATACCAATTGTGATTAAAATAAACAAATACTGGAATGTTAGGTGAGGTGAAATAGTAATTATGATCGCGACATAATTATGAATGTCACAGGCGCAGGAACATTCGAGTAGGAATTTATCAAGATAACAGTTTGTCTGTGTAATGAACATATTAAAAGAAATAATAATAAGAAGAAATATAAATCCGAATTATCAGCGTATCGTATACGGAGAATACGACCATATTATTGGTAATCTAGTTGAAATTTCTACGTGAAGTACGACTAAAGATATATTCGCTGATTAAAAACCGTCGATTGGTTAAATTCTATGAATCAAAGAAATCAGTTTATTGATTTTTGATTGCCAAAATGTAAAACCTAAGATAGTGCATGTCCTCTGTGCAAACTCTGTGGCAAAGGATATCTAGACCTTACGGAAGGTATATCCGGACATTTGCCACTAAGAAACATGATTCTTGTGAGGATATATGATGCTATGAAAGAATCTTCGCAGTCGCTTCTGTATAAAAACTCGCGGGAGTTATAGAACAATCAAATTTGTAAAACGGTTAAGTGTTACCAAGTGAAAATCATTAATAAGAAGTGATGGAAGAATTGTTAAATCCTCAGAATATAACAGATAGAAATATATATGGATTCAGAAACCATAAATGGTAGAATCCAACGATTTATCCAAAAGAAAATAATTTCTAACGAATATATCGAAATACGATTAATACCAAGCGGAATCATGTAGGGATTCGCAAGGTATAATCGAAGTGAAAACGAAAAATGAATAGAGTTATGCTCATTTTTCCAGTGAAACACTCTGGCCAAGGAATGACGAATTCCCTGTTCCAAGTTAAAGGCTGTGAAAGATAATTTAAGAAATCACTGTTCTGGCAAGAACTATCTACATGAATATCCCGATGAAATAAGCCTCGCTTATAATAAGTTGGATTAAGAAGATATGATACATTGCGTATATATAAGTTTATCAGAAAGTGTTTTCAGACACTGAACGTATAGACTTTAACTGAATATGTAAATAAGAAAGAATTATTCCAAGCAAGTGTATATCATAGAAATGACAGATTTATAGAGTCTGCTATAAATGATTATCAGTACTTGCTTGGATATAAAAGTATATAAATCGATAAATAAAAGAATATAAATCGACAAATAAAAAGAATTATAATTTAGAAATGTTGGATCAGTTTGCTCTTTTGTTTAAGTAAGAACTTGTTATCTTTGACACTTAAGTGTTTTAGCAAGCTCTTGTATATCAGATTATAAGCACAGCGGAATGTATACGTTAAAGCAACACTTTTTATATTTAAGAAGAGTTATTACTCCCCCTAGATGATTGAAACTAATAATGACAAGTATTTATTATGAATCTAAGCAGTAAATGAGAATTAGATACTTAGACAGATTCACAATAAATACTGAAATGGAATAGAACAGTGAAAGTGTTTGAAGGATTTTTCTATTAAAATCAATGTCATAAATAGAAGGTTGAAGCCTCCTATTTATAGACGTTTACATACATGTATCTTGCCCAAAAAGCAAGTACAGAAACATCAGAAACAAGTTGCACAAGTTGCAACATTGAAACTAACAAATACAACTAAAAGTAATAATAAACAATAAACTACTGATACAAAAAGGCGGTGGAAAATATCTGATGCTAAGTGCTGATGAATGACAAACTACTGATGAGTAGTTTGTCTTCAGTACTTCTGAAGTGAACTTGTCTGGTTTGGACTTCAGAACTTCTGATGAAGTTTCTTCTTCAACACTTCTCATATCTTCTCTTCAGCAGTTTCTTGTCTTCTCTTCAGTACTTCTATACTTAGCCAAAATGACAGAAGTGAATTAGACTAAGGTTTCCGAAAGTGGTTTCACCAATCCTCTTTGTCCTAACAAGAAAGACATCCGATATGTCTGAATAATGGAAAGGCATTGGAAGTGCCAAATATTAACAGAAGACATCTGATATGCCAAAAGAAATAAATACCATAATAAAAATATATATTAAGAGAAATTACATGACAAGAATATAAGTCGTAAGAAGAACGACTAGAATTTTATAAAGAATATTTTATAAGAAGAAATCATAGACTATTTTAGCGAGAGTTTTTTCAAATTACGAAAGTGTTAAGAAAAATCTATATAGAAATAGTTAATGCAATAAGTATTTAAATCCCGAATGATAATCATGATTTTGAGAAGAATAAGTGACGCATTATCATAAAAATCTTAAGTCAAAGAATGGTTAACGATAAATAATGCAGTCAATCCTCAATAAAATAGTCAGTAAGATTATTATAGATGATTTAAGAAAAATCTCAATAACCGATTTCAGAAGGTCAAGCTAATGAAATAACGATCTGAGAAACCTCCTAAGTATATATACGAATAGATGTTAACCAAGAGGTCAACCATATTACGCCGATATATGTTTTATAAAAATAGGAGGTTAAGTTAACATAAGGATTTTACAAAAATAAAGGTTTTATAAAATATTGGACAAAAGTAAAGACTTGGGAAAAACTTGTACAAAAATGGATACTTTTATATAAATGGGAATATAAAAGTATCGGAAACATTTTTGGAATACAAGATAACAAGTTGAACTAAAAATACAAAAGTATATTTTTCCAAGTAATATATGTTCGGAATTGGAAGTATGAATAAAATTTCCATAGAACGCATATTGGGAGAAAACGTGGAAAAAGCTAACTAACGGGCTTAGTTACATGAGCTAACGATAACGGATAAACGGACAAACGAGAAAAGAATGCCATTGCGGCAAGATGAAAATATATATTTTAAGAAGTAAAATATATATAACATGGGTGAAACTTATGTAACACTTTCCTAAGTGTTGGAGAGAATATTCGTGGGAGAAAGCATAACGTAAAGAATTAAAAACGTTAAACAACGTATGGACTTAACAAAGAAAATTCACACGTTGATATATGGATACATGCTTGTCTCAACGAAATTCTAGTATATCTATTTGAATGGGAAAGTAGATATGCGAGAAGGAAAACCGAGACGAGTAGGCAAAATATATCTACGAACATGTGAATACCGACAAGATCCTAGTATATTTATTTAAATGGGAAAATAAATGTGCGGCATGGTAAGTTGAGTCGGGCGTTAAAAATATATTACCGAATGACAAGACCTTAGCATAGTTATTTAAATGGGAAAATAAATATGCGGCAAAGTGAGTCGGGTCGGGTATTAAGAATACATTATATCGAACAATACGATCCTAAGTATAATTATTTAAATGGGAAAATAATTATACGTTGGGTAGAGTTGTGTCGAGGATAATAGTATACAAGTTACAAAGAACATTAACGAGAATAATACATAACTCGTAAGAAAAGGGTAATCCATCGCCAACGAACCTAGGATACGCGTCTAATTAAACGGGAATTGGAACAAAACGTGGTCGGGGAGTTGGGTGTACAACTTGCCAAGGCACATGCACTATAGGTGTAGTGACTTATACGTCTAGGACGTTTGTAGGTGCAGGACCACAAAAACTTGCTATCTTCCTTTTTGAGCCAAACACAGATTCAGGTGAGTCTCACGGCCCCATTTTAAACTATTTTATGTTTTTCGGGGGAAAGATATGTTAGGGAAATGTTTGACGAGATAAGTACTTGAGTTGTGATCGCCACTCGGGGTTGAGACCTCTCTACTATGATCATTAATTCAGGAAAATGAAACCGAAGGAATATTTGAATAGTACTATTGGTGCCTGACAAGGCCCACCCCTAATCAATAGCGTCGATTATGCATCGGCGTATGCCTGGGGTGCACGTATTCTGAAATCAAGTCGTAGGAATACCGAGTAACGACTTGGAGTGGGGCATTATTATTTGTCTTGGTTTGATTATAGGCTCAAGTAGAATTGTAGGAACTTGCAACTCCTATAAATTGTCATAACATGGAAATTCCCAAGTGATAAACTTTGATAAACTAAAACCTGTGAACTCACCAATATTTATATATTGACGACTTTTTAAACATATCTTTCAGGTAATTGATCGATGATGAACAATGTGGCAAGCTGGGTCGGGATAATCTCTCATATGGGCGTCGGATGTTTTCAAAAGGGTTTCAACTTAAATTCCCAAAGTATTGGGATATATTTGAGAAGCCACTTTAATGTATTCAAAACAATTTTCGTTTATGTGTGAACAACAAACATGTTTTCGACGTCTTAAATAAATGTTCCGTTTTTCTTAATTACTTATGATTTGCATTAATCTTGGCTTTATGCTCTTGAACCGTCGCGCCACGTGTTTCCGCCATTGGCGTGGTGTGACAGAAAGTGGTATCAGAGCCAAGGTTATAGCGAATTAGTATTTTTAAAATCTAAACTATAACCGGATTTGGTTCAAAAGATGAAGTTTTCAAAACCATTGCATAAAACGCAATAAAGTAAATTATTTCGAAAGAAAAGGACATTGGGTATGAAGAGATTCCGACCAAGCTAGCCATGGGTACTAGTGCGTACTACCTTAATATTAGAAGTTAGGAAGAATGCCTCGAGTGTACGCTTAACTTTCTAATGAATAATATATAAATATTAGTACGGTTCTTTTGTCAGGGATGTCGGACGCCGAGAGTGCCGCGCCGAGCTACGACAGTAGCATTCAGATTCTGCCGCCCCCACCGATCGAGGTCGTAGTACTCGACCCAGAGGACGATAACATGGAGGTAGACGCCACCATGGGAGGAGCCGACAGCGACAGCTCCGATGAGAAAGACCCCAGTGAGGACCCAGGGTGGGCCCCCGCTGGAGGAGACATGGCCGCCGCAACTGACCTACCGATGGCAGGGGCACCACAGGCCGATCTGCTGGTAGTGCCACTACCCACCGCACCATTACCACCCCACCCCATTCGCGCCGTCAGGGATTTCCCTGCGGACTGTGCAGGTCCCTCGAGACCCGTCCCCACACAGTCCGAGACCGTAGAGTCTCCCTTCGATCGACATGCCCACGTCGATCGTGAGCCATTACCCACCCCTTACATTCCCGTTCCCCCGGGTATGAGGCTTGTGCCTCTTGCCCGAGGACATAACGGGTGGATCTCGGACGACTCCGACGACGAGTCGTCAGCGTCGGTGGAGCACATTGCCATACCGATTCCACCGGCAGACCTGGAGGAGCCCGTTGCTCCGATGATGGAGGACGCCCCTACCGCCCTACTCGCCCTACCGGAGCCCGTACCACAGGATGGGCCAGCCTCTGCTGGGAACATCCTAGAGGGTAGCTCAGCCCGTAGCTCTGAGCTACACCGAGCAGGCTTGGCAGCTTTCGCCACTGCGAGCCCCACTACCCCTACCGCCGTGATATCCGCTCCGGAGTGGGTCACTGTTACACCGCCCCTCATGGTCCCATTAGCCGAGCTCATAGCCCCCTCCTCAGCACCCATGACACTACCCATCACCACCTTTCCCATGCTACCACCCCTACCCGAGATGCCTACCATACCACCACCTGCACCGTTCACTGTGGGTGCAGGAGCCCCCTTTATGATACCACCACTTGCACCGTATACTCTAGGTGCAGGGGACCCATACCAGATACCACCCCACTTCACCACTGGATTATTGGGTTTTGCTCAGCCCTTCCCATCCCTACCGATGCCAGACATAGTCGGCCCATCCCAGCCGACGTACACCGATATCCTCGGGCCGTCACAGCCCCACGGGATGACCCCATTATCCGGACCGGCCTGGTCCAAGGTGATCTCGTTAGAGAGCGACTTCCGGATCGTCGCTGACACAGTACAGCGCACTGTGAGTCAGATGGATCAGCAGGCCTGTCTCATGTGGGCCCGGATCATAGACGCCAGGGATGCGCTGGCACACTACGCGGAGGAGCTTCTACATATGGACGCACTCTGTGGGATCACCGGCGACGCGCAATTTACGCACCGTCAGTTCCTCTACGAGCGTATCACGACCATTAGTATGTCCATCAGCATGTACGCTCCCCAGTACCAGTATCCTCAGCCACCACCGCAGTAGACGGGGAGACATCCCCGATATATATGTAGTAGTAGTGACATGTTAGCATAGCAGGGATTGCAGCGCTAGTTTTGCATTTTTTTGCCCAGCCGAGCGGGGTGTGCCGGCATATGACATTATGTTTTTATTTATTTCAAACGATGTATGAGGGATGCTATCCCCATTTTGTTATTATTAACAAAGCGTTGTACTCGTATTATTGAAATTAATGAGAATCTTATTGTTATGATGGTAAAATGTGTGATTGTATGACTGTGATTGTCTGTGATTGTTATTACTTACTTTACATATTGGGATTTGTGCAATTGTGTGATGATGATTTTATCGTTTATTATGTTCAGGTGATGAGTTGCTATTTATACTTGTGTATGACAATGATTGTTTGAATGTCTGTCAAAGATTAACTCTAATAATTGTTATTGAAGTAACATGGAACCAACCACAAGAAGCAACAGTGGCAACGACGCATTGCCCACGACACCCGCTGAACTTGAAACCTTGGTCTCGGAGCGTATAGCTCAAGCCATCGCGGAACACGAGGCTGCTCGCACCGAAAGGTCGCGAGACAGGACCGGGAGTGATCAACGTGAGACCTCCCCTACTGGTAAGAGGTTTATGAATAAATGCAAGAGCCATAGGAGATTATCCTAAAGCTCCTATCCCATAATAACGTACCCCCTTATGATTGCAGAAACTGCCTCGCGAGAGCGTGGCTGCACATTCAAGGCTTTCCTGGACTGCAAGCCACTCAACTTCAGTGGCACTGAGGGATCCGTCAGACTAGTCAAATGGTTCGAGAAGACTGAAGCGGTGATCCGTATCAGCAGTTGTACCCCCCGACAGACCGTTATGTATTCCACGAATTTGTTCCTGGATCAAGCATTGACATGGTGGAACAGTCAGGTTCAGTCACTGGGAGACAATGCTGCATACTCCCTAACCTGGTTGGAACAAAAAGAACTCATGATTGCTGAGTACTGCCCGGCCAGTGAAGTGCAGAAATTGGAAACTGAATTCTGGAACCTCACCATGACAGGAGCAGACGTAGCGGGATACACATTCAGATTCCACGACCTATCACGACTGGTTCCCCGTTTGGTCACCCCAGAGAGCAAGAAGATTGAAAGGTACTTGTTCGGATTGGCGCCACAAATCCGTAGCATGGCCACTTCTTCCAAACCCACAAACATGCACGAAGCCATCGATCTCGCTCTAAGCCTTACTGAGGATGCCATTCGAATGGGCACCTTGATCCGGAAAGTGTCAGGACTGAAGATTTCGGAGCCCAGTAGCATGGAAGGTAAAAATTTGGGATCAAACTTAGTAGTTGGGACTAGTGATCAGGGAAACAAGCCAAGGTTTGGGAAACGGAAACATAATGACGGGAAGAAATATTGATCATCGGGTAGTTCAGGCAAGAAAGGGAAAGGGTATGTAGCCACATGACGTGGAAACAATGGAAAACGGGGTTATCAAGGAAAGAATGAGGTGATCTGTGGTAAGTGCCGCCGT
The DNA here is from genome assembly GCA_028751855.1 of Ambrosia trifida. Taxonomy (NCBI): domain Eukaryota; kingdom Viridiplantae; phylum Streptophyta; class Magnoliopsida; order Asterales; family Asteraceae; genus Ambrosia; species Ambrosia trifida. The sequence continues at coordinate 145,904,145 of CM054122.1, read as the reverse complement.
TCTGGGCACAAGACTGAAGAATGTCGATCAGGAGCACCGAAAACCGGAGGAGCAAGACCCTGCTTCGCATGCGGGTCGCCCGATCATTGGAAGAGGGATTGCCCTAAGCTTAACAACCAGGCACGCGGACGGGCATTTGTGATTGGAGCTGGTGATGCACGACAGGACCCTAACGTGGTCACTGGTACGTTCCCTCTAAATGGTCATTATGCTTTTGTATTGTTTGATACCGGTGCCGATTTTAGCTTCGTATCTGTTGAGTTTAAAAGGTTACTTGGGCTAAAAACTAGTAAGCTAGATACACCTTACTCTATAGAACTGGCTAACGGTAAGACTATAGAAACACGAGAAGTAGCGAAAGGTTGTAAGTTGGATCTCTGTGGTCACGAGTTTGGCATTGACCTATTACCGGTCGTACTGGGAAGTTTTGACATAGTCATTGGCATGGATTGGTTATCCGCACACCATGCCGTCGTTGTTTGCGACGACAAAATAATTCAAGTTCCCCTCGCGAACGGTGAAACTCTATCGATTCAAGGGGAAAGGCGTGGAACGCCACTAAGAATTATTACGTGCATTTTTAGCGCACGTCGTAGATAAGAAGGCCGACGAGCGGAAATTGGAAGACATTCCGATAGCCAGAGATTTCCCAGACGTATTCCCAGAAGATTTGCCGGGGTTGCCACCACCTCGACAAGTCGAGTTCCGCATCGACCTTGTTCCTGGAGCTGCTCCCGTAGCACGATCACCATATTGTCTTGCTCCATCTGAGATGCAGGAACTATCCGGCCAACTGCAAGAACTACTAGACAAGGGTTTCATAAGACCGAGTTTCTCACCTTGGGGAGCTCCCGTCTTATTTGTGAAAAAGAAAGATGGCACCTTTCCTATGTGCATTGACTACCGAGAACTAAACAAGTTAACCATTAAGAATCTCTATCCTCTCCCCAGGATCGACGATTTGTTTGATCAACTCCAAGGATCCAGTTTTTATTCCAAGATCGATCTAAGGTCCGGCTATCACCAATTGCGTATCCAGGAAGAGGATGTACCAAAAACAGCGTTCAGGACTCGTTATGGGCACTATGAATTTTTGGTAATGCCATTCGGTTTAACCAACGCACCGGCCGTTTTCATGGACTTAATGAATCGCGTGTGTAAGCCGTATTTGGATAAATTCGTCATTGTTTTTATTGATGACATCTTGATCTATTCACGCACCAGAGAAGACCACGAAAACCACCTTCGTTTAATCCTGGAGGTCCTACGTAAAGAGAAGCTCTATGCTAAGTTCTCGAAATGTGACTTTTGGATTCGAGAAGTTCACTTCCTAGGCCACGTGGTGAATGAAAAGGGTATACATGTCGATCCCGCCAAGATCGAGGCAATTAAAAATTGGGATGCCCCTAGAACTCCTACCGAAGTACGACAGTTTCTTGGCCTTGCGGGTTATTACAGAAGATTCATCGAGAACTTTTCTAAAATAGCACAGTCTTTGACCATGCTAACCCAAAAGGATAGGAAGTTCGAGTGGACGGAAAAGCAAGAGACCGCATTTCAGATACTAAAGGAGAAGTTGTGTGGCGCTCCAATATTGTCACTCCCCGATGGAACGGAAGATTTTGTAGTTTACTGTGACGCCTCTCATCAAGGCTTGGGTTGCGTACTGATGCAACGAGAAAAAGTGATAGCGTATGCTTCCAGGCAACTAAAGATCCACGAGAAGAATTACACTACACACGATTTGGAATTGGGAGCAGTGGTATTCGCTCTCAAAATCTAGAGACACTATCTATATGGAACTAAGTGCAGAATCTTCACTGATCACAAGAGTTTGCAACACATCTTTGATCAGAAGGATTTGAACATGCGACAATGGCGATGGGTCGAATTATTAAACGATTACGATTGTGAGATAAAGTACCATCCCGGAAAGGCAAACGTTGTGGCCGACGCCTTAAGTCGCAAGGAACGGGTTAAGCCATTGCGCGTCCGAGCCTTGGGATTAACTATCCACACGAACCTGACTGACCGGGTTCGTGAAGCTCAAATCAACGCTTCAAAACCCGAGAATGTCAAAAGTGAAAGATTGCGGAAGATGGTTGATTCACTGGAGCCAAAGGCGGATCAAACCTTGTATTTAATGAATAGAATTTGGGTACCAGTGTATGGTGGATTGCGTGAACTGGTATTGGCTGAAGCTCACAGTTCCCGATATTCGGTTCACCCCGGTGCAGACAAGATGTTCCACGATTTGAAGGAACTTTACTGGTGGCCAAATTTTAAAAGGGATATAGCGGCATATGTTGCACGATGCTTAACTTGCGCGAAGGTCAAAGCCGAGCATCAGAGACCATTCGGCTTGCTCCAGCAACCAGAAATACCTGAATGGAAATGGGAGCAGATTTCCATGGATTTCATTACCAAGTTACCCAAGACAACAAGCGGCCATGACATGATCTGGGTAATCGTTGATCGATTGACAAAATCCGCACACTTCCTCCTAATTCGCGAAACGGATAAGTTGGAAAAACTGACCCGTTTGTACATTAAGGAAGTGGTGTCTAAGCATGGTGTACCTATTTCCATCATCTCCGATCGAGATAGTCATTTCACCTCAAGATTTTGGGAAAGTTTGAATGAAGCCCTCGGTACTCGCCTTGACATGAGTACCGCATATCATCCCCAAACCGACGGTCAAAGTGAACGAACCATCCAGACCTTGGAAGATATGTTACGGGCATGCGCAGTCGATTTCAGCGGTAATTGGGATACACACTTGCCACTGGTGGAATTTTCGTATAACAACAGTTACCACACGAGCATTCAAGCTGCACCTTTTGAAGCTCTATATGGACGCAAGTGTAGATATCCTCTATGTTGGGCTGAAGTTGGAGAAAAGCAACTCACCGGGCCCGAAATTGTTCAAGAGACGACGGACAAGGTCTTCTTGATAAAAGAACGTCTCAAAGCGGCCCGTGACCAGCAGAAAAGCTACGCAGATATGAGGCGAAAGCCTTTGGAATTTCAAGTCGGAGACAGGGTCCTACTAAAGGTGTCACCTTGGAAAGGTGTCGCGCACTTTGGGAAGCGCGGAAAGCTGAACCCACGGTATGTTGGACCATTCGAAATGTTGTCCAGAGTAGGCCCCGTGGCATACAAGCTCAAGTTACCACAAGAGCTTAACGGTGTACATGACACGTTCCACGTGTCGAACTTGAAGAAGTGCTTATCCGACGAAACTCTCATCATCCTTGCGGACGAAATCCACATTGACAACAAGTTACACTTCGTCGAAGAACCAATCGAAGTAACCGATTGGAAGGTCCAAAAGTTAAGGCGCAGCAAGATCAGGTTGGTCAAAGTGCGCTGGAATGCCAAGCGTGGACCGGAGTTCACGTGGGAAAGGCTGGACCGGATGAAGCAAAAATATCCCGCCCTATTCGAGAAGACCCCTATACCGGAGAACTCAAAGTGAATTCCGGGACGGAATTCTCTTAACGGGGGGAGAATGTAACAACCGGCAAAATTAAGGTAATTCCGTACTAATTAATTAAACGCGATTAACGTAATTAAATGAAATTATGTGTTGATTATTTAACTGAGGCCTTAGAAAGATAGCAATTCCCAAATAATGCATAGGAATGCATATGTTTAATGACAAAACATGATAGGATCATGTGCAAGTAAATTATCCGGTATGGACACTAGCAATTACCCGGTAAAAATTAAATAAGCGAAACGGATCCCGGACCCCCGGGATATAAAATAAAACGAAATTTCACAAAATATAATGGGTTTTGGAACTCCAAAGCCATACGTGAAAGCTTGTTATACAAATCTCCCGGTAACGAATAAAGTGCGCGTACCGCACCCGATACGCGCGTAACATATAATTTCACCCGGCAAAAGACAAAATAATTTATCAACGCTTAAACTGGACTATGTTTAAGGGATATTAAGGGTATTTTTAATATTCGGATAACACGCGATTAAAACCCGAAAATACCCGGACGGTACCCGAACAAGAGTAAAATTAAACATAATAATTATAGGTAATATTTAGCAAAGTGGACCCCACCCAAAACACCCCAAGGGCCGGCCTATGGCCCACCCAAATGGATAATATCTTGGTTATCTTGCTAAATCATTAGGATTAAACACTAATCATGGGAATGCATGGACTTGTATTGGGTAAGAAAAATTCACCAAATCCTCTCTTCTCTCTTTCTAAACTCACGGCACAAACACCCTCTTAATAATCTCCAAAGATTTTTTTTTTTACAATCTTACTTAACCCACTTGATCTTCCATAATCCAAGATAAGATATTGGATGATCTTGGAAAGATTTGAAAGAGATTGTTATAAGCAAACTAGTGAGAATACTTGAAACAAAAACCAAAAACTCTTCTTCTTCTCTTCCTCTTGGCCGAAACATTGCAACCATCCATACACATTTTTCTTACAAATTTTACACTACCAAATCATCTATAGATCATTATCCTTCAAAGACCAACGGGGATCTTTATTCACCAGACGAAATACGTTTCTGAAGTCTTGAGCCGATTCCAGATGGATGATTCAAAGCCGATGGATACCCCAATACAACCTAATCACGGGATTTGAGTTGACGCTAATGGGGAGATAACTTATCCATTTACATACAGAGCAATCGTCGGATCTCTGATGTATCTCATCGCCTCAAGACCAGATATAATGTTTGCCACATGTCTCTGTGCACGTTATCAATCGAAGCCGAAACAGAGTCATCTTGCAGCTGTCAAATGTATCCTTAGATATCTGAAGGGTTGTCCGTCGAGAGGACTATGGTACCCTAATGATGAGAATTTTGACCTAATCGCTTTTAGTGATGCAGATTGGGGCGACTGTGACAAAGACAGCAAATCCACAACGGCTGGATGCCAGTTTATGGGGAGCAGGCTCGTGACCTGGCAATGCAAGAAACAGACCACAGTTGCATTATCCACATGTGAAGCAGAATACGTTTCAGCATCGAGCTGCTGCTTACAGGTTCTTTGGATCCAACAACAGATGGCGGACTACGGTTTGCAATTTCTTAAAACCCCTATTTACTGTGATAATGAAGCCGCAATCGCATTAACAAAAGACTTAGTAAATCACTCAAAGGCTAAACATATCCGGATTAAATACCATTTTATCCGTGATTGTTATGCTAAAGAGTTGATCGATATGGTCAAAATCCACACTAATTACCAACGTGCAGACCTTTTTACCAAAGCTTTTGATAAATCGAGATTTGAATATCTTTTGAAAGCTAACGGTATTAAAGAAAAACAAGACTGATCACCACCTCAGTTTATCGCATTTTTAGAAATGTAATGCTATATAGGGCGTGTGTCTGAGTCTGTGTGATGTGCTGATAGGCTTCGTAGACCTAATATTGCGTGCCTGATACATACATATCAAACGAATTGTTGTGTGGATGAACTCCTCATGGGCATATGGTCTTAGTACCGTAATTTCGTTTGATAGAGTATTTGTACAAAACTCGGAGGTTTTGGGTCATTATGTTATTAGTTGTCTGGGGATAGCCTCTCTGATCTTCTGCTGTAAGTCATTACGGACCTAGATCAGATAGGGTGTCTTTATAAAAGAGCTTTAAGCCAAATCCTAAAGTTACCGAATTGAGGAACTTTCCATGTTTTATGATAATCAAAGATTATCTATTACATCGTATTAATCACTGATGCAAATCATGATTGATATCAGTCCTCAACCTGGTAGAGTGCACATGTTACTTTGCTGCATTAATTTGCTGACCTGTATACCTCTGTGCCTCATACCTTGTAAATTACAGATGACGAAAGCATAATCACACTTTACAATGAGTCTTTGTGCATTTACTTCTTGATACGGGAGTATGTCATGTGCGTGGGAACCACAGGCAATTATGTTTATACTATACATAATAGTATCAGTTTATAGCACTGCACAAAAGTCTGCATGTGAGTTTATGTGGATCACAATATCACCAATTTTCCAGATCACACATTGTCTTTAATGATAATAAACAAAAAGATCAACGGTGTGATCAGATTTCTCAATAACTGATATGATCCCTTTACCGGAAATCCCAAAACATTTACTGCTTTATCTTTACATTTCTGCATTTTATATTTCTTGTCAAAAATTGCAAAACTCAAAAAGATTTTAGGTGCGTTTTATCATAAACTTTAGAAAATCCAAAAAGATTTTACATTTCTATCTTATTTTTGATAGCTGATGGTGGTTGATGACGATTTTCTAAACCTTGATGAACCATTTGAGCTTTGTAATCTTTAAATGAGAAAATATGATTGTCGGATGCTTAAAAGATGAAAAATATTTTGAACAGGACTCGATTTTGAGATTTGGTAAAATTTTCAAAAATTCTTGTTCACTTTCGCCCCTTCGTTGGGTCGAAGGAGGAATTTTTTTTTGTTCTTTCGTATGTTTAAATTTGGGCGAATGTGAGAGTTCTTAAGACATCTTCTCTTTCGAACCCTTATGTTTCATTCGCACCTTTAATTAGGGGCGAAGGAGACAAAAGCTTCACATTCGACCGGTATGAACGGTCGAAGGAGCAGTCTATATTTAGCGTTATTTGTTCATTCAACCCATTCAAAAAAATTTTCAAAAACTCTGACTTTAAGACCACTTGTTACTCGTGACTTTTAAATCATACCATTGTGTTCGTCTGATTATCCTGATCATTTTGCACCATCTTATACAGGTTTTCATCATGTTTTGAATGTTTAATCAGTGAATTTCAGTCCAAGCCCTAACTGATATCGAACAGGGATTTAACAACGATAATTGGACATATTTTTGATAGGGATACATTGATTGAGTGTTTTAGGGGGAGATTATTCAAAAACCTAGGGTGTTAAAACATCAGAATGATCAATTGATCATTAAACTTGTTCGAACCCTAGTTTTTATAAGAAAACACTAAATCAATGTTTGTTTGTTAAAATTGATGATTATGAAACCTTTATTGGAGGTTTTAGGTGTTAGATAAATCAAAATGACAAGTTAAAACAGTCTGGATTTCAAAATTGAAATTTGAAATGAAGAACTGACACCCTCTCCCTTTACGAACGGTCGAACGTTCAAAAACGGGCGAAGGAGAAGTTTTATCTGGGCGAATGAAGTTTAAACGGTCGAATGAAACATTTTTCAAAAACCTTTCACATTCGAACCCTTGGAACTTCACATTCACACCAAGTTTTTCTCATTCGAACTCTTATTTGGGCGAATGTAGAAATGAAAATCCAAATTTTCAATTTTTGTTTATTTTGTTTGTTTTTAACGCGTTTATTTGATTTGTTTTGCAGTTTTAACCATGTCTGAATAGGAAGATACGAGTGTTCCTGCTGGATCATCCTCACAGGTTGACGAGACAACGAAGACTGATATTTTACCGTTTGAGAATGCGCACAACTGCTATGCATATCTTGGAGACGTGAAGAAGCATACGGAGTTTACTGGGATTATAGAGTTTCTGAAGAGGAGACGGGTGATTGATGCGATTGCTACACCCGCTATCATTTACAGAGATTTGTTACAAGAGTTCTGGACTAATGCTAAAATGGACTTCTAGGAAGGTGAATCTTCTCTGGTCAGCAAGATTCAAGGAGTGCTGATTATTGTGTCAGAGAATGATATTCGGGAAGCGTTGAAACTTGAAGACGAAAAGACGGATCCCAGAGAACTTAGCTGGACTGAACAAAGGAAGTGCTTTCTCAGAATGAAATATAACGGACCGATTACTGATGGTTCGTTGCACAAAGGAAAGCTCTGTCCTCAGTTCAAGTACTTAGCACACGTGATGATACATGTCTTCGGGTCAGCGGCTGGTGGTTATGATCTGATGAGGAAAAGCATAAGCTCTTTGATGGTAGCACTTATATTGAACAAACCGTTCAATGTATCTGGAATGCTTATGGAACATTTGTTGGAGCCAGTGAGAGGTACAAGGACTAGGAAGTTTCTGTTATATCCTAGATTCCTTCAGATGATTTTCGATTTGAAGTATAAGAACTTGAAGAGAGATCCGAAGCAGATTATTGTTCAGGAACATATGAACATTAATACTCTTGCCAGAATGAAAGCGTATAAAGGCTTGTCAGTGAATGAAAGACCACCAGTGAGACGTTTATTTGGTCACTTAGTCAAGATTGATTATGTGGATCCTGGTAAAGATAAGGTGAGGCATGCTGATAGTGTATCTGACGAAGACAATCCGTTACACCCAGTTGACCCTGAGGCAAAACGAAAGCGTCAAGTAGTGAACGTGGGAGCAAAGAGTGGTAAAGGTAAGGAGAAAGAGATTAGAATTGAAGTTCAGACTGAAGCTGAACCAACAAAGAAGAAAAGTGCGTCAAGAAGGCACAAAAGTATGGCAAAGAAAGGTTTACATCTTGTGGATGAAGCGTCGGTTGATTATGAGGAGACGCAAGAAGATGAACGATGGGATTCTGATGAAGAGACTGTAAAGAGCACCACGCCCAAGGCCACTGTGGCTGGTGAGTCTGCTAGTCTGAATAGGTCTTTGGAAGAACAGAGAAACAAGAGTCCTATTCGTTTAGATGAAGCTGGTGAAGACTTAGGCTTGGGATCAGGAGATTTTCCTTGATCGCCAATGCAGGGGGAGAAACAGAAAAAAGCCCCAATTCAAGAAAAAGGAGAAAGTGTTAAAGCCCATGGAGAAGAGAGCTAGGGAGATTGAATCATTAATTGCTGGAAAGAAACTTCCACCAGAATCTAGCTCGAAATCACCGGTTGCAAGTCCAGTTGCGAAGAAACAGAAAACATCATCAGGAACTGAGAAAGAGTATGATCTACCTGTTGATAAATTCAATGATGCACTGGACAGAGTGTTAAAGAAGATTAAGAAAGGAAAGCTGCCTGCTGATGCTGAAGCTTCTACTCCAAAGGTCACAGTTGATAGCGATGTGAAGAACACTGTGAACCGGAAGCTAGCTGATATGATGAAGATAATTAGTCAGCAGCAAGTAGAGATTGAGAAACTGAAGAACAACGATTAGAAGATGCTAGACGTTGTTGAGACATCACATGACAATCAGGAAGCACTTGAAGCTAAAATCAAACGACTTCGCAAAGAAAACAAGAAGTTGTTGAAACACGAACAAAGAAACACCAGACGATATATAGCTTTGAAAGAAGACAACAAGAAGCTAAAAGAGAGTAACAAGCACATGGACAATCTGATAAAAGACTTGTACTCTCGAGCTCCTCAACTGAAAGAAGGTGAAGAGGACAAAGAACAAGATGAGGAGCAGGTTGATTTTGAACCGTCTGATAATGAGGAGGAGGAAGATGAGGATCTTGATGAAGATGCAGGTAATGCTCCTCAAAAGAAAATGAAGAAGGATGATGGAGATGATGATGGTTCGGATGGTGAATCTGGTGATGGAGACAGCTCTGCATTTGATGATGATGATGATGATGACGACGATACAGATAAGTATAAGTATGAGAAACGGGGATTTGGAAAGGGAGGTGAATCTAGTTCTAAAGCTCCTGGAGGATCGGTTGATGATGATACGATCTTTTGGAATGAAAAGCTGAAGTCATTGTCTGAAGATGATAAATGAATGTATCACCAGATGCTTACTGATCGAGTCTGGACGATAGACATGACCAGTAGATTTTCTGAGATCTTTGAATCTAGTGACAGGATGCTGGAATTGGAATATAATGATCCAGATCTGGAAGATGGTGAAGTTTCTGCGGCAATGTCAAAGGAGATTTTGGAAGGTTAGGCAAAGCAGGTTGGGAAAACGTTGGAAGAACTGTTGGCTGATAACCAGATTCCTAATCTACCTGAAAAGGAAGCTGGAAATCATTCTGATGATCGTGACGTACCTACGTTTGAGGAGATTGAAATTGAAGATATAACCAGTGAAGAGTATCCAGAATATTTCAAGAAAGATAAAGATTCTGGATTTGCTGCTTTCACTGAAGAATTACTAAAAGAAGCCGAGAAACTTGCTAGAGAAAAGAGTGATAAGTTTGTGGAAGAGGTGTTCAAGGGGCATGATAAACCGAACATTGAATAATCTGACAGTTTGAAAGATTTACTGAGGAAATTGAAAGAGAAAGAAGCCAATCGTCCCAAAGCAGAGATCCAGGGAAGTATCTATAAACTCCACAACGAGATGTTTAAAGGAAGAGCGTTGGGTTGGAAGTTTATAAAGCAGTTGAAGTGTGTTGCCGTTAAGTGGGAGAAGGGAATACTCTATTTTGACAGATTTTATGATCTGAAGACTCTCCTGTACTAGGCTATTCGTGATGTTTGTAGACATCGATTGATTGGATCCTCAAACGATCACATTTCTTATTTTGCTGATCGAATGGCGAGGGAAAGCAGGACGAGTTGGAATCTTTTTAAACCTCAGTATCCAAAACGAATTGTTCACAAGAAAGACATTGATTCTATTACTGGTTTGCCCAAGGTGACTCTAAAGTACACACCACCGAAAGTGTTGAAACATATTCCGCTATTGCAGATTCCACAACACATTGCAAAAGATTTTATCTGGTGGTATTATGATTGGAAGATTGCAGAGGCTGTGATTGTATTGAAGGATGGTGAAAAGAATTTTAAGAAAATACACATATTTGATCCTATGTGGTTGGTTAATTGTTCACATGAGGATATAATTATGTTGTATTACAATCCAATATTCAGTGATGTGAAGGATGCTGAACAAGCAAGTAAATACCAGCATGTGGTATTTCTGTGCTTTGCTAATGATATAAACGCTGGATGCGATTTTGATAAGAAGCTTGGGAAGTTCGTGAAGATTCAAGATGCTCCTGATGTCAAAAAGAAAAAGCTGAAACAAGTGTTTGAACCGGTGATGACTAAAGAACAAAAGACTTTATTGCACATAAAGCTTATGAACAAGAGGATGGACCAAGAGCGTAAACAATCCAAGCAATAGTCGAGGGGGAGTTTGTAGAAGCATTTTGTGCGACTAATGCTTTAGATTACAATTAACATATGTTTTTGTGTTCTGATGAATGGTCGAAGGAAAGATAAATGGGCGAATGAAGATTTCAGAAGGTGCGAAGGAGAGAAAAAGGTGCGAAGGAGAGATAGGAGGTCGAAGGTAGAATAGATGTTAATGTATAGCTAGGTTCAACCATGATGAATGGGCGAACCTGCACATTCGACCAAGCAATATGGGCGAATGTGCAGGCCTATAAATAGGTTAAGCTCATTTTGAATGTAAGTTTTGGTCATTTTTGTTTCCCTCCTGTTTGAGTCTCTCCCTAGGGTTTTGTGTAAACTTAATTCACATCATATATTGATTATAAAGCTTATTTTAACGTGTAATTGAGTGTTTTTATGAATGAAATGAAGCTTTTAAAGATGATTTCTGTGTTTTGTTAGTATTATTATCATTTTGTGATTGATTCAGGGATTCCGCACCTAAATCAAACTTGTTTGATCTCTATCTTTGTAGATTTGACGATCCTACGCGCATACATTTACAATCAAGAACACAACAAAGAGCAGCCGCCGCCTTCCGTTTTTCCGGTAAGCCTCTTCCCCAATGAACACCTTCCTCCTCCCTCTCCTCTGTCTTAATAACCTACCGATAAACAACCATCTATAATCATAACCCGATAATAACCCTCACCCTAAACCATCACTCGAATCTATCACCGTCTAACTCGATAACCACCATGATTCTTCCCTTTTGTTCCTGTTAAATGAAGCCAGAAAGTCACCGATTATGGTGACTATCATCGGTAACCATTCATCGTGTCTATCTTCAGGTTCTTAATTTGTACTTGATAAGCCTCCCGTAATCTTTCCTCTGCTCATAATCCGTAGTTTTTACTCTGAACCGTAGACCCGTTTCTTAGACTGAATCGATGACCAAACAGTCACCAGTTCCGGTGACTGTGGTCCGGTGAACAGGTACCTTTTTATCGAGTTATTATCACGCACACACACACATCGATGTGTGTGTGTGGTGTCGGGTTATTAACAGGAATTACAAGGGCCCAATTATTCTATGATATTATTGAGTGTGTGTTGGATCAGTCTGCTCTTTTTGCTAAGTAAGAACTTGCTATCTTGACACTTAAGTGTTTAGCAAGTCCTTGTAAATCAGATTATAAGCACAGCGGAATGTTATAAGTTAAAGCAACACTTTTTACACTAAGGCAGAGTTATAACTCCCCCTTGATGTTTGAAACTAATAAATGACAAAGTATTTATTATGAATCTAAGTTGTAAATGAGAATTAGATACTTAGAGAGATTCACAATAAATACAGAAATGGAATAGAACAATGAGAGTGTTTGAAGGATTTTTCTATTAAAATCAATGTCTAAAATAGAAGGTTGAAGCCTCCTATTTATAGACGTTTACATGCATGTATCTTGCCTAAAAAGCAAGTACAGAAACTACAGAAACAAGTTGCACAAGTTGCAACATTGAAAGAAACAAATACAGCTAAAAGTAATAATAAACAACAAACTACTGATGCAAAAGGCGGTGGGAAATATCTATTGCTAAGTGCTGATGAAGGACAACTACTGAAGAGTAGTTTTGTCTTCAGTACTTCTGAAGTGAACTTGTCTGGTTTGGACTTCAGAACTTCTGCAACTTCAGCACTTCTCATATCTTCTAATCATTAGTTTCTTGTCTTCTCTTCAGTACATCTATACTTAGCCAAAATGACAGAAGTGAATTAGACTAAGGTTTACAAAAGTGGTTTCACCAATCCTCTTTGTCCTAACAATCTCCCCCTGGATTGATGAAGCCAAAACCTTACTAATTCCTTATGTGTTTCTTCTGTCTTGAACAATCTTCCATATCTCTTTGTACATGGTGTTCTTGAGCTGGTTTAACTGACCATCAGATAGAGATCCTCTCTGTGGTTCTAGATGTTGAATTGTGAGTAGGTCTTGTGTTGACAGTTTCTTCAGATCACTGATCTTCTTGTAAGCCCTGCTTGAGAGGTCTCTTCTTGTCAACAGTACTGAGTTGTTATCAGTAAGTGACCATCTGATGATAGGGATCTTTGACTTGTTAAAGTCAGAAGAATAGGGAACCAGACTTGTCCCTTGGGTTGATGGTCCTGAGTGCTGGATGTCTTCAGTTTCAGATAGCCTCAGGTGGGATTCTCTTCCTTGTTGTTGTTGCATATCAGGCATCTGAACAGTTGGGAGATGGTGTTCAGTCACTACTCTGGTATGCAGCTTTTCTTTGATGGTCTTTTGTATTTGATAAGCAAAAGTGGAAGGATCCCTGAATTATGTTAACAGAGGTTTCTCCTCAATGTCAAAATCTGAATGGACTATTGAACTTCCTTCAAGTAGTACCATTTTGAAGTCAGTTTTTGACATTGTCCTCTGCCTTCTTCTTCTGAGTAGCAGTTCTTCTAGATGCACCAGAAGTTCTAACTACTGATCTTGAAGGATCAGCAGTTTGAAACTTCTCAGGATTTGCAGCCTTGGCAGCCAAGTATTTTCTATAAGTATCCATCAGTCTTTCTTCTTTCCATCTGGATACTGAGGCTTTTGAACCATATCCTTCTGCTACTAACTCTTCTATTATCTGGGCTCTCTTGGCCTTTCCATCTTTGCTTGTGGCCACTTTGTCTGCAAGCAGTTGTGCTCTTCTTGTCAGCTCTTGCATAGAGAGTCCTTTGAGTGTCAAGGCTTTAGTCTTGCTGTTCTTGGTAATATAAGACACCAGTTGTTGTCTTTTATCTTGTTCAGCAATCTCATCAAGGCTAGCCTGCCTTTGTAGTTCAGCTGCATAAGCCTGAAGTTTTTCTTCATGGCTTAAATCCAAATCATCCCTTTCTTCCAGAGATTTCCAAATCTGATCTTCTCTGGCCTTCTTGTTGGCTGCAATTAAGCTCTTCTCTAGTAGTTCAGCTGATTGAGAGATAGGAGAAGGGTTTAATACAGTCATTGTAGTAACAGTTGTAGGCCTGATGGGATCAGATGTTGGTTGAATGGGAGCAGTGGTTCTGGAAGGTTCAGTTGTTTGAGGTTTGGAAGTGTTAACTTCTGATGTGCTGACAACTGCTGATGGTTTGTCAGCTACTGAAGGATTGTCTTCAGTACTTTCTGATTCTTCATCAGAAGTTTTGTCATCAGAAGTTTCTTCATTTTGCCTTAGGGATTCTTCAGATGTTTGGGTCTCATCTTCTTTCTCTGCAGCTTCAATTTCTTCTATTGAGACACCAAACTGTTTGGCCAATTTTTCTTTCCTGGCCTGATCTTTTTGATCTCTTTCAAGGAGTGCCACTCTTGCCCTTATCCTGGCTTGGAATGACTCCTTAGGTTCCCTGATCTTCTCCCCCTTTTTGGATTCATCAATTTTAACCCTTGAAGCAGAGGGTTGGGAGAATTGTCCTTGAAGATGAGCAATCTGTTTGCTGTTGAAGTCTATTTTGTTGGATAGATCGTTCATCTTGGTCTTGATCACTCCAAATTGGTTCTTGATGGACAGCTCCAAGTCAGCTGTATATGTTTGGAAGTGATTTCTGATGAGTGTATTCATCATGTGGTACAGGGGACCCTCTGGGCTGCATAGCTGGTTCAGGTCTATGCTTGTTTGCCCAGGGAATTGGGTAGGCATTTGTTGTGAAGGGGGTGTTTTTGGGAGATCCTCATGTTGTATAGAGGATGCCACTTAGGGGTTTTAGGGATTGAGTGGGCTTTAACCTGTGCAGAGGTGAGTGGCTTCTTGAGCCTGGATACCCCTGAAAGGTCCAAATAAGTCCATATGGAGTAGTTGAAGACATGCAGTTGTTTTTGATTCTTCAATAGACTTATAGGAGGACTTATGCTGTTTTCCCTTTAAACAGGATACACAGTGTTCTTGACACTGGTATACTTTCAAAGGTAGACCTCTGACCAAGCCCATTTTTGTGACTTTATTTATGGTTTTAAAGTTCACATGGCCAAGTCTCCTGTGCCAGAGATCTGTTTCTGAAGTTGATGCCCTTGAGAAGAAACAGGCAGTGTTGTTCAATACTTTGTCTTTCTCAATGTCCACTGCATAGACATTGCCACATCTTTTGGCAATCAGCAAAGTATGATCTTCTATAATCTTCTCTATCAACTTCTGGCCTTCTGGTGAGATGATCTTGCAAGCTGTTTTTGTGAAAAAGGAAGAATATCCTTTATCACACATTTGTGACACACTCAGCAAGTTGTATTCAAGGTTTTCCACCAGATTGACCTTGTCAAACTGTATTTTGCCAGAGGAGACATTGCCATGTCCTAGCACATATCCCTTAGCATTGTTCCCAAAGGATACAGATCCTTCTCTTTGGCTGATAAAGTTGTTTATCAGGTATCTGCATCCAGTCATGTGCATAGAGCCTCCACTATCAACATACCATATGCTGTTTAAGCCCCTGGAAACTCTCTGCACATAAAAGCAAATTAGTTAGATTTGGAAACCCAAGCCTGTTTGGCTTTGGGTTTGCTCTTGAGAACAGTTACAGTTTGTTCTTGACCAGGTTGAGAAATCCATTTCTTTTTGGCAATGGATTTTTCATTAAGAACCATGGTGGTATCCTTTTTAGGACCACCATCAACCTTGGTCATCAGTAGTTCTACCATGTTCTTTAGATTTTGAATCTCAGCAGTTTGTGAAACTGCTGATGATTCTGGTCTAACTACTGACAAGGAATTTTGAGAAAAAGATTTTGGTTGAGATTTTATCTTTTTCTGAGAAAAGGTGTTTTCAGGTTGTTGTTTCTTGGGTTTAAAGACTCTTTCATAATTATTTCTGATTTGATTTCCCACAACCTGTTGTTTAAATTTTTGATTGAACTGAATTCCTTTTCTGTATCTACAAAATTCAGTTTTGTGGTTGAACAGGCCACAAATTTCACATTCTTTTGCCTTTTGTTTTTGATCTAAAGGCAAATTTCTGACATTTGTGAAAAGATTTTGCTCATCAGTAGTTTTCAGGGTCTCAACTCCTGAAGTAGATGAAACTACTGATGGCTTGTTGTCAGTTTTTGTAAATACTTCTGAAGTACTTTCTTTAAAAATGCCAGGATTTCTGTTTAGAAAGTTTTCATGGAAAGATGTGCATTCTTTCCCTTCAGAAGCTTCATTTGAAACAATTCTTCTCCCATCTTCAGTAGTTTTGGGAGAAAAATCTGTTGGTGTTTCAACATGATGGTATCCTATGCCAAACTTAACGTTTGAAGCACTTTGTTTGTTTAGCAATAATTGATACCCCCTACAAGATTCCACCCATTTTTCACAAGTGATCCTGGTGTCAGCAAGCTCTTGTCTGACATCTCCCAGGTCATTTAGCATCATTTTGATTTGTGCTTGGGTTTCAATAGCAGAGTCAGTTAGTTTAGAAACTTCTTTTGTTTTAGCACACAGTTTTCTTTCTAAATCACATTTTATCTGTGTGTATTTTCTTTCTAAATCATTGGCTTTGCCTTGTAGGTGCAGGTTTGTCTCTCTTATGAGAGCAAAAGTTTCTTTGCAAGAGTTTGAGCAAAGTTTTGTCAAAGATTCTTTTGATACCTGAGACAATGCAGATTTTGAAGTACAGCCTTCAAATGCCATTAAGGCAAAGTTCTTTCTGCCATTGTCTGGTTCTCCCCAGTTGATGTCAAACACTTTGTTGTCTGCATCAGGATTGCACTCTGTGGTGTCATAAGGGAGACTGCTCCAGTCAACATACCCTGAGGTAAAGAGACTTTGTTGAGGGGGTTGTTGAGGCTGTGGAGGAAGTTGAGCAGCTGGAAAGGGAGGGATTGATTGTTGGCTCTGCATCTGTTGAGCAGGCACTTGAACATATTGTACTTGAGGCATATATTGCTGTTGAGGAGCTTGTGCCTGTACAAAATGAGCACTCCCTTGAGTTCCATTGTTCCTATTATAATTGGGGTTATAGTTATTTCCAGATTGTGATTGGTTAAAGCTAGAGCTTCTACACTCTCTAGCAAAGTGTCCCAACTTCTGACACTTGTGACATCTCAGTTTAGATTTGTCAAAACCAATTTTTGTATTACTGGTCAATCCTGGAAATTTCCTTCCTGACCTTTTATAAAACTTGTTAGTTTTAATGCTTAGCATGGCCAGTTGGTGTAATATGTCCATTTCTTCTAAGTCATCACTGCTAAAATTTTTCAAATCATCCATGATAAAACATAGATTATCAGCAGTTTGACTTTGGTCATCATTGTCATAACCTGGGAAAGATCTTTCTGATGAGATCCCAGTGGTTATGTCAATATTGTCATAAGATCCATAGGAACAAGTTGGTGAATCTTGTCCCAAAAGTGCTGTACTACCTGGTAGGTAGTCATCAGCAGTTTTACCAGAAGTTTGTAATTTCTTCTTTTGATCGATTTCTCTCTCAAAAGTAAGTAATCTCCCATGGAGTTTTGTAAGAGTGAGGGAGCTAAAATCTGGTGATGATCTTAAGACAATGGAGTAAGTTTCCCATTTGTCAGGTAAAGACCTTAAAAATCTATGTAACATAGATACTGTTGTATAGGTCTGACCATTTAACTTTAGCTCAGAGATTAATGAGGAGAATCTTTCAAATTGTTGAGTCAAAGTTTCCCCATTAATATAAGCAAATGTTTCATATTGTTGAGCTAAAATTTCTCTGGTGTTGGCAATCACCTCTTCAGTTCCTCCAAACTGTTCTTTAAGACAGTCCCAAAGTTCTTTGGCACTTTCACAATGTAAAAGGCCAGAGTATATTTCATTTGGGAGAGCCATTGCCAACATAGAGAATGCTTTAGCATCTAGCTCAAGTTTTAGGAAATCCTCATCTGTATAGTCTTTGGGATCCTTTGGAATCCCTTCTTTAGTTTCAAGATTTATATTTACTGGTTTGTGAGGACCATATATCACAGATCTCCAACAACCTGTGTTGGTTTGTGACAAGGTATGTGCCATTCTCTTTTGCCATATATTGTACTCATTTCTCACAAGCATGGCAGGTTTAGTGGCAGAACCAGTATTATGTGGATCCATTTTTAAAGAGTATAGATTTGTCAGATGACTCTTTTAAGTGATGGATATTGATAAAAAGTGAACTTTTGATCTTTTTATTGAATATCAATAAGAGCTTTGTGTCTGATTCTCAATTTGTTAGATTGATATGTGATCAGATAAACCAATGCTCTGATACCAATTGTTGGATCAGTTTGCTCTTTTTGCTAAGTAAGAACTTGCTATCTTGACACTAAGTGTTTAGCAAGTCCTTGTAAATCAGATTATAAGCACAGCGGAATGTTATAAGTTAAAGCAACACTTTTTACACTAAGGCAGAGTTATAACTCCCCCTTGATGTTTGAAACTAATAAATGACAAAGTATTTATTATGAATCTAAGTTGTAAATGAGAATTAGATACTTAGAGAGATTCACAATAAATACAGAAATGGAATAGAACAATGAGAGTGTTTGAAGGATTTTTCTATTAAAATCAATGTCTAAAATAGAAGGTTGAAGCCTCCTATTTATAGACGTTTACATGCATGTATCTTGCCTAAAAAGCAAGTACAGAAACTACAGAAACAAGTTGCACAAGTTGCAACATTGAAAGAAACAAATACAGCTAAAAGTAATAATAAACAACAAACTACTGATGCAAAAGGCGGTGGGAAATATCTATTGCTAAGTGTTGATGAAGGACAACTACTGAAGAGTAGTTTTGTCTTCAGTACTTCTGAAGTGAACTTGTCTGGTTTGGACTTCAGAACTTCTGCAACTTCAGCACTTCTCATATCTTCTAATCAGCAGTTTCTTGTCTTCTCTTCAGTACTTCTATACTTAGCCAAAATGACAGAAGTGAATTAGACTAAGGTTTACAAAAGTGGTTTCACCAATCCTCTTTGTCCTAACAGTGTGTGTTCTTGAATCCATGAGTTATGAAGGATGATTGAGCCTTACCTTGTGTTATGATCGTATTACGATTATAATATGTATATTCTCATCCTATTCTATTATGTCCAGGTTCACACACACATCGGCTGATGTGTGTGTTTGTGTGTTAAGTATTACTCTTGGACATGGGATTATTATTAAGAAGTGATATCATCATTAACCTAAGGGTTGGTTAATCTCTTAGAGGTCCGGTTATACGCCGGCGAGTCCTTGATCACTAATCAGAGCATCCTCGATTTATATACAGAAGCTGTATATTAATGTTATGAAAGATACAATTATCCATTGATTGTTGGTTATATAATCTTATGATTATTAACATATCTTTCTAATTATTGTTACGAGGTACCGATAATCAAATTGAAGGATACAAGTCGTTACCGAGCCAACTCAGTGACTCGGTCAACACCCGGAATAGAACCCGGTCCAGTATCTAGACGAGGAGTATTATTAGAATTATACGAATATATATATTATACGGATAACGTACGGATTTGATAATAATAATAATATGACAATAATAAACATATATAAAATATATATGTTTTTATATATACGATTCGATATATAAGACGATATTCTAGACTCGGGTTAATAATAATATTTTCTATTTCTTTTGTTAGTTTAGATCTGCCAAGCTGTAATGGCCAGCTTTATTAGTTTACGAGTGCCAAGCTGTAATGGCCAGCTAGATTTAGGATGTCCAGGTCGAGTCTCAAGAATGAACATCGAGTTTAGGACTATTTAATATATACCGAATTCTATATGTATAAATGTATATATGATATATATCCTAAGTATTACAATCTAGCAAGTCCCACGCGTAACACGTATCGATATATATATGACATATAATTATAATAAGAAGATTACGCAGAAAATATAACGCAAACCCGTGAGTATCGTGAACTCCCCACTTTTATTGTTTTATTAAGTGTTTTCGGGGGAATACATGTCATTTATTAGAAAATATAGAAATGCTTTACATAATAAAAAGATTATCAATAAAAGAAATATAATAGAAAAGGGGACATAGAAACGACGAGGACAGTACTGGCCGGTATCCGCCATTTCCTTTCTTGTCCAAGTAGAGGACAAGAACCAGTCTTACCCGAGTAGAGGGTACGAACGTCCAAGTAGAGGACCAAAACCATTCTTGTCCACGTAGAGGACAGGAACTGGTATTTTACCACGAATAGAGTGGTACCATCGATAGGACTGGCACGTAATATAATCGATATGATAGAATTGAGATATAATAGAATTGATATATAATAGAATATATTTTCCCCTTCAGAAATTATAATTTGTAAAGCATGTTTATAAAAGAATGTTTTATATAAAAGAATTATCAATAAATGAACTGGCTATTCACTTTATAAAATACACGACCTCACCAACTTTATGTTGACAGAAACTAATTTTGGCATGTGTTCAGGTAACCCAACAACCCAACAGATATTATGACGTGGATCCTGGAAGAGTAAAGACTGTTATGATCCGAATCCGCTGCGGAGCTCTAAAACCCGACCTGACGACCGGGCACCGACAGCCAGGGTCGTTACAGAATCAAAGTTCTTTTTTGCGAAGAGGGATTCCATTCCTTTTGGGGATGATATCCCTATGTCTTGGCTAAAAAGTGGTAAAGATTATTTAGGATGTTTAATGAAAATTTTGTGTGACAAGTGCTTAACTTGCCAAACTTGCTCCTCCTCCTACTAAGTCAAGGGCACCTACATCCTCTAAGAAGAGGAAGACTGCTAATGCCTCTACCTCAGCCCGAGAGACTACTCCTTTGAGAGTCTCAGTTTCGAGGATGTCTTGGTCAAGATTTCCTAGTTCACTTCTTCAAGTATGATGCTATCCTGAAGATGGCATAACATATTTATACAAATATTAAAGATAAAATACTTACCTGTTCTTTTTCTCTTGTAGGGACATGAATATCTGATGAAAGTCCGTGGATGAGGTAGCCAAAGAGATGAATGACACCAAGGCCAGCCTTTTGTATTTTCTCTGTTGAATAATTCTTCTGATCTTGCCACATTCTTCATAAGTCCTTCTCATCGTCAGGATAGTCTTCATTATCCTGAGGATGTCCCTAGTTTCTTCTTCATCCTTGGGATGGTCTTGCATCCTGAAGATGTCCCTAGTGTAATATCTTTAGTATAGACTTTAAGTCTATAATCCTTTGTAAGAAAGAATTGAATCTTAATAAGATCCTGTAAAGGAAAACTTTGTTATTATACTGGCGACTTAGGCCTTTGGTTTAACTGAGATCAAACCCCTTTGAAATAATTCTGGTGACAAGACCAATATGTAACATCTTAAGAATAACTGGCGGCAAGGCCCTTAGGAATAACTGGCGACAAGGCCCTTTAGGAATTACTGGCAACAAGGCCCTTTAGGAATAACTGGCGACAAGGCCCTGGTGACTAGACCAAATACGAGAAAGAGACATTGAAAAATGTCTAAACCATAAGAGCTCCATCGTATATCTCAAAGATAATGAAATTGTCAGCCACTTTTACATGGACTGGTCCCACCATCCCGAGAATATAAATGGGCGTCGTGCGCTCCAGGCGAGGGTTGCTAACCCAATGTGAAAGGTGAAAACCTTTAAACCTTAGGAAGGTGTCAAACACCTTAACGGAGGAGAGGGTGGGCAACCCACTAGTCTTCTAAGCATTCAATCTTCAGGATGGTACTGCAAAATTCTCAGGATGGACTATTTCTAGACCATGTTTAGTAAAAATATAATCGATCGAAATAGATTAAGTATAAGTACTTACATATGGAAATGATTCATTTCTATCAACCTTCACCTTCATCCCACCTGTGATTCAGACCATGGTTTCTCTTTCAGAGAGGTCAGTCACATGCATCCCTAGGCATGGTAGTATTTTAAGTGAATAGCATTCCAAGCCCTTGGTAGAATCTCTCCTTCCATTGTTGATGACCAATACGCTCCTTTACCAGCTTCAGAATCGATCAAGTATGGACCTTCCCATTTGGGAGCTAACTTACCATCGCTTGGTTTTGTTGTGTTTTGGAAGGCTTTACTTAATACCAAGTCTCCTTCTTGAAACCTTCTTATCCTGATATTCTTGTTGTAGGCTTTAGCAATCCTTTGTTGATATGTTGCCATTCTTACTTTAGCAGCATCCCTGAGTTCATCCACAGTTTCCAAATCCTGTAGTAATGCTTCGGAATTGGTAGTTGCATCCTGAAGATGTTTCCTTGCTGTAGGCATGACCATCTCTGTTGGCAGCATCGCTTCTGTTCTAAAGACCAAAGAGAAAGCCGTTTGACCTGTAGCATTCTTGGAAGTAGTCCTATCAGCCCAGAGTACAAATGGAAGTTCTTATGCCCATTTCCCTTTCTTTTCCCCAAGATTCTTCTTTAAGTTGTTGACGATGATCTTTATTAGAGGATTCTGCTTGTCCATTAGCTTGAGGATGGACAGGTGTTGATGTTATCATTTTGATCCCGAGTAGTTAGAACTGTGTTATCCTTAGGATATACAATGCTATCTTCAGGATGCACAATATTATCCTCAAGATGCAGTTCTATAGTTGCTGACTTCAGGATGTGAATGATGGGAATCTTGGATCCTTCTGGTGAATTCTTGGAGGATCCTAAATTTTCCGAGGCATCAGCTTCAGCATTTTCTTCCCTAGGTACCTGTGTTGATGTAAATTCTGCAAAACAAGATGCTAATTTCTTGACTATTTCAAGATATTCAATTTTTACCTTTGATTGCATAAGATCCGTTAAAATGGTTAGTAATTAATAAGGAATCAACAAACACTTCTAAATTTGAAACATGCATATCCTTAGCAAGTTGTAAACCAGTAATGAGAGCTTCATATTCAGCTTCATTATTGGTTGTTTGAAATGCACATTTAATCGCATGGGGTATTTTGTCCCCTTGTGGCGATTTTAGTAGTAGTCCTAAGCATGTTCCTCTTGCATTTGAAGCACCATCAGTATACAAAATCCATTTTCCAAAGTTTTTGTTTAATTGTTGTACTTCAGATTCTACTTCACTCAGGATGTCACTACTGAAATCAGCCACAAAATCTGCTAGAGCCTGAGATTTGATTGCATTTCTAGGCTCGTATACTAAGTCAAAGGCACTCAATTTTACTGACCACTTAGCCATTCTACCTGACATTTCTGGTTTTCTAAGTACATTTTTAATGGGATAGTTAGTTTGTACGTGTATCCAATGTGATTCAAAGTAATGCCTTAACTTAGTGGATGCCATTATCAAAGCTAAAATAAGTTTTTCAAGATGTGAGTACCTGGTTTCAGCATCTAGTAGAGTTTTACTTACATGATAGATAGGATGTTGTTGTCCTTTCAAAGTTTATTTACCAAGACTACACTTATTGCATTTTCAGAAACTGCAAGATATAACTTGAGAAGTTCACCATCTTCAGGTTTCATCAAGAGTTGTGCTGCTGCAAGATACTCCTTCAGCTTCTTCAATGCTTCCTCATGTCTCTGTCCCCAGTCGAATTTACTATTTTTCTTTAGGATATCATAGAATTCTTTACACTTCTCTGAGGATTTGAAATGAATCTGTCTAAGGCTGCTATCCTGCCCGTCAGCCTTTGTACATCCTTGACGTTGGTTGGAGATTTTAAATCAAGGATGGCTTTGATTTGTTCTGGAATGGCTTCAATGCCTCTTTTGGTTACTAAGTATCCAAGAAATTTGCCAGTATGAACTCCAAAATTGCACTTGGCAGGATTCAACTTTATATTATAATCATCCAGGATTTCAAAGGCTTCTTTGAAATCTTGAAGATGGTCTTCAGCTTTCTTGGACTTCACTACTGTGTTGTCAACGTAGACTTTCATTGTGTCCCCAATCTTTTCTTTGGACAACATGTTGACCAACCTTTGGTATGTTGCACCTGCATTAAAAACGAATTTAGAGATTGTTCAATATAATTAGAAATGTTCTTACTGATCTGCATAGTGATATCCTTGTTGTTTTCATTGATGCAAACTGATTTGACATCTTGGTCAGAATGTGCTTTGACATCCTGAGGATGGCGCTATGCATCTTGCTTTAGTTGTTGTGCTTATTTCGACTAGGATGAAGCCTTCATTGATGTTGTGTAGCAATCCTTTGCTTCTTGCTGGTTACTGTTGACTTTGATGACTCCCTACTGAAGCTAACCAAGACAGATGATCTAGCCACTATCTCGGTCTTAGGGATGTTCATCCCTTTGAGGGCTTCCAGCTGTATTATGTTAATTGAACTCCATCCATTTATTAATATCCTACGAACAAAATGGTTAGCAATATATGAAGTAATGGCCAAACCATCATGGTGAGGATCTAGAACGTTCTCTCGATCCTTTTGAAATAAAATTAATGATGCCAGCATCCTTGGATGGAGATGCTGCCCTTTCAGGGATGCAGTGCTATCCTGAATCTTTGACTTCTTTTTGCCCAACAGATCCTTAAGATGGCCCTTGCTTAGGAGATATGCTATTTCTTTTCTTAAAGTAATGCAATCTTCAGTAACATGTCCAAAATCTTTGTGGAAAGCACACCATTTGGATTTGTCCTTCCATCCTGACTTGTTATCTTTCCTTGGCCATCCTGCTTTGTCTCCAAGATCCTTCATAGCATACATTAAACCTCTTACATCCACAGAAAAACAATAGTCCGACAGTTTAGGACAATCCTCTTCATCATCATCCTCAACCACATTGACCTTTTTATTATCAGGTCTAGCATATGGTTCATGTTTGTAAGGTTCGTATGTGGAAGTGGACTTCCGATTGGGATCGTTGTATCTTGAGGATGTCTCAATCCTCTCCTGTATCTTCTTGTCATCTTCAAGACGGATGAATCTTAAAGCTCTATTCCGAACTTCATCGAGATTCCTACAAGGGTTCATCACCAATTCTTTATAGAAAGGCGAATCCTTCTGTAGTCCCATCTTGAAGGCTTACACTACTGTTGTGACATCTAGGTTTGGGATGTCAAGTGCTTCCTTCCGAAATCTTGTGATTTATTCCCTTAATGATTCTTGCTGTGGCTGTGTCACCCTGTACAAATCATTTGTCAAACGTTCAAATGTTCGACTGCAAGAAAACTGATTATTAGATATGTTAATCAAATGTTCAAAAGAAGTAATTGAATAGGGAGGGACACTTAGTAGCCATTTTAAGGCTGGACCAGTGAGGGTAGAACCAAATCCTTTGCATAAGCATGCTTCTTTCAAGTTTGCTGGAACGGGGTTTATTTCCATCCTTTCCCTGTATTATGCTACATGCTCTTCAGGATCAGTAGATCCATCATAAAGCTTCATGCTTGGAGTCTGGAATCTCTTTGGAATCTCAGCATCACATAATGGAGGTGCAAAACGAGACACCCTATGACATGCTGAGGATACCTCAGGGATGGGCTGTATTATACCTGGTACACTAGACACCATATCTTTGATCTTTTGAAGCTCCCTTGCCAATTATGGACTTATATCTGTATCCTGCAAAGAAGCAATACCGTTAGTAGCAAAAGTACTAGAACTTAAATTGTTACCATTGTCGTATCCTCGGGACGGTTCGGTGGCATATCCTCGAGATGGCTCTACAGCATATCCTCGAGATGGCTCGGCAATGTATCCTGCATCTCTAGTTGTTGCCATCCTAGGTGTTGTAGTAGTTTCTGGTGCAGAGAATCCAATGCTCATGGGGATGAAATCTCCTTGATGAATGCTCCCAGAGATGCCAGAATAGAAATCCACCACTCTAGGCTGCAACGGTGTCCCCATGTCTTCAGCTGGTCTCTTTAAGGATGTTTTGAGAGATTGAATTTCTCTCATCAACATCTGGTTGGTTTCCTGTAGTTTCTTTATTTGATCCTTTACCATTGCAAACATGGGAAGAAGCTCAACATTTGACACGAAAACAGGAGGAGTGGATCCAGATGTTGTTATCCCAGATCTAGCAGTATTAGGAGCAACAATCCTGGTAATTTGTGCAAAACTCTTGGGAAAGGTAGGATGAGGTAGTAGAGTCACATTTTTGGCAAAGGTTGTGGATGGTGTGGAAGAAGACACAGATTTCTGGGAGGAAGACATAGTTGTCAAGATTTGTAAAATGAGTTAATTGAGAAAAAGTTTTAACAAAGTTTTTTGCTAAAATAGCACCACTTGCCCCACGGTGGGTGCCAAATTGTTTTGGTCAAAAATTACCTAGTAGAAATAATTTTGTATTCCAAATTAGAAATTGTGAGGTAGAGTGCTAAATGTGTGAAATATATTAAAGACTCAATTGTATTATGAAAATGATGTATCAGGATGCTAAAAAAAGTAAATAAGTGACAGCTATGCTCAAGATGGCTTAGGTTTGCTTCGGGATGGACAGTTATATCCTCGGGATGGAACTGTCTAACAGAATAATGAAATAGGAAAAAAATCAATGAATGCAAATGTAATACGATAAAAGAAAGACACTCGATGTACGAGGAAAGCCTTTGATCAATGTAGATCGCCGGCAAAAAACCTCGGGAGGAGTCTAAGCCCCTGCCTTGTTTGTTAATATTAATAAGGTAAAAATAGTACAACTTTGGATAAGTGATGAACGAGTATCTAAGAGTACAATATGAGTGTTGTGTGTGTGTAGAGAGTATCAGGTGTTCTATGAAGTGTTAAGCAAGTGAGAAGAAATGTCCTAGACTCGTTTGATCACCCCCTATTTATAGTTACACGAAAGTAAATAATGAATTCCATGATATCCGCCATGTTTAATGATCTTGTGGACTATTTCAGGTGACTGTTGTGTTGTTTAAACTGAATATGACCGTTGTAGCAGTTGTTTCAACTGAATATAGTTGTTATATGGTTGTTTCCCCCTTTCTCTCCTATATTTAATGCTTGTCGATTACAAGTTTGACTTCTTCTTTGAGATTGGACTTGTTCCACACGCATAGCTCTTCAATGATCAGCTCCTCTGACTTAAATGAGTCAATATAGCCGTTAGGGAGGAGTTACAAGCCTTAATATTGATTAAGTGTACCTGCAATAATATCATAATAAGATAATTCGTTAGTCCATCCTCAGGATGTACAGAGGTGAGAACACTGTTACATCCTGAATCCTGCTTAGTCCTTTAGCATTATGAGGATGTTACTCAGAGAATATGAGGTAAAATCATCCTGTATTCATATAACAATAAGATAGTTCGTTAGTCTATCCTCAGGATGCACATAGGTCAGAATGTTGTTACATCCTGAAGCCTGACCAGTCCTTCAGTATCCTGAGGATGCTATAGAAAATATAGGTTAGTGCAATCCTGAAGATTTCACCACCAACAGTATACCAAGGGTTTCTTTACAATTTCCTAAATTTTACCACTTTTCTTCCCTAAATGCCTATGGGGTAACTTTATTTCATTATATTATCAAAAATTCACAATCAAGTTATCCTTCATTATTTTTGTATCCACATTGAATTATCACATCTTCCTATGAGATAACTTTATTTCATTAAATTATCAAAAATTCACAATCAAGTTATCCTTCATTATTTTTGTATCTACCTTTGTGATACACCCTTTTTTATATTCCCAACCCACTTGAAAAATGCTTAGTTAATAATTATTGTATGTACGTAACTTAGGATCAATTATATGTAAATTAATGAGAAGCACACAGAATTTGTAGGTTACTATACAGAAGTCCGGTTGAGTTCACATCTTCTTTCACTACAATAAACTTGCTTTTACTCCTGACCCTATGATTTAAATATGTTAGTATGAATTGTTTGTTCTAGCACTTGAAACCTGACTCCAAATGATGGCAAACAAAGCCAACAAAATGTTAGTGATGTTGATGCTTTTGATTCTCTCATCATCTATATCATCTATAAGGTCCCTCAATTTTTAGGTAGTTAACCAGAAAGCGACATAATTTTTTTATCCTTATGATAGTGTGGGGCTAAAATAGTGAAACCTACCTACATGCTTTGAGTTTTGAGTTTTGAATGTTATATATTTTAAATTTGATTTATTCACACTGTTATATTCAGAGGTTACTTATACAACTAGTATTTTACGGTTTTACCCAAATGGGTTCAAAAGGGAATAACTTGCTCAAATTCCTCATAAGTCATAACATATACATATTTTTACCCAAATATATATTTTTAATACTCCAAAAAGAAATATTATTCATGGCAATATTATACGTTTGTTTACAAGCATATAATCTAACTTCTTTAGCAATGTGTTTGAAGTACACTTTGGTTTTCTTCTTTTTGCATTAGCAATATTACAAGTGAATGACATGCTATTTTCTCGAAAGGCGAAAAGAGACTCAGTTAAAATACATGCAAAATACTTGTGTGTGATGCATATCATGTTTCTACCTCGTATTGTCGACTCCGTCATAACGCGCAGGTTACCTACTAGTCAAACTAATGTATGTTACACTAATAGTTCAAGATTATCCGTGCTTCACATAATTTCTTTTAAATGGAGATTTTTAGTCCTATAGTATACTAACATTATTTTATAAAATTGTGAAAGTTAGAATTGTCGGTATATAATACTAAATAAACAAGACATGTGTTTAGTGTGACTTTTTCAACTAAATTCCAAAATTTGCTTTTTCTTTAAGTGACTTTAACTCCATATGAATCATTGCTTACACATTTTATCATCCATGGACTACTATTTCTATTTGAATCTCACAAAAACAACTCTGGTTTTGTGTTTTTTATTATTTTAAATTGTTCTCTTCTCTTTGAAAGAAAGGTTACTTCATTTTCTATCGGTTCATGACAAGAGTAATCAATAAATCCCCTACAAGTATACAAGGCATAAGAACTTCGAATTTCGAAATGTTTGTCTGTCTACAACAAATATATGGCAACGTAAACAGGAAGTCTAACAGAGATAAAAGGGTTAAAGGGTTTAAATTAGCCAAACGCATGTCATAGAGTCCCTTTATGTTACAAACGTAGATTGGAGATTCAAATGCTTTTATTTTGTTGTTATGATTTTGGTTTGAGATGAACTCAAAAGTCAGAATGTTGTTTTAAGTATTATTATTTTTAGAGATGTGATGTGAAGAAAAGATCATACATAAAGTATGATATTTGAGAGGGAGAAAAGAAGTATGTAAGGTGTGTCCTCTGATGGTGATCATGGTCAGATATATAGACAAAACATCTTCTATAAGAGGAATGTCATCTCTCTTGATTTTAGTTGCAACAAGAGACTTTCCACTTTAGCCTAGGGAATGCTTAAAACCTGCGGATAAAAGCATGTGTTCTTCACACGTGGTGGTTGTGGCCAGATGTGGAGGGTCAATCGAGAGAGTAGTGACAAGACATGTCACTGATTTGTTCCTTTTGTTGATGAAAGTTGTCATCTTTCGATCCCTTTAAGCCTTTAACCTCTCAAGCAGATATTGTGTATTATAATCAACTTTTAGCCTTAAACTACCACGTCATCAGTTTGGCTATAAGTATAACCTTGAATCACACACGGTCACAGGCCAATTGCGGCGTGTAACATGTAAAAACAAGACCAAAACGTAAAACATGGAAAATAATAAGTCGACCTCGTACCCAAACACTGCGACATGGTCGTTAAACAAGGAAAAATTTGACGTAAAACCATTGAACCAGATACGCACGTACGTTACATGGTGTTAACTCGCAAAATTGATAAAGAAACGCAAAATGAAAAAATTATAAAAGATGAAAAGTATTGTGACAATCTCTATGTTTTTATTATTTTTATTTATATAATAAAAGATGGTTTCTTAAAATAGTGTCTAAGCACAATCTCTATTTTTTATTATTTTTCTTTGCCAACTTTACAACAATGTCATTCAATCCTTTTACTAGTAGTTTATTTATTTATTTTCTAGGCTATATGTCGTGAGCTTCCCGCAATAGAAAAATCTGATATGAAGTGACAAAATGTGTGTTGCGATGTAGCATATAAATTAATGTACTCTAATATGAGAAAACAACAATTTTAATCATGTGAATAATAATGGAAATGTATATTAAAGAGAGAATGTACGTTTGGATGAGGAGCAGAGACAGAAGCAACCATTGTAGGGCGTGATTGAGGCGATGGTCTTGAAAGTGTAGATTTTTTTAAAACGACTGCTTCAACCTATTTTGCTCTAGATGAAAACAAAACTCTCATTTACAGTTTCATTTAGTGTAAATAATTCATTAGAAACTTGTGTATCACACGGGTTATAACATTTTTTTTTGTTTTTTATTTATTATTACGTTAGAAAATATGATGTATCTATTCTGCTTTAAATGAAAACAGAACTCTCATTTACAGTTTCATTTAGTGTAAGAACTCATCAGAAACTTATGTATCACACGGGTTATAACATTTTTTTTTGTTTTTTTATTTATTGTTAGGTTAGAAAATATGTTGGATCAATAAAATATTAAATGTTTTTAATAAGCGGAAATATAAAATGAATTAGTTAAGAAAATAAATATTATATAAATAAGAGATAAACGTGAAATTATGATTTAATAATATTATTTCATATGAGAGAGAATTGGGATGATAGTAAAGTTTTTATTTATTATATAGTAAAATAATAATAAAGATAAAAATTATAAATTAATAAATATTGGGTTATTATAATAACCTAATTTTTTTTTTACGAGAATTCAAGGGTTTGGATGACTTTACCAAGTACCATGTGTCTCCACCCAAATTATTTTACATATAGGGTTAGGATTGTGAGAAAACCTTTGTTATAGTGAAAAATCTGGAAAATCTGACTTCCCAAGCTTTT
This sequence comes from Ambrosia trifida, assembly GCA_028751855.1. Classification (NCBI taxonomy): domain Eukaryota; kingdom Viridiplantae; phylum Streptophyta; class Magnoliopsida; order Asterales; family Asteraceae; genus Ambrosia; species Ambrosia trifida. Next base: position 145,873,369 of record CM054122.1, on the reverse strand, counting down.
TAGGGCCTGAAAATTTTAGGGCATGTAATATACATGATTTTAAGCATTTTGAGTAAAAAAAAAAATCAAAAAAGCGCCGAGCACTTTTTTTTTAAATAAATTTTCGAGTAACACATGTTAAGCGAAATTAACATGTGTTAACAATGTGTTACCCGAAAACTTATTTATTTAAAAAAAAAAAAAAAGTGCTCGGCGTTTTTTTTTTTTTTTTTTTTTTTTTGGATCAAAATGCTTCAAATCATGTATATTACATACCCTAAAATTTTCATATAAAAAAAGTTTGGGAAGTTAGATTTTTCAGAGTTTTCACTATTACAAAGGTTTCCAATATAACCATATACTATATATATATATATATATATATATATATATATATATCACTACTAGAAAAATGGGCTTTTGTCACCACATTTTCAGTCACATAACGGTAGCAATTGCTCTGTAGCCACCATTTTGCAACCGAAAATGCGGTAGCAAAAACACCCTTGTCCTAATGCCACCAAATAGCTACCACTTTTGTATTTTGCAACTCTATTTTTGTCACCACAAAAACGGTTAAAATTATTGCTACCGCTCCTACAATGTTTTAGGGAGGTCTTTTGCTATCGTTTTGGTACCATTTAGTCACTGATATTGCTACCATATAAACACCATTTTTATTGAAAATTTACACCGTTTTTTGTAACCGTTTTGGTACCATTTAGTCACCACTTTCATTGAGAATTTACTACCATTTAGCCACCACTTTCATTGAAAAATTGCTATCATTTAACCACCACTTTGATTGAAAATTTGCTACTATTTAGCCATCACTTTCTTTAAAAATTTGCAACCATTTAGCCACCACTTTCATTGAAAATTTGCTACCATTTAGCCACCACTTTCATTGAAAATTTGCTATCATTTAGCTTTGCTTTTGTTAAATTTCAAGAAAACCCTTATATAAAACAGTCAAATAATATAAAATCTGAAATTATATAAAACAATTTTTTTACAATTTTTCCAATTTTAAAATCATATAAAAGACTCTAATAGAAACACAAACTAATACATCAAATAACCAAAATTATCCATGAAAAACATCAAAACATTCATGTCTAAGTGTTTATAGCCTATTTTCAATTTGTGCCATTCTATTGAGCATAGCCTCTTTATCCGCATTATCTTTTTCTTTTTCAGCCACCAAGCCTGCAATAATTGCTTCGAACCTTTCTTTATCTTCATCTTTTTCCTTAACAAGCTATTTGATAACCAAGTTCAACTTGTCAATCTACAAAACAAGCAATGAATAGAATCAAGAAGTTGGAATTAACAAAAACTAATAATGGGTCAAGTTAGTTTCACAGTAACATAATCCAATTGTGAGTTACAATTGTAGTGCTAGAAGCCAAATAACATGTTCTGATATATTTACATATTATTACTAAGAATAAAATTTTAGTTAAGCAATCAGCAGAGATTGTCTAATCAACTCAATATGAAATTCCTAATCATTCTCAATACATTAAAGGCGAAATATATTTATAAGTAATAAGTAATATCCAATTAAACTGATATATAATCAACAAACGAACATAAACTTTATTAACATCCTTAGAGATCGTACACTTCATTTTCATTTAGAAACAAAGATTCAAAGGTATAAATCATATAGGTAAATGTGTAACACGGAATAAAGAATCAAAAGGTAAGTCATAAAATGGCTTACCCGTGTGATTAGTATGGCCAAATGTCATTATTTGTTGGTTTAATTGTAACTCCCTGGATAATCAAGTGCAATATCTGTAAAAATATACACAAAAAACAAAACAAAATAAATCAACATTTCAGTTGTGTGAATTTGTTTTAAAGTAATAACACCCGAAATGTTGTTCAAAAGTTTTCAACATACTAACCCTATATGTTTAAAATAGATTCGATATGATTGTAATAAAGCTTTTTGTAATAATATTTAATACAATTTATTATTTAAAAGTTGAATTAACAAAACTAAAATATCTATTTTCAAACTAAGAATTGTACGAAGTTTCTTTTGAATGCTGCAGGTAGTTACATTTGTCAAAAGATGGCATGAGGTGTCCAAGATCTCCTTTATTGCACATTCATTGGGTGGCCTAGTCGCCCGATATGCTATTAGGTAGATATATGAAAACTTCTCTATTAGATGATCCTCAAATTTAAAGCAAAATGAAGCAAATGTTTTAGAACAATCCCTTGAACAGTTCAAAGAAGCTAGAATTACTGTCTCATTATAACATCGCAAGAAAGCAAAGACAAAGAAAAATAAATAGCACAAAAAAATGCATACGCGTACCTTTGAAAACTGAGTGAAAGGTGTATAGGCGAAAGAGGGAATGCATCTGCGTTGAAATAAGTAACAAATAGTAGAGGTTAGTATGCTGGAAGAATATAAATAATAACATAGAAAAGAAAAGTAGCAGACATTACTAAAAAAGTTTGGAATGTAAAATAAAAAACACCCAAATCAACTCCTTGATTGGTAATGTATACACTCAGTAAACATTAAGAGGTAACAGTTTGTATCATGTATGATGTTACCAATCAAGGAGTTAATTTGGGTGTTTTTTATTTTACATCCCAAACTAGCTGACTCGTAAAAATTCGGTAAAGGTAAGAAAGGATACCACTTATTGCACTTTATAGTCTATGTTCTAATATAATGTATACACTCAATAAGCAGTACTATTCATGGTTCATGATTTCAATATCTCAATTGTTTTGCAAATTTAGAATCTAATCTTTTAGTAATACTATAATAAGATTAGGTTAGTGTCATTCGGCATACTAGGTACGTTTTTTTAACAGCTAAAAGATAACTGCATCGTTTTATCTTTCAAAATCCAAACTTGTATATATCATCATCAAGTCATGGAAAAGACAATATTTATAATCACTTCTAATTCACACATCACATATAGTTAATTTATAATTAATGTGAGATTTTGATATCCACGTGGATAATATGGCAATTGACTCTACATAGCGATTAATTAATCATTCTTTAAAACAAATTTATGTCTTACCAAGGTAAACTGTAAACAAAAGTGCACGTAAACATTGTTTTGGCTGTTTATTGTTTACCCTGTTGTTTGTGTGATTGACACAGGGCCGGCTCAACCATTTTGGTGGCCTAAAGCGAAACAAAAATTTGAGGCCTTTTTTTCCGAATATAAATTGTTTGAAAATTTGGCTCAACCAGTTCGTTAGAACAAGTCAATTCATACTTTCAAGTTTTTTTTCAAGCGACAATAATGATGAACTTATATAATATGACACCTAATTAAAACTAACACTAAAAAATTTAAAATTCAATAGAACTTACCTTCAATCGTAGAAGTTGAAACCTTTCAAATTAGTAGACACCTTAAACATGATAACTCAAAAAATTGAAATAAAAACTAACATTCAAAAGCTTAAAACTCAATAATATGACACCTAATTAAAACTAACACTCAAAAACTTAAAATTCAATAGAACTTACCTTCAATCGTAGAAGTTGAAACCTTTGAAATTAGTAGACACCTTAAACATGATAACTCAAAAAAATTGAAATAAAAACTAACATTCAAAAGCTTAAAACTCTATAATATGACACCTAATTAAAAGTAACACTCAAAAGCTTTGAATAATATCAGCAAAACAGGATAACTCAAAAAATTGAAATAAAAAAAGCATGTATTTAGCTTTCTGTTCACCAAAAAAATTCATATAAAAGCATGAGTTTTAACCAAATTTTGAAAAAAAGAACAATACAAAGTTATCAACGTCCTAATTGAGAGTTTACAACTAATTTTTGTGAAAAATAAAATTCTCAGATGTTGGAATTGAGAGGAAAAAAAAATACCCCAAATGTCAATAGGTTGTGTGATGCAACATTTCTGCCGATGATTTTGGACTTTGCATAATAGTTTGGTCGACGATTTGGAATACATAAAGAAACGTAGGAAATTCCCATCCATTCATATTCTCAGTGCGTAAAATGTATACACATTAAACCCTACACATGTATTTTTTTTTTTCCTTAAATTGGGGCCCTGTTGACAAATTGATGGTGAAGTTTGCCATTGGAGATTGAGGACCACGACCAGCCGGCAATCGGTTATCAGCATTCATCGATTACCTATGATTGTCACTGGCACTTGACGAAGCTGGCATACAGGAAAAAAACACACAAAGTGTTCATGTTATTCATTAATCATATTTTTTCTTTTAAACCAGGTTCTTATCTACGATGTTGAAAATCAGCCCAATCGCCATGTTATCATTGGAATTTTACTAGGTATACTTCATCAAGAGAAGTTAGGAGAAAGAATCGCGCAACACTGCAACACATGGTGTCACCTTATAGCAAGGTTATTTTTTTTATTTATTTAATTACAAGAGTAATAATTATTACTATTAGTATTAGTATTATTAGAATGGTTATATTTTTCAACCCCGGGACGCTCCCGGAAAGAATTGATAGTTGCTGACGTGGCGTTCAATGGTGGCCTCAACCATCTCTTGATTATGCCACGTGGCATAATGAGATGCAATGATTACATCTTCCAACTTAAGTGTTTGTTTAGTTGATTAGGTTAGGAATTATAAGAGCCATTAGAATGTGAGAAATTAGAGAGATGTGATGAGTTTTTTTAATAGTTGCAGCTTACATAAGTGATTCTTTAGATGATTACTGATTAGGTTTTAGATTAGGGAATATGAGTTATTATTGATTAGAATACTATGAACATGCCATGATTGAGAGATTTTGTGGTTAGTTAACTTGAGCCATTTGCAATAGGTTATCACGTAAAATTAGATTTTTTAACCCCGGGACTCTCCCGGGGTAATCAGCTAGTTCGTATATATAGAGAGACGAATTCCCAGAAACATATGATTGTTTAACGATTTGAATAATATCCCTATAATCTCTCACATTAATTAAAATATTTAAATTTATATAAATCTTAAATATGTATGTAATTACTTTAATGCCCCTAAGACTAAACTAAATCTCTGCTACGTGTCACTCTCACAGGCTTTCTTACCTTACTCACAAAAATAGACTTTTGTATCCGAACCTCTATCCCGTTATATATATATATATATATATAGGGCGAGGTTAAGGTACAAAGTGTGTGTTTTGTGAGAAGGGTGAGAATTAATTGTGTCCTTTAAATCATGTTAATGGATGACTAATACTAAATTGATGACAAAGTTGTAAATTATGTTATAATTTAATTAATTAATTAGGTCTTGTGAAGTGTAATTGTAAAAGCACCATTATTTAAAATAAGAATACATTATTTATCATTTATCTTCTACACCATTCCTATAAAACATCATTGGCAACGATTACATACCAAGTTGCCATAAAGAAGAATTGTGAGGTTTTTATTATTATTATTATTATTATTATTATTATTATTATTATTATTATTTTGTGTTAAAACCTGGATCTCTTTTTTTTTTTTTGGGGGGGGGGGGGATTTCAACAATGGTATGCAAGAGAATATAAAAGGGGTAGGAGTTGCGTGGTTTTGTTTTATGCAACATTGGTTTTGCGATTTCCACAATGATATGCAAGAGAATGTAGATCGGCGATTTCAATGATGGTATGCAACAATGGTTCGACGACCGGAAATACAAGACCGCCGAGATTTGTGAAATCTGTATTTTTTAATTTTAAGTTTTACGGTTTAATCATCCGTAATAGTGTTATTATGTTCTAACACATTCTGGATGTTAGTGCTTTTTTGTGTTCTAACACTAATAGTAAACTGAGCTATTCTGACCAAAAATTGCTACCTAGAAAAATGGTAGCAAATTTAGCAACCGATTTTACACCAATACATGTATTATAAGATAAGGTAACTAATCGGTTGCAAATTTTGACACCGTTTATTTTTTGCAGGTAAATTCTTGAGAAAAATAATAAGAAAGAATTAAAAACAATAATTTATAAAAAAAAAAAAAAACAACCAACCTATTGAATTGTGACCACCTTACCGGTAGCAAATTTAGGAACCTATTTCTTAAAATGTAATGAATATATTTGTGGTAGCAAATCAGTGGTAAATTTTGAGACTAAATTGCTACCATAATAGCCATGATAAAACTGGGCTATTGTCACCAAGTGTTGCTACCTAGAAAAATGGTAGCAAATTTAGCAACCGATTTTACACCAAAATATGTATTATAAGATAAGGTAACTAATCGGTTGCAAATTTTGACACCATTTATTTTTTGTGGTAAATTCGTGAGAAAAAATAATAAGAAAGATTTAAAAAACAATAATTTATAAAAACACAACAAACATATTGAATTGTGACCACCTTAGCGGTAGCAAATTTATAGACCTATTTCTTAAAGCGTAATGCATATATATGGTAGCTAATCAGTGGTAAATTTTGAGACTAAATTGCTACCATATTAGCAACAATAATTAATACTACGCCAAAATAGGCCTACAGCCACAATTTTTCTAAAACTGCACTGCCGCACTTTCAATTAAATGTGTAGCTAAAGGTCATTAATCACATTTCCAAACCTTCTAGCCTACCTTTAGCGACACATTTTATTTATTCATATAACCATTGTACACCAGTTCAAAACTTTTAGCCACATTTTAGGAAAAACAAATGTGACATTTTGTAGCCATACTAGAAAAGTGTAGCCAAAATTGATCTATTGCCACAATATTTGTTCGATTTTTTATTCATGTGACCAAAAACACATCTTTGGGAAACCTTTAGCCACACTTTATGAAAAAAAAATGTGTCATTTAGTAGCCACACTTAATGAAAGTAACAAAACTAGTAACTATAAATATTTTGTCATTAATTAGATCCAATGATTGTCAGTTAGGCCCAAAGACAGTCAGTTAGATTCAATCATTGTCACTTAGACCCAATGAAGGTCATTTAGACCCAATGATGGTCAATTAGACCAGATGATGGTCAATTAGGCCCGCTGATGGTCAATTAGAACCAATGATCATAAATTAGATCCAATGATGGTTAATTACACCAATGATGGTCAGTTGGATCCAATGATGGTTAGCTAGGCCCAATGATGGTCAGTTAGATCCAATGATGTTCAATTAGAACCAATGATCGTCATTTATATCCATTGGTGGTCAATTAGATCCAATGATGGTTAATTACACCACCAATGGTCAGTTGGATCCAGTGATGATCAGTTAGGCCCAATGATGGTCAGGTAGATCCAACCATTGCCACTTAGACCCAATAATGGTCATTTAGACCCGATGATGGTCAATTAGACCTAATGATCGTCAATTAGATCCAATGATAGTTAATTAGAACCAAGGACCGTAAATTAGATCCAATGATGGTCAAGTAGATCCAATGATGATTAATTAAACCAATGATCGCCAGTTAGATCCAATGATGGTCAATTAGGCTCAATGATGGCCAGTTAGATCCAACCATTATCACTTAGACCCAATGATGGTCATTTAGACCCAATGATGGTGAATTAGACCTGATGATGGTCAATAGGCACAACGATGGTCAATTATAACCAATGATCAGCAATTAGATCTAATGATGGTCAATTAGATCCAATGATGGTTAATTAAACCAACAATGGCCAGTTAGATTCATTGATGGACAGTAAGCTCAATGATGCTTAGTTACATCAAACGATGGTTAGTTAGGCCCAATGATAGTTAGGTAAACCTAGAAATTGTCACTTAGACCCAATGATGGTCAGTTAGGCTCAATGATGGTCAATTAGTTAGATATTTATAGACATGCACACTAAAAAATTATCCAACTAAACTAAAATAAAATAAAGTTATTATATGTAAATACGGCACATATTTGTTATTGAAATGATGAAATGTGAAATCGGCGCGAGAAACGACAAAAACACACCGTTTTGGACACGCGAAAAAGAACTGATGTCGGAATCGGACGTTTTGATGCGTGCTTTTAACCAGGATCGTGCTTTCAGAATAATTATTTATTATAAATAACGTTAATTATTAAGTTTCGAAAGTTAACGAATTGTCTAAACAGAGGAAAACGTGAGCGAATTAAATTACACGATTTAATGCGTGTGTCAAACACACGTGTCTGACAACGAAAATAATATGTATTTGGCTCGGTTTAGTTATGTTTTTAATTTCGAGTAATACCAACTGATTTTTTGATTATTTACCGAACCAAATAGCTAAACCAAGTGTAAGACCCCAACCCATAAACACGCGATTAACATTAGAACTTACGGGTTTGGTCTCAATGAGTAAACACTCCCGATTTTGAACTTTGATATTTATAATATCCAACCCATTATGATTTCTATATTATAGGTCCCAACAAATTTTCTTATAATTAGATTTACTAAAAACATGTACTAAAGCTTGCGTTTTAATCAGGAACTTCAAATGCGGAAGCTAGTTGAGCGTTCGGGTGTGTTCAGTTCTTCTCGCCACTTGATCTTTGCTCCGGAAGCCCCGCCACATGAATACCTAGAACCATTACACAAAGAATGGTTAGTGATTTGTCAATAATAGAGGAAATATCCCCTGCTCAGTTTTTCCTCTAATCTAACTATCCTCTGGTCTGAGCAAACATCCTCTTCTCATTTTTCCCTCAGGTCTAAACAATCCTCTGGTCTGAACAAACATCCTCTGCTCATTTTCCCCTGGTCTGAGCAAACATCCTCTGCTCAGTTTTCCTCTGGTTTGAGAAAACATCCTCTGCTCATTGGACACATGTTCAACTAAAAGCATTATCCGTTTTGTTTCATTATGACTTAGTTATTAGATTTAACCTTTAGTAAATCTTTAAATTCTCAAAATGCCCCTTTATAGCCAAATCCATAAATTTAACCATCCATGGTGACACTTTTGATTCAACCCATTGCTTTTGACTCATTGACTTGTTTAAAAACCTCTAAGTCCTTCCGGACTTAGATTTGCACCCTTTTCTCAAGTTTCCTCTTATTTAGTAAAATTCTAAGCACATTAGCGCGCATTAGACATAGTTATGGAAATGAGTTACTTGATTTGCACCCACACTTCATGTGGGTAGTTTTAGCACCCATATTGCTTCGCCCGAAGGTGTTTAATTAGCTACGAACTTACCGGGTAGCCTTGACCCATATTCATACCTTGTACTTATCCTCCATGATTCTTAGCATCAAGCGTGCATGCGCAAGTGCATTTACCTGCGTGCTTTCTAGATAGACACATTAATTTCTTGGAACTCAAATGATAATACTTTGCCATTTGATCCGTTTAACCTCAAGAATCTTAATTCTTGGAATACAAGCATCAGGTGTTGGACTCAAATGCTGAGGACTTCACCATTTGACCCGTTTGGACCCATAGTTCACGATACTATGTTACTTAAGTTTCTTTACCTATGGTTCAAGTGACACACACTTGACCCATTTAACATCTTACTTAACGACTCCATTCAAATGGTTTCATTTGGATTAAAACATCATTTCTCACATGTCTTTATTAACTTCCCCGTTTGATGAATTACATCATTCGGTCATAACTCATTGTCTCGATTAAGATCATAAACCACGTTTTGACTTGAGTGCACGTAAAGCGACCCATTTAATAGATTCCACCCCTTGGGATTTACCTTTATCACATACACTAGAATTAAATTGAGTGTATCCAAAAATTAAGCTACGTTATAGTCTAACGCTGTAAGTAAAAGTTACCTTATATTCATTCTCATTTACTTGCATTTTAAGCTCATATCCGCTTGACCCATTTTCTTCGTTGATCCATTCCTCCCAAGCTTGCACCTAGCTTGACAAGATCAACCTTCACTATACTCATAAGATTAGTTAAGTTAGTCATCATATCCAATAACTAACACATCTCATGAGTTTATTCATACCATCATATCACTTTCCCAATTACCATTGGGCTATATTTTTCATATATGGTGTGATCCATCTTTTAAACATGTGTTTCACATTTTATAAGCGGGTAATTCCATGATTACCCAAATCAAATTATCACCTCAATTTGCAAACAAGACTATTGAGGTGTTTCATCAAACACTTGGTGTGCACCCACCAATTTCAATTGATTTTCATGAGTTTAAGTTTGACCAAAACATACCCATTTACCTAATAATCATCATATCATGTTATTTATACTTTATAGCCTAAATTCCTCATTACAACAACTCCTAAGAGTTAACTAAATCATTAAACATAAAGGGTTTCAACCTAGAGGTTAAACCCCAATTTTCACATATTTACATAGCCATATGACTAGAATCAAACATGCATGTAGAATGTGATTCGTAAGCAATTTAGGTATGATTGAGGCTCCCTAAAGCTAGAGAAACCTCCAACAACTTATAATCTCACGTTTTTTACAAAACCCAAGATTTTCACCATAATCAAAAATGAATTTAACATCAATTTCTACCAAATAAAAGGTACCTTGATACTTATTAAGCCTTAGATGATCTGTTGCTTACTAAGGCATCGAAAAGCCCCTTGATTTGGCTTGGATTTGAGCAAGAGTTTGGTTGTTTAGGGTTTGTGGTTGAAGGAGATGAATCTCCTGATGATATACGACACACACACACATAAGTGTGTGTGTGTGTGTGTGTGTGTGTGTTCTTCCCCTTTTTATTGTTATTAACACATAAGTTTGCTATTTTGGCAAGTATGGTCCCTCTAAAATCCCCGAATGTCATTTTCTAGTGAAACTTAGCTAATCAAGCGAGTTTTTCTTGTAATATTTTCTTATTTATAAGATTAATAGCATTAAATAGGTTAGTTCCATATTAGAACATAACTCAAGTTCTTATCGTTCCAGTCCCGTTTCATTATTTTGCTAATCATACCTAATGGCGTAATTAAGCGAAACGGTTGATTTTGTGGTGTTACACCAAGGCACGATATGCTTTAAATGGGTTCGTGCACGCGGTATGACCTTAAGTATAACTATAAATTCTTTATCCTCCTCCCTCACTTTTTCTTGGCAGCCACCAACCAAAGCCCTAACTCTCTACCCTCTCTCTAACCCGACCTTCTGTTTCTTTTCCAGCCTCCACAGGTTACCACAAAAAATAGTCGTTTTTTCTCCGTTTTTTATATAGGACTGTGGTACTCGTTGGAAAGTTAATAAAACGCTTGTTAATTTGGTGTAATTTTTTTCTTTAAAAAATCTCGTATATAAAAGATATAAACGTTTAAAAATTATGGGAGGAAACATGAGAGAGAAAATTTTAAATTTATTTTTAAATTCTTTTTTTCCTAAAATAACTTAATTTAATTTAGGGTTTTATGTTTATCTTTTTTTTTTTTAATTAAAAAAGGAAATTGTTCAAAAACACTAAAATCTTTCAATTATGATGCCACATAGCACTCTCAAGGGGAGGTTGAGGTCTCCATTGCACGCCACGTCAGCATATACGTTTTCTTTTATATATATAGATAGATAGATGTTTTTCACAGCCACCATTTTTTTGATGATAAAATACACAAATTAACACATTATACAATACACTCATATTTATAATGTGTTTTAAGTATCAGGCCCATTTGAAAAGTAAACCAACACACTAATTAACACAACATACAATACACTCATATTTATAATGTGTTTTAAGTATTAGCCCCATTTGAAAAGCAAACCAACATAAACCCATAAAATCGTAATCTTGTGTGTTTTATGTTCAACCAACGTAAACAAGAACAATCTCATATTTCCACTAAAATACAAACTTTTTCAACATAAAACACACATTTAATTGTTCTATACACTAACCATTAAACATAAAACATGCAGCCACAACTTATGTAAAACACACAGCCAAAATCAATCAGACTTTCCTCTCAAATTACGAACTTTTAAACATAAAACACACCCATTACGAATGTGAGAAAATGGAAGTGAAAAAACAATGTGAGGAAACCATTATTCTTTTTTCCGACATCGTTCTTTTTTTTCCCTACAAATCATTAAAAATCGCACAAAATAAAGATGAGATTTGTTGGTTAAAAAAACACATAAGTATGAATCACCTACTGTTCTTTTTGAACTCCAATTTGCTTCTTGAATCACTTAATGTGTTTTATCATTGTATTATAAACATAAATACAATAGCAATCAACTTGTTATCAGCACCGACGACCTCATCCTTTTTGCCTACCATTGATGGAAATCAATGTAAAAAACAAGAATTTTATATGGAACTAGGTTAGAGTCCCGTGTTTACACACGGCACATGCCCAAGTTTAATGACGAACCAAATCACAACACATTACTTGCAGATTAAAAGACTGCAGTGTTTGACTTCTAAAAAGTCAATGTTAAGTTTTGCAGATTATGATTGTAGCATTTATTAACCAAATTTACAAAAAAAAAATTAATTTAAACTGTTTTTTTGATTCAAATGTGGAATTAACAAAAACTGCAAATGATAAGACAACTGAACTAAGGAACATAATATCAATGTATTGGTAATCATGCGACGTCAAGGTATATTGCTGATTATGCAGCGTAAAAATGAAGAATGATAGACTTTTAGGCTTTTGCTATGCTGCCTAAACAGAATGCAGATAGAAAGAGCAGATGCAGGAATTTATGGATCAATAGTAAAACATGTATAAAGTACTACACTGTTAACCTACATTCATAAAACTAAATAAACTTGATTACATAACAAAGGTAGGCAAAATAGTACTGTTTATACACATATTAATACCAAAAAACACGAATTACTAAATCAATAGTAAAACGTGCTTATGTTCTTCACTACTACAGATTAGTCATGTTAAAGATTTAAACACAAAAGATTGCCATCCAAAACCATAAAGTAACCTAACTACCATCAGCCCTAACAACATGAGAAAGCTTGAACACACCTTTCTTCTTGAAAAAAAGGAAATGCATTTCATCACGGGGACGCAATTCCTTATCAGCTACAAACGACATCATACCTTTGATGTTGTACCGATAATTCCCATTGGACTGCTCCACACCAACTGATACTGGCCATACACCACCATCATCATCAGTAAGTTTTAAATATTGCTTCCTGTCCAAACCATTATCAACCGCCCAAATCTTCTTCATCCGCTACATAAAATAAAATTGTATTGCATATTAATACTAAGTTGAAAATATACATTATTATGTAATAAAAAAATGGAAATAAAGGAATTGAACTTACAAAATGATTGTCAACAATAAAAACAACTGGTACACCTTGATCCTCCTGATCATCATCTTGATTATGATCATCAACATCCATAGGATTTGGTAAATCTTCCTCTTCCTTGTCATCATCAGAAATAATAATGATGTCTTCATCATTATAAAAATCTTCATCGTACTCCTTCTTGACATCATATACCCACATTTCAGGAGGAGGTGTAAGTTGGTTTTTGAGAAACAGAGACATATTAAAAGTAACATCGTCAATCATCTAAAAAACAATTAGATGTTGACGGGTTAGAGAAAGGTGTTACCTGATATAAGACCATCCTTTGGTAAAGTAAATATGACCATCTTCTCCATTAATCATACATAGAAATTCATGGTTTGGAAATGATTTGATAACGACTGGTTCAACCGGAAGTAGTCTGTTAAATTTTGCATGCAACACCAAATTACTTACATGCTGAAATACATAAAAAAATGTTAATAGACTAATACATATTGTATAAATGGCAGTGTATAACATATTATGATCATAGTAAGACATACCAGACGATGCTTGTATTCACTGAATGGGTCATCAAGCCTGCAATAGAAAAACGGACCAGGAGCACAAACTGCATCTTGATAGAATGTAATCATTCTAAAACAATTCAGATTCTGCTGGAATTGAAACACAAATTTACACCGAGATGGGTAATTCAGTGTTTGAATCATTGATTTCCATCTATTGTATAAATAATATCTATTTGCAATTTTCATGATTTTAATAACAAAGGTCTTTCCATCCAAAGTTCGGATTTGTGTGTTACCAACCGGATAATTGAACTTCTTGATTGAACTGCCGTAATCGACAGGCAGGCCCTGCAAACAAAATATGAAACAACTGTTAAATTGTATAACTTACCATTGTAGGTTGGAGATTAAAAAAAGTTAAAGAGTGTTAGATATCTTACCAAACATACCCTACTTTTACTTTTCGACTCGACATAGAAACCATACAACATTTTAAAAGTAACAAAATGCACCTGCATTTATAAGAAATACAAATACATAAGTATTTGGGGTTAGTCTTGTTTGCAGAATAATCAACAATGTTTAACAACATTGTAAAAAACAAATAGCAAAAACATCATATTGAACAAACATGAATGAAAAATTAACATTTTATAGTTGAAGATCATAAAAAATACAACATTGTAAAATAAAATTACAAAATCATGTTTAAAAACAGAGCATAAACATCGTCAGATGGTAGAAACATAAACAAACACTAAGTAAATACATAATGCAACAGATAAACATTTTGATTAACATATAATAAGTGAATGTTTTCATGAACTTTAACAAAAGTATTAAGTAGAAATTTCAAAAAAAAATACATAGTATAATCAAAAAAATCAGTAACAAAATTTGAGAAATTATCGACTCTAGATATTTTTCATTGGTTTTGAAAAGAGGGTTTTAACAACATGAAGAAACAAATAGTCTCACCACCGATTAGGGATGATAAGATTATGAGTTACTACAGGGTTGATCCTTCACTAACAGCTACGGCTTGGAGATACCTGCAAATAAGAGTGAAAGTGTGGGTGTGGAGACGACTACACAAGGTAGCAGTTTATCACAAAAACGGGGTGAATGGGGATACTATCTGTTATGATAGCTCTCCAGGTCAGTAGAAAGTGTCCTCTCCTATTGGGGGTGTGACCCCTTTTATAGGAGAGTCCGTATGCCACCATTACCCAAGTCCTAACCGTGGTTAGGTTGTCTCCATCACCCTTAGTTGTGTTAGTAAGGTGATATATGGAAAGCTAAATTGAAGGGAATAGTGGAACCGAGTACCGTCTTTATTGGTATGGTTACGTGATTCATGCATGGCTATTGACCATGCATGATATTCGCCTTGACCGGCATATGACCAATCTTTGACTGTTGACCGATCATTAATGAGCTTTGACCAAGTCCTGCGCGTGGCTTTCTTCCGCGTGATGATATTGTGTCGGGTTTGGGTACGCAGAATGGTGTATTCAGTACCCAATCCCATCAAGTCCCCCCAGTCCAATGTGTCTCTTATCTAAGAAGTAATGATGAGATGTGAGGGGCGCTGGACTTATTAGATGTGTGGCCTTATTTTCCGTGCTGTTGTTTTGTGGTTAGGCCAGTTGCTCTGTGTTGCGGAGTACATATGCGGAGAACGGGTGTGAGAATTGACGTCAATTTTCCGTGTGAGATATGACACGTCAGTTATTTTGTTGTGGACAGATGTCAATTCCTCCATGCATTTGAAAACTTGTGGTCCATGAGGCGAGTGGGTCTGACGTGACCTGTAGCAGTTGAGACGTGTGCAGGCACGTTGAGCGGCGGTTGTCAGGCGAGTGGGCGCGTGAGGCGCGTGTGGCGTCTGTTTGTCTTCAGGTGTACACGTGTCGCCTTCCTATTAGGCTCATCCCCGAAAAAGCGTGCCCATTCTTCTGAGTGTGACGTCAGGCATATTAATTACAAAGCCTATATATTGGTTTTGAATTGTGGCTTTTCCTATTTCCAACTATTTCAAAATTTAAATCCTCTTTGCAACGTCTCTGTTTTCCATTATCAATATTTCTCTAATTATGTCTCAAGAATCTCAAGATGTTCAAGAGTCCAGCAAGACATCAGATTCCGTCAAGGATCTGGGCAAAGAGTCTTCAAAAAGTATAGAGGCTACTACCATCAAATGGGACAAGGCTTCATACTTGACTTTCCTTGACCAATATGGCATCTAGCCTGAGTGGGAACCAGAACATCCAGCCGAGGGGAAGACTGCTTTGAAAGCCCCTCATGGTAAAATAGCATTGTACGCTGCTACGTTTACCAAGTGTTGTTTCCGTCTGCCGGCCACCAAATTTGTGGTGGATGTGTTGTTGAAGTATGGAGTGCATCCTACACAATTGACCCTTTATGGGTGGTGCCGGATATTGCATTTTGAGCTACTTGCCGAGCGTTGGAGATTGAACCTACCTGGGAGAGGTTGAACGTGTTTTATGTTCTTGAAACAGCACGTGGTGGGAGCGGTTGGTTCAGTTTAGGCATTCGCCGGAAAGTTAAACAACTTGTATCGGAGAAAGTGAAGTCCATGTACGAGTGGAAAGACAAGTTTTTCTATGTCAACCATGGTGTCATTCCTGCACCTTTCCAATGGATGGTGTTAGGTTTAAAGGAAAAAATTGTTGAATTCCTTCCTATGGTGGGATATAAAGACCAAGATTGGTACAAGACGCTCTGTGATCATGCTACTCCCTTGATGATGGATGAATGTCCAGAGAGCGTTTTGAATTTGCTGGGGATCAGCCTTATCTGCCCTTAGGGTCAAGACCCAAATCCTCCAAAAGGTATTGATGTCATACTCGCTTTATTGTCTCATATTCTTTCTTGTGTTATTGCTCATATGTTTCCTATACATCCAGATGTCACCCTGTTTCAATTGTTTGCCAAGCACGGTGAGGCAAAGGTATTGTATGCTCCAGTTGTTGCAGGTGCGCCGCGCTTGTCTGAGAGAACAAGTGGGAATTTTTTGTTTCCCAATCTAGTAGATCCTTCGAAGCAGTATGTCCGAACAGGTTGTGAACTTAACCCATATCTTTTACTATGATTAGTTTCCTTTTTGTATGCGAAGGAAGCGCATTAGGTACGCGTTCTGCGTACTGATTCAGCGCATTCTTCGTGGTAGGTGCGGGTATACAACTCCGCAGGAAAGCTAAAAATGATGTTGAGGAAGTTACTTCATAGCGCAAGGAGTCTTTTGGTTAGTCTTTATAAATTCTTAATTCATCCCTCACGCGTAGTTTAATTTTATACAGATGTGGTTACTGCGCCAGGCACTAGTACCTCAAGGAAGCGCGCTGTGGCCAGCAAGAGAGCCAAACCACCCGCTGCGCCCATCATAGTTGAAGAAGTTGACGAAGAGTTGACGGAGTCTGACACGGAATTGGAGCATAAACGTGCTAGGCGTTCTTCTCCCATCCGCCAGTCGGATGACGTTGCTGAGGATTTGTATCAGCAGAGGATCACCGAGTTGAATCAAAAACAGGTACAAATTCCTCAGTCTTCAATTGGGAATCTAGAGGCCACCCGACCGGAACCTATTTCCGCAGTTCCGGTGAATGTATTTAAACCGTTGACATGGCCGTCCACGGACAAGCTGGAAATTCCTGTTAAACCTCCGCCCGTGCGTGAGAATTTGCCTATGAAGACCTTGAGGCATCTATCTGGTACATATATTTTTTCCTCCCTCTTACATCCTTTGTGATAAATTTGTTAAAATACTGTGAACAGCATTTTATGTAGGGCAACATCCTTTTGCAGAATCTCGGAAGAAGCGTCCATCTCTGGCGTTGAAGGATGTATCTTTGTCTGGTCAGCCTACTGATGTGGCCGCGCAGGTGATATCGGTTACAACTGAGACGGTTGTGGATGAAAATTTGTTATCTCAAGCTGAGCCAATCCCGAAGGATTTGGTTGTTGACGTGGAGAAGGATGTTATGCCACAGGGTGAGCCCGCCCAAGATGAATTGGTGATTGATGCGGAGAAGGATGTTGGTAAGGGAGTGGATGAGTCTGAAACTCCGAATCTAAACATAGATTGTCTTGATTCGTTGACGAAGCAAGCGCATGAGCCAAGCTCATCACAGCGATTTGAAGCAGCGCTTGATAGTAGGAAGAAGGATGAAGTTATTGTTGAGAATCCAACCGGCTTCAAGCGCACAGTGGTGGAGTCTACTGTGGTTTACACTGACGCTTCTGCCAGCGTTGGTGGTAACTCCGGTCATCGACGGAGAATGTTCTCCTCACGCCAAGCTGACTCCTCTAGACCATATCAACCGCGTTGGGATATCCTGGATACAACTCGATTTACAAATGTTCTCGATGCGCAAGAGTTTGTTATAATGTCCGTTCCTCCTGCGGAACGCGATTACCAGGATAGTGTTGACCGTCGTTCTTTGTTCATTGATATGGCAATGAACCTTTATTTGGGTGTTAGCGGTCTTGGGTCTCTTATTAGGCGCGAGAATGAGTTTCAACGGGATTACCAGAATTTGAAAGATTCTGAAGCCGCGTTGTTGGGGCGCGAAGAAGAGTTCCAGCGTGCCCGTCATGACATCCGTGCAGAGATTGAGCATCATCAAAAAGTTGCCCGTGACGCTGTTGAGGAGTTGGAGAGAGTGAAGAAGGAGAAAGCTGAAGCTTCTCAAGCTTGGTCCATAGCTTGTAAGAGGACCAACCATGAAACTGAACAGTTGCGGTCCACCATTAAGGAATTGAAGCTTGAAAATGCTAATTTGAAGAAAGAGGTGGAGCAAAGTCAGGCAGCATCCGATGAGAAGCAAGCGGAACTCGCTGATGCTATTCAAAAGTATAATGCTTAGCATGATGAACTCCTTCGCGCAACTTCCTCTTTGTCTGATGCGGAGACCAAAATGAAGGAGCTAGCTTTGGAGAACACCCAGATTCAAGAAGAAAAAGCCCTGGCGGAATCCTCTTGCACACAGGCCAAAATGGAGTTAGACAAGGTGCAAGCTTTGTTTGGGCAAGCCACTGAAATGGATGTTGCTGCCAATGAGAGGATTGCATGTTTGATGGGTGATGGAGTTGCTGGGGTAAGTCATAAAATCTTCCTTTTGTATTTTGATTATTGACTTATACATTTTATTGATGTGCTATCTTTTGTTGCGCAGGTATTCAAGCGTGTTTGGAACGATCCTGCGCTGACAGAAGTGATTGCTCGCATTTCCAGTTCTTCCGTGAAGCAAGGGATCAAGCTCGGCTTCTCCGAAGGCTTTTGTCACCATGCTGAAGGCAAGGAGAAGGAGTCTGGACCGTATGAGAATGAGTCATACGATGATGAATTGCTCAAGGCTTATGATGATTACGAGCATCTAAAGTTTGAAGTTTTTGACTTGTTGGAGGCTTGCGCGAAGACTGATGATCCCGCAGGCGAGTTGCACAATTATTTTATCAAATCTGACCGTCTCGGTGCGGAACTTGCTGAGAAAGCGCAGATGGAAGAGGCAGCCAAAGTACGAGCGACAGATGGTCAGGCTGGAACATCTTTAGTAGCTGGTGATAAACATTCAGAAGATATATCGCAATATCTCAATCTTGGTTTAACAATTTTTTATTTTCTTCATGTGTGTTTTGTACTGTTGAACAATTTATTTTTTTGTTTTTGAACTTGCTGCCACGTGTGTTTTTATCTTAATCATTTGCTGATGTCATCCCTACTTCCCATCACCCAAAGCTGACGCATTATCTCATGATTGATGTGATGGTTATGCCGGCGTCTGTCAGGATGACTGTCACGATTCTCTAGGGTAATTGAGTGGTTACCATTAATGGTAATTAATGGTCATAACCTCTCTCCTCTATATATAGTAAGTTGTGTTTTATCTTCCTTATAATTTCCCTTGCACTTAAAAATTTATATCTCATTCTCTGCAACAAATTGCTGCAAGCTCTGCTAATAACAACTTTGGTTTTGAGGAGGCTTTGGCGGTTCAGGGGATCATGAGGCTATCACAACCTCTTAATCATGATCCATCTTCCACATGTGCTCTTGATCGTCTAGCAGAGTATTGTGCATATCTGTTATCCCAAGAGGACATGCGTCCTGATAACTTGGATGATCAGGGTACTTCTGACGGGAAGCCCTTGAAGATGAAGAAGTTGTCTGAGCTGGGGGATGTGAAGAAGACTAAGACCAAGAAGGTTAGGGGTTGAGTTGTATTTTCCAGTATGTTGAAGTTTATTGTGTATAGGTGAAGTCTGTTTTGGATATGCTATTGAGTCAACATGTATGTGGGCTATATTTTGTTTTTTGATCACCCCTAGTTTTGTATATGTAACGGTAATCCATGTATTAGCCGTATAGAATGTACTTGTTGATCAATGGCTTGTATAATGAATGCTCTTTTTGTAATATAAATGAAGTTGGACATAAAGTCCTTATTACAAAATCATGAAATAGTAGGTTACATGTAGCATATACGTAGTTGAGCTGCATTCCAAGTACGTGGTATTGGCGAACCATCTAACCGTTCTAAGGCATACGCTCCTTTTCCCAATACTTCTTGGACTTTGTAGGGTCCTTTCCAAGTTGGAGCGAGCTTCCCCGGTTTTTCCGCATTTGAAGCTTCATTATTGCGGAAAACAAAATCGCCCACGCGGAAAGCTTGTTCTTTAACCCGCGTATTGTAGTATTTTTCCAGTTGTCTTTTGTATGAGGCCTCTCGGACATAGGCCAAGTCTCTGCATTCATCTAAAAAGTCTAGATTCATCCGCAGTTCTTTGTCATTGTCAATTGTCTGCGCGAGTAGTATTCTTGGTGACGGATTTGTAACCTCTGTTGGGATAACCGCTTCAGTTCCATATGTCAGGCTGAACGGTGTTTCCCCGGTGCTTGTTTTGGAAAGCGTGCGGTGGGCCCAAAGGACATGGGGCAATTCATCTACCCACCCACTGCGTCTTGTTCCCAGGCGCGTCTTAATGACTTCAACAATACTTCTGTTTACGCGCTCGACCTGGCCATTAGTTACCTTGAGGATGCGCAACGGAAGTGAATATCTGTTTGATTTTCATTGAGTGTAGCCATTCTTGTAAGTGTTGGTCCGCAAACTGCGTCCCGTTGTCGCTTACAATTTCCATTGGTAGACCGAATCTGCAAATTATAAACTCCCAAATGAATTTCTTGATGTTCCGCCTGTCAATTGTGGCCAATGTCTTTGCCTCTACCCATTTTGTGAAATAGTCGATGGCAACAACTAAGTACTTGACATTGCCTAGTGCTGTGGGAAACGGTCCAACGAGATCTATGGCCCATTTTTGAAATGGCCATGCCGTGGTGACTGGTATCAAGTTGTTCTTTGGTCTAAGTGTTCCGGGCGCATGTCGCTGGCATGCGTCACATTTGCGCAGCTCTTTGACCGCATCGAGGTGCATTCTGGGCCAGAAGTATCCTGCGTTCATAAGTTTGGCTACAACCATCCGAGGACCTACTTGTAATCCACATGTGCCCTCGTGAATATCTTTTATTAGATATGTGGCTTCCGCGGAATCTACGCATCTGAGTAATGGTCCGAGATAAGACCGCCGATATAAGGTGCCATCATTGACTTCGTAGTGCAAGGCTTTGTGTTGTAGCTTCCTTGCTTCCGCTTTGTTCGATGGAAGGATGCCCTTAGTTAAAAAGGCCATGATCGGGGTGATCCAGGATTCTTTTCCGGTTTGAATCACATTCACTTGTTTTGATGGAACAGATGGTGTGGATAGTACCTCGACTTGTACGTCTTTCGCCATGTGATCGAATGCGATGGACGCCATTTTACTCAAAGCGTCCGCTGGCTTGTTTTGGCTTCTGCGGACGTGAGTAACTTTGCAGTAGGAGAAACTATTCATCAACTCCTTGGTGTGTTGCAAGTATAGGATCATGGATGGCTCTCTAGCCTCGTATGTGCCATCAATGTGGTTGGCGACCAACATTGAATCGACATGCGCTTCAATGTGTTGAGCACCCATCTTCTTAGCTATACGTAGGCCTGTGACCAGCGCTTCGTATTCGGCCTCATTGTTGGTTGTTTGAAAGTCCAGCTGAATAGCATAAGTGTACTCTTTTCCTTCTGGGGTTATCAAGCGTAAGCCTGCGCCTGCCCCTTCATCATTGCAAGCACCGTCGGTGAACAATTTCCATATCTGAGTTTCGTCGGGCGCAGTCGAATTTGACGATGTTTCATTTACGCATTCTTCGACTTTGTCAGCTGGGACCTCCGCTATAAAATCTGCAAAGATCTGTCCTTTGAAGGAAGGTCTTGCTTTATATGAAATTGAGTGCTCCCCCAGCTCTATTGCCCATTTTGCCAAGCGTCCAGAGAGTTCTGGTTTGCGAAGGATATCGTTGATCCAGAAGTCTGTGAGGACATTAATCGGGTGTCCTTGAAAATATCTGCGCAGTCTTCTTGAAGCGTGGATTAACGCGAGAACCAGCTTTTCCATTGTCGAGTAGCGGGTTTCCGCGTCAAGCAGCATACGGCTTACATAGTAAATTGGGGTTTGAACCCCCTTTCGGTTAACCATTAGTACTGCCCCCACTGCCTTGTCGGTGACGGACAAGTAGAGGGTGAGTGGCTCTTTCGGTAGCGGAGCGGTGAGCGTTGGCAGGTTGCTCAAACATTTCTTCATGTCTTGAAATGCGGCTTCTGCCTCTTCCGTCCAGTGGAAATTTGATTTCTTCAGACAATTCTTCAATGTGTCCACGAAGGGGAAAGATTTGGACGCATAGTTTGACAGGAACCTGTTCAAAGCTACAAGTCGTCCCATCAAAGTTTGTACTTCCTTGACTGAAGATGGTGACGGCATCCGCTCGATTGCTTGAACTTTATCTGGGTTTGGCCGAAAACCGTCTTTGGTGACAACGACTCCGAGGAATTTTCCCTCTTCCATCCCAAAAGAACACTTCCCCGGATTCAGCTTCATTCTCACACTGCGCAACTGATCAAAAGTCTTCTGGATGTCAAGTAACATCTGGTCTTCCTCTCTGCTTTTGATCACTAAGTAATCGACGTACACTTTTAAGTTTACACCGATTTGTTTTACAAACGCGGTGTCCATTAAACGTTGATATGTTGCCCCCGCGTTCTTTAGCCCAAATGGCATCTAGGTGTAACAGAAGGTGCCCATGTCTGTGCGAAATGCTGTTTTGTCTTCGTCTTCTTTGGCCATTTGAATTTGATGATAGCCCTTGTAAGCATCCAAGAAGCACTTGAACCTGTAAGGTGCCAAAGAATCGACCTTTAGGCCGATTTCGGGCAATGGGTAACAATCTTTCGTAAAGGCTTTGTTTAAGGTTTTATAATCAACGCACATGCGCCATGTGCCATTGGATTTTCCCACCATAACTGGATTTGCCACCCAGGTTTGGTATTTACTTTTGCGCAAAATGCCGGCCTTCAAAAGTTCTGTCACTTGCTCATTCGTCGCCTTTGTTTTCTCGGGCCCCATACTACGCTTTTTCTGGGCTATTGGCTCAGCGTTTTTGTAGACGTTGAGCTTGTGCTCCGCGATGTGTCGCGGGACACCAACCATGTCTGATGGTTTGAAAGCGAAGATATCCATATTCTTCGTTAACAACTGCTTCAAATGGGTGCGAATGGGGTCAGAGATTTCATGGCCGATGATAACTGTCTGTTCCGGGAATATAGGGTTAATAACCCATTTTTCCGGTTCGGTTCTGACAGTTGGCCTTGTTTGCTTTGAAGGCCTCGGTGTTTCTGTGGCATGACAAGTTTTGTTTCCGCGTACGAACGCAACCCCTGTCCGCGTCGGGAAACCTGCCATCTGATGTGGCGTAGATGCATTGCAGTTGAATTTCGCTAACCCCTCTCGTCCCAGTAGGATATCATGTGATGTGTTGACGGGGAGCACTGTGAATTCGCACGTTTCTGTGCGCGTATGCTTCCCGTCTGAGAGTGTGACTGGGAAGGTGAGCGTACCCAGCGGGTAAATTGTCTCGTGGATGAAACCTGAGATTGGCTCTGTTGTTGGTGTTATTCTTCTTTTGTCATCTTCGTCCAGCTGGTCAAAGCATTGCTGGTACATTATATCAGTGCTGCTGCCATTATCCAAGAACATGTATCGTGTTCGATAATGGCCAACAACCCCTGTGATGATCAATGGAGCTGTGGAGGAGGCCCCACCCTTTACCTTCGGCATTATCACTTGCTCTTCTTTCCACGAGTCATCTCTTGCTTCCATGAAAGTTCGCTTATGGCTTGCATTTCAGTGTGTCATGTTACATGTATTACGAGAAACGTTATACACGTGATGCGCGTTGAGATTGCGTATCTTTTTCTGAGAGGGCTCTCCTGCTTCCACGTTGTCCCTCAGTTTTCTTCTCATGTTTTTCACCAGGTGCGTTAACTGTCCTGACTTAATGGCATTTTCAATTTCCATTTTCAAGCTGTAACAATTGTCTGTCATGTGACCATGGTCTTCATGATACTCACAGTATTTTGATCTGTCTACATTCTGCCTGTCACCGCGGAGCTCTTGTGGTTTTGGGAATTGAATTTGTTCTGTTTTCAGCACCTCTGATGGTGTTTTGGACAATGGTGTCCATTCATAGTTCTTCTTTGAGTGTCCTTTATGATCACGGGACCCTCTCGAACTCAACATATTTCTTGCATCTTGTGCGGAGGAATATTTTCCTTCCTCCGCTGTGCCTGAGATTCTTGACCATACAGATTGTTTGCCTTTCCCTCTGTTGTGTGATGATTGATGGTGGCTACTACTCTGGTGAATGCTTTTGTTGCGATGAAAAGAGCGTTCGGAGGACGCGTAAACTTTAGCAGCTTCAATTACTTCGTCCCAAGCTTGCGGTACGCCGTCTTTTCCGGTTAAACATTTCATCAGGTCATCATTTCTTACCCCGTGTATGAACGCTGCTCGGGTAAGTTCTTCTCCACAGCCTAATTGGAGTGCTTCCTTGTTATACCTGATGATGTAGTCTTCTAGGGATTCGTTCTCGTGGCGTGCGCACAAGAGAATGTGTGCCTTGTCTTTCTTGTGTTTGCGCAGATGTGAGAAGTGATTCTTGAATTTTCTTATAAGGTCATCGAAATCTTCCAGGCTTCCCACAGGCAAACTTTAATACCACACTCTGGCTGCCCCTGTTAATGTTTGCACAAACAGGTGACACCAGGCTTGGACTGGCCATAACTTAGAGCTTCCTGCGCAGTCGAAAGCATGCAAGTGATCATCCGGATCGCGCAAACCATCGTATTTCCTGATGGTGTTTGGTAACTTGCATTCTTGAGGCATCGGTGCCAATGCAATGCGAGCGCAGAACTTTGATCTTTCTGCTAAAGTCTTTGGTCTGTATGGTTTATAGAGGTCATCATCTTTTGGTGCCAGACTGCTGGCAACAGACTTGGTGTTCTGTTTTTTGTTGGAATCATGATGCACCTCATCTTCTTATTCGTAACCGTCTGGTTCATCGTTCAGGTTGACGTGGTCCTGGCCGCGAGTATTCTTACCACGGCCTCCACCACGTACCGCCTAACGAGAACCTTTAGCGTGACGGCCACTTTTGTTTTTTCGAGGAGATTCTGAGTCCTCCTCACTTGTGTCGAAACTTAACGTTTTTTGGACGTTGAGTTTGGCTTGATTCATAATCATTTTCTGATATTCAGCGATTGTTTTTGAATTTTGCTGGGCCAACCACTCGTCCGGGTCAACCGGAGATAGGTTGGTTTTCTTCTTTTTGTTTCCAGCAGATCCCCCCTTGTTTGGGTGGAACTGGAATGTCGAACCCGATTGCTTCTGAGCCACATTCTTCGTGATCGTATTTGGTGTGAAATCATGGATCTCATCGTTGATTGTGGAATCAACCTCAGCATTGTTGTTGTTTGTATCTTTTGAAAAGGCCATGTTGCTAGTTTGAAAGATTTGTTAGAACCGTAAGGGATGGCGCCAATGAAGAAACAAATAGTCTCACCACCGATTAGGGATGATAAGATTATGAGTTACTACAGGGTTGATCCTTCACTAACAGCTACGGCTTGGAGATACCTGCAAATAAGAGTGAAAGTGTGGGTGTGGAGACGACTACACAAGGTAGCAGTTTATCACAAAAACGGGGTGAATGGGGATACTATCTGTTATGATAGCTCTCCAGGTCAGTAGAAAGTGTCCTCTCCTATTGGGGGTGTGACCCCTTTTATAGGAGAGTCCGTATGCCACCATTACCCAAGTCCTAACCGTGGTTAGGTTGTCTCCATCACCCTTAGTTGTGTTAGTAAGGTGATATATGGAAAGCTAAATTGAAGGGAATAGTGGAACCGAGTACCGCCTTTATTGGTATGGTTACGTGATTCATGCATGGCTATTGACCATGCATGATATTCGCCTTGACCGGCATATGACCAATCTTTGACTGTTGACCGATCATTAATGAGCTTTGACCAAGTCCTGCGCGTGGCTTTCTTCCGCGTGATGATATTGTGCCGGGTTTGGGTACGCAGAATGGTGTATTCAGTACCCAATCCCATCACAACATTTTGTCAAGAACAAAATAAGTAGTCAAATGTTTATGCAAAAAATTTAAAAATACAAAATAGAGCATCAAATGAGTTTCCAAAATAAGAAATGATCAAAACCCAAAATCGATTAAACCTAATCAATCGTACGCATTTGATAGTTATTGAAACCTAAAACCTAAAAATCAGTAACGAAAATACAACAACGATTCATACAGTATCATTGTTTAAGACGTAAATGAGGAAGAACACCTTGATCGTTGGTAATAAAGAAGATTGAAGAAGAAGAAGAAGTGGCCAACGATTGTTAACACATTGATGGATAGTTTGATGTTTATAATGTTAGTGTTTATGTATGATGGAATTGGAAAAGTTTTTACCGGGATTTGGAAAAGATTAGGAAGAAACTGGACTTGATTTGTATCAAATCTTCAACTAAAATATGAATATTCATTTAAGTAAATGTTATTCGATTTTTTAATATTATAATAAAAATGTAATGTACATACATTATTAAAAATGTTATTGAAGAAATATATAATTATAGGAAATTTAATCGAATATGATAAATGTAATAAAGATAAACATATTTGTGCGAAATACATTGAACGTAAACAAAATAACTTAAAATACATTAATAGAGAAAATAGTTATTCATAAATTAGAAAATACTTCTGGATAAACAACATTTGACGTCTCATTCTTAACTCTTCCTTCTTTATCCAGTATTAGTATCTTCAACCCATCTCTACTCTTTACCCTTGAAAGTGCAACATATAACTGACCATGTGTAAAGACTGGATCTTTCAAATACAAACCTACTTTGGATAACGATTGACCTTGACTCTTATTAATCGTCATTGCAAAACAGACAGCAATTGGAAATTGTCTCCTGTTAAATTCGAATGGAATCTTCTTATCAGATGGAGACAAACTAATTCTTGGTATAAACGTTCGCATACCAATATTAGTGCCAGAAATTATTTTTGCTTCTATAACACGTTTACCCATCTTAACAACTTGCAACCTCGTTCCATTACACAACCCACTCTTCTGATCAATGTTTCTCAATAACATTATCGGTACACCAACTTTCAAAACCAATCGGTGGTTTGGTATACCTGATAACTTAAGACCATTTAAAACATCTGGAGATACCAATCTTTCATCAAACTTCGGTTGAACATTTTCAGACTGACAAACACTATCAGAACTTAAATATTCCATTTCCTTTCCAGGAAAAATTGCAAGTAAACGGTCATTTATTTCTTGAACAACCTCATTCTTTGGGGCAAGTATTGCTCTTTCTTGAAAATAATTTGGAGTGTTGAAATTTTCCAAAATAGATGGATATACGAATGATATTAAATCAGATACAGGATTGGCAGATTCATTGATAAGTAAATCATTAGGTATCTGAATAATATCTGTAAACTCATCCACAATTTTGACCTTTCCTTCGCCAATATCCAAAAGCCAATCTGCGAATTCTTTGGTTTCTTGATGATTTGAATGAGTGCTGCCAGTAAGTAATCTCATATTTTTGGTTAATTTCAACACAACACACTTGTTCCAAATATATGATGAGCTTATAGACGCGTTAACGATATCGTGTCTGCTGCCATTCGGAACAATTGGAAGAATATGCCAAAAGTCACCACCAAAAACAATTACCTTACCTCCGAAAATTTTCTCAAAACCATTCTCATCACGATCACCAAAAACATCTTTTAAACTTTGGTCCAATGCCTCAAAAGCATGTTTATGAGTCATCGGTGCTTCATCCCAAATAATTAACTCTGTTTTTCTAAGCAATTGGGCAACATCACTATTTGGTTTTATGTAGCACAAAGAATCTTCAGTAAGGTTTATAGGAATCGAAAACCTAGAATGTGTTGTTCTACCACCAGTCAATAACAAAGAAGCAATACCACTTGAAGCAACATTCAAAACAATCTGACCTTTAGATCTTATGGATGAAGATAATGTCTTCCACAAGAAAGTTTTTCCAGTTCCCCCATAACCATGACTCATAAACACAATGACTGGAATATATCTACTTACGATTGTATTTTTTAGAGAATCTTTTTATCAATCCTCCACATATTTCTTTGATGTTGTTGCCTTTTGGAGGAGACTTGTTTTGAAACAATGTGTAATGAGCATTATAAGGGCATTAATAAGCATGATAATGCCCTCAACACCATCCTCTTGGGCATTATATGAGCATTATGAGGGTGTGACATTTCTAGTATAATGCCCAAATAGGATAAAAAATATGGAAAGTAATAACTAAAAAGGGCATTAAGTGGCTTTAACCATTACACATTTTTTTGAAGGACATTATAATAATGATGTGGTGGAAAATGCCCCCTAAGAGGCATGAACCATTACTTATGGTCTGAGAGAAATCCTGAAATTGTCTCACAATTATTGATAATTGGGAAGTTATGATGGGAGTGTATTTAATTTAATTTGTGTGTTTTTACATAAATACTCCCAAATCATATATTTATTTAATAAGACTAGTAGGAATGCCCGCGCGTTGCGGCGGGTGCATCTATTTTGCCCCTCGTGCATCGTGTTTGTTGGTTATTCGTTATGATGAAGTAGAAAACAACAATGTATAAAATATATGTTATTAAAAACTGAAACTCATAAATATATCTTCTGAAAATTTTAAATGGGTACATAACAATAGGCCGTACTATTCCTTGCAACACCCTTAAATTGGCCCACATCCTTTGGTGGGACCCTTTTATGTATCTCGAAGGCAGATGAGTATGCCATCGTAGAGCGGTGCTTAGCGTAGTGAAGTGGCGTTGTATCTCTTAATGACCATAAGATTGTAGTGGAAGTGATGTAATTACTAAAATGCAGTTTGTAATGTCCGACATATTTCTATTATTTTAGGGCACCCGCGAGATGCAGCGGAGTTAATGATTTGCATAGATACTCTCGTTTTATGTTAGTTTGACAAGCGCCGTAACAAATATAATTGGCCAAACAAATTAGTAATCAATATAGTTAAAACTACCAAATCGACTGATAAGAACTTGTCTTCTTTTGGATATGTAAACAATTGGTGACTTCGTGAGATCAGAAACTTAAATTCTATTCCTAGAAGCTTATGGTAGCAGAGAAAACAAAAAACAATCAAGGAAGATGATGACGTTGCTCATGAAGTATTTATACCATATTTGCTTGTATAAACGTCAAGCCTACATATATTGCTCACTTTAATGGGTTGAAACGTGTCATGGGTTGGGTGTGTTGGCAAACTTCAAGCCTACATATTCATTTGTGTGCAAAAGTGTCACATCATACCATTCTGCAACCATATAAATTTAAAAAGAATATATAATATATAAATACATAATATATGATATAATTTATTTACTATAAACATTGAAAGATATGTAAGTTATGTATGTGAAGAGTCACCACATTATTTATATATCAAATACATGACCACTATAACATTAAACAAACATAATAAAGACATGGAGGTTATGAATGTAAAGAGTCACCATTGTTAATTTCCTCATCAATTTTATAATTATGTTTAAATTAATTTCTTCAACAATTTAATATTTAAGTAGAAAGACAATTTTACCCACTATTTATAAGACTATAACATTGATACAAACATAATAAAGGTTGTATTTACTTAAATTTTGCAGGTATCCTTCACTGATGCTTTATAATATATTATAGAAGATAAAAATTTGGGTTGATTTATTAGCGTGAGCATGGATTTATACCTTTTTGATTTCTTATTTCTTAACACAAATAACATAAGTAATTAACACATAGTAAGTTTTTGTTTTCTCTTTATGCTAGTGTTTAATTTATTTTATTAATTAGAATTAGAACTTAAACAATATACAATTGTCGAAAGCAAAATAATATTGCGAACCACACTACATACAACGTTTAACAAGAACATTAAATAGATCAACAAATACCTTAAAAGTCTTAGAACAAATATAGTTTACGTATAGATCGAGTTAACTATTTCATGGCGTTCAAGGAGACCATGTTGATTGAAATTGAGGAAAGTCTCCATACCCTTCTCCAACCATCCTCTTCATCATCTATCCTTCATGTCCATTTGTTCCCTGCAACATCAGTTTTCATCCCATGCAGTAAGTGGAAGTAATATTTATAATATTTTAGAAACATATTAGCAAAGCTAGAATGTTATATTTATAATTTGTCCGTTTTATTTAGTTAACAATATATATGATTCAAGATACACAACTTCTTAACAAGAATAGTTGGGAAAGCCATATGTTCCCTTCATAGGGGTCATATCATCCAATTCAGTAGAGTTGAGGTCAATAGGTCATAGAACATGCTTGCTTCTGAAAAGCTTCATGGAGAGAAACTAAAAATGCACAAAGAAGACAAAAAAACTGCACTAATTAATTTTGAAAAATATTTTCTCATCAATAATTCATAATATTGTTTGTTTATTGTTTTAATTGTTAGTTACACAATTAAATTACCTCAATTTGATTCTGCAACAATCCAACATAGTTGATTATTACATCCAATATCACTGACATTCCCATTGTCTATAGAAAATAACTAAATTTAAATGGAGCAAAACAATTATATATTATAAAGATAAATTTTTGTAATTGTCAAAGAACATATGAATAAGTAGAAAAAAAAATGTATATATGTATATAAAGATTAACTCATATCTTTTTACCTTGTAGCATCCGGGAACCATATCTTGCAAGCGTCTTAACTTCTCATTGATTTTTTTTCTCTTCTCATCTAATGAAGACATAGTTTTTTTGGACAAAACAATGTTTTAAAACATGAAATTAGCTCTAAGATTTTGTTTAAGATTATGAAAAGACTATTAGCATTCAAGAAATTGATTATAATGAAGTATATATAATAATATAGAGGGGGTTGAAAGGTCTCACATTTAAGATGCATCATAAGGGCATAATTGGGATAAGATTTTAGGATGTGAGGTATTGGATTATGTAAAATTTACTAATCTACCCTCCTAAGTGTCTTAATAGTCACAAGTATGCCAATAATACCCTTAATTTTTTTGCTTAAACATGTTGTACATCTTGTTTGTTAAGTTGTATGAAAATGAAAATGACTATCTTAGCCATCACTCCTTCTTAATAAGATAATATAGATTATATCATAATTTATAAAATTGACACTTATTTAATCTCACTCATTC
Organism: Ambrosia trifida; assembly: GCA_028751855.1. Lineage (NCBI taxonomy): Eukaryota > Viridiplantae > Streptophyta > Magnoliopsida > Asterales > Asteraceae > Ambrosia > Ambrosia trifida. The sequence goes on along the minus strand of CM054122.1, from coordinate 145,841,907 downwards.
ATCTATATGATTCAATGGCTATATTTATTTCTCACTCTTCTCACAAAACACCCCTTTTGTACTATAACCCTACCCTATATAACGGTATAAATTTGGGGTTACTTTTAATTAGTATTTTTGGGAAGTTAGAGTTTGTTACTTTTAATTTTGACGCGGTTGTAACTCACGACTAGCAAAAATACTAATTAATAGTAATTTGTTACACAAAATAAATGTAATAAGTGGTGAGGCTGGGAAAATTAAATAACACTTGTGAAGGATGGATCAAGGACTGAAGTCTAAAGTAGAGCTGGAAGATGATGTGACGAATCTAGTAGTACCAAGGACTAAAGTCTACAACCATAAACCTTGTATCTCGAATTAAATTAAATTAGAGTAAAACCCCTAGATTCCTTTGGTCGGTGAACATTGAGACTATAAGGAGTGGTGGAGGGGGAAGAGGTGGGGGGAAGCGCCATGTGGTACTTGTGGGGCCCTTGTGGGGGGGAAAATAATTGTGGGGAGTGGAAGGGGGGGAAGAGGTGGGGGGAAGTGCCATGTGGCATTTTGTTTTTCTTTTTTTTTTCTTTTTTTTTATAATAATAATAATAATAATAAAAATAAAATAAACCGAAAAATATATTAAATTAATTTAATAATAAATAATTAATATTATATTAATAAAAAAATAATTAATATTATATTAATAAAAAAATAATTAATATTGAATTTCAAATTTTCCCCCACTGCTCCACACAGTGCCAACATTAATTTTCCCACTATACGTTTGAATTTGAAATTTTAAAATTTAAACTTTGAATTTCAAAGTTTCCCCCCCACTGCTTCATACTTCTAACCCTATAAATACAACCCCTAACCAAATTCTCATTCACACCTATTCCTCTTCCCTAAAGCAATGAATAACATGGGTGACGGTTTTCAACCTCCTCTCCTGCAGTACTCTCGCCGGAGACGGGGCCGCCCTCAGAGACTACCATTCACCTCCTCTCCTCTGCCTACTGCTGCACAACCTCCACTTTGTCCTCTTCCTCCTCCTCCTCAACATTGGTTATTTCCCGCTCCTCCTCCTGCTGCTGCACAACCTCCACTTTGTCCTCCTCCTCCTCCTCCTCAACATTGGCTATATGGGCCTCCTCCTCCTGCTGCTGCTGCACAACCAACATCTCCTCCTCCTCCAGCCGATGATGACTGGACGGATGAGGAGTTAGTCTGGGCCATGGAGTACGTAATGGCCCAGACAGGTATGGAGCGACTAAGGTTGTCTCCCCCTACCACCTGGGCTGCTTCAGTTCAGGCTACCTCCACCCCCATCCCCCAACACCAGACTACCCCCATCCCCATCCCCATCCCCCAACACCAGACTACCCCCATCCCCACCTCCCACCACGAGACTTCCCCAACTGAGGGGGATTTGGAAGCCCTCCGGGAGATTGAGGAGGAGGAACTCTACTGGAGCCGACCTAGCCCTCCTAGTGACTGCTACTACTTCCCGTCGGATGCGAGATCCGATGGACGGGATAGCTCACGTTCCGTCTCACCCGAGTACGTCACCCTCCCCTGGGAATGGGACAACTACTCTCCATAGCGGAGAGATTTAGGATTAAATAAGTAATCTAGGATTTATTAATGTTTAAATAAGTAATTTAGGAATTATTAGGATTATGTAATGGTTATTTATGTAATGGTTATTAAGTTATTTAATTATGTTATTGTTATTTATTTTTTTTATTTAATTTCTTTTTTTTTTTAAATACCAGATTGTAGTTTTTTTTTTTAATTAAATGTCTTCTCAAAATTAATATTAAAGTAATAATATTACATCCAACCATCAAGCGCCACCTGTCCCTCCTCTCCCCCCCACGCCGGTGCTCCCCTCCCCGCCCTCAGCCCCACGCCGGTCATCCCGCCCCTATGGCGGCGGTGTTCCCCCCTCTCCCGCCCCTCTCCCGCCCCCACTCCCACTAGTCTGACTATCATCAACATTCAACCAGATAGTGATATATAAAACCAGTCATATCATAACTATGATACTCGTGGAGTAAGACATAACACCATGTGTGGGGTGAAAAATAATAATGCTCTCTTTTCTGATTGGTTAATGTGGCAGCCGAGTCAGCATAGGGCTTGAATTCAAAATGGGATGTAGTGGGGAAAAAAATTTGGGGGCGCTAATTTAAAAAAATAATAATAAAAAAAAATTGTGGTGTAGTTGAATGAGTTAAACGTTAGAGGACACGTGAAGGAATATAATTGGTTGTTTCTTTCCCCTTTCAGCGCTAAAATTATAACGCCATTGCCCCTTTTTGCAAGATAGCGCTCCCATATAATGGTGTTGGGGGTGCTATTTTCGTCTTAACGCCCTTATTCACGCCTAATTACATATGGTCTAATGTAAAAAGAAATCACATTAATTAAGAAAAGGAAGTGCATCATCTGGGAACCGCTATTGGCCAGTCCCGAAATCTGATCTTCAAACCTCAAAGACCAATCTTCACCATCCAATACAAGAAGACACCTTCATGTGGATTTACCATCGGACGAACATTCCGAACCCTTCATGGGAGAGTTGGATTTTATTTGATATTGGTGGTCTAACAGCGTCTTATGTGGTGTTTCCAAAAAAAAAATTATATATCCAAAACGTTCACCTAAATTCTATGAAATCGCTATCTTAAAATTATGATGCTTTGACAACTCAACTTTCAAGTAATGAAAGATTAGATCATTGGTTACCATTTAACGACCGGCCACGTGGCCTTTTTGATGGCGTGAACGTCGATGTTAAACACCGCCCAACTAGGCGTGGGTGGAGCAATGGTGTGAAGGTTGAGAAATTTGTGTGGTCCATGTGTGAACGGCTATACTATGGTTGTAAATATCCACACACACACTCGCGCATATACATAAGACTTATACCATTTACACCACAATACACTACTTAAATCAAATTTTAACACATTATTCTCTTTATTTCTAAAAAAACGTCAAGAGAACCTTGGAGTGAAAGTGGAGACATAGCTTTGGTCACCTCTTGGATTAACGTGAGCGAGAACATGCAAGCAAGAACCGTATCGTTTGGAAGAGTCGTCTTCAAGAATTCCGTCAACTTGTAGGTCAAACCAATCGCACTTTGGACCAAGTCGTTTTGTGTTTCAAGGATGTGAGAACAAATGTAATTTTCACATTTAACCAACTCTTCAACATTGTGATGGCTCATGGTAAGGGCGGAGTGGAGGCGAAAGCGATTGTCAAGGCCCTTCGTGATTCGTGAATACGAGTCCTTTTACGAAAGAAGATTTGCTCACATCTCATCATGATAATTACTAAGAAACCATCATAGTTTGTTTTCACATGTGCGTCTGGGAGTTGATGATTAGTTTAATTATGTAGTCTTTTTAAGTTAATCATGCGGCAATTTTTAACTTAGTTTAACTAGTTTGTTTTAATTTAATTATGTGGTTTCTTTTAAAAAGATAATTAAATATCCAGTGTGCACAACTGTTCCAACGACTATATTCTACTGGCTATAAATTCACTTTTTCTCCAACCCCAAAATTGCACTTCTCAAATTACATTCAATGACATTTGTGGCGGTTCTCCATTCTTGTTCAAATCAGTAGGACTTTCAAACTCTCGACGTTCATCCCGTCGACGCTCAAACCCCCCATCTTTAAACCCTAACGATCATCTCGTCCACATCCAAACACTTTTCTCTCAACAGTTTATCGTCCTCCAGCTTCTCACCTAGTGACATACCATCTAGGCGATGATCCAAATCCTTTGACAGGTGAGGAATTGAACTAGGTGTATTAGTGAAGCTACTTTAATACCACTCCTATTATGCTTGCACATCACATGATTCAAAACCTCCACCTCAAAAACATAGGAGATACACCTTACACGCATCTATGTCCCTTAAAGATATGTTAGTGGCTTAGTGCTTCTAAGTCTCACAAAAATGTATTTTCCAAAAATTAACTTGTGTCACTCTGTTCTGTGTCTACATATATCCCTCCCCGTATCTCGTACGTTGTGTATAAAATCTTTAGGTATTTATACTTCCTCATATTAGGGTATAATTTAGTGGGCTTTTGTTCTGTTACATTCCAATAGTAACTTTTGTTCGAAAAATAGATCATATGTTATTGCTTTGATATTGATTTATTTGAAACTATCCGGTTGTTACATAACACAACAAAGAAATTTCGTATGTTAATCTACTTTATTTCAAATCAAACTCATAATTTCGGAAAGGTTGCAACTCAAATCAAAAGTGTTGTAATTTGTTTATATGAAGGTTTTAAAAGACTTCATTTATAGAACATTAAAGCGCAAACCAAAAAGCTTCAAAAAAATCAACGAAACTTTAAATAATTGCCTACCACATGTGAACACCTAATAACACTATTCATTTCATCCACATTTACGTTTAACACTGCCTGTTGTGAGCCAGGAGCGAGCCCCGACGTGAGCAATGTTTCAGTCTGGTACTCACCTCTAGCCACAACAGCCCTGGCGTGAGCACATGCGAAGAGCCCCAGCGCAAGCACACGCGACGGTGCTCGCGTGCATTAACGGGAGGAAGTGAGCACATGTCGCGCCGGTGCTCATCCTTAGCCACAACGGGGTCAAGTGAGCACAAGCGATGGAGTTACTTGAAAGTAAAGTCGGTGGCCCGCGTCTGCTCGCTCGCGACCCACAACGAATGGTATAAGATATATAATCATGATTTGAACGGTCCCAATTCTTATTCACGTACAAGTTTAGAAGAACGATGTTATAGACGTTATTGTTATAAAACATGGATCAAGAACAATAAACTGGAAATAAAAACTTTATTACTTAGAACAAAAAAGACACACTAGAAACCCTAGATCTGGAAGACGACTTCAAGATCTATACAAACATAGAACTCTCTACACAAATTCTCACCAAAAGATTAACACACAACTAAAGCCTTAACAGATTCAAGATGAATCTACGTACAAAACCCTAATCAGTAATCTAGAGAACAAGAGAGAACAAAAAGAGTTACAGATATCAAAAAGTGACAATGTGAGGAAGGAACAAGCTATTTATAGCTGAAGACTTGTGTTTCTTCCACCAAATCAACGATCATAATACACTTGATCTAACAGCTGACAACAAATGCGTTTGTTTGACACGGATCACCCCGTCAGCTGAATAAATATCTTCTATAAAAGAAACCAGGCCTTGGGCCAATAGATTGTAACTGGGCTGCCTTTTCTTTTCTTTAATAACACGAACTGGGCTTAAATACTTGGGCTCAGCAACCTTTCTCTTAGACTCCACTTGGATTCAGCAACCCCCAACAATCATCATCAATAATTAAACCAGCCCATCATCAACACCTACAAAGAATCTCATGCAAAATATAAAAATAAACTGAAATTGACACAAACATATAATAAACCATTAACTCATATTGACCCATTAGAAACAAATTGTACACCATTATACCATCACTTTTAACACCCCCCCCCCCCCCCCCCTCAATTTGATGCACCAAATAGGTCAAATAAGTTCAAATGAGCACATAATTCCTCATGTTTGCCTGACAACAACCCCTTTGTCATAACATCGGCCACTTGATGTTCAAAATCCAACTTAACAGTTTTTATGACTCCTTTGTTTACCCGATCTCTCAAAAAGAAGAGATCTACATCAAAGTGCTTTGTTCTTTCAAAGAACACTAGATTTGTATCAATAGCCAATGCAGAGGAACTGTCACAAAACAAATATATAGGCAATTCAACCTTTTGATTTAATTCCTCAAACACATGAATCAACCAAATCAATTCACAAGCAGTTGCACACATAGACCTAAACTCAGCCTCTGCTGAAGATCTAGAAACACTATTATGTTTCTTACTTTTCTAGGCTAAAAACACTAAACCCAGTGATTGAATTTCTTGTTTCAAGGCACATAGCCCAATCTGAATCAGAGTAAGCTCTGATTACCAGATTTCAATTTCTTTCAAACAATAGACCTTTTCCTAGGGACTTTTTTAAGTACCTTAAAAGTTTAAATGCAATTTTCAAAAGTCCATTTGTTGGCTTGTGCATATATTGACTAAGAAAATGGATAGCATATGAAATATTAGGCCTAGTATGAGCTGAATATATAAACTTTCCAACCAACCTTTGATATCCAGTAATACTGGATAACACTCTATTATTTTCTTTACAAAAATGTGTTACCGCATGATGTTGTTCTATGGGATTATTTACTGGTTTACAAGTTTTCATCCCATATTCACTTAAAAGTTCTAAACAGTACTTTCTTTGTGATAAACAAACACCATTTTCAGTTCTTATTACATCAATACCAAGAAAATATTTTAGCTCCCCTAAGTCTTTAATTAGAAACTTAGACTTTAGACATTCCTTAATTCTAACTATTTCATTTTTATCATTACCTGTCACAATAATGTCATCCACATATACCAACATAAAGACGATTTTAGCATTTTTGAAACAATAAAACAGAGAATAGTCACACTTACTTTGTGAAAATCCTAATTCAGTTAACACCCCCAACAAGTTTTTCATTCCACATTCTAGGGGCTTGTTTTAAGCCATATAATAACTTTTTCAACTTACAAACTCTTGTTTCATCTTTAGAAAAATAACCATCTGGTAATGTCATATACACTTCTTCATGTAAATCCCCATAAAGAAATGCATTATTCACATCAAGTTGGTACAATTCCCAATTAAACTCAACTTCTAAAGCCAATATAGTTCTAACAGTTACAAGTTTAACTACTGGGAAAAGGTTTCTTTATAGTCAATACCTTGTTTTTTACTATAACTTTTTGCAACCAACCTAACCTTGTATCTTTCTACTTCACCTAATGACTTGTATTTAATTTTATATACTCATTTACACCCTACTAGACTTCTACCCATGGGTAACTCAACTAATTCTCAGGTGTCATTTCTATTGAGGGCTTCAATTTCCTCATTCATAGTTGTTATCCAGTTACTATCCTTACAACTTCATTGAAGCTTTGTGGTTCATACCCCTTATTTATAGAAGTAACAAAACACTTGATTTCAAAAGACAACCTAGCATAGTTAACTCAGATACTTTGGCAAGACTGTTCCCCTAGCAGACTTTCTAGGTATGGTTTGAGTATGTGACTGATCATGTTCATGTCCCTCAGAATTTTGGTTTGTTTCATAAACAGGTGTCACACCCTCAGCCCTGTCAGGTTTGTTGGTACCATTACTGGGTTGCTCAAACCCTACAGAGTCATGTTGAGTAATTCCTTTAGAATTGGCACCAACAGACTCAGACTGCTGAGACCCACGTGTCTCTATTTCTATGTTTTGGCCATTTTTATCATCATTGGGAACTTCTAACTGATTTGGGTCTATGTTTTCATATTTATCAAAAAAATTCAAGTTTGCTATGTCAAAACAGTTTGTTTCATCAAAATCCTTTAACACATACCTTTCTTTAAAAGGAAACACTGTTTCAAAAAAAATTACATCTCTTGAAAAATAAGTTTCTTTATTATCCAAACTGAAAACCTTATATCCCTTTTTTTCTATAGAATACCCCAAGAAAACACATTTATCTTATCTGCTACTCAGCTTATAAGAATTATTTAAAATGGTACAAAAACATAAACACCCAAACAGTTTCAAATGGTCTAAAAAGGGTTCAAAACCATACACTACCTCATAAGGGGTCTTGCCATCTAGAAACGATAAAGGAATCCTATTAGTTAGATAAGCAGCAGTCAATACACAATCTGACCAAAGCCTAATTGGTATATTACTTTGAAAAAATAAAGACCTAGCCACATTTAGTAGATGTCTATGCTTCCTCTCTACTATACCATTTCGCCGAGGTGTGTAGGTGCATGAAGTTTGATGTACAATCCCTTTTGTTTTATAAAAAACATCAAATTGATTATTTACAAACTCAGTTCCATTATCATATTTGAAACACTTAACTTTCTTTTTAAACCGTGTTTCAATAATGTTATAGAAATCGTGTACGTTTAAGAAAACTTCAGTTTTAGACTTCATTAAGCACACTCACATAGCTCTTGAAAAATCATCAACAATAGTGAGGAAGTATTTGAATCCTTCTCTACTACCTATCTTATAAGGACCCTAAGCATCTAAGTGAGCAACTTCTCCTAACTCTGATGATCTATGATCACTTAATGGGAAAGGCTCTCTATGCTGCTTAGCCTTAAGACACACTTCACAAGGAGCTTCATGTTTATCAGGCAAGTTCAGGTTTAACTTGTTCTTAAACCTTCTAATAGCCTGATCTGAAGGGTGCCCTAATCTAGCATGCCACAAATCAGTATTGATACTAGAACTAAAACACACCTTATCTGTTACACAAGAGAGACCACAGTAATACAGACCATCCACCTGACTACCAGTCACTAGGATTTTCTTTGTTACTAAATCCTTTATGTAACATTTTTGTTCATCAAAACCTATAAACAACTTATTGTCCTTTGCAAGTTTATGAACATAAATTAGATTAACAGAGTATTCAGGTACTACAAAAACATCTTGTAATATGACATCTTTAGCTATTTTTATGTTACCATTTTTAGTAACTAAAGCATCTGTTTCATTAGGATGTTTAACCCTTATGTTAAACTCTGTTACATTTATACAATTAGTTAAACCATTATCATCCTTAATCATGTATTTATTAGCACCTGAATCTGTTATCCAACCCTTATTTCTGTTATTCATTTGACTTGCAAAGCAAAAAATAGGTTTAAAGAAACTATTAGCACAAAAAGGAATAGACAAACCACCTATCACATGAAAGCTTTGACTACCTTCACTTGACTTTTCACCTATTAGACTTAACAACTTATTAATCTATTCATTCGTCAAAGACTTAACTATAGTTTTCGAATTATCAAATGTGGAGCTCTGATTTGCAACTTTTGTCTTGCCTTGGTTACCCTTTGGTCTCATCCAAGATGGATAACCAATGATTTCAAAACATTTTTCAGCAGTATGACCAATCTTTTGACAATGGGTACATTTTAAATTTTGGTTTGCAACTTTATTAGTCTTTTTGAAATCAAGATTTTGATTACTCTTAGCTAACAAAGCCATTGACTAAGTCCTTTTACCACCTGTAACAGAATTTGTATGAGATTCTTCCCTAGAAACCACAGAACAAGCTTCTTTTACAGATGGTAAAACTTCTTTAATCCGCTAACTAGTCCTAACAGACTGATATACACTAGCTAAACCCATCAAAAATTGCATAAGCTTTATCATGTTACTAAAGTCATTAAAATCCTTTGCAGCATTACAACTGCAAGTGGGCAATTGCAAAATTTGATCAAGTTGTCTCCACATTATATTCAATTTATGATAATATTATGAAATAGAAGGCCCATTTTGACTGAATGGATTTATTTCTGATATAAGTCAAAGACAGCAGACCCATCTATCTTGTCATATGTTTCTTTTAATTCTAACCAAACCTCACTAGCAAGTTTAGAAAAAAAACATAACCCATATAGAGATCCTCACTTATGGAATTCAAAATCAAAGTTAAAACAATCGAGTTACATCTGTCCCATTGGTTAGCCAAGACAACATCATCTTCGGACTTAATACAAGATCTATCTATAAAACCCCAGTTGTTTTTAACGTTTAAAGCCAATTGAAGTGCATCAGACCAGATAGTATAGTTTTTTGTTCCTTTAAGCTTTACAGTAATGATATTCAGATTAGTTGAGTCACTTGGATGTAAGTATAAAGGATCACTTGCATCCAATTTACTAATCAAGGTTACATTACCGTTGCCCATCATTCCCAATAAGGGGACCACCAGTACCTCCACCTTCTTTGTTAGTCATGACTCAAATCACAATCAATCAAATAATATCACATAGACAAAAAAACAGCAAGATGGAAAACCCTAAACAGACGAAACTATGTCAGTGATCCAGATTCCTGATTCGTCACTCAAAGGGTGCCAAGACAGGTCTTTACACAGGAGTCTGATCATATCTATATACTAATGCAAAAAACAGCTAAAAACACAACAAACAAGCAATACCAACACAAACAACAGACAACTCAAACAAGAACAAGTAATGAGCCAATACCGATCCACCTAACCCGGGCAGTGCTCCAAAAAAATAAAAATGCAGAAAAGTAAAAGAGTTAGAAAAATCTAACCGATTGCACAGCTTCCAATCCAAGTTCAAGATCTGTAACTTTCACTTAGGGTTACAAATCAAGAATAATAAAATAAGCACTCCTTTATTCAGACCCAAAATCAACAACCTTCACTTAGGGTTGCTGATTAAGATCTACAGAAGAAGACTTCACCACCAACCTTGGTTTGAACAAGAGATCTAACCCTAATACTAGGGTTTATGTCTTTTTCTTCGTTCTTCGGAAACAAAAGATTCCCCAACCCAAATTTACCACCAAGAATGGATCTGATGGAAAGACAACTCAGGATGCATAGCGGATCTAGAAACCCTAATTTCAAAAACTTTCCAAGAAACCGTATCAGAGCTCTGATACCATGTTATAAAACATGGATCAAGAACAATAAACTAGAAATAAGAACTTTATTACTTAGAGCAAAAAAGACACACTAGTAACCCTAGATCTGGAAGACGACTTCAAGATCTATACAAACATAGAACTCTCTACACAAATTCTCACCAAAAGATTAACACACAACTAAAGCCTTAACAGATTCAAGATGAATCTACGTACAAAACCCTAATCAGTAATCTAGAGAACAAGAGAGAACAAAAAGAGTTAAAGAGATCAAAAAGTGACAATGTGTGGAAGGAACAAGCTATTTATAGCTGAAGACTTGTTTTTCTTCCACCATATCAACGATCATAATGCACTTGATCTAACGACTTACAACAAATGTGTTTGTTTGACACGTATCGCCACGTCAGTTGAATAAATATATTCAATAAAAGAAACTGGGCCTTGGGCCAACAGATTGTAACTGGGCTGCCTTTTCTTTTCTTGAATAACACGAACTGGGCTCTAATACTTAGGCTCAGCAACCTTTCTCTGGGACTCCATTGGGACTCAGCAGCCCCCAGCAATCATCAACAACAATTAAACCAGTCCATCATCAACACCTGCAAAGAATCTCATGCAAAATATAAAAATAAACTGAAATTGACACAAACATATAATAACCAATTAACCCATATTGACCCATTAGAAACAAATTGTACACCATTATACCACCACTTTTAACAGTTATTAAGCTCACTCATGCCCTTACAATACTCATTACACATTATCTTAGTGTGGGTTGCCAATAATGATGCACATTTAATCGGATACAATGGTTGACATTCTTTTTTAAAACTTAAAATTAAGCAAAAGAAATTTTATATTTACAGACTTACGTCGCCTATGTTTATATAATTTCTTTCTCAATCAAAATAATTTATAGTTATGTGTTTATATAAACAGGTTCATTATAATATGATTTAGTAAACATCACGTTGGCTTTGAAGCAGCTTCATGGTACTGGCCGTAGGAGGGTTGTACGCCACTACAAGAATTGTGAGTAATATAAGCAATATCATTAGAGGCGACTTGCAAAGGGTCGCATCTATTGCTCAGACGTTACCACAGCCGTTAGATCATGACATGATCTAACGGTTTGTATAATAAAAATAAAAATAACCAATAAAGGCAACAAAATGTCGCCTCTAATAACCATGATCCAAACAAACGCACTGGAAAAATTACGGGCCGTTGTTTTGTATGATAATCTAATGGCTGAAAACGATTTATAAAAAAACGAGCGGGAAAATACCCTAAAACCCTAAAAAGTTCATTATATTATGTTTTAGTAAACTTCAAGTCGCCACAGATACAATAAAAACCCAACAGAGCGGGAAAGCACCCTTCTTCCTCACCATTTCCCTCCAATATGCTCTCTCTCTCTCTCTCTCTCTCTCTCCTCCGATGAACACCTTCCCGGCTCACCCACCTCAATCCCTGGCTCACCCCACCTCCTAGTACGATCCACCTCAATCCCCGGCTCAAACACCTCCACGTCTCTCACCTCCGACGACCACCACCACATCCCAACCTCCTGGTACAACGACCACCTCCACGTCTCTCACCTCACGTTTGTATATGTTGGTTGGTTTTAAAGTTGATACTTGGGCATTTTATATATGTTGGCAAATGTTATTATTAAGTTTGATAAAAATGGGTAGTGATATATATGTTTGATGGTATGTTAATTAATGTATATGGTTAGCTTTGATATTTTGTAGAGTTATTTTAAACAGATGTTCAAGAACCCAAAATTTTGAGGCGAACCCAAAATTTTGAGGCGAACTCAAAAGCTTTTTAAATGAAGAAACCGATGTTGATAGCGGTGATGATGAATGAAAACAACGATGATGAAAGCGGTGATTATGGTAGTGGCGATGATCTTGATTTGACATAGTTATGATGTAAAACGATTTGTGTTTGGAAACGAGGATGATTGTAACGTTATGTTGGTTGCATTATGTTTAATTATGTTATATATGTTGTTATGGTTTGCCGTAACCCGAAAAATAGCAGGTTTGAAATAGGAAAAACAAGGGAAAAAAAAGCTAAATAATTAGGCAAAATTGGAAGGAAAAAAAAAAATAAACCAACCAATAGAGCCATAGAGGTGTCAAAAGTCGCCTCTATTGCTCCAGAATATTAGCGACAAACGGCTAGCCGCCTCTATAGCTCCAGAAGCATTAGCGACCAATAGCTACGCCTCTATTACTTTATAAGTATTAGCGACGAACACTATTAGAAGCAACTTTTAATAGCGACGAAAACATGAGCAATAGAGACGAACCTTTAGCGACGACATGTCGTCACTATTACCTTTAGTGGCGACATTCTTGAAGTCGCATCTATTGATTAGTTTCCTTGTAGTGCATGTATCCAATTTACTACCAATATATTTGTTGACACCAAGCCTAACAAAAATATCGATATGAACTTTCCTTCAACTGTCCTATTCTGACTACATTGGATGTATGCATTGTGGCTAGAGGTGAGCCGTAACTTTATCAAATAATATTGTGTCATGTAAGCGTCGGTATGGCACTGGCTCGTGACCGCGGGTTGCTCGCTTGATCCCATTGTGGGTCAAGGTGAGCGGGTTTTTTTACCAAATATATTAAATATTTACCACACATTTTTTTATAAACATCAAGATTAAATAAAAAAAATGCACTGCATTACTAAAAAAGATTACACTAAAAAAAAAAACCTTACACTAAAATAAAATAAAAAAGATTACACTAAAATAAAAAAACCATGACATTTAAAAAAAATACCTAACGTAAGGTAGAGGTTGAGCGTAACATTTGCCACGCTGAAACGTGGTGAAAGTCGTGCCCAACCTCCGAGAGGTACTCCACGTGGGTAAAGGCAAGGAGCACGTCTTCTTTTCCCCGGGGAGTTCTCTCTTCCCCTTTCTATGGGCGATTTCGAAGTTTTTAGACTTCAACTTCAAATCCACGTACCTGTGAGAGATGGAGTCACAAGTACGGTTGGTTCCCCCAACAAGGGTACCAAACTCGGCAAGCACCGTCACCATGCACTTGGTTGTACGCGATGATCAGTGCTCGTTCTTCCTCCTCGGTCAACTTCATCATGATTGAAATTAGTTTTGAAGATTAAGGGTTTAGGGTTTGAAGAATTGTGAAGAAGTAGAAGTTTGTGAAGAAGAAGAAGAAGAAGTTAAAATATAAATAGGTAAAAAATATTGTTGGGTAATAAATGAAATTTAGGTGAAAAATTATTTTTTTTTTAAATTTCAAACCTTTGAATGTCCGCTAACGGACGCGAGCTGACTCGCCTACAGTTGCTCGCGGCAGTGTTCCCATGGGGTGTTATCGTGGTCGCTAGCCACATGAATCAGGTTGTGACTCGGGCTCGCCGGCCATATCACACAGTATCATTGTTAACATATATGTTGTAGATTTTGTAATTTTGATACCTAAAATTATTAATATACTTTATTTCCATAAACTGGATTTTTTTTTTTATTATTATTATTTTAAACAAAATATACAGACGGATTCCCGATAAAATGTCGTAGATGACACTCACTCAGTGATCCATCGTTGAAATGTGTGACGATATTTACCAGCGGCCCTAGTTGTTCTTTGATTTATAGTGTAATTTCATATAAATAACAAAATTCAGAATTGACACATATAGATGTCGTAGTAGATAAAAATCTAAACTTTAAATTAAATAAAAATTAATTTTACAAATCTGTTATTTCTATTTTAAAACCTTATTTTTATAAGTATTATTAGTTAAATAATACTGTCACTGAATTTACTATAAGGTATTAAACAATTTATTGCAATTTAATATTTTAATCTAATGCAAACATATATATCTTATTAAGTTCTATGATTTTAAAAAACTTCATTACTAATATTATTATCTTCATATTATAATCTTTTTTTTTACGTCAGAAGTTAACCATCATGGGCGGCCAGTCAACCGAAGAACACTACACACAATCACCAACAACTGTCGATCAATGATGTAAAAATTGGCTGATCCAATGACCACTACGAACTTTATGAAAATGAAAGCACAAATTCAACCAAAATCACCTTTCTAGAAAAAAAAAAAAAACAAAAAAAAAAAAAAAAAAAAACCTTAAACCAAAACCTTTGTTTAAATTTGACGTTTTTTTAAGGTTTTTTAATTTTTTTTATAAAAATAGCATATTCGTTTTAAAAATTGGGAATTTGAAAAATAGCTTTTTTATTTTTTTCTTAATTACAATCAACTTAAAGTTTCTTTTTGTTTTTTTTATAATAATCTATATCTATATATATATATATATATATATATATATATATATATATATATATATATATATATATATAGGGGAGGGTTATAATAAAAACCCTCCAAAATGAGAAAACCATGTAACCTATTTGTAGCCATTGATCTAAAGTGATCAATGGTCTAGATTCATTCTATATTATTTTAATATATTTATTAAGGTAAAGGACAAAAAAAGGGCACAATGGTCAAATGCCATTTTTCTGAAAAAGCAGATATGACAAGTGGACCCCACACATGTCACATCATCTCTCTCATACTTTTGTGACCATTGTCCTAAATCTGCCAGATACCCGTGTTACATATGTAACATGTGTTGTGTTACGTAGGTTAAAACTGAGTTGCCAGTGTATATTATTTAAAAAATGCTGATTTATTATTTTTTTTATTATACCATGTTTTTTTTTCGTTTTATTGTACCAGCACCAGAATTGTTGCATACGTAACGAGAATTAATATGGTTATAGGCATTTTGTTACTTACAAAGTGCTAAAACCAAACAAAACGGTCATTACAAAGTGCTAAAAACTTTATTGATCAAAAAACATTCAAATGTACACAAGAATTGTTTCTTACAAAATGCTAAAAAACAAACAAAACGGTCATTACAAATCAACAAATGCTAAAAAAAAGTATCATAAATAAAAAAAATGTCTACACTTCATTCTTGATAATCATCTTCATCTTTAATGCAAAAAAAATATGCTCACCTGCAAAAATAAAACAAAAATCATCAATTTACATGTAAAAGACCCCCACCCCCCCCCCCCCCCCCCCCGCTTAACGTATGTTAACCAACTGGATTACAAAAAAACATACGAAACTGATACAAAAAAACATTGTTTTATACATTTAGTTATCAAAGATTATCAAACATACGAAACTGATAGCAACTTAGTTCTGCTGTTACATACGAAACATGTCACACCCTCAAATTTCCACTGCGGGGTTTATACCGCGAGGCGCATGACAAACCAGGATCCCATAGCCATAAGTCACAGGAACGAACTCTAAATGCCCAAACCATTTAGTTCGTTTTCAGAAACCAAGTTTAGTTAAACTGCGGAAGCGTAAACCATATTTAAACCCTTTTAAAAACCGTGCGCAAAACACCGCGCCCAAATTTAAACCATACGAAAGCATATTATATAATGTAGGTGTATGCCCAAGACCCCAAATGCAGTGAAGTGTGCAGTGCTTTCTAATCCTGGCACCGGAAGCTAACTACCTGCAAAAGCATGCTAAAGTGTGTCAACATAAAGTCGGTGAGTTCACAATATAAGTAAGTGAGTTAAATAAACGTGTAGGTTCTCAAAACCCCAAAAGTCAAGTGTACAACGTAGGTCCTCCAGACCCTGTAAACAATAGCTAATTCAAATGTCAGGGGTAGCTAGCCCACACATGATAACTAAAACCGGCGAATACCGAACTACTAATGAACAAGTTCCCACAACCGGGATAAGAGTGCCTTGCATCACTGTTCGTCGACAATGACATTATGTTTAAAGCTAAATAGTTCACATCCGTGCTCCCTAGCACGATGTGAGGTTTGTTAGACCTAATAGCGCTATCAACTAAGTAACCCGCTTGCCCAACCGGCAATTGATTCGGTATTTTGAAGGACTTAAAAGATGTGTTTGGTTTAGTTCATCAAGGACATAACCATGAATTAGTAAAAATAGATTCACCACGTGAACCATGCATCCCAAAACCCGGGATGTGTAAAAGAAATTAGTCTCCAAACAGACTAGAAAACGTTACCAATGTTGTCTCAACCCGAGACGCATGCTTTGAGAAAAAGTAGTGAAACTCACCTTATCGCTTAAGCAAATAATCCAACCAGCAATTAATGTATGCTACCGACACCCTAATAATAGTGTCATTAAGTGAGTATAGGCGTAACACCATTACACCATATAACTCGTTTGTCCAAGACGTTTTAATGTTCAAAAAGTGTGTATGCGACGCCTAGTGATTCTACATGCAATAGTAAACCCTACGGACTCGTTGGTGAATGAGTTGGTTATAATCAGTTTCTACAGCCCGTATGTGTCGTAAACATGTGTACCTCCGTTATATGTCAATTTTAGATCACCTAAGACCTCAAGTAATCACATAAGCACATAATACACAATCTGTGTTTTCAAGACAGATTGTGCGCCATCAAAACGAATTTATTTAAAATAGTAAACCAGTGAGTTATCCTCCCAAATTTTTACTGAATTTTCTTTGGGATTCACTTGTCAATACCTATTTTTGTTTAGTCCTTAATCCTAACACAAAAATAATTAAAATTCGTATAACTCAGCTATGTTCAGAAAACCCTCTTAACAGGTCAGTTTGGTAAATTATTTCCCAAAAATTGTGTATTCATCCAAACGGGATGAATCCACTTGGAAAACTTGCAAAACTCCAATATTAACCTTCTGTAAAAATCTCAAGACTCAACTCTTTATAAATCGTGAGTTATGACCTTTCAAAGTTGACTCAGTTTGACACCCGAAATCCTGATCTGACCTATATTCAATAAAAATTCCAAAAACGACTCATCCGACGACCAAATCGTATGATTTTACCCATTATGAAAAGCTAAGACCAAGTGTGACCTAATCACGTAAAGAAAACACTAAAATCATTATGTTAGAGCCGTGCTACAGCTCCCTCAAGTTCGACTAACTATTCTGTTCAGATTTTAGTTTCGCCTAAATCATACACTAATCGCCTACCGTGTGTAATAAATCAATTAACAGCCATCAATCATCAATATAAAACATTCCTAATACCTATTCCCATCAGATCCTAAGATTAAACATATCAAGATTAGAGCTTTAAGACTCAAAACACCAATTACTTGCGCAACAAGTATCCTATGATGTTACTAAGCGTTTATTAGTATGTTTAATCCGTTTAATCATCAAAAGATTCATGCTTTAATGTTTTATAAACTTATTCAGATCTGGACAAACTTGTTATATGACTTTCATAAACAAAAACACAAGATAGAAACATAAGAAATCGTAAAATATACCCTTAGCTCTCCTAATCGATCAACCGCGCGCCTTGGAGCCTCTCAATTGATGATTTTGAGCCTTAGCAGGGGTTGTTTGAGTGATATAATCGTGTGGGGCAGTAAGGAGACGATTAGGGTTGAGTATGGGGGTTGCATGGGGGTTAAGGATGCTTAAATACGTGTTTGAGGCGGTTTAGACCCGTCGGGTCTCATTGAGCGGGCGCTCGGTGCCAGTGAGCGGCCGCTCACTGGTCCGGGTGGCGCGTTCTTGCCTCGTTTCGTCTCCCGACGCGTTATCCTTCGACGTTTTCGCTATTTCGGGCCGTAACAAGTGTAACCCCATGCGTTAAGACCCTAATCAACCTCTTGCTCCACTTTTAATGATTTTTATTAACGTGTTCGGTTTAGGTTCACATAATCACGTGTGGTTTTCACATAAGTTTGTCAAATATCACCGAGACACATAAGTTCGTTATTCACCAACGTCCGAGGTTCACTAATCATGTAACCACATATTAACACACAACAATGCACGTGTGTCCTATCTAGCTAACCCTAGTTAAGTCTAATGCAAGGAACGTAACTAGAGTTTAGTTAAAGTGAGAACCCGAAATTGCGGGGTATCACATCATCCCCAAGTTGAAAAGAATTTCGTCCCGAAATTCAGCAAGTAAACAATAAAGCCAGCTAGAAAAGTGTGTGCTTGGTTCCCGGATGTCACATCATCCCCAAGTTGAAAGGAATTTCGCCCCGAAATTCACTTTGAGCGAGCTGCTTTATGTTTAGTGTTTGATCTATGTTCAGGTTCAAGTTCAGAAAAGAGGTGTGGATATTTGAGCCGCATTCGATCTCTGCGCTCCCACGTATATTCCGGTCCTAGACGGGAATTTCATCTTACCTTAAGGATAGGTATAGTGTTTTGTTTGAGTTTCTTGACGCCCCGCTCAAGAATTTCCACTGGTTCATCCATGAACCGTAGCCGTCCGTCCACCTGGATCTCCTCCAGTGGCACCCTAAGTGTTGTATTCCACAGGCATTTCTTTATATTTGCTACGTGGAGTACATCGTGTACCCCATTAAGTTCATTAGGCAGGTTTTAACCTGTAAACTACCGGACCAATCCTTTTGACAATCCCGAATGGTCCAACGTATCGTGGGTTCAACTCCCCCGTTTTCCCAAGCGTATCACCCCTTCCAAGGTGACACCTTCAATAGAATGTTGTCCCCAACCTGGAACTCAAAAAGGTTTCCTACGCTTATCAGCGTAGCTTTTCTGTCGATCCCGAGCAGCAGCCATTCGGTTTCTAATTTGCACTATCTTCCCGGAAGTTTCGTGCACGAGTTCGGGACCTGTTAGTTGGCTATCCCCAACCTCCGTCCAACAGATGGGAGACCTACACTTGCGCCTGTAAAGTGCCTCAAAAGGCGCACACTGTATCGAAGTGTGGTAACTGTTGTTGTAAGAGAATTCGATCAAGGGCAAGTGCTTATCCCAATTATTGCCAAAGTCCACTACGCACGCTCACAGTAGATCTTCTAGTGTTTGGATGGTACGTTCACTCCATCCATCCGTCTGGGAGTGATAGGCTGCGCTTATGTCCAAATGAGTTCCCAAAGCATTTTGGAAAGTTTCCCAAAAATGGGAAGTAGATCGCGCGTCGCGATCCGATATGATAGAAGTAGGCATCCCATGCCTAGAGACAATTTTCGTAATACAAAAGCGGCTAGACGTTCCAACATGTCCGCCTCTCTAATTGCCATGAAATGCGTTGATTTGGTCAAACGGTCAATAATGACCCAAATCATATCGTGCCCGCTGGGCGTTTTAGGAAGTTTGGTGATAAAGTCCATGGAAATACCATCCCATCTCCACATGGGATTTTCCGGTTGCTGAAGTAGGCCCGAAGGTTTCTGATATTCAATCCTAACCTTGGCACACGTTAAGCACTTACTAACATAAGTGACTATCTCGGCTTTCATGTTTGGCCACCAGTATAGAGTCTTAAGATCTTGGTACATCTTGTCCGAACCAGGATGCACCGAATAGCGAGAGGTATGTGCTTCATCAAGCACCAGTTGTCTGAGTTCCCCAAAACGTGGTATCCAGACCCGATTCACTAAAGTATTGAAGACCATCTGTCTTTAGTTCCAAGTGCTTATCAGCACCATGTAATGTTTCAAGCCCGATGTTTTCTTCTTTCAAGCCTCGCCCTGGGCTTCACGTATCATTTCAGGAAGATTAGAATGGATGGTGAGTTGTAAGGCTTGCACTCTTTTGGGTTTCGTTTCCTTTCGACTGAGGGCATCAGCTACTACGTTAGCTTTCCCTGGATGATACTTGATGGCACAGTCATAATCGTTCAAAAGTTCCACCCAACGACGTTGTCGTATATTTAGTACCTTCTGATCGAATATATGCTGGAGGCTCTTGTGATCGGTAAAAATTGTGCACTTCGTTCCATAGAGGTAGTGCCTCCAGATTTTGAGAGTGAAAACCACCGCTCCCAGTTCCAAATCGTGAGTGGGGTAATTCTTTTCGTGGACTTTCAGCTGCCGAGATGCATAGGCAATCACCTTATCACGTTGCATCAGTACGCACCCTAAACCTTGGATAGACGCATCACAATATATTACAAAGTCCTCTGTACCCTCAGGCAACGATAATATCGGTGCACTGCAAAGTTTGGACTTTAGTAGTTGAAAGGCAGATTCTTGGGCATCCTCCCACTTATACGTAATACCTTTCTGAGTTAGGGCGGTGAGGGGTTGAGCGATCTTAGAGAATCCCTCGATAAACCTGCGGTAATAACCCGCGAGACCAAGAAATTGGCGCACTTCAGTAGGGGTCCTAGGAGCCTCCCACTTCTTGATAGCGTCAATCTTGGCTGGGTCCACATGTATTCCTGCCTCGTTGACCACATGCCCGAGGAATTGGACTTCTCGAATCCAGAAGTCACATTTGGAAAACTTTGCATACAGCTGTTCATTCCTCAGCAGTTCCAATATCAGTCGCAGGTGCTGCTCATGCTCCTCCTTGCTCTTTGAGTAATTCAAGATGTCGTGTATGAACACTATGACGAATTTGTCCAAGTAAGGCTTGCACACACGGTTCATTAGATCCATGAACACCGCCGGTGCATTAGTCAGCCCAAATGGCATAACCAAAAACTCATAATGTCCATAACGAGTCCGAAACGCTGTTTTTGCCACATCCTCTTCTCGGACTCTCAGCTGATGATAACCCGACCTTAAGTCAATCTTGGAATAGAAACTCGACCCCTGGAGCTGGTCGAATAGGTCATCAATACGGGGTAAAGGGTAGCGGTTTTTTTTTAATTGTCACCTTATTCAATTCCCGGTAGTCGATGCACATACGGAAACTCCTATCCTTCTTCTTCACAAATAAGACTGGGGCTCCCCATGGCGAAGAACTGGGTCTGATGAAACCCCTATCCAATTGCTCTTGGAGTTGGGTAGATAGTTCTTGAAGCTCCCCTGGTGCTAAACGATACGGTGCGCGTGCAACTGGTGCTGCTCCAGGTGCAAGGTCAATCTGGAACTCCACTTGACGAACGGGTGGAAGTCCAGGTAATCCCTCTGGGAATACATCTTGGAAATCTCGAACCACTAGAATGTCATCAATTCTAGTTTCAGTTTCAGCTCGAGTGTCAGATACGTTAGCCAAAATGGCCGGACAGCCCTTACGAATACACTTCTGAGCCTTCAGATAGGAGATGATGCCCTCCATGGCACCACCACGATCACCCTGTATAGATAAAAGTTCTCTACTTGGGAGGGGGAATACGAAAAAGCTTCTCCTGACAGAGAATTTCAGCGTGTTGCTTGGACAACCAGTCCACGCCAACCACGAGATCAAAGCTTCCAAGGGTGATAGGTAGAATGTTGATGGCAAACGATTGCCCATCCAATTAGAGCTTACAATCACGATGAATATGGGTTACCTCAACAGGCTCCCCATCAGCCAGTTTAATAGAGTATGGAGTATCTCGAAGGGTAGGAACCATCCCTAATTGTTTACTAAGTTTTGATGAAACAAAACTATAGTCCGCACCAGTATCATATAAGATTGAAGCAAGAGTGTCGTTCAAGGAGCACGTACCCATCACGACATTGTTATCAGTCCTAGCTCTCCCCAGGCCAATCACAAATGCTCTTCCCCGAGCCCCGTTGTTGTTGCTATCGTTACGGTTGTTGCTGTTGCAGGACTTATACCTCACACGATTCCACGTTCTCTTGCTATCACCAACAGTAGAAAATGAAGCACCATGCTTCTGAAAAGTACCATGATCGGCAGTCTCATCTGTGAGTTTGCGAGTCAAGTGTAAGGTTTATAGGTGAGTTGCAGTGGCCAAGCCACGAATCTGAGGGACCCACCCTTTCGGTATAAAGTTCGATCCATTTGTAAGGTAGGTTAAATAGATTTGAGCCTATAGTGGCTATCTCCTATAGCCTGGTAGTGTAGGCGTCGATCTCAGACCCATCCGTCTTTATATAACAAAATTTCTAGATTTCACCACAGGGTGTTACGTTCTCCTTCCAGGTATCTGTAACTCATCGAGTGTGCATGTAGCGTACATTACTCCATCCTGCTTGGGACAAATGCACATGGCAAAGACTTATACTATCGAAGCAATCAGACGGTCTCCTCCAGTTCCGTTGGAGTTATCGAGGTTTACAACCAATAAAAGGCTTGAAAATACAATGTGCGTTCAGGGTATAAGAAAGTTCAAATGTGGAAGTCAGAGGAAAAGAACGATTTAGCAATATAGATCTTTACTAGCTTGGAAGGATGCGAGGGCCTCAATCACCCTATCGTTGGTCATAAAGACTCAGTCTTATCCAAGTTAACAAGGGGAAAAAGAAAAGGAAATACAGGTAGGAATAAGGTAAGAGCCAATCGTCTCCACGTTCCGACTAGATAGTAAAGCCTTCATCTTCCCTTCCATATGCTCGTCCTGCTCAGGTTCCCCTTCTTCCTCCTCTTTCTTAGTGTCAGTGTTATATGGTTCTCATTACGTACAGTCTCCTTCTCTGGTCCTATGTAAGCCAGTTAGTGGTAAGCTGTCCCACATGTTCCTCCAATCGTGGCTATCAGCCATTAGTAAGTTCCATCTTCCCTTGGAATGTTGCACTACGTCGCAGGCTTCACATAACTCCCCAAGAGTGTGTGTAACAAGCCCCGATCTAATGTGTTCCCATGAACCTACCATATGCTCATGAGAAACAAGAATATGCAGTCATACGTTCACCCGCTCATACTAGGCGTAAGGTACTAAGGTGAGAAATAAGTTCTACTTGTGTAATCCAGTCCCGTCTGTGTTACGAATGGGAGTAAGAAGGATCAAGTAACAAGGAACAGAAACTAATTGTCTCCTTGCTAAGTGACAAAAGATAAGTCTCAGTATTCGAATTCCTTCATAGTTGATTTAATGGTACCACGTCCTGCGCATCGTGCAACTTCCTGTGTATGTGCGCCACGACGCTCGCAAGGGCTCCCTCCCGTGTACTATTGTTGTCTCCTCGTCCATGAGGTTAGTTAGGATATTACTCCCAGTAATGCGCCACCTGGTGTAACCCTAGGTTCCCACCATTGACGTGTTAAGAATTAAATCTAGAACTAGGAGATAACATACCTCCTGAAATCATATGTTGTAGGTATGAGTAGCTAAAAGCTAGTTGTGCACTTAAGTTGTGAGTGTACTTATGCTATAATGATTATAGACTAGACTCAACATGCAGTCCTAGTTCACTATAACCAATGGCTCTGATACCAATCTGTCACACCCTCAAATTTCCACTGCGGGGTTTATACCGCGAGGCGCATGACAAACCAGGATCCCATAGCCATAAGTCACAGGAACGAACTCTAAATGCCCAAACCATTTAGTTCGTTTTCAGAAACCAAGTTTAGTTAAACTGCGGAAGCGTAAACCATATTTAAACCCTTTTAAAAACCGTGCGCAAAACACCGCGCCCAAATTTAAACCATACGAAAGCATATTATATAATGTAGGTGTATGCCCAAGACCCCAAATGCAGTGAAGTGTGCAGTGCTTTCTAATCCTGGCACCGGAAGCTAACTACCTGCAAAAGCATGCTAAAGTGTGTCAACATAAAGTCGGTGAGTTCACAATATAAGTAAGTGAGTTAAATAAACGTGTAGGTTCTCAAAACCCCAAAAGTCAAGTGTACAACGTAGGTCCTCCAGACCCTGTAAACAATAGCTAATTCAAATGTCAGGGGTAGCTAGCCCACACATGATAACTAAAACCGGCGAATACCGAACTACTAATGAACAAGTTCCCACAACCGGGATAAGAGTGCCTTGCATCACTGTTCGTCGACAATGACATTATGTTTAAAGCTAAATAGTTCACATCCGTGCTCCCTAGCACGATGTGAGGTTTGTTAGACCTAATAGCGCTATCAACTAAGTAACCCGCTTGCCCAACCGGCAATTGATTCGGTATTTTGAAGGACTTAAAAGATGTGTTTGGTTTAGTTCATCAAGGACATAACCATGAATTAGTAAAAATAGATTCACCACGTGAACCATGCATCCCAAAACCCGGGATGTGTAAAAGAAATTAGTCTCCAAACAGACTAGAAAACGTTACCAATGTTGTCTCAACCCGAGACGCATGCTTTGAGAAAAAGTAGTGAAACTCACCTTATCGCTTAAGCAAATAATCCAACCAGCAATTAATGTATGCTACCGACACCCTAATAATAGTGTCATTAAGTGAGTATAGGCGTAACACCATTACACCATATAACTCGTTTGTCCAAGACGTTTTAATGTTCAAAAAGTGTGTATGCGACGCCTAGTGATTCTACATGCAATAGTAAACCCTACGGACTCGTTGGTGAATGAGTTGGTTATAATCAGTTTCTACAGCCCGTATGTGTCGTAAACATGTGTACCTCCGTTATATGTCAATTTTAGATCACCTAAGACCTCAAGTAATCACATAAGCACATAATACACAATCTGTGTTTTCAAGACAGATTGTGCGCCATCAAAACGAATTTATTTAAAATAGTAAACCAGTGAGTTATCCTCCCAAATTTTTACTGAATTTTCTTTGGGATTCACTTGTCAATACCTATTTTTGTTTAGTCCTTAATCCTAACACAAAAATAATTAAAATTCGTATAACTCAGCTATGTTCAGAAAACCCTCTTAACAGGTCAGTTTGGTAAATTATTTCCCAAAAATTGTGTATTCATCCAAACGGGATGAATCCACTTGGAAAACTTGCAAAACTCCAATATTAACCTTCTGTAAAAATCTCAAGACTCAACTCTTTATAAATCGTGAGTTATGACCTTTCAAAGTTGACTCAGTTTGACACCCGAAATCCTGATCTGACCTATATTCAATAAAAATTCCAAAAACGACTCATCCGACGACCAAATCGTATGATTTTACCCATTATGAAAAGCTAAGACCAAGTGTGACCTAATCACGTAAAGAAAACACTAAAATCATTATGTTAGAGCCGTGCTACAGCTCCCTCAAGTTCGACTAACTATTCTGTTCAGATTTTAGTTTCGCCTAAATCATACACTAATCGCCTACCGTGTGTAATAAATCAATTAACAGCCATCAATCATCAATATAAAACATTCCTAATACCTATTCCCATCAGATCCTAAGATTAAACATATCAAGATTAGAGCTTTAAGACTCAAAACACCAATTACTTGCGCAACAAGTATCCTATGATGTTACTAAGCGTTTATTAGTATGTTTAATCCGTTTAATCATCAAAAGATTCATGCTTTAATGTTTTATAAACTTATTCAGATCTGGACAAACTTGTTATATGACTTTCATAAACAAAAACACAAGATAGAAACATAAGAAATCGTAAAATATACCCTTAGCTCTCCTAATCGATCAACCGCGCGCCTTGGAGCCTCTCAATTGATGATTTTGAGCCTTAGCAGGGGTTGTTTGAGTGATATAATCGTGTGGGGCAGTAAGGAGACGATTAGGGTTGAGTATGGGGGTTGCATGGGGGTTAAGGATGCTTAAATACGTGTTTGAGGCGGTTTAGACCCGTCGGGTCTCATTGAGCGGGCGCTCGGTGCCAGTGAGCGGCCGCTCACTGGTCCGGGTGGCGCGTTCTTGCCTCGTTTCGTCTCCCGACGCGTTATCCTTCGACGTTTTCGCTATTTCGGGCCGTAACAAGTGTAACCCCATGCGTTAAGACCCTAATCAACCTCTTGCTCCACTTTTAATGATTTTTATTAACGTGTTCGGTTTAGGTTCACATAATCACGTGTGGTTTTCACATAAGTTTGTCAAATATCACCGAGACACATAAGTTCGTTATTCACCAACGTCCGAGGTTCACTAATCATGTAACCACATATTAACACACAACAATGCACGTGTGTCCTATCTAGCTAACCCTAGTTAAGTCTAATGCAAGGAACGTAACTAGAGTTTAGTTAAAGTGAGAACCCGAAATTGCGGGGTATCACAAAACAGACGCAAACATAGATTTGATCCAATGATTAGTGACTTTTGTTTTAATCAATATATGGTAAAAAAATCAGAAACTAATTTATACCATAGTTTTGTTGTTACATACGAAACATGTGCAAAAATATAGGAAACAGATGCAAACATACATTCCACACATTATAATACTCATACAAACATGCACATACTGGTAAAAAACAAAAGCAGACATATTGTTGCATATGTTAACAGACATTAAAATTCACCAATTTTGATTAAAAAAACATATTAAACAAAAGCAGACATATTGTTGCATAGAAAATAATCTGACTGCAAAAAACATATATGCTACACACGTAAACAGTCTAACATAACACAAAGAAAACAACAATTATTTACATGTGTAACAGGAAAAACACAGACAACACTTATGTAGTCTGCAGTAAACATAGAACAGAATTTGATATGCTAGAAAACAGAAAACATAATTTGACTGCAAAAAATAGATATGCTACACACGTAACAGGCTAACTAAACACAAAGATTATACGAAAATATAGACGATAAAAACACCCTAACTAAACACAAATATACTACGAACATAAAACACAAAACAAAAAATCATTTTAGATGGTTTAACATAATAAATCACCCAAAAAAAGAGATGCTAGTAACACACAAAAAAACAACAATTATTTCCAACTTAAAAAAAATAAAATATTAAACCACCTAACCCCCCAACCCTCCCCCCCCCCCCCCCCACCAAAAAAAAAAAAAACTAGAAACACAAAAAAAAGATATATATTAAACCACCTCCAAGCCCATCATCCTCTGATTCGTAAACCTATATAAGAAAAATATAGACGATAAAAACAGATGTGCTGCACATGTAACAGCCTAACTAAACACAAAGATCATACAAAAATATAGACGATAAAAACACCCAAACTAAACACAAAAATACTACGAACATAAAACACGAAACGAAAAATCTTTTTCGATGTTTAACATAATCAATCACCCAAAAAAAAAATATTAAACCACCTAACCCCCAACCAAAAAAAAAGGGATGCTAGAAAAAAAAACAAATGACTAGACTATTTCAGAAAAAACAAAAAGAATTAAGTTGGAAATAATTGTTTCAAAAAAAAAAAAAAACAAATGACTAGACTATTTTCAGAAAAAACAAAAAAAAGGGATGCTAGAAAAAAAAAAAAAACAAATGACATAGACTATTTCAGAAAAAAAAAAAAAAACACACCAATATGTAAACTTTAATAACACACCAATATGTAAAAAAAAACACACCAATATCTACAGATCAGGAAGGAGCAGAGGAGGATGTTGACGGCGAGAATAAAGATGATGATGCACCAGATCCACTTTCTACAGTGCTTTCTTTCTCTCTCTATATCTCCAATCTCTCTTGTTTTGATGTGCTGGAGATGTGAGAGGCAACACAGATGTGGAATGAAGCTGAGAGGACACGTTGAAGACTTGAAGATGTGGGCTGAAGGTGGTGGTGGTGGTGGTGGTGGTGGCGGTGGTGGTGGTGGCGGTGGCAGTGGCGGTGGTGGCAGTGGAGGTGGCGGTAGGGGTGGTGGTGGTGGGATTAATCTTGAAATGGTGGAAGAGAGATGAAGAGAGAGAGAGAGGGAGTTGTTTATATAGGAGGGGGAGAGAGAAAATTCAAATTAGAAAAAGAGGGGGAAGGGTAAATTTACTAGATTACCCTTTTTATTAAAATAATAGAGGTTGAGGTGGATTAATCTTGGCCACTAGTTAGGTTTCCATGGTTTTCTCATTTTAGAAGGTTTCCATTATCCCTTTCCCCTATATATATATATATATATATATATATATATATATATATATTGCAAAGGGATTAATCATACATGTTATACTCTTATGCAATCTCTCCTTTGAGAGATGCCACATAAGATATGATGTGGCAACTTTAAACCAATTAAAAAAAAGAAATAAATATGATTTAACCTAATCTATTATAATCCTTAACCTAATCTATTAAATCTAAATATTAAACCTTATTATTTTATCTCTCGTGTTTCCTCCCATAACTTTTAAACGTTAATATCTTTTATATACGAGATTTTTTTTTTAAAAAAAAATTACACCAAATTAACGAGCGTTTTATTATCTTTCCAACAAGTACCATAGTGCTATATAAAATCGGAGAAAAAAATGACTATTTTTTGTAACCCGACAGGTATTGTGTCGGGTTTGGGATTAGTTTAAAAAAAATTGTGGGTTTGGGTCGGGTCTGGGATTAGGTGATACCCGACCCGATTACCCGAAACAACATACCCAAATATCCGAACTACATACCCGATCATATACCCATGAATTTTTTAACGCATCACATAACCCTTAGACTAATGCGTTCGATATTTCAGTAATTAACTTTTTTTCTTTGTTATTTCATGTTAGTTCTTTTTAGAATGATCGATTACAAACTTCCGAATTCATTTGTAATGGCACTAGATTTATACGCCGGCGCAGAGATTCGTTTTTTTTTTATATTTGAATATGATAACTTATGGCAGAGATTTGTTTAAAATAATAATAATAATATATTTTATTATGTTATATTAGATATTTCAACCAGTGACGCTCTCGGGATAAAAACTAGTATGTAATATTTAAATGAAAAAATCTAAATTTGTAGTTTTGTTTAACTTTTTTTTCTTTGCTTATTGATATAAGTTTATTGAAAACAAATTAAACTAATTCGTATCCAAAATAAAGATAATTTTATATTGAACCGTAAGCAAAAACAGAACTCTTCAAAATTCCGTCTTTTTCAGGCAATAACCTTCTATATTATTATGAACATAAAAATTTTAAGTAACACATAGTAATTAACCTTTTATTATTTTAATCAAAGATTGCGGGTTCGATCCAACCTAACAAATGCTTCAATTGTTAACCTTGTTCTCCCTCTATCGAAAGTGACTTGAATCCTACATAGAACATTTTTTTTATCTTTATCCTATAAGCTTCTTAAGTAGTTAAGTTCTACTTTTTGTTTGTATAGGAAGTTGTATTTAACAAGATGTTAATGAGAACACGAGTCAATCAATTCAAAAAACCTCATGAAGTTAAATTTTGTTGGGTCCGCATTTGTTCAATGATGAATAGTTTGGTGTGAAATGGTGGCCATGAAATTGGTGGTTCTGTGCCGGTACAATGAAGAAGATTATGCAATGACAAGGGTAGTTGTAACTTGTTAGTTGTGAAAGAATGGCAGTTATTATTTATTAGGTCAGTTCGAAATAAAAAAAAAAAAAAAAAAAACTCGTATATTACGGTGTTTGTAATAATTCTCGTAATTAGTTAACAACTTAACATATATCACCCATGACCTCTTAGTCTAGTGGTATGATATCCTCCTTTACAAATGTAAAGTTATGGGTTCAAATACTTGCATATGCAAGGTGATATTGAATAAATGTGTAATAAAAATTTGCCGGTTAAAAAAAAAAGTTAACATACATTACAATTGAACTATTGGGAAACCCGCGCGTTGCGGTGAGGCCATCAAACCGAAGAAAAAAAATTAAAAAAAAAAAACACATTGAATCAAGCATACACATGACGACAAGTTTACTCGCCATATTAAAAAAAGTTAAAAATTATCTTAGACAAAACTAAGTAAGTGGAAACCGTAACAAATCCACATAAAAAAAGGAAACAACAAACTAAATAACAGTAATGACTTGTTCTCCTATGCTTAGATTACTTGTACATTATCACACGCAACTCTGTTTGAAATGAATCTTACATTGAAACGTATATAAAAAAACCAATGAAGGAACTTCTTATTTCTCTTTCTTCTAAACACAAGATAATATTATAATGTTGTTTAGTAGGGTAAACTCTCATGATGTCAAATTATTCAAAGTTTTATAAACTATCTAATTCTATATATCTATCTATATAATAATTGAATACATCTCGAGTCGAATGAAGCCATTAGAGAGAGCTTGAGGTATCCACATTTGTATATGGAACTCCAACTTTTTTCCTATAAATAACCGTTTGTATTTTTTTATTTGCTCCATTCTTCCATCACTCTCCAATCTTCCTTAACAATTCTTCCACCCTACCTTCCTTCATTTTACATTCAATCTTCATTCTTCCTTGACAAGTCTTCCAAATTCCATTCTCCATTCTTCCATCTGATTTTATTCAAGGTAATATTGCATCATTTTTTCTCAATCTTCATTTTTTCTTTTGCTTTTCATCTTGATTTCCAATATTCTAATCCTGAATACAATCGTTTATGTTCATATCCTTCATTTAGTTATTTTTTTTTTTATCAATTTCCATTCTCGATTCCTTACTCAAATCATTTCGGATATATACATTAATTTAATTTAATCCTAATTTTTTTTATTTTTGATTCTTGGTATATTCATTCTTATTTTTTATTATGCATGTATATCATTGATTTATGAATGTTTATCATCGATTACTCATATATTCATTTTTTTTTATTTCTGATTATGATTTATTTATGTATATCATCGGTTTAAGCATTTATATAATCCTAAATATATTGAATCCGTGATTCATGGTTTATGCATATTTATTTTTCGTTGAACAGGTTTATGCAGTTTTACCTCTGATTTGAATAGGTATATCATCGATTTAAACTATTATATCATCCTAGATAGATTGTAACAATATTATATGTTTTGTTGTTTTACATATATTTTAGTATTCAATGGTTTTTGTGGTAATTTGGCGTTTAAAAGAAAAAAAAAAAAGTTAACATACATTACAATTGAATTATATTATCTTAAACTTAGAAAGCAAAAAAAATACACAGTTCATCTAAAGTCCAAGCCTTCGTTATACGGTAATGATATTATTTAAGACTCGAACCTCTTGGGTGGTGACCGGGCAGCAAATTAATGTGTATCATTGCTTATTATCCACGACATTTCGACAGTTGCTTTCCAAATCTAATGGTCCACGTTTCATAGCCTTTATCACATTTTATTAATGGAGGTTTAAATTCAACATTACTATAATGCGCGTCTTTTTTTAGTTATCAATTTAATCAAACATGCATTGTTAATCAGTGTTCAATTACAGAATCATAACTTATCG
This sequence comes from Ambrosia trifida, assembly GCA_028751855.1. Lineage (NCBI taxonomy): Eukaryota > Viridiplantae > Streptophyta > Magnoliopsida > Asterales > Asteraceae > Ambrosia > Ambrosia trifida. The sequence continues at coordinate 145,810,366 of CM054122.1, read as the reverse complement.
GTTGAAGGTCACAATGAAGTTCTTCTCTCCACCAACTACAATTAAGGAACTCATCACATGCTTTTCCTAAGAAAAAAAAACCTTAGAATTTGTAAAAGATCCAACAGCTTCCGTTTATTGCGGGTTAGCAGACCTCTTTAAATTGTAAAACTTACTTGTTGAGTAACCGGTAAAAGGTACGGTGTCGTGACGGTTTTTTACAACTCCACCTACTTACTCGGAATCAACAGTCAACCTCGGCCACAATTGGATTTAGTCAGTCAACTTTTGATGAGTTTGACTAAAAAAATAAAATACAACATAAATGGTATGTCTATAATATCAATGAATGAATACAATTTTCAAGGAATGGAAAACAATTTTTGAAATATTTTAGTATTTTAACATATATCTTTTTCTTTTTTTTATCGGCAAATTGCATTCATTTCATTCACCCAAACGTATGTACACAAAGGAACCACACCCGAAGGTATTACAAGGTTACTAAACTAATAAGACACTAGTCGTAACACATGAAAAACCAAAAAGAACACCAAATAAAGACTTATAAACAAACGGATGTTTGACTCACGAAACTGGAATTTCGAAAGCTTTCCATTTCTCCCATGACCATCCGAACGGCTTGAACTTATGGTTGACCCAACTGAAAGAAATTGCCCGTACTTCACCAAAGAGACTGTCCAGAACCAACTTCTGCTTGTTCTTCGGTATGTGTTGACTGCAGTGAACCTTCAAAAGATCGCACACGGTAAAAGCGAAAATAGGAGGAATCTTGCACCATAAACCGATCTTGTGCCAAAGCCATGAAGCGAAGTAACATGAAGTTAGAAGGTGATCGGTATCTTCAACAGCATCTCCACAAAGCTTGCAAGCGGCGGATCCTTGGATGATTTTTCTTTTTAATAAGCCTTCCTTTGTAGGAAGACGATTTTGCTCAGCTCTCCAAACGAACACGGAAACCTTCTTAGGGACACCTTTAACCCACTGAAACGGGTAGAAAGGGGCCGCATGTTGCTGAAGTAAACTCCTGCAGAACGAAACCGAGAAGCGTCCATCAGGAGCCCCAACCCAGACCCAATTATCCCGATTAGATGACAAAAAGGTACCAGCAATCAGTGCAGAGCACGATTGCATATCCGTCAATTCAATGTGAGAACTTGGTGCCCGAATCCAGCCCCAGTTCTGGAGACGAGCAGCCAGAGAAACCGTCTTGTTGGACTCTAACGCAAACAGTGCAGGGTAAGAATCTTTTAGAGGGCTATCCGCCGACCACCAATCGAGCCAAAATCTAATTTGCCGGCCATCACCCACAACTCCTTTAATTGTGGTCGGGATATTCAAATCTTGTTCCCGGACACAATCGCCAACTTTGTAAATGGCATTCCAAACACCCGCTAGGCCCCTTCGAACCGGAAGATAAGAAAATGTGTGATTGCAGTGATGTATTGCCGAAATGACTCGGCACCATAAAGAATGTTGATCAAACTTGAAACGCCACCACCATTTAACGAGGAGACTCTCGTTCATAGATTTAAGCGACCCAAAACCAAGGCCGCCTTTTGCCGTAGGTCCTATGACGCGCTCCCACGCGACCCAATTGGTCTTCGATTTATCTTCATCCCCGCCCCAAAAAAAACGTCGTCTAAGTGCTTCCAACGTATTAATGACGCCGATAGGAGCTTTAAATAATGAAAAGAAATACAAAGGCAAACTGTCAAGTACTCTCCACCATATATCTTTTTATTTATATTTATATTCTTGTATTTTGTTATAAATATTAGTAAAATTATGAAATGTGACCTATACAAAATTTCTCAAAAACTAATTTATTTATAACTTATCATGTCCAAGTACTCTCCACCTATACCGAGTACTCACAACTCCACAGTCAATCGACCTGGAAGCATCTAGTGACTTTTGCGATCATAGTTTCATCAATTCTCATTTTCTTTTGTTTTTCATATAAATTTCGAAAGTTAACTTATAAACGGTAAATTTATTTACAATCATAATATAGGTGATTAAAAAATTACTACGAAAAATAAAAACACCATTTATGTACTAAGAAATTTTGCAATTTAACTAATGTTATTTACAACCAACTTTCTCTAACTATTAATTAAATGTATACTTGTTAATGTTACTTAGCAATTTAATTTATTTAATCTTCAATAATTAAGGACTTATTTTAGTTGTGTTTTAATAAAGCAAATAAAATCTAAAGGAATTATATAGAAACTTAATTGGTATATTTGAAAAAAAAAAAATGTATGCGTTAAATTCAGAATGGTCATCCATATATTAAATGAATTGAAATATGACTAGTAACCGTGTTGAAGTGAGACTAAGCCATCAATCACACAAAGCAACTAGCATGGAACCTGCGTAGAGCGGCGGAGACATAATAGCCTGCTATGTTTTATATACCATATGTAATTTAACTTACATGCCGGTAAAGAAAATAAAAGTAGCAGTTTGACTCATTAGCAACTATTATTATACTAATAGTCACACTTAATATGTTGAAAGTGGCAAATCTGGAGAAATTGCCGAGGAGAAGAAAACTTTATAAGATTCACATTAAGAGGAGGTTGGAACGGCTCATATGTAATCAACCTGCAAAGAAGCATACCCATAACTTTTTTCACATGATAAAAGCAATGCAATAAAACTACTAATCAAGTGCACCATAAATTTCTATCAGTGGCATCGAAAAGTGAAATTAGAAGTTAGGTTAGTTGAAAATATTCCACATAAGACCCCCAACATGAGAACTTTATGGACGTGCACAATTCGGTTTTTTTTCTAGGAACTGAACCAGTTCGTGTTTGGTGCCGGTTTAAAAAACCGGTTTCGGTTCGGTTCGGTTTGGGTTCGTGAACCAATTCATGTACACATTTTTTTTATGAAAAGGCATCACAATTATTTTTTTACGTAAAGTTCGACTTTTATTGATTCTTACAATTTTTTTAAGGTGTATAAGTATATATTTGTATGTGTAGAAACATTTTTATATAATCTACTACTATATATAAATGAAACTAAAGTTGGGACACATGTCATCATATGGGAGCATAGTTTTTGTTTTTCGCGCTCATTTTACCGAGTCAATTAAATGGGTCATGGATACTCCATCTACTATTAAATTATTTTTTCTCTCTCATGTGCATAGCACATGCACTTTCCCCCATAGTTTTTAAACGTTAATAACTTTTTTAAATGACATTTTTTTTGAAAAAAAATTACACCAAATTAACGAGTGTTTTATTATCTTTCCAACGATACCATAATGCTATACAAAAAACAGAAAGAAACCGAACGATTTATTATCTTTCCAAATCAAGAAGTAAAGCATATGTTGAAAGCAAAGTCTAATTACTAAGGTCTGTTAAGGGGATTTGTCTTGAAACAACTGTTGCTTCAATCAGATGATGCTTCAATAGTTTGCTTGCAATAGCTGTTTGAAGAAAACTGTTGAAGCAACATCTGTTTCAGACAGATCTCCTTAACAGACCCATTGCTCTGGAACAGACCTTAGTAAACAGGCTTTGCTTGCAACAGATGCTTGACTTCTTGATTTGGTATTTAGTAAACAAAACTTAAAAATGATATAGTTTTCCCGTGCATCGCACGGGATTTCACCTAGTTTTGTTATATATAATTTTTTTATATAAAATTGCATTTTTTTTATAAAATGTAGTAATTACTTAATTTTGTTTGATACCTTTCTCAAATATTTTATAATATAATATAGATTATAGATATAGATTAATGGTAATTGAAGATTATGATAAAAGAATGTGTACAGGTAGCTTTTGCATGAAGGGTAGAAAAGGAAAAAATTACTTGACATTTGGGTTTTAAGCATTAGACTTTTCCTATGTCATCTTAAAATGACATTTGTAGACATCTCTCCTCCTTTATAACGTAGTATAGAAGTATAGATATAGATAGTGTGATTTATATGAAACACATTTCCTTTGGAGTTAAGAGTTAATACAACATCCCACTTTATCTCTCTACATCTACACACATATATAGAGGTTGAGTGGAAAATACTGGTCCTGAAAAATGACAATAATGGGTATCAGTCCTAAGATTAATCAGTACACCGATATTCAAAGGTAAATCAACTAAAATACGAGTACCGGTATCAAAAGTACCGGTCATAAAAACGAAAAACAAATTGGGACTTTGTATCGAAAATGATCGATACGATACGATACTGGTACCCGATACTAAATACTCATCCCTACATGATGTGATGGTGAGGTGTTTTCTCACTATTTTAGTGCTAAAAAGTTCCAGTCGTGTAAGATGCATGTATTGATAATTAATAAGAATAGGTTAGTTTGCCTATCATAAAAACATATATAACAAACTAATAACTAAAAAAACAACAAGAACAACCGTAGTACGAATAGCAACAATAATAATAATAATAGTAGCAAAATATACAATCTATATATAACTCCATCTCCCGTATATTGTTAGCTTTGGGACAAGTTTAGGTTTAAGTGTTAAAAAAGATAAAAGAGGAGCATTGGAGGGACCCTTGTTAGGGCCTACCTAACCCGGTCCAATGCCTATGTTAGCATGTGTCTTAACTCTTAAGATGTGAGGTATGTTTGTCTTTAAGAGCAAAAATACATCTCTTAGCCAATTAGTATTATGATAGTTTTATAAAGCTTATCATAAAGAGGCACCATATGCGTACGGTGGACCCACCATAAGGCTAAAGTACTCAAAACAGCCCAAATCACCATATGAGTAGCGTATGACAAATGAAAACTAAGGGACCATAAGCATAGGGTGATCCATCGTTCGTGCACAATAATGGTGATGTAGTCCTCCACCTCCTAAGTCCTACCTCCTAAAATTCAAATTATTTACCTATGTTGTAAAACAAGGTCTCGAAGGCCGAGTACTCCCCGAGTAATCGCTACAAGGTAGGTTGCCGAGAACCGAGTACTCTACGCCTAGGCCGAGTACTCCCCGAGTACTCTCCGACGTACTCTCCGACTAGGCCGAGAACTCCCCGAGTACTCCCGACTCCGACTAAGAAGCGCCTAGCGACTTTTACAACATTAATATCTACCAATCTTTCTGAATAAAATAGTATTCACTTAAAAAAAATATGTAATGTAACAATGTATTGGTGCCAGCAACAATGTATTGGTGCCATTTATATTCAAAATTATTTTCCAATCTTTCTCAACTACCATAATATTCATTTAAAAAAAAAAAAAAAAAAAAAACAATCTATAATCTATAACTTATAATAAAAGAATTGAAGATTGATGAGTTGTTATTCAATAAAGGCCTAAAAAAGCCATTTTAATGACATGGCATTTAAGGAGGCATTCTCCTCCTTATGTGTCATGCCATGTGGCAAATAAAAAAAATAAATAATAATATAAAATTTAATCTACTAAATTTTGTACTTGTCTTGTTCATCGTTCGGTAAGCCCAAAGGACGTTCAGCAATTCATCTACCCAACCGCTTCTCTTTTTTCCAAGGCATTTCTTGATGCCCTCTACCAAGCTTCGGTTTACCCTTTCAACTTGTCTGTTTGCCTGGGGATGGGCGACGGAGGTGAAGGCTTGCTCTATGCCGAGACTGGTGCACCACTTTTTGAATGGGTTATGGGCGAATTGTTTGCCATTGTCACTGACAATGGTCATGGGTAGGCCGAATCTACATACTATGTTTTCCCAAACAAACTTTTTTACTTCGGCTCCTGATATTTTGGTTAGAGGCTTGGCCTCTACCCATTTGGTAAAGTAATCTACCGCGACCAGCATAAATTTGGCTTGACCGGATGACACAGGGAAGGGACCAACAATGTCGATTCCCCACTTTTGGAAGGGCCGTGCTGCGGACCCCAGGACCAATTTGTTCTTTGCTCGGAAGCTCATGGGTGCATGCCGTTGGCAGTTTTCACACTTCTGCAATTCTTCTACTGCATCTTGATGCATGCCTGGCCAAAAATATCCAGCATTCATGACTTTGGTGACTACCATTCGTCGTCCGGCATGAATACCACATATCCCCCAATGAATTTCTTTTATAACATATTTTGCCTGTATCGGATCCAAGCATCGGAGTACGGGACCTAGAAAGGTCTTCCGGTATAGGACGCCGTCTATCACTTGATATTGCAGGGATTTAACTTTAAGCTTTCGAGCCTGTGCCTTGTTTGATGGTAGCGTGTCATTTGTGATGTAGTTCAGAATTGGGGTTACCCACGATTCTGGGTTTGCATGCACCGCACATACTTCGGCTTCCCTTGTGGAGGGGGTATTTAACACTTCAAGCTTTACTTCTTGTGATATGTGGTCCGGTGTGTTAGCCGCGAGCTTGCTTAAAGCGTCAACTTGTTTGTTCTTTGACCCTGGCACATGCTTTACTTAACATCTTTCGAATTCTATGATCAAGCTTTTTGCCTTTTGTAAGTACTGAACCATGTTTGCCTCTTTTGCTTCATACTCCCCACTGATTTGGCGTGCTACCAACATTGAGTCCACATGTGCCACCACTTGTTAGGAAACATGGCACTTTGTGTTTTAGATTATTGCAATTTCGGAGTATTTTAAAAGGAGAATTTTCATTTTTTATCAAGGTTTGTACCTTTCGGGCTCCGACCTTTTTTTCCAGTCGGAGTCCTGCTAAAAAAGCTTCGTATTCAGCTTCATTGTTGGAACTTTTGAAATTTAACCCGATTGAGTACACAAGTTCTTGGCCGTTGGGGTGTTTTAGGACTACCCCGGCCCCCGACCCCTCGGGACCTGAAGCTCCGTCAGTGAAGATACTCCATTCGTTTGGTTCCGAGGGTGTGGTCCTTTAACCGGGTCTCTTCTTTTATATGTTATATCGAATGCGTCGAGCTCGATTGCCCATTTGGCCAATCTGCCAGAGACTTCCGGTTTTCTTAGTATGCTTAATATTGGCTGATCTGTTTGTACTTTAATTTCAAAAGCTTGAAAATATCGTCGCAACCTTCGTGAAGCGTGTACTAAGGAAAGATCGTAATCACGTAAGGCGCGACTGACATAAAAAATAGGAACTTGTGCCTTTAACCTGGTTACCATCAATACTGAACTGATGGATGCTTCCGAAGCTGACAAGTAAATGGTGAGGGTTTCACCCGGTTCTGGGGCAGTTAAGGTTGGTAGCTCTGCCAAGCAGTTTCTGAGATCATTGAAGACTGTATCTGCCTCGGCTGTCCAATGGAACTCTTTCGTGCTCAGGTATTTTTTTAAGAACGACCATGAAAGGAAACGTTCGTTCGGCAGCTTTGGATAAAAATCTATGTAATGCGACCAGCTGCCTGTAACCTCACGAATTTTCTCATTTATTTTGCCTTTCCGATCTCTACGCATTTCACCGCTCCACCGGAAATTCCCTCTGCCCCTACCGTACTCCAGCTTGGTAGTTTCCACCGCCTGTCCAGAGTTGAGCCCTGGGATTTGACGGCGGACTTAAAAAGCCACCTACAGACGCTTTACGCCCAATCATTCCGGATAACGCTTGCATCCTCTGTATTACCGCGGCTGCTGGCACAGAGTTAGCCGATGCTTATTCCCCAGATACCGTCATTGCTTCTTCTCCGGGAAAAGAAGTTCACGACCCGTGGGCCTTCTACCTCCACGCGGCATTGCTCCGTCAGGCTTTCGCCCATTGCGGAAAATTCCCCACTGCTGCCTCCCGTAGGAAGTATTTCCCGATCCATGATATAAAGTCTAATTTATTTCTAAGTATTCTTATCTTTATTCGTGAACTCTATTTTTCTAAGTTCCTTTTATCATTGTACTTAAAAAAAAAATCTTCAATCATGACATATGTCATATCCTAATTCTATTTATAAAATCGTCATTTTATAAGACGGTGTTTTTTATTTTCTAATTCAAACTAATGATTTTTTTTTATTTCTTAAATAAAGCCTTGAGTCAAATAGTCAAAGTCTTAGTCAAACAGTCAAAGTCTTAGTCAAATAGTCAATTCATCATAAAACCTTACTTTATGGTGTTGACCAATTTTAATGGCTAATTGAATCCAAAACTAGTATAAAAACCCACCTATGACCCATTATACTTTGCACCTCTAAATCGATTGTTTCAATCTGATTAAACTTTCCCTCATACCTTTCTTCTATAGTCTATTACTTCTACAATTGAAGCTTTGATTATAAGCTCTTGTAATTGGCAACTTTGGGGCTACACATATTCTATTTCTTGAGACTTAATACTTTGCTAAGGTGAGTTTACGTAACCATGTTTATGCAATTCTTCATACTTGCAACATTTTACTTAAGCAATTCTACATGCATGTCTAGTTGTAAACTTTAATGCCTCATGAATTAGACAACAACAACAGTTTTAACGAGTTTCAACGAGTTTCAACATTACATAATCATTAGCTATGGCCAAGCCGGCGATACTCAATAATAGATCTATTGGATTGACAATCCCACCCGGATACGTGTACCTCCTACATAGGTAGCGTGGGTGATTGTTATCGTTCCAACATATTATTAAGGTGAACCGTGGATGACGGGATGGACCTAAACTAGTCGGAGGTTTGATTATGTCGATTCAACATTTCACGTTTATTCATGTAGACTTAAACTTACGATAGACATATGAATTGCTAAACTTTTATTCTTAAACTTAATGGCGTGACATGGCTTATGTATTCTCACCAACTTCTAGTTGACCCCCCTATTTTTCCAAACTCAACAGGAAATATTGATGCTTGAAGTCTAGAGCTAGCATGTGGAGATATTTGAAGTTTTAAGCTTTGTTTGATTATTTGATGTAGACTTTAATGTAATTCAATTTTGTAATGAAATAAAGGATTATTTAAACATATGTATTACCATGAGCTACTGAACAATCATCAATACGTGACATCCCGATGTTTCCGCCATCGGTTGGGGTGTTACACTGCCCATTGAGGGTTTGAATCTCTTTCAAATCGGACGGGGGTTTCATGGCGAGGACGGCTTCGACCTTTTCAGGGTTTGGCCGGATCCCATCTTTAGACATTAGGAAATTGAGGAACTTTCCTTCTTCTAGGCCGAACGAACATTTCTTTGGGTTAAGTTTCATGTTTATTTCTCGGAGTTTATCGAAAGTTTCTTTGATATCTTTCAACAATACTTCTTCATTCGAGCTTTTTGTAACCACTTCGTCTACATAGACCTCTAAATTTCGTCCGATCTGATTCTTAAAGGCATGATCCATTACCCTTTGGTACGTTGCTCCAGCGTTTTTTAATCCGAACGGCATTTTCTTATAGCAGTACAACCCTTGATTGGTGACGAAGGTTTTTTATCTTCATCAGCTTCGGCCATTTTGATTTGATGGTATCCCTTGTATGCGTCTAAGAAACACTTCAGCTTGAAATTAGCTACAACATCAACTTTTAGGTCTATTTCTGGCAAGGGATAACAATCTTTGGGACATGCATCGTTTAAGTCTTTGAAACTTCAGCTTGAAATTAGCTACAACATCAACTTTTAGGTCTATTTCTGGCAAGGGATAACAATCTTTGGGACATGCATCGTTTAAGTCTTTGAAATCGATGCACATCCTCCAGGATCCATCATGCTTTCGGACTATGACTGGATTGGAGACCCATGTGTGATATTCAACTTCTCTGATAATGTCTGCGTCTAGCAGGACTTTAACATCATGGGCAATGGCCTTGATTTGGTCTGGAGCCATGCTTCGTTTATTCTGAGCCACTGGCCTTTTGTCAGGCTTGATGGTAAGCTTGTGTTCGGCTAAAGTTCTTGGTGCCCCGGTCATGTCTGACTGTTGCCAGGCGAACACATCCAGGGATGTGGATAATAATCTCCATAAGGATTTTTTAACAGCTTCTGGTAACTGAGTACCGATGGTGATTTTTTGTTCCGAAAATGCTGGATGAATGGACCATTCTTCTGTGGCTTTAATTTCAGATTCGTTTCTTTCAGGGACGAACTGTCCCAAGGATTGTCGTACTTCGGCTACACACATATCAGATTCGGTGTACAACGTGGCCACACCTGTTTCGGTGGGAAATTTTATTGCCCCATGGATTGTTGAAGTCACCATGCTGAAAGCTTTCATTCCGGGTCTTCTTAGTATAATGTTGTGGACCGATGGTGCGCCGACCACTAGGAAGGTGATAACAACTGTTCTTTGGTTTTCTTCCATCTCTAATGTGACCGGAAGAGTTAATTGACCCAATGGGTGTATTATCTCTCCGGAGAAGCTGATTAATGGCATTTGTACTGGAAAAAGTCTATCTTTAGTAGCCGGAGCTAACTGGTGATAACACTGGTAGTACATTATTTCGGATGCACTACCATTGTTGATATAAATGCGTCGCACCTTGTGTCCTACAACGAATCCGGAGATTACAATTGGTGCTTCTTTTGCTTCTCTAGGATCAATGGGTGGGAAAAAGAGCAGCTTCTCCATCCATGGTGCTATATGGTCGTGACTTCTTTTGATCCCTTGTTCATGGGTGGATCGGATCATGTGAATTCCTGTCTGGTTGTTCGGATTGGATATTTGTATTGCGGCTGATTTTCCTTCTTTTAAGTCGTGGATCAAATGGGACAATTTCCCTGCCTTGCATGCTTTGTCAATTTCTTGCTTTAGTGACCAGCAATCATCTGTATTGTGGCCTTTTGCTTGGTGATATTCACAATATTTTTTGGTGTTTCTATCGGAGGTAGGTTTCTGCTTCGGAGGGGTTGGGAAACGTATTTGCTCGGTGCTCAGGATTTCAATTGGAGTTTTGCTGAGATCTGAGTAACTAGTGATTCGTGAGGAGCGTCCGGAACTGGACCTCTCACTTCGATCATTTCTTGAATACGGTTGTGACCTATGTTTTGACCACGAGTTACCTCTGGAGTTTCCTTTGTAATCACTTTCTCCTGCTTGTCCGCAAGCGTTTTTTCCTCTTGCAAAGGCTCGTGCCCTTTCCATGAGTACTTCCATTGTTTTTGGGAGATCTTCATGCAGTTTTTCAACCAATTGATTGTTGTGAACCCCGTGGCAGAAACCGGATATCCGCAGCTGATCGACAGCTCCGGATATCTGCATGCTTTCTTTGTTGAATCAGTCTATAAACTTTTCCAAAGATTCGCCATCTTTTCTTCGGATGTTGTGTACCTCCGTGATATCTTTTGTGCAACGTCTTTGTTGGGAGAAATTTTGTAAAAAGATCCGCCGCAGTTCTTTCCAATTTTCCATCTGTCCAGCCGGTAGACCGTTGAACCACACTCTTGCGGCTCCGGTCAATGTTTGAGCGAACATGTGACACCATGCTGGCATGGGCCACAGTTCTATCTCCGCAACTCCACCAAAATAAAAAACGTGGTCATCCGGATCTGAGGTTCCATCGTACTTCTTGATGGTAGTAGGCATTTTTAGCTTGGCTGGGAGTTGGGCACTGGCAACCCTCGGAGTGAACTTCGAATACGAAGTCATATAAGCCGGTCTGTACGAGGCAGTAAGTTCATCATCAATGATACTAGAACCGGGTTGTTGCTTGGCTGGAATCACTGGTACGGTGGTTATTGGCCCAGTAGATGTAGATCCAGTTGGCAACGGTCCCATGTATCCAAAAGGCATCAAATAGCCATAACGTGTTTGTATTGGTACAGAGGTGACCACAGTGGAGTATGTTGGGAGACTGGCTGGAGTGGACATCGTAGTGGATATTATCCCCTCGGAAGGGAACAAATTTACTTGTACACTACGAAGCCTTTCTTCTCTCTCTTGCTGATCCTTTAGTTTTATCAAGAAGTCACGGTTTCGTTGGAGGAAAGTCTCATCAAACTCTGCTGATATGGTTTGCATCCCCGTGGTTGCAGTGACCATTTCAGTGTTAGAGACTGTTATGGAGTCCGATAACACTTTGGAATAGCCAGCTGTGTTTTGTTCGAAAGTGACGATGTCGTCGTCTTCTCTGTTTGTAATGTCAACAACGTTCAAATTTTCCATAGCCATTCCAGATCTGAGTGGAGAGAGTAGATCTGCAATAGGATGGCGCCAATTGAAGATCCAAAAGCTAGAACGTACCTCGGGCAGGAGGTTGAAGACGATTAGCTTGATAAGATCTTGGGTTAATTTACCTGCAAAACTTAAAAAAACCGTTAGGCTCGTCACAGGGGAGCAGGGAGGGCCTCTCTGTGACCACCCTCCGGCGTGAGGATAAGTATGAAGGAAAGAGAATAGAGAGAGATGGAGGTTCGGAGTGTGTCAGAACGTAACTTACTTGTACTTTTAAAGGGGTATTTATACTAGTCAGATTAGTTGTACTTTCGTTCATTCAAGTGTACTAACCTTCGGAGCTTACGACCTCCGGTCATGATTTTAATGTGCTTCAGGTCATGTGTCGTGGTGGGCCGCGTCTTCTTAGGAGATACCGCGTCTCTTAGAGGTTGTGGTTTGGAAGTGAGGTTTTATACCTCTTCAAGTACTAAGATTGGTTCGTACTTAGGCTTCACTGCTGAAGTTGGTCATCAGTAGGGAATGTGTTGTTTTTAGTATTGAAATTGAAGTCGCTTCAAACCGTGCATATTGGTAGTTGTAACCTCTATTTGTTATGGCGTCATTTCTGTAGATTTAAGTTCGTTTGGTCATTATTTCAAGGTAAACGAATTGATAACATAATTAATACTTGTTCTTGATTTCTCTTTTGAGAATTATCTAATTGAAATTTCGTAAATACCAACGAAAAATTCAATTCGAAAGTTTTTGTACATTATTTTCAAAGATATCGAAGTATCACTCACGAATCATAAAACCAACAAAACTCCAACATATGCATGATGGTAATTTTGATATATGAATATGTCCTAAGAATCTATTAAAAGCAAATCTCTTAAGAATCTCACCGTAAAATAATCCCTTTGTATGCATATTGATATACAAAGAGAATAATTTATTAAAAATATTTTATAATTAGCAAAAGGGTTGATTCAAAAGTTTAAAACAATCGTAGAAATACCGTAACTAATCCGCTTGGGATCAAAGTTTATTTTATTTTATGAAAACCAGTCTTAAATTATTATTTAGCAATCTCATGGCACGCAATCAAACGTGAAGGCCATTCGTTGCAAGTTGCATCCTTTTCAAATAGAATACATTGTATTTTACTATTACATTTGATTTTGTATAAATTGGTTTTTCTTTTAACAAGATTTATGGACTTTGTATCCTATAAAAATAATCTATACTATATATAAAGCATCTAAGAGGGATGACGGTAAAATTTAAGTAGATACAAGTGTTTATGCTCATGATACAATAGTAAATGAGGTTAGTTTAGGGGTAAAATTGTCTTTCAACTTCAATATTAAAGTGATCATCAATATAGAATGTTTGTTTTATAAGTTTTCTAATAATATAGGGGTAAATATGAAAGTGTAAATTAAAGCTATTAATTATCTAAAAAATAACCAAACATTTCTTTTATAAACTAAAATATAATAAACTGATATAAATCAAATAGTTTATTTTCTGAAGTACAAATAATTTATTATCCCGTATAAAATATCATAAATTGTTTATATATAGTATAGAGATGTAGTATTTTAGGAAATGATGATATAAAAAGTACGGAATTTATAGAACATTAGTGTGATATTTGATTTCGAAATTATAATTGCATGTTCAAATATATAAATATGTTATTTCAAAGTACTTATGTGAATGGCCGTGTAAAGTGTTTTGTATCCAAATTGTATGAAGATTATTAGTTTTCCTATCCAAAAGTAATCAAATTTTCAAATTGTTCCATTAAAGTTATCATTTTTTTAAAGAACCACCACTCTTTCATTATGTGTTTCACTATATGTCGTCCCGCCGCAACGCGCGGGCACCCCACTAGAGGGCAAAATTGTCTTTCAACTTCAATATTAAAGTGATCATCAATATAGAAGGTTTGTTTTGTAATTTTTCTAATAATCTAGGGGTAAATATGAAAATTAAAATTAAAGCAATGAAGCGTTGTTAATACAATTAAATTAATAAATTCATAAATTAAAAGGCATTTTAATTAATAAACAAGTAAACCGGCACATCAGTGTGTGATACTCTGTTTAAACTAGGAATTTTGAAAACTAAGATTGTTTACTGATTATAATAATTTGTTAGCCATTGAATTTCAATTGCAATTCTGGGTATTATTATTCTGAATTGGTGCAACTAGCTTAAAATGTTGTTAATGATTTAGTGGATCGGGTTCTCTTTGTTGTTTTGGATGGATTGGTTTGGTGTAGAATCACTCAAAGGAAAAAGTTCAGTTTCATGTATATACTCCTTCGTGTAAATGGGTTTGATAACCGGTTTGTCAGTATCAAATTATATTTTTAATGTACACACCCCCTGATTTAGATTACCAACATAAATACAATACAATATACCATGAGAGGGTTGTAAAGGAGCACAAAACGAGTATCGTGTACTACATTATCGTCACCGTTGCATCACGTAGCTTTCCGACATTATGTGCTCCAATATATATCACCCCGCGGCAACGCGTGGGCACCACACTAGTAACAACAAATGAATAAACAAATAAATCAAAACAAAAAATGTAGGAGTGTTTACTTCTTAGGGAGGTTCCCGCCAGGGAGAGATACACGGTTCGAATCCTAGGGCCAGCAAAAATACACCTCTTAACGTTGAAAGGGCTTATGCCCTCAGGGACGATGTGGAAATAGGGATTCAAAACGGGATATCGAGGTGATGTCTTTAGCAGATCCAAAAAAAAATGTATTCAGGAGTGACAGGACCTTCAAGTCGCGGGTTACAAGTTCATTTAGAAATTAAAAGTCAGAAACTCAAACACAGGTCATAAATTTATTCATACTAAATATAACTCTTAACTTTCACACAGTTAAAATTCTTGTAACATGAGGGATGACCCGGCCATTGGCTTAGGTTCGAGTCCTGATCCCAACCGGTTTTACCGACTATTTCACCGTCGTGCCTTCGGGCGGGTGAGTGGTCGGGTTTTCCCGGGAATTGGTGGCAATTGGTGGCCCGGGTACTCTCGAGTACCTGATTCGCCAAAAGGGTGCCCGAGAGTGCTCAGAATTGATTCGTTGGCCGCTCAAAAAAATTTTCTTTTAACATGAAGTCAACCTATGTATTCTCGTGCATGCATGGGCCTACAACTCATACGTTAAAATGGCAATAATCAAACTAACATTCTATAAATCCCGCACGCCACCTAGGACTTACCAGCTATTAGGAGACAAGGAAATGGATGTTTGGCCAATCAAATGGGAAAATTCCCTGCTCCACAATCTCCTGGCAAACAACAAGGACACTCTGACCATAAGGGAACGACAACACAATACTCCCCAACGGTTGTCAACTGTGGGGCCCGCACGAAACAACTTTCATTCTCCAAACAACCAATCGGCATGAGGCACCTACTATTATAAATACCCTGTGGCCCTCCTGCATAATGTCAGCTAGGTTCCCACACAACAAATGTGTGTCTGGATCGATCTCCTCAATCGTGCCCGGGAAAAGAGAGCTCACACACGTGTCGACAATGTCAACATAGTAGAGTGTATCATCCTAACTCTCTGGATGACGTATTGACCTCTGAATGTCAAAAGTCACCTGCTAATCATTCACTCGAAGTGTTATTTGGCCTGAAGCCATATCAACAATCATCCTAGCCGTGTTAAGAAAAGGGAGTCCGAGTATCATAAAAACAACTTTATACGGATATAGTGGCTACACTTTTGCATGCATATCAGGTAGCAGTGGGTTGGTAGGGTGAAGGGGAGTAGTCACCGACCCGGATAATGAATTTGAGTATGTTCTTTTACCGTTAGAGCTTAGAAGACGGCACATAGGGTGGGTAGCTCGGCAGTGCGAGTAAATGTAGGTTCCGACATGTTCAAATAGGGAAGATGAGGTGTTAACCGGTAATAAGGTGATGAGCCGATTCCGACGAGTTCCTCCTTGTACCCAAAGTAAAAAGATAAAAGTTAATGATAATTTAAAGACAATTTTAATGTCAAAAGTGCAAAACGTTAAATGTATAGAACGAGTGGAACTGCCTCGCACGTTACGGTAGAAATTCCATTGGTATTGATTCGTTTCATTACATTTTGGTACGGTACTGACACTCTGGCGATTAGCATGATATCGGTACCGAAAAATACCTGAAAACGGGGTACTTGTACCGAAAACAACTGGCATGATATGGTACCGGTATTTACAAGAAAATTGGTAAATACCGGTACCGGAAATTGGGAAAAGAGAGTGTCGATATCGTTACCAAAAATGATTCATTACCGGGAATTTGGTACTAATACCGGTACGGTACCGATACCTGGTATCACTTGCCCATCCCTACGACACTTGGGTAACAAAGGGAGAGATAAAGAATGAATACCAATAGTGCTACTGATGATTGTTTAAATGGTATAACTTTTGGTAGTCATGATACAGGTACAATGTTGATGCTTGCTATAACTTATGACATCGAAAATATATCCTATTTTGAATACAACTATATTGATAAGAATAAAAAGAAAAGTTGTTCATACGGTGCCCATTCGGTACATCACGGTAAAGAACAAAATACAATCAGTTATAATTGACTCATTTGATTTTGATATTTTTATCGAAACGTAGGAAAAAATACACGCAATGGTATTTCGAAATTTTATAAAGCATTACATTATATATTATAAGAATGATAAAAGTAAACCGTGTTACTTTATAAAAACAACTTATTTTGGTAACATGTGCGTTTGTGTTTCGATCACTTATACATTACTACTTGTAACTTGGTTTAAAAAAATGAATAGAGATGTAGATAAATATAAATATGTCGCAGCACATAGACAAAAAAAAAAGGTAATCGACATAACTGTATGAAAAAAAACATGTGTTGACTTTAAAAATATACACATTTGTGCTTTGATTGTTTAACGTACATTACTTTCCCACAACTCATTTTCGAAATAAATCCATATTAAGACATATAATGAGTAGGCACGTTGCAACATCATACTCGTAATTTTGTGAAACAAAGGGTCTTAAAATCTTAAGATAAAAACAAGTATGAGGATGTCTAAAATAGAAAAACGCTAATGAAAGCATTTGATAATGAGCACGAGATTTAAAGGTGTTAGCGTTGAATACCAAACACCTTTAACTCTTTAAGGGTCAGGTAGTGAGGGTGCGGGTTAGGATTGGGCATGGGCTTTTGACCGCAATTCAAACGGTCAAAAATTTTTTTTATAAATTAACCACCATTTACTACAAAACACCAACTTTACTTCATTTCTTTACCTTTTTTATAAACTTCTTCATATATTTTTATACACTTTTTCATATATTTTTATACTACTCATTCCACTTTGTTAAAAAAAAATGAACCCATACAATCGAGGCTTTGACTCGAACAACCCATACAACTATGTCCCAGACCCGAATACACCACCGGTTCGTCCAATACCAACCCGTCCACCCATTCCACCACCTTGTCCCGACTACGCGGGTTACATTAGTGGCCAAATTTATCCTAATTTTCCATTTAACGATTCCCTCGTTCCTTCACAACTGCCACTTCCTTTAACGCAACCGGAAAGCATACCCGAAACTTAACAAGAACGACTTTTGGATCAACATAAACAATGCGTTCCATATGTTGATGGAACGAGAGTTCTATCGAGTAAACGATAGTATCTCGTCCAAGTGGACCGAGATAAACAGGGCAATGAATGCGTTTCAGCCGCATTATTATTACGCAAGAAACAATCCAAGAAGCGGTGAAACAGACGGCGACTACCTCACCAACGCGCTAATAGCGTATCGTAACGAAACCGGGGTCGAGTTCAAGTTTCTTCATTGTTGGGAAGTCGTGAAAAACCATTCAAAATGGGCGCACGTCCCCACTGCAACCAACTCATCAAAAAGGACGAACACAAATTCGTCTCATAACCGTTCAATTGATCTTGAAAACGTGGAGGCCATTCTATAATATAAATGTACAAACTTAATGAATAGTGATTTCTATTATATGTTTTTTGCGAATAAGTATGATAAGCTATTGAATCTGATAAGATGTTATGGCAGTGGCTCGGTGGTGAAACGGTTTGCTTCGTATTGAGATGGTGCATGTTCGAATCCCAGCCTAAACGGTTTTTTTGCAAAAAAAAAAATCCCAACAGATAGTGATCGATGGCATAATTGTAATTTTTTGATATTCCATAGGCATTTATTCAGCATTCAGCATCATTTTCTTCTGTACAACCCTAAATCCACCGCCTTACCTCTCATTCTTTCTCATTTGCTTCTGTTTTGTCTCTATGATTACCACCGCCATACACACCGGCGTACCACCGTAATACCCAGTGTCATACCCGTTCCTCTGTTTGTTTGCAGAGAGAAATGGATTTGGGTAGGAATCGCGTTCACTCACCATTACCGGCGTGCTTCCGCCGCCATTCACACCACCATCTGTCAAGGATTCCGATCAAGATGTATGTCTCTTTTTCGGGTAGATCGACAAACCACAAGGTCAGATTTCCTGGTTTTGGGCATCTGATGATAGTGGTGGCTACAGGATCTTGCTGATGACGTGGCTTCTCGGCTTGGGTGCCGGCGGTGATGGTTGTGATTCCGGTTTGAGTGTTGCCGGTGGTGATGGTGGTGATTCCGGTGAATACTAATCACTGGCGTTGTTTCAGACCCTTTATGTTTTTCACGGGCTTTTGGTTCGTGGTGATGGTTGTGGGCTCGGTTTCACAGGTTGTTTTTTTGCCTTTATAGAGACCTTTTGCTTGGTTATGATGAGTTACATATGATGTCCGATTACTGATGACGATGGCGTGGCAGGGCCGGTGGATGGTAGGTCCTAACTTGCAACCCGCCTTGCAGCCATGGTTCTGAAAACTCTGAACCAAGATTGTTAAATGTTGTTATTATTATCTTCTTTGTTTACTCGATTTTTTGTGGCTTCTAATATTATGTTGTTAGTTGATTCGGTTTAGCGCACTGCTTTGTTTCGCTGTTAAGGTTTTGGTTGATCATTGAATTGATGTGGGTTTGTATGATTTCGTTGATGTTCATGTTGATATCTATTCAGGTGGTTTCTACGGCTGAACTCTGCGCTACATGTAGGCGCTGGTTCGGGTCCAGGCTAGGGTCAGGGCTCGACGGGTTCGGTTGTCTATTGAATGCCATTTTGGTTGGTTTCGCGAACTATGGTTTTCCATAAAGGCTATGATGAGTTGGTATTTCTGAGTGTAAAGTTGAAGTGCTTGCCGTTTTGGCCTGGCGGGGTTCAAGGATGCACTTCATTTCGTTTAACCTGCCCTGCAGCCAAAGTGGTGTTATTTTCCCGACTCTGAGCCTGCTTTGCATTCTTATTTGTTTATTGCGCTTTTTAATTTTTTCCAATTCATACTGCATAATTTGTACAACATAAACAGTTGGGTTTGGTATCTTATCGCGTTGAGAGCTTTGAAAGGAGTAGTGAGACTGTAAGCTTTGGTTCGACGGCGGGCTTTTGGTTCGTGGTGATGGTTGTGGGCTTGGTTTCACAGGTTGTTTTTTTGCCTTTATAGAGACCTTTTGCTTGGTTATGATGAGTTACATATGATGTTCGATTACTGATGACGATGGCGTGGCAGTGAGACACCCGGCAAACTCAGGTTACTAACGTTGACTAAACTAGTAAGTCTACCTTAGCGAGTCATGCATATTACGTCCTTAACGGGGTCAGTCGAGTCGGTATGATGATTCTGGGAATCATCGGGAGTCGTTATGATGATCCGCGGGGTCATCGGGAGTCGGTCCATAACTATGGGTACAAGGATCGACGATTCGTGGAATCGCCGGGTCTAATGCACACACGAGTCTCGAGTCCCGGGAATTGGTGAACGGATGTAAACGTGTTAGTTATCATGCATTATATGTTTGAAATCATTATGTGACTTATCGGTATGTGAATACATGTTTAAATATGTTAAAATAGTGTTTAACGCGCCAAAAACTCGTTCCAGCACCACAGGGGCGACTAGGAACCCCTAATAGCCTATATATGGGGCGAGTAGGGAGTGTTATAGGCGATTGGGACCTAATCGCCTGATGTTCCATGCGATTAGGCTCCCAGTCGCGTGACATGCTCTGCTAATCGCATGAACAGCAGAGTTCGGGTCAAAACACCTATAAATAGAACCCTTAACTCCCCAAACACCTCTAGAACAACCCTAGCTGCTCCCAAACCACCCACACACCTTGAAACACCTCTGGAACTCTTTTTGCTACAAAAATCACCATCTCCAAGCTTACACACCTTTCTTTAACAAAACCCAAGGTGTGTTCTTCATCCCTAACCTTTGTAAAGTTGTTATTTTGAGTTCCCCAAAGTTCCAGACCTTGTTTTACCAAAATGTGTCTTTAAAAACCTTTCAAAAGAGTCCTAAACCAAGTCTACACCTTAATGCTTGTTATTTGTGAAGTTTACATGCATATGTTGGTCTTCTTGGTGATTATAACATGAATGTTTTCAAGATATGATTGTACTTCTGTTATGAAGAGATTATTAGGAAGGTTGTCTTAGAATTTTAGCCATTATTGTGGTGTTTTGAAGAAAATGCATATTTTGACCCATTTGTATGTTCTTGAGGATTTAGGATGATTACGGTATGATTGTTGATGCAATGTTGTTAGGATTCATACTAGGAAGATGTTAGATCAGAGGTTTGATGATTTACATGTTTGTAAAGTTTGAAATCTGATTGTTTCCATTTAAGGAAAGATAAGGTTGGTTGGTGAAACCTAGTACTTTGCCATTTTAGGAAATAATTGCATAGAACATGCTAGATTAGTGATATGTCGGGGGTTTTTGCTTGAAATGGGTTGGTAAATGATTTAGGTTTGATATTGGGTGTCGTTGCATGTTTCGGATCTGATTTGGAGGGTTAAACGCGCGAAAACCCGTTACACAGCAGCTGCAGGCGATTAGGAATCCTAATCGCCTGAGCTGGGGGCGATTATGCAGACATATGGGGCGATTAGGACCCTAATCGCCTCATGCTTCATGCGATTAGGCCCCTAATCGCCTGTAGGCTGATGCCTACTCGCGTGTGACCTTCCTAATCGCATGTACTGCTGTCGTGAACGCGTTTTGACATCCTGGAACACGATTTGATACCTAGGAACATGTTAGGAACCCCGGGATACACCCAATGACTTAGTAAGACGTGTTCGGACCTGTTTATGCGTTAATTGGACATTATGCTAGACTAGGTGAACTCTTGCGCGCATTAAGTGTTTAATTGCACATGTTGCATGATGTCTTGCATTTATCTAACACGTGGAATGTCGGGTCACCAATGGGATGTCGGGTCCTGTCTGGTACGGTCAGTTTAACAGTTAAAGGTGTTTTCAAACGTTTATGGTCACGGTCTGGACATACGGGGACTAGTTAGCCTGCGGGTTATTAGTCCAATACTTATACACATCTTATGATAGGTCGTCGCTATTTGGGGCTATCATAACATAATTACTTAACTGTTTTCACGTAACGCAATCCAAGGTGAGTGTCACAGCCCCACTTTTACCGTTTTACTTTCGGGGGAGAAACATGCTACTTATTTTGATTACTCATCACAGATCATGTTATACTATGGTTATTTCACGTACTATGCGGCTTTTACAGAAAGTCCCAGGGGGGAACCATGAATGTGCGGGGATGCACAACGGGGGAAATGTGGATAGATCTATTGGGCCTTACAAACCCCACCCGACGGCTGGGAGCCGGGCGGGTGCATATTGTCTCTAATACTTTGGGGGTTACCGAGGCATCGGTAATCCCGTCCGTCTGGGCTGGCTTCAACACTTATACCGGTTTAGTAATGGATTCCCAACCGCAGTAGTAGCAACACTTAACGTCTAGCTAACGTTCTCATAACATAGTAGTAACGGGAAATGATCTTACCGAACTTATAACAACACTTTTATGAAATAAAACCTGTGAACTCACCGGTATTATATGTTGACATTTTTGGCATGTTTTCTCAGGTCGCTAAGGTAACAGACAATGGGCTAGGCGCACGGAGTCATGCACAGCGTCTATTATTTTGAAGCATATTAAACAATGTCTTTGTAAACAATGATATGTCTTTTGGTTGTAAACAAGAATGCTTCCGCTGCTGGTTTACAGCTCAAAGCATGATATTTTGGTTTTAAATATAATTATGAATGCATGTTTGTTGTATGTTTATTGTGATCGTTGACTGAGATCCTGGTGTGTCACGCGCCTCGCGGTAAAACCCCGCACGTGGAATTTGAGGGTGTGACAGGCAGGGCCGGTGGATGGTAGGTCCTAACTTGCAACCCGCCTTGCAGCCATGGTTCTGAAAACTCTGAACCAAGATTGTTAAATGTTGTTATTATTATCTTCTTTGTTTAGTCGATTTTGTGTGACTTCTAATATTATGTTGTTAGTTGATTTGGTTTAGGGCACTGGTTTGTTTCGTTGTTAAGATTTTGGTTGATCATTGAATTGATGTGGGTTTGTATGATTTCGTTGATGTTCATGTTGATATCTATTCAGCTGCTTTCTACGGCTTTATTCAGTCTTTATTCAGTCGTTGCGGCCGAGATAAGGTGAGGTAGACGAACATGCATGAGGCGAATAAGCTGTGGTTATTAGTAAACGCGCAGGGTATAGCCGTATAGGTGGTGCGAATGCTGAATGGTTGTGGTCTCGGTTAAGGCGGTATGCGCGACGCTGCCACATAATTCGTCCATTCCTGGTCAAGGGCTAGATTATCATTGGAACAGAGTCACAACACCGAGGGAGAGGAAAAGTGAGCGCAGGTCAGGTTCATGTACTGATTCTCAGATTTGTTTTGTTATACTTTCACACTTTGTTGTTTTCCTGTTGCGAATGATGGGCTTTATTTGATTTGGGTGCGTTATTGTTTTATTAGTTTAGGGTTTCATTTGCTTCGGGTGTGTCGTTGCTGAAAGTAGAATGTTAATGTGTCGAACATGAAAGAGATGTTGATGACGTGGACAAAAAGTGACACGACGCTCGCCGATACTTTCTCTAATTTGTTACTTATTTCTTTTGTTTTATCACGTTATATCATCTTTTATATGCTAAACTTAGACAACCAGAATCATTAGAAGCATTTTAAAGTTTATGAAATGTAAATTGTGCAGGTTGTTAGCATGCCGCTAGGCTTCAGCCCAATAAGTATCAATGTAGTCAATCTTCAGCATGAAACTGCCATGGACATAGTTGATAGGCTAACTTATGGCCCACACAAGTTCAAAATCATGGAACCCTTAACTGAAGGTGGTGGCAAACACGCACTCAATGTTGGTGATGCATAGATGTACCACACCATTTCAGCGCATTTTGGGTACACTCACCTATCAATATAGGTATGCTATTTAATTTGAAAGCAACAACCTTTAGGCCTTTTTTTTAAAAAAAATTTCTTGATTGTTGGAGCTAAAATTATATTTGGTGGGGAAGTTTCCAAGTGCCTTAGATTATGCAGCTAATTATTAATCTTATTGTCAAGTGTAAACTGTAGATAATATATACTCATGAACTTTGGGGAAAAATAAATATTTTTGCTTTTAGGGATCAACGGGTTGTTGATAATCTGATGGTCGAAATTTTATACGTCATCCAAAAGATATACACCACCAGGTTTTACCGGAAAAAAGCTTGCAACAACTAATCAGTAGACAAATTACTTTAAATCATTGATGTTGGTCATGATGATCAAAAGAGGATGTCTTGCTAATGTTGATGGTTTAGGGTCCATTTCTTCGATTGAAAGAACGTAGTCTCCAAAGAAAGCTAAAAGAGAGCATGACGGTGAGTTGGCGAAAATGTCGTTAGACCTATCATCATGCTCTCTTTTGGTTTTCTTTGGAGCCTGCTTACTTTCGATCGAAGAGATGAACTCTAAACCATTAACATCAGTAATACATTCTCTCTTGAGC
Source organism: Ambrosia trifida (assembly GCA_028751855.1). Lineage (NCBI taxonomy): Eukaryota > Viridiplantae > Streptophyta > Magnoliopsida > Asterales > Asteraceae > Ambrosia > Ambrosia trifida. The sequence continues at coordinate 145,786,348 of CM054122.1, read as the reverse complement.
ATCATCATCAGCATCAATGATTTCAGGTAATTTGGCTTCTGGTTTATGCTTGGAATCCTGCTATTCTGCAAAACTTGGTGGTATACACCTTTTTATGACACATGAAATATCTACCATGTGATTTTGGACAATCCGTGGCATTCTAAAAGCAAAATGTTTATTTCCCCAAATCATATAATATCTTATAGTCTAAAGTTGATAATAAGATTAATAAACAAATAAACAGCCCAAGGTATTTGAAAATTTAGCACCCAAGGCTAATTTTAGCTGCGCTAATCAAGAAATTAAAAAAAAAGGCCTAAAGGTTGTTGCTTTCTACCCAAATCGATTTTCAGGTACAACCATCATGTATAAATGAGCTAAAACGGATGCTGCGTTTTAGATGACTAAAGTGCCTAAAGCTCAAGAATAAAAGGTTACTTCTGTATATAATCTTCTTAGGTGTTTTTATTCTTAGGTATAGACTTCAGGTATGCGCTAATGGCGTCTTAAACACGTTGCATTCATCCACCATGCTTGGTCAAAATTAGCTTTTTTTCATATTTAACAAAGTTAGGACCTGGTTTGTACCGTTCTTCCATTAGTTTATCCATCTCTTCCTAACGCATCTCAAGCCATAGGTGGTCTTTGGTTCCGGTTTTGCTTTTGGATCAGAACCTGGTTTATCTTAAAATTACACTTAAGCAACCTCAAATTAATTAATTAGTAATTAATTATTCATTAACTTGAGGTTGTTAAGATGTCTTTTAAACATGATCTTGTGCTTGATACAAAAGTCAAAAAAAAAAAAAAAAAGCAAAGACTACCTAAGGTTGTCAAGATGTACGTAGATAGGATGGCTAGACTAATCGAAGAACGTTAAAAACCTGCTGCTTATTTTGTTAGATGTACAGAAAACTAACGTTGCGATGATGCAGCGGGTGGATGCAACATGTATATGGAACCGTTAGTGAGGTCAGGCATACAAAGGGCTCTGCAATATTTATTCAAGTCGAGTGGTTGTTGCTCCAATATCTCAACTTCCTCATATAATAAAAAGATTAAACAAAAGGTTTTTGATCGATAAATATTAGATTTGCAACAAGTTAGTTAATGATATTTTAAAGCTCTTCAACTTCATCAAGATTGCCATGGAACTTCATTAATATAACGTTGCTACCAATTGTAGGAAACGCAGCGAAACATGCTGGCGTTGGTATACATGTATGCCGAAAAGAATTTTTTGATATTACTTATTTAAACGAATATATTAAAAAATGATTTTTATGAATGCAGGATATAACTTTGAGGGTGGCGTTTGCGCCTCCAACTCAAATCATGAAATTCCGCCGCAACGTGGCGGATAATGCCGCTAGTTAACTTGGATGATGACGACTTCGACTCGGAATTGAGTCGCCCACCCGGTCGAGACAAGTCAAAAAAGAGGTCACAAAAATCCCCTGCTTCGGGTTCGGGTTCTGGATCGAGCAAAGGTGCTTACAGCGGTGACTTGGTCGATTTAAATGCCAACGTCGTTCAATTCAATACAATTCAACAACAAAGGCTCGAGGATAAAAGAACCATTCGCGAAGCCTTTGAAAAAAAATTGACTATTGGGGAAGAGGGGGGGGGGGGGAGAATATTATTATTATTATTATTATTATTATTATTATTATTATTATTATTATTATTATTATTATTATTATTATTATTATGTGTGTGTTAAAGTTAAAAAAAAAAATTAGCCGATCAAAACAAAAAGGAAGTGCCCCACGCCAAGCTAATTCTCTCCGCCTCCCCCTTCCCACCCCTCTTCCAAGCCCATCCCGTGCAGTCTAAAGGCGAAAATTCTTCAATGGCTCAGGTTAGAAGTTCGGGGTTGTATTATTAAAAGTTTTATGTTTGTCTTTTGAGTTGTTTGTTTATTAAAACGTTTCAGTTTTATTTTTGTAATGTTATAATATCAATTTAAATTCTAAATTTAAGTTGAATTCATGTTTCTCTTGATCACAATTTCTCTAACCAAAAACATATATATTTTTTTAATTAAAAATAAACGTGACGTGACAAAAAGTCCTATGTTACCGCATAATGTAAACATCTTATGACATAAAGTTTTTTAGTATTCAACGTAGAGGGTTTTTTTTTTTTTTTTTTTTTTTTTTTTTTTTTTTTTTATGCCAAAGTGCTTTCGATTCATTTGCAAGTATTCATTTTCAATAACTTATCAACACTATAATTTTTATTTAAACTCCCTAAACATGACCCATCACAACCGCATAATGTAAAGATCTTATGACATTTAAGCCATCGTAATATACATATTTAAGATACCTTACAAGGAATAATACACTTATAGTTTAATTACACAATACCGTGTTTCTTTTAAAGATAAAGGATATAGAGTAGTTGCTTTCTTTATGTCAACCAATTCATTTTCTTTGGTTGGTGCAAAACAAGATTGCTTAATAACAATTCCATTGCTGTATGTAGGGGTATACATTTTAGTTAGGAGGATCAAGAGAGGATATTTATGTACTGCAACCTATTAATTGACTTGGTTGGCATAAAAACAGGATAGGTTGATTCCGATTCCAAATTTTAATTCTGTTGTCACCCCACCCCACCCCACCCCCTTTAAAATTAAACAAAGGGTATTGATGTAAATTCACATATGGCAAGGATATTTAAAAATGGTGTCCAGTCTGTTTCCTTGACTAATGCACCCCACTAAATTCACCTCCTCCAATAAAAACAAATATTATTATATACCAAAATTTCAAATTTTCACAAAACTCAAGATCATTTAAAGTAAGGTTTCAAAACTAAGTATAAAATTTAATAACTTTCTGAACCAAAAGAATTTCACATTACTTTCTTTCTTTCTTTATTACATTTATTAATAATTATTTTAATGGCTAAATAAATTTTGTTACCCATGTATTTTGAACCTCTCGTTCAAAGACAAGCCTTATCCAACACTTTCATATTACTAGGCTAAAGGTCGTTTCTCTTACTTTCATTAATATTTTTCCAAATCAAGAACTTTACTTTTATAAAAGAAAACATAAAACCTTTAAAAACATTTATTTTTCAAAAGAATGTGGATGTGAACATGTGAATATTAATGTGTCCAGTCACTTCATTTGACCTTAATTAACTCCACTTTTTCTTTAATTCCCCTAATAATTACACTACTTAACCTTCTCCAAAACCATAATTATTCCCACAACTTTTCACACTTTAACTCCATTGCTTTCCACAAACAAATTTATAAATATTTTTTATCACTAATTAAAAATTAAAAAAAAAACTGAAAACAAAAACACACCCATGTCGGTTATAACTTATAAAAATTAAAATTAAAAACTTATAAAAAAAAGTCTTGAAAAATATATAAAGAAAAAAAGTTGAAGAATTTGCTTCTTTCATTTCATTTCATTTCATGCTTGTGTTTTACTATTTGTTGTTCCCTTCCAGATATATCACCTACTACTGATGACTCCATGCCTTCTTATCATCTTCCCCACCCCCCACATTCACAGAACTCCATGTGATTAGTTGTGTTCTCTCTGCAACTATTATTATTATTATTATTCCCTTCATTTTTTTCCTTTCAAAAAGCCCTCTTTTTTCTCTTCAATTTCCAATCTTTTTCTTCATTTTAAGACACCCTTTTGAGCAAAAGACTCTTACACATTATTATTTTCTGATTCTTGACATGGGTTTGGATCAAGTTTGCATCTTTTGTTGGAGATCTAAGGTTTAGACTGATTGATGTTCATTGAGTTTGAGATTATTATTATTAAGCATATACATCTTTACACAGGTAAATCTGTAATTAATGTTCATTCTTTTTTATACCCTTTGAGATTCTTTATATTATTCTGCATTTAAAGTTTCAGTTTTTATTATCTTTGATGTTTTTTTTTTGTACCTTTGAATGATCTTAATTTTATAATTTTATTACTGTTTGCACAGATGAATTATGTTTGTTTTTTTATATTTTTGTTTCAATTTACTTATGGCCTTTGATTTAACATATGCAAATTTTAACTTGATAATAATATTCATAATCTGATTTATATACATTGTTTTAGATCTATTCTAATCTTAAGGGACACTTGTGTTCTTAAGTTGAAATTCATTTCTGTACAATCATATGTAAAATTGTTTGATAATATTTTGTTTACAAAAGATTTTAAAGTTGACTTCTTTTTAGATCCAGAGTTATATTTACATACATATTTCTTCTTTTATGTGTTCATGATATTTGGTCAAATATTTTTATTTAAATTCCATATAAGTTGGAATTAAATAGATTAACAATCAAGAATTTGAATACAGTTCAAGTTTCAAGAACATGAAATCAAAATGTTTGTCAAACAAGGCTTAATAAGTTTTTTTGACCAAATTCTAAGAAAAAAATAATATATTTTTTTTTTCACATTTTATTCAATTTTAATTTAAATTTTCAGGGAATTTACAATTTTTTGCAAATGGGTCTGAAGAAAGAAATGACAGAGGAAATTCCAGCTTTAAATCTTGAAGTATGGCATCTTATAGCAATATTTGTGGCATTATCCATTGTTGTTGTTCTTTCACTGCTTTGGTGTTATACCGTCACGAAAAATAAATCCAAGAGAAAAAACGACAGACTTCCGACCCAAAGACCGACTGTCGTCTCAGCTGAGATCAAAGATATAAGAGTTGACCAAAATTCAGCTAATGTGTTTGTTGGTCAAGATGCAAATGCTCATACCTTATGGGACAAGTTCAGTGATAAAGATAAAGACTCGGATAAGCTTTTAACACGCCCAAGTGTTGATAAGAGTAAATATGGTGATAATAGTAGTCAATCGGGATCGTTTAATCATTTAGAGAAAGAAGATTTGGGCCCTGACTCAGGTTCACATCCTATGACCGGCACGTCCCCTTTATCTGGTTTACCGGAGTTTTCTCATCTTGGTTGGGGTCATTGGTTTACTTTAAGGGATCTTGAGATCGCAACAAACCGATTTTCTAAAGATAATGTTGTTGGTGAGGGCGGCTATGGGGTTGTGTATCGTGGTCAACTTGTTAATGGCTCACCTGTTGCTATTAAGAAGATTCTCAACAATGTGTAAGTTTTAAATATTTTTTTAATCTATTGAGGTTTTTTTTTTTAAAAAAAAAATATTTTAGTGGTTAAATCTTTACGATGGTTTAATTGTAGAGGACAAGCTGAGAAGGAATTTCGAGTTGAAGTTGAAGCAATTGGTCACGTTCGCCATAAAAATTTAGTTAGACTTCTTGGCTATTGTATTGAAGGAACACACAGGTATTGGTTTCTTTGTTTCTTTCGTTTTCCTTGAATATATATAAATAATTGAATAAGTGTGCAAGTTAGACTTTTTGGAATAAAAATGTGTGAATGATTTTGTTTTGTACCGATGCAGTTTAAACTACTTACGACTTGATTCATAACTTTGATACGAGTTACGACCATTGTGGCAGTTTTTGTATTCAACTTTTATTCTTCTTTCGTTGATGCTTCAGGTTGTTGGTATACGAGTATGTTAACAATGGTAATTTAGAGCAATGGCTTCATGGAGCTATGCGCCAACATGGATATCTTACTTGGGAGGCTCGCATGAAAGTTATCCTTGGTACCGCAAAGGCGTAAGTGTCAATCTTTTTTTTTCTGATATTTCTAAATGATATACATTCATTTAAATAACCGTCGTAATTTATTGGCAATAGCTCATGATGTAATTTTTTTGCAGGCTCTCATATTTGCACGAGGCCATTGAGCCAAAAGTGGTGCACCGAGATATCAAATCCAGCAATATATTACTAGATGATGAATTCAATGCCAAATTGTCGGATTTTGGACTTGCTAAGTTATTAGGCGCTGGAAAAAGTCACATTACAACTAGAGTGATGGGCACATTCGGGTAATTAAATTATAAAAGTCAACACATTTTAACGTCTTATCGTATCACTGTGGTCTTTAAATATTTAAAAGCTATAATATTTAATACTCACACTTCAATTTTTAATGTTGTATAGATACGTAGCTCCGGAATATGCAAATAGTGGTCTTCTGAATGAGAAGAGTGACGTGTATAGTTTTGGAGTTCTACTTTTGGAAGCAATTACAGGACGAGATCCAGTAGATTATAGTCGTCCAGCGGATGAGGTACGTATTTATTGTCTTAATAGTCTAAGCAAAACGTTTGAAAGTAATTTTGTGTGGATTTTTATGTTTGTTGGGGTTTTTAGGTGAATCTGGTAGATTGGCTCAAAATGATGGTTGGAAATAGACGGTCTGAAGAGGTGGTTGACCCTAATATTGGTACTAGACCATCTAGAACTGCGCTTAAACGTGCACTTTTGACCGCTTTGAGATGTGTTGACCCTGATTCTGAGAAGAGACTTACAATGGGTGAAGTTGTGCGCATGCTTGAATCTGAGGAGTATCCAGTAACACGAGAGGTTTGTTTTCTAATTTCTAGACTATAGGTGGCAAAATGGGTACCTACTAATGCGGGTCGGAAGATGGGTTTGCCCAAACTATTTTATTGTCTATTATTTCCTTAAAAAGGGTTAAATATGGTTACAAAAATTATATCTTTACAATGACAAGCGATTCTTGTTTTTCTTGATGAGGTGCAAAATGGGTACTTTTTAATGCGGGTCGGAAGATAGGTTGGGTTAAATATGGTTACAAAATTATTATCTTTATGACGAGAAGCTATTCTTGATTTTGTTGGTGCTAAAAGTGGTTGGACCGCAGGGTCAGGAGGTACAAATGGGTACTATCTAAAACGGGTCGGAACATGATGTGTTGGACCATTCACTTTTTCTCCTATTCTTACTTTAAAAAAAATATTTGTAAATAAATAACCGTGTTAAATATGGATATTAATGTTATATCGTTACAACAATAAGCGAATCTTATTTTTCCTGATTATTGTTGGTTATTTCTCGGTACTAAAAATGTTATGGCCGCAGAGTCGAAGACGCCGTAGGAGTCAAGCTAATGCTGCGGAACCCGAGTCTCAGACGGAGAACTCTGATGCAGAAAAGGGCACCAAATAAACCGTTCAAGCGATTGACCAACTTCGACACAGTACAGAAATGAAATGCAGAATATTATTGTTCTTGGATTCATGAAACCAAGATGAGGGCAAGCTAATACCAAACATACATCTTATTATTTTTTATTATTATTACTATGATTGTTTACATGTAGATGATGATGTTGGAGAGATTGATTTGTGCATGATGAAAATCATCTTTGAAGATTACTGGTGTGTACAGTTTGTTTCTTTGTATGGGTGTGATCAATACTAGATTGGCATGACCATAGTTTTGTAGTAAGATTTTGGATGCATTTTTCTTCTTCCAAGAAAGATTAATGGATTCATTTATATATACATATTGTTTTAATCATTTTTCTTTTGGTAAAGGGGAAGGCACCATGGAAAGTGTTTTATAAATTTAACTAAGTACAAGTAAAAAAAGAAAAGGACATTTGATCATACTTGTAGTTGTAGTGGCTTTGCAGCAATCTTGCTTTAAAGTCTTACTTTGGGAATAACAGTAGAAGCTAAGCAATCAAGGCTTTGACTTTAGGTTTTGGAAATTGATTGTGTTAACTTTTTGATTGCTGACCAGATACCTTCACTCTTCAATCTTTATTTCTATGAATGGTGTAGAAAATGTATCGTATACCGATGTTGTCAAAAGCGCAGAAGGCCGCAGGCCTATGCACTGCAGCGCAATTTTTGTGCTGCGAATGGAAAGGTAAAAGGTTTTAGGCTCAAAGGTTATTCATGCCAAATTCCGGACAAATGGTAAAAAAAAAAAAAAACCCCAAGACTGAAATCAATCTAAACGACCTAAATTAGCCATAAAAAAGTCTGAAACCCTAAAAATGGTATTTGTTAATTATGTATCTAGCTTTAAAAAGCCCTTGTTTTCTAAGCGTATAGACTCCGGGCTTGATCTATATGCTTTGCAACATAGTCGTATACGTGTTATAGTATTAATTACCAAAAGAGTACTCTCTTGAAAAGCTAGTTGTGTCAACCAATGTCAACAAGTAGTGATTACTAAGAAATCTTTTTTTTCTTTTTCTCATCACTAATATATTTTACTCAAAAACTAAAAAGAAGGTAGATAACAAGACATAAAAGCAAAGAAATCTCATATTACAAGCAAGATAATGTTACCTTCTAGATTTCCAATGACTACAAAATAATAAACTAAGGTATAAAGGACTATTGATAGCATTAAACAACTCACCATTGACCACCAAGGGCGGGCCATTCTTGGCCAAAACTAGAGAGAGGATATGGGAGTCCATGCCTTCCCATCAAAATATTCAAAATCCCTTTAAATTATTGTTTGTTTTGTAACTTCTAAATTTTATTTGTAAGTTTTATAAAACTATGTGTTATAAATGTGAAAGCATTTCAAGAACACTAATCAAATTATTTGTCATATTTATATTTATACTTGCGTTATAATCATACATGTAAACATACAAAAAGAGAGAGGGAGCGGTTCTAGTAGAAAGTGAGTTTTGTCTAAAAACCGTAGGAAGCGATGTGAATTCGTCACGCGCAGTGGCGAGGCTTAGTTGGGGCGGGAGGGGGCGGCCGACCCCTCTGAATTTTAGTGCAGAAGTTCCGATTATATAGTATTCGTATAGAAAATTTTGTAAATATAGGGTTTCGACCCCCCGAAACTGGTTTTCGAACCCCCGAAACTTGTGACTTCCGACCCCCCGAACCTTCAGGTCAAGCTTCGCCACTGGTCACGCGCATGTTGGAGACTTTAACTTTATGGGTTATGAGTATTTGCTTTTATTTATGAACCAAAATACAACATAATTGTGTGGAATGATTGTGCTGGTTTACCACTTATAACTGTGTTTTCTTAAAGGGACATAATGTGATGGTAAGGTGTCTCTTGTCTATCGAAGAGGTGGAGGGTTCAAATCCTGCAAGTATGGGTGTCATGGTCCGGTTTTGACGATTTAGAGGTCAAACCGTGAGTCAAACAGCTCGTAACGTTTTTTCGTTATTGAAAACCAAAACCAAACCATTGAAAATATATTCCGAACCAAACCAAACAGTTACCAACAGTTTGGTTTCATGGTTTGGACTTATTGGTTTTGTGATTCCTTCTATTAATTCAACATTTACTGTCTATGCCAATTTAGAATGATATTCATAAACCCAATACATGTAACATGATCGGTGTTAGAAACATTATCGTAGCATTAATAATCCATAAGCAATTCATTAATGAATTTTTAAAACATAAGTAATGTTAAAATACTGCTAAATGAAAATGAAAATTAAATAAAGTCAAAACCCTTATTGACTCTTCTTCAAGTAACCCACAACCCAAGTGGGTTACTGGTTCTCATTACAAAATCCCCGAACCTATGCCATACCGCCGGGTTGGGGCCTGGCCCTAACCGGGGATCGGTTTATTTGCACCATTAGAAGGAAGCAACGGGTTTTAACCTAATTACGGACATGGAGGCCCATTACAAACTAAGAAAGCAAAAACCCACTTGGGTTGTGGGCTGCCAAGTGCCAACTATTCTAAGCTAATACTAGATTTGGTCCATTTAACTTTATTAGTGTCATATGAAATATAAAAAAAGCAAAATACATTTAATTCTTACTGTCCCGTCCGATGCTATATGCTTTGAGAAATTTGAAATTGTATGTACCCCAAACCGTTGATGAAACCGAACCGATGAACGGTTTAGATGGCTTCACAGTTTTAAACCGAATCATGAACACCCTACCTTCAACATGCATGTAAATGAGTAACTTGGTTTGTTGTTCAAAAGAAAAAGAAAAAAAAAAAAAAACTATATAATTGTGTTGTTGCTCATAGAACAAACCAGAGACCACCATAAAGCGCGCCATTGTCATATGTTGTCGCTAACTTAAAAGATAAAACTCAACCTCCGGCAGCAACGGGTGTCCAGCTCCTCTATCTACCCATCATCTCCGTCGGCCGTGCAGCAAGGTCAAACAACCGATCCCACGGTGGACGAAATAATAATAAACAAAACAAGAGAATATAAACAAAACATTGAGTTTTTTTTTAAATGTTGATTATAAACAAAACAAAAGAATAATAAACATTGAGTTTTTTTTTTTTAATTATAAACCTGTATAAAAATAAATTTTTTTAATTAATCACAACCCAACCCACCACCATCATCTACCACCACTGTCAACCACCTCCACCTCTGACCCCCTCACCCCCCACTACCACCACCGTCATCCACCACCACAGACAATCACCCTCACCACGTATAGTGCTATCTAGCCTTGGGAAATGGTGATCTCATACCCTATACGCAACATATACAAGTACAAATGATTGGTATTAATTGTTGGTCACCCTTTGTACGGCAAGTATAGTTCTATACGTGGCGTAGAGGGGTGTGAAAACAATTTTAGGTGTGTTAATACTATCACCATTTACTAAGGGTATGTTTGGCAAGACGCTTTTAAGAAAAAGCTCCTACTCAATAAAAAGCTTTGTTTGGTTAAAGAGTTGGAAGCTTTTAGGTTAGGAGAAAAAACTCTATAGTGAAAAGCTACTACTACAATCTAGCTTTTAAAAAAAAACTCTACTAGCTACAATCTTTTAATTAGTAAATGACACAAATACCTATTCTATTTTAAAAACAAAATAAAAACCTTCATTACAAGCTTTTTAATTATGTCCATTTTGGTCATTTTATACATTTTATTAAAAGCTCCCGCTACTCTGCCAAACATCAAAATATATTTAAAAAGCTTCCTGCGACCAGCTAGTTTTACCAAAGATACCCTAAACCATAAGACCCCACATATTTATGTAATTAACTCTTATATTTAATTGAGGGCTGTAAAAATGGTGAAACAAGACATAAATAGATTAGCGGGTCAACTTTAACTAAACGCGTAAAATACATCAACCCAAAACGACCCATTAATCAAGCAAGTTAGACTTGATAACCGAAAACCAGAATATTTTCGTATCAGAAATTACCACCCAAAGAAACACATTACAAAAGAGTTCCGTTTCACCTAAATAAATCCCTTCACTATTTACCACAAGAAAATCTTGAAACCTTAAACAAAAGAATGCTGTAGAATAATTTTTCTACATAACAAACATAAATAAATATCTGCTAATCTTATCTTGTCATCAGCAAGAATGACATGATTATGATCAAGCAGCAGCAGTAGTGGCCGGCTCTAGGCGGGGATTCACAAGTGTGGTGCTTCGGTTTGGGGTCCAGCGCGCGCGTTCAACAATGGCTGCAGTGCTTTAACCACAATGCTCATGTTTGGCCTGAAATCGGCTTCATATTGCACACACAAGGCTGCCACTGCCGCCATCTATCACCATTAAATCACACAATCAATATGTTATTTTCCGACAAGCTGATTATAAATATAAAGAAATTTTTTTAGTAATTTATTTGAATAAATAAGTAAAAGTAAATTGTTGAATTACCTTGGCAACTGCCTTAGGGGGGTATTCTCCATTGAGTCTAGTGTCAACACACTGTTTCACCTTATCTTCACTCAGTTTAGGTGTTGCCTGACATAATAATATGTTTGTTACAAATGGTTTGGAATTTACCAAAAAAAAAACATAAATTGTAACATACCCATGTGACTAAACTCTGCTGACCACGGGGCAAAGTGTGGTCAACGGGCTTTCGGCCTGTCAAGAGTTCTAGAAGAACAACTCCAAAGCTGTAAACGTCACTCTTTGAACTCAACTGTCCAGTCATCGCATATCTGTCATAAAGTCGAAATTTTCAAAGAAAGCACACGAGCCCTAAAAAATCTAAATAAAATGAATTTAAAGGAAACGAGAAAAAAAAACTTTAAAACTTAGGAAATAAAAAAAAAAAAAAAAAAAACTTACTCAGGAGCATGATAACCAAAAGTACCAAGAACACGGGTGGAATGAAGGCGTGCTGCCATGTCAGGTGCTTGATTTGACAAATCAAAATCAGCAATCTTGGCCACATCATCATCAAAAAGCAGAACATTGCTAGACTTTATATCGCGATGAATAATATGAGGCTGCGCCTTTTCATGCAAGTATTCAAGTCCTTTTGCAGCACCAACAGCGATTTTAACTCTTTGAGACCATGATAAAACTGGACCTGGCTGTGCACCTTTAACACCTTTTCTTCCTGCATTCATACAATTAAATGTGTTACTTTTGACATAAATCATCTATAACCACATGATCACAAGCACAGGTTAATACAATTATACAGTTATATCAAAGCATTGATTTTGCAAAGGGGTATAAACAAGCCAAGCCGCATATGAGCTACTTGAGATTGGCTCGATAACATCTCGAATAGAGCCAAGCTTAAAAGAGCTTGATCCCGAGCTCAAGCCTAAAAATAAGCTTGTTTAATAAACGAGCCCGACCAGTAGAGGCGTAGAGCTTTACTTATCGACCTCAAGCTGGTTTGCAAGCTTAAAAGAGCCTATTATCTATATAATAATTATTCAAAAACAACTAAATAATATATATTATCTATTAATATATATAAAAGAATTGAACATTGCTGACGTGGCGTGCAATGGTGCTTTCAACATCTCCATGAAACTGCCACGTGGCATCATAATTGAAAGATTTTAGTGTTTTTGAATTATTTCTTTTTTTAATTAAATTGAGTTATTTTAGGAAAAAAGAATTTAAAAATAATTTTAAAATTTTCTCTCTCTATTTCCTCCCATAATTTTTAAACGTTTATATCTTTTATATACGGGATTTTTTAAAGAAAAAAATTACACCAAATTAACGAGTGTTTTATTATCTTTCCAACGAGTACCATAGTGCTATATAAAAAACGGAGAAAAAATCGACTATTTTTTGTAGGGTTTCGTTCATACAGGAAAAAAACACACAAAGTGTTCATGTTATTCATTAATCATGTTTTTTCTTTTAAACCAGGTTCGTATCTACGATGTTGAAAATCAGCCCAATCGCCATGTTATCATTGGAATTTTACTAGGTATACTTCATCAAGAGAAGCTAGGAGAAAGAATCGCGCAACACTGCAACACATGGTGTCAGCTTATAGCAATGTTATTTTTTTATTAATTTAATTACAAGAGTAATAATTATTACTATTAGTATTAGTATTATTAGAATGGTTATATTTTTCAACCCCAGGACGCTCCCGGGAAGAATTGATAGTTGCTGGCGTGGCGTTCAATGGTGGCCTCAACCATCTCTTGATTATGCCACGTGGCATAATGAGATGCAATGGTTACAACTTCCAACTTAAGTGTTTGTTTAGTTGATTAGGTTAGGAATTATAAGAGCCATTAGAATGTGAGAAATTAGAGAGATGTGATGAGTTTTTGAATAGTTGCAGCTTACATAAGTGATTCTATAGATGATTACTGATTAGGTTTTAGATTAGGGAATATGAGTTATTACTGATTAGAATACTATGAACATGCAATAATTGAGAGATTTTATGGTTAGTTAACTTGAGCCATTTGCAATAGGTTATCACATAAAATTAGATTTTTCAACCCCTGGACCCTCCCGGGGTAATCAGCTAGTGTTATATATAAAAATTACAATTATATATATATATAAATAATTATTAACCAATCAAGTAATAAATAATGATCGATCCGATCCCGCGCTTGAAAAAATACTCACGAGCCGAGCTTAGGCTTTAGAAATAGACCTCGCAATGAGCCAAGTTCATGCTCTCGCAGGTTAAAAGAGACAAGGTCGAGCCTATCTAAGCTCAGGCTAGGCTCGGCTACACCCCTAATATATGTGAATAACTTGGAAAACTTACCATGCAGAATATCATGAAGAGATCCATTTGACGCGTACTCATAGGCCAACACTCTTAAACCACCATCAATGCAATACCCGAGTAAACCCACAACGTTATCATTCTTAAGCCTTGATACCATAGAAACCTGTAACGTTATGCTAAAAATCATTAGGAACCCAAAGTATAACAACTGTATTAACTAAGGTTGTACAGTTGGTCATCCTAAGCATAAAAATTTAGGTCCATAATGTTGTGTTTATGAAGGGTATTTAAGACATACCTGGGCCAAAAATTCTTGATCCGGTTGCTTGCTGGAGTCTAACTTCTTGATAGCAGCTGCCTGCCCACTTCTCAAGACACCATGGTACACTCGTCCATATGACCCCTCTCCGATTAACGCTTTAGTACCAAAGTTATCAGTTATTTCTTTCAGTTCATCCACTTGTAGAGCAGGGACAGCAATAGGTTGAACGGCTACAGCCTGTGTGTCCTTTGGTGCGGCCTCAGTGGCACGATAACCTGCATTGTGTCCTGAACCCATAACTTTAATTGAGTTACCCAAATCATAAGGTTATATTCATAATAACAACAAGCGATTGATTGACTTTGTGAACAAACGTTGAGAGTCTTGTTCTTATTATTTTAAACTAAACGATGATGGTTTGAAATGCTGATACCATGATTGAAACTATAAAAACCATTTTTTTTTAACACAAAAGCAACACATCATGCTCAAATGGACATAGCCAACAGTCACATAGCGATCATATGATTTAAACTTAAATTTATGTAAAATAAACAAGATAATTTATTCAATAAACAATCACCTGCTGCATTATTCTGCATGTAGGGTCCGTTATCGTAAGCCTTGTGCATATCATCTTCTCCACAACAGCCGAAGCAACTCATGTTCGCTTTCTTCTACTTGACAAATCTGTACAAGTTACAAGTTTAAGCTTTACAAATCATGTCTGCATTATTAAACAATTACAGCAGAATAACATTTTAAACCCAACCAAATATTCCATAAGTCTGTTAATGCACACACTTTTGATCATTCAAACAATTCTAACCAATGTCATACCGACATAAACTCATAAAATCACATAAAAAACTATATGTTCAATGAAACATACGGCTCCTCAAACCAATCAATATTGTTTGCTTTGCTCACTAGAAGCTCACATATACGTTTTTAGGCTACCCGAGTGGAACTTTACGAGGTGGTCAGTCGGCCACCCTTTTAGGGACCGAAGATCAAGAGAACTAACAATTCATAGAAAACAATAATAGCCGAAAGTAACCACCGACGCCACCAGTCCAACCACTAACCCACTAACCCACTACTAGAACTAATAATTCATAGAAAACAATAATAAGATAACCTACTAACTACCCATGCTTATAGCCCCCATGTTTGGGATGCGTCATCACGCTTAACAGCGCGGCTCTCTCATCCCCAGCCAATGCACCCAAAACACGTTGACGGTATTTGAGCTTTGGGCTCTTTATGTCCCCATATCTCTCAAACAATGTGGGATTTACCTAAGGTGTTGCATTGAAGCTCACACAATTGATATGTCAAAATACATAACCTTGTTGATCTAGACAACAACTAGCTTTATAAAGTTATTACCTTTATTCAACAGTGTTAACAACCCATCTTAGACTCTTTAATGACTACATAAAAACCAAATTAAGACTAAATAAACAGCAAAATTCTATATTTATTATACCATCAAATAGAAAACTTCAAATCAACAATCAACACAAAAGAAAAATTAAAAACAAAACAAAAAAAATAAAAAAATTAAATTTTTTATATTGAAATCATTTTTTTACCCAAAAAGATTTTTGGGTTTTCAATTCTACAGCAAGATTTTCAATAAATCACCAAAATTTAAAAAAAAAAAATTAAAAAAATGAGGCATAGCACACAAAGTTGACCAAAAAAAAGTCAAAATTCAACTGATCTACTTACAAACAAGTATGGATCAACACAAACCTCTATCAAGAACAGATCTTAATCTATTAAAACAACCAATTATGACACAGTCAACAAAACTAAAGTTTAACAGATGAAAGATCTAAACAGCAAAGAAACACAAAAGAGTTTGACTAAAAAAGTCAAAAGACAGAAAACTCACCAAAGATCTTGTTTTTGGAGGTGGGTTTGATCAAGAAGAGGGTATGGGTTGGGTTGCTTTGAAGGAAGAAGAAAAAAGGAAGGCAAATTAGACAGTGTGTCTTTCTTTGGATATTTTTAATTGGGTGAGATGGCGGCTAACATGCACAGGATAGGGCGTAGGTTAGCAAAGGCATGCAAATGGAGGTGGAAAATGAGAGAATATATATAGAATATTGTATTATATCAAGTTAAAGTTAAAATTGAGATTATTTTTGGTATGTTTTTATAGTGTTTTATTTCTTGGAATTGTCTTCCTTTTGAAATGGTCTTGAATGGAGTCTTTGAATTGGATGTATTTGTACCAAGTCTCAATATTTATTATATATAATTGAATTGAATGTGTTTGTGTGAATATATGTGTGGTGTCAATTAAATACATTATAATATTACTAGTTTAAGTACCCGTGTGATACACGGGTTACACAATGTCAAATGTGTAAATGAGAAGTTGTAAATAATATTTATACAATCTATAATATATAAACAATAAGCTTTAAATAATATTTTTAGATGAAAATTGCATTAAATCAGGAAAATTAAAATTATAGTTCATTAAAAAACATACACAAACTCAGTAAAACTCGAAATCGGGTCAGAGGTGTCAGTAAAAGAAGATCTCTCGGAATTTTTATGGTTGCCTCACCATCGTTTATAGGAAATACTTCACAAACTCAAAAAGCCCAAGTGCATAACATGCACCTCTAAAAGTACGAATACTTGACCATTATCGGTTTTAATTCGTCAAAAGATTTTGGTCCTTTTACTTTATTTAGCTGAATTCTTAAAAAGTACGCTTCACTAAAAGCCGGAGAAACGAAGTGAGTTCCCCCAATTGAAAATGTTTTTATCCGAGGTTCCCAGCAGCGTTTGTGAAGTTTCCATACAAACTTATTTGGAAATTCAACATAAGCAAGTTGTCGTGCTGCGGGATTGTTTATTTTACAATCCTTAATTTAATATCACCCTATTGTAACTTTTTGGAAATTCACCGATAACGTAATATCAACCAATTGTAACCTTTTGGAAGTTCAACAATAAGTTAATATCAACCAATTGTAATGTTTGAAGATGACATAGGAAGGAAACCACCGCTAAAAACTTTTAGTGTAAGCAATTCACAAAGCCCAAGCAAAAAAATCATAACCTTTCATGCTGGAATATTGAAAAGAACCACACAGAAGCTTGATCGGGTATACTCGAACAAATATTGTGTTATTTAGGGTAAGAAAATGAAACATAGGAAACAACCAAACAACACATATACGTTTCAAAGATTGAGATTAAGCGCAACTGAATCATAAAGGTGTTCGATGTATACATTTTGCATTTTAAGTATAATCCATTGAAATATTCCCCATCACTAATATTTTTTTACCCGAATGTACAGAATATAGCATAATTAAAAATGAAATGAAAGATTCAAGATCATATCTCCTACACAGTCTGATATAATTCTACTTGAAGGCTAGCAGCTTCTACAACAGCAAGACCAAATTCTCATTATTGAGGGTGCTACGCCAACAATAACAGTCCCGCGTTTAGATAAAATACAATAGAAGTCTACTAAAAAAGCAAAATCCGATATTGTTGCAACTTAGCTTATTATGTTACTTTCATGTTATTATTTAGTTGTCTACAAAGTTTTGCCCACTTATAAAATGGATAATTACAGTTTACTAATTCGCATTACCCTTAACTACATATATATCATATATGCAACTATGCAAGTGCTTCTTTTACATATAAGTATAGTGATACTTCTTTCGATAAAGTGATTATGCTTTGAGGAAAAATATATTAGTCCTACTAAAATTTTCAAAAAAAAAAAACCCATAAACAGATGTCCATTTTTTCATGATTAAGTATTTAAACGTTATATAAAGGACCTTCATAAGACTTTTATAAGATTAGTTCAATTGCCACTGAAATGGATCAAAACACCATTTATGCCATTAACCATGTAAAAAAACACACACAAACACATATACAAAATTATCTTAAAATGGATATAGCCCTTAAATTATCAATCTCCAGTGAGGCGAAAACCAATTGACCAAAACCAGCTGTTTAAATTCAATTTAAAAAACCAAACGCATTTAAGATAATAGGAAATACTTGTTAAAGTGACCTATAAACTCCACCTTGTTGTTTATCTAAGACTATGGGGAGTGGGGGGATTGGAAAGGGGGAGTGAGTTGCCACGTGGCACATGTGGTGTCTACAAATCAAGTGTTCAAAAGGTAGGGGGTGGGGGGGGGGGGGGGGGGGGGGGGGCTTGGAAAGGGGGCTTAGGTTTTGAAAAGTTTGTGCGTATAAGTTTTTAAAAAAAAGTAGCGCCAATCAGCTTCAAGCAAAACCCACCCAACACCGGTGAACCCCCCTAAAAGCCCAAAGGGCCACGCCATGGTCTCAAGTCCCCAAGGAGTGGTGTAGAGGGCGGGAGTGGGGGTTTCACGCCATAAATCCTGCCCCACTCCCAACACTCTAAAACAGTTCCTATATGCACCAAATGCAGTACTTCAATAATGACTTTGCCTCCTAAACGCAACCAACTATCATCAGACAATGCTTTTCTAAAAATATGTATAGTAGGTCATGAGTGACTACTATCAAATACAACATGATAAAGAATATATATTGAATAGGAACTCACACTTGAATCTGACTAAGTAGATTTATCCATAGAGATGGACTCTTCTATATGTGTTGCAACTGAATACGAAAAAATTTTATCAATATCACTGTCAGAATCATTGAGTTTTAATCTGCCACTAAAAAGTATACCCACTATAACACCATCACAAACTTTAGTTTATCTCCTAGGTACTTATAGCTCAGTAAATAAATATACAAAGCTAACTCTTTGTCTCTAAGGTTATACTATATTGTTGCTAGTATGTGGGGCTATGGTGTGATAGTCTGAATGTCTCTAAAGCATTCGAAGTTACAAACGTAATGCCCTGCATAACCATTAAAAATGTATGATGTTAAAACCAAAGCATTCGGCCCTACCAAAGTAGGACCCATAATAAAAACGTATGATGAACCAATCGTCTTTGAACACCTAAATTTAGAAGCAATAATACATGGTTTAAGTTACAAAACTCACTGTTGATAGCATTATATTGCCATTGCTAAAACAATCTTCATATCCCTTTGGGACATTTGATCAAACATCTGGAGTGCATCTTTCAAATAAGACCAAGAAAATCTATCAAAGGTTAAACCTTTCACCTAATGCAATGACATCTAGAAAGACTAAACAAATCTCAGATATTTAAAAACATACAAAACAACGGAATATTCTTTCACAATAAAGACATACACAACAAATAAAATACTACACAAATGATGTATATAAAAAACATACACATGACAGATCTGTGTTGATTGCAGAGAAGAACATGTGTTTCGAAACAACAGGATTATTTCATGCAATGGAGAAATCAGCGATCAATTGAGACAACTGGCTTGAGTGTGAGGTCAAAGGAATTGACAGTTACGGTTTGTTATGGGTCAAAAAAGAAGAAGATGTCGAAGATACATACAAACAGAAATAAATTCAGAACTGGAATAACCGATTAGCAAAAGACGTTGATTGGTACTAATCTAAAAAATATATCAAATTGAAAACCAAAGAGATGATTTGTAGAGTGACGACGCAAAACACGGTGGAAGAGAGACGACAAGGTAGGGTTTTTGGAAACTGTCGAGCCCAAGAAATTGGGTGAAATATATTTAAGTGAGGGTGGGTAAAGGTAGGATACGATTGTGTGAGGACACGTGGCAAAAAAAATTTGGCGCAAAATGAAAATGAGAATGGCTTTAGACTATGGACACGTGGACAAAGCTATTTTGTTTTATTATATTTTATAGATTTATAGATTATAGATATGTATAAGATGTTTGATTTAGTTTATTAAAGTTATGATTATTTGTTCCATAATAATTTTGTATTGATAATTTCGCCAATGACATTTCTAATTTTTATTTTCGTTATTAAGATAATTTTAGAGTTGTTTGGTTGATTAAGTGCTGAATCATTAAGAGGTCTGAATGGTTAAGAGGCTCTAAATGATTAAGTGCTGAATGGTTCAGTTATGCATCAAGTCTGAATGGTTCAGCTCTTAACTATTCCATTCAGAGTCTTTTTTTGGTTGAAACAAACAATCTGAATGCTGAACCATTTCAGAGCTGAATAGTTCAGAGCCTTATTAAGAGGCTACCACTCTAAAAGAACTACTAATGACAGGGCTGGCAAATCGTGTCTTAACAGGTTTCTGACGACGCGAACAAATCGAATTCTAAACATGAACACGACTCATTTAACTACTTTATATCTCATGTTTATAACACAATTTTATGTTTTATGTACCAAAAAAGAGAAATGAAGGATCTTTGCCGCTTAATTATAATTATTTAAAAAAAAAGTAAAAAATCGTATAGTGTATTTTTCAGTTAACAGGTCTTATCGTGTCTTGTAGATTGTTTTAAGAGTTAATAGCTATTTTCGTCCCTGAGGTTTGGGCCAGTTTGCCACTCCAGTACAAAAGTTTTTTTTTTTTGCAATTCCTTCCCTGAGGTTTGGATTTTTTTGGCCAAATTCGTCCTTTTCACTAACCCAGTTAAAAAAGGTCGTTAGTGTCAGGGGTATTTTTGTCTTTTTACTTTCAATTTAAAATTTTAATAAAAAATCTTACCCCACCTCACCCCTACCCCATCCCACCCCATCCCCACCCCCTATATCTCTCTCTATCTCTCCTCTCTCTTTCACTCTCTACTCTCTCTCTCTTTCTCTTTCTCTTTCACTGTCTCACTCTCTAGATCTCTGCTACTGCTTCTTCTAATCATATTTGCTTGAAGCCAAGTGCTGGTAATTTCTTTCCACCCTTAGAATTGTTTTTGTCCATACAAAACTTAATCAGGTTGTACGCTTTATCACTAATAATAATAATAATAATAATAATAATAATAATCGAAACTTTTTAGCAAGATTGCTTCATTTCAGCAGTTCATCCCACGTGAATCAGAGGTGAATGGGTTGGTTTTGGTGGTCACAGTGGGGCTTGTTTGGGATGGTTTTGGGTCTCGAATGGTGTTGGTTCAACTCGGGTCAAGGACCAGGTCCGATCAAGGTTCTAGAGTCGGGTCTTGATAGTTGTTTGGGTCTCGGCAGGGGTTAGGTGTCAAGATGATGGTTGTTTGGTGGTGATGACCAGTAGTGGTTTCAACTTGGTTGTGGTGGTCAGGTGTGTCATGGTGGTTTGGTCTGGTCCAGAAGGGAGAGAGACAGATAGAAGGAGGAATGGAAGCGGAGGTGCCAGATTCGATCCATTCCTGAATCAAGCTTTTCGGTTACATTTTCTGTAACAGGTATATATTTTTCCTTACGCTGTTGACCATTCCTGAATCAAGCTTTTCGATAGCTTTTAAGATGTTTGATCTTGATAACAGCGGGTGAGTTTTCGTACATTTTGTACTAGTGGTTCGTCGTTCTGTTTAACATTGACTCGTTAAGTCGTGTTTTGATTTTTGAATAGTGAGATTGACAAAGAGGAGTTCAAGAAAGTAATGGCGATGATGCGCGCTCAGCATAGGCAAGGCTCGCGACACAGTGATGGAAAGCGTAATGGGCTTAAAGTTTCGACTCCAGTTGAAGATGGTGGCCTCCTTGAGCACTTTTTTGGGAAAGACGGCAAATCGTGTCTTCCTTTAGAGAAATTTGTTCAGTTCTTGAAAGACTTGAACAACGAGGTTCGTATATGGGTTGAGTAACGAGTCAAAACAGGGTCAGGTTGGGTGAACCAAACGCGTTTTACCCAAATAGAATATCATTTGCCATCTATGCTAGATTGTTAAAACTTATGATCTTGTACTAATAGAAGGAAACATTTGTTTGATCTAGATTTTGTTACTCGAATTCGCTCACTACGACTACAAATCAAGAGGCACAATATCCGCTAAGGACTTCGCGTTATCAATGGTAGCATCCGCCGATATGATTCACATTAACAAGTTTCTTGATCTGGTTGAGCAACTGGAAGATGAACCAAATCGCGCAAACAGATTTGTAGCAAACATATTTTCAAACAGATTTTCAAATCGCGCAACGCGTGATGGTTGAAACACCTAGTTAAAATGGTGAATGTTTATGATGTGCATCGTCTTTGAGAGAGAGGGAGAGGGAGAGGGAGAGAGAGAGAGGGAGAGGGAGAGGGAGAGGGAGAAAATTTGGCAAAAAAAAAAATCCTTGAATTTTAAATGCCAAATTCGTCCCTGAGGTAAAAAGACAAAAATACCCCTGACACTAACGACCT
Organism: Ambrosia trifida; assembly: GCA_028751855.1. Classification (NCBI taxonomy): domain Eukaryota; kingdom Viridiplantae; phylum Streptophyta; class Magnoliopsida; order Asterales; family Asteraceae; genus Ambrosia; species Ambrosia trifida. Next base: position 145,764,015 of record CM054122.1, on the reverse strand, counting down.
TTTTTAACTGGGTTACTGAAAAGGACGAATTTGGCAAAAAAATCCAAACCTCAGGGAAGGAATTGCAAAAAAAAAAAAAACTTTTGTACTGGAATGACAAACTGGCCTAAATCTCAGGGACGAAAATGGCTATTAACTCTTGTTTTAAAATAGCATAAAGGCAGAGGGGCCTATTTTTCCTTTACACTGTGTTCCCGAGTTTCATTAAAGGATGGAAGAGAAAGGATCTCCCTCCTCTTCCCTTCTCTCCAATTCCTTCCAAATTGGAAAGATTGAAAATCACACTAAAATCCTCTTTATTATCCCTCCTATTCCATCCCTTTCCCTCCTACAAAAAACTCTGGAACACATTTTTTCCCCACTTCCTTCCCAATCCTTTCTCTTCCATCCTTTAATGAAACTCTGGAACAGAGTGTTAGAGCGGAATTACTCTCAACGAAGAAAGCAAAGGGTATTAGTCAAAATTGACGATATGAATTATTAACAAAATAACATATTATAGTTTGACTTATTTCAATGCATTTTGCTATGCAATAATTAAATTTCACTTTTTACTTTCATAAGTTATGAATATTTCAAAACGTTGTAATTTTTTAGATAAACTAAAATAGCAAAGTAAATAATGATAACAAAATACTTATCAAAGTAGCGTCTTATTTGCAACCAACTACCGTATAATTTAAAAAAGATGCAAATGAATACCCAAATTGCAAGGAAAATCAATATTTTAGCCGTCAACTAAATTATTAATCTTTTATTCTGCATTTCTGTAATATCTTAAGGTTTGTGAAGTGTCAATTGGCCAACACCATAATATCTTATGGTTTTTTTTTATGTAAGTAGGTGAAAAGAATAAGATATTTATAAAAAATATTGACTACATGATGTTAATATGGAATCAAAGAGAGAAATGTTTAATGAATAGGTTAAGTCAACCTAAATAAAAGTTGAAGATGTCGTATTAAATGAAGTTTATATCAAATACTTAACTTATCAGTTATCATATAGGTGGTGTAGTTATTTTTTTAACGGCCAACGAAATTCATTACGAACTATCTTCGGAGTCCTAACTCTGTCAAATCAGGACCCATTCTACCAGGCATAGCCAGACATGTAAGGGAGCTCCTGGTTTCACCAAGTTTACCAGATCTGGAGAAAACCCGATTACCCGTCCAAAAGCACGACAATGGAATAATCAGTGAAACCCGACGTTCTCAAGAATCAAACCCATGGCCTTTCAGCCATGAGTCTTCTATCATTGAGTCTCCATTAAGAAGCGTGTCACCATTCTAAAAAAATCACATAATAATAATCTAGTATGAATATTAATGTTTATATATTATGAGTAAAGATCAAATACAAATAGAGTTAACTTACTAATCATGAGAAGTGAAGGGGGATTTTTTTTTTTTTTGATTTTTTTTTTCTCATCTGCTTATACATGTTTTCTAGATGAATAACAAAAAAAATTAAATTTTTTTTTTAGCGCAATTACATCATTAAAGTAATTATAGGGTAGCGTTTGAAATGATGGAATGAAATGAGGAATGGAATAGACCATTATTAAGTAATGAAAAATAATGTGTTTGGTTGGTTAAAGGAATGGAATCACCCATTTCACAAGGCATTCCATTCTCTCAAAACCATTCCATCCACCCCCCATGTTTTTTTTTCCATTCCATCCATCATTTACCCTTTACTAACAAAACCATAACCCACCACCACCACCCACCACCATCGTCACCACCCACCACAACCATCACCATCACCATCACCACCCACCACCGCCGCCACCACCACCGCCGTCACCACTCACCACTGTCGCCGTCACCACCCACCACCGCCGCCACCACCACTAACCACCAACCACTACCTTCACCCACCCACCACATCCACCACCCACCACCGCCACCGCCCACCATCGTCACCCACCCACCACCGCCCACCACCATCATCCACCCACCGCCGCCTCCACCACCTGCCACCGTCACTCACCACAATTTCCTTACCCGCCACTACCGCCGCCACCCACCACCACCCATCACCGCCGTCTCCTCTACCCACCACCAGCACTACTCACCATCGTCACCCATCCACCATCACCACCATCCACCTCCATCGTTTCCGCCACACACCACTTCCTACCATCACCACCAACCACCACCGCCATCGACCACCGCCACTACTCACTACCGTCACCCACCCACCATTACGGCCATCCACCTCCACCTTCCTCCACCGCCGCCACTGACCACCGCCACCGCCACCCACCACTGCCGCTACCGCCACATACCATCACCGCCACTAACCACCGATTTTATTCCTCCGTCTTTTTTTGTCTATTCAACAACACAAAGTAATGTTTTGTTTCCTTCCCACATTGCAACCAAACAAGACATGTAATGATAATGATCCATTTCATTACCCTGTCCATTCCATTACCTTGTCTATTTCATTTCCCCATCCATTCCATTACCCCATACCAAACAGATCCTAGTAGTTTACACTAGAGTAATTACTCCACAACAGTAATTATTCTACATAAAAAAAAATTGTTTTTTTTTAATTTTAGTACTAAAGTACATGTTTAACAATATGATTTTTTTTTTAAATATCATCCTTCACTTCTCACATTAAGGGTTATTTGTAGGATAAGAACCATTTGTACAAGAACATTCCTCTATATATTATATAGTATTAAATTAGTAATTACAAATGAGTTACGGTGTTGTACATCATGCTTTTTGGATTTTTGTGCTTACTAAGGTTGTACATAGGTTTTTATAGTTGTACGTAATATTTCTATAGGTTTCTACAAGTTTTTTCCACCAATTTACACCTGCATCTTTTTCCATCTATCATATCCACTTCTTTCAGTTTATGCCTTCTATCATCGAGCTAATTTCGCTTCTTTAAACGTACTCACACCTATCATTGTTCGTCTGAGGCCAAGATGCATATGTTTCATATATGTATCTGTAGCTTTCGGATTGCCAAAATACGAAATCACCAAAGTTTGAAGAAAAGTTGATTTATCGAATTTTGGTTTGGGAGATCGTAAGGTCGAACCAGTTTATTTAGGGTCGAATGAATATTGTATTTTTTATTCGAACTTTGTTTTGGTCGAAGGTCTTGGTTCGCACCCACGATAGGTCGAACCAAGTGTGTCTATATATGTGGTAGTTGGTGACGGTTATCAGGTTTTGGTCAGTTGTGAGTTCGTCTAGTTTGTAATCAGTTACACCTTTTAGTGTGTGTTTTCGTTAATTCGAGTTTGTAATCATTATAACATCTTTAAAGTTAATGAAAACATGTTGAAAATGGAGCTTATTGTGTTTTGATTACGGTTGTTATCATTTTGCATGATTATTAGGGTTTCCGCACCTAATACATCAGTACTCGTGTGATTAAAACTTTTCTTTGTCTAAAACCGATCCTACAAAGTGGTATCAGAGCAAATGCTCGATCACACGACTGCAAATTGATAAAAATTGTTCAGATTTTGAATCAAAATAATAAAAATCTCATCTGTTTTCATTAAACATTGTTAAAACATGGTTTTCTTTATTGATTTGAAGGTGTTTTTACGATCAAAATAAAAATTCTTTCCCAAAAGTTGTTCACCTATAGATCCAAACCAAAACCTACTTAATTACAATCATAATTGACACCATTTTTGAAAATCAGATCAAAATTGAGTGTTTTTGCAGAAAAATTGATCATGAACACTAGACAGGTCGAATGGGTTTTTTCATTTGGGTCGAATGAGTTTTCTGATCTTTCATTTGTGCTAGTTTTTGGGTTGAACCAAATCTAGAACTTTTCATTCGAAACCTTAGATTCTCATTCGGGTTATTAGAACTTCGTTCGTGCCATCAGATTTTCATTCGTGCTCTTGATTAGGTCGAACCAGACAGATTATTTTTCATTCGGGTTAACTTTTGGGTCGAACCGATTGCCAATATTTGATTCAACCTCTCGACATCCAGAACCAAATTTTTTGTGAAAAAATTTTCTAAGTGTTGAAACCTTTACATCATGGATAACATTTGGGGATGCCCGATGAACACCCGACCTAACATGATACCACAACAACAAACACCGATGAATCCTTGGGGCTGTAACAGCAAAAAGAGGTAAACCACAACCAATGACCAATTACTGGGCTGTTTCGGGTCCAACTCAACCCGCTGTGAGACCCACACCTCAATCAATCCCAGATTATTGGGGTGTCGCAGCAGCCGCAGCCATACAGAATCAGACAACTACTGCCATAACAACCTTGATGAATGATCTTTCAACCAAAAACGGGAACTGACCACCAATGTTGTTAGATATGATTGAATATCCATCATGTCAGAAGTGGTTTAGGATTCATTTGGAGGGATTAGATGGTGGAGAAGCTTGGCAGATGTTGTAGAAGGGATATGTGCAAGCAATGATTGAGAACTCGAACACCAGCTGCACTTGGTGATCTACTTGACATTGACAAGAAAAAGTATGCAGTTGAGAAGAAAGCAGGAATGATGGAAACAAGAAGACGAGGAAACTCAGAATGGATGAGCTAAAGAAGGAATTTGAGAATTTTAGCTTTGTTGGGAATGAAAGTTTGAAAGAATTAACTGCTAGATTCTTTCATTTATTGTCTGAACTTTCTAGCTATGAAATTGTTTATAATATGCCAGAATGTGTTGAGAAATTTGCAGATGCATTACCAGTTTATTGGAGTCAACATGTGGAGGTACTAAGGGAGAAGGACTCGTTTCCATTATGGACATTGAACTAGTTCATTCAAAGGTTGGCAAACAAGGAAATGGAGGAAAGAAGGAAGGCGAAGAGAGCGCCGATTCCCTAGAATCCAGAGCTGTATTATGCAAGTTCCTCATCTTCAGCCATTCCAAGTGTTGGTATGAGTTCAGCACCACAGACCGCATTTGTTTCGAATATGGAACCAACTAATGCTTCTAGCTATTATGGTGTGTCTTCAGCTTCATCTTACACACCCACTCAACCTCCAATGCAATATGCAAGTTATTACGGTGCTCCATAGGTGAACATGACTCATGATATACGTTAAAATATACATATATAAGTCCCCGATTAAACTCTTAAATTGCGCATTTTTAATTGTTTTTGTATGAATTCGGTACTTAATTAATTGCTTTATATTGTTTTTGCAGGTCTTAAACATTACCCTAACGACGAACTTGAAGAAAACGGGCGAAATCTGGATGAAACGGACATTTCCTGCATTTTCAGAAGACACTGACCAACGTGTACGGCCGTGCAACAATTGTGCACGGTCGTACAAACCACATTGACTCGGAAACATCAGGCTGCACTGCCAGTGCATGAGCTCGTGCAAGGATATTTCTCGGTGACACTGATCAGCACGGCCGTGCGGGCTCATTCAGCCTGTGTGCACTGCCAGTGCACAAGCCAGTGCAACATTGTACTCAGCAACTTCATAATCAGCACGGCCGTGCAACCCTTGTGCACAACCGTGCACCTTTATTAAATATTTTTCACCCAATTGGTCCACTTGTCTGACAGATAAGCTTACGTCACGATCAAAATAAAGTGTACGCCCGTGCAGCTTTACAAAACTTCTACAAAACAGAGTAGAAGCTACTAAGCAGAATGTTGGGTATTTTGGAGACTATTCTGGGCAATTTTCTACTTGCTGAGAAGCCGAATAACAAGCTCGGGAAGCGATCAGAATCCATTATCATCATCCAATCCATCACATTTAGCATTTTATGGTTTGATCTATTTACTTATTTCTTGTTCAAATCATGTTGTTTCAGCTTATTTGTGATGTTTATGTTATAGATTGTAACCTACGGGTAAAAATAAGTAATCTTTAGTAGTTAAAACAATCGTTTGTATGTTAATCATGTTTTGTATGATTTTTGTGTTTTTCATGTTTGAATCTTGATGATCATATTGCAACCATGTTTCGTTGTTATTGGATTTCTGGTTATGTTCGTATGACTTTGATGATTATTGTGTTGTGTTAGTCGGATACATGTTGAAAAACCGTCAGGTTAATCGATCGGTAGTAGACTAGTTGATTTGTTAATATGTTTACACCATGAAACTAGAAACGGGCATTGCTTTGGTTAAAGTCAGGCAAATAATGATTAGAAATGCTTATCGGCATGTAAAAGGGTTTAAAAAGCTTAATTGTGTTGTTACTGATCTTTGACACGGTTGTTGATCTTTGTGAGTTATTTTGGTGAAAATGGCGATCTTAGTATATTTGTGTTCAAAGTTGGTAAAATGGAATAGTTTGCGATATGCTAGTCTCGGTGGTTGTATTGTGTATTCGGTATTGCTTTCCTTGATTAGTGAGGTTAGAAAACTTTTAACAAATGACTAACTTATCTTTAGAAGATTTGCATGAGATTATTTCAGCTGCTCGGTAATGAACAATTTGATGTGGTTAACGTGTGTTATCATGTTAGCTTTCCGTATAGTTGTCATGTTAGGATTCTCGAAAGGGATATTAATTGTCTGAAAATATGAATGTTGATCTCACGCCTTTTAGTCACACCCTCAAATTTCCATTGCGGGGTTTATACCGCGAGGCGCATGACAAACCAGGATCCCATAGCCATAAGTCACATGAACGAACTCTAAATGCCCAAACCATTTAGTTCGTTTTCGAAAACCAAGTTTAGTTAAGCTGCGGAAGCGTAAACCAAATTTAAACCCTTTTTAAAAGCCATGCGCAAAACAACGCGCCCAAATTAAAACCATATGAAAGAAAATGTAAAAGCATAATGTGCATTTTATGTGTATGCCCAAGACCCCAAATGCAGTGAAGTGTACAGTGCTTTCTAATCCTGGCACCGGAAGCTAACTACCTGCAAAAGCATGTAAATTGTGTGTCAACATAAAGCTGGTGAGTTCACAAAGTAAAGTAATTGAGTATGTAAACGCGCTGGTTTCCAAAACCACGTAACCAAGTAAAAGCGTAGGTTCTCCAGACCAAAATGTTCAAGAGTTACCAGTTTAAGCGTGTCAGGGGTAGCTAACCCACTCAGTGTAACTAAACATAATTATTGGGACACCTTCAATAATGTAATAGTTTGCCTCAATAACTGGTGTCTATCAACACCAGTTCTCAAATATGGCCAGAAGTTCATGCCCGTGCCTCAAGCACCTCAGACATGAGGTTGCTGCACAACCTAATAGCGCTATCAACTAATACCCCGCTCGCCTCCAGCGATTAACCCAATAATATGCAAGGACTTTCCAAAATGATAGAGTGTTTAGTTTACAAAGGACCAATAAGTTTTAAACTGATCAAAAACCCGATCCACACAAGGAATCGTAAAACCGACCCACACAAGGAGTCAAAACCCGACCCACGCAAGGAGTCAAAGCATCTCATAACCCGAGATGTAAAAGTAGTCCTAGACCGGACTAGAAAACGTTTTGTAAGTTGTCTCAAACCCGAGACGCATGCTTTTGAGAAAAGAATAGTGAAACTCACCTTAGAATGCAAGCAAATAAATCCAACTCCAAAGTAGGGTGTGCTACCGACTCTCTAGTACATGTGTCACTAAGTGAGTATATGTGTAATACCATTACACCATATAATCCGTTTGTCCAAGACGTTTAAATGTTCAAAAGCGTGTAAGTGACACCTAGTGATTCTACATGCATAAGTAAATCCTACGGACCCGTTGGTGAATATGTTGGTTACCATTAGTTTTACACTTCATATGGATCTCATATAAGTGCCCATTCAAATATATATCAAACACATACCACATAGGACTCCAATTAGTCACACAAACACAAAATACACAATCTGCGTTTTTAGGACAAATTGTGCGTCACCAAAACTAATTTATTTAAAATACTAAATCAGTGAGTTAAACTCCCAAATTTTTACTAAATATTATTTGGGATTCATTTGATAACCCATATTTTTTTATTGTCTCAAAACCAAACACCAAAAATCATGAAAAATCATACATCACAGATATGTCCAGAAAGTTTCTACAGCAGGTCAGGTTAGTAGAAAAATTCCCAAAAATCGTGTATTCATCCAAACGGGATGAATCCACTTGGAAAAGCGAAGTTATTCCAATGTTAACCTACTGTCCAAATTTCATAACTTAATTCCTTATAAAACTCGAGTTATGATTATTTAAAGTTGACTCAGTTTGTTAATCCAAAAATCTGACATGACCTTTAATCAAAGAAAATTCCAAAAACATATCAAACGACATCCAAATCAGATGATTTTGTCCATTCTAAAAAGCTAAGACCATGTACAATCTATTCATGCAAAGAATCGATCAAAATAATTATTTTCAAGCCACTAAACAGACCCTACAGGTCGACATTCAGATTCTGTCCAGATTCTAATCATGCAATATTATTAATTATATCAAACCCTAGTTGCATATTATCAATCAATAACACCTTAAAGTCATCATACAACATTAATACGAACCACATCTGATCAAAACCCTAATTATACATCACAAACATCATCATTCATAAACCCTAGAAGTCTAAAACATCAAGAACATGCATAATCATGCAACCTATCAATTTCTAATCGCATAGGATTATGTTTAACCCATTCAAACTTTATAAACTTCAAGTTTTAATCTTTATGAAAATGTTTCAGACCTGGACAAACTTAGTTATAAGGTTTTATAACATATTTAAGATGATTAAAATACAAATGATTGAAGATTATACCGCAAGCCTTTCAAAACAATCAACCGAATGCTCTCCAAGCTTCCCGATCGATGTTCTTGAGCCTTAGCAGGTGTTTAGGGGTTGATATTTCGTAACTAGGGCAGTGGGGGCGATTAGGGTTTGAGTTTAGGAGATACAAGAGGCTTAATGTTGCTTAAATAGTAGTTTAAGGCGGTTTGGTGAAGTCTGGTGCCCGCGCGCGGCCGCTCGAAGGCTGTGAGCGGCCGCTCACAGCTCTTCGGCCCGCGTCGGGTTACCTGCTTCGTTGTACAATGTATTTTCATCGATGTTTTCCCTATTTTGGACCATAATACGTGTAACCCCATGTGTTAAGACCCCAACCATCCTACCGGTCCACCTGTTACGATGTTTATTAACGTATTCGGTTTAAGTTCACGTAATTACATACAGTTTGCACATAGTTTCACACAGTATCATAAAAGAACGTAATTGCAATCAATCTCAATCAATTAATTCACAATTATTTAACTTCATTGTTCACCAACGTCCGAGGTTCACTAATCATGTATACAGTATGGTAATTCCCCGAATTACCACTTCATGCAGTTATTAACCTATAACTGTGCAACGTGTGTCCTATCTAGCTAACCCTAGTTAAGTAGGATGCAAGGAATGTAACTAGAGTTTAGTTAAAGTGAGAACCTGAAATTGCGGGGTATCACATCATCCCCAAGTTGAAAAGAATTTCGTCCCGAAATTCAGCAAGTAAACAATAAAGCCAGCTAGAAAAGTGTGTGCTTGGTTCCCGGATGTCACATTTTTAACATGTGTTATGTAGTTGATAGGCTTGGATTGTTATTATAGTGTTTATATATGTATATATATATATATAGTATTTGGAGTCTTACTTATGTTAATTTAGTATTTTAGAATTTATCTAATTTAAACAACTTCCTATTATCTTTTACTGGTAAATCGGGTATAGAGTTTAAGTACTATTGCATCCGCTCGCGTCCATGGATCGACATTTGGTTCTTATCTGAGCTTACTACATATATGATAGCTTACTACATCATCCCCAAGTTGAAAGGAATTTCGCCCTGAAATTCACTTTGAAAGAGCTGCTTTATGTTTAGCGTTCGATCTATGTTCAGGTTCAGGTTCAGAAAAGAGGTGTGGGTATTTAAACCGCATTTGATCCCTGCGTTCCCACGTGTATTCCGGTCCTAGACGGGAATTCCATCGCACCTTAACAGTCGGTATGATGCTCTGTCTGAGTTTCTTGACGCCCTGCTCAAGAATCTCCACCGGTTCTTCCACGAACCGTAGCTGATCGTCCACCTGGATATCCTCCAGTGGCACCACCAGTGTTGTATCCGATAAACATTTCTTTATGTTCAATACGTGGTGTACATCGTGTACCCCATTAAGTTCATTATGCAGGCTCAACCTGTAAGTTACTGGACCAATCCTTTCGACAATCTCGAATGGTCCAACGTATCGCGGGTTCGACTTTCCCCGTTTTTCCAAAGCGTATCACCCCCCCTTCCAAGGTGACACCTTCAATAGAACCTTGTCCCCAACCTCAGTCCAGCAGATGGGAGACCTACACTTGCGTCCATAAAGTGCCTCAAAAGGCGCACACTGTATCGAAGTGTGGTAGCTGTTGTTATATGAGAATTCAATCAAAGGCACTTGCTTATCCCAACTGTTGCCAAAATCCACCACGCATGCTCGTAGCAGATCTTCCAATGTTTGGATGGTACGTTCGCTCTGTCCATCCGTCTGTAGGTGATAGGCTGTGCTCATATCTAAGCGAGTTCCCCAAAGCGTTTTGGAGAGTAGTCCAAAAATGAGAAGTGAATCGTGCATCGCGATCAGATATAATAGAAGTAGGCACCCCATGCCTAGAGACTACCTCCTTGATGTAGAGATTAACTAGTTTCTCCAATGAGTCCGTTTCCTTTATTGCCAGAAAGTTGGCCGATTTGGTTAGACGATCCACGATAACCCAAATCATGTTATTGCCCGTTGACGTTCTAGGAAGTTTTGTAATAAAATCCATGGAAATCCCATCCCATTTCCACATAGGGATTTCTGGTTGTTGGAGTAGGCCTGAAGGTTTCTGATATTCAATCTTAACCTTCGCACAAGTCAAGCACTTACTAACATAAGTGGCTATTTCAGCCACCAGTAAAGAGTTTTAAGGTCTTGGCACATCTTGTCCGAACCAGGATGCACCGAATATCGAGAGGTGTGAGCTTCATCGAGCACTAGTTGTCTGAGGTCCCCAAAACGTGGTATCCAGACTCAATTCATAAAGTATCGAAGACCATCTGTCTTTAGTTCCAAGTGCTTATCAGCACCATGTAATGTTTCAAGCCTGATGTTTTCTTCTTTAAAGGCCTCGCCCTGGGCTTAACGTATCTTATCAGGAAGATTAGAATGTATGGTAAGTTGTAAAGCTCGCACCCGTTTAGGTTTCGTCTCCTTACGACTGAGGGCATCAGCTAGTACATTAGCTTTCCCTGGAAGATACTTGATGGCACAGTCATAATCATTCAGAAGCTCGACCCATCGACGCTGTCGCATGTTCAACTCCTTTTGATCGAATAGGTGTTGGAGGCTCTTATGGTCAGTGAAGCTCGTACACTTCGTCCCATAGAGATAATGCCTCCAGATCTTTAGAGCAAAAACCACTGCTCCCAGTTCCAAGTCATGGGTGGTGTAATTCTTCTCATGAACCTTTAATTCCTGTGAGGCATACGCGATCACCTTATCGCGCTGTATCAGCACACACCCTAACCCTTGGATAGACGCATCACAGTACACCACGAAGTCCTCTGTACCCTCAGGTAATGATAGTATAGGTGCACTGCAAAGTTTTGACTTTAATAATTGAAAAGAAGATTCTTGGGCATCTCCCCACTTGTAAGTAATACCCTTCCGTGTCAAGGCAGTGAGGGGTTGAGTGATATTAGATAATCCCTCAATGAATCTGCGATAATATCCCGCGAGTCTTAGGAGTCTTAGGAGCCTCCCACTTTTTAATAGCATCAATCTTGGCGGGATCAACATGTATTCCTGCCTCGTTAACCACATGTCCAAGAAATTGGACTTCTCAAATCCAAAAGTCACATTTAGAGAATTTTGCATATAACTGCTTATTTCTCAGAAGTTCCAAGATCAGATGCAGGTGTTGCTCTTGCTCTTCCCTGCTCTTGGAATAAATCAGTATGTCGTCTATGAACACTATGACGAATTTGTCCAAATAGAGCTTGCACACCCAGTTCGTTAGATCCATGAACACAGCCGGTGCATTGGTTAGCCCAAATGGCATCACCAAAAACTCATAATGTCCATACCGAGTTCGAAAGGCTGTCTTCGCCACATCCTCCTCTCGGACTCTCAATCGATGATATCATGACCTCAAGTCAATCTTAGAATAGAAACTCGACCATTGTAGCTGGTCGAACAAGTCATCAATACGAGGCAAAGGGTAGCGGTTCTAAACCGTCACCTTGTTCAACTTCCGATACACATGCGGAAACTCCCATCCTTCTTCTTATCAAACAGAACGGGAGCTCCCCATGGTGAAGAACTAGGTCTAATAAAGCCCCTATCCAATAGTTCTTGGAGTTGGGTAGACAGTTCTTGAAGTTCGCCTAGTGCTAGGCGGTATGGTGCGTGTGCAACTGGAGCTGCTCCAGGTACAAGGTCAATTTGAAACTCCACTTGACAAACAGGTGGAAGTCCAGGTAGTTCCTCTGGGAAAAAAATATCTGGGAAATCTCGGACTACTGGAATGTCCTCAATCTTAGTTTCAATTTCAGTTTCAGCTCGAGTGTCAAATATGTTAGCCAAAATTGCTGGATAGCCCTTACGAATACATTTCTGGGCTTTCAAAAAAAAAAAAAAAAAAAGAGATGATGCCCACCATGGCACCACCACGATCACCCTGTAGAGATAAAAGTTCCCCACTTGGGAGGGGAATACCAACAATCTTCTCCTGACAGAGAATTTCAGCGTGTTGTTTGGACAACCAGTCCATGCCAACCATGAGGTCAAAGCTACCTAGGGTGATAGGTAGGAGATTTATGGTAAATAATTGCCCCTCCAACTGGAGCTTACAGTCACGATGTATATGGGTTACCTCGACAGGCTTCCCATCAGCACATTCAATAGAGTACATGGTATTAAGAAGAGTAGGAACCATCCTTAATTGTTTGCTAAGTTTCGATGGCACAAAACTATAGTCCGCACCAGTATCATATAAGATTGAAGCAAGAGTGTCGTATCCGTCACGGCATTGTTGTCAGCCCTAGCTTCCCCAGAGCCAATCACAAATGCTCCCCATTGTTGTTGTTACCGTTGTGGTAGTTGTTGTTAAAGGACTTATACCTCACACTATCCCACGTTCTCTTGCTATCACCAAAAGTAGAAGATGAAGCACCATGCTTTGGAAAAATACCATGCTCAACAGCCTCATCAGTGAGTTTGCGAGCCAGTTGAAAGATTTGTTAGATCATGGGTAGGTCAGCTGCAGTGGTCAAGCCACGAATCTGAGGGACCCACCCTTTTGGTATGAAATTCGATCCGCTGGTAAAGTTGGTTAATTAGATTCGAGCACGAAGTATCTAACTCCTGTAGCTTGGTAGTGTAGACGTCGATCTCAGACCCACCCGTCTTTATATAACAAATTTCTAGGTTTCATCACAAGGTGTTACGTTCTCCATCCAAGTATCTGTAACTCATCGAGTGTGCATATAGCATACATTTCCCCATTCTGCCTGGGGCAAATGCACATGGCAAAGACTTATACTATCGAAGCAATCAGACGGTCTCCTTCAGTTCCGTTGGAGTTATCGAGGTTTACAACCAATAAAAGGCTTGAAAATACGATGGCAGGTTGTTGTTGTGGCATGTACGTTCAAGGTATAAGAAAGTGCAAACGTGGAAGGTAGGGGAAAGGAATGATTTAGCAAAATGGATCTTTACTAGCTTGGAAAGATGCGAGGGCCTCAACCACCCTATCGTTGATCATAAGAACTCAGTCTTATTTAAGTTAGCAAAGGGAAAAGAAAGATAAGATAGGTAAGAAAAGGTAAGAGCCAATCGTCGCCATGCTCTGTCTAGATAGTAGAGCCTTCATCCTCACTTTCCATGTGCTCGTCCTGCTCAGGTTCCCTTTCCATCCCTTATCCTTCATCTTTCGCGATGTCAGTGTTATATGGTTCTCATCACGTACAGTCTCCTTCTCCGGTTTTGTGTAAGTCAGCTCAATGGTCAACAGCACCATTCGTTTCTCTAATCATGACTGTCAGTCACTGGTAGGTTTCATCTTCCTTTGAGATGTTGCACTGCATCGCAGGCCTTACGTAACTCTCCAAAAGTGTGTGTAATAAGCCCCGATCTAATGTGTTCCCATGAATCTACCATATACTTATGGGTAACAGGGATATGCAGTCATACGTCCGCCCGCTCATACTAGGCGTAAGGTACTAGAGTAAGAAATAAGTTCTATATGTGTAACCCAGTCCCGTCTGAGTTTCGAATGGAAGTAAGAAAGATCAAGCAACAAGGAACATAAACTAATTGTCTCCTTGCTCAGTGAAAAAGGATAAGTCTCAGTATTTGAATTGCTTCATAGTTGGCTCGATTTAATGGTACCACGTCATGCGCATCGAGGAGCTTCCTGTATACGTGCGCCACAACGCTCGCAAGGGCTCCCTCCCTTGTACTATTGTTGTTTCCTCATCCATGAGGTTTATTAAGATACTACTCCCAGTAATGCGCCACCTGGTGTAACCCTGGGTTCCCACCATTGACGTGTTCAGAATTAGGTCTAGAACTAGAAGATAACATATCTCTTGAAGTCATATGTTGTAGATATATGTAGCTAAAAGCTAGTTGTGCACTTAGGTTGTGAGTGTACTTATGCTATGATGATTATAGACTAGACTCAACATGCAGTCCTAGTTCACTATAACCAATGGCTCTGATACCAATCTGTCACACCCTCAAATTTCCACTGCGGGGTTTATACCGCGAGGCGCATGACAAACCAGGATCTCATAGCCATAAGTCACATGAACGAACTCTAAATGCCCAAACCATTTAGTTCGTTTTCAAAAACTAAGTTTAGTTAAGCTGCGGAAGCGTAAACCAAATTTAAACCCTTTTTAAAAGCCATGCGCAAAACAACGCGCCCAAATTAAAACCATATGAAAGAAAATGTAAAAGCATAATGTGCATTTTATGTGTATGCCCAAGACCCCAAATGCAGTGAAGTGTACAGTGCTTTCTAATCCTGGCACCAGAAGCTAACTACCTGCAAAAGCATGTAAATCGTGTGTCAACATAAAGCTGGTGAGTTCACAAAGTAAAGTAATTGAGTATGTAAACGCGCTGGTTTCCAAAACCACGTAACCAAGTAATAGTTTGCCTCAATAACTGGTGTCTATCAACACCAGTTCTCAAATATGGCCAGAAGTTCATGCCCGTGCCTCAAGCACCTCAGACATGAGGTTGCTGCACAACCTAATAGCGCTATCAACTAATACCCCGCTCGCCTCCAGCGATTAACCCAATAATATGCAAGGACTTTCCAAAATGATAGAGTGTTTAGTTTACAAAGGACCAATAAGTTTTAAACTGATCAAAAACCCGATCCACAGAAGGAATCGTAAAACCGACCCACACAAGGAGTCAAAACCCGACCCACGCAAGGAGTCAAAGCATCTCATAACCCGAGATGTAAAAGTAGTCCCAGACCGGACTAGAAAACGTTTTGTAAGTTGTCTCAAACCCGAGACGCATGCTTTTGAGAAAAGAATAGTGAAACTCACCTTAGAATGCAAGCAAATAAATCCAACTCCAAAGTAGGGTGTGCTACCGACTCCCTAGTACATGTGTCACTAAGTGAGTATATGTGTAATACCATTACACCATATAATCCGTTTGTCCAAGACGTTTAAATGTTCAAAAGCGTGTAAGTGACACCTAGTGATTCTACATGCATAAGTAAATCCTACGGACCCGTTGGTGAATATGTTGGTTACCATTAACTTACTGTCCAAATTTCATAACTTAATTCCTTGTAAAACTCGAGTTATGATTGTTTAAAGTTGACTCAGTTTGTTAATCCGAAAGTCTGACATGACCTTTAATCAAAGAAAATTCCAAAAACATATCAAACGACATCCAAATCAGATGATTTTGCCCATTCTAAAAAGCTAAGACCATGTACAATCTATTCATGCAAAGAATCGATCAAAACAATTATTTTTAAGCCACGAAACAGACCCTACAGGTCGATATTCAGATTCTGTCTGGATTCTAATCATGCAATATTATCAATTATATCAAACCCTAGTTGCATATTATCAATCAATAACACCTAATAGTCATCATACAACATTAATAGGAACCACACCTGATCAAAACCCTAATTATACATCACAAACATCATCATTCACAAACCCTAGAAGTCTAAAACATCAAGAACATGCATAATCATGCAACCTATCAATTTCTAATCGCATAGGATTATGTTTAACCCATTCAAACTTTATAAACTTCAAGTTTTAATCTTTATGAAAATGTTTCAGACCTGGACAAACTTAGTTATAAGGTTTTATAACATATTTAAGATGATTAAAATACAAATGATTGAAGATTATACCGCAAGCCTTTCAAAACAATCAACCGAATGCTCTCCAAGCTTCCCGATCGATGTTCTTGAGCCTTAGCAGGTGTTTAGGGGTTGATATTTCGTAAATAGGGCAGTGGGGGCGATTAGGGTTTGAGTTTAGGAGATACAAGAGGCTTAATGTTGCTTAAATAGTAGTTTAAGGCGGTTTGGTGAAGTCTAGTGCCCGCGCGCGGCCGCTCGAAGGCTGTGAGCGGCCGCTCACAGCTCTTCGGCCCGCGTCGGGTTACCTGCTTCGTTGTACAATGTATTTTCATCGATGTTTTCCCTATTTTGGACCATAATACGTGTAACCCCATGTGTTAAGACCCCAACCATCCTACCGGTCCACCTGTTACGATGTTTATTAACGTATTCGGTTTAAGTTCACGTAATTACATACAGTTTGCACATAGTTTCACACAGTATCATAAAAGAACGTAATTGCAATCAATCTCAATCAATTAATTCACAATTATTTAACTTCATTGTTCACCAACGTCCGAGGTTCACTAATCATGTATACAGTATGGTAATTCCCCGAATTACCACTTCATGCAGTTATTAACCTATAACTGTGCAACGTGTGTCCTATCTAGCTAACCCTAGTTAAGTAGGATGCAAGGAATGTAACTAGAGTTTAGTTAAAGTGAGAACCTGAAATTGCGGGGTATCACATCATCCCCAAGTTGAAAAGAATTTCGTCCCGAAATTCAGCAAGTAAACAATAAAGCCAGCTAGAAAAGTGTGTGCTTGGTTCCCGGATGTCACATTTTTAACATGTGTTATGTAGTTGATAGGCTTGGATTGTTATTATAGTGTTTATATATGTATATATATATATATATATATATATAGTATTTGGAGTCTTACTTATGTTAATTTAGTATTTTAGAATTTATCTAATTTAAACAACTTCCTATTATCTTTTACTGGTAAATCGGGTATAGAGTTTAAGTACTATTGCATCCGCTCGCGTCCATGGATCGACATTTGGTTCTTATCTGAGCTTACTACATATATGATAGGGTACACTTGCCTTTTTGTGTGTGTTTTAATGTTAACGTCTAAACCATTTTATAAATATTAAAACCAATCGTGTGTTTATAAATATATATTTGTTCATTTATCTGCTTATAGGATTATTTGATTGATTATTTGTTCATTAGGATGTTGAAAGATTTGATTGATTTAATATTGGATTTATTGGTTTGTTTATAAATTTTATTGATTCATTATTTGATTTATTTGTTCGTATTTGAACTGATTATTAATTTTGATATTTGGGCTGTTTGATTATTTATTTGTTCATTTTATTGATTCTATTTGTATTTATATGTTTTTTAAAGTATATACTTTTCCTGTATTTTTGTATGTATTTATGGATTTAATATTTATTTTTCTTTATTTTATTGCTTTTTTGGGTTGGTCATCTATTTGCCTGCTGCAATTGTATCATTCTTTGATTGCAGGTTGATATCCTCAAACCCCGGGCCCTTTGGTGATCAATCTGAAAAGGAGGCATGTAAATTGAGATGAGCGAATGAATTAGACTTCATAAGTCGCGATCTTGTTTCTGATATTCTTATTTCTATAGCTGCTATAGAGGTCCAGATAGAGGAGGCACAGGCAGATCTGTCTGACCACGAGGGTTCAGATCCGGAGAGTGAGATCCTGATGGCGGATGATGATATCCCTCTTAATGATAGCGGCCGTCTAGGAGGTGATGGACTTGCTTCAAGTATCGCCCGACCCACAGTTGTGGCGGCAAACTTCGAAATTAAATCGGGTATCATTAATATGATACAAAACTCGGTGCAGTTTGGCGGACTGGAGCACGAGGATCCAGGCTGACACATTGCTGCTTTTCTAGAGGTTTTAGCAACCTTTAAGATGACGAACGCCTCAGATGATGCTATTCATTTAAGACTCTTCCCTTTTTCTTTGCGGGACAAAGCCAGGAGTTGGCTTCAGTCACTTCCCGCATGTTCGATCACGACATGGGCAGAGTTGTCCGAGCAGTTCATGCAGCAATATTTTCCTTCCAGAGAAAACCTAAGAGCTGGGGAACCGCATCATGACCTTCAAGCAGGATGACGGTGAATCTTTGTACACGACATGGGAGAGGTTCAAGGACTTGTTGTTGGCTGTCCTGCACCACGGTCTTCCCAAAAGACAGCCGGTGTTGACTTTTTACCAAGGACTTGGCTACGACTCACAAGAGCGCTTGGATATATATGCTGGGGGAGATCTGGGAACTCAGACCCCAAATGAGGCATGGCGGATCATAGGGAAAGCGACTCTGAAGTCAAAGTCCCGACAGAGTGACAGATCGAGGTTTTATTCTTCCCATTCCAATGTTTATGCTGTGGATACTTACACGGCTATTACTGCACAGATTGAGAGCTTAGCTGTGAAATTCGACAAATCTCAGAATGTCTCGCAGGCCCAGTCTTTGTGTGATCAGTGCAGGGTGTCTCATGAGGTAGGCTCGTGTGCTCAGGGTGTTATGTTTATAGGCCACGAGGAAGTGGACTACATGGGTAATCAGATAAGACCCCAAAATAACCCCTACAACAACACATATAATCCGGGTTGGAGAAATCACCCGAACTTTGGGTGGAAATCTGGTTCCTCTAACCAGAACCCGCTTGGATATCAACAGCGAGCCCCTGCACCCTAGAAATCCCATCAGTCGCAGAACCCACCTTTCCAGTCTCACGGTCAGTCATACCACCCTCGCCCTAATCAGTACTAGAACCAGGGCGCTGGGAACAGTTCCCAGCAGCATGCCCAGCAAGGTACATCGAGGTTGGAGGAGATGATGTCTCAACTTCTGAGAAACTCCACCAACGCTAATCAGATCACTGAGAAGCGTTACCAGCAGCACGAGGAACGTTTCAACGCCTAAGAGGGTGAGATAAGGAGCCAGAAGGCGTCGATGCAGACCATTGAGAAACAGGTTGGTCAGCTGGTGAAGATGTTGTCTTAGAGGCCCCAGGGTGGTCTTCCAGGTAACACTAAGCCAAATCCGAGGGGGCATATGAAGGCCATAATGACGAGGAGTGGTAAAACCACAGGACCTGACACAACGGGCTCACCTCCGATCATTGAGATGGTCCAGAATGAGGCTTTAGACGAGGTGCATGCTAGGCGAGTCCCAGCAAGTACAACACAACTCCCAAAGCCAGTCACATATTACACTCCTCCAGTTCCATACCTGGGCAGGCTGAGGAAACAGAAAGACGAGGCACAATATGGTAAATTTCTTGAGTTGTTTAAACAGTTTCACATAAACATACCATTTGTGGAAGCTTTGGCTCAGATGCCTAAGTCTGCGAACTATTTGAAGGACATCCTCACGAACAAGCAAAAACGTGAGGACATGTCCTGTGTTCTGCTGAATGAGAACTGCTCTCCAAGTCTGCAGAACCGACTGCCCATAAATATGGGAGATCTAGGCAGTTTCATGATCCCTTGTCTGATAGGTAACATGACTATTAGTAATGCATTGGCAGACCTGGGAGCAAGCATTAACCTTATGCCATACAAGGTTTTTGAGAAACTGGAGCTGGGTGAACCTTCACCCATATGGATGAGTATTCGGCTTGCTGATCGTTCGATCAAGTACCCGCGGGGGTTTGTTGAAAATATGCTTGTCAAGATTGACAAATTTGTGTTTCCTGTGGATTTTGTCATCCTAGATATGGATGAGGACTCAAAGGTACCTTTGATTCTCGGACGTCCTTTCCTTAAAATGGCTAGGACGATTGTTAAAGTGGCTGCGGGCCAAATAACACTTCGAGTTAATGATGAGCATGTGACTTTTGATATTTAGAGGTCGATGCGTCATCCAAAGAGTCAGGAAGATACACTATACTATCTTGATATAGTAGACACGTGTGTCAGCTCTTATGTGGGGCCTAGCTGGCATTATGCAGGAGGGCCACAGAGTTTACTAGCCGGTCTATCAGAAATATGGACATTTTTTTCTCTTGAACAAAACTACTATTTTCATTTAGTCCATTCTTAAACACATGTCAATTTAAGACGGCTTTCTAAATTTCCTAGATTTAAGAGACTTTGTAGAATAATTGAACTCGCCTTCCCTAACCTTGTTCTAGCTTTTTTTAAGCTGCTCCAACATGGTTTATCCATCTTATAACACTTATCTTTTACTTTTTTTATTTGTTTTTAACCATCCCCTATTTAAATATAGTTAAATTGAAAATTTATTAAGGTGCTACATCTAATATTTAATAAATAGAATTATTTTCATTTTCTCTACTTCTTTTTCCTTTTAATGCCTTAACTATTTTGATATTCTAGAAACCAATTCATTTCATTTCGATCTAACAAAATAAACCACATTATGACATATTGGATCGCATGATGTGACTTCTTACCCTCTTTCGAGCACAATACATGTAGAGTCATTTACATATTTCCCCATGCTAAGAACATATATCACATATTTACTTAACTTAAAAAGTCAATTACATATTTTCCCCTCCAAAAACATACACATGTAGAAAGTCAATTACATATTTCCCCTTTTAAGAGTTGAGTACATATGTAATTCATAGTCTTAGTAATAGGAAATATGTAAAAAAAAACCTATACTTGGGACTTCAACGCATTATATGATGAAAGTTACCGTGACACCAGTCAACGAACCAGTTCAACATCTGTACACATTTTATTTGATTATGTCATCTCATGTGCATATTAGCCATTTTTTGCACTCACTATACCCCCCAGTCTAGTAAAAGCCCGAACTAGTGCAGAAATTCAATGGAGTATTTGTTTACACATACAACACCCGAAATATCCGAGATGATTGCCATTGAACAGTCAAGCCAATCACACGCTCAATAGAGAGCAACCGGATGTCCAATTATTATGTACGGACAAAAGAACAATACATGTGACAATACCAAAGTGGGAAATTACACAATTTCACTCACAAATCCGAACAATTCTCGCTATGTTTTATGGGAACCACACACCCAAAACCATAAAAAAATGTCAAGGAGCAAACGTATGTAAACATGGTTAATTATATCCACCAACACATGTTTATCCATCTCTATCAGCACATGTATTGATAACATGGTTAATATTATTATCACCACAACATATGTTATTAACCCATTAGATCACCCATAAATACATGTGTTAACATTCAAATGCCCATCCCTATGCAATATGATTATCAATAGCACACAATGTATATACACACATGTATGGATATTCGGATATATATATATATATATATATATATAAACACAAATATGTATCCATTCCATCAAGACAAACTATATCATGAACCCTATGTACCTATGTATACACATGTTCATACCTATCCAACTAAACATATGACTATACACACACATAGAGTGTATTCGCATATATGTATGGATAGCAAATCAAAACCCACATACATGTATATATACGCACGACTACACATAGAAAACAACAAGAGAGTTCTTCACATTCAGAAGTCCCTTTCACCATGTTTTATTAATAAGGAAAGAACATAAACCATGATCATATCCAAGACAAACAACCCACTTTCTCTCCCTTCCCTATTTTGGCCGAAACCCACTACACAAGTGATGTCGTGTGAGTTAGGTCTTTTTTAAACATCCTTTTTAAAACCAACACTTTCTCGAAAGAAGTGTCAAGACTCGGTAAAAAGGGTATTAAACAAAACCTTTTAATTAAAACACCTATCTAAGTTTTAAATTTATAAAAGTAAAACGATAGCTGCTGACTACTCTAAACCCACACGATAGGCAAGTGGACCTATCGAGCGTAGGATAGTCTGTAGCAGGTACCAAGTATCGAACCATAAGATACGACTTCCCCTACTCAGTTCTAAACTGCTGCAATAAAGAGTAAAATAAAGAAAGAAAGCAAGGGTGATCAGAATAAAAATCAATACGAAACAAAGTGCTGCTTCGGGATCCGACTTATTTTTGGAATAGGTTAATAGTAGCTACCTAATTAAGTGGTGTAACCAAGTGCGCTTTTTTACTGAACTTGGAGTTGCTACATCATTCTCCAGTGGTGTTTGTTATCGCAATACGAGCTGTGTTCATGTTTGAAAATTAAGGTCTCCCGACCTGGTAAGCTCACCTCTCAACTATGATAAATGGATGACTCAAGACTCTGTATACTCAACCCCGAATGATCCAACTCCCAAAGTTGCAATAATGACATCTATCCCAACATCGGCTCTACAACTATCACACAATCAATGGTGGATGAGGAATACATGGTAGTGAGTGTGATATGGATTAAAGAGGGTGGTTTGGATGAGTTTTAGTGATCTCTCTCTACTCTCAATCTCCAAGCCTTTATAGAGTGATCCCAAGATCCAAGGGTGACTTGCAAGACCCCTGAGATGGCTGAAGTGTGAGTACAACTCGGGTGAAATGGGATGCCCAAAATGTGGAGTGGATGCCTCTATTTATAGGCAAAATAGCCCTTGCACGCCCTCGACAACTTCTGGTACGCCCATGCTCGACAACGCGTACTGTTGCAGAGTCCTTTCATGTAGTAATGTCTGTACCAGGCCTGGCACGCCCGTGCCAGTGATAATGGCACGCCCGTGCACACTGTTGGGTGTTTGTTAGTCTTTGTCGGTTTGAGCCTTGGAGAACACGCTGCAGCAGAGCACGGCCGTGCCATAAGGTGGAGCACGCCCGTGTACATCTGAAAACCTCAGTTTTGCCTTCTGTTGACTGGGAAATGTTGACTGGTAGACCTGGGATTAGTGCACGGTCGTGCACAAGCATGACCGCGGCCATGCTTCATCTAGATCTTCTCCGAAATTCTTCAAATCCTTGTCTTTTTCGCCGATTTTCGTTTCTTTTCACTTTCCTCCTTCAATACTTGCAATTATCAATAAATGAGAGCAAACTGTGACAATGCCAAGATAAATGCATAAAATTAGGTGATAATTAGGTGAAAATATGCACATAAAACCTATTAATTTTGGGACTCATCATATCACCTCACACTTAGACATTTGATTGTCCCCAAGCAAACCAAACCTAGGCAATGTAAATAGAGTAAAAACGAGTGAGTATGTCGTGACAAGTTACAACAACTCACCTCCAATGAGTTCCACCTACTCAACACATCCTTGGTAGATGTTTTAGATAGCCTTGGCGCGCCTAATCAAATCTTCCCTCAAGTGTCTACTTCATATTTTCCTCACTTTTCACTCGGGTGTAATTTTGGGGGTGATCACTCGGATTCATCCCAAGGCACACATTGATCATAGGCTTTTACATAAATCGGATCTCCACCGCTATATAATGACCAGAAACTACAAATCATAAGGTCTTTTGAGGGGTGGAAAAATGGTATAGTGATAGAATGGGTAGGAAGGGGATCTACTGTTGTGTCTGGCTCAGGCAGCGGCTACGACATAATGGGCGAATGTCAAACTCTAAATGATGGGCTTCATGAAACTCCTCCCCTGAAGACTTACTGCTCTGCTGTCTCTACTCTGCGAATCTTTCGGTCTTCACACCTAATCACCTCCGCTAGAAATGTCCTAGAAAGAAACCTTCAAATAGACTTGTTTCTTTTTAGCCCGTTTATTGTCGAGCTTCTTGACTTATTCATCAACCCCCCTTTTTTAAATAATAAAAACTTTGCTTTTGGTGAAGCTTATTCTTTGGTATGTCAACTCTAGGTAGCTATCTTTGTCTTTAGTTGCCACAACTCTTCTCGGGAAATACCGCGATGTCTGGTCTTTCTTCTTCATCTCAAGATGGCCCAAGACTGTCCCAATAGCCAACAACACGCTTTCTTTGCCAAAACCACGACTGGGGCTAAGTGTGATGGGTGGAATGAAAGGAAAAAGGCTAAGAATCAAATGGGGTAACTAGGTGAGGGATAAATTTATGGAAGGCCAATGAGAACGGAAGGGGTGTGTCCTAGATGCCTTGATCATTTTTGCAATCTCTCACCTCGAGTGCGGTCTCAAAACGCATAAGATGCACAAGTTCTAACTGTAACATGCCAAGGGTGAATGTCTCTCTTAATCAAATGAACGGGCGTAAGTGGTATCTATATATATATAAATGGGTGTGCTCGATAAGGCTCAAGATACTCATATGGAAGGGGCAGAAACTCGAATATGAAGCAGAAAACACTTTGAGTTGGTTCTTTCGGCAAAGCCAACACCTCCAAAAATCTTCTATTCAGGTCATTGGGGTGGACTCAAAGGGTTTGAAAAATATTTTTAATTACTCTTTAAAAACATTTAAAAACTCTTGTCTTTAAATAGGTTTTTGTTTGCTTAGCTTGAGAGGTGGTAAAATTTAAAAAATTGTATCACCTCACACTTAATTCGTTGGCATATTTTTAAAATTATAGATTTGCAAAAAGTATATGCCAAGAATCAAGTGGGACGTAGTTACGTCTTCCCCTAATAGGCTAAAAGCTATTCGGGTGTATTTCGAAATCGAGTCGAGAGAGAAAATAAAAACTACTACTACTACTACTACTACTACTACTACTACTAGGTCCTAATGCCGAGAGGGCATACCTGGCGGTGAGAAAATAGACGGGGAACGATCATACTTGAGGGTCCTCGATTCACCTCTTTGGCTGGACAAAGGCGGTTTGATCATGAATGTGCTGGCATTTCATCTACTTCCTCGTCGACCAAGAACTCGAAATATGGTTTAAGCCGATGACCGTTGACTTTAAATAGAACTCCCATCCGTGTCTCCAAATCTACCGCCCCGTACGAGTAGATCTTCTTGACAACATAAGGCCCAGTCCATCTTGATTTCAACTTCCCAGGAAACAATTTGAGCCTCGAACTATAAAGTAATACTTTCTGTGTTGGATCAGTAATACTCTTGATGTTTTGCTTGCTAGTGAACACTTATATGTTTAGCAAGTTCAATCAGATTTGCACAGCGGAATAAGTAAGTAAAGTTACACTATCAACAAGAGTTATTACTCCCCCTGGATGTTTGAAAACTAAAGACAAGTTTAATGTGAATCTAAGTATTGAATGTGAATGACAATAAATACTCAAACAGATTCTCAGTAAATGAAATGGAAATAACAATAATAAGCTTTGAAGGATTTCAGTTTTCAATTAAAATCAATGTCTAAAACAGACGGATGAATCCATCTATTTATAGACTTACAAATGCATGAACCTTGATCAAAAAGCAAGTCTGCAACTTGTTGCAAAAAGTTGCATTCTTGGAACTTGTACAAAAAGATAAAGTAATTATAAACAATTGAACTACTGAAACATAAGGCGGTGGAAAGATTCTATTACAAGTGCTGATGAATGACAAACTACTGATGAGTAGTTTGTCTTCAGTAGTTCTTCAGTGAACTTGTCTGGTTAGACTTCAGAACTTCTGATCTATCTTCTTCGGTACTTGTTGAATCCTTCTTCAGTACTTTAGTCTTCTTTCTTCAGTAGTTCTATACTTAGAATATTTGCAGAAGTATGAATTAGACTAAGGTTTGCAAAAGTGGTTTCCTCAATCCTTTTTGTCCTAACAATCTCCCCTAGATTGATGAAGCCAAAACCTTATCTAATTCTTTATTGTTGTTTTCTTCTGTCATTCACAATCTTCCATATTTCCTTGAACATGGAATTCTTCAGTTGATTCAGTTGTTCATCAGTGAGAGATCCCTTTTGAGGTTCTAGATGTTGAATTGTAAGCAAGTCCTGAGTTGATAGATTCTTCAGTTCATTCATGGATTTGTAAGCCTTGCTTGTAAGATCTCTTCTTGTCACCAATACTGAGTTGGAATCAGTAAAGGACCATCTGATGATCAGCACTTTAGATTTGTCAAAATCTGAAGTATAGGGAACCATGTTGGATCCCTGGGATGTTCCTGAGTGTTGAATGTTTTCTACTTCTGTGACTCTCAGGTGGGATTCACTTCTGTCTTCTGTTTGCACCACATTAGGTAATTTAAAAGTAGGTAAATGATGTTCAGTAACTACTGTTGGGTCTGCTGACCTGGAGAAGAACAGATGATTGAAAAGCCAAAATATACTAACAGTTGATCCATATTAATAAACAGCATTTACAACATACTCCTCCCAAAAGACTGTTGACCCTAACAACTGTTCTACCTAAACAACTGCTGTAACAACTGCTGCTACAAAGGACTGCTGAATAACAACTGATAAAGAATAACTGCTGACTAAAGGTCTGATAGAGAACAACTGCTGATCAAGTGCTGAAGACTAAAGGTCTGTTGGAGCCAACAACACTTAGGCTCCAACAGATGATACAAGACCATCAGAGTTTTCCTTAACAGTAGTTTACCTTACAGTGTTTTGCAATGTAACAATAGTTTGTATATAGCAGATGTTTTATGTTGTTATTCTGTTAGAGGTCA
The DNA here is from genome assembly GCA_028751855.1 of Ambrosia trifida. NCBI lineage: Eukaryota > Viridiplantae > Streptophyta > Magnoliopsida > Asterales > Asteraceae > Ambrosia > Ambrosia trifida. The sequence continues at coordinate 145,737,230 of CM054122.1, read as the reverse complement.
CTGTCTTAGGTGACGTCAACTTAGATCATCAGTGGTTTAGATTTGTCTATAAATAGAACAGTGCTTGTATTGTTCTATTCATCACACACAACATTCTCTCAGACAAACAATCACAGAGTGATCAGGCTGAGGGGGAGTACTTGTAATTGATTGTAATCTTTCAATATAATGAAAGCATTCAATTAGAAAACATTTACTCTTTTGTTTTGATTATAGTTTATTATTTCGCTGCACTTTCCATTTATATTTACTTCATTCTTCTCATCTCTGTTCAAACAAATCAAAACAATCAAACTTAGATCCTAACAATTGTTATCAGAGCTTGGTCAATTAAATTCGATCTAACAAATCAATTTAATATAAACAGATCAGCTCACAATTATTGATATCGTTTGTTTGTCGGATTGAAAACAGAGTAATAGTTTATTTTCGATTCAACCGTTTGTAAACAGACTTTGTTTTCGAAAAATCAGAGAATGGCTTCAATCAATCACGATCCACACAACACTGGCACGAACAACAAGCCACCGATGCTTTTCTCTGAATACAATATCTGGCAACGTCGGATGAGCCATGTTCTAGCTCAACAGAACACTGGGTGTTGGAAGTCGGTTATCTTCGGACCACATGTTCCGATGGTGCCGAGTACCTAAGATCCCAAGGTTCAGGAGCCTAAGAAACTTGAAAACTACTCCGACCAGGATTTTCAGAAAATTGAGTTAGATGCTAAGGCCTTCAGTATTGTGGCCATGGCTCTACCCAATGATATATATGCTGGGCTGTTACACTGTAACAGTGCAAAGGAGTTGTGGGATGCACTGAAAGAACAATTTGGTGGGACTGAAGAGGTTATTGAAAACAACCGTGAAATACTTAACCAACAATATGAAACATTCAGTCACGTTAAGGGAGAGTCATTAACTCAACAATTTGAGAGGTTTAACTGTCTCATTAGTGAACTAAAATTGGTTGGTCTAACTTACCCTCATTCAACTTTGAACCATCATTACCAGATAAATGGGACACTATTGCTATAGTTATGAGAAACTCAATTGGATTCAAGGACCTATCACTGACCCAACTTCATGGTAAGCTCTTGACATATGAGAGAGAGCTTAACCAGAAAAAGAAGCTCCAGGACTCTAGAAAAGTGTCTGATGACTATGTATTTGGTAATACAACACTTCTGGGTCATGATGAGGTGCCTGGTAATAGTAAGGATCAGAGTTATGATCATTTCATTGACATAACTTCAGGTTGTAACTAAGGTTTTAACTCTGATTCTTATTCACCAAACTATGCTTTTACAGCAAGTGGTGGTGATATCCAGGCATCTGATAACATATCCTTTGAGTATGATGACCTAAAATACTTTGACCCTGATTATTTGGAAGAAATGGACATTATGCACCAATTGGCCCTTCTCAGTGTAAGAACTAACAATTTTTACAAGAAAACTGGGAGAAGGTTTCCAGGGTTAACGGGTAGGTCAAAGGTGGGGTTGGATAAATCAAAGATAAAGTGTTATAAATGTCATAGACTTGGTCATTTTGCTAGGGAATGTAGGAGTCAACATGGTACACCTATGATTACCTATCCAAATCAAAGGCCACAGACCAACACTTATCAGAATTCCTATAATACCCCTGAACCAAATGTGCAAAACACTGCTCATTTTGCACAGTCCTCAAACACTGTTCCTGTCCAGTTTGTCCAAACCACTGTTCCTCAGATTTATTATGTGCAAACCCCTGTTGCTCAGGCACCTGTGCCAATGACTGCTGCTCCACCCTCTACACCTGCAGAGACCAGTCAACAGAGTTTCTTCACACAAGGCTTTGTTGATTGGAGCAGTCTACCAGATGAGTTGGCAGATGAAAATTTTGCACTAGTTGCCAAAGTTGAAAATGAACCAGAAAATTTCTGTTTCATGGCTATGGTAGAAGAGGTTGATTTTGAGGAAGTGGTAACTGAATCTGTTGTTAAGACCGATGATATTGTTGATGAGGTAGTTGCAAGTGAAAAGTCTGAAGAAGAGGTTGTGAATCTCTCAGATCCCTGGGGTGCATCTGATGATTGTGAGTGCAAGTGTGATTGTGCATTGATGGCTGCTGCTAAGGTATCTCCTCAAATCCTTAAAGATTTTTGTTCTGACAAATGTGTAATAGCATTTGCTAACATCAAAGAGGGTGAATGAAAACCGTAGAAAGAAAATTTTAGATGATGAAGTTAAATTTGAGAAACTTTCAAAAGAGTTAAAAACAAATTTGACTGAAAAAGAATCTGAAATAAGCAGCTTAAAACATGAAGCAACTTTAACCAAAGACCAGCTCCAAACTATGATAACTAAATATCATAGTTGCAAAAGTGAGCTTGAGTCCACCCAAGTTGAATGTCAGAAATGGGTGGAATCATGTAGAGGCTTTGAGATGCTACTCAACAAACAAACCAAATGTCATGTGAAGTTTGGCTTTGGTTTTGAAACCATTGCTCCAGCTTTTGAAAACACTGACAAAAGGGATCAAAAGTTAGTTGAGGCAGTACCAACTAATTTGAAGGGTCAAGAGATTAAAATCACTGAACCTAATGGCAAGAAAATTGTTCTTGAAAAACCAGAAGGTTCCTCATCATCCACTGAACTTGAAAATTATGAATTTAAACCTACTTGATCTGATGAGTGTGGTACTCTTGAGAACTTCAAACCAGTTGATTTCAAAACTCCTGATGGGAAGACAACACCACAGGCAAAGGTCATTCCCTTGAAAAACCTTCTAGCAGATGCTCAAACATCTGTTGAAAAGAAAATTGAAAAAAGGGAAAAAGAAAGAAAAGTCTGTCCACTTGTTCTGTGATTTCTGTGAAAAGAAGAATCATGTTACTAAAAACTGTTTTCTTCTAAAAGCATATGATATCAACAAAGGAACAAGTGTATGTGATTCAAAGGCCACATGCTCAATATGTGGTAAAAAGAATCACAAAACCAAAGAGTGTTTGTATCTCAAAAATTTTGATGTCAAAATACAAGAGTACAAGGCTAAAACTCTTGCAAGTCAAGTGGTGAGTACTTCAAAAGGAAAGCCCAAACAGACTTTTACACCAGTCCAAACATCTGTTACCAAAAGTCTTGAAACATCTGCTCCCAGGGATGTCCAAGTAACAGATGCTCCACCCACAAGCAAGTACCCAAGAGGATATGGACAACCACCATGTCATAGTGATAATCACCTTCCCAAGCTTGAGGCTGAAAAGTGTGTGGACCCATCCAAAGCCAACTTGGCTTTGGACACTCACCAAAACTAATTCATTACTGCTGTGCAGGGAGCTTCTGCTTGTTTAGATAGTCTTTGGTATGTAGATAGTGGAGGCTCCAGGCACATGACAAGATATAGAGCCCTTCTTTTGGACTTCTTAGCTCATGGAGGGGGTGATATATCCCTTGGTAATGATTCAAAAGGTAAAGTGTTGGGTTTAAGGACTGTTCAGGCTGGGAAACTCAAGTTTGAAAATGTCAATCTTATTGATAATCTTAAATTTAATCTTCTTAGTGTTTCACAAATGAGTGACAAAGGTTATGGCTCATTCTTCAATAAGAAAACTTGTAAGATTATTGGACCAGAAGTGGTGAAAAAGATTGATACCATCATTGCTGAGAGCAAAGCACAACTTGTTGCTCATAGGAGTGGCAATGTGTATGTAGTTGATATGTTGAAGGACAATCCTATGGCAAATGTCTGTTTGTTTTCTGTTGCCTCCACAAAGGAGACAAAATTGTGGCATAGGAGACTAGGTCATACCAACCTTCAAATTATCAACTCACTCTCCAAACAAAGCCTTGTCAGAGGTTTACCATCAAAAGAATTCAAATGTGATGAGCATTGTGTTTCCTGCTTAAAAGGAAAACAACATAAAAGCTCTTACAAATCCATTGATGAGTCCAAAACAAGTCAATGTATACAATTGTTGCACATGGACTTGTTTGGCCCAGTTAAAATCATGAGTCTAAGAAGAAAGAGATTTTGTCTTGTCATAGTTGATGATTTTTCTAGGTTTACATGGACTTACTTTTTACACTCTAAGGATGAGACTGCAGGTATCTTGAAGGACTTTGTCACCATAGTTGAAAAACAATATGACTTGCTAGTAAAAGTCTTTAGAAGTGACAATGGAACAGAGTTTAAGAATAAGGAGTTGGATGACTTCTGTGTGTCAAAAGGGATTGTGAGGCAGTACAGCATCCCAAGAACACCAGAACAAAATGGGGTGGTTGAAAGGAAAAATATAACTCTCATTGAAGCTGCAAGAACCATGCTAGCAGATTCTGGTTTGCCACTGTCCTTCTGGGCAGAAGCTGTAAACACTGCTTGCTATGTTCAAAACAGAGTTTTGATCAACCCAAGACATCAAAAGATTGCTTATGAAATTTTGTTCAAAATCAAACCATTATTCTCATTTTTCAAAATCTTTAGCTGCCCATGTTTCATTTTAAATCTTAAAGATTCCATTTCAAAATTTGCAGCCAAAGTAGATTGTGGATATTTTCTGGGATATTCTTCCACTGCCAAGGCCTATAAAGTGTTTAACACAAGGACCAGGACAATAGAAGAAACTCTGAATGTAAAGTAAAATGAACTTTCATCCCTAAAAATCCTAGCAAATCCTGCTGAATTGTTTGATTTAGATAAATTCAAATTTGAAGATATTACTGTCAAAACTAACAATGCAGGTACTCCACAATCTCCACAATAAGATTACAGAACAGATGTTGTGATTCCAAGTCACTATAAAGTCTATTCTGAATCAGAGGAAGCAGCTGTTCAAAACAACTGTCAAAACTCTGTCACAGCTGAGTCAGCCACTGTTGGCCAGTCTTACCCTCAAACCACTGCTTCACCCTTGACATCCACTGCTCAATCATCTGTTGACAAAAGTCAGTCTAGTTTTACACCACTTGGTCCCATCCCCCCACCTCCATTTCAAACATCTGTTGGCACTACAGAAGTGCAAACAGATGTTACATCAACAGAGTCACCAAACCTCTGTCCTTCACCTCAAAATGCCATAATACCATATCAGGGAGATCTAATCTACCTAAGAGCTCATCACCAGATTAAATCATTGGCAACATCAGAGAGGGTGTGCTAACAAGAAGCCAATCCTTAAATATCTGTCTTTTCGCAGGTTTTCTATCTCTCACACAACCTGTCAAGTACCAAGAGGCACTAAAAGACAACAGTTGGGTAGAAGCTATGCAGGAAGAGCTCATTCAGTTTAAAAGACAACAAGTATGGGGACTTGTACCACTACCTAAGGATGTTTGTCCAATAGGCACAAAGTGGGTCTTCAAAAACATAACTGATGAAAGGGGTATAGTTGTTAAGAATAAAGCCAGGCTTGTGGTTCAAGGCTTCAAACAAGAAGAAGGGATAGACTATGATGAAACCTTGCTCCTATAGCAAGGTTAGAAGCTATCGGACTCTTTCTAGCCTTTGCTGTCAACCACAACATCAAGGTGTATCAGATGGACATCAAATGTGCATTCCTATATGGCAAAATTCAGGAGGAGGTATATGTATGTCAACCACCTGGTTTTGAAGACACATTCCATCCTGATCATGTCTACAAGCTTAACAAAGCTTTGTATGGACTCAAGCAACCACCTAGGGCCTGGTATGAAACTCTTTCCACCTTTCTCTTATCCATTGGTTTCACAAGAGGTAAAATTGATAAAACCTTATTTTTGAAATGGAGAGGGAAAGATTTAATGATTGTTCAAATATATGTGGATGACATCATTTTTGGATCCACATGTAACAAAATGTGTGAAGAGTTTAGGGAACTCATGATAGCAGAGTTTGAAATGAGTGCTATGGGTGAACTTCAGTGTTTCCTTGGTCTTCAAGTGAAGCAACTGCAAAATGGCACATTCATTCATCAAAACAAATATGGGAAAAAATTGTTAACTAGATTTGAGATGAATGATTGTAAGCCATGTAGTACACCTATGAGTACAGTCAAGCTACTCACTATTGATGACAAGGATGAACTGGTTGACCAAACACATTACAGATGCATGATTGGGTCTTTATTGTACTTAACTGCATCTAGGCCAGACATTATGTTTGCCACCTGTGTTTGTGCAAGATCCCAGGCTTCACCCAGAAAGTCAAACCTTATTGCTGTGAAAAGGATATTTAGATACCTAAAAGGTGCTCCCACACTTGGTATCTGGTATCCTGCTAATGGAAACATTGAGCTTTCAGGTTATTCAGATAGTGATTTTGCTGGCTGCCACACCACAAGGAAGTCTACATCAGGAGGGTGCCAGTTTCTAAGGAATGCCTTAGTCTCATGGCAAAGCAAAAAGCAAGTAGCTGTTTCAACTTCAACAACTGAGGCTGAATACATTGCTGCTGCAAGCTGTACAGCCCAACTCATGTGGCTTCAAAATCAACTGCTGGATTTTGGGATAATTGCACTAAAGACTCCACTCATGTTGGATAGTCAAGCTGTTGAAAATATCATCAAGAACCCAGTTTCTCACTCAACTACAAAGCAAATAGACATCAGACATCATTGTGTCAGAGATAGCTATGAAAAAGGTTTGATTTCTCTGCACCATGTTCCAACCGAGGATCAGTTGGTAGATGTGTTGACAAAAGCTTTAGACACATCTACCTTCACAAATCTGATTTCTAGAATTGGTATGCTAAACATGGACTAAAACAACAAAAATGTTTTAAATAAAAACATTAAAATGTTTCAGAAAATGAAAATCCATCCTTAAAAATAGCTTTTTGGTTGAAAAATCTGTTAAGGATAAAACAACAACTGTTTCATCCACTCTATCCACTGTTAAGTTGAAAAATCTGTTTCAAACATCTGATCAGATAAAACAACCACTGCTTGGTTGAAAACTCTGTTTCAAACCTCTGATTAGATAAAGCAACTGTTTCATTATCTATATATATATATACATATATATACATCTATCTGTCTATCTAATAAAAAAAATCAAGTGCTGTTAGCATCAGCACTTTGGTAAAACAATAGTTGTTTGCATCAGATCTTTGGCAACAGCTGTATACCATCAGATGTTTGGCCATCAGATGTTTGCCACGTCTGCTCCTAAAAGCAGAGTTTTGGCTACATCAGCGGTTTCACCAGAGCCTATAAAAACCCCGTTTTACCACAATAGTCGTTACACTGTCTGATTGTATTCAAAATACTGAAACCGCCTTCTTCATCATCAAACCCTTACTCCAATTCCACTTACTCTCACACTCGGAATCCATTAAAATGGATCTTCAAGCAAAAGCCACCCATAATTATTTCCCATATCTGGTAAAAACAGATGAAAACGTTTCATTCCATTCCACTATCGACATCATCTTAAAATCCAAATACCTGACGATCCTAACCGCTGATGCTCCTATTTACCTTGATACCCTCCAAGAATTCTGGTTGAATGCTGAGTTTCTTCTTCAAGACAAAAAGCCTACATCCATTATCTCAAAAATTGGAGAGACAAGTATCGCCATTACCCCTGGACTAATATCCACAACCTTCTCACTCAATGACCTGTCAGGTAAAGACTCTTTCCCTAAGGCAGAGCTTCACACAGAGTTTTAGGAAAGAGGTTATGATGCACAAATGACTGGGTCAACCCTTTTCAAAAAGTTTTTCCCACTAGTCATGAAATTTTTCTTTCATACCCTCCTTCTCTGTGTCTCTGCTAAGTCCACTTCCTTTAATGAAATCCCATTCAGGATTCAGTACTTGGGCTATGCTATGTTGTCAGATTCTGACTTCAATCTATCCCAGGGACTGTTTATGGACTTAGTATCAAATGTGAAAGCCATAAAGTCTGGGTCTAATAATGCTTTTCTGATTTACCCAAGAATTTTGAGTGTAATCCTTCAAAAGGTTTTACCTGAAAAAGATTTTAAAAAGGGTGAATCTATTCAAATGAAGAGTCTAACTGATGAAACTTTCACAAGAATGCTGGGTTCAACTACCCAAGAAAAAGTATTAAAAGTGTCAAAAGTTTTCAAAACACAAACAAAGAAGGTTAAGACAACAACTGTTGTCCAAACCTCTGTTGTTGAGCCCACTGCTCCTGGTGATTATGGCACTACATCCAGTGCTGTGAAACCCACACCAGCCACCTCCAAAAGAAAACGCCCATCCACAAAAACCACCACTAAACCAAAAAGGAGACTTCTGGAAGATGAGATACCAGAAGAAAACCCTGTTGCAACACAAAAGCAACAAGAAACCATTGTTGTTACTTCCTCACAATAGTTGGATATATCTCAACCTGACCAAACTCCTCATGCATCCTCACAAAAGGATCATGTTGTAAGCCAAGGGGAAACACATCATGATACATTTGAGTCACTTGGCCATATGTTCACAAGCCCCTCTCCCAGGGCTAATTGTCTTTTCACTCCTCCACCTTCACCAAAACATGTTCCTCAAACCATGCAACCTCTGTTTGAGGCTATTGATAAAACTCAGGAAAATCCCAGTTCCTCTCCTTCACCCATCAATGAGAGTATACCTCCACAAGTGACTGGGACTGAGGAAAATCAATCAGCCATCCCACAAACAGAAGAGGAGGTTACACCCCTAGAGTTCAATGAAGCTCTAGGTGAGTTTTCAAGTGAAGCAGTCACTACTGATGTAGAGACCATTGTCTCACAACAGGACAGTGGTTACAAAGCTAAGACTTCCTTGAAGGCAACAACTAATGAGGCCACTATAGTGTCCCTAAAATCAGTTGGAAGTCCCCAGAACCAAGAAAAAGGGGCATCTGGTTCTCATCCTTTGGACTCACCTCCTAGGACTGAATCAGTTACAACTACAACTGGTAGGAATCCAGATGATCCTATTAACTTAGGTGATGGGTTAAAATACCAAGAATTGACGGCCAGAGTCCAGTCCATTGAAACCTCTGTTGCTGATATCAAATCAGATATCAAGACAATATTGGGATCATTGGCTACTCTCACCAAGAATCAACCATCCACAGCTGATATTGCTAGTGAGCTATGGAAATCTGTTTCCCCCATCATCATAGCTCACACAAAACTAGCAGATCAGACTCATGAAACCTATATGGCTGAGATTAGAAATATGGTGGATGCTAGGTACAAAGATACCCATGCTGACATTCAAGCCATTAAAGACCATCTGCTGAAGACCACTGGCTCTGCCCCTACCACAATTCTTAGAGAAGAAGATGATGATGACTTTACAGTTGATGATGCCAAAAAGGGGGAGAGTGGCAGAGATAGATTGCCAAAGTTAGATCCTTTTGGTTGTCCACTCTCACAAAAGGGAAAATCAAAGTCTGCCAACAAACCAGGGTCTACCCACACAGCACCACAACAACAACAACAACCAAATGTTCAAACCTCTGGTGCTACTGAACCTGCCAAAACCAGCAAAGCAAAGGAAGTTGATACCTCTGCCAATGAAAAAGCTGAAAAGGCTGCTGAGGAAAAGCAAAAGAGGGCTAACACTTTGGAAGTTAAGGCAGAAGCTTTGGTGCAAAAGACAAGGGAACAATAGCAGGAAGCTGAAGATGTGGGCTCCTCTAAAAGGAAGAAAATGCCTGCCAAACATGTCAGAAAACCACCATCCAAAATTGCTGCTAAAACCACTGCTACCAAAACCACTACTGCCACCAAAGCCACTGATACCACCACAACCACTGAACCCATCAAACCAACCACTGAACCTACTACCACAACCACCAATACACCACCTACAACCACTTCACCACCTAAATCCCAAACATCTGCTGGTTCTACAAAAGTGCCAACAGATGTTAACACAACCACTGCCTCTACACACCATCACCAAAAATCTTGTACAGAAGGAAGAGAAAATCTACCTTTGTTGTACAGGATGAAAACATTCATACATCACCACCTACTACTTCAACCATACAATCTACACCCATATCTGCCATTCCATTTTCATCATTCTCACCACACACCTCACAATTTACATCCCATAGACCACCACTAACCATTACACCATTGGCTGTTTAGTATCCCCTTGAACTTGATCTACTCAAGGGGGAAATGCAATCCTTCTACAATGCTGAACAACCATCTGAAAGATCTTTCCCATCTCTTCCACATTTTCCTGTTCCCCTAAACATAGACCGATATCTAAAATTCAAGGCTGAACAGGCAGATGCCATCATAAAAGAGAAATGCAAAGGGAAAGATGACAGGAGTGTTCAGGGCATCCATTCAGCAGAGCTTAGCAAACTGAGAAGGATTGAAGAATTTTCTAAGACCCTGAGCAACTCTATGTCTACCATGCCTCTCAGCAGTGACATGGAAAGGGAGGTTAGGGAATCTCTTCTTGAACAGATCTTGGCAACCATGCCTTATAAAACAAACAAGAAACAGTTTGCAGGCTGGACCACTCATGCTCGCTGAGAAGAACTCATAAGAATTGAGGACATGACCAAGAATCCCCCAGCCAAGGTCTCTGCCCCTGACTTCAGTAAAGGCAGAGATCCAGCCAGAGCCTTGAAATTCAAAAGAATGAGACAAGAAATTGTGGCTGTTGACTATGGGGAGATGAAGTCTGTTGCAAGATGGTCAGAGCTGAGGTTGGTTGAAACCTACAAGAAGCTGGAAGAAAATAGGAAGAAAGACCCTAACTTGCCCAGAAAACCTGTCTACCCTGATGAACCCCTGATGAAGAGACCTCAACAGGCTTTTACATTAGACAGCCTACTTGATACTTCTGATCTATCAGCTGCAGCAAGAAGACAATTCAAAAAGAAGAAAGAAATGTTTGAAGAAGACCAGAAGAAGTTTGCTGATACTTTTATAAAGGAGGGCCTCTACAATCAAATACACTTTTTCTCAGATCCCACTACTGAAAGACTTAGAGAACTCATTGGAGACCTCCATCACCAAACTCATCCAGAATAAAAATGCATCTCAGCAAATCCCTTGATTCAAAAATTCTAAAATGGAAGGAGAACAACGACACCCATGAATTGACTTTGCTCAGATCAGATGGAGAGGCTTAAAAGCTAAGCATGGATGATGCATATAGCCTGTGTGCAGATGACCCCCAAACATTGCTGAACCTTGAGCTTGAAAGAGATGCAGAAGACCTTTAGTCTTTAAATTTTGAGTTACAATTCAAAGGTCAAATCAGAGAAAGTCTGATGAGGAATAAAGATCAAGAATAAAGTCTAGTTTTGGCATCATCTGTTCTAGGGGGAGATTGTTGGGTCTGCTGACCTGGAGAAGAACAGATGATTGAAAAGCCAAAATATACTAACAGTTGATCCATATTAATAAACAGCATTTACAACATACTCCTCCCAAAAGACTGTTGACCCTAACAACTGTTCTACCCAAACAACTGCTGTGACAACTGCTGCTACAAAGGACTGCTGAATAACAAATGATTGAGAACAACTGCTGACTAAAGGTTTGATAGAGAACAACTGCTGATCAAGTGCTGAAGACTAAAGGTCTGTTGGAGCCAACAACACTTAGGCTCCAACAGATGATACAAGACCATCAGAGTTTTCCTTAACAGTAGTTTACCTTACAGTGTTTCCAATGTAACAGTAGTTTGTATATAGCAGATGTTTTATGTTGTTATTTTGTTAGAGGTCACTGTCTTAGGTGACGTCAGCTTATATCATCAGTGGTTTAGATTTGTCTATAAATAGAACAGTGCTTGTACTATTCTATTCATCACACACAACATTCTCTCAGACAAACAATCACAGAGTGATCAGGCTGAGGGGAGTACTGGTAATTTATTGTAATCTTTCAATATAATGAAAGCAATCGATTAGAAAACATTTACTCTTTTGTTTTGATTATAGTTTATTATTCCGCTGCACTTTCCATTTATATTTACTTCATTCTTCTCATCTCTATTCAAACAAATCAAAACAATCAAACTCAGATCCTGACAACTACCTTTGTGTGCAGCTTATCAGCTATAGTTTTCTGGATTTGGTAAGCAAATGTTGAAGGATCCCTAAACTGTGTTATTAGAGGCTTTTCTTCAATATCAAAGTCTCCATGTACAATTATGTTGCCTTCTAGCAACACCACCTTCTAGCTGGTCTTTGTTTGACACCAGAAGTTCTAACTACTGAAGTTGATACTTCAAAAGTTTTGAACTTCTCTGGATTAGCAGCCTTGGCAGCCTTGTATTTCTTGTAAGTGTCCAATAGTTTGTCTTCTCTCCATTTTGACACTAAGGCTTTTGAACCATAGTCATTAGCTACCAGTTCTTCAATGATCTCTACTCTCTGGGCTTTTCTGTCCTTCTCTGTTGCAAGTTTGTCAGCAACAATTTGAGCTCTTTTGGTTAGCTCATCCATTGAGAGCACTTTGAGTGAATAGGCTTTTGTTTTGCTGTTCTTTGTGATGAAAGACACCAGTTGTTGTCTTTTGTCTTCTTCAGCAACCTTTTCAATCTTGGCTTGCCTATTCAGCTCTGCTTCATAAGCTTGAAGTTTATCATTGAGGCTCATGTCTTCCCTTGCTTCCAAACTGTTCCAGATCTCATCCTCCATAGCCTTTCTTTGGGCTGCAAGTAAACTCTTCTCTAGTAATTCTTTGGACTCTGAAATTGGAGAAGGGTTTAGCACAGTCATTGTTGTTGTTGTAGGCCTTGGAATAGGAGTTGGTTGTTGTTGTTCAGTTGGTTTGAAGGCTCTTCAGTTGTTTGTATCCTAGAAGTGTTAACTGCTGAAGTGTTGATAGAAGTATCAACTACTGAAGGATTGTCTTAAATACTTTCTGAATCTTTAGAAGTTTCTTCATTATGGCCTTAGGAAGGTTCAGCTTCAATATCAGTTGTAGAAACAAGCCTTTCTTGATCTTCTTTTTGTTTCTTGGCTTTTTCTAGCAGTTCTTGTTGTTGTAGAGCCACTCTTGCCTTTATCCTGGCTTCCAGTGACTCCTTTGGTTCCTTAATCTTCTCCCCCTTTTTGGCTTCATCCACTTCTGGAAGCCTGCTAGGTTGAGAAGTTATACCAGTGAGTTTAGCAAGCTGTCTTGAGTTGTTGTCAATCTTGTTGGACAGCTTACCAAGTTTCTTGTTGATCACCTCAAATTGAGTTTTGGTTGACAACTCCAAAGCAGTTGTGAAATATTTGAGGTGATTGGCAATGAGGGTGTTCATCAACTGGTATAGGGGACCATCTGGGTTGCATAGTTGATTCGGGTCAATGCTTGATGACCCAAGGAATTGGGTAGGCATTTTTAGTGATGGGTGTGTTTTTGGGTGATCTTCATGTTGTATAGAATATGCCACTATAGGGGAACCAGGGATCAAGTGGACTTTAACCTGATCTGGTGTGACCAGCTCTTTGAGCTTAGAGACACTAGGTGCAGGACCTTCACTAACAGCCGTCAATTCATGTTTGGTGGAGTGTGAATCATCATCCAAATCAATGGAATCATCTGAATCCCTGATTACATCCTCAATGAGGACAGTATCAGTTATATCATGAGCTGGGCCCAACCCAGTTGTCTCATGTACCTCTTGTTCTTGGTTCAGAGGATTTCCTACCTCAGGCATTAAGCCTTCATCAGTAGTTGCCACAAGTGAGGTCTTAGCAATGTTACTTCTGTCCTCAGATCCACCACTGGGTGGTAAATGAGTAGTAGCAGCCTCAAATGTACCTAAAGTCTCTAAGTTTGGGCTTAGAAACCCTGGTTCATCCTCATCTCGTGGGTTAGGGCTATGGACATCCACATTCATGTCAAAGTCTGAAGGTATGTCCCCTGTTTGATGTGGTTGTTGGGGATTGACATGTTCTAATGGGATGGTCTCTTTTAGCCTAGAGAGAAGTTTGGCAATTTCTATGGTTTCAGGTTCAGAAGTTTGTGGCACTTGTTCAATAGTTTGGGGTAAGGGTTCAGCAGTTTCAAAAGAAGAGTCAATTGGAATGGTTTTCTTAAATTTCTTTCTTTTGAAGAGAATTGTGATTGGTTCTCTTGTGGGGGGTTTGAGATGGATGAGACTGAGAGGATGTTTCAGTCACACCTTTATCAAGTGCAGATTGCACATTGGCAAGTTCAGGCATCTCAACTTCCTAAACTGCCTTTCTTTTAAGGCTGGTGGGTTTTGGTTTTTGTTGTTTAGGTTTCTTGGCCTTTTTGGGTGAGGGTTTGGAAGATGAGGGTTCCATAGGGACTGTTGTATGTTCCCCTTGGTCATCTTCTGACCAGGCAGCCGGCTTATTGTGCCTAGAGTATGCTTGTGAGGTTAATGGGTTTAAAACAGTTGTTTTACCCACAAGCACCTCTTCTCCAAGTTCTTTTATTATGCATTGCATAATGAACCTTGGATACAACAAAAACTTCTTTTTAGAATTGAGGTGATGTAACACCAACTCATTAAAGAAAAGTGCTGATGCCCTGAATTTTGTTTCTTTCACAATGGAATGAAAAATAGGTTGAAAAGTAGAGGGCATCTGATCATAAGATCCAGTTTTTGGACTCAAACACATTATTATGTAATGAAACAAAATTTTATATTTTGGTTCAAAAAATTTCTTGAAAATGGTTGCATGTGAGAGAGTACCTTGGTAACCACACTCTGTCATGGTCAGATGAATTTCAGAGTTTGGAAATTGATCTGGGGCACCCACATCATCTAGACCCAGTCTAATCCCCAAAGTTGCCGGTGTGATTGCCATTCTTCTCCCTTGGATGGTTGAATTGAGGGAGATCACTTGATCATTCACTGTCACCGTCTCCGTGCTCGCCCAGAACTCATTTAGAGTTTCAGTGTGGATTAGAGGATCAATGGTGAGGGTAGTAAAGTATTGGGATTTAACGACTAAATCAATGATTTTGTCGTATTGGGACCAGGCTTCATGTTTCTCAAAGTAGCCTCTTTGATTGTGTCCCTGTTTCAGTGTTAGAGCCATGTGGTTTGTGTGTGTGTGGATTGAACAGTATTTTTGCAGGTTAAGGGTTTTGAGAGAGAAGGAGGGAATTTTGCTTTTTGAATGGATAAGTGTTGGAAAAGGTGTTTATCAGAAGTTTGTAACCGCCCTAAGTCGAACTTCTAAAGTGGGAAATGTCTGATTTGCCCTTAATGACAAAACTGCTGATGAAGAACAACTATCATCAGTAGTTCCCATTTTTTCTATTCAGTAGTTTTCAACAACTGATGAGAAAGTTTTATAAACATTTTATTCATAACTTCTGAAGATTGTTTTATCAAAAGTTAATCATTTTTTAGAAAATATTCCCATACTGATGTTTTGTTCATCAGTAGTTTCTCTCTTTTTGTTTTTCAGAAGTTTTGGACTTAAAAACAGATGTAAGTGAAAAATAAAATATGTGCAGAAAAAGTAAGAGAAACACTTACAAATTTAGCATCCCAAGCATGGATACTAACTTCTGAAATGTTGATGTGTCAAGGGGTTTAGTGAATATGTCAGCTATTTGATTAGCTGTTGTCACATGCTTCACTTCAATCTTGCCTTTTTCATAGCAATCCCCTATGAAATGATACCTGATTTCAATATGTTTAGTCTTTGAGAACTGAACAGGATTTTGAATGATGCTAATGGCATATTTACCATCTACAAGCAATGGTGTCTTGGTTTCTTTGATTCCATAATCAAGAAGTTGATATTGGAGCCATTGTATATGTGATGTACAACTTGCAGCTGCAATGTATTCAGCTTCAGCAGTTGAAGTTGCAACAGATGTTTGTTTCTTTGATTGCCAGGACACTAGACAGTTTCCCAAGAATTGACAACCACCAGATGTTGATTTTCTTGACATTTTGCACCCTGCATAGTCACTATCTGAAAAAGCTGATAACTTGGTATTGCTAGAAGCAGGATACCAAATTCCAAGTGTAGGAGTTCCTTTCAGATATCTGAAGATTCTTTTGACTGCAATTAGGTGTGATTCCCTAGGAGCTGATTGATATCTAGCATAAACACATGTTGATAACATAATATCTGGTCTAGAAGCAGTTAGATATAAAACGGAACCTATCATACATCTATACATGGTTTAATCAACCTGTTTTCCTTGATCATTTGGTTCAACTTGTGTGGTAGGTGTCATGGGAGTGGAACATGATTTACAGTCTTGTAAAGAAAATTTGTTCAATAATTCTTTAACATATTTAGATTGATGTATAAAAGTTCCATTTGTTTGTTGTTTAATCTGCAGTCCTAAAAAGTACTGCAGTTCTCCCATTGTACTCATCTCAAATTTTGATTGCATGAGTTTCTTAAATTCATCACACAATTTTGTGTTTGTTGAACCAAATATGATATAAATTTGAACAAGTAAGACATGATTTCCAACATTTTTAATGAAAAGAGTTTTATCAATGGAGCCTCTTGTCAAGTTATTTTTGAGCAAAAAGTTGGAAAGTGTTTCATACCAGGCTCTTGGAGCCTGTTTTAGCCCATAAAGGGCTTTGTCAAGCTTGTACACCCACTCAGGATGAGAAGGATCCTCAAACCTAGGTGGCTTACAAACATACACTTCCTCTTTGATCTTTCCATACAAAAATGCACTTTTAACATCCATTTGAAAAACTTTTATTTTGTTGGAAATGGCATAGGCCATAGATAACCTAATGGCTTCAAGCCTTGCAACTGGAGCAAAGGTTTCATCATAATCAATTCCTTCTTCTTGAGAGTAACCTTGTACCACCAGTCTTGCCTTGTTCTTAATGATCATACCAGCCTCATCTTGTTTGTTCCTAAAAACCCATCTTGTGCCAATTGGTAGCTTGTTTGGTGGTAAGGGACAGATTTGCCAAACATGTTGCTTCTTGAATTGAAGCAACTCATCTTGCATAGCTTCCACCCAATTGCTGTCTTTGAGGGCTTCTTGGTACTTATTAGGTTCCAACCGAGAAATGAATGCTGAGAAGAAGCAAAAGTTGGAAAGCTGGTTTCTTGTGAGAACACCTAATGCAATATCACCCATGATTTGTACCAATGGATGATCTTTGTGTTCAATCAGTTGTTGTAAACCACTGACAGGTGTAGGTGGCTCTTGTACGTCATCAAACAAACCACCGAGGTTTATAATGTCTGGTTCAGCTGTTTGAACATCTTCAGTAGTTGTAGGAGCTGAAGCAGATGTTTGAGTTTGTACATCAGCAGTTGTTGAATCAGAAGTTTGTGAAACTTTTGAAGGTTTGAAAGTTGATTTAATGACTATTTTAGGAGTCCATGATGCTTGGTCCTCATCATCAAACCTCTGATCACCATAATAAGTAGGTTTAGATGAAGTGACAGTCTTTTCAGGCCCGAACTGGAAGCTGTCAAGGTCAAAGAGTTCAGCAGGATGTGCTGGAATAAGAGTGTGTTTTGATTCATTGAACTTGACATTCAGTGTTTCTTCTACTATCTTGGTTCTTGAGTTAAAAACCTTGTAGGCTTTTCTAGTGGAAGAATAACCAAGAAAATAACCTGAATCAACTTTAGCAGCAAACTTTGAAATAGAGTCTTTAATGTTTAGAATGAAACATTAACATCCAAAAGCCCTAAAAAAGGAGATCGCTTTATGCCATGAAGAACTTCATAGGCAGTCTTGGAGTGTCTCTTGTTGACAAGGACTCTATTTTTAACATAACATGCAGTGTTAACTGCTTCAGCCCCGAAATACAATGGTAGGCCTGAATCAGCTAACATAGTTCTTGCTGCTTCAATTAATGTCCTGTTCTTCCTTTCTACCACACCATTTTGTTCAGGAGTTCTGGGAACACTGAATTGTCTAATAATCCCTTTAGACAGACAGAATTCATCCAGAGTTTTGTTCCTAAACTCTGTCCCATTATCACTTCTAATGGCTTTGACAGATAGAGAATATTGTTTCTCTACTTGTAGAATGAAGAACTTGATGATTTCAGCTGCCTCATCCTTGGAGAATAAGAAGAATACCTATGTGAATCTTGAATAGTCATCAATGATGACTAAGCAGTACTTCGTCTTGCCAAGGCTCATGATTTTTACTGGCCCAAATAAGTCCATATGGAGTAGTTGAAGACATGCAGTTGTTTTTGATTCTTTAATAGACTAATAGGAGGACTTATGCTGCTTTCCCTTTAAACAAGATACTCAGTGTTCTTGACACTGGTATACTTTTAAGGGTAGACCTCTGACCAAGCCCATTTTTGTGACTTTATTTATGGTTTTAAAGTTCACATGGCCAAGTCTCTGGTGCCAGAGATCAGTCTCTGAAGTTGATGCCTTTGAGAAGAAACAAGTAGTGTTGTTCAGTACTTTTTCCTTTTCAATGTCCACTGCATAGACATTGCCACATCTTTTGGCTATCAACAAAGTATGATCTTCAATGATCTTCTCTATCAACTTCTGGCCTTCTGGTGATATGATCTTGCATGTTGTCTTTGTGAAAAAGGAAGAATATCCTTTATCACACATTTGTGATACACTCAGCAAGTTGTACTCAAGGTTTTCAACCAGATTGACCTTGTCAAACTGTATTTTGCCAGAAGAGACATTGCCATGTCCTAGAACATATCCCTTGGCATTGTTCCCAAAGGATACAGATCCTTCTCTTTGACTGATAAAGTTGTTTATCAGGTATCTGCATCCTGTCATGTGCATTGAGCCTCTACTGTCAATATACCAAATGCTATTTAAGCCTATGGAGACCCTCTGCACAAAGTAGCAAATTAGTTAGATTTACGAACCCAAGCCAGTTTGGCTTTGGGTTTGCTCTTGAGAACATTAACAGTTTGTTTTTGACCAGGTTGAGGAATCCATGTCTTTTTGATGATGGATTTTTCATTAAGAGTAATGGTGGTATCCTTTTAAGGACCACCATCAACCTTGGTCATCAGTAGTTGTACCATATACATGAGATCTTTAATCTCAGCAGTTTGTGAAACTGCTAATGATGTAGGTCTAACTACTGAAAAAGAATTTTGAGAAAAAGATTTTTGTTGAGATTTCATCTTTTTGTGAGAAAAGGTGTTTACTGGTTGTTGTTTCTTGGGAGAAAAAGTTTCTTCAAAATCATTTTTGATTTGTTTTCCCATAACCAATTGTGAAATTTTCTTGTTGTACTGAATTCCTTTTCTATATCTACAAAATTCTGTCTTGTGGTTAAACAAACCAAAGATTTCACATTCTTTTGCCTTTTCTTTTTCATTTGAAGGCAAATTTCTGACTGTTTTGATTTGTTTTAGGTCATCAGTAGTTTTCAGGTTCTCAACTCCTGATGTAGATGAAACTACTGATGGCTTAAAGTAAGATTTTATCAGTACTTCTGAAGAACTTTCTTTGTGAGTTTTTAGAAAGTTTTCATGAAAAGATGTGCATTCTTTCTCTTCAGTAGTTTTAGGGGAAAAATCAGTTGGTGTTTCAGTGTGATTGTACCCTATGCCAAACCTAACATTTGAAGCACTTTGTTTGTTAAGCAGCAGTTGGTACCCTTTACAAGATTCTACCCATTTTTCACAAACAACCTTGGTTTAAGCAAGCTCTTTTCTGACATTTCCTAGGTCTTCTATCATTATTTTAAGTTGTGGTTGGGTTTCAATAGCATTGTTAGTTAATTTAGAATTTTCTTTTACCTTTGCAGCAAGTTTTCTTTCTAAATCACATTTCATCTGAGTAAATTTTCTCTCAGTGTCATTTGTTTTTCCTTGTAAATGCACATTGGTCTCTCTTATGAGAGCAAAAGATTCTTTACATGAAGTTGAACAAAGTTTTGTTAAAGATTCTTTTGATACATGAGACAGGGCAGATTTTGAGGTGCAGCCCTCAAATGCCATTAAGGCAAAATTCTTTCTGCCATTGTCAGGTTCTCCCCAGTTGATGTCAAACATTTTGTTGTCTGCATGAGGATTGCACTCAGTAGTGTCAAAGGGAAGACTGCTCCAGTGAACATACCCTGAGGTGAAGAAACTTTGTTGTGAGGGTTGCTGAGTCTGTGGAGGTTGTTGAGCAGTTGGAATGAGAGGGATTGATTGTATGTTGGCTCTGCATCTGTTGAGCAGGCATCTGTACATATTGTACTTGTGGCACATATTGGATTTGTGGAGCTTGTGCCTATACAAAATGTGCACTTCCCTGTGTTCCATTATTCCTATTATAACTAGGGTTAAACTGATTTCTAGACTGAGATTGGTTGTAGCTAGAGCTTCTACACTCTCTAGCAAAGTGTCCCAACTTCTGACACTTGTGACATCTAAGTTTAGACTTGTCAAAACCAATTTTTGTAGAACTGTTTAGTCCTGGAAATTTCCTTCCTGACCTTTTATAAAATTTGTTTGTTTTAATAATTAACATGGCCAATTGGTGTAAGATGTCCATTTCTTCTAAGTCATCATTGCTGAAATTTTTTAAATCATCCATGATGAAACACATGTTATCAGCAGTTTGACTATATTCATCATTGCTGAAATTCTTTACCTAACTAGGGTTAAACTGATTTCTAGACTGGGAATGATCTTTCTGATGAGATCCCAGCAGTTATGTCAATGTGGTCAAAAGATCCAAAACTATTTGAACAAGTAGGTGAATCTTGTCCCAATAGTGTTGTACTACCTGGTAGATAGTCATCAGCTGTTTTACCAGAACTTTGCAATTTCCTCTTTTGATCGATTTCTCTTTCAAAAGTTAGCAATCTCCCATGTAATTTTGTAAGTGTGAGGGAGCTAAAGTCTGGTGAGGATCTGAGGACTATAGAATATGTTTTCCATTTTTTAGGTAAAGACCTTAAAAATCTATGAAGCATAGATACAGATGTGTAGGTCTGACCATTTAATTTTAGCTTAGATATTAATGAGGAGAATCTTTCAAATTGTTGAGTTAAAGTTTCCCCATTTATGTGAGCAAAAGTTTCATATTGTTGAGCTAGGATTTCTCTAGTGTTGGCAATCACCTCTTCAGTTCCTCCAAACTGTTCTTTTAGGAAGTCCCAAAGCTCTTTGGCACTATCACAATGTAATAGTCCATAGTAGATTTCATTTGGGAGTGCCATTGCCATCATAGAGAAAGCTTTAGCATCAAGCTCAAGTTTTAGGAAATCATCATCTGTATAGTCCTTTGCGTCTTTTGGTATTTCTACTTTAGTTTCAAGATTAATATTTACTGGTTTGTGAGGACCATATATCTATTTATATACTTACAAATGCATGAACCTTGATCAAAAAGCAAGTCTGCAACTTGTTGCAACAAGTTGCATTCTTGGAACTTGTACAAAAAGATAAAGTAATAATAAACAATTAAACTACTGAAACATAAGGCGGTGGAAAGATTCTATTACAAG
The DNA here is from genome assembly GCA_028751855.1 of Ambrosia trifida. Classification (NCBI taxonomy): domain Eukaryota; kingdom Viridiplantae; phylum Streptophyta; class Magnoliopsida; order Asterales; family Asteraceae; genus Ambrosia; species Ambrosia trifida. The sequence goes on along the minus strand of CM054122.1, from coordinate 145,715,928 downwards.
TGCTGATGAATGACAAACTACTGATGAGTAGTTTGTCTTCAGTAGTTCTTCAGTGAACTTGTCTGGTTAGACTTCAGAACTTCTGATCTATCTTCTTCAGTACTTGTTGAATCCTTCTTCAGTACTTTAGTCTTCTTTCTTCAGTAGTTCTATACTTAGAATATTTGCAGAAGTATGAATTAGACTAAGGTTTGCAAAAGTGGTTTCCTCAATCCTTTTTGTCCTAACATTCTGACCTTCTTGGAACGGTTACTTTCTTCTAAGTCTTTGATCATGGAACATTTTGCTCTTTTCTTTGTAGATGACGGAGTTATCATAAGCTTGCTGGTGGAGGTTTTCATGTTCATGAAGCTGAAAGAGTCGGTGTTGCTTGACATCTTCCGGATCAAAATTTGCTGCTTTCAATGCCTAGTAACCCTTATGCTCCACTTCTATCGGTAAATTACACGCCTTTCCGTACACGAGCATGTACGGTGTGGTACCAGTCGGAGTCTTGTATGCTGTACGTAGTGCCCAAAGTGCATCGTCAAGACGATCAGCCCAATCTCTTCTGTCAACCCCCACGGTTCTTTCAAGGATTCTTTTGATGGCCTGACTTATGACTTCTACCTGACCATTAGCTTGGGGATGATAAGGAGTGGAGAACCTTTGCTGACAACCATATCTCTGTAGTGCTTTGTCCAACTGCTTGTTGCAAAAGTGGGTTCCTCGGTCACTGACGAGGGCTCTTGGTACACCGAACCGAGCAAAAAGAGTCTTCAAAAACTTGACAACAACTTTAGCATCATTTGTTGGTAGTGACTGTGCTTCGACCCATTTAGAAATATAGTCTACTGCAACAAGAATGTAGAGATTCCCCTTAGATGGTGGGAATGGTCCCACAAAATCTATACCCCAAACATCGAAGATTTCATAGACTACCAATCCGGTCTGTGGCATTTAATCACGGGCATTGATATTGGCGGCTCTCTGGCATACATCACAACTTTGAACGAGAACAGCAGCGTCTTTAAAAATTGTGGGCAAATAAAAACCTGCTTCATAAACTTTTCGAGCCGTATTTCCCGTGGCGTGGTGCCCCCTGTAGGACCTTCATGGCATTGACGTAGAATATCTTGGGCTTCTTTCCCATGAACACACCGGCGAATAACATGACCGGGACTAATACGGAAGAGATATGGGTCTTCCCAAAGATAATACTTTATTTCGGAAAAGAATTTCTTCCTTTCATAATGTGACTGTCCTTTAACAAGCATCCCACTGACCAAATAGTTTGCATAATCAACGTACCAGGGATATGAGTCGGGGTCTTCGATTCGGAGGATTTATTCATGCGGGAAGTCGTCATGGATTTCGTCTCCATTTTTGTCGGGTGGTACTTCTTCGAGACGAGATAAATGATCGGCTGCAACATTTTCGGCCCCCTTTTTTTATCTTTTATTTCTATATCAAACTCCTGCAGTAAGAGAATCCACCGTATGAGCCTCGACTTTGCGTCTTGTTTGTTGAAGAGATGGCGCAAAGTGGCATGATCAGTGTAGACGATGGTCTTTGACAAGATAAGGTACGAACGAAACTTGTCAAAAGAAAATACTACAGCAAGGAGTTCTTTCTCGGCCGTCGTGTAATTTTCTTGAGCATCATTGAGGGTTTTGCTTGCATAATAAATCGGGTGAAAACATTTGTCTTTCCTCTGCCCTAAAACTACTCCTACCGCCACATTACTTGCATCACACATCAATTTGAATGGCAGGTCCCAATCTGGAGAAATGACAATCGATGCTTCAACCAACTTTCTTTTTAGGCAATTAAACGCCTCAAGACAATCTTCTATGAACACAAACTCGCAATCTTTTTCAAGAAGCTGAGTGAGTGGACGAGCGATTTCTGAGAAATCCTTGATGAATCTTCTATAGAAATCGGCATGACCGAGAAAACTATGAATTCCCGTAACTGTTGTAGGAGGGGGGAAGCAAAGAAATTGCTTCAACTTTGGCCTTGTCAACCTCGATTCCTTTGTCTGAAATTTTATGCCCCAAAACAATTCCTTCTTTTACCATAAAATGGTACTTTTCCCAATTAAGTGCCACATTCACTTCTTCACACCTCGCCAACATTTTCTCAAGATTGCCCAGACAATGATCGAACGAAATACCAAAAACCGAGAAGTCATCCATAAATACTTCCATAAAGTCTTCGATCATGTCATGAAAAATAGCCACCATGCAGCGCTAGAAAGTAGCGGGAGCATTGCACAGCCCAAATGGCATCCTCCTGTAAGCGAACGTGCCATATGGACAAGTAAAAGTGGTTTTCTTGTGGTCTTCGGGGTCAATTGGGATCTAAAAGTACCCAGAAAAACTATCGAGAAAACAATAATATTGATGCCCGGCTAACCTTTCCAACATTTGGTCGATGAACAGCAAGGGAAAATGATCCTTCCTTGTTGCATCATTGAGCTTCCGGTAATCAATACAAACCCACCAACCCGTGACCTTTCTTGTGGGAATAAGTTCATTTTGCGCAGTGGTCACGACCGTCATACCCCATTTTTTGGAACCATTTGGACCGGGCTCACCCAAGGTGAGTCAGAAATAGGATAGATCAAGCCGGCGTTAAGCAACTTAATTACTTCTTTTTTTAGGACCTCTTTCATCTTAGGATTAACTCTTTGCTGCCTTTGCACACAAGGGCGGTAATCATCTTCCATGAGGATCTTGTGTGTGCAAAGAGAAGGGCTAATACCTTTAATATCCATCATCCTCCAGCCGATTGCTTTCCTGTGCTGCTTCAAAACTTCCATCAATTTTTCTTTTTCTTCATGTGACAAATCGGCTGCTATGATAATGGGAAGCTTGCAGTCATCTTCTAAAAAAGCATACTCTAGGTGGGATGGCAATTCTTTGAGTTCCAAGGATGGTGGTTCTTCAATTGAGGGTTTGGATTTTTCTTCAGGATTTCTTTATAGGAGTTGAGTTTCTTTGGGCTCCTCTTCAGGAAAAACTTGCTCAATGCGATAATTTTCAAAAACCATAGGATCATTTTCACCGATCGAGGAAGTGGGTTCTTCAAAATCATCTCCCTCCTCCAAAACGTCACAGAGATAATACCCTACAATATGATCGAAGTCTGTGATGGGGGCAGACAGATCGTCTTGGATACTCGGACATTGCGTCGTTTTCTTCAAGTCAAAACCCAATTTTTCACCATTGATTGTTACTTTCAGTCTTCCTCCGCATGCATCGAGTAAAGCTAATGCAGTGTTGAGGAAAGGTTGTCCCAAAATGATAGGACTCTCGTCCCCTGGAATATCTGTCACCACGAAATCCATCGGGAAAATAGTATCACCAAGACCAATCAGAACATCTTCAACAACTCCTTGGGGATACCGCACCAAACGGTTGGTGAGGTAAAGCTCCATTTTTTTTGGGTCTCAGATTTTGCTGCTGGAACTTTTGAAATATTGAGGCGGGAAGAATGTTGACATTGGTTTGCAAATCGGCAATGGCTTTGGTGTAGATAGTTTCTCCCACGGTGCAAGGGATCAGAACTCGATCAAAGGGTATTCTTCCTTGGACAATGGCTGAACAAACTTTGTTGATGGGTATGATGACTCCTTCTTCAAGAGTATCCTTTTTGGAGAGGATATCTTTTAGAAAGTTGAAGTGAGCAGGGAGTCTGAGCTGACAATCGGCATAAGCGATGTTGAGTTGCACTTCCGTCATCAAGGAATTGAACGCGTGAAGTCATGGTGGGAACATAAACATCTTCAATTTCTTTCTCTACTCCCAGTGGTAAATCACGAACTTCTTCCTTTGGCTCCACTTTTATTTCTTCCTTACTAGCGACATCTTCCATTGCATAAATATACATGAGGTAGTTTTTGACTACCTCAAGATTTTCCGCAAACTTCTTCAAGTCAATCAGTGGAGGGTTTGGTTCTGAGATGGGTTCAGGTTCTGGTATAGGTTCAGGTTCAGGTTCATATTTATTTGGTGGTAGTGGGGAAAACAAGTGGGCTAATGGAGATGGCATGTAAGGTATTGGGCTAGGAATGGGTGTAGGTGTAGGTGTGGGTAAAGGTGGAATGAATTGGTAGGGTTGTGGTAAAATATATGGTGGTGAATCACCCAAATGATACATTCTGTTGAGTGCATCAGGTGATGGTAGGATAGGATCAAATGGTGGTGGTGGAGATCTTGGTGGTGAGGGTGGCTGAGAACTTAATCGGCAACCATCGATGTGGTAAACTTCTTCAATTGGGTTTTGAGGAAATGGTGAAGGGTTTTAAGTTGGTGGTTCAAATGGGGGTGAATAGTGGCTGTTGTACTTAGGAAGATACGAGGACAAGTAGTCCTCACAGTTGTGGCAAAACGAAGGTCCACCACAATATTCACAAAACTGCTGAACATAAAACCCTTCATAGTCGAAAAAGTTCTCTATCACGAACCGATCTTCATCCATGTGATCCATCTGAAAAACAAGAAAAGACAAGCTGGAAAATAATTAGTAACAAGAAACTTAAAACCTTTCTCTGGAATATGTCATATCCCCGGTAACGGCACCAAAAACTTTGATGTCGTGTGAGTTAGGTCTTTTTCTAAGTGACCTTTTTAAAACCAACACTTTCTCGAAAGAAGTGTCAAGGCTCGGTAAAAGGGTAATTAAACAAAACCTTTTAATTAAAACACTTATCTAAGTTTTAAATTTATAAAAGTAAAACGATAGCTGCTGACTACTCTAAACCCACACGATAGGCAAGTGGACCTATCGAGCGTAGTATAGTTTGTAGCAAGTACCGAGTATCGAACCCTAAGATACGACTTCCCCTACTCAGTTTTAAGCTGCTGCAATAAAAAGTAAAATAAAGAAGAAAGCAAGGGTGATCAGAATAGAAATCAATACCAAACAAAGTGCTGCTTCGGGATCCGACTTATTTTTGGAATGGATTAATAGTAGCTACCTAATTAAGTGGTGTAAACAAGTGCGCACTTTTACTGAACTTGGAGTTGCTATAGCATTCTCCAGTGGTGTTTGTTATCGCAATACGATCTGTGTTCTTGTTTGAAAATGAGGGTCTCCCGACCTGGTAAGCTCACCTCTCAACTATGACAAATGGATGACTCAAGACTGTGTATACCCAACCCCGAATGATCCAAGTCCCAAAGCTACAATAATGACATCTAAATACTCAAAACCTCTATGGACAACTTGTCGGTTGCCGGAGCATGACCGAACAAGAAGCCACTTGATATCATAAAGGAGTCGTGACCTACCGGCACACGTGCATCCTTTACTTGACCCAAATAGCTATTTTAAAAAGTGAGTGGTATAGCAATAACTGTGCGGCAGTATAAAGATGAGAGAAAATAACGACTGTTCTCTCTCAACGCGGGTTCATCAAACCATAGTTTGCGCCAATGCTTTCACATAGACGATGAAGCTAAGTCGCACAACTAAGACTTGACTTATCACTAGGACCGAATATAAAGACCGTACCCACCCTAAGCGAGATCTTGATAGTAGAGGATTGAGTCTCAAATTGTGTGTATTTCTACCCACAAATGGACTAATCACTACTCATGGGTTTAAGTTCACAAGTGCATGGGTTTTTACACACCATGGGTACACTCACGAGTCCTTCCCATTTCCTATCAAGACACTCAAAAGACCAAAGACTAGTTAATTAGTTATTTAGTTAATCTAACAAGACTTTGAGTAAAAGAATTTTACAAGAACACAACACCACTTAACTAATAAAAACTATATAAATCCATGCCAATATAAGTCTTCACCCTAGCAACACTCAAGTAATCTAGCCCAACATCGGCTCTACAACTATCACACAATAAATGGTGGATGAGGAATACATGGTAGTGAGTGTGATATGGATTAAAGATGGTGGTTTGGATGAGTTTTAGTGATCTCTCTCTCTACTCCCAATCTCCAAGCCTTTATGGAGTGATCCCAAGCTCCAAAGATGACTTGCAAGACCCCTGAGATGGCTGAAGTGTGAGTAAAACTCGGGTGAAATGGAATGCCCAAAAGGTGGAGTGGAGGCCTTTCTTTATAGGCAAAACAACCCTTGCACGCCCTCGACAACTTCTGGCACGCCCATGCTCGACAACGCATACTGTTGCAGAGTCCTTCCATGCAGTAATGTCTATACCAGGCCTGGCACGCCCGTTCACACTGTTGGGAGTAACCGTTTTGTCAGTCTTTGTCGGTTTAAGCCTTGGAGAACACGCTGCAGCAGAGCACGGTCGTGCCATAAGGTGGAGCACACCCGTGCACATCTGAAAACCTCAGTTTTGCCTTCTGTTGACTGGGAAATGTTGACTGGTAGACCTGGGATAAGTGCACGATGATGCACATGCATGAGCACGGCCGTGCTTCATCTGAACTTCTCTGAAAGTCTTCAAATCCTTGTCTTTTTTGCCGGTTTTCGCTTCTTTTCACTTTCCTCCTTCAATAACTGCAATTATCAACAAAAGAGATCAAACCGTGACAATGCCAAGATAAATGCATAAAATTAGGTGATAACTAGGTGAAAATATGCACATAAAACCTGTTAATTTTAGGACTCGTCAACAAGCACACACATGCACCAAATCCATTGGTTGGGAGAAAAAACAAGGTAATCATGCATGCAACTAAAGACAGGAAAAATCCATCCTAGCTTATACCAAATAGGAAACTTTCATTCTCCATAAACACACTCCGATACATGACAACAATACCTTCTTGGAAACCTACCCTGTAATTGGCCATGTGAGGAAATAAGAAGACAATTATAATCAATCAACATCACATGATTACAAGAAGGAGAATGGATCAAATCATTGTTCCTTGTCAAGTCACAATCTACACAAACAACCAAGTTACACCAAAGATTGCATGGATTAGGAGCCTACACCATTCTATCTCATTTCTTATGGAAGTTGACTTGCCACAATTATCATTCTAACCATCCTAGCTTGCGGCCTAAACATGGAATGCATGTAATCAATGTGTTAAATTATTATATGATTATGGAAGCTACTTTAACTCATCACCTCCCAACCCATGTCAACTTACCATAAACAACAACCACACTATCCTTCCATCGGCCTATATAAAGGGCCAATTGGCTACAAGAATTCGTGCACCTATATATACAACTCTCACAAACCTCTCACAACTCTCCTCCTTTCTAAAACCTTCGGCCGAATACACCCAAGGCTCCTACTAGCTGTCTTCGTTTCCACACACACACACACACACATGAAGATCACAAGAGAATAAGGAAGCCACACTGTTGAATCATAGCTCGGGGAAGATTCAAGATAATCAAGATCACTCACCATACTCATAATCTTTCGGTATGTTACCAAACTCACTTAACACTCGAATTCCTTATATGAATCAGCTCACATCATTTATACCCGACCCATGAACCCGTGTCACCAGTTAATCGGCCATTAACCAACAAAAATTGACAATATAGAAGTTAACATCTTGCAAAGTATTAGCTTGTTTACAAACTCATATACATTTATATCCGCACACATACATACAAATCCCACACATGTAAAATCAATCAACATTTATGATATACATCCGACTTTTTGGAACTAAACATAATGTATGTATACACCTCCATATAACCTTGTTTTTATACAAAAATATACACGATTTAGCATGGTGTTATACACCCACATGTTCATAAAATCATTTACACCCACATACGAGTAAATGGAAGTCGAATTAATGGTCACTAGCTCCGGATTTAGATCAACGTGTTATGTTAAAGATTCGGCCATTACTATAACATGTGTTAAAATGACCTTAACATGTGTTAAACATACCTTTAACATTATAATATTAGAACATATGTCAAAACACGTATATTTCCATGAATCAACCACACATGTTAGATTGGGGAATATTCTATAACCTACGATGATATGTGGGGCCCGTTTTGTTAATAATAGATACGTTTTTACAATAAAACGCCCGAAATTCAGAAAACCGTACACTTTACAAAGTACACGTAAAATACGTAATAATTATCACGTGCACGAATAATGGCCCACATATATATGACATAAGGGTCCACAAGTCGGGTGAACAACTTGTATGGTAAGCGACAAGAAACATACAACTTACTATGTCCTTGATAATCATAGGACACTCATTGTCGGGACGATAGTTACCCCATTCCTTTGCTTTACTAGACCACACATCCTGTCACCAGGTGAGTTTCACGGCCCCGTTTTTCCTTTTTACATTTTTTGGGGATAAACATGCTACATTTCTAGTACATTACATTTTGTGTGATATTCTATCATAACTACCGTGTGGAACATGAGATATTCGGTTTATGAGCTCAACAGTTCTCGTACTTACATTTACACTGTAACCATTAGCTAACAACAACCATGGAACACTTAAATAGATCTATTGGGTTGACACCCCCACTCTTGGTTAGTCGCTCTAACCAGTTACATACAAGAGAGTGTTAGTATTCTACTATACACACGTTGTCTTTATTGTACAATCCGCGAGGCATAACAGTCACGAGGTTTGGTTATGGGACTCATGGTTTGTAGGGGTGTTCAGAATAACCGAAAACCAAATAAAAACCGAAAACCGAACTGTAACCGTAACCGAAAAACCAATCCGAACAACGAATTTGGTGTTTGGTTTGGTTACCGAAACCGAATTGCTAATTTGGTGTTTGGTTTGGTTTTTGGTTCTACATTTTTTTATTTGGATAACCAAATAAACCGGTAAAATAATTAATTATTAAATAAAAATAATAATATTTAATAAGGCATATATAATATATAAGTCCAAAATATTGAAAGATAAGCCCAACCCAAAATAAAGCCCACCTATTTATAAGTAATATTCAGAGTATAAGTCTAATATCCAGGTATATGTTTCCCCATGATTGCATCAACCGTTGGTCTGATTATCAAGCCACACGATTATATGTTTAGTATTAATATCTTTATTTTTCGTATGCAGGTTCACTAGAGTTGGAGAAAGACTTAAGTTTGAAGTTAATTTATATTTTGTGGAATTGGCAAAGACTTATTTACTATTTGTAATATCTATGATGTTTGTGTTTGTGTGGTTTGATTTTTTGGTTTATATTAATTGCTAACTTTCTATTCGGATTTCGGAATACAGAGGTATATAAGTTAGAGAGAAAAAAAACTTCGTTTCAATTTGGATGAATTTGGTTTGTTTGGTCAAACTGAAACCAAACCGAATTCAATTTGGTTGAATTTGGTTTGATTTCCATATTCCTAATTTGGTTTGGTTCGGTTTTTGGTTTGGGGTACAAAATTTTGAAAACCGAATAAACCGAATCGAATAAACCAAATAAACCGTAAACCGAACCAATGAACACCCCTAATGGTTTGCACACTGATCATTTGATTAGCTAGCTTTTGATTGGTCATACACGGATTTCACAAGCACTTTACATAGTACAATAAAACCTGTGAACTCACCGACATTATGTTGACAAACTTTTTATGCATGTTTTTCAGTTAATTGATCATGAGGAACAGGAACTTGGGAGAGGGGTTCGAGTGTGCACATTGTGGTATCAACACCTACACCGGTTGAGACTTAATAATGTTGGTCATGTTACGTTTTCGGCATTTTGTCCAATAATTTCAGACAGTGTTACTTTTATTTTAGCTTTGTATGACCACATTTACCATTTGATGATATCTATTTGAAATTACATCTTATGTGTTGCTCGAAGCTTGTTCTTGAAAACCTTTCGAATCACATCCCCGTGTATCCGCCTTGGCGGGGTGTGAAAGTTACACTGCACATATTCTGCATTAGTGAATGCCAGTCAAATCGAAATTATCAAACTCTTGCCAATGACATTAAAAATTCAACATAGTATATACATACAAATATCACTTTTGTTTAGGGAAGCAAATGAACCTAATGTTTGGCGAACAATTTGTGAATGGTTTGACCAGAAGTTCGTGTCGTTTATTTAATAAATTAACAAATACGTACAAGAATTTGTGTTTGTTAATTATAATGAACGAACATGAACAAAGACTGCGTTCGTTCATTTATGTTCGTGAACGTTCGGTAACGCATTCATCTATGTTTGTTTTAATACGCTCGTTTGTGTTTGATAGTTCATTAGGATTTTAATTTTCATATCTTGTTTATATACTTCAAAATTCCCACTAACACAATATTTGATAAATATTAGTGTAATATATATGACATAAATTTTAACCAACAAACACAAACGAACACGAACAAGTTCATTTCCTTAATGAACAAACACAAACATAAAAATTCATTTGATAAGTGTTTATAAACAATTCATGAACGAATTATTTCCTTAATAAACAAACACCAATAACACATTGTTCACGTTCGTTCGTTCATTTGTAGCCCTACTTTTGATATACTTTGAATCCATGTGAAAATAACTTAATATCAAATTAAACCATTTTTCATAATAACCTAGCTATGATTTCTACCTGCACGCGTTGTGGCGCGCCGATGGTGGTTATTATCGTTTTGGTTTATTAGGGTTTTAATACGACAATGATAGCTGATGTGCCGAGAAATTAACATGTTTTCACTTATAATTATCACCTGTTTTATACTCTAAATCGTTCTTTTATCTTTGTTTTATCAGGATTTACCTTTCTTTGTTGATAATCGCAGGTTTGGAGGCCCGGTGACGAAAAGAAGTGAAAACCCGCACAAAACGGCACAAAAAGGACGAAGATTTGAAGACTTTGAAGATCTGCCAGCATGGCACGGCCGTGCAACTGTTCCGGGTCAACAAGTCAACATTTCCAAGTCAAAAGAGGTCAATTTCAGCACTTCAGGATATGCACGGGTGTGCCCCAGTGTATGGCACGGTCGTGCTTTACTCCAGAGTGTTCTTCAAGGCAAAAATTGACCAAAACTGACAAGAAGAGTACAAATTCTGCTAAGCACGGGCGTGCTCAAGTCCTGAGCACGGGCGTGCCAGACAATTCAGAAGACATTCTGCGCGAAAGGACTCTGCAGCAGTACGCGTTGTCGAGCATGGGCGTGCCAAAATTTTGTCGAGGGCGTGCTGCCCCTGATTTGCCTATAAATAGAGGCCTCCACCCCCATTTTAAACCATCCCTTCCCATTCGAAAACCAACACTTCTCCAGGAAGTTTCAGCCACCTTGAGGGTCTTGCAAGTCACCTTTGGAGCTTGGGATCACTCCATAAAGACTTGAAGATTGAGAGTAGAGAGAGAGAGAGAGAGATCACTAAAACTCATCCAAGCCACCCTCTTTAATCCATATCACACTCACCACCATGTATTCCTCATCCACCATTGATTGTGTGATAGTTATAGAGCCGATGTTGGGCTAGATTATTTGGGTGTAGCTAGGGTGAAGACTTATCTTGGTAAGAATTATATAGTTTTTATTTGATTAGTGGTGTTGTGTTCTTGTTAAATTCTTTTACTTAAAGTCTTGTTTGATTAACTAAATAACTAATTAACTAGTCTTTGGTCTTGTGGGTGTCTTGATAGGAAATGGGAAGGACTCATGAGTGTACCCATGGTGTGTAAATACCCATGCACTTGTGAACTTAAACCCATGAGTAGTGATTAGTCCAATTGTGGGTAGAAATACACACACTTTGAGACTTAATCCTCTACTATCAAGATCTCGCTTAGGGTCGGTACGATCTTTATATTCGGTCCTAGTGATAAGTCAAGTCTTAGTTGTGCGACTTAGCTTCATCGTCTATGTGAAAGCTTTGGCGCAAACTATGGTTTGATGAACCCGCGTTGAGAGAGAACAGTCGTTATTTTCTCTCATCTTTATACTGCCGCACAATTATTGCTATACCACTCACTTTTTAAAATAGTTATTTGGGTCAAGTAAAGGATGCACGTGTGCCGGTAGGTCACGACTCCTTTATGATATCAAGTGGCTTCTTGTTCGGTCATGCTCCGGCCACCGACAAGTTGTCCATAGAGGTTTTAAGTGTTAGATGTTTTTATTGCAACACTGGGAGGTGGATACTTCGGGGTTGGGACGTCACAATTTCGAGTCATCCTCCCCTCATTGTTGAGAGGTGAGCTTACCAGGTCGGGAGACCCTCATTTTAAAACAAGAACACTGTTCGTATTGCGAAAACAGACACCACTGGAGAATGCTGTAGCAACTCCAAGTTCATCAAAAGTGCGAACTTGTTTACACCAGTTAATTAGGTAGCTACTATTAATCCATTCCAAAAATAAGTCGGATATTGAAGCAGCACTTTGTTTGGTATTGATTTTTATTCTGATCACCCTCACTCTCTTTCTTTATTTTATCCTTATTTATATTAAAGCAACTTAGGGCTGAGTAGGGGAAGTCGTGTCTTTGGGTTCGATACTCTGTACTTGCTAAAAATCTATACTACACTCGATAGGTACACTTGTCTATCGTGTGGGTTTAGAATAATTCACAAAAACCGTTTTATTTTATAAATTTAAAACTTGATAAAGTGTTTTAATTTAAACGTTTTGACTTAAAGATCTTTTTGAACAAGTGTTTGGCTCATCCGGCGGGGACTTATTTAATATAAAATAAAAGTAATTTAAGTCACATAAAAACCTTTAATCCACACGACATCAATAGCCTAGACAATAACAAAAATACCTGGAAAAACAATTGACCAAACCAAGTCTCGAACATATGACCTCCCTTAAGGAAATGCACCTAGAACCACTACACCACCAACTTAATTTGTCTTTTATTCATAACCCAATTATATATCATATAAAATAACGCTATGTAAATGATCAAAAAAATAAAAGCCTCTAACCGGTCTCGGACTTATGATCTCAAGTAAGAGAAACACACCTCAAACCACTCCACCACCAACCTAGGTTGTGTTATAAAATGAAACCATATATATATATATATATATAATAAAAATTATTATTATTATTATTATTATTATTATTAACGCTTTGTAAAAATAAAAAAACATATAAAAGATTATTAAAAACTAATTTAGGTTGTATTCATCATTGCAAATAATAAGCAAGACACAATTATTAAAGTGAATGGGAGAAAACGTTAAGCACATTTAAATATAAAAGATTCGGTGTGTAATTTAAGTTATATCTCTTGTTTTGAAATTAATCAAGTGGATTAAATTTTGAAATTTTTTTTAGAAGTATGTGAAATATAGTTGAAGAAATTAGTTTTTGATATTCATAGTTAGCGTTTGGTATGCAGAAATGAGAGGCGGAATTTAATGGAACATTACGATGGAATGAAAAAGAGGTGTTTGGTTGGTCAAGGTAATGGAATCATTCATTACCTCCTACATTCCATTCCCTCTAAAAAACCCTAAAATTCATTCTATCCAACCCTTCTGTTTTTTTCCCATTCCATTCCCTCTATCACCCTTAATCACCACTGACCACCACTGCCACCACCCACCTCTACCATTACCACCCATCGCCACCACCACCACCTGACGCCACCACCACACCACCACCCACCGACTACCGCCATAACCGACCACCACCACCACCCATCGACCACCACCGCCAACCATCGTCGCCACCACCCTCACTGTCGCCACCCACCGTCACCACTCACTATCGCCACCCATCGCCACCGACCACCACCACCGTCACCGCTATTATCACCACCAAATTTTGCCACCTACCACCGCCACCCATCGTTGTCTTCCCCACTGACCACCACTACTACCACCGTCGTCATTGTTTCCGCCACCATCGACTGCTACCGCCTACCTACCACCACCTCCGCCACCTCCAACCACCGTTGCCAGTACCCGCTGTCAACAATCATCGTCACCACTCACCATCGTCGATTTTATTCATTTATATTATATACCAAACAATACAAATTAATGATTCATTCCATTCTTACGTGTAACCAAACAAGACCATGGAATGGTAATCATCCATTTCATTCCTCTATCAGTTCCATTACATTTTCCATTCCATTCCATTACCCCATACCAAACATACCCTTATTGGTTGTTCCTTATATCTTGTATTTATGTATACAGTTTGTAAATTTGTTTAATATATCAAAATTTGTAAAATAGCAATACAACTAGTAGATTGCACCAGTGCTACGCACAGGGATATACACCGCTGTTTCCACCAATACCACCACCCCCTCCCTTGTATCCTCCACCACCACTCCCACCTCCCCCTTGCTTGCTTCCTCCACCACCACTCCTACCAAGTCTTTGAAATCCTCATCTTCATAAACAACCCTATATAACCCACTATCATATAAAACAATCTTCCCAAGAAACGCACCACTTTTAAACTCCTGCTTCACATACCGCCCAACAATCACCACAACCCTCATCGCAAGCATAGTCTTCCTCGCTGGTTATCTGTTGTTTTATCCGCATCTTCCCCGTCCTTCTTCCTCCTTTTCCTCCCTTTACTCTTCCCCACCGCTGGTTCCATACCCCACCCCCACTACCTCCACCGCTCCCCCTGTGTCCACCACCTCCTTTTCCCCACCACTACATACGCTGCTACCGCCTCCACCACTACCACCCTTGCCACCGCCACCACCTCCACTACCTCCACCGCCCCCACCGTGTCCACCACCGGTACCACCTCCTCCCTTGCTTCAACCACCACTGTGTGACACCTGGCATGTCTAGGTTAACATTTTATAAAACACATAAGTATACCTTAGCGAAAAACGTTTTCAAACATACTTAACTAGGTCAGTTGAGTCATTATGATGGTTTCAGGAATCGTCAGGAGTCGTTATAGTGATCCATATGATCATTGGGAGTCGGTCCATAACCATGTGAACACGAATTGGTGATTTGTAGAATCGCCGGGTTTAACGCACACACGCAAATCTCGAGTCCCGGGAATTGGTGAAAGGATGGGAACATGTTAGTTATCATGCATTATGTGCTTACAATCATTATATGACTTGTCGGTATGTGAATACGTGTTTATATGTGTTAAAATAGTGTTTAACGCGCCAAAAACCCGAACAAACATGCTGAGGGTGATTACGTGTAATCACATGACATTATAGGTGATTACGTGTAATCACATGACATTATAGGTGATTACGTGTAATTGCATGACATTATAGGTGATTACGTGTAATTGCATGTAAATAGGGGTGATTGGCCTAATTGCATGTAAATAGGGGGTGATTGTCCTAAATGCATGTAAATAAGGGGTGATTGACCTAATCGCCTGTTGTTGGGGGCGATTGGGAGATTTTAGGGGCGATTAGAGCCCCAATTACATGTCAGATCAGGCGATTACAGCCCTAATCGCCTGTTGCTGCACCCTAATCGCCTGCACTGCATCTGACGACTAGAAACGCCTATAAATACCACCCTTGACTTGTAAAACATCATTTGTGCAACCCTAGACGTCCCATAACCTCTCCCAACCCATACACACCCTCTGGAACACGTTTCTACCCAAGAAATCACCTTTACAAGCCTTACATCTCATAATCATGCAATTTCAAGGTGTGTTCTTCATCCCAAACCTTTGTAATATTATTGTTTTACTCCCTAAAGGTCCATACCTGATTTCTAAACGTTTGTGTCTTTGAAAACTTATTAAAAACGGTTTCTAAACAAACCCAAACCTTTATGCTTGTTATATGTGGTGTATTCATGCAAAGATAGGATTTTTATTTATAAACATGATTGTTCTTGTGTTATTGATATGTTTATGACTTAAATGAGTTATTATGATGGTAACCTAGGAGTTTGGAGGTTCATAGTTGTGTATTGTTGATAATAGGCGTTTTGACCCGTTTGAATGATTACGAAGGATTAATGATAGTATGATGTGTTTTGTTGATTGTTTGAGGATAGGATTTACTCTAGGATGATGCTATAATAGTAGGATAATGTCGGACAACGTCGTTATGTGATGAAATCTGGATATTTGCTATTTAGGGTAAGTTTTGCATGTTGATGTGATGTTTACATGCTAATTATGCTATTTTGGGAAAATGCTTGCATTCGGGACTGTTAGGATGATAATAAATTAGGGGTTTTTTTTGCTTGAAATAGGTTGATAAAAGTTTTGGGTTTGATATTGGGTGTTTCCACATGTTTCGAACCTGATTTGGAGGGTTAAACGCGCAAAAAGGTGGAAACATGCTGCAGGGGGGGATTAGGGCATCCTAATCGCCTGAGGAGCAGGTGATTAGTCCCAATCGCATGTAGCTAGGGGCTATTAGGAGCCTAATCGCGTGTAATCCATGTGATTATAACCCCAATCACTAGTTTGACCATCCTAATCACCAGTTGACTTTCCTAATTGCATGTTTGATTCCTAATCGCGTGTACTGCTATTATATGTGTATTTTAACATCCCGGAACACGGTTTGACACCTAGGAACATGTTAGGAACCCCGTGATATGTCTAATAACTTGGTAACACATGTTCGGACTTGTTTATGCGTTAGTTGGGCGTTATGCTAGACAGGTTGAATGTTGCGCATGTTAAGTGTTTAATAGCATATGTTGCGTGATATCTTGTATTGGGCTAACACGTGGGATGTCGGGTCACCAATGGGATGTTGTGTCTTGTCTGGTGTGGTCGGTTAAACGTTTAAACATCTTTTCAAATGTATAATGGTTATGGTCTGGACACTTAGGGACTAGTTGACCTGCGGGTCAATAGTTCGGGTACTCATATGCATTCAATGATATGTTGCCGACACTAGGGACCGTCATTTGCATTATCTGTGATTTTTCTAGTGGAACGCAAGCTAAGGTGAGTTCACGGCCCCACTCTTTACTGGTTTTGCTTTCGGGGGAGAAAACATATTGTATTCTTTAAACGTGCGTCAACTTATGTTTTCATAAAAGATGTGTCAAACTACATTTTGGTATTCATAAAAACTATGATTTACTAAGTAATCGTATTGGTAAAGCTTTCAAGGTAGTCGTTAGTTACTATATGATTTTACGTACTGGTATTCTTGAATTCTTTATGTATTGGGGTATTCTTTTGGGTTGCTATACGATTTGTTAAAGTCCCGGGGGAAACCATGAATGTGCGGTGGTTACACAACGGGGGAAATGTGAATAGATCTATTTGGGCGTGACCGGCCCCACTCGTCGACTGGAGGTCGGACGGGTGCATGTTGTCTCTTCAGGTATTCTTGTATTCTTGTATTCTTGCATTCGTATGTTCGGGCAGGTGTATTCATGAATTCTTGCATTCGTGTCTAGTAATGGTTTTCCAATCGTAGTAGTGACAGGTATTCATATGGTTGGTATACAGGTGGCTTGGTTAGGCCAATGGTATTCTTTGAAACATTTGGAGCCGTTTTACTTTAAAACCTGTGAACTCACCGGCATTATTTGCTGACGTTTTTAGCATGTTTGTCTCAGGTCGTTGAGGTAGTAGCATTGTATAGGCGCACGGAGTCTCACGGCGTCTAGGATCCATTTGCATTTCATTTTGAGTATTATCAAACTTTCATGTTTTGCTTTTGAGTTGCAATAAAGTTTTAGGCTTCCGCAGCGATGGATTGATTTTGAAACTTAATGGGTAATTTACGTTGTTTTCATATCATATAGTTATCGTTTATTGTGACCGTTGACTTGGATGCTGGTGTGTCACGCGCCTCGCGGTAAAACCCCGCACGTGGAAATTCGAGGGTGTGACACACTGCCTCCGCGTCCCACACCACCACTACCGCCTCCGCTTCCACCGCCACTTCCACCTCCCTTCCTAGCAGCTCCACTCACAATCTAGAATCTTCTTGTCTATCTATATGTATATATGCATATAAGTAAAGTGTGTAATTTACAAATATCAAAATTTTGGTGGCCAAAATATAAAACCATAAACATGACTGTTTCCTATGATGTTGTGGTATTTTTACGATGATAAGATTATGATGTGCAATTTTTTTGTATAATAGTGATACAACTAGTAGATTGCATCCGTGCTACGCACGGGGATATACACCATTGTTTCCACCAACGCCACCACCCCCTCCCTTGTGTCCTCCACCACCACTCCCACCTCCCCCTTGCTTGCTTCCTCCACCACCACTCCTACCAAGTCTTTGAAATCCTCATCTTCATAAACAACCCTATATAACCCACTATCATATGAAACAATCTTCCCAAGAAACACACCACTTTCAAACTCCTGCTTCACATACCACTCAACAAACACCACAGCCCTCATTGCAAGCATAGTCTTCCTCACTGGTTTATCCGCTGTTTTATCCGCATCTTCCCCGTCCTTCTTCTTCCTTTTCCTCTCTTTACTCTTCCCCACCGCTGGTTCCATACCCACCCCTACTACCTCCACTACCTCCACCGATCCCCCGTGTCCACCACCTCCTTTGCCCCTACCACTACATACGCTGCTACCGCCTCCGCCACTACCACCCTTGCCACCGCCACCACCTCCACTACCTCCACCGCCCCCACCGGTACCACCTCCTCCCTTGCTTCCACCACCACTGCCTTCGTGTCCCAGACCACCACTACCGCCTCCGCTTCCACCGCCACTTCCACCTCCCTTCCCAGCAGCTCCACTCATAATATAGAATCTCCTTCTTAGTTTATCTGTAGATATGCATATAAGTGAAGTGTGTAATTTACAAATATCAAAATTTTGGTGGTCAAAATATAAAACCATAAACATGACTGTTTCCTAAGATGGTGTGGTTTAATATATAGAGTAATTTCTAAAATTTGATAGAATTATTAATAGATTTATACATCTAGCTATTGAACACTATCTTTGCCATTTTTGTTATTTTGTTGCATTGGAAGGGTTATTTTGGGGATTTGATTTTATATCATGTCTTCTGACACGTTCTATCAGATATGTCTATTCTTGAAACCTCATTGTGTCTTCTTCTGCCATGTTTTGTCCCTAGGTTCTTAAACTCTTCCCTCTGTTTTTTCTTTACTCCAATCTTATCGAGCGGTGGACTACGATGGTATCACGGTAAATGGATTGGATGACGATGGTGGTTTGAAGATCCAACGAGAAGAAGAACAACGGCGGCGGAGCTACAATTCTGCTATGTGACGACATTAACCCAATCGATAGTGACGAGGTCCAAAGCGACTACAGGTTAGTTGTTTTGTTTCACCCAAACTAGAGTTTTAATGTTAGTTATGTGGAAATGAGGACAGAACTTCGTCGTCTGTCATTGTCAAAGTGCTTGACTTTGTTTTCCATCTACTTTAGTTCTTCTCTATGAACAAAGACCCTAACTATATTATGTTTCATTTTGTGTTTCTGTATTAAAATTGTTTATTTTTGTACCTAGCAGATGTTCAATTGAATGCCAGGAGGATGAAATCACATGCTTTTATTTAATGGACTGATTAAAGCAATTATCAGAACATCAATCTTAAAGGATTATATGACTGTACATGAAGTTGTTAAATGCGAGAAAGAGAGAGTAGATTTGGTGTCACCACTCCACCGTCTCACTGCCACAACCCCTTTGGTACCAATTGTTCCTTTTAAATAAATAGATTATGCACTTGAATTCAATCGATGAAATTTTCAGTGTTGCAGGTGAAAGGTTGGTTTATGAGAAAAAGAGAGCTAGCGGACCTAGGTGCCCTGTTAATAACAAGAAAATTCAAGGGGTAATGTGATTCATTACAGTTTTAAACATTATTATGTACCTTAAGTTTTGTATATCGTTGTGTTTATGATTGAATTTTTTTCCTCAGTTGTCATCCTCATCTTTTACAACATGCATATATTCCACATCATTGCCAAAATTGTATCCTTTATCATGTGCCTCGTATTGTGTCTTTGGCACAAGTTCGTCGGTTTCATTGTCTCCATGGATTGGGAGCTCTCACTCATTCTTCTCATGTGCTTGACGAACATTTGGACTCCTAATTGCAAACGCGTCGAACTCCTTCATTTGTTATTCTATTTGAGGTGGGGTAAAATATTGTGCTCCGACTTGTGGATAAAATTGGTGTTGTTTGTATCGCTGATATTGAAATGGTGGTTGTGGATAAAATTGTGGTTGTGAGAGTGGTTGTGTTTGTGGTGAAAAATTCAACCCAGACTTATACTCTTATTTTGCACTCAAAACTGCCCTTAAACCCAGTCCTCCTCCCTTAGAACTCACTCTTCTACTACTTGAAACCACTCTTATCACTTAGAGGATCCTCTTCCTTGTTTGCGAAACCCTTTAATTTTCTTGGAGCCATTAAGTTTGAAATTGTTTGATTTTGGATGAGATTAAAGTGTTTGTGTTTGAAAGGGTTTTATTCGGGGTGTGTGTGGGTGAAAATGTATGAATTGGAGCGTATAAATTAGAAGAAAAAAAAGTTTTTAAATAAAATAATAAAACGATCATATGACCGTTAAAAGTAAATTCATTCCATCTGTTGCCTAGAACTTGGAAACAGTAGCCGAATCCAACACATCTGCTACATGTGACGATGTAACTGTGGAAAAAGTGAGGTACCCGTGCCAAAATAGGGTAGCGCCCCGACCCCTTACAATTCTTTATCAAGGAACATGACATATATAAAATTAATAAGGAAGTATGAAATTCATGAGTGAAACTCAACTACTGAACTTAGCAATGGATTGAGATTCTCTTTGACCGAAAATATGGAATGCTTAATGATCAAGAACATGCTCGTGTTCCCACGTACTTATTCAATAATAATTATGAAATTGTCTAGTTGGTCCATGTGTAAAAATCTTTGTGTTTTTCTTTTGTGTAATGATTGATCGAATAAGTTTAAGTTGTTGTATATTATTCATATACTATATTGTTTGTGAAAAGTTTTTCGGCCGTATTTCTGACGCGTATGATTAATAAATAAGCCAAAGGTGGTGTAACTTATATGCTATATTCATTTCCTTACAATAATGACATAAACGATTATTAAAAATACTCAGATGAAGGGATTGCACCCGTTAAGTTGCACTTTTTTTCCTTTAACTAAGTTTTGTTCTATTGATTTTTCTTAGTAAGGTTTTTAATGAGGCAACATATCTGATTCAGAAGTGTCTGTGGGAGTAATACGTACTACACTATTTTTCCTTTAGCTGAGGTTTTGTCCCACTGGATTTTCTTGCAAGGTTTGAATGAGGCAGCATCTTCAAGCTTATGAAGTTGATAACCAAAGGGGAATGTTATAAATGTATTAATATTGTGGTTAACAACATCTAAAATATATTAGGCTTGTTCTCCAATTTTTGTTCTCCTATATATACTCCATTGTATTTATTTTATGATACACCTCAATCAATAATATCAATCTTTTTCTCAATATTTTACTCTCATATTCTATTGCAATTAGGCTAGTTTCACAACACGTTATCAGCATGAAAGTGCTCTCACCAAAACTCTAGTCTTCTTCCTTGTTTTTATGATTCCTCAACGTAAGAGGTTGCATACATCTGCCAGAACACCAGTCACTAGAAACAGCAAAGCAACCGATGTCCCTGTTTAGCAAAATATTAAAAACAAACATAGGGAACTAATGTTCCCTCAAATATCATGATTAAAGTAATATTGGGTTACCATCCTATGATATAGGAACACTAAAATATGAGAAACTTAACACTGAAAACTGAAAAGCATACGGCACATGCCATGCCATTACCGTGACCTTAAAAAATATGATTTGGTCAAAGCCCATTTATCACATGGAATGTTGGGCTACCATTTTGGTAAAAGCCCAAGGTATGTATCCTAATAAGTGATAACGTTGAAGAATTACTAATTTGTCTGGGCTTACAATAGTTTTAAATGTTTTTGCATCTTAAGAACAAACAAGCATGCCACATTCAACCAATCAGATAAGACAACTATTATTCATTCATTTGTCTATTAATTTGTCTGTATTAATAATTTTCCCGTTTACCTGTGTGTCACTTGTAATTGGCTATTTTTTATTGAAATAGTAAATGCATTTCTTTTAACATTTCTTTTAACAATTCAACCACCGGACCTGAAACCTTCCTCCCCTGAACACCCTCCACTGAAACCCACCGAACCACCATACCACCACCCTCTCATGACTGTCTCCTCCCTCTTTTTTACAATATTCCGATCACTCTTTCTTCATCCCTCTGTATGCGCCTAAAACCTCCTTCCACACCTTGAAACCTCCTTCCCTGAAACTGGCCCTTAACCACCGTCGTTCCCCCACCCGAAACTTCCTTCCCTGAACCTCCTTCCCTGAACCGCCCCTCCCCTAAGACCTTCCTCCCCTGAACCGCCGTTCCACTGAAAACCCACCGGATTCTTGCCCACACTCCAACGGTTATTTTTTGAACAACGCCAATCGCCCCCCTCCCTGCCAAACCTACTCGCCCCTCCTGTCAAAACCCACTCGTCCCTCTTGCCAACCCTACTCGCCCTCCTGCCAAACCTACTTGCCTACCTGAAACCTTAAAATACTACAAAACATGCAAATAATGAAATTCTCTGTATGAATTATTTAAATATAAAAATAACATATCTTTTAGATTTTGCGAAATTCAATGATGATTTTTTTTTTAATAAATTTATGGTAGATAATATGAACATGCATTGGAATTGGAGATCAAGAGATAATTTTAGTTTTATCTATGTCACAATGTAATGACATCATGGTTTGCTTGCTTGCCTTTTCATCCAATTCAGTGAGCATATTTCTAATAGTAATAGTAATAGTAATAGTAATAGTAATAGTAATAGTAATAGTAATAGTAATAGTAATAGTAAGTATAAGTATAAACTACAACAATATATATTGTGCAGTTAAGTAATTTATTGTTTAGAGAGAATTACTATTTGCGTCCCTGTGTTATAGTCAATTTAACTACTTGAATTCAAAGTTGAAAACTTTAACTACTTGCGTCCCTAAACTGAAATTAACTAGCCTGTTGAGTCCAAATTGCTAACTCCGTTAACTATGTCAGTTAAATCTCTATGAAATGACAAAAATACCCCTAACCCTTCTTTATATCTTCTTTTTCCCACCTCCCCCATTTTCAACCTCTGCACCAAACCCTGCAATACCACCGCTGCACCACCACTCCAGTCCCTGCAACACCACCACTGCACCAACCACAGTGTTATCCTTGTAACCAAGCACCCTCTAATTATTTCTACCTATAAAACCTTCCATCCTTTGTTTTATTTCTCTGTACATAACCACCACACATATACTTGTGTGTGTAATTGAGAGTCAGACCAGAATAATAACCGGCCACCCTCTCCGGTGACCGGAACCGACCGCCGCCATCTTCTCCGGCGCTACCATAGCCATCCTCTCCGATGAGCTCTCCCTCGCCAAGCTGATAACCATCACAACCTCCGCTCTGTTTCCTTTACAAATCCCGATAATAACCCTTCATTTCTTTCCGACCAAGTGGGTGTATCACCGAGTAGCTGTAATCGGTCAGACCCCAATCTCTGTTTATGATATGGATTCCGATAACCACATACCTATTCCCGATTATTATACAATAAACTAACCGGAACCCTCCTTTGTTCTGAATATAAACCATCGGACCACAAATTGGATCTGAATCGAGACCCTCTTCACGCCACCATTACTCAATTACAACACCACCTCACCCCCTAAATTGGACCCGAACCCTAATCCCTAAATTCTTTTCAGATCTAAGCAAGGGTTGGTCATGTTTCCACCAGAATTCTAGCCACCATCGTATCCCGTCATCATCCCTCTAAACTCAACAACCACCTCTAAACACTTGTAACAGTCGTCTTCATCTTTACTCTCCACCACCACTGTGTTCACTGTTGCTTTCCATCACAAACCCACTGTGTGTAAAAAAGATGAAGCAGAAGGTACATTGTTAGCTACCTTCCTTGATACCTTTGGGGCTTCAGGTTCTGTGATTTCTTTGGGGCAGTTTCACGAGATTTAGCTGCAAGAGATTTTGAGATTTTGGGGCACCTTTTGGCTTCAACACATATCAGCCATGTAATATAATAAACTATAACATAATTTGTGAAGATATATGGATCTGATCTGAGTTGGAAGGAAAAGGTTTTTGATAACAGAGTTAGTATAAGGGGTATTTTTGTCTTTTCACTGAAAATTAACAGACATAGTTAACAGAGTTAGAAATTTGGACTTAAGGTGTTAGTTAATTTCAGTTTAGGGACGCAAGTAGTTAAAGTTTTCAACTTTGGATTCAAGTAGTGTAAGTCCCAAATACTAGATCTTGCTAAGTGCAAGAGATTTTTATCACTTAGAAACACCCATGGATTAGGTGTTTTAAGTGATTAATCTTCTACAAACAAAGAAACTAGATGAATACGATAAAAACCGGCACACAAGATGAATAATAAGATGATTCCATTCTGATTTGATCACTGAAATACCATGGATTCGATACAAGTACGCACCTATTCAACTTGTGCTACAAAGATAAATCCAAAACCCTAACCCTAGTGCTGCAACATGTCATGCTATATATAGATGACCTGATGGGCCTGCGCACTTAAGCTAAGTGAGTAGGGCCCGTGAATAAGTACGCAGCCCACTAGGGTTTCACAATAAACTATCCATAATTACATAATAAGTCCCTTGACTTTAACACTACACAATAAACTAACAAAAGTCTTCATTCTGGTAACTGTGGTCTCAATCAACCCAACAATACTCCCCCTAGACCATAGCTACCAGTTCTTCTTCTTTCTCAGTCGATCTCTACGTCGCTTGTCTCCCCCTCTGCCTGAACTGGGGGGTCTTGAATGAGAACGGAAGCAAGATCTTCTTCAGCGACAGGTGGAACTTGAGTAGACTCAGCTGCAGGTTCCTCTTGAGCTGGTTTCTCTGGATCAGATGCTGTTGCAGGTTCCTGAATCGGCACCTCTGACGCAGCTTCAGCTTCAGCTTGTGTTTCTCCTGCAGCAGCAGCTTTGGTAGCTTTCTCCTTCTGTTCTTTTGCCATATCCGCTGCATTGATCCCATCCACAATGTCAAGTAGCTCTTGCTTGAGAGTCATTGGTCGATCTACTGCTCTTCTGAGCAGGATAGCCTCCTCAAATAGTACGTTTCCAGCACCCACGTGGATCTGATTAGCAAACAACATATTCAAGTCCGATAGATTAAAGGCAAATACATCTACCGGATCAAGAATCCTCATGATCTCTGAATCATCCTTCAACTTGATAATAGCTTCACCAGTTTTACTATCGTAGAACCACTTCTTGAAGTTTCTCAGCATGACTGGAGGCTCAGGACGTATAGGAACTCTTATGACGACCTGGGGAGGGTCAATCACATAGGTGATCATTCTTTTTCCAGTGGCAGGATCGATTCTCTTCTTCGAGATCCGTCTTCTCGGCTTCTGTGGCTTGAATATCTGGAAATCACTTTCACATTCCTTCTCAATGAATCTAGCCAGCATGGTTCCAGTGGAGTCGTTGGTATGGTTGATGAAGGGGGCTCTGCTTAGTTCCCTGATATCCCAGCGAGGGAGAGACATCACATCAGTTCGACCTTTGAAGTATTCATCTCTTAATCACGAACAACCTTTTCAACTCGTCGTACTTCCATGAGATGATCCTCTCTTGGTGAGCTTCTCTTGTATGGTGGATGTTCTGATGGAGAGCTGGAATAGTAATAGGCCTTCTAGGGAAGCAAGTGGATCTTTCTGGACACAGCTTATGACCATCAGATGTCTCATAAACTGTTTCTTCTTCACCACCCATTTCTACAAACATCTCTGGCATTTCATCTTCACTAATCTAATCAACGTCACTCTCTTCGGCTATCCTTTCTTTCTCTTTCTCTTCTTCAAGGAACTTACCGAAATCAAAAAGTTCATCGGATGTTATGCTTGGTTCAATGTTGTGCTGCTTCTGCCATTCCTGAAACATGTCGAACATCTTCATCTGTACTTGAGTTTGAAACTTGATGAGATATCTTTGATCCCTCACAACCTTCTCAAGATTCTTGTTCTTGTGTTTCAGCTTCTTGATCTTTCTTTTTAGTTCCTGATTGCTGTGCACGCAGCTTTTAAGAGTACATATCTCCTTTGCAGCAGTCTTTCCTACTTCTTTAGCCAACTTCTCATACAGATCCTGGTGCACAGGTTTGCGGCGTTGTGCAGCAGGAGCTGAGGAGGATGGTTCAGTTGGCCTTTGTGCAGGAGCTTTGCGGGCTGGAGCACTAGCAGTTGACGATTCAGGTGGATCTTCGACCCCAAACATCGATTCAAGAATCTCTTCTTCTTCAACATCATCCTCAGTCATCACACGAGGAATTTCAAAAGCTGGTAACTGTTCCCTTCGCCTTTTTCTTTGGGCCCTTTCAAATTCAGCTACTTCTCGTAGGGCTTGTGCAGTTTCCAGCTGTTCCTCTGTTTGTGATTCTCTGCCTTCTTGCAACAGACCAGTCGGCCTCTTTCTCTTAACCGCCTTTGAGGGAGCTACTTCAGTGACCATCCTTTTGCCTCTAGATTTCTCTCGAGCTCTTTCTTCAGCTGTTGGTTGAGCTGAGGAGGGAGCAGGCTCAGATGGAGCTGGTTCAGTGGTTGTCCTCTGTTGAGCATCTGCCATGTCTTGCTTCCTTTTCTGAATTTTGTTGTATAGTTCTAAGACAGCAGGGTAGCGTTGGGCCGGGTACATGTTCTCAAACATAGGCTCCCAATCAGTAGTGTTGCACTCAATAAAGAATCGTGCTCCTCTGGTAAAGTTGTACTGGTCACTAAGAGGCAGATTCTCATGATGTGCATTTATCATCATGTGCACAAATCTCGGATACATAGCCCACTTGCTGGAATCAGACTGAGCGTTCTTTACTAGGTAATAAAAAATCATCCTCGACAGATTAAACGGCTCATTCTTGCAGATCCTGATCATAGCACTCGACCACTCCGTGCTAAGAGCATTATATCCCCCTTTCCTGTGACATAGAGACATGATAAATACGTGACTAATCAGTCTCCAATCCCTGGCCAGCTTGCTCTTCTTGATGTCCCCTCTTTTGTCGAATTCTTCTTTGTATCCGACCTTCTTGAACTCACTGTGAATATCAGCTTTGGATAAGAATCTAACTGCTCCAGGCTGATCTCCAAGTCTCAGCACGCTTCTGACTGTTTCTTCTGAGACAATCACTTGTTTGTTTCTGACTGTAGCATTGATTCTTCTGACGCTATCGACGACCTCAACTCTAGCTGATCTCCAAAAGTCTTCAATATGAGCTGAATAAACATGTAGACGGTGCTCCACCGCATATCCGATCCTGCTACGCCGGATCCAGGCAACTACGTCTCTGAACTTTATGTCGTCAGTCTCGAGATTAATGGGCTGATTGTGCATGCCTCTTAGGTCCCATTCAAGTGCCATCTATTTCAGGTCATGTGCACGAAAAGCAAGTTAGAACTCTTGATTGTAAGTAGACGACGAACGACTGATCTTAGACTTAGACGGATAACGTACTTAGACTATTTTAAGTTTTTCATGTATTGTGTTTTGGTCAGTCATAAAATTATGTTTGATTGATTTGTTTTATCAGTGTGCAAGGTTCATTTGATTTTCCAGTTTATGATCATTAATGTCCAAGGTTAAGTGCATAGGTAACAAGTCTAAATATGCAATCCGGTCAATGGTCTTGAATAGTCAAGTTAATGGTCACATGTGGTTCAAGTGTTCAAGTACACATGACATTTTGGTGGGTTAAGTGCTCAGACAAGTATGCAAGACATGTTGAACTTAGTGTCCTGAGCACTTAATCATGTGCACATAGCAAATGAGGTCTTTGTGATCAAGTACTCAGCCAAGTACGCATATTATATATGATCTGAGGGCTGAGCACTTAGGCTAGTACGCAGATCCATGAAATAGAAACACCTAAGAACACAAGTGCGCAGGTCAAACCAGAGTCGGGCATGGTAACCCCATAGCCTTGCAGACCAGTCTGCGTACTAACCAAGTACGCAGATACTTAAACTCTCGTTTAAGATTTATATGCGCAGCACAAGTGTGCATGATTCTAGGGTTTCTGATGTTTGAACATGGATGAAACAAGTGCGCAGTTTCTAAGAAACAAGGCGCAATTTTCATCAGCAAGTGCGCAGTCTTCAATATAAACACCTTAATATTCAAAAACACCAAATCCCACACTGATCTCGTTTAATCAAACATGTAACCCCTGTAATCACAAGAAACAAAAGCAATCAGACATCATCTACCTTAAGTATAACGAGAAACAACTAAAATGGAGAAGAAATGACGGATTAAAGATGATTAGTGGGTGATTAAGGTGATTAATTGTAATGATGAATGATGAGGATGATGAAGATGATATGTTTGGGTAAAAGAAAATTAGGGTTTTTAGATGGTAACACTGTTAAAAAATTTACCGAGTATTTATACACAAGACATATGGACCTGCGCACTTGAATTAAGTGCGCATGGCCCATCAAGTGCGCAGGGGCTCAATTTCAGCCCAATGAGTGTTCAGAAGCCCAAATTCATTTTAATAAGTGGAGATTTACCATATCTCACCTCCTGCATTCAAGATCATACTAACCATACCTGCCAGAACACGTTTCAACTTCCCGTTGGATATCTGCAGCCTAAGAAAAATAGTCGGTATGCTTGTCCACTTAAATCCATGCCTTTTCTCTTTCAACATGTGTTTGGTGATGATGTTTATCATGTTTTTGGTAATATTGACGAAAATTTTGTGGACCCCACTTGTGCTAGGTATGAGCCTACCGATCCTCAAGGTTTATCGAAATATAATGATGAGAGCTTCAGGTCTATGTTACCATAAGCAAAGAAGATGATCACTATCTTGATCAGATGATGAGAGCTTCAGGTCTATCTTACCATAAGCAGAGAAGATGATCATCTGATCGCTTGTTAAGCTATCTAAATATGTTTGCAAGCCACTAACATTGCGTGTCTTTTGCTGCTCATTTGATTAATTTTCCTAGCCCCGCATTGGTAGCTTGTACTCTTAGGTGTCTTTTGATTTACCTATGCACAAAATTTTTTGTGTCTTTGATTTCTCAACCTGTGTATGACCGGACTCAGCTTGTGCAGACTTATAGCACAGTGGGAATCCATCTTTCCGTGTAGATCTTTACTGTTAATCACCTATTAGCAGTTTACTTGATTCCAGGCTGAATCTACGGACACATCGTTGCTTGAGGCCACAACATCCTCTGGGTCCTATTCACATGCTGACAAACTATGATTAGTTTCTATCATTTCTTGAATTAATTTTTTTTTGAAATTTTGCAGTAGGGATAGACCGGTTTTACTTTCTCCCCCAAAAATCTTGTTTGAATCAAAAAGAAGATTTTTCTATGTATTATGCACAAGTAAAGTTTTTTTTTGAATAATAAATCATTCAAAATTTATCATCTCCAGCCATGTTACCAACTGATGAAAACGGGTTTTGTCAAAAGCTTTTGTGAAGATATCTGCCTTTTGATCAGCAGTATCTATTGGCAATACCTGTATATATCCTTTGTCGTGAGCATCGCGAATGGAATGAATCCGAATTTCAATATGTTTGGTTTTAGAATGATCTATTGGATTCTTCACGATGTCACGACAGGCATCATTATCAATGAAAATAGGTGTGTGCATGACGTTCAAACCGTAGTCCAAAAGCTGATTTTGGATCCATAACACTTGACAACAACAACTGGATGCAGCTGTGTATTCAGCTTGAGCAATGGAGATGGACACTGTGGTCCGCTTCTTGCTCTGCCAAGACACCAGCCTATTACTCAGAAATTGACAACCACCAGAGACAGATTTTCTGTCAATCCTGCAACCTGCGTGATCACTATCAGAGTAAGCGATTAAATCAAAATTATCACTCTTAGGATACCATAAACCAAGTTTCGGTGTCCCTTTGAGGTCGCGGAAGACTCTTTCTACTGCAGTTTCATGCGATTGCTTGGGATTTGACTGAAAGCGTGCGCAGCATCCAACTGCCCACATAATATCTGGTCTGCTGGCTGTAAGATACATCAGTGAGCCAATCATTGATCGATATGTGTGAGGATTCACTGAAAGGCCTTGAAGATCTGGTACAAGTGTTGTTTGGGCCGCAAAAGGAGTGTTGGACGGCTTACAATCAGACATGTTGTATTTTTCCAGGATGTCTCTTGTGTATTTGGCTTGATAGATGAGAATTCCATCTTCTTTCTGCTGAACTTCCAGTCCTAAGAAAAATGACAATTCTCCAATCATGCTCATTTCAAACTGAGACTTCATAATGGTTTCGAATTCCCTACACAAATTTTCATCAGTGGAACCAAAGATAATATCGTCAACATATATTTGAACAAGAATAGAGTGTTTGTTGACTTCTTTGGTGAACAGAGTCATGTCGATCTTCCCTCTGGTGTATCCACTTTGCAACATATACGAGGATAAGGTCTCATACCAAGCTCGAGGAGCTTGATGAAGACCATAGAGAGCCTTATCCAATTTGTAGTATTTGTTGGGATGATGAGGGTCTTCAAAGCCCGGCGGTTGACAGACGTAGACTTCGTCCTTGATTTTCCCGTACAAGAATGCACTCTTCACATCCATTTGAAAGACTTTGAAGTTCTTGTATGAAGCGTATGCCAAGAAGATACAGATAGCTTCAAGTAGAGCAACTGGAGCAAATACTTCCTCATAATCAATAACTTCCTGCTGACAAAAACCCTGAACCACTAGACGAGCTTTGTTCTTGATCACAACACCACATTCATCCATTTTGTTGCGAAAAACCCATCTCGTTCCAATGGGATACTTCCCTTCAGATAAATCCACTAGCTCCCAAACCTTGAGTTTTCTAAACTGAAACAGCTCTTCCTGCATGGCTTCTACCCAGCTTGCGTCTCTGACTGCATCTTCAATGCTGAAAGGTACTGTCTGAGATAAGAAAGCTGAGAGTGCGGTGTTGAGCTTATCCGCCTGATTTCTGGTAAGAACACCCTCAGTGATTGGTCCGATGATGTTTTCAACAGGATGATTCTTAGATGATTTGAATCCCATGTTCAGCTCTTCTTGAACTTGGGAAGGCAGATTTGTCAAGTGATCTTTAGGGATTGATGAGCTGGATGGATCATTTACAGACTGTTGTGCTGAAGATGTTTCTTCTGAAATTGGAGTACTTTCAGGAGATTGTGTGGTTTCAACAGTTGTATCACCATTTGTGGATTGAAGAGGAACAATTGGATCAGCTACTAATGGAGAGAATCGGGTGGTGAAGGGTGCAACATCGTCTTCAGAAGAGTAAAGAGTATCTTCGAGAGGAGAATGAGCGGCTGCTTGATTGTCAGATATTTGTTCTTCAATGATGTTGAAATTGTTGAAAACAACGTCCACGTCAAAGAACCAGTTAGGACCGGCTCCTGTGTTAGTGGGGTTGGATTGCTGCCAATCTACATAAAAAGATTCAAGGACCATCTTGGTGCGTTTGTTGTATACTCTATAAGCTTTTTGACTTGAGGAGTATCCAACAAAGAAGCACTCATCTCCAACAGCATCGAACTTCATTATGTTCTCATAGTTGTTTAGAAGAGTACGTGAGCATCCGAACGACCTGAAGTAGTCAATCAGAGGTTTTCTTTTGAAAAGTAATTCATAACCTGTTTTCCCGCGCGCCTTAACGATTAAGACTCTGTTAAGAACATAACAGGCGGTATTCACAGCTTCTGCCCAGGAGATGATCGGCAACTTGGAGTCGATGAGCATTATTCTGGAAGCTTCAATAAGTGTGCGATTCTTCCTTTCAGCAACTCCGTTCTGTTGAGGATTTCTCGTAGCACTGTACTGAAGATGGATTCCTTTGTTGTTGCAGAAAGTCATGAAGCTTTGATTTTTGAATTCAGTTCCGTGATCGCTTCGGATTGACTTGAGCTTTGACTTCACTATGTTTTCAATGAGAGGAACAAACAGCATCAAGATATCAGTAGCTTCACTTTTGTATTCTAAGAAATACACCCATGTAAAACGAGAAAAGTCATCTGCTATCACCAAACAATAAGATTTTTTAGCTAAGCTTTTAACACTAATTGGACCGAAAAGATCCATATGCAGTAATTGAAGAGGTGAGTCAATTGAGTTCACTGTTTTGGATTTGTGCGATTTTTTGTGTTGTTTTCCTTTGGCACATGCTAAACATTTTTCGGAAAAAGGGAATTCCTTGGAAGGAAGACCTCTAACAAGATTTAGTTTAGAAAGTTTGTTAATGTTTTTAAAGTTTACATGTCCCAATCGCCTATGCCATAACAGTGACTCTAACTCGGATACCTTTGAAAGTAAACAAGTCATTTGACATTCAGACTTGGCATCTCTCATATTTATCACATAGGTGTTATTCTGCCTAGGAGCTTTTAGCATAATCATATTGGTGGATGGTATGAATCCTGGCTTCAGAAAGATGCACTCCATGTCATTGAATAACACCGAGATTCCTTTGTCACAGACTTGTGATACGCTCAAAAGATTGTAGCACAATTCTGGAACATAATTCACATCTTCTAAAGTCAGTGCGTCGGAGACCACATCTCCTATTCCAACTATCTATCCACCCTTTTCATTTCCAGCGAAGGCAACGAACTCTCCATCAATAAACCGATAGTTCTTGAGGAGTTCCTTCAGACCAGTCATGTGCCTTGAAGCCCCGCTATCAACATGCCATAGATATCTCATGAGTGCAATCAACCATTTCCGTAGTTTATTCTGAAATACAATGGAAAACACAAGAAATACACATATAAATACAAGAGACTCTATGTACAATCACGACTCAAACCTTTACTTAGTTAACTTTGGGAATCTAGGTCTGCTTTAGTTTTGATCTATCAAGATTTTCACCCAAAATTGACTCTTGTCTTTTCAAAATTTTTGTGGTTTTAACAAAACTTTTTACGGTTTCTTGAAGGTTTTTAATCTAATCAGAAAAGTAGTTTAGTGTTTTGACGTCATTTTGTGGTTTAGATTTCAAATGACACTTTTTGACCACATGACCCTCATTTCCACATCTAAAGCATTTTGAGTGTTTAGGCTTGATCTTGGGAGAAGGTCTGGATGATGATGGTTGTGATGCTCTTTTCTTGATCTTGTTTGAGCAGGAGCTTTCACTTAAACATGATTCATCAATGTTATTGCTTGATTCTTCGTTTGTGTTGCAGTCAGGCTCGCTGATGTCGCTTTCTGTATCACTCTGTGATTCTTCAGAACTTGAGTTACCTGTTTCACTTTGTGATTCTTCAGAACATGAAATATCTGTAGATGATAGAGTAAACTCTGGAATTTCTTCAGTGAGGAATTTCCCAAACCTGTTTTGTTTTAGTTCTGGTACAAACACAGATGGTCTATACACATTTTCATTATCAGAGAATGCAACATTAAGATCAACACAAACTGGCATAACATTGTTAACACAAACATTTGAGCGTTTGATAGGATTCTTCCTATCATCAGGGGCCACAACGCCCTTTAAGTCAAGTCTTGTTAGGACAAAAAGGTTTGGTGAAACCACTTTTGTAAACCTTAGTCTAATTCACTTCTGTCAAAATACTCTAAGTATAGAACTGCTGAAGAAGAAGGATCAAACTGCTGAAGAAGAGATTCAGAAGTGCTGAAGAAGAAAAGTCATCAGAAGTTCTGAAGTTCAAACCAGACACTTCTACTGAAGAACTACTGAAGACAAACTACTCATCAGTAGTTTGTCATTCATCAGTACTTACAGAAGATCTTTTCCACCGCCTTTGTATATCAGTAGTTTATTACTTTAGTATTTCTTTTTGCTTTATGTACAAGTTCCAAGACTGCAACTTGTTGCAACTTTTTTCTGAACTTGCTTTTGGCAAGGTTCATGTATTTGTAAAGTCTATAAATAGAAGGGTTCATCCCTCTGTTTTAGACATTGATTTTAATACAAGAAATCCTTCAACACTTATTATTGTTATTTCCATTTCATGTTTATTGAGAATCTGTCAAAGTATTTCATTCTCATTTCATACTTACATTCTCAATAAACACTTATCATTTATTAGTTCTTGAATCCAGGGGGAGTAATAACTCCTATTGATAAGTGTAGCTTTAAACTTATAAACATTCCGCTGTGCTATCACTGATCAAAGAACTTGCTAAACACTTAAGTGTCAACTAGCAAGTTCAACAAAAGAGCAATATACTGATCCAACAATTGGTATCAGAGCATCTGGTTTATCTGATCACATATCAATCTAACACATTGAGAATCAGACACAGGCTCTTATTGATATTCAATAAAGGATTATAAGTTCACTTTTATCAACATCCATCACTTTAAGAGATATTTGACAAATCAATACTCTTTAAAATGGATCCTCATAATACTGGTTCTGCCACTAAACCTGTCATGCTTGTAAGAAATGAATATAACATATGGCAAAAGAGAATGGCACATACCTTGTCACAGACCAACACAGGTTGTTGGAGATCTGTGATATATGGTCCTCATAAACCAGTAAATATAAATCTTGAAACTAAGGAAGAGATTCCAAAAGAACCAAAAGACTATACTGATGATGATTTCCTAAAACTTGAGCTTGATGCAAAAGCTTTTTCTATGTTGGCAATGGCACTCCCAAATGAAATCTACTCTGGCCTATTACATTGTGATAGTGCCAAAGAGCTTTGGGACTGCCTAAAAGAACAGTTTGGAGGAACTGAAGAGGTGATTGCCAACACCAGAGAAATCTTGGCTCAACAATATGAAACTTTTGCTCACATTAATGGGGAAACTTTAACTCAGCAATTTGAAAGATTTTCCTCATTAATATCTGAGCTAAAACTAAATGGTCAGACCTACACAACTGTATCTATGCTTCAAAGATTTTTAAGGTCTTTGCCTGATAAATGGGAAACATACTCAATAGTCTTAAGATCTTCACCAGATTTTAGCTCCCTCACTCTTACAAAACTTCATGGGAGATTACTTACTTTTGAGAGAGAAATTGATCAAAAGAAAAAGTTACAAAATTCTGGTAAAACTGCTGATGACTATCTACCAGGTAGTACAGCACTATTGGGACAAGACTCACCAACTTGTTCAAATAGTTTTGGATCTTTTGACCACATTGACATAACTGCTGGGATCTCATCTGAAAGATTGTTAGGACAAAGAGGATTGATGAAACCACTTTTGGAAACCTTAGTCTAATTAACTTCTGTCATTTTGGCTAAGTATAGAAGTACTGAAAAGAAAACAAAGAACTGCTGAAGAGAAGATAAGAGAAGTGCTGAAGAAGAAACTTCATCAGAAGTTCTGAAGTCCAAACCAGACAAGTTCACTTCAGAAGTACTGAAGACAAACTACTCTTCAGTAGTTTGTCATTCATCAGCACTTAGCATCAGATATTTTCCACCGCCTTTTGCATCAGTAGTTTATTGTTTATTATTACTTTTAGCTGTATTTGTTAGTTTCAATGTTGCAACTTGTGCAACTTGTTTCTGTTGTTTCTGTACTTGCTTTTTGGCAAGATACATGTATGTAAACGTCTATAAATAGGAGGCTTCAACCTTCTATTTTAGACATTGATTTTAATAGAAAAATCCTTCAAACACTCTCAACTGTTCTATTCCATTTCAGTATTTATTGTGAATCTGTCTAAGTATCTAATTCTCATTTACTGCTTAGATTCATAATAAATACTTGTCATTTATTAGTTTCAATCATCAAGGGGGAGTAATAACTCTTCCTTAGTGTAAAAAGTGTTGCTTTAACTTATACATTCCGCTGTGCTTATAATCTGATTTACAAGGGCTTGCTAAACACTTAAGTGTCAAGATAGCAAGTTCTTACTTAGCAAAAAGAGCAAACTGATCCCAACAATTGGTATCAGAGCATTGGTTTATCTGATCACATATCAATCTAACAAATTGAGAATCAGACACAAAGCTCTTATTGATACTCAATAAAAAGATCAAAAGTTCACTTTTTATCAACATCCATCACTTAAAAGAGTCATCTGACAAATCTATACTCTTTAAAATGGATCCACATAATACTGGTTCTGCCACTAAACCTGCCATGCTTGTTAGAAATGAATACAACATATGGCAAAAGAGAATGGCACATACCTTGTCACAAACCAACACAGGTTGTTGGAGATCTGTGATATATGGTCCTCACAAACCAGTAAATGTTAATCTTGAAACTAATGTTAAGGTCCCTAAGGACCCTAAAGAATATACAGATGATGATTTCCTAAAACTTGAGCTAGATGCAAAAGCATTCTCTATGTTGGCAATGGCTCTCCCAAATGAGATATACTCTGGCCTTTTACATTGTGAAAGTGCCAAAGAACTCTGGGAGTGTCTTAAAGAACAGTTTGGAGGAACTGAAGAGGTGATTGCCAACACCAGAGAGATTTTAGCTCAACAATATGAAACATTTGCTCATATTAATGGGTAAACTTTAACTCAACAATTTGAAAGATTCTCCTCATTAATATCTGAGCTAAACTTAAATGGTCAGACCTATACAACAGTGTCTATGCTACATAGATTTTTAAGGTCTTTACCAGACAAATGGGAAACATACTCCATTGTTTTAAGATCCTCACCAGATTTTAGCTCCCTCACTCTTACAAAACTCCATGGGAGATTGCTTACTTTTGAGAGAGAAATTGATCAAAAGAAGAAATTACAATCATCTGGTAAAACTGCTGATGTCTACCTACCAGGTAGTACAGCTCTTTTGGGACAAGATTCACCAACTTGTTCCTATGGATCTTATGACAATATTGACATAACCACTGGGATCTCATCAGAAAGATCTTTCCCAGGTTATGACAATAATGACCAAAGTCAAACTGCTGATAATCTATGTTTTATCATGGATGATTTGAAAAATTTTAGCAGTGATGACTTAGAAGAAATGGACATATTACACCAACTGGCCATGCTAAGCATTAAAACTAACAAGTTTTATAAAAGGTCAGGAAGGAAATTTCCAGGATTGACCAGTAATACAAAAATTGGTTTTGACAAATCTAAACTTAGATGTCACAAGTGTCAAAAGTTGGGACACTTTGCTAGAGAATGTAGAAGCTCTGGCTTTAACCAATCTCAGTCTGGAAACAATTTTAACCCCAATTATAACAGGAATAATGGAACACAAGGGAGTGCACCTTTTGTACAGGCACAAGCTCCACAACACCAATATGTGCCACAAGTACAATATGTGCAGATGCCTGCTCAACAGATGCAGAGCCAACAATCAATCCCTCCCTTTCCAGCTGCTCAACAACCTCCACAGCAACAACAACCCTCTCAACAAAGTCTATTTACTTCAGGGTATGTTGACTGGAGCAGTGTTCCTTTTGACACCACAGAGTGCAATCCTGATGCAGACAACAAAATGTTTGACATCAACTGGGGAGAACCAGACAATGGCAGAAAGAACTTTGCCTTAATGGCATTTGAAGGCTGTACTTCAAAATCTGCATTGTCACAGGTATCAAAAGAATCTTTAACAAAACTTTGCTCAAATTCTTGCAAAGAAACTTTTGCTCTCATAAGAGAGACAAACGTGCACTTACAAGGTAAAGCCAATGATTTAGAAAGAAAATACACACAGATAAAATGTGATTTAGAAAGAAAACTGTGTGCTAAAACAAAAGAAGTTTCTAAATTAACTGACTCAGCTATTGAAACCCAAGCACAAATTAAAATCATGCTAAATGACCTGGGAGATGTCAGACAAGAGCTTGCTGACACCAGGATCACATGTGAAAAATGGGTGGAATCTTGTAAGGGGTATCAATTATTGCTAAACAAACAAAGTGCTTCAAATGTTAAGTTTGGCATAGGATACCATCATGTTGAAACACCAACAGATTTCTCTCCCAGAACTACTGAAGATGGGAGAAGAATTGTTTCAAATGAAACTTCTGAAGGGAAAGACTGCACATCTTTCCATGAAAACTTTCTAAACAGAAATCCTGGCACTTTTAAAGAAAGTAATTCAGAAGTATTAACAAAATCTGACAACAAGCCATCAGTAGTTTCATCTACATCAGGAGTTGAGATCCTGAAAACTACTGATGAGCAAAATCTTTACACTAATGTCAGAAATTTGCCTTTAGACCAAAAACAAAAGGCAAAAGAGTGTGAAATTTGTGGTCTGTTCAACCACAAAACTGAATTTTGTAGATACAGAAAAGGAATTCAGTTCAATCAAAAATTTAAACAACAGGTTGTGGGAAATCAAATCAGAAATGATTATGAAAGAATCTTTAAACCCAAGAAACAACAACCTGAAAACACCTTTTCTCAGAAAAAGATAAAATCTCAACCAAAATCTTTTTCTCAAAATTCCTTATCAGTAGTTAGACTAGAATCTTCAGCAGTTTCACAAACTGCTGAGATACAAAATCTAATGAACATGGTACAACTACTGATGACCAAGGTTGATGGTGGTCCTGAAAAGGATACCACCATGGTTCTTAATGAAAAATCCATTGCCAAAAAGACATGGATTTCTCAACCTGGTCAAGAACAAACTGTAACTGTTCTCAAGAGCAAACCCAAAGCCAAACAGGCTTGGGTTCCTAGATCTAACTAATTTGCTTTTATGTGCAGAGAGTTTCCAGGGGCTTAAACAGCATATGGTATGTTGATAGTGGAGGCTCTATGCACATGACTGGATGCAGATACCTGATAAACAACTTTATCAGCCAAAGAGAAGGATCTGTATCCTTTGGGAACAATGCTAAGGGATATGTGCTAGGACATGGCAATGTCTCCTCTGGCAAAATACAGTTTGACAAGGTCAATCTGGTGGAAAACCTTGAATACAACTTGCTGAGTGTGTCACAAATGTGTGATAAAGGATATTCTTCCTTTTTCACAAAGACAGCATGCAAGATCATCTCACCAGAAGGCCAGAAGTTGATAGAGAAGATCATTGAAGATCATACTTTGCTGATTGCCAAAAGATGTGGCAATGTCTATGCAGTGGACATTGAGAAAGACAAAGTATTGAACAACACTGCCTGTTTCTTCTCAAGGGCATCAACTTCAGAAACAGATCTCTGGCACAGGAGACTTGGCCATGTGAACTTTAAAACCATAAATAAAGTCACAAAAATGGGCTTGGTCAGAGGTCAACCCTTGAAAGTATACCAGTGTCAAGAACACTGTGTATCCTGTTTAAAGGGAAAACAGCATAAGTCCTCCTATAAGTCTATTGAAGAATAAAAAACAACTGCATGTCTTCAACTACTCCATATGGACTTATTTGGACCTGTCAAGATTATGAGCCTTGGTAAGAAGAAGTACTGCTTAGTCATCATTGATGACTACTCAAGATTCACATGGGTATTCTTCTTATTCTCCAAGGATGAGGCTGCTGAAATCATCAAGTTCTTCATTCTACAAGTAGAGAAACAATATTCTCTATCTGTCAAAACCATTAGAAGTGACAATGGGACAGAGTTCAGGAACAAAACTCTGGATGAATTCTGTTTGTCTAAAGGGATTATTAGACAATACAGTGTTCCCAGAACTCCTGAACAAAATGGTGTAGTAGAAAGGAAGAACAGAACATTGATAGAAGGAGCAAGAACAATGTTAGCTGATTCTGGACTGCCCTTGTACTTTTGGGCAGAAGCAGTTAACACATCATGTTATGTTCAGAATAGAGTTCTTGTGGTCAAGAGACATTCCAAGACTGCCTATGAAGTTCTTCATGGCATGAAGCCCCTTATCTCCTTTTTCAGGGCTTTTGGGTGTCAATGTTTCATCTTGAACATCAAGGAATCTATTTCAAAGTTTGCTGCCAAAGTTGACTCAGGTTACTTTCTTGGTTACTCTTCAACTAGAAAAGCCTACAAGGTTTTTAATTCTCACACCAGGATAGTAGAAGAAACATTGAATGTCAAGTTCAATGAGTCAAAACACACTCTTATTCCAGCACATCCTGCTGAACTCTTTGACCTTGACAACTTTCACTTTGGACCTGAAAAGACTGTTACTTCTTCCAAACCTACTTATTATGGTGATCAAAGGTTTGAAGATGAGGATCCTACACCATGGACTCCTCAAACAGTCATTAAGTCAACTTCAACACCATCAGAAGTTTCCTAAACTTCTGATTAAACAAATACTGAAGGCCAAACTCAAACATCTGCTTCAGCACCTGCAACTACTGAAGAAGCTAAAACTGCTGAACCAGATATTATAGACCTCAGTAGTTTGTTTGAAGAACAAGAGCCACCTACACCTGTCAGTGGTTTACAACAACTGATTGAACACAGAGATCATCCACTTGATCAAGTCATGGGTGATATAGCTTCAGGTGTTCTTACCAGAAACCAGCTCTCCAACTTTTGCCTATTTTCAGCCTTTATTTCACAGTTGGAACCAAAGAAGTACCAGGAAGCCCTCAAAGACAATAATTGGGTGCAAGCTATGCAAGATGAACTGCTTTAGTTCAACAAGCAACAGGTCTGGGAAATCTATCCCTTACCTCCAAACAAGCAACCAATTGGCACAAGATGGGTTTTCAGGAACAAACAAGATGAAGCTGGTATGATAATCAAGAACAAGGCAAGGCTGGTAGTTCAAGGGTACTCTCAAGAAGAGGGAATTGACTATGATGAAACCTTTGCTCCAGTTGCAAGGCTTGAGGCCATCAGGTTATTTCTGGCCTATGCCATTTCCAACAAAATTAAAGTTTATCAAATGGATGTGAAAAGTGCATTTTTGTATGGAAAAATAAAAGAGGAGGTGTATGTCTGTCAGCCACCTGGGTTTGAGGATCCTTCTCATCCTGAGTGGGTGTACAGACTGGACAAAGCTCTTTATGGGCTCAAACAGGCTCCAAGAGCCTGGTATGATACACTCTCCACCTTTTTACTCAAAAATAACTTTACAAGAGGTGCCATTGATAAAACTCTCTTCATTAAACATGTTGGAAATCATGTCTTACTTGTTCAAATTTATGTTGATGATATCATTTTTGGTTCAACAAACACAAAACTGTGTGATGATTTTAAGAAACTCATGCAATCAAAATTTGAGATGAGTACCATGGGAGAACTGCAGTACTTTCTAGGACTGCAGATCAAGCAACAAACAAATGGAACTTTTATACATCAATCAAAATATGTTAAAGAATTATTGAACAAATTTTCTTTAAATGACTGTAAATCATGTAACACTCCCATGACACCAATCACACAAGTTGAACCTGATGATCAAGGAAAACAGGTTGATCAAACCATGTACAGATGCATGATAGGTTCCCTTTTATACTTAATTGCTTCTAGACCAGATATTATGTTTTCAACATGTGTCTGTGCTAGATATCAATCAGCACCAAGGGAATCACACCTTATAGCAGTCAAAAGAATTTTCAGATATCTGAAAGGAACTCCAACACTTGGAATTTGGTATCCTGCTTCAAGCAATACCAAGTTATTAGCTTTTTCAGATAGTGACTATGCAAGGTGTAAGATGACAAGAAAGTCAAGATCTGGTGGTTGTCAATTCCTGGGTAACTGTCTAGTGTCATGGCAATCAAAGAAGCAAACATCTGTTGCAACTTCAACTGCTGAAGCTGAATACATTGCAGCTGCAAGTTGTACATCACAGATACAATGGCTCCAATATCAACTTCTTGATTATGGAATCAAAGAGACCAAGACACCTTTGTTTGTAGACAGCAAATCTGCCATTAGCATCATTCAAAATCCGGTACAGTTCTCAAAAACCAAACACATTGAGATCAGGTACCATTTCATAAGGGATTGCTATGAAAAAGGCAAGATTGAGGTGAAGCATGTAGCAACAGCTAATCAAATAGCTGACATCTTCACAAAACCCCTTGACACATCAACATTTCAGAAGTTAGTATCCATGCTTGGGATGCTAAATTTGTATGTGTTTATTTTATTATTCTGCAATTTTTCATTTTTCACTTACAAAACAGACAAAAAGTCTGAAACAAAACTTCTGAAAAGAGAGAAACTACTGATGAACAAACATCAGTATGGGGTAATTTTCTAAAAAAGTGTGTAACTTCTGATAAAATAACCTTCAGAAGTTATGAATAAAAGTATTTATAAAAACATTTCTCATCAGCTGTTAAACTACTGAAGAGGAAATGGGAACTACTGATGAAGTAATCCTTCATCAGCAGTTTAAGTCAAAAGGGCAAATCTGACTTTTCCCATCATCAGAGGTTTGACCTAATCAGTTTAAAACCTCTGATAAAAAGATTTTTAACCAAAGGCGGTTTAAAAACTTCTAATAAAGAAGATTCATGCGGTTAAAACTTCTGATAAATACCTTTTTCTCCACACTTATCCTTTCAAACTCAAAATATCCCTCCTTCTCTCTCAAAAACTCTCTCAATAACCTAAACCTGCAA
Source organism: Ambrosia trifida (assembly GCA_028751855.1). NCBI lineage: Eukaryota > Viridiplantae > Streptophyta > Magnoliopsida > Asterales > Asteraceae > Ambrosia > Ambrosia trifida. Next base: position 145,673,522 of record CM054122.1, on the reverse strand, counting down.
ATCCACTGTTCGATCAAAACCCAAACCACATGGCTCTAGTTCTAAAACAGGGACACAATCAAAGGGCCTTTTCTTGAAAAACAAGAAGGCTGGTCCCAATACGATGAGATCATTGATCTTGTCGTAAAATCCCAATATTTTACTGCTCTCACAATAAACCCTCCAATTCACACTGAAACTCTGAATGAGTTCTGGGCAAATGCTGAGACGGTGACAACGGATGATGAGGTCATTTCCCTCAACTCAAGAATAAAAGGGAAACTACTGACCATCACACCGGCCACACTGGCAACAAGACTGGGTCTGGATGATGTAACTGCCCCTGACCATGTTGCTAATTCTGATATTCACCTAACCATGACTGAGTGTGGTTATCAAGGTACTCTGTCCCATGCTACAATCTTCAAAAAATATTTTGAACCAAAATACAAGCTTTTGTTTCATTATATTATTATGTGTTTGAGTCCAAAAACAGGGTCTTATGACCAGATGCCCTCCACTTTTCAACCAATATTTCATTCCATTGTGAATAAAACTAAATTCAGGGCATCAAAACTATTTTTCAATGAGTTGGTGTTACATCACAATAATACCAAGAAAAAGTTTTTGTTGTACCCAAGGTTCATTATGCAATGCATAATAGGGGAACTGTGTAATGAGGTGCTTGTGGGAAAAATTTCAACTTTAAATCCTTTAACATCACAAGCATACTCAAGGCATAACAAACCGGCTGCCTGGCCAGAAGATGATCAGGGAGAACAACAACAAGTCCCCCTGAAGCCCACATCTTCCAAAATCACACCACCAAAAGCCAAAAAGCCCAAGCCAACAAAGACAAAAACCCACCAACCTAAAAGAAAAGCTGTTCAGGAGGTTGAGATGCCTGAACATGTTCATGAGCAGTCTGCTCTTCAAATAGGTGAGACTGAAACACCCTCTCAGTCTCATCCATCTCAAACCCCACCAAAAGCACCCATAACCATTTTATTCAAAAGAAAAAGACTTAGAAAAACATATGAAACACACTCTTCTTTTGAAACTGCTGAACAACAACTTTCACCTATTGCCCAAACTACTGAACCAACCCCACAAATTTCTGAACAAGAGGCAATAGAAATTGCCAAACTTCTCTCTGGGCTAAAAGAGAAGGTCCCATCTGATCATGTCAGTCCCCTACAACCACAACAAACAGGGGACATAACCATTACATCAGACATGGATGTGGACATCAAGAAGCCAGTCACCCCTGCACAGGTTAAAGCCCACTCAATCCCTAAAATCCCTAGAGTGGTATCCTCTATACAACATGAGGATCTCCCAAAAACACCCCTTCACAACAAATGCCTACCCAATTCCCTGGGCAAACAAGCATAGACCTGAACCAGCTATGCAGCCCAGAGGGTCCCCTGTACCACATGATGAATACTCTCATCAGAAATCACTTCCAAACATACACAGCTAACTTGGAGCTGTCTATCAAGAATCAATTTGGAGTGATCAAGACCAAGATGAATGATCTGTACAACAAAATAGACTTCAACAGCAAACAGATTGCTCATCTTCAAGGACAATTCTCCCAACCCTCAACTTCAAAAGTTAAAATTGTTGAATCCAAAAAGGGGGAGAAGATCAGGGAACCTAAGGAGTCATTCCAAGCCAGGATAAGGGCAAGAGTGGCCATCCTTGAAAGAGATCAAAAAGATCAGGCTAGGAAAGAAAAACTGGCCAAACAGTTTGGTGTCTCAATAGAAGAGATTGAAGCAGCAGAAAAAGAAGATGAGACCCAAACATCTGAAGAATCCCTAAGGCACAATGAAGAAACTTCTGATGGCAAAAGTTCTGATGAAGAATCAGAAAGTACTGAAGACAATCCTTCAGGAGTTGACAAACCATCAGCAGTTGTCAACCCATCAGAGGTTAACACTTCCAAACCTCAAACTGCTGACCCTTCCAGAACCACTGCTCCCATTCAACCAACATCTGATCCCATCAGGCCTGCAACTGTTACAACAATGACTGTACTAAACCCTTCTCCTATCTCTCAATCAGCTGAATTATTAGAGAAGAGCTTAGTTGCAGCCAACAAGAAGGCCAGAGAAGATCTGATTTGGAAATCTCTGGAAGAAAGGGATGATCTAGATTTAAGCCATGAAGAAAAACTTCAGGCTTATGAAGCTGAACTACAAAGGCAGGCTAGCCTTGATGAGATTGCTGAACAAGATAAAAGACAACAACTGGTGTCTTACATTACCAAGAACAGCAAGACTAAAGCCTATACACTCAAAGGACTCTCCATGCAAGAGCTGACAAGAAGAGCACAACTGCTTGCAGACAAAATGGCCACAAGCAAAGAAGGAAAGGCCAAGAGAGCCCAAATAATAGAAGAGCTAGTAGCAGAGGGCTATGGTTCAAAAGCCTCAGTATCCAGATGGAAAGAAGAAAGACTAATGGATACTTACAAGAAATACTTGGCTGCCAAGGCTGCAAATCCAGAGAAGTTTCAAACTACTGATCCTTCAAGATCAGTAGTTAGAACTTCTGGTGTATCAAGAAGAAGAACTGCTACTCAGAGAAAGAAGGCAGAGGACAATGTCAAAACTGACTTCAAAATGGTACTACTTGAAGGAAGTTCAATAGTCCATTCAGATTTTGACATTGAGGAGAAACCTTTGTTAACACAATTCAGGGATCCTTCCACTTTTGCCTACCAAATACAAAAGACCATCAAAGAAAAGCTGCATACCAGAGTAGTGACTGAACACCATCTCCCAACTGTTCAGATGCCTGATATGCAACAACAACAAGGAAGAGACTCCCACCTGAGGCTAACTGAAACTGAAAGCATCCAGCACTCAGGACCATCAACCCAAGGGACAAGTCTGGTTCCCTATTCTTCTGACTTTAACAAGTCAAAGATACCTATCATCAGATGGTCACTTACTGATAACAACTCAGTATTGTTGACAAGAAGAGACCTCTCAAGCAGGGCTTACAAGAAGAACAGTGATCTGAAGAAACTGTCAACACAAGACCTGCTCACAATTCAACATCTAGAACCACAGAGAGGATCTCTATCTGATGGTCAGTTAAACCAGCTCAAGAACACCATGTACAAAGAGATATGGAAGATTGTTCAAGACAGAAGAAAAACATAAGGAATTAGTAAGGTTTTGGCTTCATCAATCCAGGGGGAGATTGTTAGGACAAAGAGGATTGATGAAACCACTTTTGGAAACCTTAGTCTAATTCACTTCTGTCATTTTGGCTAAGTATAGAAGTACTGAAAAGAAAACAAAGAACTGCTGAATAAAAGATAAGAGAAGTGCTGAAGAAGAAACTTCATCAGAAGTTCTGAAGTCCAAACCAGACAAGTTCACTTCAGAAGTACTGAAGACAAACTACTCTTCAGTAGTTTGTCATTCATCAGCACTTAGCATCAGATATTTTCCACCGCCTTTTGCATCAGTAGTTTATTGTTTATTATTACTTTTAGCTGTATTTGTTAGTTTCAATGTTGCAACTTGTGCAACTTGTTTCTGTTGTTTCTGTACTTGCTTTTTGGCAAGATACATGTATGTAAACGTCTATAAATAGGAGGCTTCAACCTTCTATTTTAGACATTGATTTTAATAGAAAAATCCTTCAAACACTCTCAACTGTTCTATTCCATTTCAGTATTTATTGTGAATCTGTCTAAGTATCTAATTCTCATTTACTGCTTAGATTCATAATAAATACTTGTCATTTATTAGTTTCAATCATCAAGGGGGAGTAATAAATCTTCCTTAGTGTAAAAAGTGTTGCTTTAACTTATACATTCCGCTGTGCTTATAATCTGATTTACAAGGGCTTGCTAAACACTTAAGTGTCAAGATAGCAAGTTCTTACTTAGCAAAAAGAGCAAACTGATCCAACAAAGATCATTCCCAGGTTATGACAATAATGACTTTGGTCAAACTGCTGATAACATGTGTTTTATCATGGATGACTTAAATAGTTTCAGCAGTGATGACCTAGAAGAAATGGATATTTTGCACCAACTGGCCATGTTAAGTTTAAAAACAAATAAATTTTACAAAAGGTCAGGAAGGAAGTTTCCAGGACTTAACAGTTCTACAAAAATTGGTTTTGACAAATCTAAACTTAGATGTCACAAGTGTCAAAAGTTGGGACACTTTGCTAGAGAATGTAGAAGCTCTGGCTTTAACCAATCTCAGTCTGGAAACAATTTTAACCCCAATTATAACAGGAATAATGGAACACAAGGGAGTGCACCTTTTGTACAGGCACAAGCTCCACAACACCAATATGTGCCACAAGTACAATATGTGCAGATGCCTGCTCAACAGATGCAGAGCCAACAATCAATCCCTCCCTTTCCAGCTGCTCAACAACCTCCACAGCAACAACAACCCTCTCAACAAAGTCTATTTACTTCAGGGTATGTTGACTGGAGCAGTGTTCCTTTTGACACCACAGAGTGCAATCCTGATGCAGACAACAAAATGTTTGACATCAACTGGGGAAAGCCTGACAATGGAAGAAAGAACTTTGCCTTAATGGCATTTGAGGGATGTTCCTCAAAATCTGCTTTGTCACAGGTATCAAAAGAATCTTTGACAAAACTATGTTCAAATTCATGCAAAGAATCTTTTGCTCTCATAAGAGAGACAAATGTGCACTTACAAGGAAAAGCAAATGATTCTGAGAGAAAATTCACTCAGATGAAATGTGATTTAGAAAGAAAACTTGCTACAAAAACAAAAGAAGTTTCTAAATTAACTAACACTGCTATTGAAACCCAAGCACAAATTAAAATCATGATAAATGACCTAGGAAATGTCAGACAAGAGCTTGCTGACACCAAGGTCACATGTGAAAAATGGGTGGAATCTTGTAAGGGGTACCAACTATTGCTAAACAAACAATGTGCTTCAAATGTTAGGTTTGGCATAGGGTACAATCATAATGAAACACCAACAGATTTCTCTCCCAAAACTACTGAAGATGGGAGAAAAATTGTTTCAGATGAAACTTCTGAAGAGGAAGAATGCACATCTTTCCATGAAAACTTTCTAAAATCACACAAAGAAAGTTCTTCAGAAGTACTGATTAAATCTGACTTTAAGCCATCAGTAGTTTCAACTACATCAGGAGTTGAGAACCTGAAAACTACTGATGACCTAAAACCAATCAAAACGGTCAGAGACTTGTCTTTGAAAGAAAAGACAAAATAATGTGAAATTTGTGGTCTGTTCAACCACAAAACAGAATTTTGTAGATATAGAAAGGGTTTTTAGTTCAATAAGAAAAATCAACAACTGGTTGTGGGGAAACAAATCAAAAATGATTATGTAAAAACTTTTTCTCCCAAGAAACAACAACCAGCAAAAACCTTATCTCAGAAAAAGACAAAATCTCAACAAAAGTCTTTTTCTCAAAATTCTCTTTCAGTAGTTAGACCTGAATCATCAGCAGTTTCACAAACTGCTGAGATTAAAGATCTTATGAACTTGGTACAACTACTGATGACCAAAGTTGATGGTGGTCCTTGATGTGCTTAAAGTGGTTTAGTAAAAACTACTAGATTAACCTAAACTAGACACTCTAAGTTTTAAATTTATATCCTAAGACTCTCTAAACCTAAACCACACAACCGGCAAGTGTACCGGTCAGTGCAGTACAGCTAAAGTAAGTCCGAGTATCGAACCCACGAGACTCTACTAGAAAACGTAAACTAGACTCGATTACTTATCTACAAACTGACTTAACAATGTTTTATTGCTTAAAGGGGGGTTTTCTAACAAACTAATTGCAAATAAATAAAATAAAATAAAACTAAAATAACTAAAGACACAAACAGGGAACTATAATTCGGATCAGGTGATGGGAAGGCACTACCTAGGCTAGAATCCTACACATGAATGATAAGTTTCTAATGGCTATGGAACTGGTGTGGAACCGGGATCTTAAAATACTAAACATCAAGAATAAACTAGACACCCTCGACCCTTCTCAAGGGGAAACCCTAGAATATTGTTGTGCTGTTAAACCACCGGTTGAGAGGTTACCCTCACAGGCTTACCTACTCGAATCTTAAAGTACCCGCTAGACAGTCTACCTCACAGCGCGAAAGTCACAATACACCCTAAAGTGCAAGGGGTAACTACAATATTTCTGATAAGACTTGGCCTACAAGGAATGCTAGGGAAACTAGGAAGATCTTCTCACAAAGCCTCTAGAACTAGCAATTTAACACCCTAGACAGACCAACAATCTCGCACCTCACAGCTATTGAGAATTTGTAGAATACTTAGAATTATCTAACTAACAATTACAACTCCTATGGATAACCTGCAGAATTAACCATAAACTAGTCGCTAACACTCAGTCCGCAACCTAACCCGCATTCATACATGAAACACATTTACAAAAACGCAAGTGGAGTTTATAAAAAATAATTAAATAAAACTAAATACGCATACACATCAAACCAGAAAATAAAGAGTTCTTTACTTTAAAATTCAACCCACAACCAAAAAGTTCCAAGACCAAAAGAAAATAAATCAAACATGTGCAATCATCTTTAACCTAGGTAGCGAAAAGGTCTAGCCAAAAAAAGGCATGATAAAATCAAAACAAATAAAACTAAACATATTCATGGCGTTCGCAACGGGTTAGAATAAATAAATAATAAATATTGAATTAGAACCAACCCGTGCTGGCACCTATACCTCAACCCTTGACCTGCCTCCAAATAATATTCATGTTCTCTTGTGCGCAGCTTCTCAAAATAATTATGCAGCTCTGCTCCTTCAATTATAATGTCTCCTTTTGAAAATATCGCAGCGTCCAAGATATTCTTCTTGTGCAGACCTCCTCCCTCAATGAATTATATTCTTTTTTGCTCTTCTTTGATGTCCTTCTCAAGCCCCTCTCGTGGCTGATGTGCCACCTCCCTTCCAAGATATATTAGCTTTTCCCCAAGAATAAATATGGCTCTCTTATAGAATAATAATATTCTCAATTTTTGATGTTGTGCGCCGCTTTCCAACTCAAATATTAATTCTCTTTTTCTCTATTATTCACCTACTTTCGTAGGGTTTCTTTTTTGCCAAAAGACACTTGGGCTCGAGCCCTTGTGCTTCTTCTTTTTTTTTTTTAATTTATTATTATTATTATTATTATTATTATTATTATTATTATTATTATTACTATTATATATATAGCATTCTAGATCCGCTCTCTTGACTCGGGTGTTCTTGACTTGACCAAAGTTGCTCGTTTACGCACCAACGTCCATGAACACCTACAAAATATAAAATAAAATAGATAAACACTAAAAAAAAATCCAAAACTAATAAAAATCTATAAAAACATATACTAAATAAAATAGACCGGTACAAGCCTAAAACTAATAAAAACTCTATCTAAACGACACGAAAATTGTACAAACTTTACAATGGAAATAGATGTATTTTACAATACATCAAATATCCCCACACTTATCTTTTTTTCGTCCCTGAAAAAGAATTGTGCTATGGAATCACAGTTAGGTTTACATCCAGTTTCAAAACATAGGTTACTTAATTAATAATCTACTAACGTGTTGATTGCGATTGCAGGTATACTGATCCTCTTAAACCCACACCGGTTTCCAAGCCCCTTTTTATTTATGTTAAGTTCATGTTGATTAGTCTATTTAGGGTCTCACTCGAAGGAAGTCACAGTTTCTCCTAATCCCGCCTCAAGCTTATGAAGCTAAAGGAACGACCAATTGACCATTTCCAACCGTCTTATGTAGAAAACCAAGAGAATTTAAAATCACTTTTTTTTAGGCATACTTAACTCAGAGGGTGTGACCAATCCAAGTCGCTATCCCAGTGGCCAGGCACCTTAAGCTTCAGCAAATTTTTTTTTTTTTTCATCTCAGCATACTTAACTCAGAGGGTGTGACCAATCCAAGTCGCTATCCCAGTGGCCAGGCACCTTAAGCTTCAGCATTTTTGCTTTGATTTCTATTTTTTTTAAGTGATTAGAAATTCTAACAGTTTTCTACTTATAACGGTGCTTCTTATACTATTTTTGGCGGTTTCGGTCTCCCCGTTTCTCTTAGATGAGAACCCACAAAATAGCCTAACATAATTAATTTATTACTTTTCAAAGGAAACCTTTCTACCGGTTGAGCCTACCCACATATCCCAAATCAGACACGTTTTCAATCAATTTTAATCTCTTATTATACATACTATTTGAAAACCGGACACCTAACTTTACCTATCATTTTCCATATTTTATATAATGCAAACTTCAAAATCAGGGACTTTTTTTTTTTATTTATTTTTTAATTTTTTTTTTGACTCAAAACGACTCTATATACAAACCAAACGACAGTTTCCCATCCCCACACTTAAACTCTACATTGCCCTCAATGTAGGAATAGAAAACGACTCAAAACAAAAAATAAATTCCGAATACAAAAATAAAAAGAAAAGGGCAAATTGGAAAGGACTTAGCTGGTTTATTTACGCTTAAGCTCCAAAAACTCTAGTCCAATCCAGCTCGATCGTATAGCATTTCATTCGCGATCGGCTCTGACACAATGATAAACTCTCGGGTTTGCCTTGATAAATGATAACAGCTTCGGAATCACCCGAATGGAGATTGAGTACGGGTGGTGCAATCAAAACCTGCGCAAAACGAAACAAACAAAACCCGAGCATAATACCGAACCACACAAAAATAAAAAATAAAAAAGACTCAAACTACTAACTTAGACTCATAATGAAACAACAAACAAGAAGACGTATCTGCTTGGCCAAATGGCGGTGAATGGTGGTAGAACCAAATGGGTAGAAAGAAAAAAAAAAATTGGTTCTCGCTCAACGTGAAGGACACTGGTGATCACAACACGCGTCGCAAGCGAAAAAAAATATAACTTTCCGGGGTAATTGCTGTCGCATGAGGCGAGCAGGTCAGCCCAGACTCATCTCATTACGTGAAAAGTCTTTTTTCACAGAAAGTTAATTAATTTTTTTTTTTTTTTAAGAAAAATTCTCTTATTACCCAAACCTCCATCAAAATTCCCAATCATAAAAAATATATAAAAAGACAATACATGGGATCCGCTCATGTGAAATTTCCTCTACCTAAGCAAACACGCAAACCTACAAACAGACTCAAGGACACAAAAACAAAAATAAAATAGAAAGATAGAAACCTATGAACAACTATCGAAAGACGGACCACAAAAAAAAATGAACAGCTAGAAAAAAAATAAATAAGTATAAAAATAAATTTACAAACTCTACAAAGCCTCCCCACACTTAAAGTTAATCAGGGGGCTTCTCTTTTATCTGGACCCGATCTAACCCATTTAATTCCACCCGGTTCTTATTAAAAATTGAAGATTTATTTGTGGAATTGAAAAATAATTTAACCATGCTTAACGGGTCAAACCACCAAAATTTAAACTTACCTGGAATTAACCGGATGCGTGGCATGTAGCAAGAAGACTGATCGTGCTTGACTTTCACTGGCTTCTTCTTCTCCAACTCGTGCCAGCCGTTGATCCTCTTCCGATTCCGATTCCGATTCTGATCCTTTCTTTTTCTCTTCCTTGCCCTCTCCCGTGGTGTTGTTGATTTTGAAGTTCCATCTATTACTAATACCACGGACCAGCTATGGTGCGCTTCTTCTTCCACCATTTCCACGGGATGATCCCCACACTTATTTCTTTCATCTGGTGCAGGTTCGGTCATGTCTGTCGGTTCACCTTCGAGTAGGGCATCTAGGTATGCTATATCCCCATCGGGATCAGACTCCCCTACTTCCTCATAAATAGGCAAACCCTCTAACTCGAGATCTAAAAACTCATCCTCTTCAGACAACGACTTCTCACTCACCTCGTTGTCTTCCTCTGTACCAAACATCATATCTATGGAGTCCCCCAATTCCACTTCTTCTATCACTTCTCTCCTCACCAACGACCTTTGATACGCCGCCCATTCTTCTTCGTCGTCCTCTTCATCAGAGTCACTCCCAAAATCATATATAGTAACCTGTGGCACCGGAGGTGGGACTTCAACGTCCATTTTCGTCTCCGTGATTGGGATGATCTCTTCATCTGACTCATCTGCGTATTCCATGATCGGCTCTTTCCCTTCTTCTGGAAACGTTGGGAACAACTCCCCTCGAGCGTTCATGTACCCAAGGTAGTTGCCCTCCTCATCATATGTATAACCGACTTTCGGCACCTGCTCTTGCTGAAACTTTTCTTTTTCTTCTTCTAATCTCCTAGATATATCTTTTAGTGTTCTTTGAAGATCTAAAATAGCAGCCTGTCGGTTTTTAAGGATGGCATCGTGGTTTTTTATGAGGATGTCCTGCTCTGCTAACATTTTCTGGGTATTGGCATCTTTCGCAACTAATAATGTCAACAGACTCTCTATTTTACTCCAATCATTACCACTATTCTCACAAGAATTGCTTCCAGGAATTTGATCAGGATACTGATTAAAATGTGGCTGCTGATACGAGTCATCATAATGATATGTAGGACAACCCTGTGAATAACATGGTGGCGGCTGCACAAAGGAATTAGCATAACAATATGCAGAGGACCCCACATTTTGTGGAAATCTAACGGTAAAATAGGGTCCTCCACAAATTTCAAACATATTTACAGACTCGATAGAAATAAAAATACACAAACAATTAGACTCCTACGACTCACTATACAAAAAGACAGACTCAACACAAAACACAAGTAGCACAGATATAGCAGATAAGTGTAATCAAAGCTAGTAAACGCAATCGCCAAGAGTCCCCGGCAACGGCGCCAAAAACTTGATGTGCTTAAAGTGGTTTAGTAAAAACTACTAAATTAACCTAAACTAGACACTCTAAGTTTTAAATTTATATCCTAAGACTCTCTAAACCTAAACCACACAACCGGCAAGTGTACCGGTCAGTGCAGTACAGCTAAAGTAAGTCCGAGTATCGAACCCACGAGACTCTACTAGAAAACGTAAACTAGACTCGATTACTTATCTACAAACTGACTTAACAATGTTTTATTGCTTAAAGGGGGGTTTTCTAACAAACTAATTGCAAATAAATAAAATAAAATAAAACTAAAATAACTAAAGACACAAACAGGGAACTATAATTCGGATCAGGTGATGGGAAGGCACTACCTAGGCTAGAATCCTACACATGAATGATAAGTTTCTAATGGCTATGGAACTGGTGTGGAACCGGGATCTTAAAATACTAAACATCAAGAATAAACTAGACACCCTCGACCCTTCTCAAGGGGAAACCCTAGAATATTGTTGTGCTGTTAAACCACCGGTTGAGAGGTTACCCTCACAGGCTTACCTACTCGAATCTTAAAGTACCCGCTAGACAGTCTACCTCACAGCGCGAAAGTCACAATACACCCTAAAGTGCAAGGGGTAACTACAATATTTCTGATAAGACTTGGCCTACAAGGAATGCTAGGGAAACTAGGAAGATCTTCTCACAAAGCCTCTAGAACTAGCAATTTAACACCCTAGACAGACCAACAATCTCGCACCTCACAGCTATTGAGAATTTATAGAATACTTAGAATTATCTAACTAACAATTACAACTCCTATGGATAACCTGCAGAATTAACCATAAACTAGTCGCTAACACTCAGTCCGCAACCTAACCCGCATTCATACATGAAACACATTTACAAAAACGCAAGTGGAGTTTATAAAAAATAATTAAATAAAACTAAATACGCATACACATCAAACCAGAAAATAAAGAGTTCTTTACTTTAAAATTCAACCCACAACCAAAAAGTTCCAAGACCAAAAGAAAATAAATCAAACATGTGCAATCATCTTTAACCTAGGTAGCGAAAAGGTCTAGCCAAAAAAAGGCATGATAAAATCAAAACAAATAAACCTAAACATATTCATGGCGTTCACAACGGGTTAGAATAAATAAATAATAAATATTGAATTAGAACCAACCCGTGCTGGCACCTATACCTCAACCCTTGACCTGTCTCCAAATAATATTCATGTTCTCTTGTACGCAGCTTCTCAAAATAATTATGCAGCTCTGCTCCTTCAATTATAATGTCTCCTTTTGAAAATATCGCAGCGTCCAAGATATTCTTCTTGTGCAGACCTCCTCCCTCAATGAATTATATTCTTTTTTGCTCTTCTTTGATGTCCTTCTCAAGCCCCTCTCGTGGCTGATGTGCCACCTCCCTTCCAAGATATATTAGCTTTTCCCCAAGAATAAATATGGCTCTCTTATAGAATAATAATATTCTCAATTTTTGATGTTGTGCGCCGCTTTCCAACTCAAATATTAATTCTCTTTTTCTCTATTATTCACCTACTTTCGTAGGGTTTCTTTTTTGCCAAAAGACACTTGGGCTCGAGCCCTTGTGCTTCTTCTTTTTTTTTTTAATTTATTATTATTATTATTATTATTACTATTATTATTATTATTATTATTACTATTATATATATAGCATTCTAGGTCCGCTCTCTTGACTCGGGTGTTCTTAACTTGACCAAAGTTGCTCGTTTACGCACCAACGTCCATGAACACCTACAAAATATAAAATAAAATAGATAAACACTAAAAAAAAATCCAAAACTAATAAAAATCTATAAAAACATATACTAAATAAAATAGACCGGTACAAGCCTAAAACTAATAAAAACTCTATCTAAACGACACGAAAATTGTACAAACTTTACACTGGAAATAGATGTATTTTAAAATACATCAGTCCTCAAAAGGATACCACCATTGTTCTTAATGCAAAATCCATTGCCAAAAAGACATGGATTTCTAAACTTGGTCAAGAACAAACTGTAAATGTTCTCAAGAGCAAACCCAAAGCCAAACTGGCTTGGGTTCCTAAATCTAACTAATTTGCTATCTTGTGCAGAGAGTTTCCAGAGGCTTAAATAGCATTTGGTATGTAGACAGTGGAGGCTCAATGCACATGACAGGATGTAGATACCTGATAAACAATTTTATCAGTCAAAGAGATGGATCTGTATCCTTTGGGAACAATGCTAAGGGATAAGTTCTAGGACATGGCAATGTCTCCTCTGGCAAAATACAGTTTGACAAGGTCAATCTGGTTGAAAACCTTGAGTACAACTTGCTTAGTGTGTCACAAATGTGTGATAAAGGATATTCTTCCTTTTTCACAAAGACAGCATGCAAGATCATATCACCAGAAGGCCAGAAGTTGATAGAGAAGATCATTGAAGATCATACTTTGTTAATAGCCAAAAGATGTGGCAATGTCTATGCAGTGGACATTGAAAAAGACAAAGTACTGAACAACACTGCCTGTTTCTTCTCAAGGGCATCAACTTCGGAAACTGATCTCTGGCACAGAAGACTTGGCCATGTGAACTTTAAAACCATAAATAGAGTCACAAAAATGGGCTTGGTCAGAGGTCTACCCTTAAAAGTATGCCAGTGTCAAGAACACTGTGTATCTTGTTTAAAGGGAAAACAGCATAAGTCCTCTTATAAGTCTATTGAAGAATAAAAAACAACTGCATGTTTTCAACTACTCCATATGGACTTATTTGGGCCTGTAAAGATCATGAGCCTTGGTAAAAAGAAGTACTGCTTAGTCATCATTGATGACTACTCAAGATTTACATGGGTATTCTTCTTATTTTCCAAGGATGAGGCTGCTAAAATCATCAAGTTCTTCATTCTACAAGTAGAGAAGCAATACTCTCTACCTGTCAAAACCATTAGAAGTGATAATGGGACAGAGTTCAGGAACAAAACTCTGGATGAATTCTGTTTGTCTAAAGGGATTATTAGACAATTCAGTGTTGCCAGAACTCCTGAACAAAATGGTGTGGTAGAAAGGAAGAACAGAACTTTAATAGAAGGAGCAAGAACAATGTTAGCTGATTCTGGCCTACCTATATACTTCTGGGCAGAAGCAGTTAACACATCATGTTATGTTCAAAATAGAGTTCTTATTGTCAAGAGACATTCAAAGACTGCCTATGAAGTTCTTCATGGCATGAAGCCCCTTATCTCCTTTTTCAGGGCTTTTGGGTGTCAATGTTTCATCTTGAACATCAAGGAATCTATTTCAAAGTTTGCTGCCAAAGTTGACTCAGGTTACTTTCTTGGTTATTCCTCAACTAGAAAAGCCTACAAGGTTTTTAACTCAAGAACCAGGATAGTAGAAGAAACACTGAATGTCAAGTTCAATGAGTCAAAACACACTCTCATTCCAGCACATCCTGCTGAACTCTTTGACCTTGACAACTTCCATTTTGAACCTGAAAAGACTGTCACTTCATCCAAACCTACTTATTATGGTGATCAGAGGTTTGATGATGAGGATCCAGCACCATGGACTCCTCAAACAATCATTAAGTCAACTTCAAAACCATCAGAAGTTTCACAAACTTCTGATTCAACAAATACTGAAGGACAAACTCAAACATCTGCTTCAGCACCTGCAACTACTGAAGACACTGAAACTGCTGAACCAGATATAATAGACCTCAGAAGTTTGTTTGAAGAACATGAGCCACCAACACCTGTCAGTGGTTTACATGGGTGATATTGCATCAGGTGTTCTTACAAGAAACCAGCTTTCCAACTTTTGTCTATTCTCAGCATTTATTTCACAGTTGGAACCAAAGAAGTACCAGGAAGCCCTCAAAGACAACAATTGGGTGCAGGCAATGCAAGATGAATTGCTTCAATTCAACAAGCAACAGGTATGGGAAATCTGTCCCTTACCACCAAACAAGCAACCAATTGGCACAAGATGGGTTTTTAGGAACAAACAAGATGAAGCTGGTATTATAATAAAGAACAAGGCAAGACTGGTAGTACAAGGTTACTCTCAAGAAGAAGGAATTGACTATGATGAAACCTTTGCTCTAGTTGCAATCTTGAAGCCATCAGGTTATTTCTGGCCTATGCCATTTCCAACAAAATAAAAGTTTATCAAATGGATGTCAAAAGTGCATTTTTGTATGGAAAAATAAAAGAGGAAGTGGATGTTTGTCAGCCACCTGGGTTTGAGGATCCTTCTCATCCTGAGTGGGTGTACAAACTAGACAAAGCTCTTTATGGGCTCAAACAGGCTCCAAGAGCCTGGTATGATACACTTTCAACCTTTTTACTCAAAAATAACTTCACAAGAGGTGCCATTGATAAAACTCTTTTCATAAAACATGTTGGAAATCATGTCTTACTTGTTCAAATATATGTTGATGATATCATTTTTGGTTCAACAAACACAAAATTGTGTGATGAATTTAAGAAACTCATGCAATCAAAATTTGAGATGAGTACAATGGGAGAACTGCAGTACTTTCTGGGACTGCAGATTAAACAACAAACAAATGGAACTTTTATACATCAATCAAAATATGTTAAAGAATTATTAAACAAATTTTCTTTACAAGACTATAAATCATGTTCCACTCCCATGACACCAACCACACAAGTTGAACCAGATGATCAAGGAAAACAGGTTGATCAAACCATGTATAGATGTATGATAGGTTCCCTTTTATATCTAACTGCTTCTAGACCAGATATTATCTTTTCAACATGTGTCTGTGCTAGATATCAATCAGCTCCTAGGGAATCACACCTTATTGCAGTCAAAAGAATTTTCAGATATCTGAAAGGAACTCCCACACTTGGAATTTGGTATCCTGCTTCAAGCAATACCAAGTTATCAGCTTTTTCAGATAGTGACTATGCAGGGTGTAAAATGTCAAGAAAATCAACATCTGGTGGTTGTCAATTCTTGGGAAACTGTCTAGTGTTCTGGCAATCAAAGAAACAAACATCTGTTGCAACTTCAACTGCTGAAGCTGAATACATTGCAGCTGCAAGTTGTACATCACAGATACAATGGCTCCAATATCAACTTCTTGATTATGGAATCAAAGAAACCAAGACACCATTGCTTGTAGACAGCAAATCTGCCATTAGCATCATTCAAAATCCTGTTCAATTTTCAAAGACTAAACACATTGAAATCAGGTATCATTTCATAACAGATTGCTATGAAAAAGGCAAGATTGAAGTGAAACATGTAGCAACAGCTAATCAAATAGCTGACATTTTCCCTAAACCCCTTGACACATCAACATTTTAGAAGTTAGTATCCATGCTAGGGATGCTAAATTTGTAAGTGTTTCTCTTTATTTTTCTGCACAACTTTTTATTTTTCACTTACATCTGTTTTCAAAAACTTGAAAAACTTCTGATAAGAGAGAAACTACTGATGAACAAAACATCAGTATGGGGATATTTTCTGAAAAGTGATTAACTTCTGATAAAACAACCTTCAGAAGTTATGAATAAAGTATTTATAAAGTATTTCTCATCAGCTGTTCAAAACTGCTGAAGAGAAAATGGGAACTACTGATGAAAATAATTCTTCATCAGCAGTTTAGTCAAAAAGGGCAAATCAGACTTTTCCCATCATCAGAAGTTTGACCTAGTCGGTTTAAAACTTCTGATAAAGAGTTTTTAACCTAGGCGGTTTAAAACTTCTAATAAAGAAGATCCAAGCGGTTAAAAACTTCTGATAAATATCTTTTTTTCAACACTTATCCATTCAAACACAAAAATTCCCTCCTTCTCTCTCAAGAAAGCTCTCAAACCCCTGAACCTACAACACAAACACTGTTCGATTCATCAACACACACACAAACCACATGGCTTAGTTCTTAAACAGGGACACAATCTCAGAGCCTACTTAGAAAAACAAGAAGGCTGGTCCCAATACGATGAGATCATTGATCTCGTCGTTAAATCCCAATATTTCACCGCTCTCACAATAGACCCACCAATACATCCTGAAACTCTCAATGAGTTCTGGGCTAATGCTGAGACAGCGATGGTGGATGATGAAGTTATCTCCCTCAACTCAACAATTAAAGGGAGACAAATGGCCATAACACCGGCCATACTTTCAAACAGACTGGGGTTGAATGATGTGAATGCCCCTGAAAAGTTTGACAACTCTGCAATCCACCTAACCATGACTGAGTGTGGTTATCAAGGTACTCTCTCACAAGCTACTATCTTTAAAAAGTATTTTGAACCAAAATATAAACTTTTGTTTCATTATATAATTATGTGCTTGAGTCCTAAAACAGGGTCTTATGACCAGATGCCCTCAACCTTTCAACCAATATTTCATTCCATTGTGAATGAAACAAATTTCAGGGCATCAAAACTTTTTTTTAATGAGTTTACATCACAATAACACTAAGAAAAAGTTTTTGTTATATCCAAGGTTCATTATGCAGTGCATAATATCTGAACTGGGTAATGAGGTGCTTGTGGGTAAAACTGAAATTTTGAAACCCTTAACCTCACAAGCATACTCAAGGCACAACAAACAGGCTGCCTGGCCAGAAGATGACCAAGGGGAACCAAAACCAGTCCCCATGGAACCCTCATCTTCCAAACCTACTCCACCAAAGGCCAAGAAACCCAAGATACAAAAACAAAAACCCACCAAACCTAAAAGAAAAGCTGTTCAGGAGGTTGAGATGCCTGAACAAACTATTGTGCAATCTGCACTTCTTAAAGATGTGACTGAAACATCCTCTCAGTCTCATCCATCTCAAACCCCACCAAGAGCACCAATAACAATCCTTTTCAAAAGAAAAAGACTTAAGAAAACTATTCCAATTGATTCTTCTTTTGAAACTGCTGAACCCACTGCCCAAACTACTGAACCAGCACCCCAAATTTCTGAACCAGACATAGAAATAGCCAAACTTCTCTCTGGGCTAAAAGAGAAAGTCCCATCCACACATGTCAGTCCCCATCAACCACATAAAACAGGGGACATAGCCTCAGAAATTGACATGGATGTGGACACTCAAAGCCCAAACCAAAGAGATGAGGATGAACCAGAGTCTCTAAGCCCAAACTTAGAAACTTTTGGTACTTTTGAGGCTGCTACTACTCATTTACCACCCAGTGGTGGACCTGAGGACAGAAGTAACATAGCTAAGACCTCAACTGTGGCAACTACTGATGAAGGCTTAATGCCTGAGGTAGGAAATCCTCTGAACCAAGAAAAAGAGGTACATGAGACAACTGAGTTGGGCTCAGCTCATGATGTAACTGATACAGTCCTCATTGAGGATGTAATCAGGGATTCAGATGATTCCATTGACTTGGATGATGTTTCAAAACACCAAACTACTGAATTGACGGCTACAAGTGAAGGTCCTGCACCTGGTGTCTCTAAGCTCAAGAAGCTAGTCACACCATCTCAGGTTAAAGCCCACTCAATCCATGATTCCCCTAGAGTGGCATCTTCTGTACAACAAGAAGATCACCCAAAAACACACCCCTCACTACAAATGCCTACCCAATTCCCTGGGCAAACAAGCATAGACATGAACCAGCTATGCAGCCCAGATGGTCGCCTGTACCACATGATGAACACTCTCATCAAGAATCACTTCCAAACATATACAGCTAACTTGGAGCTGTCAATCAAGAACCAATTTGGAGTGATCAAGACAAAGATGAACGATCTGTCCAACAAGATTGAATTCAACAGCAGACAGATTGCTACTCTTACAGGTCATTTCTCCCAACCCTCAACTTCCAAACTTGATGAATCCAAAAAGGGGGAGAAAATTAGGGAACCTAAGGAGTCATTCGAAGCCAGGGTAAGGGCAAGAGTGGCTATCCTTGAAAGAGATCAAAAGAATCAAGCCAGAAAAGAAAAACTGGCCCAACAATTTGGTGTCTCTATTCAAGAAATAGAAGATGCTGAAAAGTCTGATGAATCCCAATGGCACAATGAAGAAACCTCTGATGGCCAAAGTTCTGATGAAGAATCAGAAAGTACTGAAGACAATCCTTCAGTAGTTGACAAACCTTCGAGAGTTGTCAACCCATCAGAAGTTAACACTTCCAAGACTCAAATTGCTGACCCTTCCAGATCAACTACTCCTATTCAACCAACTTCTGCTCCTACTTGGCCTACTACAACAGACGTTACACTGTCTCATTGTATTCAAAATACTGAAAACCGCCTTCTTCATTCTCAAACCCTCCATCAATCTTCAATCATCTTCACCTTCGAAATCCATTACAATGGATCTTCAAGCCAAAGCTACACACAATTGTCTCCCCTATCTGATTAAAACAGATGACAACACTCCATTTCATTCCACCATCGACATTTTCCTTAACTCCAAATACTTACCCATCCTAACCGCTAACGCCCCCATTTATCTTGATACACTCCAAGAATTTTGGTTGAATGCTGAGTTTCTACTACAAGACAAAAAGCCTACTTCCATTATTTCCAAAATTGGAGAAACCAGTATCGTCATTACCCCTGAAACCATATCCACAACCTTCACACTGAATGACCTAGCAGGTAAGGATTCCTTTACTAAAACAGAGCTTCACACTGAGTTCCAAGAAAGAGGGTATGATGGTCAGATGACTGGATCAACTCTTTTCAAAAAGTTTTTTCCTCCAGTCATGAAATTTTTCTTCCATACTCTTCTTCTTTGTGTCTCTGCTAAGTCCACATCCTTTAATGAAATCCCATTGAGGATGCAATATCTGGGTTATGCCATGTTGTCAAACTCTGACTTCAATCTTTTCCAGGGATTGTTTATGGACTTGGTATCAAATGTGAAAGCTGTCAAGTCTGGGTCAAACAATGCTTTTCTTATTTACCCAAGAATTCTTAGTGTAATCTTACAAAAAGTCTTACCAGAAAAAGTTTTCAAAAAGGGTGATGCTATGCAAATGAAAAGCTTAACTGATGAAACTTTCACAAGAATGTTGGGTGGAAGCACCCAAGAAAAAGTGTCTAAAGTGTCAAAAGTTTCTAAAACACAAACAAAGAGGACAAAGACAACAACTGTTGTCAAAACCTCTGTTGTTGAGCCCACTGCTCCTGGTGATCATGGCACTACATCCAGTGCTGTGAAACCCACACCAGCCACTTCCAAAAAGAAACATCCATCCACAAAAACAACCACTCAACCACAAATGAGGCTTCTGGATGTTGAGGTACCAGAAGAAACCTCTGTTGCACAACAAAAGCAACCTGAAACCACTGTTGTTACTTCCTCACAACAGTTGGACATACCTCCACCTGACCAAACTCCTCATGAATCCTCTCAAAAGGATCATGTTGTAAGCCAAGGGGACACACATCATGATACATTTGAGTCACTTGACCATATGTTCACAAGCCCCTCTCCCAGGGCTAATTCTCTTGTTACTCCTCCACCCTCACCATCACATGTCCCACAAACAATGCAACCTCTGTTTGAAGCAATTGACAAATCTCAGGAAGATCCCAGTTCCTCTCTTCCACCTGTCACTGAGAGTATACTCCAACAAGTGACTGGTCCTGAGAATATACAATCTGCTATCCCACAAACAGAAGAGGAGGTTACACCACCTGAGTTCAATGAAACTCTAGGTGAGTTTTCAAGTGGAGCAGCCACTACTGATGTAGAGACCACTGTCTCACATCAGGACAGTGATTACATAGCTAAGACTCCCTTGAAGGCAACAACTGTTGAAGCCACTATAGTGTCTCCAAAAACAGTTGGAAGTCCCCAGTACCAAGACAAAGGGGCATCTGATTCACCTATTAGGCCTGAATCAGGTAGAACTACCACTGGTAGGGACTCAGATGATCCTATTAATTTAGGAGATGGGTCAAAATACCAAGAATTGACGGACAGAGTTTCTGTCATTGAAACCTCTGTTGCTGACATCAAATCTGATGTCAAGCTTATACTGAGCTCAATTGCAGATCTTTCCAAGAGTCAACCATCCACAGCTGATATAGCCAGTGAGTTATGGAAATCAGTTTCCCCCATCATCATAGCTCACAGAAAACTGGCTGATCAGACACATGAAACTTACATGGCTGAGATCAGGAATATGGTAGATGCAAAGTACAAAGATACCCATGCTGATATCAAAGCCATCAAGGACCACCTGCTGAAGACTACTGGCTCTGCCCCTACCACCATCCTCAGGGATGAAAATGATGATGCTTTCACGGCTGATGATGCCAAAAAGGGGGAGAGTGGCAGAGATAGGCTACCAAAACTAGATCCTTTTGGTTGTCCTCCTTCTCAAAAAGGCCAAGCCAAGTCTGCCAAGAAACCAGAGTCTACCAAATCAGCTCCACAACAACAAGCTCCACAACAACAACAAGCAACAACAGCACCACCACAACAACCACCACAACAAACCACTGAGAAGAATAAAGCAGTAGATGACTCTGCAAATATAGAAGCTGAAAAGGCTGCTCAAGAGAAACAGAAAAGAGCTGAAACTTTGGAAGTTAAAGCAGAGTCATTAATTGAACTCAAAAAGAAACAACAAAGGGAAACTGAAGATGTGGGATCCTCTAAAAGGATGAAAAGACCTGCCAAGCATGTTAGAAAACCACCATCTAAGTTGAACACCTCTGTTGATAAAACCACTACTACTGAAACCACTGCCACCCAAAACACTGAAACTACTCAAAACACTGCTACCCAAACCACTGCACCCAAACCAACAAACATACCTAAACCAACAAACACACCTGAACATACAACCACCAAACATACATCACCAGCTAAATCCCAAACATCTGCTGGACCTACTAAAAGGCCAACAGATGTTAATCCAACCACTGCTACCAAATCACCATCACCAAAAATCATGTACACAAGGAAGAGAAAATCAACCTTTGTTGTACATGATGAAAACATACACACATCACCAACCACCATTTCAACTGCCCAATCTACTCCTCCCATCACAGCAATTCCAATCACATAATTCTCACCACACACATCCAAGTTCAGATCCCATAGACCACCACCAACCATTACACCATTGGTTGTTCAGTATCCCCTTGAACTTGATCTACTCAAGGGGGAATTACAATCCTTCTACAATACTGAACAGCCATCAGAAAGATCCTTGCCATCTCTCCCAAACTTCCCTGTTCCCCTCAACATTGATACTTATCTGAAATACCAGGGTGAGCAGGTGGATGCCATCATCAGGGAGAAATGCAAAGGGAAGGATGACAGGACTGCTCAGGGCATCCATTCAGCAGAGCTTAGCAAACTCAGAAGGATTGAAGATTTTGCTAAGACCCTGAGCAATTCCATGTCCTCCATGCCTCTCAGTGTAGATTTGGAAAAAGAGGTAAGGGAATCTCTTCTTGAACAGATAATGGCAACCAAGCCTTACAAAGAAAACAAAAAGCAGTTCAATGGTTGGACTACTCATGCTTTGAGAGAAGAACTACTCAGGATTGAAGAAATGGCCAAAGACCCCAAAGCTAAAGTCTCCACTCCTAACTTTGGCAAAGGCAGAGACCCAGTCAGAGCCTTGAAATTCAAAAGGATGAGGCAGGAGATTGTAGCTGCCAACCATGGGGAAATGAGGTCAGTTTCCAGATGGTCAGAGTTAAGGCTGGTTGAAACCTACAAAAGTCTGGAAGAAAATAGGAAGAAGGATCCCAGCCTTCCAAGGAAACCAATTTACACTGATGAACCAATCATGAAGAGACCCCAACAGACCTTTAACCTGGACAGCTTACTTGAAACCTCTGATCTCACAACTGCTGCAAGAAGACAGTTCAAGAAGCAGAAGGAGATGTCAGAGGAAGATCAAAGAAAGTTTGCTGATACATTCATCAAAGAAGGGCTCTTCAATCAAATACACTATTTCTCTGATCCTACAACAGAGAAGCTCAGAGAACTCATTGGAAGACCTCCTTCACCCAACTCATCAAGAATAAAAGTTCATCTCAGCAAATCCACTGACTCAAAAATTCTAAAGTGGAAAGTCAACAAAGACAACCACGAATTGACATTGCTCAGGTCAGATGGAAGGGTTCAGAAGATCAGCATGGATGATGCTTACAGCCTATGTGCAGAAGATCACCAAACATTGCTAAATCTGGATCTAGAAAGAGATGAAGAAGACTTATTTGCTCTGAACTTTGAATTGCAATTCAAAGGTCAAATCAGAGAAAGTCTGATAAGGAATAAAGATCATTAAATAAAGCTGAGTTTTGGCATCATCTGTTCTAGGGGGAGATTGTTGGGTCTGCTGACCTGGAGAAGAACAGATGATTAGAAAGCCAAAACATGCTATCAGTTTGATCCCTGAATAAACAGTCTTTACAACTTACTTCTCCCAAAAGACTGCTGACCCTAACTACTGTTCTATCCAAACAACTGCTCAACAACTGCTGATACAAAGAACTGCTGAGGAAACAACTGATGAAGAACAACTGCTGACCAAACAACTGATGAAGAACAACTGCTGATACAAGTACTGAAGACCAAAGCACTGCTGGAACCAACAGCACTTAGGCTCCAGCAGTGGATACAAGACCATCAGAGTTTATCTTCAACAGCTGTTTAATATCAGTGCTTTCAATGTAACAGTAGTTTGTAATAGGCAGATGTTTATGTTTGTTATTCTATTAGAGGTCACTGTCTTAGGTGACGTCAGCCTAGGTCATCAGTGCTTTGAGTTTGTCTATAAATAGAACAGTGCTTGTACTGTTCTATTACATCACACACAAAAACATTCTATCAGACAAACACTGTGTGATCAGGCTGAGGGGGAGTAATTGTACGATTGTAATCTTTTGGATTAATGAAAGCTTTCGATCTGAAAACATTTACTCTCTTGTTTTGATTAACAGTTTTTTATTCCGCTGCACTTTCATTCTATATTCATTTCATTTATCATATTTAGCTAAACATAATCAAAACAAACAAACTCAGATCCTAACATAAATGATTAAAAATAGGAAAATCAATACAAATAAATGCTTTCTGGACAAATAAATTTTATTCTAGTTCCAGATGTTTAGAAATAATTTCTCAAAAATTTTGGGATTAAAATGGATTTTTAATCAATTAATTATGTTTAAAACGCTTTAATTTAATAAAAGCATGAAAATAAATTATTTTCTAGAAAATAAAAATATGATAATTTTCTATATAATGTCAATATTTTACATTTAATTTGTTATAATTTTTGATCAAAAAATAGATTTATTATAAATATTATAAGTTTTGTATGAATTTTATATTCATGTTTATATATAAAAAATATATAAAACTAAACAAAAAAAAAGATACCAAAACCATCCCAAGAAGGACTCGAACTCGGGTTAGGTACCAGCATATACACCCACATAACCACTAAACTACAACCTAAATTGTTAAGCAAACTGAAATTATGTATTGATATAATGTCTGAAATTGGTCTTCTTCCCCAAATGACTAACCCTTAGAACCCTAACCTTAGGAATCACAATTGAAGCTGACATCAATTGCATTAAAGAGATGAATCATAGGGCTTATGATCATGATGCAGAAACGACTAAGAGCAATACAAAAAAAAAAGACTTACGATTCCTGAATTTCGAACAAAAAGCGAGAAACGGTCATTGGAATAGGTTCACCCAATTCGAGTTTTAGAACACATTTAAGGTGAATTTGAGAGAGGGTTATGAATCGTGAAAGATTTCTGAGTTCGATTAAGGCATCAATTTATAAGGTTTGGCTCGAATTGATAACGTATAAATGTTAGCCGGACTTCAAGCGATGGTTACACATAAGTCGATTCAAATCTCATTTAAAACATGTTTAATTCATATGTTAATGCTAGTAACCGAAGAATAATGATGGAGAAACATTATGAAAGCTTTTATTATTGTGTTTTTATTTTTCTTTCGTTTATATTTTATGAAATTAGCATGGTAAAAATAATTTAAACGTTACCTCTAAAATTTTGATTTAGATATGTCACTATCTAGGGCATGTTTGGATAAACTTAAAACTTAAAACTTTTATCTTTTCCACCTTCTTATCTCCTTTTTTAAAAAGTTACACATTAATAACTTTTTTGAAAAAGTCATTTTCCACCTCATTTTCCCCTTGTTTAAACCTTAAAAGTCCTTTTCAACCCATCATCCAAACATTTTCAAAACAACTTATAACTTTTTAGGAAAGTTATAAGTTATAAGTAGGTGAAACTAAGGAAAGCCCAAACACCCTCCTATACTATTTATAATTTCTTTTTGGTCTCACTGCTTCTTTTTCTTTATACTATGCGTAAACAAACTTTCACTAGATAATCGTAAGCAATTTACAACCTTTTCAATATCATTTATATAGTCACTAAATTTTCTTGGAACAAAAAAACATTTATAAGGGAAGGGACACTCTAGGGTAAGTACCCTAGCCCTGACCACTTTCAAGTTGCTATGTCATTTTCACCCCAAAATACTCTAAAACCACCAAATTACTAGTGACACTTTATGGTATTCTGCCTACAATTTAATATTTTTTATTTAAAATAAGAAAAACAATTAATCTATTTATAAAAACATAATTCAAATAAATTAAAAATAAAAAGATAATTACAATAAAAAAAATAATTCAAATAAATTAAAAAAAATAATTCAAATTTAAATATTATTGTTGTCCTCTTGGTCGTTTTGTTGTTGTGGCTCTTTATCACGGTATGCTAAATCTTGAGTTGCAATATATACCACAAGATCAAATCGAAGTCGAAAATGCGTATCTTGATCCATTAATTCGGTGGTGGGGGGGGGGGGGGTCATTATCAAAAACAGTTTGCACAACAGGATTTGGGATGCGCACCGGTAAGAAAGCTTTTATCTCGTCCTTTAAGATCACGTGCAATATCATGCACCTATACATCAAGCTCATAATCTTATCTACAATCATAGCACGCATGGGTCGTCCAAGTATGCCCCATTTCCCCTTTAGAACACCAAAAGATTGTTCCACATCATTTCTTGCCCCTCTTTGCAATCTCTTAAACCTCTTTTCAATCGGATTGATGGGATATGGAAACGTTTTCCCAAACGTTGACAAAGTATGGTAGATCACGTCGGTTAGATAGTATCCACGTTTGTATGCATGCCCATTCACTTGAAATGGACATTTAGGTACGGTTCCATTCCGTTATGCAATAAATATTGGAGATGTCTGGAGAACGTTGATAACGTTGAGTGAACTGGGCGGATCACAATAGCCATGCCAAAATCATAAATCTTGTGAGGCAACCGCTTCAAGCATCACCGTTGGGTATTCATGATCACCTCTCATAAATTGGCCTCTTAAGTGCTTCGGACACGTCCTCCAAACTCGATGTGTACAATCGATACTACCTAACATCCCGAGAATGTGATATTTTTCCTCATGTTTTTAGTACAAAATCGTCACACCATGGCTTGTCAGTTGTCGGCCTACGCAAGAACTCTTTACCATACATTTGATTTACCGTGTTTCTAAAAAATTGTAGGCATTCCCGCGAAGTCCTTTCAAACATTTGTAAATACCTGTCGTTCTCGTCAGGAGTATTATAAGATGCGAGTTGTTTAACAGCGAAACAACTTTTTGTATCGCCGTAAAACTCTTTTTATACCTCCCTTCATACCCCTCTTTAAACCAAGGATATTGTGTCTCCACATCATTAACAATTTTTAAAAACAACCTTTTCGACATACGAAAGTAGTAACAAAAATGTTCCTCATTGTACTTTGGTTCATCAACAAAATATCATTCATAAGAGTTTCGTTACCTTTTACGCGATCAAGTTTGATGATTTTTTTTAGGAACGCACGGGGATGTAGTGGTGTCTTCCTTTGCGGCTTTCTTTGTGATATCTTAAAAAAGCTTTACGCTACTATCGTTTGTAAAAATGTCATCTTCCGAAGTATTGGCCAGTAAAATATCCCGAAATCATCGTCTCAAAATTTGATAAAAGTCATTGTATATATAGGTTTGAGTGAATGGTGAAGATTGGAATGAAATGGTGAAGAGTTGATTGAAATTTTAAAGATTTAGTTTGTATATATAGGATTTAAAATATATAAATAAAGAAAAAAAATTAAAGAAACAACCGTTGGCAATTTGATGATTGTTGCCAATGGTCAAATATGCATAGATTTCAACAATTTTTGGACGACAATGCCGAATCAATTCTTTTGGACAATTGTTGAGGGAGTAGCAGCGATTTTGCTGATCAGTAACGATAGCCAAGTAAGGCTAGCCGATGCCCGATGGGTGCCTCATCCCCTAATAGAGCTTGTTACAAAATTTTCGACTATCATAATCACTTTCAAGAATTTCTTTATATTTTCGTTTTGTTCCCGGTGCTTCTTTATACTATATACCTATACAAACTTTCAGTAGATAATCAATCTTAAGCAATTTACAATCTTTTCAATACAATTTATATAGATAGTAAATATTCTTGAAGAAAAAACATTTCTAAGACTAAAGCGAGTGGAGGGGTTTGAGTTGGAGACATGAGTTGACACGTGTCTGCTATATAGACAGTGTGGGCTCCCTAACTCAAGCCCTAAAGGGTTGTGAGTAGAGGGGTTTGGGGCAACACCGACACTCATTCACCCTTAGGGGTGGTCTAGCCGGCGGGGTTGGGTTCCTACACCCAAACTTCCTCTCACTCCCTACGCTCTAAGAGAGCTTCTTACAAAATTAATTTAAGACTTTTGAACATCATAATCACTTTCAACAATTTTAGTTTCAAATTCACTAATATCATTAACAGTTGATGTTATGTGATCAACCTTAGCTCTCAATTTTAATTGTGTTGCTAGGTGGCTGTCCGACATTACCATCACCCTAAGTGCCTAAGGGCTAACAAAACTTCTGTTCATCATTTGGGTGTTTGATTAGACCTCATTTTTTTTATCAAAACAAAAATGAGAAGTATAAGTTGCTTATTTCAATTGTTAACTTTTGTTGATTTGTAAATTACTCGGTCATAAAAGCCTTTATCTCGTCAAATTGGAACAACTTTTCTTTAATCAAAACCCGACAATTTGTATTCTTTGTTTAGATCCATTTGAAACACATCTAACAGTATGCTATCAAACGTACCCGTTCATAAGAATTAGGAGGCCATGTGAGATAAAAAAAAAAAAAAATTTGAGTCCATAAAATATAATTTTATATATGCAAAAAATCAATAATAAGACGATAATTGAGATGACAAATAAGTTAACTGGCCTTTCACCTTTGTTGTCACTACCAGAAAAGATTTGTTATGTAATTGGGTTTAAAGTATGAAGTTTGAAGTTGGGCTAAAGAAGATCAGTTTGTTAAACGAAAAAAAATGGGTTTAGAATGACCAAAATTAAATGGATTAATGGGTGTAAAAATCATATTGAGTTGTAAATATAATTATGTTATAAAATTTATAAGCTTTTTTTTTTAAAGTTATATATAAAATATATTTATATGTTTTTTTTTTTTTTTTTTTTTTTTTTTTGAGGTAACCAAAATTTATTGAATATATAGTGAAAGTTACAGACCAAACAATTCCTAGGATGATTACTAGATAACACAAAATAGGGAGTCTTGATAACAAAATAGGTTACACTTATCATACTTTCAGACCACATAAACAAAGGTATCTCTTTAAACATATAAGGCGTATCTACATTTTAACACGTGCCTATTTACTTTCAACTATTCCATTCTATCAGTGAGGATATATACCCATGATCGATGATAAACACATGTTCAATAGAAAAAAAAAAAAGTTCTCAACTTTATGATTAATAGTTTTTGTTCTATTATCTGATCTACATGTACTTACTCTTTTAACAAATTAATTGATGATGAGTTATAGAAAATCTAAATATTTTATTATATATAACAATTGAGGGAAAGGTTTTTACCCTAGCCAATGTCCCTTTCACATGCTCCATTGTTTTGTTTTCCTAAGCTCTTTGACCAGTCCTGATTTACCACATTTAAAAGAACTTTGTATAATTCCTAAATTATCATGATTGTTTATCACCCTTAGGTAGCGTTTGGTATGATAAATTGGAAGGGGGAATGGAATGAACCATTACGAGGTAATGAAAATAATATATTTGGTTGGTTAAAGGAATGGAATCACTCATTCCACAAGGCATTCCATTCCCTCAAAACCATTCCATCCAACCTTCATGTTTTTTTTTTCATTACATCATTCACCCTTTACTAACAACATCATAACCCGCCACCCACAAGCACCACCACCCAACACCACCATCATCACCACCCACCACCGCTGCCGCCACCACCCACTACCGCCGTCACCGCTCACCACCGTCGTCGTTGTCATCGCCCACCACCGCCGCCATCCAACACCACCCAACGCCGCCCACCACCGTCACCCACCCATCGCCGCCTCCACCACCTGCCGCCGTCACTTACCACAATTTCTTTTACCCACCAATACTGTCGCCATCCACCACCACCCATCACTGCCACTACTCACCATCGTCACCACCCACCATCACCTCCATCCACATCCACCCATCGCCACTATCGTCGTCGCCACCACCCACTACCGTCGTCACCACCACCCACTACCTTCGTCACCACCACCCACCATCGCCTTCGCCACCCACCACTATGCTACCGCCACACACTGCCAGTAACCACTACCGCCACTACTCACCATCGTCGCCACCACCGCCGCCACCACCCAAAACCCTCGCTACCACCACATTTCACTACCCACCATCACCACGACCGACCACCACCCACCACAACCACTCACCACCGATTTTATTTCTTTGTCCTTTCCTGCCTATCTAACAACACAAAGTAATGTTTTGTTTCATTCTCACATGGCAACCAAACAAGACATGAAATGGCAATGATCTATTCCATTACCTTGTCCATTCCATTACCCTGTACCAAACAAACCATTAGGATTGTTTATCACCCTTAGCTAGATCAATTACTTTATAAAATATAAAATATTTTCACTTTATCGTTACTAATATAAAAATGTAATCATTGAATACAGGATAAGCAAGATTTAATCAAGGTGATCTTAGAACTTTAATACATTATCGACGGATGATCAACATAGATGAGGTGCAATAACCTAACTTGAGTTTATTAGCGGGACTAGAAACCTCGCAAGTACTATGTTAATCTCGCTTTGATCCTAAACTTTAATCCAGTTGGATTATTGACCAAATCATGGTTCATTTATCTTATGAATCAAATCATGGACACTTTGATTAGATCATAAGTTAGATTAAACTATCAGATAATCTAATCATATTTCTACCCATTAAAACTAATATTAGAGAGTTTATGTGTAACTCATTTGACGCTCCTATTACAAGGTCTAACTTGATACATGTTTATCTAAAAACAAGAATACAAGACATCGAACTCACAATAATGGTTGTCATTGCTATCAATTAATTAAAACTGTTTAGTCAATAACTACTCTTGGATTTTACTTAATCTTCAAGGCAATGGACCATCCTAACTTTTGTTTCATCTCCTTTGCTCATTGACTTTCTTCCATAAACGAATTACACATCGAACAAAAAATAATGACCTTTTGGCAGTTACTTTCCCTCTCCATATGATTATTAAATGATAACAATTATTGACCATCCATTAATGTACTACCTTCTACCTTGGATCTTATGTCCTGTCTTTTCTTTTGCTTTGTTTTAATATGGTTATTATAAGTATAATCCAACCATCCTCTAGTTATAAAACATTTCATCTTTAGATATTAAAATGCATGCCCACACAACCCTGGAATATATAGTCAACATCAATAATGACAAAAATACATATAGCCAAGGCTGGTGACTTTAAAAAGATCCCACAAATCTAAGTGAATCAAATCATCTTGTTTTATGACCACTTAAAGGTAACGGGTTGGGGATTCTTTTTTGGCTGGATAGTTGGGCGGCGGATTATCCGTTTGCCGTGCTATTTCCAGCTCTTTTCGCTCTTGAGAAGAACAAGAGAGCTACTGTTGCGGATCGTGTTTGTATTTCCGGTTCCGAGTGGTTTTGGGACTGGAGGAGGGGTAACTTATCTGCCGAGGAGCTGGCTGAATTGAGTCAGCTGTGCGTTTCTACTGCTGTCCCAGTTCTGTCAGCGACTCCGGATAAGTGGGTGTGGGGGCTGGGCAATAATATAGTATTCTCAGTGGGGGATTTAAGAAGAAGATTACATGAAGAGAGATTCGAGCTGGCTGCATTCATCATTCAGAGCTGTCCGTGGGTTCCGAGCAAAGCTGTTATCTTCGGGTGGAGGGCTGAACAAGGCAGAATTCCGACTAGGAGCGCTCTCATTAGGAGGAATATTAATATGGGTTCTGATTCATGTCCATTATGCGGTGATTTTGCGGAAACATCGGAGCATTTGTTCGTATCATGTGGTTTCTCGCAGACGGTTTGGCAACTAGTGGTGCAATGGTGCAAAGTGGGACCGGTTTTTGCTTTTCAGTTTAGAGATTTACTTGAGCTTCATCAATATATCTTAGGTTCAAGAAACAGGAAAATGGCGTTTTATGCGATCTCTTTAACTACTATTTGGTGCATATGGAATATGGAAGCATAGGAATGAGGCGGTCTTTAATCATAAACACGTAAGCATCTCAAAAGTTATTGGCGATACTAAAGCGTTAAGTTTGTTTTGGGTGAAGGCGAGGGCGAAACAACCTTCGTTAACATGGAATATGGAAGCATAGGAATGAGGCGGTCTTAAATCATAAACAAGTAAGCATCTCAAAAGTTATTGGCGATATTAAAGCGTTAAGTTTGTTTTGGGTGAAGGCGAGGACGAAACAACCTTCGTTAACATGGAATCATTGGTGTTCGTGTGATGTTTCTAGCATAGGGTGGTGATATGTTTTAATTGTATTGTACAAGGTGTGTAAGGCGTATGCTAGTATCCCGCTAGCTTGGTAAATAAAAAATTGTTGATCGTTAAAAAAAAAAAAGAGAGAGAGAGAGCGTGAACTTGTCTGTTTATCTTTATGACAAATTTTATAGTTGAGAGGTAAAAGTATTTTGAGTTAATTAACAAAACCGTCCCTGCGGTTTGGGCCAATATGTCAGTCTAGCCCAAAACTTTAAAAATTGTTTGAACAGTCTCCGGCTTTTGAAGAAATAGGCCAAAATAGTCCACAGACTTAACCCAGTTAAGTCTTTGTCGTTAAGTTAGGGGCAAAATGGTCAACTCACATATAAAAATTTAACCAGGTGTTTTGTGTTCTCCTTTCTCATTTTTAAACCTGATTTTCCCCCAATTCACTATAAACCCTAAATTTCAAATCAAATCTGTCAATTAAAGATCCAGCAGCTCATTCCCCTCCACATCAGCTCGTTTCTGCAGGTCGCCTTCTGTAGCTGATCTTCTTCTTCTTCTTCTGATTTACAGTTTAGGTATGTATGTATGTATTTCTTTAATTAATGTAATTATTTAGGGTTTATGTATGTATGTGTTTATTTACAGTATAATTAGGGTTTAGGTATGTATGTACTAATTTAGGGTTTAGGTATGTATGTACCGATTTACAACTTAATTAACTTTGTATGCCCTAATAATGATGAAAATCTTATGCATTGATAATGTTGCAGGTGTAAATATCCAATTCTTATGATGACTGATAAAGCTTCCAGTTCCAGTTCTGATGTTGATGACTCTAAGGGGTTTGACTGATTATGATCAAATTGGAGATCCACCTTTTTATCTTGGTCAACCCTTTAGATGTAAAGATGATATCAAGACACTTGTTAAAAACCATGATATGCTTGACAAGAGACAATTAGTGATTGATAGGAATGACAATGTTACCTTTCATGTGGTGTGTAAGGGTATTAGTCCCCAAATGGGTAGATGTGACTAGATTTTGAACATTGAAAACAACAAATCTCAAGGTGCATGGATTGTGAAATCCTTAAACATGGACCACAAATGTATGGTAATGAGGGATGTTAGGTTATGGTATGGTCAGTGGAAGAAGAGCAAGAGAAGCTGCAACAAGAAGAGGAAGAAAGACAGTGGAACACATGTTTCTTGTTAGTAGGTTATGTTAATGGTTTGTTGTAGTTTATATAGTTATGGAATGACAATGTCACCTTTATGTACTCTTTTGTTAGAATCTTTTTGTTTTGGATATGTTGACTTTTGAATGTTATGGATATGTTGGGTGCATATGCACTTTTGTATGTTGTCTTATGTTGTTTTATGTTTGCAGTAGATTTGTGCATATTTACCATGTTGTATGCTATCTAGCATTTGTGCAGGTCCAACCCATATATGCAAGTCAATTGCTGACCCATTTGGAAGTCAACTGCTGCATATTTGCACATATATATGCAACCTCTGTATGACCTATTTGGGTTGTGCAAGTCAACTGTTGCATATTTACCATTTGTGCAGTCTCTGTATGACTCATTTGGGTTGATCAAATCAATTGCACATTTGTCATGAGTCATGAGTCATAGATCTTCAGCAAGTTCAAATGGGTCAACTACACATATATGTAGTTATAGATGATCAAGTCAACTGCACATTTGTCATGAGTCATGGGTCTTCAACAATTTCAAATGGGTCATGGGTCAAATGTCTGCTTTATGAAAGTTTAAAACTGCTGCCAAACCTGCTCATGCCAAAGCTGATGAAAGACAAGTCTGTTTTTAATGCATCATAGTCAAGATCAATATGCTCAACATTTATATCAATTGATTTCTCAGTTTCAGCAATCTTGTTCAACACACGTACGTCACTATCATTTAGCAGTTGTGTTAAACCCAGCCCTAAGCCTTCCCATTGCAAACTATAGTGAAACCTAAACTCGTCATCGTGATAATAACTAAATTCCACCAGCATGTCATACAAGATGATTATAGAGAAATAATCGGAGTTCACCTCATCGATGTAGTTAACCCACCCGTTAAGGTACATCAGATTTACTTGCATTGGATCCGTAAACTCCCCGCCATGATAAATTTTAAGTGAAATTTTTTTGGTAGAGTGACCTGCATTGTTGATTGTTAACCAAATTTTTAGCTTGCATATTATGATCATTACGGGTATAATACACATAGGGTTTCAATGTAAGAATGTGGATCAATTGCCTTACCGTAGTGTTATTCAAGATTGACTTCCTCTTCCCCAGTTCGCACAACCCATTGTGTCATCTTCCTCTTCTTTCGATCATGAATTTCCATTTGTGAGCTGTTGTGGAGGGGTTTGGAAGGAAACCAGAGGTGTGGAGGGAATAAATGGAGGGAATCTGTGCTGGGGGAAATCTGGTTTATAAAGGGACACAAAAAGGGAAAAAATCAGGTTTATATGTGAGTTGACCATTTTGCCCATGACTTAACAAAACAGACTTAATTAGGTTAAGTCTTTGGATTGGTTTGGCCTATTTCTTCAAAAGTCAGAGACTGTTCAAGCAATTTTTAAAGTTTTGGGCTGGACTGGCATATTGGCCCAAACCACAGAGACGGTTTTAGTAATTAACTCAAGTATTTTTTTGACACAAGATTAATTTTTAGTACAATTTAAATACTGATTATAAGGAGGTCAAAGTCTATGACGTCATAACTCACTCGAAACCATGCAAGTATACGCAATATTAACATAACAACACACCCCCATCGGTGGCCCCACCCTTGTGGTGGAGTGACATGAGAAATGATAGGTAGAGCCTAGCCTTTTTGAGGTGTCAGGTTTGATCCTTGAACCCAGCGGGTTTTACTGATTTTCCACTGCCGTGTCTTCGGGGGGTGGGGGTTAGGTTTTCCTGGGATCTGGTGGCTTGCTGGGTTTTGGCTACCTATTGCTACATGTGAGCGGGCATCTAAGACGTGCCTTCAATCAGGGGCATATGAGGTGCTTTTATAACCAATTGATGGGTACTTTAGATAGTCGGAATATCGTTTATTGTTGGCGGTTAAAAAAATAATAACATTTTATTTCCTTTCAGAGCATTTTCACAATAATTAAGACTAGTGTTTGATATTAACGTCATTGATTAAAAAAAAAAATTTATTTTCATTTGACATTTTATACACAAACAGCTTTAAATTGATGTTGTACTCATGAGTCATGACTTACTACCAATAATTAAAAAAACTTTATTTTCTTTTGACATTTGTATATACAAACATTAAGTTGATATTGTACTTGGTTAATGAAAATTTGGTTTTCTTGTAAAAAAAACAAATAAAAAAATATTATTATATTGTACTCACTCACTACCAGCACATCAAATAGGATTAGTCCTTTTGTTAACTGTAAATTACATTTTTTTCGTAATCTTAGCGTATATTAGTTCTATGTAGATGACCTATGGGTATATCTAAGTTAGACACATCAACGCAAAATATACATATTTGTTAACTAGCTGATTACTCCGGGAAGGTCCCGGGGTTGAAAAATCTAATTTTACGTGATAACCTATTACAAATGGCTCAAGTTAACTAACCACAAAATCTCTCAATCATTGCATGTTCATAGTATTCTAATCAGTAATAACTCATATTCCCTAATCTAAAACCTAATCAGTAATTATCTAAAGAATCACTTATGTAAGCTGCAACTATTCAAAAACTCATCACATCTCTATAATTTCTCACATTCTAATGGCTCTTATAATTCCTAACCTAATCAACTAAACAAACACTTAAGTTGGAAGTTGTAACAATTGCATCACATTATGCCACGTGGCATAATCAAGAGATGGTTGAGGCCACAATTGAACGCCACGTCAGTAACTATCAATTATTCATAGGAGCGTCCCGGGATTGAAAAATATAACCATTCTAATATTACTAATACTAATAGTAATAATTATTACTATTGTAATTAAATAAATAAAAACAATAACCTTGCTATAAGCTGACACCATGTGTTGCAGTGTTGCGCGATTCTTTCTCATAGCTTCTCTTGATGAAATATGACAATTTGGTTAATTTTCAACATCGTAGATAAGAACCTGGTTTAAAAGAAAAAAATATGATTAATGATTAACATGAACACTTTCTGTGTTTTTTTTTTCTGTATGAACGAAACCCCACAAAAAATAGTCGATTTTTTCTCCGTTTTTAATATAGCACTATGGTACTCGTTGGAAAGATAATAAAACGCTCGTTAATTTGGTGTAATTTTTTTCTTTAAAAAATCCCGTATATAAAAGATATAAACGTTTAAAAATTATGGGAGGAAATATGAGAGATAAAATTTTAAATTTATTTTTAAATTCTTTTTTCCTAAAATATCTCAATTTAACTAAAAAGGAAATAATTCAAAAACACTAAAATCATTCAATTATGATGCCACGTGACACTCTCAAGAGAAGGTTGAGGCCTCCATTGCACGCCACGTCAGCATACACGTTTTCTTTTATATATATAGATAGATGACACAACCTTTCCATGTTCAACATTCGATTGGAATCTTTCGACAAAGTTAGAGAAATAAAAGGTCTAAAACGCACTCTTTGTACGTGTCACTGAGTCGATATATCGATAAATTGATAAAGAGCATGTTTGGCTCTCCTTATTTCCACCTCCTTATAACTTATAACTTTTCCAAAAAGTTAATAAGTTACAAAAAATGTTTGGCAAAAGGAAAAAGACTTTTTGTTTTAACTTTTTGTAAGCCTATGATAAGTTGTTTTGGAAAAGTAAGGGAGAAGTGACTTTTTGAACCTCCTTATAACTTATTGATGGTTATTTACCTACATGCTCTTATTATATCCTTACATCTTCCCTCCTTATACCATTTTTGGTCATTTTACCTAAATAAGTTAAACCAAACACTCTTTTACAAACTAACTTATCAACTTATTGTTTTTCCTCACCACATAAGCTAATCCAAACACTTTTTTAAAAACTCATTTTTAAAAAGTCATAAGTTAATTAGTCCTTTTAACAAAAAGTCCTTTTTGCCTCAAATAAGTTTATCCAAACATGCCCAAATTGTTATTAATTTCAACGTCCCTTTATTTTGTAAGACGTTAGTCTCAAATCTTGTAGGAGATAAACATACTTGCCCACATGACCCAAACATCCTTTTTTGTATTGATGTTGTTATGTTATACTACACAATAAATTAACCGTAAAATGATTAATTAAAACATTAGAGTGGCGTGTCAAAAGATTGACCAAGTGAGAAGCAAATTTTGTTACGAAAAAAATATTCATATGTTTCTCAAGTGTTAAGAAACATGAACATGTAAATAGGGGCACACGATATATACAGGGGCAGGGGGTCGCCCGACCCCCATTCCTTTCCGAATTTTCGCTCAGAAGTTTTGATCATATACTATCTGTATAGAATTATTTTTGTATATACGATTTCGACGGCCTTTTTTCTAAAAAAATAGTTATATATTTCCGACCTTCCGGTCTGAATTTTCAAGCTTCGCCACTTCATGTAAGTTACATGCTATTCCTTCACCCCTTATATTTTTTTTAAACGTCCCTAACTTTTTATACGTCATTTTCAGTAATATTAATATATGTGTGTTTACGATAACATTGAAACGTTTTTTTTATCTTTAATATGAGTACCATATTTTTATACTTTGGAAAAAATCGAAAGACTAGTTACGTAAAACACATTGGACATAGCGTAAAACACAAAAAGTATCAAACTAAAACACACTAGACATAGCGTAAAACACAAGTAGTATTAAACTAAAAACACAATGGATATCGAGGGTAGGGGGGGGGGGGGGGTTCATGAACCCCACTTTTTACTGTTTTCTTAAACGTTTTCGTGGTGAAAAACATGTTTATTCTTTTATGCTAAAATAGTTGTGTTTTATTAATGCATAAATAAATTTTGTGAGGTAAGCAAGGTTCATATGTTGTGGTGTAGCTATATTGAATAGTAGTGGTAATGAAATCTCCCGTTCCAATCGTGTGCGTATAAGACTTTATGGATTTGAGCTTAGGAATGACCTCACACTTACTTTATAACGTAACCATTAGTCAACTTGACCGCGGAACATTCGAATAAATATATGGGGATTGACAATCTCCACCCTTAGTAGGTAGCTCCAGCCTGGTATGGACCATAGGGTGCTTGTGTGGCCGAATTTGTTGTCTTGCATTCATAAGGAGTGTGAGATAGGCGAGGCAAAACCACGTTGTCACGATTTGGTTATAAGCTTAATTATCTGGGCACATACATCATTGTCCTCACAAGGAGATGATTTGATCGCCATGCATTTCATTACCCACGATTTCATGCATTCATACATCTATCCATTATAACTTTCAAGGAATGAGTTTACTAACCATTTCGGGATCATCCCTCCGGTGTATTCAAGGAAATGAAACGTGTGCTAAGCATTCCAATGTAGGGTTTCCAAATTAAATTTGAAAATACCCTATATAATGACATTACACGGGAGGGCTTGGAGTGGGAAATCACTCCAAATGGATGGTAACATAAACAATTTGGATAAATGAATATACTTAAACATTTTGGCGGAATTTCATACGTAAACATTTTGGGAGAAACATCATACTTAAACGTTTTGGAGAAACGTCATACTTAAAACTTTTGGAGAACAGTCGTACTTAAACGTTTTGGGAAATAAACTATAACGTTTTCTTAAGAAACCATGAATCGCCAACTTTATGTTGATCCTTTTAAGCATGTTTTCTTAGGTGTCGAGTCTGAGGTTTAAGGGCTTCTTCACGTTGTGCACACATACTAGGACATCCGACCTAAAAGACTTTAGCGATGGCTCCTTAGTAGTAAAACTTGTTTGAAACTTTGTTGATCTTAGTGGTGAAACTAATAGCATAACATATTTATGGCAATGATTGTATACGGTTTAATGTAATTATGTGTAACTATATTTATGAGATAGACTTTGTATTATTTATACCCGCATTATCAATGAGAATAATCACGGATTACGTTCCTTCATGGTATCAAGAGACCAGATACCATTCCTCTCTCCTAAACCCTAGGCCGATTCTTCTTTCATCTTCGGCACCTTCTGATGTCGGCTTATTCTCTTCCTCCAATCCTCTTTTCTTCTTCGACCATCACCATGTCTGACCCAACACCCAAATCGATCAACCCTCCCATCACAATCGAATCCAAAATACACCCCGCCACCACAGTCTCAAACATCAAGAACCTTATTCCCATAACCCCGGAGATCAAATCGGGACAATACGCATCTTGGTCGACTCTTTTCACCATTCACTGCAAAGCTTTCCTTGTCCACGCCCACTTATCTCCACGCCCCAACATTGACTGCCCCTCATCTTCCTCTTCCAAATCTACAACCAACACCATCGATGATTGAGAACGACTAGACGTGTTTTGCAATGGATCTATAGTACCGTTTCCAACGATCCTCTACACATCATCATTGACAAAACCTCAATTGCTTATGATGCGTGGAAAGCCATTGAAAACCTGTTTCAAGATAATAAAAGTTCCAGGGCCATTCATCTCATGCATAAGTTCTCAAACACAAGGTTGGACGGCTTCTCTAGCGTCTCAGCCTACTGCCAAGAACTCAAGGTTCTGGCAGACCAACTGGCAAATGTTAACGCACCCATGGATAATGATAGATTGGTGCTTTAGTTGATTGCTGGATTGAACGAACAGTACGA
This sequence comes from Ambrosia trifida, assembly GCA_028751855.1. Taxonomy (NCBI): domain Eukaryota; kingdom Viridiplantae; phylum Streptophyta; class Magnoliopsida; order Asterales; family Asteraceae; genus Ambrosia; species Ambrosia trifida. The sequence continues at coordinate 145,633,976 of CM054122.1, read as the reverse complement.
GGGCATCACTACTATTCTTCAACAACATGAACCTCTCCCCACCTTCTACACCCCCCGCTCTAAACTTATCCAAGTCGAAACTCGAAAAGCCAAACAATCCCTCTTGGCTTCTAAAATTGCCTCCACTGCACTTATTGCCTCCACCAATCGCACCAACACCCATGACCCTAACTGCCCAGACGACCACTCCTCCTCCTACTCCCGTGGCCGAGGCCGGTCTGGCCACCGAGGCCGCGGTCGTGGCTTATACGAACATGGACGATACCCTTCGCAAACCGCCTTGCCTCCCCAATACTATTATCCTTGGACTCAACATTGGCCCACTCCACCACCATCTTTCAATCCAGTCCAGCAACAACTATGGCCCAGTCCGCCTTGTCCATGCCGTGCCATAAGCTGGCCTATCTCCACTCCAAACCAACGGCCCGGTCTTTTAGGCCCAAAGCCTCATCAGGGCCATCACACTGCCTACAGCCCAACTGACATTGAACAGGCCCTCTACACTATGTCTCTGTAGCAGCCGGATCCCACTCAGTACATGGACACGGGCGCATCCACCATTATGTCTCACGAGCAAGGTGATTTTCATACCTTTTCTAATTCTTGCATGTCTCAAAGTATTATTGTAGGTAATGGCGATACTATACCAGTGCTTGATCAAGGCACAAAATACCTACCCATTCCCACCTTTTATCCTCAAAAAATGTCCTTTAGTCACCCAAAGTTGTAAAAAACTTAATATCGGTCCGTAGGTTATAACTGAAAATTCTATTTCAGTTGAATTTGACCCGTTTGGTTTTCTTGTGAAGGATTACAAGACCAAGACCCTGCTCATGCAGTGCAACAACAGTGGTGATCTCTACCCTCTGTGTCACACACCGCTAAGGCGGATAAACGGGGATGTGATTCGAAAGGTTTTCAAGCACAAGGTTCGAGCAACACATAAGATTTAAGTTAAAGAGATATCATCAAAAGATAAACGTTGCCATAAATTATTAGGAATAACATAATATAGCTAACATAACCCAACCAATGATGGTACCACAGAGTGCATGCTCAAACCCATCTCTCAAGTCTCCGCCCCGCATAGTCAGTTACCTGAAAACATGCATAAAATATTTGTCAACACAATGTGGGTGAGTTCACAGGTTTTAGTGTATTATGTAAAGTGCTCATGAAATTCGTGTATGACCAATCATAGGCTAGCTAAGCGAATGATTACTGTGCAAACCATGAGTCCCATAACCAAACCTCTTGACTGTCGTGCCTCGCACATTTTACAATAAAGACAACATATGTATAGTAGAATACTAACAATATTTTGTGAGGTAGATTCGTATATACATACATGTCATCTTTAAGTTTTGAAAGCACCAAGTCATTATTATCCGACTAATACCGTTGACATTTACAAGCTTATAATCTAGGGATCCATCATCCGAGTTGATCATAGCACAATGTGGGGGGTTCGCTATGTGTGTACGTGTGTATATGTATTACTCCCTCCGTCCCTATTTAAATGTCGTGGGGCCAAAAACACACATTTTAAGAAATCTTTTGTTTGTATGTGGTAAAATGACAATACTATCCTCAAAAGTGGTGATTGTGTTTTCTGTTTTATTGGCAAAACTGGAAATTGTATTTCTATTTTTGGAAATGAATATTTAATTTGGGATAACCAAAAATGGAAAGATGGACATTTAAATAGGGACGGGGGAGTAATATGGAATAACTTCATGAAATCGAAAACCACATTAATTGTTTTAACTAATCTACAATCGGTTAAATGTGTTTTGGCCGATTAGTTTAGACAAAAGGTCAGGGGGGTCGGGTGCACAAAGGAATGGGCCGATGGGTAGATATCAAAAGAGAATTCATAGCTAGTTAGTGTACCTATTCGAAATAGAGATGGATCCGATAGCTTGCTCTACTCTTGCTTCCAAATGAGGGGTCGATCGATCTTGGCCCTTAGGAACTCAATATCTTGTTGGCTTGGTGAGTGGAAGGAAGAATGGTGATGGTTTTTGGGTGGGTTGGGTTCGGCCGAGTAGTAGGAGAAGAGAGACAAAGGTTTTGTTGGTTTATGAGTTGGTATGTGTTCAAGTTAAATCTAAGGCCTCCTTATATAGTCCTACACATCGCATGTCTATCCCATTGATCTTCGTAGTCTTACAAGTATATTCTAAACTTGTGTAAGAATTTGACATTGAGTGAAAGAGACTTAAGCTTCTTGTGGTCTAGGGGTTCGGCCGAGATCGAAGACAACGAGGATCAATCATATTTTGGGATAATATCAAGCCTATGGATGATCTTCATGAGGCCTATTATGGTATAAGAAGAGATGTACTTTGTCTCTAAGTGTAATGCACGTGGGATGTGAACAAATTGATCAAAAGCTTGTCATGGTTGTGGTCTCCCTTTCAACCAAGTTTAGGAGGAAAAGAAGAATGTTTGTTTGTTACTAAAAAGGGAAGTGGATCTCTCTTGAGAGGTGTTGTTGGTTTAGTTAATTTGCGCAAGTATTTGACTCACATGGTGACAATGACACGTGAATGGTGGCTTGTGTTTTGGTTCGGCCAATTATGGGGATCAAGAGGATTTCCTTGTTTGAGTTAAGATTACATCATAGGATTGTGTAGTGTCAAAGACATAGGCTCTAAATAGGTATAAGTGTGATTGTCAACCTTGTCCTATGTTGCATCTTGTTTTTTGGCCCAAGCAAGACAAAACACATTTGTAGCAAACCTTCATGACTTGATTTGAGCTTGGTAGTGTGAGATGTTCATTTTGGTGCAAGTTTGGTCATCGTCTAGAAGGTCTTAGTTGTCACCTTTGGGGTTTTGATAGTGGCCGATGATAAGGAAAGATTAGAGAAGCAAGAGATGTGTTTGCGTATGTATGACCGTATGTGTGTGGTTATATATATATATATATATATATATACATATTCTTTGTGTTGTCATAGCCTCAAGGGTCTAATTGCATGTAAGTTGCTTATCTTATCACCCATGTGTGATATGGAATCGTGGATGGTGTGGGAGTGGCCGAATACATATGCAAAAACGTATGATTTCATGAGCTAGTTAGTTTGGTTAGTTTATTGTGCACACATACACATGTGTGTGTGTGTGTGTGTATATATATATATATAGTCAAATGTGGAAATACAGAGGGGTGTTATTGTCATCCATTAGCTATCCATAGGAATGGATTAACATACGTGTGTGTATGATCTAAGATGCTGATAACATGTGTATTTGTAATAATATTGATCATGAAATAAATACATATGTTAATTGAAGTTAAACATGTGTTGTTGGATGGTATAACCTTATGTTAACACACGTTTGTTCCTTTGGGAATGTTTAAAGACTGTGTGTTAACTTCATAAAACATATCGTGAATTATTCGGATTTGTGTAGTTTTCCACTCGGGTTTTGTCACGTGTATTGTTGTTTTGTTCATGTGTGGTAATCGGGTAAGCATTATTGGCAAACAACTCCAGTGTAAAGCCCTACCCGTTAAACGGGTGATTATATGATGATTTACGAGGAAATAGACTTAGTCTGGAAGTTTATGAATAAAGGATTACATATTAAATGTGTTTCACAAGTTTTTAGCACATACGCGTCACATTTGAAAACACACGTATAGTCTAGTTAGTTTCGAACACGACAAGAAAACGCCTTCCAAAATCCAAGTTTCAAAAGATTAAGTTCAAGCGTTGCGGAAGCAGTCGAGTCTCATACGTTCGGTTCTTGCTTGGGTACTGATCATCATCCGTATCACATACATGATTTCCTGGGGGTTAAACATGGTCAAAACAACCCAAAAGTTAGTTTAAACAAGTCAATGTAAAGCATGAAAAACACCCAGGAGCGTATCCCTACTCCCATGGGCGTAGCCCTACTCTAACTCAAAATTGGTTTTTGGGCGTATTTGGGGCGTATGGCAGCAGGATTTCATGATTTCAGATAACTTGACAACAGAGTGGCCGTAGCCCTACTCTCCTGGGCGTATCCCTACTCTGCTCAGAAATTGCTGCACGTTTTTACTTAGCATTTTTGCCCATTTTCCTTGCACCAAGCTGCACTTTTCATGCAACTTCAAAACCATTTTAGGGACTTCTTAGAACTCATTTATGGGTCACCATGCATAGTTTCCAAGTGATTAAATCTCGAGTACAATACCTTATTCGGTTTCTAACACTATTACCATAGTGATTTGATTACTTTTCTAATTGACCCGTTAAGGTTTGCATAAATTGAAAACATGAGTTTTTATGATTCCCAAGTTCTAATTGTGATTTATACATACTTGTCAAGCCTTGACTCGACTAAGTGACTTTCCGCCCAAGTCATTTTTTTTGCCGTGATAGCGATGCCTCGTGTCCATGGCCACATGTGCCACTTCTCTCGGTCTTGTTCGCGCGACCCTTATGACTCGCGACATGATTTTGTTTATCCAATGTTTTTCATACCCCTTGGGAGTCACAACAATATCTCGATTACATGACATCCTCATTGTTATACTCTCCTACTATGCATATATGTATATGTTTATGAAGTCATGGTTATGACTTACCTTAGTTCGCGCCCCTTTTTGATTCTAGACTAGCTTAAGATTATTAGCATAAGGTCTACGGATATACTCAAGCAAATAACAACAATTAACATCGGCATAATGTTTACCCGCGGTTTAGGCCCTTGTCTAAGTAGTGTTTTTACCCAATTGACCCGTTAGCCTAATTGGGCTATTGACAACCTTCATCTAAGGCCATTTTCTATAATTAAGAAACTTCGTTAAGCTTCTTTTGTGACACCCCTACAACTAGTTTCCAAATATACATCCAAGATATAACTTAGCATATAAGCATACAAGGTATATATTGATATCTAAGCCATCGAGTGACTCACCTCATGTGTGCTTCCTCTTTACCTCTTTACTTCATTCCGAGATTCCGGCTATCCAAAGTTTCTTGTATTCGCACCTATGAGGTGAACGATCACTTAGGTTGTTAGAACCTAGTCTTTACATGTCTATAAGCATTATTGGTCATGTTTTACCAACAAACATGTTTTCACCAAGTTATCTATGCTCAAGTGAAATCGAGTTTCATTGAGGCATTTTATCAAACACTTGGTAGGCGTGATTTTCCTAACTTTAATTTTAGGACTTAAGGACCTCATGGATCCATCCTTGACCAAGATTAACATTACTAGCATTACAATAAACATCTAAATCATAGTTTATCATTGATAAGTATTAACAAAAGCTAGTATTTCATGCTTTAAAGGTGGTTCCTACCAATCCACCAAGAAACCCAATTCATCTTATATTATCATAAAATACGGTTTAGAAATTTTGGGGTGTTACATCCAGTATCAATATGAGATGATGTGCGTGCTAGTCCTTGGTTTGCGAGTAGATCAAGATGTCATCGATGCAAACAATCACGAATTTGTCTAAGTAGGGCTTGCAGACGCGATTCATAAGATCCATAAAAACCGCATGTGCATTTGTCAAACCGAATGGCATAACCAAAAACTCATAGTGCCCATAACGAGTCCGAAAAGTAGTCTTCGGTATGTCGTCTTCTTGGATCCGCAATTGATGATACCCCGAACGTAGGTTGATCTTCGAATAGTAGTTAGAACCCTGTAACTGGTCAAATAGATCATCGATTCTCGGTAGTGGGTAATTGTTCTTGATGGTCAGCTTGTTCAACTCCCGATAGTCGATGCACATGTGAAAACTTTCGTCCTTCTTCTTCACGAACAAAACCAACGCTCCCCACGTAGAAAAACTCGGTCGAATTAAACCTTTGTCTAACAATTCCTCAAGCTGGTTAGGCAATTCTTGCATCTCGGATGGTGCCAAATGATACGTAGTACGAGCTAGTGGGCAGCTCCTGGGACGAGGTCAATGCGAAACTCGACTTTTCATGGCGGTGGCAGCCATGGAGAGTTTTCTGGAAAAAACATCAGGATAGTCTCGCACTATCGGTATGTCCTCGGGTTTCCGATCTTTAGCATTCTGTTCAACGACGTGTGCCAGGAACGCGACACAACCCTTCCTTAAACATTTCTACGCCTTGATGCAAGATATAACTCGAAGAGTAGATCCCCCACGATCTCCTTGAATCGAGAGGGTTTCACCATTGGACAAGGGGATACGAACCAACTTCTCATGACAGACAATCTCGACACGATTCTTGGATAACCAATCCATGCCAATGACAATATCGAAACTACCCAACTGAATAGGCAGCAGATCAATACGAAAAAAATGATCACCAAGTTCCAAAACACATCCCTTTGCAACTTCCTCACACGAAATTAACTTACCATTGGCCAAGTCTATGGTATAATGTGCATCCAACTTACTCGATTCTAACCTAAGGGATTTCTTAAAGTCCGTGGACCCAAAAATAAAATCAGCGCCTGAATCAAAAAGTACCAATGCATAATGGTTGTTAAGGAGAAACCTACTGTGACAACTGGCAACTTCCGATCAATAACAATGTAATTTTATGTAATTATTTCTTTTCAATATTCTTAATTATTATGTTTCGAAAGTTAACTGATCGTTTAGCAATGGAAACTGTGATAGATCTAATTAACGTGATTTAAACGCGTGTGATATACGCACGCGTCTATCGATGGAAGTAATATTTATTTTGTTCGGTTTAATTGGACTTTTAATTCCGAACGTAATCGACTAATTTTCATGGTACACTGTCGAGCCTAAAAGGGAACCGAGACGTTTTACATTTATTACGGGTTCAGACACGCATTAGACCCTCACCTACAAACCCTACCTATAAAAAAGCTAACCCTTTCCCTTACCCTTCATATTTTGACAACCGCCACCTCTTTCAAACCCATCTCCCTCTCGTTCTCTCTCTAACCCTCTCGCACTCCATCTCCTTCTTCATTTTTCTTTACAATCAGCTGACCACCACCACCTTGGTGGTGTACCGGGCGGCAACACTGTAGTGGTGATGTAGATTTGCCGATATCAAGCCAGGTAGGGCAGCAGTGGTGTTCGATTTTTGCCGCAGTGGTTCGGGAGTGGTGTAGATGATTTTTCGGTGAAGTTTGAGTCCTAGATCAGTGTTTCTGCATCATATCTGATAGTGGTCGTCGTTGTGTCGGCCCCCACGATTGTGATAGATCGATCTGGTAAGGAGTTTTGGAGATGGTTTGGTTCACGGAAAGTGGTACCGGTGATAAGGGGTGGGTTCGAGCTATGGTCCTTGTTACACCTGGGTCGGGTCCGGGTTTTGATAGTGGTTTTGGCTCAGGTAATGGTTCTGGTGATGTTGGGTTTGGATTGGGACATGTTGTCATGGTTGTGTCGCTTTTCATAGATGGCAGTCGGGTTTGGGTTAGGTGACACCGGTCGTGGTCTTTATGGTGTCACGTATGATGGGAGCTGGTGATTGTCGAGGTCGGCATGGGTCTTGGTTCTAACGCCTCAGGTTGTTTTCGTGTTGTCGGGTGATGTTGATGGCTGTAGTGGCCGGTGTTGATCGTGGGGTCGGCCGGGTGTGATGGTTGCTCTCGAGGGTTGTGGCTTTGTGTTCGGTTTTGAGGTTCAGGTCAGATCTGGATCACCGGTTGTGGGTTGCTCTTCAGTTCGGTTGGTCTCGGGTCTGGTTCGGGTCTCGGGTCCAGATGGGTTCGGTGTGGGTTCAACTCGGGTGCGTGCTGGTTACAGTTTGGTGTTCACCAAGTGGTGTTATGTGGCTTTTGGCTCGCGTTTTTGGAGTCTGTTGGACTGGTCGCTGTTCGGTTTGGATCGGGTCTCGGTACGGGTCACGGTCAACCAAGTCAACAGATGGTCAACGGGTCAGCGTTTCGATCTACACGTAGTTCGAAGTGGCTCCGGGTTACGCCCGTGTGATTCGGTATACTTATATTCGTGTTTATTATTATCTTATTTATAGATATCATATATTTATAAATGTTATGTATATGTAAATATTGTTATATTTATGAATATTATAAATTTATAAATATATTGATATGGACGAATTACTTTTAACTCGCGAACGATGCGAATAAAAATAAACGATAACTATATATTATATCGGACGATTTGATAAATGGTTAAATTGACGCAACTTATATCGGACATCGGACTAAATAACATTGGACTACTTTGTCGGACTATCTATATATATATATATATATATATATATATTGCTATATATATAAATAAGTACACATAGGTGAATCGGAATTGTGGATAAAAGGACTTGAGAAATTGTCTTTGAAAGTTGATTTTGGGGAAAACTATAGACAACAGGTGTTGTCTGGTTTGTACAAAAACAGAGGAAACTCTGCCAAAATTTTAATAAAATCAAAGCGTAACGAACTGCTATTTCTATAAATAAATTCCCCTAAGTATTTTGGACAAATGTATTATTATATACGAATCAAAATACTTTTAAGGACTATTTGTTCGTAGCAATAAAGATGGTTTCCAAACAATATTTGAGAAAAAGTAACAAATGTTATTAATCAGTTTTAATAACTAAATTTGTATTTCCTCAAGAAGTATTTTCTAAAATATACTTACACAAAACAAATACATTTATATGATTTACGAGACAAGCTACGATTCAGGATAAGTATACGTTTCGGGGTACTAGTCCAATACGGTTTATACATAAATAGTAACAAGTGTGCAACTTGGGTGCTATGCTGTATGTAACTCGTGAATTAAGATAACTCATGATCGGTTCGTCGAGTTGAAACTTTTTAAGACTCGTGTTGGTACACACGAGTCTAGACAGTCGAATAGATTATCTTTTAAGCGGTTGATAAGTTAGGCTTATGTGTGATAGAATGTTAAGGTGTCCTTTGTTGGTAATTAGGGCGGGCACGAGGAAGTCGGTCGAGGTTTCAGGCTTGTTTGCTAGCTTAGCATGGAAATTAAGGTGAGTTCATGACCCCACTTTTTTATCGTTTTTATAAATGCTTTCGGGGGGAAGACATGCTTCTTTTATGAAAATCTGATGAAATTAAAGTGATCAAGTTTTGGGAAAAAGTTTAACATTTCAAACACTTTGAAAAATCGTACATGGGAAATCAAATGGGTTGCGTGAGTGTCTCGGCCCCACTTTAAGTCTTTGCGTTTCGGGGGAGACACATGCTTTATACTTATTTCATAAAATATCATGTTATACTAGGGTTAAATTCTTTTGTACTATACGATACGTAAAGTCCCGGGGAAACCATGAATGTGAGGGGCACAACGGGGGAAATGTGGATAGATCTATTGGGACTGACAGACCCCACTCGTCGGCTGGGAGCCGGGCGGGTCATATTGTCTCGGTCATAACGCTACCGTGGGACGGTGGTGCATATCGTTTCGGGCAAAATCATATATCGTTGTCTATAATGGTTTCCAGGTCGTAGTAGTATCATTCATGCGTCTAGCTAACGCTATCATCTTAACATAGTAGTAACATGATAGATCTTTCAAAACTTGTGGAAATGTTTTTGTAAGACTTTATTCCTGGTTTGGAATAACATAACTTTATTCCCTGGTTTGGGGTTACGTAACTTGTTCCTGGATTTGGACTACATAGATTTCGGGTTGAAACGATTTCGGGTTAAACTTAACATTTGGTTTCGCAAACTTATGAACTCACCAGCTTTATGTTGACTTTTAAAGCATGTCTTTCAATTTTAAACTTTGGTAACGACACGGTTGGAGTGGGCGACGTCTTGGGATCGGGGATCCTAGAGGGTTTGAAATGGCGTTCAGGAATCATAAAGGTCTTAGATGCAACTTTCTGCTATGCGGCGAAGCTACCAAACGTCACAACCGACGAGGGAAAAGTCGGGGTGTGACAGTTTGGTATCAGAGCCATAGGTTTTAGCCAATTAGGTGTCTGTGTAGATATCTAGGCTTTATCCTGAGTTTGTTTTGAGATAGGGACCAAAACATCTAAGACAATATTTAGCATGAGCGCCTAGGAACTGAAATTCCAACCATTGCCAAAGTAGTGACATGACTAGTGGTGTGTTACACTAGCTCAACGTACATTTCTTCTTCGTAAGAAACATATACTTTTCTTATGTGAATAGTCAGTATTTTTCTAAAATGGTATATAGAAAGGATAATAACACGTAGTGGTTAGGCATACCTCACTGGTGACTGGTGAGTCATCGCTTTAGATATTAGAGTGGTTATTCACATAGAGTTAGATGAGTCATTGTTTCTTGGTATGAGGAACAATTTACTTGCTTATATATCGTGTGCATTTTCGTAAAGTATACATAACTACGTTTTGTTAATAATACGTATCACCAATGGTTGTCGACTCAAGCTTGGACGTATCTAGAACGCTCACACGTGTCGTGTTAGTTGGACGAGTTGGCAAAGGGATTGTTGCAGCATCTGCGGTCTCGCATCCCTGGTTCGGAGCATGCTATGTCGTCAGGGTCGACTTGGGTCAGAAACGTCTTTATGAGGAACCTCGTTTTGCCGATGATGCTGAGAAGCTGGAATGCGGATGGGAAGATCACCGGAAAGGTGGCGCACACAACAAACATATTATTATGTAATATATATATATATATATATACGTGTTACTATGTGGATGTAATGAGTGCTTGTGATATACTCATGATGGAGGTTAATAGGATGATCTTGTGAGGTAAATTTTCGATAACATAGACGTCACGTTATTGCAAATTTACAGGCACTTGATAATTCTAAGAAATTCTATCGTGAGGGTATCTATATTGTCATATATTGTTGTATATATAAATAGGAGATAAGGGTTATTCATTCTCTTGTTGTTGCGGACGTGATTGCCAATTCTCCCCTGTTCATGTCATTTGTGACTTCGATTTTCTTAACCAGTTTAAGATCTTGATGATCTTGTTTCTTGAGCTTTGTTTTAGAACCTAGTTATATCGTTTGAGTACAATTTACGTCTCTCTTCTTTTATGTGTGTAGCCTTCAACAACAATCGTAAAGGGATCTAATTTTTGTTGATTCCTTATCTTTCCGCTGAACTAAACACGCAATTTTGTACACGTGTCAACTTTTGGATGTTTGGATTCTTAAATTTTGTGAAGGTTCATTGTAGGGCTTCACATCGAACAAAAGTTTCATTTATAATTTGTTTATCATTATGTTGCTCGTAATGCTTGCATTCTAGTCTTGATGTGTCAGCCCATTGTGGGCATTGAATTTTTTGATACTTCGTCGATGAGTTTCTTTAAAGTCGACACTTCAGTTTAATCGAATTGTTGGAATTTGATACAGCATCTTGTGGTGAATATTCATTCGACTAGTTTTAGTGGCTGATTTTATTTGGCATGCCACATTTTCATCAGTTTGTTTTTTTATTGTCTTAAATCTAAACACGCCTTGCGGTGTGTAATGTAAAAGTTGGGGCACTAGTTGCTTCGTTTGAGGTGCTCCAATAGTATCATTGACAAAGTTATTGTCTACAGTTTGCATTCAGTTGATTTTGAAACTTTATCTCGTATCATTTGTACCGATCAGTCCGTTGACTATTTTGGTTTACTCCCATTGGTTCTTCGAACATATCCTACCTTAATATTTGAGGACAAAATTTCTGTAACATGGGGAGAATGTGACAACTGGCAACTTCCGATCAATACCAATGTAATTTTAAGTAATTATTTCTTTTCAATATTATTAATTATTAAGTTTCGAAAGTTAACTGATCGTTTTAACAATGGAAACTGTGATAGATTTAATTAACGTGATTTAAACGCGTGTGTTGAACGCACGCGTCTATCGATGGAAGTAATATTTATTTTGTTCGGTTTAATTGGACTTTTAATTTCGAACATAATCGACTAATTTTCATGGTAAACTATCGAGCCTAAAAGGGAACCGAGAGGTTTTACATTTATTACGGGTTCAGACATGCATTAGACCCTCACCTACAAACCCTACCTATAAAAAGCTAACCCTTTCCCTTACCCCTAATTTTTTGACAGCCGCCACGTCTTTCAAACCCATATCCCTCTCGTTCTCTCTCTAACCCTCTCGCACTCCATCTCCTTCTTCATTTTTCTTTACAATCAGCTGACCAACACCACCGTGGTGGTGTACCGGGGCGACAACACAGTAGTGGTCATGCAGATTTGCCGATATCAAGCCAGGTAGGGCAGTAGTGGTGTTCGATTTTCGCCACAGTGGTTCGGGAGTGGTGTAGATGATTTTTGGGTTATGTTTGAGTACTAGATCAGTGTTTCTGCATCATATCTGATAGTGGTCGTGGTTGTGTCGGCCCCCCACGATGGTGATAGATCGATCTGGTAAGGAGTTTAGGAGATGGTTTGGTTCATGGAAAGTGGTACCGTTGATAAGGGGTGGGTTCGAGCTATGGTGCTTGTTACACCTTGGTCGGGTCTGGGTTTTGATAGTGGTTTTGGCTCAGCTAATGGTTCTGGTGGTGTTGGGTTTGGATTGGGACATGTTGTCGTGGTTGTGTCGCTCTGCATAGATGGTAGTCGGGTTTGGGTTAGTGAAACCGGTTGTAGTCTTTATGGTGTCACGTATGATGGGTGCTGGTGATTGTCGAGGTCGGCATGGGTCCCGGTTCTAAGGCCTCAAGTTGTTTCCGTGTTGTCGGGTGACGTTGATGGCTGTGGTGGCCGGTGTTGATCGTGGGGTCGGGCCGGGTGTGATGGTTGCTCTCGAGGATTGTGGATTTGTGTTCGGTTTTGAGGTTTGGGTCAGATCTGGATCTCCAGTTGTGGGTTGCTCTTCAGTTCGGTTGGTCTTAGGTCTGGTTCGGGTCTCGGTTCTAGATGGGTTCGGTGTGGGTTCAACTCGGGTGCGTGCTGGTTACGGTTTGGTGTTCACCAAGTGGTTTGATGTGGCTTTTGGCTCGCGGTTTTGGAGTCTGTTGGATCTTGTCGCTGTTCGGTTTGGATCGGGTCTCGGTACGGGTCACGGTCAACCAAGTCCACAGATGGTCAACGGGTCAGCGTTTCGATCTACACGTAGTTCGAGGTAGCTCCGGGTTACGCTCGTGTGATTCGGTATACTTATATTCGTGTTTATTATTATCTTATTTTTAGATATCATATATTTATAAATGTAATGTATTTGTAAATATTGTTATATTTATGAATATTATAAATTTATAAATATATTGATATGGTCGAATTACTTTTAACTTGCGAACGATGCGAATAAAAATAAACGATAACTATATATTATATCGGACGATTTGCTAAATGGGTAAATTGACGGAACTTATATCGGACATCGGACTAAATAACATTGGACTACTTTCTCGGACAATATATATATATATTGCTATATATATATAAATAAGTATACATAGGTGAATCGGAATTGTGGATAAAAGGACATGAGAAATTGTCTTTGAAAGTTGATTTTGGGGAAAATTGTAGACAACAGGTGTTGTCTGATTTGTACAAAAACAGAGGAAACTCTGCCCAAATTTTTATAAAATCAAAGCGTAACGAACTGTTATTTCTATAAATAAATTCCCCTAAGTGTTTTGGATAAATGTATTATTATATACGAATCAAAATACATTTAAGGACTATTTGTTCGTAGGAATAAAGATGGTTTCCAAACAATATTTGAGAAAAAGTAACAAATGTTATTAATCAGTTTTAATAACTAAATTTGTATTTCCTCAAGAAGTATTTTTTAAAATATACTTACACAAAAAAATACATTTATATGATTTACAAGACAAGCTACGATTCAGGATAAGTATACGTTTTGGGGTACTAGTCCAATATGGTTTATACATAAATAGTAACAAGTGTGCAACTTGGGTGCTATGCTGTATGTAACTCGTGAATTAAGATAACTCATGATCAGTTCATCGAGTTGAAACGTTTTAAGACTCATGTTGGTACACACGAGTCTAGACAGTCGAATAGATTATCTTTTAAGCGGTTGATAAGTTAGGCTTATGTGTGATAGACTGTTAAGGTGTCCTTTGTTTGTAATTAGGGCGGGCACGAGGAAGTCGGTCGAGGTTTCAGGCTTGTTTGCTAGCTTAGCATGGAAATTAAGGTGAGTTCATGACCCCACTTTTTTATCGTTTTTATAAATGCTTTCGGGGGGGAAGACATGCTTCTTTTATGAAAATCTAATGAAATTAAAGTGATCAAGTTTTGGGAAAAAGTTTAACATTTCAAACACTTTGAAAAACCGTACATGTGAAATCAAATGGGTTGCGTGAGTGTCTCGGCCTCACTTTAAGTCTTTGCGTTTCGGGGGAGACACATGCTTTATACTTTTTTCATAAAATATCATGTTATACTAGGGTTAAATTCATTTGTACTATACGATACGTAAAGTCCCGGGGAAACCATGAATGTGCGGGGCACAACGGTGGAAATGTGGATAGATCTATTGGGACTGACAGACCCCACTCGTCGGCTGGGAGCCGGGGGGTGCATATTGTCTCGGTCATAACGCTACCGTGGGACGGTGGTGCATATCGTATCGGGAAAAATCATATATCGTTGTCTGTAATGGTTTCCAGGTCGTAGTAGTAGCATTCATGCGTCTAGCTAACGCTATCATCTTAACATAGTAGTAACATGATAGATCTTTCAAAACTTGTGGAAATGTTTTTGTAAAACTTTATTCCTGGTTTGGAATAACATAACTTTATACCCTGGTTTGGGGTTACGTAACTAGTTCCTAGATTTGGACTACATAGATTTCGGGTTGAAACGATTTCGGGTTAAACTTAACAATTGGTTTCGCAAACTTATGAACTCACCAGCTTTATGTTGACTTTTTAAGCATGTCTTTTAGGTTTAAACTTTGGTGATGATACGGTTGGAGTGGGCGACGTCTTGGGATCGGGGATCCTAGAGGGTTAGAAATGGCGTTCAGGAATCATAAAGGTCTTAGATGCAACTTTCCGCTGCGCGGCGAAGCTACAAAACATCACAACCGACGAGGGAAAATTCGGGGTGTGACACCTACCGGTAACCATGTGCGGATCTTCGCGTGCTTCATTGGCTCCTAACACGAATGCTCATCCGCGATCTTGATCCTTAGCCTTTTGGAAATCCTTGCGGAAATGACCGGTTGCACCACATTCATAACACTCGGTTTTAGCATGAGGAGTGTTGGTGGCTTTGGCATTGCAGTTAGTAGTTTGGTGACCCCGGCGGTTATAGTTCTGGCATAGAATACTCTCACATGGGTCGACATGGTGGTTATTGCACTTGCTGCAATAAGGATGGGGTCCGTTGTATTTCCGTTTAGGCTCCACAACAGTGGTGGCAACAAAAACCTTCACTGAGTCTTCGCATTTGTGGGAGTAGTTCTTACCCTTCTTGGAGCCAAATCGCTTGCGCTTGTCCCCAGAACTCTCACCAGCAACTTCAACCTTACGGTTCAGAGAACCCATACAAACAACATCATCGGTGTGACTATGAGCCAGTGTAACAGCACTCTGGATGGTAGTGGGTGTAGACGCATTGACCATGCTTCGAATCTTAGGAGAGAAACCCCAAATATACCGTTCGACTTTCTTATATTCAGGAGTGACCATGTGGGGCACAAGTAGAGAGAGCTCGTGGAAACGGGTAGTGTAAGAAGTCAAATTAGCAGCCACCATAGAGAGATTCCATAATTTTGCTTCAAGCTTTTGCAGTTCGCTCCTAGGACAGTACTTTTCTATGAGTAGAGTTTTTAGATCAGTCCAACTGAGGCTGTAGGCCGCGTCTCTACCCAAGGTTTGCACTTAGAGATTCCACCAGGTAAAAGCTTCATCTTGGAAAGTGCAAGTAGAGTACTTCACTTTCTGATCCTCGGAACAACCACTAATGTCAAGAACTGACCCAGTCTTCTCAATCCAACGGACAATCCCAACAGCACCTTCGGTACCACAAAAATTCCATGGTTTGCAAGCGATGAAAGTTTTTACGAGCATCCTTGAATAGGGTTTTCAACTTTTGTGTATACAATAGTAAATATTATCAACACAAAAATTCACGTAGGGGTAGTAAGTAGAGAATTTAGACCCAAAAATTTCTACCGTTGTCCATATCGCTTCCCCATCGGCGACCAGTACCTCCAGAACCGCCGCTAGAATCAGCTCGAGCCGCGTCATGTCGAGCAATAACTTCAGCAATTACTCTAAACAGCTCAACGGGAGTGGCTGGAAGTGGCTCGCCATCGTTGGTTCTTGCAATTGTCGGGTTCGCATGTTTTCCTTCTAATACATCACATATCAAATGTATAAGACATATATTTCACAAATATTGTCATGCATACAAATATAACAACCAAATATAAACATGAATAGCAAGTCAATCACAACCACAAGACAAAAGAATAAATAGGGCACATCATAAATTAAAAATACCATACAACCATTTTATTCCATAACGTTGTTCAAATACATCAATTGTTCTGTTACAAAAGATAGACGACCTAGCCGTCCGTGTCCAACCCACAAGTACAAAATAAAACGTAATAAAGTACATCCATGAAACCTCCTAAGAAGACAAAAATCGAAAAGCGGCAGCAAAGGCAGCTAGTGCAGATTTCATTCGCGGGTCCAACTCGGTCATCCTTAGCTCCAGCACCTCCAAACGTCTCTCTTCCTCCACCCGTACTATAGCAGCTGCAAGCCTCCCCTGATCAGCCTCCGATGCATGATCCTCCAACTCCCAAATGCGAACACCCAAGATCACCAACTGCGAATCGTGAGACAGAAGAACATTACGCTCCGTGTATATTGGCTTGCCAGAAGATCCACCTAGGGTCATCGCCTCCTTGTCTTCCTCCTCGTCCCGATGCGCGAGGTCACCCATGTGAGTAGGGAGGTAAGGCCACTTGCGGGCCTGTGATCACCTCAGGCACGGGTACGTGTGCTTCATCTGCAGGCTGCTCCGGTATGGGGTCAACAGGATGGTCGGGCTTGCGGGGAACGACAGGGTCGGCGGGCACTACAGAAACTGGAGTAAGAGCGGGGATAGCAAGGACGATCGGCTGTTGCACCCACTTTCGGGGAGTGCACCTATGGCGTACACCGTCTGGGAAGTGGCAGAAAGTGCGAAATGAGGGTGTCGGGTCCGAGGTAAGCTGTGCCGTAGGAGGAATCACCGCGGGATGGACTTCAGGGTCAGCAACAGCAGGAGGGACGTCATCCTTGGTGTCGTCGTCCAAGACACGGTGATCCGCGGGTTTGGGTTCCACGTCCATGTCAGAGTCGTCCGTGATGAAGCCGCCAAAAAGGTGCGGAAAATTAGGTGCTGCATACGGAATAGGAGTAGGCTGCGCATGAGCGACTTGCTGGGTGTTCTCCTCTGGAGGGACATCAACAGGGAAATCATCCACAGAGTCAGAGAGTAGAGTGTGGTCAACGGAGATTGCCATGATCCTGTCAAATGCATGCATATATATAAATATATATATATATATATATATATATATATATATATATGAGTGAATCATGAATGTTAATGAATGAACTACTATACCCGTGTGTCGTCGTGGAGCAGCTTGAGATTTGAGAGGTGCAAGGCGAGGTAATGTGGTACTTTGTGAAAATGTTTCGAAAATGTTTTGGTTATAGTTTACTCAAAAGAATCTTAGTTCGCTATAACCTTCTGCTCTGATACCAATCTGTCACACCCCGCCAAGGTAGAAACATGGGGATGTGATTCGAAAGGTTTTAAAGCACAAGGTTCGAGCAACACATAAGATGTAAATTAAAGAGATACCACCAAAAGATAAACATTGCCATAAATTATTAGGGATAACATAATATTTTCTGAAATTTCATGGTACAAACGCCAAGACGTAATATAGCTAACATAACCCAACCAATGATGGTACCACATAGTGCATGCTCAAACCCTTCCCTCAAGTCTCCGCCCCGCATAGTTAGTTACCTGAAAACATGCATAAAATATTTGTCAACATAATGTTGGTGAGTTCACAGGTTTTAGTGTACTATGTAAGGTGCTCGTGAAATTCGTGTATGACCAATCATAGGCTAGCTAAGTGAATGATTACTGTGCAAACCATGAGTCCCATAACCAAACCTCTTGAATATTGTGCCTCGCGCATTGTACAATAAAGACAACGTATGTTTAGTAGAATACTAACACCCTTTTGTATTTAACTGGTTAGAGTGACTAACCAAGTGTTGGGGTGTCAATCCCAATAGATCTACTAAAGTGTTCCATGGCTTTTGATAGCTAATGGTTATAGTGTAAATGTAAGTACGAGGACTGTTGAGCTCATGAACCGAATGTCTCATGTTCCACATGGTAGTCACGATAGAATATCACACCAAAATGAAATGTACTAAAATGTAGCATGTTTATTCCCCAAAATGGAAAACGGTAAAATGGAGCCATGAAACTCACCTGGTAACTGAAGACAAGGTCTGGAAAATCAGAATAACAACTATCCCAATAAGTGATACCCTATGATTATCAAGGACATAGTCGTACGTTCTTGTCGTTCACCATACAAGTTGTTCACTCGACTTGTGGACCCTTATGTTAGTTATATGTGGGCCATTGTTCGTGCATGTGACAATTATTTCATGTTTTACGTGTACTTTGTAGAATGCACTGTTTCATGAATATTGGGCGTTTTATTGTAGAAACGCATTTAATAAAATGGGCCCCACATGTTATCATGAGTTATGGAATATTCCGAATTTAATATTTGTGGTGTTTTCTTTGTAAAAACGGATGTTTGGCATGTGTTATATTATTACAATATTAAGGTGGTGATTAACACATGTTAGGATCATTTTAACATACGTTTTTGTGTGAGGTCCGAAACCTAACTAGTAAGTTTGATCATGTTCCGAATCTAGGCATAACATATTCGTCTATCTTATGTGCATAAATGTGTACGAATGTGTTCATAAGTGTGTAGGTGCGTCTTTTTGAAAAACCGTATATATGTACAGTTTGTAAATGTGAGGTAGATTCGTATATTCCTACATGTCATGTTTAAGTTTTGAAAGCACCAAGTCATTGTTATCCGACTAATACCATAGACATTTACAGGCCTCTAGTCTAGTGAGCCATCATCCAAGTTGATCATAGCAAAATGCGGGGGGTCGCTTATGAGTGTATGTGTATTAAAATGGAATAACTTCATGAAATCAAAAACCGCATTTAGCTAATCTACAATCGGTTAAATGTGTGTAGGCCGATTAGTTTAGACAAAAGGTCAAGCGGGTCGGGTGCACAAAGGAATGGGCCGATGGTTATAGATCAATAGAGAATTCATAGGTAGTTAGTGTACCTATTCGAAATAGAGATGGATCTGTAACATCGCAAAAATTTCCCCAAATTTTTGTTCATAAAAACCCTTATTTTTTTATATATTTTTAAAATGTTCCTAAACCTTTATTTCCCCACCACATAACTTATATATATATATATATATATAAAGGTATATACATGATAATAATAATAATAATAATAATAATAATAATTTTCTGATATTATTAAGGTAAATATATATATATATATATATATATATATATATATATATGTAATATTTATGCAAGACAACAACCATCTTAACCAAAACCATAACCAACCCCAAACCCACCCTTTTTCTAAATCAGAAGCCCAATCAGAGCCCAAGCCCCGGCCCAGATCCTAGCCCAGTACCCGGCCCACACCCTCCTTCCCCTTAGAAAAAAAATGTTTGAAAAATAATGTTAGGGACGGGGATCGAACCCGGGTCCCTAACCGGTTCAACCTCAGCACACAACAACACCACCACTGCACCACGTAATGCTTTGTGTTAGAACTAGAACTTATTTATTTTTAAACACTTCCTAAAAACACTAAATACTCGCTGCAGACCCCAGACTCACGATTGAATATGAAAACCTTTGACCAAAAAATCAAACATCCATATAGTGAATCAAATTAATGTGTTCTCAATCTGGATTTGGTAAATTTCTGGATTGACTCGCGTCTATAACAGTACTAGCGGCCATAACAGGTTCCTAATCACGCATTTAGGCCGTGATTAGTGGGTTAATTATAATCATTCCCAAATTGGTTTATAGCTTCCTTATGTCACCATCCAATCTGCTTATATAAGATGAATTATCGCAATTAAATCTGCATACATACACCTCTATATGCGACTAGAATAACCCTTCCATAACCTATCATTTTCGTGCCCTCAATCACCCTGAATTGAAGCCGGTTGGCCGTGACCTTGTACTCGCCTTGCAGCCCCATTCGGTACACCTTAATCTCTCTCTTTTTTTTTTTATGATTTTGGATCGGTTTTTATAGAGTAATGAAAGCCCTATCATCTCGGCTCTTAACTGTATCGATTGATGGGTCAATTGTATTGCTTAAGAGTTAGGGTTCATAAGGATTATATTGGGGATAATCTGATTTAACACAACCAATGCTTAAGTATTTTCGAAGCCCATAAAATTCACAAAAGAGCCCCCAGACCAACTGGTTCTGGGCGTGCTTCTGCATAAGCAAGGTCAGGGGTTCGAGTCTTGGAGGGGACTGAATCTGTTATATTCTTTTTTTATGCAGTTTTCTTTTTATTCTTAATTATATATATAACATGTATAAGTACATTTAATTATTAAAAATAGCAATCTTAGTTCAAAATTTTTTTATAAAAATTTTCCCAGCTTTCCAAGACTCTAAAATTTATATTTATAAATTTATTTTTATGAAAAATATTTATTTATTATTTTTAATGTATTTATTTTCTTTAAATAGTAATTAATTCATAAAAAAATCATTTTTAATCATTTTAACACCAAAATTTTTGTAGGGATATTTATAACCATATAAAATGTTTTGGTAGTTTAATTTTCTATAAAAATACTATTTTTATCCAGTTTTACAATTAATTATATTTAATTGTTTTAATTCAATTAAATTCGCTTTTAAATGAAACTAGCTTCATAAAATTTCAAACAAAAATATTTTAAACTTATAAACCCACGAACTTTTTAGAAATTAATTTTAATTTCAGAAAAATATTTATTAAGTATTATTAATGAATTTATTCTTCTTTAATAGTAATAAATTCACAATAAATCCATTTTCATTATTTTTGCAACAAAATTTCACATAAATTATCTTTTGATCATTTAGAACAGAAATACAAATTTTAGTTCGAAATTTCTTTAATTTTAATATTTTTAGATATTAAAATTATATTTTGACGAATAGAAATAAAAATACTAAATACTCAGTTTTTGAGAAAATAATTTTATAAAAATTATTTTCATACTTAAAATCTTATAATGTTACTATCCTTAATCAAAAAAAATCTACTAATAGTTTTTTAATTATTTGTTTTTTTCCGAATTTCTTTTATTTATTAACAATTTACCTAATTAACAATTAAACAAATACTTATCCCCAAATTAGGAACCCTAGCACATTCTAGACTAGAAAACTTAGACTTATTAAGTTTTCCCCAACACTTATTTATTACCTTGAATTAGGGTGATACTTGGATACACACGAGCCACATTTACCTATATAACAAGGGTCTTCATTCAAACACTAAGGTGAGTTTACATAGCCCCTTTACTCTATTTTCACTATTTTTGGGGTGAAACATGTTTAAACATTTTATACTATCATTTACTCATATTTACTTGTGATTCAATTACAACATCATTCTATCATTTGACTGTAACAAAAAGACACAGTACAATCATTAACAATGATCAAGCCGCTTGTTTAGATTATAGCGCTATAGGTCTGACAAACCCATCCCCCCGCATAAATTCAGGGATGATCGATAACAGTAACAACATTTAACTAACTTGCGAGTTAGTCATCAGTCGACACAAGGTTTGGTTGTACAAAGACGCATTGTTACATGTCGGCATCATACTCTATCATCATACAACTGTGAATGTTGTATCAACTATTGTTATCAATTATATTCAAAAACCTATGTATTCTCACCAACTTTTGTTGACCCAAAATATTTTCAAACTTAACATGTTTCAGGTTTTACTTGCTTGAAGATTTGAGTTAACGCTTGAAGATGTGTGCATAGTATTATTCATTTTGATGTACGAATTCTTGTAGAACAATTGTATGTAATTTATTTAAATCATTTAATGAAATTTATTATTCACCATGAGCTACTGAACAATCATCACTACGTGACATTCCGATGTTTCCGCCATCGGTTGGGGTGTTACAGATTGGTATCAGAGCCATGGTTATAGGGAATTAGGTTATTAGAAAAATAATCTAGTCTATAACCATAGGATTATAACCAGTACTTACTCCTTTTACTTGCTATTCTCTATCTCCCTCCTACTTCTTATCCCTACTTTCATCCTTACAAGAAGGTTGCTCCCCATCACTGGATCTACTCTTAGACTAATAGGACAAAATCCTCAGGCTTAGCCTGAACCACCTTGAGATCTCGTCGAAGTTCTAGATTTTAATAACGAATACGTGCAATCTGGAAGGGTGAACGCCTGTATTCTGAGTCTTCTGTCTAGGCTGGCATTGCGCATATATCCCAATCAGACAAGGGACCCGGATGCCTACCTGGGAATTCTCGGGATGAGTGTTCACCTATAGGCTAAAGCATGTCTTCATTATGTTATTAGAACCTAGAATCTTTGATAAGTCAACGTTTTGGTTTATTCGTTTTAATTAATGAATAAATGATTACATTCCTTATATAACCTCATTCATTTCATTGTGTCTCTTACAGATCATGCCTCCACGTCGCAGTGCTCGCAATAACAATGGTGGTAATCATGAGGAAGGAAATAACAACAATAACAACCACGACAACCATAACAACAACAACAACAACAATGGCATTGATGCCCAACTGGCTGCGATCATTTCCCAACAAATGGCACAGCAGATCGCGACTCTGGTCGCTAACTTATTGGCTCAAGTCCTACAAATGAACGGTAATGGAAACGGAAACGAAAACGGAAACGGCAATGGAAACCACAATGGGAACGGGAATGGAAACGGAAACGGTCTCCCAGCTTGCACTCTTATACACTTTAATTCTTGTAATCCCCCTAAGTTCAGTGGAGAAGAAGGAGCTACAGGACTCCTACAATGGTTTGAGGGTATTGAAAATACCTTTATTAACAGTGAGTGTCCCAATAACTTTAAGGTCCGTTATGCCATGAGTGTTCTTCACAAACGAGCACTCACTTGGTGGAATGAGGAAAAGCGCACTCGAGGAGCTGAAGTTGCACTTACTATGACCTGGGATCAAATCAAAGAGATAATGAAAGATGAATTTTGCCCACGTAATGAGGTCAAGAAATTAGAGGACGAGTTCCACACCCTTGCTCAGGATAGTGGGGAAAACCTTGCTTATAATACCCGCTTCCATGAGCTCAGTCTGTTATTGCCCCATAAGGTCAATCCGCTACCTGTAGCCATTGAGAAATATATCGGTGGTTTACCCATGCAGATTCAGGACACGGTATGGGGAAGGAACCCTACTACCCTTGAAGAGGCGAAACGTCTAGCAGCTACCTTAACTGATAATCACGTAAAGAACGGGACCTTAGTTCGGAAAGGCAATAAAGCAAGTATTGTAGCCGCGGTAACTACTGAGAATCAGAAGCGTAAGGCCAGGGATCCTGATGTCAACCTCACTACACAAGCTTCTAACAAGAAACCCTATATAGGAAACTATCCATTGTGTAACACATGCAACCGACATCATCCCACTGCTTCAGCGTGTCGCTTGTGCACCAATTATGGAAAGTATGGCCATCTGGTCAACACATGTCGTGAGACCCCAAATCCTAATGCCAACCAACCCACCAACCCTGCTCAGGCTACTAATCCTAATCGATACAACTATGGTTAATGCTATGAATGTGGAGACCCAAATCACTTCCGTAACCGATGCCCTAAACTAAACAGAGATCAAGACCCTCCAGCTACCTAACAGCAAGTCTCACCATTTGACTATTGGTTACTTTTATTCTATGTATTGACGCTATTTGAATAATAAATTCTAGTATTTAAATTTTTGTTTGAGAGTTGTTTACATGGTATAATCACAACACTTGAATGCATACTTGTTTAAATGTGAACTAATACAACTACAACTCATATACTGTGCTTGTTATACTTATAAATTTGCTTGCATAAACATGTTATAAATTTGCAATCTATGTGTATAATAATTGCTGCACTCAATAGAGGTTACCATGCCTTTTTCAACAGTCGGGAGAGGCCCTACAACCTGCTCCACGACTGGTGGAGGCTATCGAACCTACTCAACGATTGGTAGAGTTCATTATGCCTTTTCAACAGTCGGGAGAGGCCCTACAACCTACTCCACGACTGGTGGAGGCTATCGAACCTGCTCAACAATCGGTGGAGTCATAGAAGCAAAACTTTAATGTAAGGTAAATTGGTGATTGCGGTCCGAAACGTAATCAATGAATTTACAGGTACGTTAAGGTAGTGTGAAATTCTATCAAAGTTCCGGGGAAATAACCAAATGTAAACTCTAGTTAGCTGGTGGTTCATCAACCCACACAAAACACGAGACGGTTTATTCTATTCATGTCATGCTATAACCCAATTTCACAACAATTTTCATTTTTGCCCAATCACCTTCAACCCTATGTTTTTAATAAACTTCGGGATGAAGTTTCCAAAAGTAGGGGAGACTGTAACATCGCAAAAATTTCCCCAAATTTTTGTTCATAAAAACCCTTATTTTTTTATATATCTTTAAAATGTGCCTAAACCTTTATTTCCCCACCAAATAACTTATATATATATATATATATATATATAAAGGTATATACATGATAATAATAATAATAATTTTCTGATATTATTAAGGTAAATATATATATATATATATATATATATATATATATATATATATATGTAATATTTATGCAAGACAACAACCATGTTAACCAAAACCATAACCAACCCCAAACCCACCCTTTTTCTAAATCAGAAGCCCAATCAGAGCCCAAGTACCCGGCCCAATCCCTCCTTCCCCTCAGAAAAAAAATGTTTGAAAAATAATGTTAGGGACGGGGATCGAACCCGGGTCCCTAACGGGTTCAACCTCAGCACACAACAACACCACCACTGCACCACGTAATGCTTTGTGTTAGAACTAGGACTTATTTATTTTTAAACACTTCCTAAAAAAACTAAATACTCGCTGCAGATCCCAGACTCACGATTGAATATGAAAACCTTTGACCAAAAAGTCAAACATCCATATAGTGAATCAAATTAATGTGTTCTCAATCTGGATTTGGTAAATTTCTGGATTGACTCGCGTCCATAACAGTATTAGCGGCCATAACAGGTTCCTAATCACGCGTTCAGGCCGTGATTAGTGGGTTAATTATAATCATTCCCAAATTGGTGTATAGCTTCCTTATGTCACCATCCAATCTGCTTATATAATGTTAGGATCTGAGTTTGATTGTTTTGATTATGTTTAACTAAATATGATATAAGTGAAACGAAAATAGAATGAAAGTGCAGCGGAATAATAAACTGTTAATCAAAACAAGAGAGTAAATGTTTTTAGATCGAATGCTTTCATTTATCTAAAAGATTACAATCGTACAATTACTCCCCCTCAGCCTGATCACACAGTGTTTGTCTGAGAGAATGTTTGTGTGTGTGATGCAATAGAACAGTACAAGCACTGTTCTATTTATAGACAGACTCAAAACACTGATGACCTAAGCTGACGTCACCTAAGACAGTGACCTCTAACAGAATAACAAACATAAACATCTGCCTATTACAAACTACTGTTACATTGAAAGCACTGATAGTAAACAGCTGTTGTAGGAAAACTCTGATGGTCTTGTATCCACTGCTGGAGCCTAAGTGCTGTTGGTTCCAGCAGTGCTTTGGTCTTCAGTACTTGAATCAGCAGTTGTTCTTCATCAGACCTTTGGTCAGCAGTTGTTCTTCATCAATTGTTTATTCAGCAGTTCTTTGTATCAGCAGTTATTAAGCAGTTGTTTGGATAGAACAGTTGTTAGAGTCAGCAGTCTTTTGGGAGAAGTAAGTGTAAAGACTGTTTATTGAAAGGATCAACTGTTAGCATATTTTGGCTTTCCAATCATCTGTTCTTCTCCAGGTCAGCAGACCCAACAATCTCCCCCTAGAACAGATGATGCCAAAACTCAGCTTTATTTATTGATCTTTATTCCTCATCAGACTTTCTCTGATTTGACCTTTGAATTGTAATTCAAAGTTCAGAGCAAACAAGTCTTCTTCATCTATTTCTAGTTCCAGATTTAGCAGTGTATGGTGATCCTCTGCACATAGACTGTAAGCATCATCCATGCTGATCTCCTGAACCCTTCCATCTGACCTGAGCAATGTCAATTCATGGTTGTCTTTGTTGACTTTCCATTTTAGAATCTTTGAGTCAGTGGATTTGCTGAGTTGAATCTTTATTCTTGATGAGTTGGGTGATGGTGGTCTTCCAATGAGTTCTCTGAGTTTCTCTGTTGTAGGATCAGAGAAAAAATGTACTTGATTGAAGAGCCCTTCCTTGATGAATGTATCAGCAAACTTCCTCTGATCTTCCTCTGACATTTCCTTCTGTTTCTTGAACTGTCTTCTTGCAGCAGTTGTTAGATCAGAGGTGTCAAGTAAGCTGTCCAAGGTAAAGGTCTGTTGGGGTCTCTTCATTATTGGCTCATCAGTGTAAACAGGTTTTCTTGGTAGGCTGGGATCCTTCTTTCTGTTTTCTTCCAGACTTTTGTATGTCTCAACCAACCTTAGCTCAGACCATCTAGAAACTGACCTCATTTCCCCATAGTTGGCAGCTACTATCTCTTGCCTCATCCTTTTAAACTTTAAGGCTCTGACTGGGTCTCTGCCTTTGCCAAAATTAGGAGTAGAGACTTTAGCCTTGGGGTCTTTGGCCATTTCTTCAATTCTGAGAAGTTCTTCTCTCAATGCATGTGTGGTCCAGCCATTGAACTGCTTCTTGGTTGCTTTGTAAGGCTTGGTTGCCATAATCTGTTCCAGAAGAGAATCCCTTACCTCCTTTTCCAAGTCACCACTAAGAGGCATGGAGGACATGGAGTTGCTCAGGGTCTTAGCAAAGTCTTCAATCCTTCTGAGTTTGCTAAGCTCTGCTGAATGGATGCCCTGAGCAGTCCTGTCATCCTTCCCTTTGCATTTCTCCCTAATGATGGCATCCACCTGTTCACCCTTGTATTTCAGATAAGTATCAATGTTGAGGGGAACAGGGAAGTTTGGGAGAGATGGGAAGGATCTTGTCTGATGGCTGTTCAGTATTGTAGAAGGATTGTAATTCCCCCTTGAGTAGATCAAGTTCAAGGGGATACTGAACAACTAATGGTTTAATGGTTGGTGGTGGTCTATGGGATCTGAATTTGGAAGTGTGTGGTGAGAATGATGTGATTGGAATAGCTGTGATAGGAGGAGTGGATTGTGCAGTTGAGGTGGTGTTTGGTGATGTGTGTATGTTTTCATCATGTACAACAAAGGTTGATTTTCTCTTCCTTGTGTACATGATTTTAGGGGATGGTGATTTGGTAGCAGTGGTTGGATTAACATCTGTTGGCCTTTTAGTAGAACCAGCAGATGTTGGGGATTTGGCTGGTGATGTAGGTTTGGTGGTTGTTTGTTCAGGTGTGTATGTTGGTTTGGGTACAGTGGTTTGGGAAGCAGTGTTTTGTGTGGTTTCAGTGTTTTGGGTGGCAGTGGTTTCAGTAGCAGTGGTTTTGTTAACAGAGGTGTTTAACTTAGATGGTGGTTTTCTGACATGCTTAGCAGGCCTTTTCATCCTTTTAGAGGATCCCACATCTTCTGTTTCCTGCTGTTGTTTCCTCTTGAGTTCTATTAGTGACTCTGCTTTAACTTCCAAGGTGTCAGCTCTTTTCTGTTTTTCTTGAGCAGCCCTTTCAGCTTCTATGTTTGCAGAGTCATCAACTGCTTTGTTCTTGTCAGTGGTTTGTTGTGGTGCTGTTGGTGTTGCTTGTTGTTGTTGTTGTTGTTGTTGTTGTTGTGGAGCTGTTTTAGTAGACTCTGGTTTGTTGGCAGACTTGGCTTGGCCTTTTTGAGAAGGAGGACAACCAAAGGGATCTAGCTTTGGTAGCCTATCTCTGCCACTCTCCCCCTTTTTGGCATCATCAGCCGTGAAAGCATCATCATTTTCATCCCTGAGGATGGTGGTAGGGGCAGAGCCAGTAGTCTTCAGCAGGTGGTCCTTGATGGCTTTAATATCAGCATGGGTATCTTTGTACCTTGCATCTACCATATTTCTAATCTCAGCCATATAAGTCTCATGTGTCTGATCAGCCAGTTTTCTGTGAGCTATGATGATGGGGGAAACTGATTTCCATAACTTACTGGCTATATCAGCAGTTGATGGTTGACTCTTGGAAAGGTCTGCAATGGAGCTCAGTATAAGCTTGACATCAGATTTGATGTCAGCTACAGAGGTTTCAATTACAGAAACTCTGTCCGTCAATTCTTGGTATTTTGACCCATCTCCTAAGTTAATAGGATCATCTGAGTCCCTACCAGTGGTAGTTCTACCTGATTCAGTCCTAATAGGTGAATTAGATGCCCATTTTTCTTGGTACTGGGGACTTCCAACTGTTTTTGGAGACACTATAGTGGCTTCAACAGTTGTTGCCTTCAAGGGAGTCTTAGCAATGTAATCACTGTCCTGATGTGAGACAGTGGTCTCTACATCAGTAGTGGCTGCTCCACTTGAAAACTCACCTAGAGTTGCATTGAACTCAGGTGGTGTAACCTCCTCTTCTGTTTGTTGGATAGCAGATTGAATATTCTCAGGACCAGTCACTTGTGGGAGTGTGCTCTCAGTGACAGGTGTAAGAGAGGAACTGGGATCTTCCTGAGATTTGTCAATTGCCTCAAACAGAGGTTGCATGGTTTGTGGGACATGATGTGATGGTGAGGGTGGAGGAGTAACAAGAGAATTAGCCCTGGGAGAGGGGCTTGTGAACATTTGGCCAAGTGACTCAAATGTATCATGATGTGTGTCCCCTTGGCTTACAACATGATCCTTTTGTGAGGATTCATGAGGAGTTTGGTCAGGTGGAGGTATATCCAACTGTTGTGAGGAAGTAACAACAGTGGTTTCAGGTTGCTTTTGTGGTGCAACAGAGGTTTCTTCTGGTACCTCATCATCCAGAAGCCTCATTTGTGGTTTAGTGGTGGTTTTTGTGGATGGATGTTTCTTTTTGGAAGTGGCTGGTGTGGGTTTCACAGCACTGGATGTAGTGCCATGATCACCAGGAGCAGTGGGCTCAACAACAGAGGTTTTGACAACAGTTGTTGTCTTTGTCCTCTTTGTTTGTGTTTTAGAAACTTTTGACACTTTAGACACTTTTTCTTGGGTGCTTCCACCCAGCATTCTAGTGAAAGTTTCATCAGTTAAGCTTTTCATTTGCATTGCATCACCCTTTTTGAAAACTTTTTCTGGTAAGACTTTTTGTAAGATTACACTAAGAATTCTTGGGTAGATAAGAAAAGCATTGTTAGACCCAGACTTGATTGCTTTCACATTTGATACTAAGTCCATGAACAATCCCTAGGAAAGATTGAAGTCAGAGTTTGACAACATGGCATAACCCAGATATTGCATCCTTAATGGGATTTCATTAAAGGATGTGGACTTAGCAGAGACACATAGAAGAAGGGTATGGAAGAAAAATTTCATGACTGGAGGGAAAAACTTTTTGAAAAGAGTTGATCCAGTCATCTGACCATCATACCCTCTTTCTTGGAACTCAGTGTAAAGCTCTGTTTTAGTAAAGGAGTCCTTACCTGCCAGGTCATTCAGTGTGAAGGTTGTGGATATGGTTTCAGGGGTAATTACGTTACTAGTTTCTCCAATTTTGGAAATAATGGAAGTAGGCTTTTTGTCTTGGAGTAGAAACTCAGCATTCAACCAGAATTCTTGAAGAGTTTCGAGATAAATGGGGGCGTTAGCGGTTAAGATGGGTAAGTATTTGGAGTTTAGAAAAATGTCGATGGTGGAATGGAATGAAACGTTGTTATCTGTTTTAATCAGATAGGGGAGACAATTGTGGGTGGCTTTAGCTTGAAGATCCATTGTAATGGATTTCGAAAGTGAGGATGATTGAAATTTGATGGAGGGTTGGAGAATGAAGAAGGCGGTTTTCAGTATTTTGAATACAATGAGATAGTGTAACGTCTGTTGTGGTAAAACAGGGTTTTTATAGGCTCGATGAAACCGCTGATGTGGCCAAAACTCTGCTTATATGAGCAGACGTGGCAATCATCTGTAGGATGAAACATCTGGTGGAGAACAGCTGTTTTTGGCAAACAACTGATACAAACAACTGATGGAACCAACTGTTTTTTTTTTGTATAGATATAGTATAAATATATAAGGAGACAGTTGTTTTATCTGAACAGATGTTCTGAAACAGATTTTTCAACTAACAGTTGTTTTATCTGACAGATGTTTTGAAACAGATTTTTCAACCAACAGTGGTTATGAATGAAACAGTGGTTGTTTTATCTGATCAGATGTTATAAACAGATTTTTCAACCAAACAGCTATTTGAAAAAAAAATTTGATTTTCTGAAACATTTTATTATGATTTATTGAAAATTTATTTGTTTAATCCATGTTTAACATACCAATTCTAGAAATCAGATTTGTAAAGGTAGATGTGTCTAAAGCTTTTGTTAACACATCTGCCAACTGATCCTCTGTTGGAACATGGTGCAGAGAAATCAAACCTTTTTCATAGCTGTCTCTGACAAAATGATGTCTTATGTCAATGTGTTTGGTAGTGGAATGAGAGACTGGATTCTTGATGATATTTTCAGCAGCTTGACTGTCCAACATGAGTGGAGTCTGAAGTGCAGTTATCCCAAAATCCAGTAGTTGATTTTGAAGCCACATGAGTTGGGTTGTACAGCTTGCAGCAGCAATGTATTCAGCTTCAGCTGTTGAGGTTGAAACAGCTGCCTGCTTTTTGCTTTGCCATGAAACTAAGGCATTCCCTAGAAATTGGCACCCTCCTGATGTGGATTTTCTTGTGGTGTGACAGCCAGCAAAGTCACTATCTGAATAACCTGAAAGCTCAATGTTTCCATTAGCAGGATACCAGATACCAAGTGTGGGAGCACCTTTGAGGTATCTGAATATCCTTTTCACAGCAATAAGGTTTGACTTTCTGGGTGAAGCCTTGGATCTGGCACAGACACAGGTAGCAAACATAATGTCTGGCCTAGATGCAGTTAAGTACAGTAAAGACCCAATCATGCATCTATAATGTGTTTGATCAACCAGTTCATCCTTGTCATCAATAGTGAGCAGCTTGACTGTACTCATAGGTGTGCTACATGGCTTACAATCATTCATCTCAAATCTGGTTAATAAATTCTTTACATACTTGTTTTGGTGAATGAATGTGCCATTTTGCAGTTGTTTCACTTGAAGACCAAGGAAACACTGAAGCTCACCCATGGCACTCATCTCAAACTCTGCTGTCATGAGTTTTCCGAACTCCTCACACATTTGGTTACATGTGGATCCAAAAATGATGTCATCCACATATATTTGAACAATCATTAAGTGTTTCCCTTTCCATTTAAGAAATAAAGTTTTGTCTATTTTACCTCTTGTGAAGCCAATGGATAAGAGAAATGTGGAAAGAGTTTCATACCAGGCCCTTGGTGCTTGTTTGAGTCCATACAAAGCTTTGTTGAGCTTGTAGACATAGTCGGGATGGAATGTGTCTTCAAAACCAGGTGGCTGACATACATAAACCTCCTCCTGAATTTTGCCATAAAGGAAAGCACATTTGATGTCCATCTGATACACCTTTACGTTGTGGTTGACAGCAAAGGCTAAAAAGAGTCTGATGGCTTCTAGTCTTGCTACAGGAGCAAAAGTCTCATCATAATCTATTCCTTCTTCTTGTCTGAAGCCTTGAACCACAAGCCTGGCTTTATTCTTGACAACAATACCCCTTTCATCAGTCTTGTTTTTGAAGACCCACTTTGTTCCTATAGGACAAACATCCTTAGGAAGTGGTACAAGCTCCCATACTTGTTGTCTTTTGAACTGAAGGAGTTCTTCTTGCATGGCTTCTACCCAATTGTTGTCTTTCAGTGCCTCTTGGTACTTGACAGGTTGTGTGAGGGATAAGAAACCTGCAAAAAGACAGATATTTGAGGATTGGCTTCTTGTGAGCACCCCCTCTCTGATGTTGCCAATGATCTGGTCTGGTGGATGAGCTCTTAAGTAAATAAGATCTCCCTGATATGGAACAATGGCATTTTGAGGTGATGGACAGAGGTTTGGTGACTCTGTTGGTGTAACATCTGTTGGTACTTCTGTAGTGCCATTAGATGTTTGGAATGGTAATGGAGGAATGGGTCCAAGTGGTGTGAAACTTGACTGACTTTTGTCAACAGATGATTGACTTTTGTCAACAGATGATAGGTCAGTGATTGTGAGGGGTGAAGCAGTGGTTTGAGGATAAGACTGGCCAACAGTGGTTGACACAGCTGTGGCAGAGTTTTGACAATTGTTTTGAACAGCTGCTTCCTCTGAGGCAGAATAGATTTTGTAGTGACTGGGGATCACAACATCTGTTCTGTAATCTTGTTGTGGAGACTGTGGAATACCTGCATTGTTAGCTTTAACAGTGATATCTTCAAATTTGAATTTATCGAAATCAAATAGTTCAGCAGGGTTTGCAGGGATTTTAAGAGATGAAAGTTCATTGAACTTTACATTCAGAGTTTCTTCTATTGTCTTAGTCCTTATGTTAAACACTTTATAGGCCTTAGCAGTAGAAGAATATCCCAGAAAATAACCATAGTCTACTTTGGCTGCAAATTTTGAAATGGAATCTTTGAGATTTAAAATGAAACATGGGCAGCCAATGATTTTGAAGAATGAAATTAATGGTTTGATTTTGAACAAAATTTCATAAGCAGTTTTTTGATGTCTGGGGTTGATTAAAACTCTGTTTTGAACATAGCAAGCAGTGTTTACAGCTTCTGCCCAAAAGGACAGTGGCAAACCAGAATCTGCTAGCATGGTTCTTGCAGCTTCTATAAGAGTTCTATTTTTCCTCTCAACCACCCCATTTTGTTTTGGTGTTCTTGGGATGCTGTACTGCCTCACAATCCCTTTTGACACACAGAAGTCATCCAACAACTTATTCTTAAACTCTGTTCCATTGTCACTCCTGAAGACTTTTACTGGCAAGTCATATTGTTTTTCAACTTTGGTGACAAAGTCCTTCAATATACCTGCAGTCTCATCCTTAGAATGTAAAAAGTAAGTCCATGTAAACCTAGAAAAATCATCAACTATGACAAGACAAAATCTCTTTCTTCTTAGACTCATGATTTTAACAGGGCCAAACAAGTCCGTGTGCAACAATTGTAAACACTGACTGGTTTTGGACTCATCAATGGATTTGTAAGAGCTTTTATGTTGTTTCCCTTTTAAACAGGAAACACAATGCTCATCACATTTAAATTCTTTTGATGGTAAACCTCTGACAAGGCTTTGTTTGGAGAGTGTGTTGATAGTATTAAGGTTGGTATGACCCAATCTCCTATGCCACAATTCTGTCTCCTTAGTGGAGGCAGCAGAAAATAGACAGACATTTGCCATAGGATTGTCCTTTAACATATCAACAACATACACATTGCCACTTCTATGAGCAACAAGTTGTGCTTTGCTCTCAGCAATAATGGTGTCAATCTTTTTCACCACTTCTGGCCCAATAATCTTACAAGTTTTCTTTGTGAAAAATGAGCCATAACCTTTGTCACTCATTTGTGAAACACTCAGAAGATTAAACTTGAGATTATCAATAAGATTGACATTTTCAAACTTGAGTTTTCCAGCTTGTACAGTCCCTGAACCCAACACCTTACCTTTTGAATCATTACCAAAGGATATATCACCCCCTCCATGAGCCAAGAAGTCCAGAAGAAGGGCTCTACATCCTGTCATGTGCCTGGAGCTTCCACTATCTACATACCAAAGACTATCTAAACAAGCAGAAGCTCCCTGCACATCAGTAAATGATTAGTTTTGGTGAGTGTCCAAAGCCAGTTTGGCTTTGGATGGGTCCTCAGACCTTTCAGACTCAAGCTTTGGAAGGTGATCAGTGGTTTGGACCAATTTTTGAATTAAGTTCAACAACTGCTGCTGACCATTTGCAAGTGCTTGAATGTCAACACTTGGTGCAGCAGTTGTTTGATCACTTCCTGACAGATGATAATACCCATATGGATTTCTGTTCACTCTTGGTTTAGAGGGTCTTTTTGGCTCCTCATAAACATGTGGCAGACTGTGACATGGAGGTTGACCATAACCTCTTGGGTATTTGCTTGTGGGTGGAGCATCTGTTACTTGGACATCTCTAGAAGTAGATGTTTCAAGCCTTTTAGTAACAGGTGTTTGGACAGGGGTGAAAGTCTGTTTGGGCTTTCCTTTTGAAGTACTAACCACAGGGTTTGCAAGAGTTTTAGCTTTGTATTCTTGTATTTTTACATCAAAATTTTTGAGATACAAGCACTCTTTGGTCTTGTGATTCTTTTTCCCACATATTGAGCATGTGGCTTTGCAATCACATTCACTTGTTCCTTTGTTAATGTCATATGCTTTTAGAAGAAAAAAGTTTTTAGTGACATGATTCTTCTTTTCACAGAAATCACAGAACAAGTTGACAGTCTTTTCTTTCTTCTTCCCCTTTTCAGCCTTCTTTTCAGCAGATGTTTGAGCATCTGCTGGAAGATTTTTCAGGGGAATGACCTTTGCCACGGGAATGACTTTTGCTTGAGGAGCTGTCTTTCCCTCAGGTGTTTTGAAATCAACAGGTTTAAAATTCTCAAGAGTATCACACTCATCAGACCAAGTAGGTTTAAATTCATACTTTTCAAGTTCAGTAAAAGATGAGGAACCTTCTGGTTTTTCAAGAACAATTTTCTTACCATTTGGTTCAGTGATTTTAATCTCTTGACCCTGCAGGTTTGTTGGTACTACCTCAACAGACTTTTGACTCTTTTTGTCAGTGTTTTCAAAAGCTGGAGCAGTGGTTTCAAAACCAAAACCAAACTTCACATGACTTTTGGTTTGTTTGTCGAGTAGCATCTCAAAACCTCTACATGATTCCACCCATTTCTCACATTCAACTTGGGTGGACTCAAGCTCACTTTTACAACTTTGATATTTTGCTATCATAGTTTGGAGCTGGTCTTTGGTTATGGTTGCTTCATGTTTTAAGCTGCTTATTTCAGACTCTTTTGCAGTTAAACTTGTTTTTAAATCTTTTGTAAGTTTTTCAAATTTAACTTCATCATCCAAAATTTTCTTTCTAAGGTTTTCATTCACCTCTTTGATGTTAGCAAATGCTATTACACATTTGTCAGAACACAACTCTTTAAGAATTTGAGGAGATATCTTAGCAGCAGCCATCAATGCACAATCACACTTGCACTCACAGTCATCAGATGCACCCCAGGGATCTGAGAGATTCACAACCTCTTCTTCAGGTTTTTCACCTGTAACAACTTCACTAACAACATCATCAGTCACAACATCAGATTCAGTTACCACCTCCTCAGATTCAATCTCATCCACCATGGCCATGAAACAAAAATTTTCTAGTTCATTTTCAGCCTTGGCAACTAGTGCAAAATTTTCATCTGTTAGCTCATCAGGTAGACTGCTCCAATCAACAAAGCCTTGTGTAAAGAAGCTCTGTTGACTGGTCTCTGCAGGGGCAGAGGATGAAGCAACAGTCGTTTGCACAGGTGCCTGAGCAACAGGTGTTTGCACATAGTGGATCTGAGGAACAGTGGTTTGGACATACTGGACAGGAACAGTGTTTGAGGACTGTGCAAAATGAGCAGTGTTTTGCACATTTGGTCCAGGGGCATTATAGGAATTCTGATAAGTGTTGGTCTGTGGTCTTTGATTTGGATAGGTTATCATAGGTGTACCATGTTGACCCCTACATTCCCTAGCAAAATGACCAAGTCTATGACATTTAACACTTTATCTTTGATTTATCCAACCCAACCTTAGATCTGCCAGTTAACCCTGGAAACCTTCTCCCAGTTTTCTTGTAAAAATTATTAGTTCTTACACTGAGAAGGGCCAATTGGTGCATAATGTCCATTTCTTCCAAATCATCAGGGTCAAAGTATTTCAGGTCATCATACTTAAAGGATATATTGTCAGATGCCTGGATATCACCACCACTTGCTGTGAAAGCATAGTTTGGTGAATAAGAATCAGAGTTAAAACCTGAGTTAAAACCTGAAGTTATGTCGAAGGATGTATTCTCGGAAAACAACATCGCGAAAGCTTTCCGGTTGGAGGTAAGCTAAAATGGAATGATCATAACTCTGATCCTTAGTGTTTCCAGGCACCTCATCATGACCCAAAAGTGTTGTATTCCCAAATACATAGTCATCAGACACTTTTCCAGAGTCCTGGAGCTTCTTTTTCTGGTTAAGCTCTCTCTCATAGGTCAAGAGCTTACCATGAAGCTGGGTCAGCGATAGGTCTTTAAATCCAATTGAGTTTCTCATCACAATAGCAATAGTGTCCCATTTGTCTGGTAATGATCTTAAAAACCTATGGTTCAAGGTTGAATGAGGGTAAGTAAGACCAACCAATTTTAGTTCACTTATTAAGCAATTAAACCTCTCAAACTGTTGAGTTAATGACTCTCCTTTGACATGACTGAATGTTTCATATTGTTGGTTAAGTATTTCACGATTGTTTTCAATAACCTCCTCAGTCCCACCAAACTGTTCTTTCAGTGCATCCCACAACTCCTTTGCACTGTTACAGTGTAACAACCCAGCATATATATCATTGGGTAGAGCCAGGGCCACAATACTGAAGGCCTTAGCATCTAGCTCAAATTTCTGAAAATCCTGGTCGGAGTAGTTTTCAAGTTTCTTTGGCTCAAACACCTTGGGATCTTCAGTACTCGGCACAGTCGGAACATGTGGTCCGAAGATAACCGACTTCCAACACCCCGTGTTTTGTTGAGCTAGAACATGGCTCATCCGACGTTGCCAGATATTGTATTCAGATCTGACAAGCATCAGTGGCTTGTTGTTCGTGCCAGTGTTATGTGGATCGTGATTGATTGAAGCCATTCTCTGATTTTTCAAAAAACAAAGTCTGTTTAAAAACGGTTGAAACGAAATTAAACTATTACTCTGTTTTCAATCCAACAGACAAACGATATCAATAATTTTGAGCTGATTATTAAATTGATTTGTTAGATCGAATTTAATTGACCATGCTCTGATACCAATTGTTAGGATCTGAGTTTGATTGTTTTGATTATGTTTAACTAAATATGATATAACTGAAACGAAAATAGAATGAAAGTGCAGCGGAATAATAAACTGTTAATCAAAACAAGAGAGTAAATGTTTTCAGATCGAATGCTTTCATTTATCTAAAATATTACAATCGTACAATTACTCCCCCTCAGCCTGATCACACAGTGTTTGTCTGAGAGAATGTTTGTGTGTGTGAT
Organism: Ambrosia trifida; assembly: GCA_028751855.1. Taxonomy (NCBI): domain Eukaryota; kingdom Viridiplantae; phylum Streptophyta; class Magnoliopsida; order Asterales; family Asteraceae; genus Ambrosia; species Ambrosia trifida. Next base: position 145,596,385 of record CM054122.1, on the reverse strand, counting down.
GCAATAGAACAGTACAAGCACTGTTCTATTTATAGACAGACTCAAAACACTGATGACCTAAGCTGACGTCACCTAAGACAGTGACCTCTAACAGAATAACAAACATAAACATCTGCCTATTACAAACTACTGTTACATTGAAAGCACTGATAGTAAACAGCTGTTGTAGGAAAACTCTGATGGTCTTGTATCCACTGCTGGAGCCTAAGTGCTGTTGGTTCCAGCAGTGCTTTGGTCTTCAGTACTTGAATCAGCAGTTGTTCTTCATCAGACCTTTGGTCAGCAGTTGTTCTTCATCAGTTGTTTATTCAGTAGTTCTTTGTATCAGCAGTTGTTAAGCAGTTTTTTTGGCTAGAACAGTTGTTAGAGTCAGCAGTCTTTTGGGAGAAGTAAGTATAAAGACTGTTTATTGAAAGGATCAACTGTTAGCATATTTTGGCTTTCCAATCATCTGTTCTTCTCCAGGTCAGCAGACCCAACATATAAGATGAATTATCGCAATTAAATCTACATACATACACCTCTATATGCGACTAGAATAACCCTTCCATAACCTATCATTTTCGTGCCCTCAATCATCCTGAATTGAAGCCGGTTGGCCGTGACCTTGTACTCTCCTTGTAGCCCCATTCGGTACACCTTAATCTCTTTTTTTTTTATGATTTTGGATCGGTTTTTATAGAGTAATGAAAGCCCTATCATCTCGGCTCTTAACTGTATCGATTGATGGGTCAATTGTATTGCTTAAGAGTTAGGGTTCATAAGGATTATATTGGGGATAATCTGATTTAACACAACCAATGCTTAAGTATTTTCGAAGCCCATAAAATTCACAAAAGAGCCCCCAGACCAACTGGTTCTGGGCGTGCTTCTGCATAAGCAAGGTCAGGGGTTCGAGTCTTGGAGGGGACCGAATCTGTTATATTCTTTTTTTATGCAGTTTTCTTTTTATTCTTAATTATATATATAACATGTATAAGTACATTTAATTATTAAAAATAGCAATCTTAGTTCAAAATTTTTTTATAAAAATTTTCCCAGCTTTCCAAGACTCTAAAATTTATATTTATAAATTTATTTTTATGAAAAATATTTATTTATTATTTTTAATGTATTTATTTTCTTTAAATAGTAATTAATTCATAAAAAATTATTTTTAATCATTTTAACACCAAAATTTTTGTAGGGATATTTATAACCATATAAAATGTTTTGGTAGTTTAATTTTCTATAAAAATACTATTTTTATCCAGTTTTACAATTAATTATATTTAATTGTTTTAATTCAATTAAATTCGCTTTTAAATGAAACTAGCTTCATAAAATTTCAAACAAAAATATTTTAAACTTATAAACCCACGAACTTTTTAGAAATTAATTTTAATTTCAGAAAAATATTTATTAAGTATTATTAATGAATTTATACTTCTTTAATAGTAATAAATTCACAATAAATCCATTTTCATTATTTTTGCAACAAAATTTCACATAAATTATCTTTTGATCATTTAGAATAGAAATATAAATTTTAGTTCGAAATTTCTTTAATTTTAATATTTTTAGATATTAAAATTATATTTTGACGAATAGAAATAAAAATACTAAATATTCAGTTTTTGAGAAAATAATTTTATAAAAATTATTTTCATACTTAAAATCTTATAATGTTACTATCCTTAATCAAAAAAAATCTACTAATAGTCTTTTAATTATTTGTTTTTTTCCGAATTTCTTTTATTTATTAACAATTTACCTAATTAACAATTAAACAAATACTTATCCCCAAATTAGGAACCCTAGCACTAACTAAACTAGAAAACTTTGACTTATTAAGTTTTCCCCAACACTTATTTATTACCTTGAATTAGGGTGATACTTGGATACACACGAGCCACATTTACCTATATAACAAGGGTCTTCATTCTAACACTAAGGTGAGTTTACATAGCCCCTTTACTCTATTTTCACTATTTTTGGGGTGAAACATGTTTAAACATTTTATACTATCATTTACTCATATTTACTTGTGATTCAATTACAACATCATTCTATCATTTGACTGTAACAAAAAGACACAGTACAATCATTAACAATGATCAAGCCGCCTGTTTAGATTATAGCGCTATAGGTCTGACAAACCCATCTCCCCGCATAAATTCAGGGATGATCGATAGCAGTAACAACATTTAACTAACTTGCGAGTTAGTCATCAGTCGACACAAGGTTTGGTTGTACAAAGACGCATTGTTACATGTCGGCATCATACTCTATCATCATACAACTGTGAATGTTGTATCAACTATTGTTATCAATTATATTCAAAAACCTATGTATTCTCACCAACTTTTGTTGACCCAAAATATTTTCAAACTTAACATGTTTCAGGTTCTACTTGCTTGAAGATTTGAGTTAATGCTTGAAGATGTGTGCATAGTATTATTCATTTTGATGTACGAATTCTTGTAGAACAATTGTATGTAATTTATTTAAATCATTTAATGAAATTTATTATTCACCATGAGCTACTGAACAATCATCACTACGTGACATCCCGATGTTTCCGCCATCGGTTGGGGTGTTACAGGATCCGATAGCTTGCTCTACTCCGGCTTCCAAATGAGGGGTCGATCGATCTTGGCCCTTGGGAACTCAATGTCTTGTTGGCTTGGTGAGTGGAAGGAAGAATGGTGATGGTTTTTGGGTGGGTTGGGTTCGGTCGAGTTGTAGAAGAAAAGAGACAAAGCTTTTGCTTGGTTTATGAGTTAGTATGTGTTCAAGTTTAATCCCAGGCCTCCTTATATAGTCCCACACATGGCATGTCCATCCCATTGATCTTTACAGTGTTGCAAGTACATTCTAATCGTGTGTAAGAATTTGACATTGAGTGAAAGAGGATTAATGCTATTTTTGTAACACCCCAAAAATTTAATTAATTTTCATAACTCTACAATAACGAACCTACGTATGTCATTGAACAAATCCAAAACCAGGAGATATTAATATTTCTAAACTAGCACAAAAGTCGGGTTAAGCCCGTTAAATAGTTATGGCCTAGTAAGACTAATATCATTAACTTGGTTAGTTAATAATCAACTCATGATTGCATATGAATACTTGAGGGGATGATGTTGTCATATTGTCATACTTGATTAATGATTATAATAATATCTTAAGTGTGGTTCGATGTTCAACATTAGACCACACACAAACACACCCAAGAAACACACACATAAGCATAATAATCTAGAGCAAGCTTGATTTGAAGCTGAATCAAAGGGGGCTTTTGTGTGTTATAGTCTAAAAATGAATCATCAAACCTTATACAACACTCAGGTATCTTTTATATCACCTAAATCAATGAATTTAGAAGTTATGTGATTTTGATGAAATCTTGCATGTTCAATTTTTATGATAAATTGTTGTTATGGAAGGTGTCCATAGCACAAGGGAACCTTAGTATCAACAAATTTTGATATAAATTGTGTTAGTTTACCTAATTGGGAGGAATACCTATAATGACTTGGTGGGTAGTGATGTCTATGTGCAACATGTGTGCTCATAGGTTTAATCAATAGAATAAAACTTAGATTATGATGTTGGGTTGTTAAGTTTTCATCTTTATAACAAATTAAGGTTGAATAAGCGATTGGTAGATCATTAGCCTTGAAAAATACCCAAATGGGAGTCTTAATAATTCATGCCCACCAATTGTTTGTTAAAATGCCTCAATGAAACTTGATTTCACTTGGGTATAAATAATTTGTTAAAAACTTGTATATTGGTGAACCACGACCAAAAATGCGTGTAGACAAGTAAAAGACTAGGTTCTAACAACCTAAGTGATCATTCACCTCATAGGTGCGAATACAAGGGACTTTGGATAGCCAAGGAGTCCCGGATTGAGGGAAAGAGGAAGCACGCATAAGGTAAGTCACTCGATGGCTTAAATCTTGATATATTCCTAGTACATTCATATGCTTAGTTATAACATTGTATATGCATTTGGGGATCTAGACGTTGGAGTGTCATAAAAGAAGCTTAAAGGAGATTCGTAATTCATAGAAAACGGCCTTAGAAGAAGGTTGTCAATATCCCAAATTAGACTAACGGGTCAATTGGGTAAAGCACTAGTTAGTTAAGGACCTAAGCTAAGGGTCAACATTATGCCGATATCGATTTTGTTAATTGCTTGAGTATATTCGTAGACTCTATGTTATCAATCTCCAGCTAGTCTATAAGCGAAAAGGGGTGTGAACTAAGGTAAGTCATCACCATGACTTTATATATATATATATATATGTATGTATGTATGTATATGCATACCTTGAATCCATAGCAATGGGAGTATCGTAGGAGTTGAAATGCTATTGTGATTTCCAAGTGGCATATAATTCTTAAGTGAATTTCTATCACAAGTCACAAGGACCGGGCAAGTATGACCGAGAGAAGTGGCACATGTGGCCATGGACACGAGGCATTGCCACAACGGTGACGTGACTTGAATGGATACACACCTTGTCAAGTCAAGGCTTGATTAGGAGTGTGGAAGACAAAACACAAATTTGGAAATCACAAGAGGTGATCTTCACAAGGATGAGAAGTTGTTATATTCCAATATGCAATTGTTAGATAATCAAACTCATTCTTTATTGATCCTAGCATGTTAGTATGCATTACATTACAAGTGAATGGGTCAAATAGCCAACTTGATAAGCTCTAGAAATCTTAGAATTTCCCCAAAAATTTGTTCTTGGTTGTTCCTCTCAAGTCAAGGATCAAAAGGAGCACAAAACCCCTTAAGAAATGCGTTAAAAACTAGCCAAAATGCAAAATTTACGAGTCGTATCTGATACCGGCGTCCTAGACGCTGGTCTGGACATCCCAGATGCCGGCTGGGCATCCGAGACGCTGCTTATCTTCGGCTTGGGCATCCCAAAAGCTGGTCCCAGCGTCCCAGACGCTGGTCTCTAAGTGTAATGCATGTGAGATGTGGATAAATTGATCAAAAGCTTGTCATGGTTGTGGTGTCCCTTTCGACTGAGTTTGGGAGGAAAAGAAGAATGTTTGTTTGTTACTAAGAAGGGAAGTGGATCTCTCTTGGGAGGTGTTGTTGGTTTAGTTAAGTTACCCAAGTATTGGACTCACATGGTGATAATGACACATGAATGGTGGCTTGTGTTTTGGTTCGGTCGATTATTTGGATCAAGAGGATTTCCTTTTGTTTGAGTTAAGATTACATCATAGGAATGTGTAGTGTCAAAGACATAGGCTCTAAATAGGTATAAGTGTGATTGTCAACCTTGTCCTATGTTGCATCAGGTTTTTTAGCCCAAGTAAGACAAAACATATTTGTAGCAAACTTTCATGCCTTGATTTGATCTTGGTAGTGTGAGAGGTTCATTTTGGTGCATGTTTAGTCATCATCTAGAAGGTCTTAGTTGTCACCTTTGGGGTTTTGATAGTGGCCGATGACAAGGAAAGATAAGATAAGCAAGAGAAGTGTATATGTATGTGTATGTATGGCCGTATGTGTGTGATTATATATATATATATATATATATATACATATTCTTTGTATTGTCATAGTCTCAAGGGTCTAATTGCATGTAAGTTTCTTATCTTATCACCAATGTGTGTGATATGGAATCGTGGATGGTGTGGGGGTGTTAGGACAAAAAGGATTGGTGAAACCACTTTTGCAAACCTTAGTCTAATTCACTTCTGTCAAAATATTCTAAGTATAGAACTGCTGAAGAAGAATGATCAAACTGCTGAAGAAGAGATTCCAAAAGTGCTGAAGAAGAGAAGTCATCAGAAGTTCTGAAGTTCAAACCAGACACTTCTACTAAAGAACTACTGAAGACAAACTACTCATCAGTAGTTTGTCATTCATCAGTGCTTATGTGAAGATCTTTTCCACCGCCTTTTTGTATCAGTAGTTTATTACTTTAGTATTACTTTTGCTTTATGTACAAGTTCCAAGACTGCAACTTGTTGCAACTTGTTTCTGAACTTGCTTTTTGGCAAGGTTCATGTATTTGTAAAGTCTATAAATAGAAGGGTTCATCCCTCTGTTTTAGACATTGATTTTAATACAGAAATCCTTCAACACATATCATTGTTATTTCCATTTCATATTTATTGAGAATCTGTCTAAGTGTTTCATTCTCATACAATACTTAGATTCTCAATAAATACTTATCATTTATTAGTTTTTCAATCCAGGGGAGTTATAACTCCAGTTGATAAGTGTAGCTTTAAACTCATAACATTCCGTTGTGCTATCACTGATCAAGAACTTGCTAAACACCTAAGTGTTCACTAGCAAGTTCATACAAAAGAGCAATACTGATCCAACAATTGGTATCAGAGCACTGGTTTATCTGATCACATATTAATCTAACACATTGAGAATCAGACACAGGCTCTTATTGATATTCAATAAAGGATTATAAGCTCACTTTTATCAACATCCATCACTTTAAGAGATATTTGACAAATCAATACTCTTAAAACTGGATCCTCATAATACTGGTTCTGCCAATAAACCTGCTATGCTAGTAAGAAATGTATATAACATCTAGCAAAGGAGAATGGCACATACATTATCACAGACCAACACAAGTTGCTGGAAATCTGTGATATATGGTCCTCATAAACCAGTAAACATTAATCTTGAAACTAAAGAAGAGATTCCAAAAGACCCAAAAGACTATACAGATGATGATTTTCTAAAACTTGAGCTTGATGCTAAAGCTTTCTCTATGTTGGCAATGGCACTCCCAAATGAAATCTACTCTGGCCTATTACATTGTGATAGTGCCAAAGAGCTTTGGGACTGCCTCAAAGAACAGTTTGGAGGAACTGAAGAGGTGATTGCCAACACCAGAGAAATCCTGGCTCAACAATATGAAACTTTTTCTCACATTAATGGGGAAACTTTAACACAACAATTTGAAAGATTCTCCTCATTAATATCTGAGCCAAAACTAAATGGTCAGACCTACACAACTGTATCTATGCTTCATAGATTTTTAAGGTCTTTACCTGAAAAATGGGAAACATACTCTATAGTCTTAAGATCTTCACCAGACTTTAGCTCCCTCACTCTTACAAAACTTCATGGGAGATTACTTACTTTTGAAAGAGAAATTGATCAAAAGAAAAAAGTTACAAAGTTCTGGCAAAACTGCTGATGACTATCTACCAGGTAGTACAGCACTATTGGGACAAGACTCACCTACTTGTTCAAAAAGTTTTGGATAGTTTGACCATATTGACATAACTGCTGGGATCTCATCTGAAAGATCATTCCCAGGTTATGACAATAATGATTTTGGTCAAACTGCTGGTAACACGTGTTTTATCATGGATGATTTAAATAGTTTCAGCAGTGATGACCTAGAAGAAATGGATATTTTGCACCAACTGGCCATGTTAAGTTTAAAAACAAATAAATTTTACAAAAGGTCAGGATGGAAGTTTCCAGGACTCAACAGTTCAACAAAAATTGGTTTTGACAAATCTAAACTTAGATGTCACAAGTGTCAAAAGTTGGGACACTTTGCTAGAGAGTGTAGAAGCTCTGGCTTTAACCAATCTCAGTCTGGAAACAATTTTAACCCCAATTATAACAGGAATAATGGAACACAAGGGAGTGCACATTTTGTACAGGCACAAGCTCCACAACACCAATATGTGCCACAAGTACAATATGTACAGATGCCTGCTCAACAGATGCAGAGCCAACAATCAATCCCTCCCTTTCCAGCTGCTCAACAACCTCCACAGCCTCAGCAACCCTCTCAACAAAGTTTATTTACTGCAGGGTATGTTGACTGGAGCAGTCTTCCTTTTGACACCACAGAGTGCAATCCTGATGCAGACAACAAAATGTTTGACATCAACTGGGGAGAGCCTGACAATGGCAGAAAGAACTTTGCCTTAATGGCATTTGAGGGATGCACCTTAAAATCTGCCTTGTCACAGGTATCAAAAGAATCTTTGACAAAACTGTGTTCAAATTCTTGCAAAGAATCTTTTGCTCTCATAAGAGAGACTAATGTGCACTTACAAGGAAAAACAAATGACTCTGAGAGAAAATTCACTCAGATGAAATGTGATTTAGAAAGAAAACTTTCTGCAAAAACAAAAGAAGTTTCTAAATTAACTAACACTGCTATTGAAACCCAAGCACAAATTAAAATCATGATAAATGACCTAGGAAATGTCAGACAAGAGCTTGCTGACACCAAGGTCACATGTGAAAAATGGGTTGAATCTTGTAAGGGGTGCCAATTATTGCTAAACAAACAAAGTGCTTCAAATGTTAGGTTTGGCATAGGGTACAATCACACTGAAACACCAAAAGATTTTTCCCCCAAAACTACTGAAGATGGGAGAAAATTGTTTCAGGTGAAACTTCTGAAGAGGAAGAATGCACATCTTTCCATGAGAACTTTCTAAAAACTCACAAAGAAAGTTCTTTAGAAGTACTGATTAATTCTGACTTTAAGCCATCAGTAGTTTCAACTATATCAGGAGTTGAGAACCTGAAAACTACTGATGACCTAAAACTAATCAACACAGTCAGAAACTTGTCTTTAAAAGAAAAGACAAAAGAATGTGAAATCTGTGGTCTGTTCAACCACAAGACAGAATTTTGCAGATATAGAAAAGGTTTTCAGTTCAACAAGAAAAATCAACAACTGGTTGTGGGAAAACAAATCAAAAATGACTTTGTAAAAAATTTTTCTCCCAAGAAACAACAACCAGCAAACACCTTTTCTCAGAAAAAGACAAAACCTCAACAAAAGTCTTTTTCTCAAAATTCTCTTTCAGTAGTTAGACCTGAATCATCAGCAGTTTCACAAACTGCTATGATTAAAGATCTTATAAACTTGGTACAACTACTGATGACCAAAGTTTATGGTGGTCCTCAAAAGGATACCACCATTGTTCTTAATGAAAAATCCATTGCCAAAATGACATGGATTTCTCAACTTGGTCAAGAAGAAACTGTAAATGTTCTCAAGAGCAAACCCAAAGCCAAACTGGCTTGGGTTCCTAAATCTAACTGATTTGCTATCTTGTGCAGAGAGTTTCCAGAGGCTTAAATAGCATTTGGTATGTAGACAGTGGAGGCTCAATGCACATGACAGGATGCAGATACCTGATAAACAATTTTATCAGTCAAAGAGATGGATCTGTATCCTTTGGGAACAATGCTAAAGGATATGTGCTAGGACATGGCACTGTCTCCTCTGGCAAAATACAGTTTGACAAGGTCAATCTGGTTGAAAACCTTGAGTACAACTTGCTGAGTGTGTCACAAATGTGTGATAAAGGATATTCTTCCTTTTTCACAAAGACAACATGCAAGATCATATCACCAGAAGGCCAGAAGTTAATAGAGAATATCATTGAAGATCACACTTTGTTAATAGCCAAAAGATGTGGCAATGTCTATGCAGTGGACATTGAAAAAGATAAAGTACTGAACAACACTGCCTGATTCTTCTCAAAGGCATCAACTTCAGAAACTGATCTCTGGCATAGGAGACTTGGCCATGTGAACTTTAAAACCATAAATAAAGTCACAAAAATGGACTTGGTCAGAGGTCTACCCTTAAAAGTATACCAGTGTCAAGAACACTGTGTATCCTGTTTAAAGGGAAAACAGCATAAGTCCTCCTATAAGTCTATTGAAGAATCAAAAACAACTGCATGTCTTCAACTACTCCATATGGACTTATTTGGGCCTGTAAAAATCATGAGCCTTGGTAAGAAGAAGTACTGCTTAGTCATCATTGATGACTACTCAAGATTTACATGGGTATTCTTCTTATTTTCCAAGGATGAGGCTGCTGAAATCATCAAGTTCTTCATTCTACAAGTAGAGAAGCAATACTCTCTACCTGTCAAAACCATTAGAAGTGATAATGGGACAGAGTTCAGGAACAAAACTCTGGATGAATTCTGTTTGTCTAAAGGGATTATTAGACAATTCAGTGTTCCCAGAACTCCTGAACAAAATGGTGTGGTAGAAAGGAAGAACAGAACTTTAATAGAAGGAGCAAGAACAATGTTAGCTGATTCTGGCCTACCATTATACTTTTGGGCAGAAGCAGTTAACACATCATGTTATGTTCAAAATAGAGTTCTTATTGTCAAGAGACATTCAAAGACTGCCTATGAAGTTCTTCATGGCATGAAGCCCCTTATCTCCTTTTTCAGGGCTTTTAGGTGTCAATGTTTCATCTTGAACATTAAGGAATCTATTTCAAAGTTTGCTGCCAAAGTTGACTCAGGTTACTTTCTTGGTTATTCTTCAACTAGAAAAGCCTACAAGGTTTTTAACTCAAGAACCAGGACAGTAGAAGAAACACTGAATGTCAAGTTCAATGAGTCAAAACACACTCTCATTCCAGCACATCCTGCTGAACTTTTTGACCTTGACAGCTTCCATTTTGGACCTGAAAAAACTGTCACTTCATCTAAACCTACTTATTATGGTGATCAAAGGTTTGATGATGAGGATCCAGCACCATGGACTCCTCAAACAGTCATTAAGTCAACTTCAAAACCATCAGAAGTTTCACAAACTTCTGATTCAACAAATACTGAGGAACAAACTCAAACATCTGCTTCAGCACCTGCAACTACTGAAGACACTGAAACTGCTGAACCAGATATAATAGACCTCAGTAGTTTGTTTGAAGAACATGAGCTACCAACACCTGTCAGTGGTTTACAATAACTAATCAAACACAAAGATCATCCACTTGATCAAATCATGGGTGATATTGCATCAGGTGTTCTTACAAGAAACCAGCTTTCCAACTTTTGTCTCTTCTCAGCATTTATTTCACAGTTGGAACCAAAGAAGTACCAGGAAGCCCTCAAAGAAAACAATTGGGTGCAGGCAATGCAAGATGAATTGCTTCAATTCAACAAGCAACAGGTTTGGGAAATCTGTCCCTTACCACCAAACAAGCAACCAATTGGCACAAGATGGGTTTTCAGGAACAAACAAGATGAAGCTGGTATTATAATAAAGAACAAGGCAAGACTGGTAGTACAAGGTTACTCTCAAGAAGAAGGAATTGACTATGATGAAACCTTTGCTCCAGTTGCAAGCTTGAAGCCATCAGGTTATTTCTGGCCTATGCCATTTCCAACAAAATAAAAGTTTATCAAATGGATGTTAAGAGTGCATTTTTGTATAGAAAGATAAAAGAGGACGTGTATGTTTGTCAGCCACCTGGGTTTGAGGATCCTTCTCATCCTGAGTGGGTGTACAAACTAGACAAAGCTCTTTATGGGCTCAAACAGGCTCCAAGAGCCTGGTATGACACACTTTCAACCTTTTTACTAAAAAATAACTTCACAAGAGGTGCCATTGATAAAACTCTTTTCATAAAACATGTTGGAAATCATGTCTTACTTGTTCAAATATATGTTGGTGATATCATTTTTGGCTCAACAAACACAAAATTGTGTGATGAATTTAAGAAACTCATGCAATCAAAATTTGAGATGAGTACAATGGGAGAACTGCAGTACTTTCTGGGACTGCAGATTAAACAACAATCAAATGGAACTTTTATACATCAATCAAAATATGTTAAAGAATTATTAAACAAATTTTCTTTACAAGATTGTAAATCATGTTCCACTCCCATGACACCAACCACACAAGTTGAACCAGATGATCAAGGAAAACAGGTTGATCAAACCATGTATAGATGTATGATAGGTTCCCTTTTATATCTAACTACTTCTAGACCAGATATTATGTTTTCAACATGTGTCTGTGCTAGATATCAATCAGCTCCTAGGGAATCACACCTTATTGCAGTCAAAAGAATCTTCAGATATCTGAAAGGAACTCCAACTCTTGGAATTTGGTATCCTGCTTCAAGCAATACCAAGTTATCAGCTTTTTCAGATAGTGACTATGCAGGGTGTAAAATGTCTAGAAAATCAACATCTGGTGGTTGTCAATTCTTGGGAAACTGTCTAGTGTCCTGGCAATCAAAGAAACAAACATCTGTTGCAACTTCAACTGCTGAAGCTGAATACATTGCAGCTGCAAGTTGTACATCACAGATACAATGGATGTGGACACTCAAAGCCCTAACCAAAGAGATGAGGATGAACCAGGGTCTCTAAGCCCAAACTTAGAAACTCTTGGTACTTTTGAGGCTGCTACTACTTATTTACCACCCAGTGGTGGACCTGAGGATAGAAGTAACATAGCTAAGACCTCAACTGTGGCAACTACTGATGAAGGCTTAATGCCTGAGGTAGGAAATCCTCTGAACCAAGAAAAAGAGGTACATGAGACAACTGAGTTGGGCTCAGCTCATGATGTAACTGATACAGTCCTCATTGAGGATGTAATCAGGGATTCAGATGATTCCATTGACTTGGATGATGTTTCAAAACACCAAACTACTGAATTGACGGCTACAAGTGAAGGTCCTGCACCTGGTGTATCTATGCTCAAGAAGCTAGTCACACCAGATTAGGTTAAAGCCCACTCAATCCCTGATTCCCCTAGAGTGGCATCTTCTGTACAAAAAAAAGATCAACCAAAAACACACCCCTCACTACAAATGCCTACCCAATTCCCTGGGCAATCAAGCATAGACATGAACCAGCTATGCAGCCCAGATGGTCCCTTATACCACATGATGAACACCCTCATCAAGAATCACTTCCAAACATACACAGCTAACTTGGAGCTGTCCATGAAGAACCAATTTGGGGTGATACAGACAAAGATGAATGATCTGTCCAACAAGATTGACTTCAACAGCAAACAGATTGCTAATCTTACAGGTCAGTTCTCCCAAGCTTCAACTTCAAAAACTGATGAAGCCAAAAAGGGGGAGAAAATTAAGGAACCTATGGATACACTTGAAGCCAGGAGAAAGGCAAGAGTGGCTATCCTAGAAAGAGATCAAAGAGATCAAGCCAGGAAAGAAAAACTGGCCCAACAATTTGGTGTCTCTATTTAAGAAATAGAAGATACTGAAAAGTCTGATGAATCCCAAGGGCACAATGAAGAAACCTCTGATGGACAAACTTCTGATGAAGAATCAGAAAGTACTGAAGACAATCCTTCAGTAGTTGACAAACCTTTAGTTGTTGTCAACCCATCAGAAGTTAACACTTCCAAAACTCAAACTGCTGAACAAAAGCCTTCCAGATCAACTGCACCTATTCAACCAACTCCTGTTCCTCCTAGGCCTATTACCACTATGACTGTACTAAACCCTTCTCCAATCTCTCAATCAGCAGAACTACTTGAGAAGAGTTTAGCGGCAGCCCAAAAGAAGGCCAGAGAAGATCAGATTTGGAAAACACTGGAAGAAAGGGATGACTTGGACCTAAGCCTGGATGAAAAGCTACAGGCTTATGAAGCTGAACTTCAAAGGCAGGCTAGCCTAGACAAGATTGCTGAGGAAGATAAAAGACATCAACTGATGTCTTACATTACAAAGAACAGCAAAATCAAAGCCCACACATTAAAGAGACTCTCCATGGAAGAGCTGACAAGAAGAGCTCAACTTATTGCAGACAAACTTGCAACAAGTAAAGATACAAAAGCCAAGAGAGCTCAGATGATAGAAGAGTTAGTAGCAAATGGTTATGGTTCAAAAGCCTCTGTGTCCAAATGAAAAGAAGAAAGATTAGTGGACACTTATAGAAAATATAAGGCTGCAAGGGCTGCAAATCCAGAGAAGTTTCAAACTGCTGAAGTATCAACTTCAGTAGTTAGAACTTCTGGTGTTCAAAGAAGACCATCTACTCTAAAGAAGAAATCAGAGGAAAATGTGAAGACTGATTTCAGAATGGTACTACTAGAAGGTAGTATAGTAGTCCATTCTGACTTTGACATAGAAGAAAAACCTCTGATCACACAATTCAGGGATCCTTCCACCTTTGTCTATCAAATTCAGAAAACCATCAAAGACAAACTGCACACTAAGGTAGTTACTGAACATCATTTACCAACCTTTCAACTACCTAATGTGTTGCAACAACAACAAGGAAATGAATCCCACCTGATAGTCACTGAAGTTGAAAACATCCAACACTCAGGAGAAACCCAGGGCACCACCATGGTTCCCTACACTTTAGACTTTGACAAGTCTAAAGTACCAATCATCAGATGGTCCTTTACTGATAACAACTCAGTACTTGTGACAAGAAGAGATCAGACAAGCAGAGCCTATAGGTCGATGAATGATCTGAAGAAGCTATCAACTAAAGACCTGCTTACAATCCAACATCTAGAACCACAGAAAGGGTCTCTCACTGATGAACAGCTGAACCAGCTAAAGAATTCCATGTTCAAAGGAATATGGAAAATTGTGAAGGACAGAAAAGAACAATAAGGAATTAGTAAGGTTTTGGCTTCATCAATCCAGGGGGAGATTGTTAGGACAAAAAGGATTGGTGAAACCACTTTTGCAAACCTTAGTCTAATTCACTTCTGTCAAAATATTCTACGTATAGAACTGCTGAAGAAGAAGGATCAAACTGCTCAAGAAGAGATTCCACAAGTGCTGAAGAAGAGAAGTCATCAGAAGTTCTGAAGTTCAAACCAGACACTTCTACTGAAGAACTACTGAAGACAAACTACTCATCAGTAGTTTGTCATTCATCTGTACTTATGTGAAGATCTTTTCCACCGCCTTTTTGTATCAGTAGTTTATTACTTTAGTATTACTTTTGCTTTATGTACAAGTTCCAAGACTGCAACTTGTTGCAACTTGTTTCTGAACTTGCTTTTTGGCAAGGTTCATGTATTTGTAAAGTCTATAAATAGAAGGGTTCATCCCTCTGTTTTAGACATTGATAACACATATCATTGTTATTTCCATTTCATATTTATTGAGAATCTGTCTAAGTGTTTCATTCTCATTCAATACTTAGATTCTCAATAAATACTTATCATTTATTAGTTTTTCAATCCAGGGGGAGTTATAACTCCAGTTGATAAGTGTAGCTTTAAACTCATAACATTCCGCTGTGCTATCACTGATCAAGAACTTGCTAAACACCTAAGTGTTCACTAGCAAGTTCATACAAAAGAGCAATACTGATCCAACAGGGGGTGGCCGAATATATATGCAAAAATGTATGATTTCATGAGCTAGTTATTTTGGTTAGTTTATTGTGCGCACACACACACATGTGTGTATGTGTGTATATATATAGTCAAATGTGGAAATACACGGGGGTGTTATTGTCATCCATTTGCTATCCATAAAAATGGATTAACATACGTGTGTGTATGATCTAAGATGTTGATAACATGTGTATTTGTAATGATACTGATCATGAAATATATACATATGTTAATTGAAGTTGAACATGTGTTGTTGGATGGTATAACCTTATGTTAACACGTGTTTGTTCCTCGGGGAATGTTTATGACTTTGTGTGTTAACTTCATAAAACATATCGTGAATTATTCGGATTTGTGTGGAATTGTGTAGGTTTCCACTTAGGTATTGTCACGTATATTGTTGTTTTGTTCATGTGTGGTAATCGGGTATCCGATTGCTCTCTGTTGAGCGTGTGATTGGCTTGATTGTTCAACGCCAATTGTCTTGTATAGTCCGGGTGTTGTATGCATAAATGGATAATCTATTGAATTTCTGCATTGATTTTGGCTTTACTAGAGTGGGGGGGGGGGGGTATAGTATGTGCAAAATGTCTAATTATGCACATGAAATGACAGAAATAAGCAAAATGTCTAACCCAATGCTTTTACTTTTATCACTTCACAACTCTGGCATCACCGTCTTGGCCACCCATGACGACCCTCTCTTAATAATTAAAAACTTCTAGTTTTATTGATTTTCACTTTTATCCGAATAATGTATGTTAGTCTTGTGTATTTGAAAAGAGTGTCCGTTTACCATTTTTTTCTTCTAATAATATTACTTGTCAACCTTTCGCTATAATTCATATTGACGTGTTGACATCACCAATAATTAGTTCATCTGGCCATAAATATAATGTACTTTTTCTAGATGACTATTCAAATTTTTATGGACATATCCCATCACCAATAAGTCACATATGTTCCCCTCATTCTCCCACTTTGCCTTTAATATCAAAACCCAGTTTGAACGCACCATTAAAACATTCCACTGTAACAATGGGCGCGAATATGTGAACTCCTTTTTCCAAAACTTTTTCACCACAAACGGTATCCTATACCGCCTTTCATGCCCTTACACAACATCCCAAAACGGAAAAGCCGAATGTGAAATTCGCACCATCAACAATATGATGCAAACCATTCTATCCCACGCCTTTCTACCTGCCCACTTTTGGCACTTTGCCCTTGAAACCGCCATCTACATTTTCAACATCTTACCCAATAAACTCACCCAAAATAAAACACCGACATAGCTCCTTTACATGTTCGTCCCATCCTACGACCATCTTCAAGTCATTGGGTGTCTTTGCTACCCTCTCACTCATACATAAACTTGAAAACCGGATACCAGAACCATATACACCCACTCCATGAGCGGTATCTTCAAACCTAAAAACCCACTAAACCTACACGCCACCACTCCTACCATCGTCCCCATACCAAAGAAACCAATCGATGTCTTCACCACACCAAAATGGTTTTCCCCCATGACTACTGAGTACAATGCATTAATTAGAAACGATACATGGAAACTAGTGTCGCGCTCATCAGATATGAATATTATATGTAGCATGTGGCTGTTTAAACATAAATACAGGTCGGATGGCACTCTAGAACATTACAAGGCCAAGTTGGTATGTGATTGTCGATCACAACAGGTTGGTGTCGATTGTGGGGAGACCTTCAGTCCAGTGATAAAACCCGCCACTATTTGGATAGTTTTATCCATTGCTTTGTCTAAGAATTGGTCCGTCCATCAATTAGATGAAACCAATGCATTTTTACATGGGAACTTGCACGAGACAGTATAGATATACTAACCTATGGTTTTCATGATAAGAATTTTCCAGATCTTGTATGTCTTCTCAAGAAGTCTCTTTATGGGCTCAAACAGGCACCACGGGCATGGTACCAACGTTTCATAGAGTATGTACTCACTTTGGGTTTCCATCATAGCATATGTGATGCTTCTCTTTTCACCTTTCATCAGGGTCTCGATAACGCTTATTATATACTGTATGTCGACGACATCCGTTTAGTCTCCTCTTCTGACCATCTTCGGTAACATCTTATGGCAGAACTTGCAGGTGAATTTGCCATGAAAGACTTGGGTCCACTTTGCTATTTTCTGGGCATTTTCATCTCCCATCACAATAACACAATGTTTCTCTCTCAACAATCGTATGCCATCGACATCGTAGCTCGTGCAGGTATGCAATCTTGCAATCCCGTGGCTACACCCGTTGATACTAACGCCAAGCTTGGCGCTGCTTCTGGCGACCTCTTTCATGATCCCACTTTATACCGGAGTCTGGTCGGGGCACTTCAATATCTCACATTTACTCGGCCTGACATCACGTACACTGTTCAGCAGGTCTGCATGCATATGCACTTCCCATGCCTTGATCATTGGAACGCGTTGAAGCGCATTATTCGGTATATTCAGGGTACATATTCTTTTGGGATCACTCTTGGCCCTTCGGCCAACTCCTCATTGATTTTATACACCGACGCCGGTTGGGCCGGTTGCCTTGACATTAGACGTTCCACCAGTTGCTACTGTATTTACTTTGGGGATAATCTTATCTCCTGGGCTTCTAAACGTCAACCCATGGTCACTCGTTCTAGTGCTGAAGCAGAATACCGTGGAGTTGCGAATGTCGTGGCAGAGATTTGTTGGCTCCGCAACTTACTTCTTGAGCTCAACATTCCGCAATCTTGGGCCACCTTGGTATACTGTGATAATGTCAGCACTATATACTTACCAGGGAATCTGGTCTAGCATCAGCGTACCAAGCATATCGAGCTTGACATACATTTTGTTCGGGAGCAGGTTCAGCAAGGTAATGTTCGTATACTTCATGTTTCCTCACGCTATCAAGTAGCGGATATTTTCACCAAGGGGTTGCCGCGTATCTTTTTTAAAGATTTCAGATCCAATCTCAGCATTTGTTCACCTCCCGCTTCGACTGTGGGGTATAATAGCATATATATATGGCAATGATTGTATATGGTTAAATGTAATTATTTGTAACAATATTTAAGAGATAGACTTTGTATTATTTATACCCACATTATCAATGAGAATAATCACGGATTACATTCCTTCATAAACAATTTGTAGAACCTTTGTTTTTAATGTCATATACGTGTTGGCTTGCTCATATGCTTTGAAAACCATTCAAATCACATACCTTTGTTTTCACCTTGGCGGGGTCTAACAAATTAGCTCACCAACATCCTCATTTTCCTTCGTTACTGCAACCGCGAGACTTTTATAGCGCCCCTAATGACGCTCGAGAACTGGTGATGAGGCACTATTGAACTAAAATTGTTGAGATGGCAGTGGCGTCACACCACATCAATTAGCCTAAGAATGATTAATACAAACTTTAGTATCTGTGTGATTTATAGCGTGTTTTTTAATTTAAAAAACAACATTCGATTTTATGAATATATATACCATACACGTCCAATAATGGCGGAGACAGAGAAGAAGGTGCCAAACATTTGGTATGGGACCAGTTCATTTGAGCATATTTGCACTCCACCTTTTTGACACTATCGATCAAAAAAGATATAAGTTGGAAATAAAAAAGTTAGCTTTTTTCCATAATAATTGAAAAATAGTTTTCAAAATCTATATTTAATTGAGGAATTACATATAAAATACAACAAAAGAAAGTTAAACTATTCGTTTTAACCTTGTATATTTGGGTTTGAGGCTTTGAGCACACTATTTTTTGAAAACAAACATCATACTACTAGAACACTAGATAGTAAGTCATTGGAAACAAATGACATTTGAATCTAGAGTGAATTACTATTTGCGTCACTGTGTTATAGTGATTTTAACTACTTGAATCCAAAATCCAAACATTAACTGTTTGAGTCCCTTGTTGAAAATTAACTAACCTGTTGAGTCCAATTGACTAACTTCGTTAACCAAGTCAGTTAAGTACAAGGGTATTTCAGCCATTTTACACTTAGGTACAACCCTATAATGCATAAGGTACAAGAAACAAGTCTTTAATACTTTAATAATATATAAGAAATAAATATTATATATATATATATATGTATATATAACATACACACACAATCATACACTGCTGCACCATCTCACCACCACCACCGCACCACCCACACTGCACCTCCACCACCACACCATACCCACCTCACCACCACCACCACTACAAACCTCACACACTCCACCATTGTAGAACCCCCACTGTAAACTACAACCGCTCTACCACCACTGCCTCACCACCACCACCCACCGCTACACACAATACCACCATCGTAGAACCCTACTCACTGTAAACTACAATCGCTCTACCACCACTGTAAACCCCACCACACTTGCAGACATAATCTCTCCCTCACTCGCTTATCACACCACCACTGCACCTTCATCACCACCTTTCCAGCATCATTTCGATCTTAACCGTAGCCCAAATCTGGATCTAAACCCTAATCCTCAAACAAAAACGGGTGAAAACTCAAAAACCCTAAGTGCAAATTTGTGTGTGTGCAGATATGCAGATCTGTGTGCAGATTTGTGTGTGAGAGATGATCTGCTGCTGTAACAAGATGGATGCTATCATTCCTAAGTACTCAAAGGCAAGGTATGGCGAAATTATGAAGGAAGTGTCATCGTACTTGAAGAAGGCCGGTTACAACCCAGATAAAATTCCATTCGTGCCCATCTCTGGATTTGAGAGTGACAACATGATTGAGAGGTCTACCAACCTCGACTGGTACAAGGGTCCAACCCTTCGTGAAGCTCTTGACCAGATCTGTGTTCTGTGTGTGTGAAGAGAGGGAAGAGAGAGACAAAAAGAGTAGGATTATTATAATATAAGATAATAAAGTATAATATTTAATAATATTTATTAAGTAGGGGTATTTTTGTCTTTTTACTGAAAGTTAACAGACTTAGTTAACGGAGTTAGAAAGTAGGACTCAAATGGTTAGTTAATTTCCAGCTAGGGACTCAAGTAGTTAAAGTTTTAAAATTTGGTTTCAAGTAGTTAAAACCACTATAACATAGGGACTCAAATAGTAATTCACTCTTGAATTTATATTTGTTAATAACCTTTAATATTTAACCATAAAAGGAATTAATATATAGGAATGTACTATTGTTTTAAAGGATAAGATTATGTGTTGTGGCTCACCTATAGCCACAATTTTATCATCTCATATTGCGTCATGTCAGCGCATACTTGACAGCTTGATAGAGCTATTGGTCGCTCACCTGATCTTGTTGTGGCTAGAGGTGAGCAGCAACTTTATCCAGTTTTTATTTTTATTTTTTTAAGGCTTTCTAAATTTGTCTAATTTATAATATTAATACAAAAATAAACTTATCTAAAAATTAGATTAATGTTTACAATAATACAAACTATAAAAATACTAAAACTAATCTAATACAAGATCATCGGGACATCTAGCCCACAAATGCTCGACTAATTCATGACGAAGGTTTCCGTGTATTTCACGGTTCTTGAAATTGTTTATGTTGTCAAGTCTTTGAATATCAACGATTGTCGATTGGGCACGTGGGAAATCACCTTGGTAATTTTGACATATCGCCATGCCTTGGTCCTCCAATATCATGTTATGTAGAATAATACAAGTATAGATGACGCCCATAATCCTCTCTCGTGTCCAAAACCTTATTGGGTTGGCAATCAACGAAAACCTTTTTTAAGAACGCCACACGCTCTTTCAATATCTTTTCTTGCCGACTCTTGTTTCTTTGTAAAGTATTTGTGTTTATCTTCAAGTTGAGACGAGTAAGCTTGAACAAGTGTCTCCCATTCGTTGTAAATACCAAACCAAGTAGTATCCGTACTTGAGATTTACGTTATTAGTGTAAAACGATTAGGGCGGTTCAACCCCGTTGATAAGGTCATCGGATATAGGTGATTGTTCGATAACATTTAGGTCGTTATTTGACCCAGCAACTCCAAAAAAAGCATGCCAAAACCATAGATCATTCGACGCCACCGCTTCAAGTATAATACTCGGTCCAGAATGATCACCTCGATAAAACTGACCTCGCCAAGCCGTAGGACACATAGCTTCAATTCATGAGTAAATAGATATGATCCCTCTGCAAATATATATATATATATATATATATATATATATATTAAACGACATTTGATAATAAAAGTGTAAACAATATGTGTACGTCAAACTATATATAGATATATACCTTGACGAAAAAATGAAGCGAGTCGTGCGCAACGTTTTCGGACATGTCAATATACTCATCCATTGCGTCCGACGAAAGCCCGTATGGTAGTTGCCGAAGAGCGGCCGCACATTTTTGTACCGAGGTGAACCCTAGTCGGCCCCTTGGTCTTCTCTTTGTTGAAAAAAAGGATAACGCTCCGACAAATCATTTGATAGGCGCATGAATAATTGCATGCTCATTCGAAAGCGTCGCCTAAAATGTTCTTCACTGTACACGGGATCCGGGCTGAAGTAGTGCCGTATCAAAGTTTCGTTTACTCTCTCTCTATCTCGATCAAGCGCTAGTTGTCTGGTTAGCGCGGGTGTTCTTCGTCTTCGAGATCGGGCCATCAAGTATTCAATCGTTATCCTTCCCACTTCCATAAACAAATCGTCTTCTTCAGACGAGTCGGAAGAAGAAAAATCATTCCAAGCCAAAGCCACTTGTAGAGAGTGAAGATGAAAAAAAAAGATTGGATTGTGAAAGTGTGAGATTTGAAAAATTGATCAACCTTGCCAAAAATAACAAGCTCTCGCCAACGGTCGGCTGGCAACGGTCGAATTTGACCAGCCAACGGCTACTTTTCAACCGCTACCACTGGTCGCTCGCTGGATGGCTCGAGTGGTGTTGTTGTGGTGTGAGCGATCCACGTAGATCAAGTTGTGGCTCATGGCATGTCGTTCGCAGACCACAAAACATAGTCTAATAATAAGTAGAAAATAGAGTTAAATGCAATTTGAGTCCAACTGATTATACCTAATCTATTGGTGGAGTTTCCAATTCTGAAAATTGGTTTCCCTGATTCCATCTCCTTTTCGATATTGCTCAATCAAGTTCCTCTCTCTAACGGGAGGTATCTCATCTTTTAAAGATTCAAGAAAACCTATCTATGGCTTCTATCTTCATCAATGATTTAACAACACCCAACCATGGCTTCAAAGGTTTTGTAAAATATGATTTGTCTTGTACTGGAGACGTTTAGCCTTAAATATTTTTTTTTTATCATAAATAGAATTAAACTTTGAAATTGCACAATTAATTAACATAATAAAAGTCGTGTTTTCTCGGGCGGGTGAGTGGTCGGGTTTTCCCGGGAATTGGTAGCAATTGGTGGCCCGGGTACTCTCGAGTACCTGATTCGCCAAAAGGGTGTCCGAGAGTGTTCGGAATTGATTCGTTGGCTGTTAAAAAAAATTAACAAGATAAAAGTAAATAAAAACTAGTATGTAACTAATGAACTTCCAAAACATACATAAAGTCTCAGTTAATTCTAACACTTCTTTATCCATTTAATTCTTGTAGATAACAATAATTTGGAGATACTGGTTTCATAATTGTTATAATACGGAGTATGTTTTATAAATATTATTAATCATATTGTTTTCCACAAATATATGCAGAGTATATTTGTTATTTTATGAAAAAATTACAACAGTTTCCCTTCTGTAAAAATACACAATTTTGATAATCTGAAAGCTATGTTAGAAAAACTTACATTGTAATCGCCGCACGCCTTTCTAATATGAAGCTCACATGCATCAGAATCTCTATACTTGCTGCAGCAAAATATAAAAAGAAAACAAAATCATAGAAGTGAACCAGGCTTGTGTTTGACACAATTCCCTTAAACAGATTCTTCGTTTGTTCCCAGGGTATACCGGTTCAAAACAGTGACGATGGTGTACTGCCGGACTATCCCACTTGCCTGAAAAATAATCGATACTTGGTTGTTACTTTAGAGTTATGAGTGTTGCAAGAGTTTCTTAGTGAATATTTCTCATGTATATTCTTATGTGTATTCTCATCTCACATATATGACACAAAAGTCTCTTATATACAAGAGTCAATGGTGGATGAAGAGTCTACCATAATTAGACACTTAATTTAGTCTTTAAACCATAATCAAGTGTCATAAATAAATTAACTCTACTCAAGAGATTCAATTCACAACATGAAGAGTTATACACTTAATTTAGTCTTAAAACTACAATCAAGTGCCATAAATAAATTAACTCTACTAAAGAGTTTTTCTTCAATTCACCACATGAGGAGTTTTACCAATAATTATAATTTCACTAATTATAATTTCATTAGATTAAACCTCCATTCACCATCTAAAATTCCAACAATCCCCCACATTAATGGAGATTTATCAAAACACGCATATTTCGAACAAACCCCTATATGAATAGGAGTCATTCTGAGAAGCAACCTCATTCCGATTAAATTTCAACAGTTGAGTTTTGCATACGATAGGTAGGTGTGACCCTTTGAACCTTCGCTTATGAAACGCACTTAGCCCACTGGCTCTGAGTAGAACGCGAAGTCTTTGAACTTGTCTGCCGTTTGTGTGGACAACAATACGCTTCACACAAGACTCTCCCTGACAACATCAAGTCCTTATTGTTGTGTCCGTTATGGTCATGGACACGTGCCTGGTTCTGTGAGAGCTATTAAGTATTGTGCCCCAACAATATCCTTAGAAGCGACCCCACTTCTCTCTCACATAGGTGATCTACTAGGACTGGTTACCTCAGTCAGATCATTAAAAGCCATAAGCTTAACCAACCTTGTCACTTTTTAGGAATGGACTAGAAAGCTTATTAAATTTATAGTAAGCTCCTTTTTTTCAAAACGTGGGGTTTCCACCAACTCTCCCCCACAGTGACCTTCGTCAGTTCATACAATTAGGTTGTCCTATTAAACTCAGATCTTGGGATCTCCAGTCAGCTGAGTTAGGTTTCCTTCGCATAAACTTAGCCTTTCATGGGCTTTAGTCTCATTCCCATTGACGACTTCTGAACTAACTCTCTGCTTAAGCCTTTTGTTAGCGGATCCGCGATGTTATCCTTTGACTTCATGTAGTCAACAGTGATAACTCCTGTAGAGATTAGTTGTCGTACCGTATTATGCCTACGTCTTATATACCCATTCTAACTGATACACATTGTGATATGAGCTCTGCCAACTACCGATTGACTATCATAGCGTATGCATTAGGCCAATGCCGGCTTCGGCCACCTAGGTATATCCTTAACAAATTGAGGTAGCCATTTTGCCTATTCATCTTCTAAAGCGATAAGTTATGATTCCATCGTGGATCTAGCAATAAACGTTTGCTTATGTAATTTCCACATTATCTCAACACCTCCAAGTGTTAGTAAATACCCACTCGTCGCTTTGGAATCATTCATGTCAGATATCCAATTCGCATCATAGTAGCATTAAGATAATCATGATCAACGTGGCAAGTGTTTGAATGTTCAAAGTTAATTTATTCTCCGTGGAGCATTTAAATTAACAAGTATTAGTCTAGCATACTTTAGACTACGAATACTTAGCATGTGAACAGGAGATGCCTCATTATGATTCTTCACATCCTTAAGAGATAACTCACTATCTCTTCCTAACATTCACGTCTTAGTTTAGACACAAAATGAGATTTTGTTTACCATTCCAAAACCTTGGTTTAAAGAATGCTTCAAAGCCATAATTAATTCCATCCATTAGGGTCAAGACTCGTTTGCCTTTAATCTCCAAGGCTTCACCATTGACTCTTTAGGACTCAAACATAAGTCTTAACATAAGTCACTTTGATGAACATATTCATCATCAACAAGTCAATTAGATTGACACTCAACGACATGACATTCACATATGCCTAAGTGATTTGTATATATTTTGTTGAAACTATTTATTAGGTGACTCTCCCAAAATATATCACGAATCCTCCATATAATTCAACTAGCATTGATGGTTTGTAGAGACTCTACACATCCATCACTATTCTAAGTCTTTTATAATAAATCTCGCAATATTTATCAAAGACTTATGAATAATAACATATATTTCTATCATATGTTATAGTTATCAAAACTACATTTGTGCATTTCTATGTAAATGCTCTCAACATTAGATGACATATCTTGTTTTCGTGCATTTAACTTCAATACACTTGCCACGTTGATCATGATTATCTTAATGCGAATGGATGAAGAGTTTTTCTTCTTAGTCACTTAATTAGAGACTTAATTTAAAATAAAGGCTCTAATAAATTGACATAAAAGCTCTAATAAAGTAACATAAAACTTTAATTAGAAAACATGAAACTCTACTCAAGAGTTTACTCTTAATTCACCACATTAAGATTACGATTAATAATTATAATTTACCAAATTATAATTTTAATATAATCCAAAATATATATAACATATTACATATATTGTTGATGCGTTTTGCGACTAAGGATTGGATATACATAATAAACATATGTTAGTGATTGGCCGAAGGTGTATCAGATGGGGCGAATGTAGATAAGTATGGGCGAAGGAAGAAGAAACTGGGCGAAGGTAGATGATAAAGTGGACGAAGGAAGAATGGATCTGAACTGAAGACACATTCGACCACTTTAAGTGGGCGAATGTGGAAATCTCTCACATTCGACCAGATGAAACGGGCGAATGTGCAGTGCCTATATATAGTTTTTGTGTTTTTGATAATGTAAGGGAGTTGTCATTTGTGTCCAGGTTCAGATCAGGTTCAGAGGTGTTTTTGAGAGATTATTTGTGTGTTTCTAGATTAACATAAACAGTTTGTAAATGCTTTTTGAATGAAGTTAATCTATGAAAATGATATTGAAAATGATCTTGATTGTGTCGTGATTTGTGTTTTATCAATTTGTTCAGATCTAGGATTTCCGCACCTAGTTTTGTGACTTGTATGATCGTGTAATCCTGTTTTAGCTAAATTCCAACGCTCACAAAGTGGTATCAGAGCATAGAGGATCATACAACAACAAATTTGATAAGATCAGAGCTGATTTGGACATGTTTTTGACATAAAATCATCTGTTTTTACATAAACATTGTTTTTAAGAGTTTTTGATCGATTTAAAGGTGAATTTGTGGTCGAATTCAAGTTTTCCAAGACTTAAAGTTGTTCCAAATCAATTCCGAAACATAACCTGATTGAGATCATTCAAATCCATGAACTTTTGAAAATCTGAGATCTGAATAACCGTTTTTCAAACAATAACCGTTTTTCAAAAATGAGATCTGACTGTTTTGGGCGAACCTGGAACCTGAACTGAGTGTTGTGGTCGAAAGTGATAAAAAGTGGTCGAACTTGAGTAGTTTTTGGGCGAACCTGAAATTTCTTGTTGAAATCTTTCACTTTCGGGTAAAATTTTTACATTCGTCCGTTTTCATTTTGGGCGAAAGTGAAAATTTGTTAGTTTGATTTACATTCTGGACAAAGCTACTTTCGGGTGTTACTGTTTGGACGAAAGTAGAACCAGAAGGGTCGAAAGTGAGATAGTTTGGACGAACGTAGAAGTATTTGGACGAACCTACTGAATTTCGGGCGAACTTAGGATTTTGTTGAAAAAT
Organism: Ambrosia trifida; assembly: GCA_028751855.1. Lineage (NCBI taxonomy): Eukaryota > Viridiplantae > Streptophyta > Magnoliopsida > Asterales > Asteraceae > Ambrosia > Ambrosia trifida. The sequence continues at coordinate 145,569,564 of CM054122.1, read as the reverse complement.
TTGTCTAAGTGTTGAGATTTTCAGATTGAGATCATGTGGCGTTTTCAAACTACTCAGGGATCAGCAACAACACAACCACAACAGCAGACAATGGATCCATGGACAGTGGCAGCGCAAAAGACGAACACGCAGTCTTCACAACCACTTAACTACATGACAACGACGAGTACAATGCCTCAGAATGTAGCACATCCGGCACTACAATCTGATTACTGGGGAGTAGCTGCAGCGGCGGTAAATACTCAAACCACTAATGCTATTTCTACTTTGATTAAGGATTTGTCTACAGGTAGTGGAACTCGGCCACCGAAGCTCATGGATATGCAAGAGTATAATCAGTGGCACACCATGTTCAAGATCCATTTGGAAGGCATGGGAGTTGAAGGAGCAGAGGCATGGAGCATGATTGTGAAAGGTTACACAGCACCGATTCTGGAGAATACTGGTGAGATGATTCCTTTGGAAAGTTTGACTGAGGACGAAAAGAAGAAATATGTGGTGGAGAAGAAGGCGTTCTCTCAACTGACACAGGCAATCACAAGTGACCTGTTGCATCAGTTTGGGACATGTACTACGTCAAAGCAGCTTTGGGATAAGCTGAAGAGGAAGCATGATGGTAACGAGAAGACCAGGAGTCTGAGAATGGAGGAATTGGTCAAAGAGTTTGAGAATTTTTCTTTTATTAATAATGAAACTTTAAAAGAACTAACTCCGAGATATATGCATTTATTGTCTGAATTGTCTAGTTATGGTGTACAGATTCCAATGACTAAGCAGGTGGATAAGTTTGCAGATGCTTTACCACCACAATGGGATCAACATGTGGAAGTACTGAGAGAGAAGGATGCTTATCAATTCTGGACCATTTCAGAGTTTATAGAAAAGCTGGAAAACAAAGAGTTGGAGGATAGGAGGAAAGCGAGAAGGTCACAGATTCCTCAGAATCCCAGTTTGTATTTTGGAGGCACTTCAGTTCCAGCTGGAAACTCGAGCTCAGGAAGCGTTGCACCACATGTTGCATGTATTTCTAATGTCATGGAATCATCAAAACCAACCACCAACTACACACCACCACAATACAATTCCTACTCACAACCATCATACACACCACCACAATATAATTCCTACATTTCACCAATCTCTCCAATGCAACAAGCAAGTTTTTACACCGCTAACCAATCACAACAACCAGTAAACCAAGTTACTCAACATAAACAACAACCGGTGGTTTTGGATACATCTAACTTGGGAAATGTGACTGTGGAGGTTGCTCAGCAACACATTGCATTAGTCTCAGCAATGGTTTCATCCTACAATGGGTTGGTTGCTAGTCAGATTGGGAACAACAACTTAACCAACGAAGACTACGCACAGATAGACAAGGAAGAGATGGAACTCATTGACATTCAATGGGCTTTTGCGAGTATAATGAGAAGAGCAACAGAGTTCATCGAGAAAACTGGAAGAACTGATTTGGCAACTTCTCCAAACACAACCTATGGATTCAACAAGGAGAAGGTTACGTGTTTTAATTGTGGAGAAAAAGGACACTTCAAAAGGGAATGCACCCAGCCACCTAAACAAGGTAATCGAAACCCTTTCAATGCAAATTACCAGAACCATCAACAAAACCAAGTTTCTTACCAAAATAACAACAACTACCAAAACCGAAACTTTAACAACCAACACAGACAACCAAACACTCAAAACCAGATTCAAAACCAATCTCCTAACCACACAAACCGAACAGTTGTACCTATCACTACACCTAATGAGACTCAACAGAATGCGAGTCAGAACCAAGCTTTGGTGACTCAACAGGATGAGAGGTTTGACTGGTCGGGTATGCAAATAGGAGTTGAGGAAGTGACTACTGGTGGGAATGTGGCATGTGTTGCTTATCAGGTTGATATGGAAGAGTCGGTGGCAGTTGATGAGAAGAAAGAAACTGAGGAGAGTGAAAGTGATGATTCTGAGACTGAGATGGAAGTGGAGAGTGAACCTGTTGAGGTTAAGGCTGAGGAAAAGAGTTCTGGAATGGTGATTGATTCAGTTTCTGATGTTCCCGAAGAGTGTAGATCAGTTTATTCAGATTCTGAGAGCGAATCAGACACAGAGGCAAGTGTTGATTCTTTAGATGACGATATTGACCAGTTGCTGGCAGAAGCTGACTTTTTGATGACGAGGAAGTCGTGCATAGCTGATGATGCTTTCACCAAGATCGACTATTCCAAGTTTTACACTGGAAAGGAAGCTCATTTTGCGTTGATGGCCATGACTGAACCGCCAAAACCTGTAAGTTCTGAATCTAGCACTGATGTTATGAGTGATAAATATTGTGGAACATGTGATAGATTGACAGAGGAGAATAAACAACTCCGAATTTCACGAGATAGTGCTATCTTGAACTGTCAATCTACTCGCAAAGAGTTGAATGCTTTCAACAAAGTATTAGATGGCTATAAAAAGGACATTTCTGACTTGAAAAATACTTTATCATTGAAACAATTGGCAATAAACAACTATATCAATGAAATTGAAAACACCAAGTTGGAAATGGCAGCCATAAAATGCTTTGCTGAAAAGGTGAACAAAAAGCTGGAAAGTTATAAGAATGTTGCTTATGTGGTAGATCATATCATTGATGATAACACCACCAATTACAAGTCTGTACCATCTCCGGTTCTTTTTGAAAACCATAACTATCACCAAGTTATACCGGAGAGTTCGGTAAAATCAGACTCATCATCGGAAAAGGAATCTAATACCTCGAGTATTGGTGATCCATATTCCGATGTGAGACCGATTTTGGGCTTGAACAATGAGGGTGTTTATGCGGAGAGTGATAATTCAGACTCAGAAAATGATGATACTGGTAGTGATCAATCTGTTAATGAATGTGAAATTCCAAAAGAAAATCACATCATTACTACTGAACCAGTGTCACCATCTGATCATGTTCATCCGATGGCAAATGCTAATCGTGATAAAAAGTCTGAAAAGATTGAGGTTAAGAAAGATAATGGTGTTAAGAATGTGGTCAAAAAGAATGAGCTGAATGAACAAAGTGACAAACCTGTAAAGGTGTTTTATCGGATGGAAGGATCCGATAAAATCATTTCTGATGAGGAATTTCCGATCAAAAATGTTAACTATTCTAAACTTGATAAAATCTGGCAAGAAAGCACAATATGGTTTCCAAAACATGAGAGAACCAATGAAATTCCACCAGAAATCTTAAAGAAATTGTTTTCAGAAGTTCCTCAAGAACCAAAAATCCATGTCACCGAGTTCATTCGTCCAAATGATAAAGCAAATGGTTTTCATGAGCCTTCTTACTCGAAAGGACCACTTCCTGAGAGTTTAAGAAATCAACAGTATAATGATCAATTTCCTGTCAGATCATTTGCTTCACCAAATGCTCATTATGTGTTTGAGGAATATAGAAAATGCTTTAAATGTGGAGAACGCGGGCATTTACTTGCTCAGTATCCATATGTAAGGCATAAAAGACATGAAGTTGAGGTTAAGAATTCCATGAGAAAGACGATTGATCATTATGTTCCACCACATAGACGGGCTGTTCCTCAACAACAACATTTTTATAATCAAAACAATTTTCAAATGAGGAACAACCGTCCATTTCAATATGATCGAAGAAATCGGATTGCAATGGAACAATCTTGGAGAAAACCTGTGGTGAACTTAACAGCTGATAGACAAAAGGTTCCACAAAAACCAATTGTCAAATCAAATGTTGGACCTAAGTCTGTTAATTCAGATAAGGTTGCTAAGAAAGTTACTTTTAGTAACAATGTTCAGAAACCAATTGAGAAACCAAAATCTCAAATTCGTATTCTCAAAAGGTCTGAACAATCTTGGACACCTAATGGTACTCCAGGAGCTTCTACTTCAAAGGTGAGTGAGAAAAGTGAAAATGTTTTGGGCAATCAGAAAAAGATTGATCCAAAACAGAAAATTGTTGAGAAAGTTGTTGAGGATGTTTCTTTGAAATCCAATGTTCAAAGGCCCAAGACTCAGGCTTGGGTCCCCCGAATGAACTAAATGTTTACTTTTTGTGTGCAGGGAGCTTCAGCTGGCCCTATTAGCAGTCTCTGGATTGTTGATAGTGGAGCTTTAGGCCACATGACGGGGGATTTGGCGTTGCTGTTTGATGTGAAGAATATTAATGGAGGATATGTCGCATTCGCGGGTAATAAAGGAGGATTTATTACGATGGAAGGAAGCGTGAGTAATGGGATTGTGACTTTCGAGCGGATTTCTTATGTCAAGCAGATAGACTATAATCTGTTGAGCGTCAGTCAAATATGCGATAAACAATTTTCTGTGCATTTTGATGACAAATCCTGCTATATTCTCAAACCGGGCTTCAAAATTCCAAAGGAGTGGGTTATGTTGATGGCACCTCGAGTCAACAATCTTTATATTCTTGATATGTCAAAGGCGATGACATCACAGGGGCAGATAACATGCTTTCTATCCAAGGCGACCGAAAAAGAATCGATAATGTGGCACCGCAGAATGGGGCACATTCATCTGAGGAAAATGAATCAGTTAGTGAGAAATGGACTTGTCGATGGAGTAAACGTGAAACATTTCCATCTGAACGACAAGTGTGTGAGCTGTATGAAAGGAAAACAACACAAACAGTCCCATAAAGTGAAGAAAGTTAACTCTGTTGAGATGCCGCTTGAGCGATTGCACATGGACCTTTTTGGACCGGTCAAGCGCAAAAGTCATCTTGGAGAGCTTTATTGTTTAGTCGTCACTGATGACTATTCACGATTCTCATGGGTGATGTGTTTGAAGAACAAAAGTGACACCTTTACCAACTTACAAGTTCTGTTCACTCGACTGGAGAATATCTACAATTTGAAGATAAAAAGGATCAGGAGTGACAACGGGACGGAGTTCAAAAATGCAAAGATGGATGAACTTTGTGAAAGCAAAGGGATTCATCATGAATACTCAGCTCCGTATACCCCGCAACAGAACGGTGTTGCTGAAAGAAAGAATAGGACTCTGATTGAGGCTGCAAGAACAATGCTCGCTGACTCAAATCTTCCAGTAATGTTCTGGAATGAGGCGATTTATGCAGCAAATTATACATTAAATCGGGTTTTAACAGTGAAGAAGTTTAGAAAAACATCTTATGAGCTGTTACACCAACGAAAGCCCAATTTAGAGTATCTAGAACCATTTGGGGCGCCATGCACGATGTTGAATCCAAGCGAGAAGTTTAGTCCTAAAGCTGAGGAGGGATATTTTGTTGGATATGCAACCCCACTCAAACGGGTATTCAACAAGAGAACTCGTCAAGTGGAGGATTGGGCTAACGTGGAAGTTCAACGATACACTCAAAATTTGCAAGGCACGGGCCCTGATTGGATGTTTGATTACAAAGATTTCTTTGAATCATTCAACCTAGATAGCTTGGTTGAAGAAGCTGTTATCAGATTACTTTACGAGTGTGAAAACGCGGCAACTTCACCGTTGATGCGTCCAATCACCGTAAACCCCCCACCAGCTTCTAATGATACCAGTGCTCCTATACAAGAAGAAGAGATGTTTCAAGAAGCTTCAACTTCATTAGACACTTCAGAATCTGAAGATGAACAATTTGAAGAAGCCGTTCTTGAACATGCAGAAGACTTAGAAGAGCAAACTGTGAACCCAACTCCAAATCCAGATGTTGCTTCATCATCTAACACGGGTCATGATCAGGATGCTGTAGAGAACTTGACTGCTCAGACGGGAGTGATTGTACCTGTTAATCCGGAATCTCGGATTCATCGTATTCACCCGCTGGAGCAAGTTATCGGTAATCCTGGAAGTGGAGTGATGACCAGAGGGCAGCTTAAAAGCGTTAATTCACCAGAGAGTTTTGGTGCTTTAGCATTGTATGCCAAAATTCAGATATCTGGAAGCCAAAATGATTGGTCGTTTGCATGTTATGTGTCGCAGGTAGAGCGAAGGACATACAAAGACGCTTTGAATGAAGATGCCTGGGTTGAGGCAATGCAGGAGGAGTTATTGCAATTCCAGAAATTGGGAGTCTGGACGCTCACAGATTTGCCGCCGGGAAGAAAGAAAATAGGCACTAAGTGGGTGTTTAAGTGCAAAAAGGATGATCGTGGAGTTATTGTTCGCAACAAAGCCAGATTGGTTGTGCAGGGTTTCCATCAAATCGAAGGAATTGATTACAACGAAATCTATGCACCAGTAGCACGAATTGAAGCTATTCGGATGTTCCTTGCGTTTGCTTCATACAAGAAATTCAAAGTCTATCAAATGGACGTCAAGAGCGCATTTTTGTACGGTAAAGTCAAGGAGGAGGTTTATGTCGGGCAGCCACCAGGCTTTGAGGACCCAATCCACCGGGACAAGGTCTACGTGCTGAACAAAGCTTTATATGGTCTGCACCAGGCTCCAAGACAGTGGTACGAGGAGCTAAGCACATACCTCATCTCCAAAGGATTCAAGCGCGGCCTCGTCGATTGCACCCTCTTTACGAAGAAGACGGGAGATGACTTGCTTCTAGTACAGATTTACGTTGACGATATTATATTTGGTTCAACTAACGAACTTTTGTGCAGGGAATTTGAAACTGTTATGCAGGAGAAGTTCGAAATGAGCGCTATGGGGGAGATGCAGTTTTTCCTCGGCTTACAGGTGGATCAAAGACCCGACGGGATCTTCATTCACCAGACGAAATATGTAGCTGACATCTTGAGCCGATTCCAGATGGAGGACTCTAAGCCGATGGATACCCCGATTCAACCCAATCACGGGATTGGAGTGGACGTTAAGGGGGAGCTGACAGATCCATTTACATACAGAGCAATTATCGGATCTCTGATGTATTTGACAGCGTCTCGACCAGATATTATGTATGCAACGTGTCTCTGTGCTCGCTATCAATCGAAGCCGAAACAAAGTCATCTGACAGCGGTCAAGCGTATCCTTCGATATCTGAAGGGTTGTCCATCAAAAGGACTTTGGTACCCTAATGATGATGATTTTGATTTTATTGCTTTTAGTGATGCAGATTGGGGCGGCTGTGACAAAGACAGCAAATCAACAACAGCCGGTTGCCAGTTTTTAGGGAGCAGGTTAATTACCTGGCAATGCAAGAAACAGACTTCCGTCGCACTGTCTACATGTGAAGCCGAGTACATTTCAGCCTCGAGTTGCTGTTCGCAAGTACTTTGGATCCAACAACAGATGGTCGATTACGGTTTGCAGTTTCTTAAAACCCCTATACACTGTGACAACGAAGCCGCAATTGCATTAACTAAAAATACTGAAAATCATTCTAAAGCGAAACATATCCGGATTAAATATCATTTTATCCGTGATTGTTATGCTAAGGAATTGATTGACATGGTCAAAATCCATACTGACTACCAACGTGCAGATTTGTTTACAAAAGCTTTTGACAGATCCCGCTTTGAATATCTTTTGAAAGTAAACAATATAAAGGAAAAACAGGACTAATCGGCTCATCGGTTTATCATTTTTATTTTTTAGTTTTAGTTTTAAATTTTTGCTAATTGGGAATTTCTCTTTGCTAATTGGGAATTTCTCTTTACTATCATAATCCTCAAAGAAGTTGATGCTTTCGAGGGGGTTGTTTAATCCTCAAAGAAGTTGATGCTTTCAAGTGGATTGTTTCTTTCAAATTTTTGTTTTTTTTTTCAGAAAAATTAAAAACCCAAAAATATGTTCTTTATTTTAGGGGGAGTCATTTTATCAGAAAAACCAAAAACATTGAAAAATTTTCAAAATACCTAAAAATTAGAAAAACCCAAAATGATTTCCTGGATAAAAAGAGGAAATGATAGTACATCAGTGGGGATCTGACACAGGCTAAAAGAATTGTATAGTTTTATGTGACGTATGTTGATTACGTGTGATATGCTGATAGGCTTCGTAGACTATATATTGCGTGCATTAGTGATACAAACATAACAAACTACGCGTTTGTGGATGAACACCTCATGGGCATATGGTCTTAGTACCGTAATTTCGTTTGACAGGGTGTTTGTACAAAACTCGGAGGTTTAGGGTCGTTATGTTATTAGTTGTCTGGGGATAGCCTTTTTGATCTTCTGCTGTAAGTCATTACGGACCTAGATCAGACAGGATGTCTTTATAAAAGAGCTTTATGCCAAATCCTAAAGTTACCGAATTGAGGAACTTTCCATGTTATATGATGATCAAAGATTATCTATAATATCGTATTGATCATTGATGTAAATCATGATTAATATCAGTCCTCAACCTGGTATAGTGCATATGTTACTTTGCTGCATTAATTTGCTGACCTGTATACCTCTATGCATTATATCTTGTACAATTACAGACAACGAAAGCATAATCACGCTTTACAATGAGTCTTTGTGCAAATTACTTCTTGATACGGGAGTATGTCATGTGTGTGGGAACCACAATGTGTTAGTCTAATACATCTAATTCGTATCATTTTAAAGCATTGCGTAATTGTCTGCATGTGAGCTTATGTGGACAACAATATCAGCAATTGCCGTATCACATATTGTTTCTAATGATAATATTAAAACAGATCAACGCTGTGTTCAGATTTCTCAGAAAACTGATCTGATCCTCTTACCGGAAATCACAAAATGTTTATTGCTTTCATTTACTTTGATACATTTTACTTTGTCGCATTTTACTTTTATTGTCAAAAAGATACAAAATCCAAAAAGATTTTATGTGTGTTTTGATAAAAATTTCAGAAAATCCAAAAGATTTGCATTTCTGCTTTATTTTTGATATCCGGGGATGCTTGATGGTCAATTTCTGAGATTTGATAACACCATCTGGACTTTGTAACATTCAAAAAGTGAAAATTTGAGTTTTGGAAGTTTAACGGATTGAAAAATGTTGAACGGGATTCGAATTCGTGATTTGGCGAAATTTTCAGATTTTTCCATTTCACATTCGCTCCTTAAATGGGTCGAATGTGGAAAAATCATCATGTTCGACCGTTTTAAAAATGGGCGAATGTGGACTTTTTCACTTCCGGGTGAAAATTCCACTTCCGGGTACATTTTCACCTTCGGGTCTTTACAAAGGGGCGAAGGTGGAATGGTTTCTACATTCGTGCCATTCACTTGGGGCGAATGTGGAATTAACCCACATTCGTCCACTAGAAACGGGCGAACGTGGACCCTTATATATACCCCATTCAGGTTCGATCCCCTCATTCAAAACTTTTTCAAAATTTCTTTCAATACCAGACCTTGTTGCTCGTGACTTTTATGATTCATTGATTTGTTCCTTGGTTATTCCTCATCATTTTAAGTCTAAATTTGCAGGTATTGGACGACTTTTCAGATCAGAATTGATCATTTTAAACACAGGACCTAGGGTTTCAATTCTAGGGGTTGTTGATGATTATTGTTGCTTGTTTTTGATGACCGATCATTTTTCATAGGTTTTAGGGGGAGAATGTAGAAGGAATTAGGTTTATAACACATTTAAATGTTAGTTTTGATTGTTTGAACATGTTTGAACCCTAATTCCACTTTAAAACCAATGAAAACTGATTAATTGACAAAATTGGTGATGAACGAGTGATAATCGGCCAATATAGAACACATTTGAATCATTTTTATGGTTTAAAAACAGATTTGACAAAAATTTAAATTTTTGGGGGAAAACCATTTCACCTTCGGTTCAAAAACCGGGCGAAGGTGAAACTGGTTGGGCGAATGAACATAAAATGGACGAATGTGAATTTTTAATCAGAACTTTTTCATGTTCGACCAAAATTTTTCTCATTCGACCAGATTTACTTACATTCGACCACTCTAGAAACGGGCGAATGTGCAGTTAATTTGGACCAAAAATTTTATAATTTTGTCGTTTTTGTATTTTGACGAGTTTCTTTGATTTTTATGTGCAGATGGCTGATCAACCCGAGAACATTGAAACACCAGCAGTCAATGTGGAAACTCCAGCTGAAATTACACCAGTGCCAGAAGCTAAAACGACTGTTCCGAGCAGTTGGCCTTTTGAAAGATCGCACAACTGTTGCGCTTATCTCGGAGATGTAGAGAAAAACACGGAGTTTACCGGGATTATAGAATTTCTGAAGAGGAGCAGGATTGTACATGCTTTAGCCACACCAACCATCATATACAAAGACATTATTGAAGATTTTTATCAGAATGCAATGTATGACTACTGGGAGAATCAGACGATCATCAAGAGCAAGATTCAGGAGATGGATATGTTCTTGACTGAAGCTGATATTCGGGAAGCTTTACAGATTAAGTTTGAAGATAGTGAAGATCCCAGGGAGTTATCATGGACAGAACAGAAGGCGTGTTTCTTACGAATGAAATACAAAGGTCCAATCACTGACGGATCTATGTATAAAGGGAAGCTGGGAGTGCAGTACAAGTATTTTGCACATGTTCTTATTCATGTGTTTGGATGTGTGAGTGGTGGTTATGATGTGATGAGAAGGAGTTTGAGTTCATTAATGGTTGCGTTGACACTCAACAAACCATTTAATGTTTCGGGGATGATTCTTGATCATATGCTGGAGATGCTGAAGGGAATGAAGAATAAGAAGTTTATGTTGTATCCGAGATTTCTGATGATGATCTTTGACTACAAGTATCCTATGCTGAAAAAGGATCCGACTATGATCCTAGGTCAAGATCATATGAACATTAGAACTTTGATGAGGATGAAGGGTTACAAAGGTGTGCCTGAGAGTGAGAAGCCACCTAACAGGAGATTATTTGGTGCTTTGGCTCGTCCGGATTACACTGATCCTGGCAAGAACAAAGCAAGACATGATGATAGTGACTCGGATAACGATGATCCCTTAGTGTATGTTGATTCAAGCACTAAGCGGAAACGTCAAGTAGTCAATCCTGGAGCCAAAGGGAAGGGCAAGGGAAAGGCTGTGGATCAGGGAAGCACTAAGCAACAAGTGGCTAGAAAGAAATCGACGGCGAAGAAAGGATCGGGTTTGGTGGATGAAGAGTCGGTAGATTCAGAAGAGACTGAGGTTGATGAGCAGTGGGATTCTGATGATGAGAATGTAAGGACCACCAAACGTAAGGCCACTATGGTTGGTGAGTCTGAATCCTTGAACCAGTCGATAGAAGAAGCTGAGAGAAGAAAGAAATCGGTAGAAGATGAGGGACTAGGTGTTGACCTAGCTGAATTGAGTGTTGGAGATACTGTAGTGGTGAATTTGCCCAGAAAAACAAAGAAGCAAAAGACTATGGCCAAGAAGTCAAGTGTGAAAGAACTGAGAGAGAAAGAGTTGGCTCAGTTACTGAAGGGAAAGAGATTACCTGATGCTGGTACACCATCTAAGCTATCTTCACCAGTTGCCAAGAAGCAGAAGAAAGCGAAAGAGGCAGAGACTTTACCAATCGATCAATTCAATATCGATATGGATAAAGTGCTCGATATGTTTAGAAAGCCTCAAAAGGAGAAAGTTATTGAAGTTGAGCCATCCAGATCAAAATCTAAGAAAGTGACTGTGGATGACGATGTCATGAAGCAAGTTAATAAGAAGATGGAAGACATGATGAAAATGTTGGTTGCTCAACAAGCTGAGATTGCTAAGTTCAAGCAGAATGAGGAGAAAATGTTTCAGATCGTGGTTGCTTCGAAATCTAATCAGGATGATATTAATGATAAGATTAAGATGATTGAAGCAAAGAATGAGAAGCTTGAAAGAAAATGTGAAAGAAACAAGAGCAAAATCAAATTGATTAAGGCTGATAACAAAGAACTAAAGAAGGAAAACAAACGCCTTTGTAATTTGATTGAAGATCTTTATAGCAGGGCACCCCAGTTGAAAGAGGGTGAAGAAGATGAAGAAGAAGATGAACAGAAAGTTGATTATGAGTATTCTGAATCTGAGAAAGAAGAAGATGATGATGAAGATAATGATGGATCGGATAAAAGCGATGATGATAATGATGATGATGATGACAATAATGATGATGATGATGATGGTGCTGAAGGTGCTGGGAAAAAGCAAGGTGATGAGTTTAGCAGTGGAAGTGATCATGATGGAGGAGATGATACTTCTAGATATAGTTATGAGAAGAGAACACCACAGAAGAAGAAAGATACTGGAGAATCGAGTTCCAAGAAGAAAGGTGAGAATGTTGATTCGAATGAAAGTATTTTCTGGAACGAGAAGGTGAGATCTTTGTCTGATGATGCTAAACAGCTGTATAAGAATATGTTGGAAAAGAGAGAGTGGACCATTGAGTTCACGGGATGCTTCGCTGAAATATTCCAGACCGATGACTTAAGATATGAGTTGGAATATGAAGATCCAGATCTTGAAGAAGGGGAATTACCTGCATCTGTGGCGAAAGAAATATTAGATGGTCTTGCACAGAGGGTAGGGAAAACGTTTGAGGAGTTTATGATGGATGAATCGATTCCTGATATTCCTGAAAAGGATATGGGAAGTCATTCAGATGATGTGCAGACTCCAGAAAACAATGAAGTGGAAGTTGAAGATATTACTCATGAAGAGTTTCCCCAATACTTCAGACAAGATGATGAGAATGAAGTATTTCCTGACTTCACTGAGATACCAAATAAGTCAGCGAAACAGAAAGCTAAGAAAAGGAGTGAAGAGTTTGTTGAGAAGGTATTTGGTACTGAAAAGAAAGATTCTTCTAACCAGTCTGATGAGTTGAAGAATTATATGAAGAAATTGAAGGAAATGGATGAAAACCGACCAAAGCCTGAAGCTCAAGGTAACTTTTATCGATTTCATAATGCCAAGTTCAAAGGCAGAGCTCTCGGGTGGACTTACTTAGGCAGACTGAAGTGTATTGCTGCAAAATGGGAAACCGGAATTCTGTACTTCAACAGATTCTGTGACTTGCTTACTTTACCGTATTGGGCGGTGAGAGACTTATGCAGATTCCCAATGTCAGGTGCCGAGGTAAATGGATCACATGTCGGTTGGTGTGCTGATAAATTGGTTTGGGAAAGTCGTACGAGATGGAACAGGTTCAAGCCTCAATATCCCAGAAGAAAAGTGCATAGGGATATTGATCCTCAAACCAATATGAAGCATGTTACTTTGATTTATAAAGCACCTAATGTGATGAGGAAGATACCGTTGATGCCAATGCCACAGCATTTCAGTGCTGATTTCATCTTTTGGTATTACGATTGGAGAAAAGCAGAAGCGGTGATCGTGTTGAGAGATGGAAAGGATAAATACAAGCATGTTCATGTATTTGATCCTATGTGGCTGATTAATTGCACATTCGAAGACATCATCATGTTGTTCTACAATCCGATCTACTATGAACCCAATGACTTTGCTCAAGCGAGAAAGTATACGCAAGTTGTTGGAGTTTGTTTTGCGTATGATATAAATGCAGGAAGCAACTTGGAGGGTAAACTTGGCAAGACTGTGAAGATGGCCAATGTGTCTAAGCCTGTGAAGAAAACATTTGAGCCGCCAATGACTACTGAGCAGAAGAAGCAGCTCAGAATCAAGTTGATGAACAAGACGATGGACCAACAGAGAAAACTATCCAATCAATAGTCGAGGGGGAGTTTGTTGATGCGTTTTGCGACTAAGGATTGGATATACATAATTAACATATGTTAGTGATTGGCCGAAGGTGTATCAGATGGGGCGAATGTAGATAAGTATGGGCGAAGGAAGAAGAAACTGGGCGAAGGTAGATGATAAAGTGGACGAAGGAAGAATGGATCTGAACTGAAGACACATTCGACCACTTTAAGTGGGCGAATGTGGAAATCTCTCACATTCGACCAGATGAAACGGGCGAATGTGCAGTGCCTATATATAGTTTTTGTGTTTTTGATAATGTAAGGGAGTTGTCATTTGTGTCCAGGTTCAGATCAGGTTCAGAGGTGTTTTTGAGAGATTATTTGTGTGTTTCTAGATTAACATAAACAGTTTGTAAATGCTTTTTGAATGAAGTTAATCTATGAAAATGATATTGAAAATGATCTTGATTGTGTCGTGATTTGTGTTTTATCAATTTGTTCAGATCTAGGATTTCCGCACCTAGTTTTGTGACTTGTATGATCGTGTAATCCTGTTTTAGCTAAATTCCAACGCTCACATATATATTTAAACGGATTATAAGGATATATAAACATCAAATCTCAAAGTGTTATGCTCTTCAACACTTTATCGTTCGACGAAATAATAGCAATTATATCGTCTCGTGCCATGTTTCGAGGTACTCCTTCAATACACTGTTTAAAACAACACAGTTGTTTATACTTAACTACTCACAAGTAGTCAAACAAGTAAATATGTCCAAAACAACATCAAGTTGTTTTACACTAAATAGTCTCTCTAGACTATTATATGGTTCAAGTCATCATACTTCTCATACAAGTATCAAAAAATATATAATTTGTAAAAGACATGTTTTACTCATACAACACATTTCTACTTTTACAGGTATTTTCCATAAACTATACATATTTATGTTTTGATTACAAATCAAAACCATAAACTCTAATATAGTTTTATTATTTAAACCATTCATAACTCACTTGTTAGAGTATATGGTTTTCATTATTAACCATTCTAATTCGTTCATTAGAAACTATACGCGTACCATATAAACATATACGGTTTCAAAATTAACCATTTCTAACATACTTGTTAGAATACAAGCGATTACACGTTTCATCATATGGACCTTTTTCTGACACACTCGTTTAGAAATAAATGATTACCAAAATCATTTTAAAGGTCATTGGTTTATATTATCAACCGTTTCTAACCTGCTTGTTAGAAATACACGATTATGACAATCGTTTTAGACCTTGTTGGTTTATACAAAATAAACTGTTTCTAACACTCTCGTTAGAAAATTAAACCATTTACATAAATGGTATTAACTTTGGATTTTCCAAAATATACCCGTTTCAAACTCGCTCGTTCAAAACTGTCAAATTTTAACCAAACCGGTTAAATGTTGAAAAGGTTGAAACACCCAATTCTCCATAAACCCATGAGTTGAAACACCCCATTAAAACCTTTAAGAATATTTAACCCAACTTAATGGTATACTTATTATTTTTAAGTTTCAACTTTGGAGTTATAATTAGTATTCTTACTATCATTTCCAACACGTTTGTGTATTTTGTACAAAAATCTTTTCTAACACACTTGTTAGAAAATATAAACATCTTATTTTGTCTTTACAAAATCATCAATTTCTGACACGCACGTTAGAAAAATCAATATATAAGTTTACAAATTAATTTATGAGGAAACATAAAGTGGTGCAGTTCTATGTACAAGAGGTGTAATGGGAGATAAACTTGTCCCCCTCCTCTTGCACATCTTGGAAATCAAATACTTCAGTTTCACTGCTCCCACTGACCATAGAGTCCTCTAGAAAATCAACAATTCAAGCTTCTACTATGCGAGTAACATGTGAAGGGCAGTAAAATTTATACCTCTTTGATCATTCGGGATATCCTATAAAGTAGCAACTGACGGTCCTCATGTCAAGTTCCTTTTTCACAGGATCATAAAGTTTAGCCTCGGCAGGACAACCACATACTTTCATATACTCTGAGTTTGGCTTCCTACCTGTCCAAATCTCCAAAGGAGTTTTAGGGACAGATTTTGAAGGAACCTGATTAAGTATATGAACAGCTGTCTTTAAGGCCTCGGTGCATAAAAAGTTTGGCAAATTCGAGTTTGCCAACATACTCCTTACCATATCCTGAAGGGTCCTATTTCTTCTCTCAGCGACACCATTCTGATGAGGAGTACCCGACATGGTAAATTGGTTTACTATCCCATGTTCCATACAAAAATTAACAAAAAGACCAGGAGCTTGATCAATGTCTGTATGTCGACCATAATGCTCACCTCCTCTATCTGATCTCACGACTTTTATCTGACGGTTAAGTTGGTTTTCAACTTCAGCCTTAAAGATTTTAAACATATCGAGTGATTCAGATTTTTCTTTAATCAAATACAGGTACATGTACTGAGAATAATCATCTATGAAAGTAATATAAGACGTATGACCAGTTATGCCAGGTAAAAAGGTCCACAAATATCAGTGTGTATGAGTTCTAATAATCCAGAACTTCTTGTGGCACCCTTCTTATTCTTATCTGTCTTTTTGCCTTTAGTACATTTAACACATGTTAGAAAATCACTAAAATCAAGATTTGGTAGTTCACCATTTTTCACAAGCCTTGACATTCTGTCTCGTGAGATGTGGCCTAAACAATCATGCCACAACTTGGATGATGTTTCCAAATCATGCTTTCGTTTTCGTTTTCGATTTTGTTTGTTGATGTTTTCATTTACGTTATATGACAACAATGATTTGGAAAAGCTATCATCTAGTTCTAACTTATAGAGACTTCCATCCAGATGACCACAACTAAGAACTTGGGAATTTAAACTAATAGTGACCTATCCATGCCCATGTAAAACTTCATAACCATCATTGTCTAACTTTGGTACTGATACTAAATTCCGAGTAATTTTCGGTACATATAATGTATCATAAAGTTTAATAAACTGACCAGTTTTCATAATAAGTTGCACGGTTCCTACGGCCTCAACTTCAAGTTCTTCCACTCCTCCCGTTCTAAGTGTTCTTTGGTTTCTTTCCAGCCTCCGGATTGTAAGGAATCCTTGTATGGAATTGGTTACATAAACCATTGAACCAGAATCAACCCACCATGTGTTAATTGGTACATAAATATTAAAGGATTCAATTATCATAAATGCATAGGTACCTTTCTTAGTTAGCCATTCCTTGAACTTCGGGCAATCTCGTTGCATGTGCCCTTTCTTATGGCAGAATTTGCAATGAGACTGACCCTTGGTAATATTAAAGCTGGACACAGTACTTGTATTAGCCTTTTGGACTTTAGAACTTTCTCCTTTAAAGTTTCCCTTCCTTTTTGGTGACTTAGTGGTAGTAACGTAAGCAACCTCTGGTTCTTCTAGTTTCAGACGTTCTTCTTCTTACACACTCATTGACCATTTATCCTTTAGAGTTTTATAGTTCTTCTTACACCTCCCGTTCTAAGTGTTCTTTGGTTTCTTTCCAGCCTCCGGATTGTAAGGAATCCCTATATGGAATTGGTTACATGAACCATTGAACCAGAATCAACCCACCATGTGTTAATTGGTACATTAATATTAAAGGATTCAATTATCATAAATGCATAGGTACCTTTCTTAGTCAGCCATTCCTTGAACTTCAGGCAATCTCATTGCATGTGCCCTTTCTTATGGCAGAATTTGCAATGAGACTAACCCTTGGTAATATTAAGGCTGGACACAGTACTTGTATTAGCCTTTTGGACTTTAGAACTTTCTCCTTTAAAATTTCCCTTCCTTTTTGTTGACCTAGTTGAAGTAACGTAAGCAACCTCTGGTTGTTCTAGTTTCAGATGTTCTTCTTCTTACACACACATTGCTATCAACTCACCCATTGACCATTTATCCTTTTGAGTGTTATAGTTGATCTTAAAAGCATTAAAACGTGCAGGAAGAGAAGTCATGATGAAGTGCACTAGAATACCATCACTTATTTCCATGTCTAATCCCTTTAACTTATGGGCCATGTCACTCATCATCATTATGTACTCACGCACACCACTAGTCCCTTCATGCTTTGAGGTGAGCATCTTTAGAATTAAAGAACTTGCACGTGCTTTAGAAGATCCCTTAAATTGCTCCTCAACTGAATTTAGATACTCTTTGGCATTCTCCGAATCAGGTATAGCTCCTCTTATGGCACTTGAGATGGAATTCTAGATAACCATGAGAGACATTCTGTTTGACCTCTCCCACTTTTCATGCGCTAGTTTTTGATCTGCAGTGCTTTCAGCAGTAAGAGCAACGGGAGCATCATGTCTCAGGGCATAATCAAGATCCATTATCCCAAGAGTAAGTCTAACCATATCCTCCATGTGGCAAAATTTGCCCTAGTCAGTAGTTCAATTCCAAGGGTAGGACTAAAAGTGGATGTTAGATCAATACAAATAGAACAATTGAAGTAAGCTTATTAGGGGTAATCAAGTAAAGTAGACGAAATAAGTACATTGAAGATAAAGTCTATTATAACACCAAAAAAATAGACTAACTTAATGCTCTACCTAAGATTTTGGCTTCGCTTTGGCTCTGACTAAAATTTAGGCATTATGAACGTAAATAAAATAAGATATTGTCTTGATGTTCTACATTAACTTTGGCTTCGTTTTGGCTTTGACCAAAGTTTATGTATTATGAACATTCATAATAGACTGACCTTATGTTCTATCTGAATTGTGGCTTCGCTTTGGCTTTGACCACGATTCAGATATTATGAACGTATGTAAATAGTAAGCCGACTTAATGTCTTGTCAAAACTTTGGCTTCGCTTTCGCTTTGACCAAAAATTTTGACATTATGAACATACCTAAATTATGAAACGACTTAATGTTCTTCCTGAATTTTGGCTTCACTTTGGGTTTGACCAAAATTTAGATATTATGAACATACTTAACTAATAAAGTAAATCACATAAATATGACATAACACCTTTGGGCAAGATATGAAATATTTATGTAAATCATGTTAATAATTGCGAAATATTAAGGTTATAGTTTCGCATGAAAGGGTTAGGTGAAAGTTCAATTATTTGAAAAGTCAGTCCTCAATTAATTAATTCATTAATTGTAGTCATTAAATTAAACATTAATTCATGAAAACCTTGTAACCGATTAATTCATGAATACATAATCAAAATTCTAAAATTTTGCTCTCCATAACTACAAATAATTTAATAGAGGACAAATGTGCATTGGAGTTAATGAATGGACGATGAAACAATTGATGGTCGCTACATACATCAGTAAACTTCATAAAAGAAATACAAAATTTAAATTGTTCCCGTGGGATTCGTGCAAGCCATTGTAAAATATCTTTCAATTAATAGATAAATCCCTTGTGAAAATAGATAATTTCACATGTAATGTAACAATAAACCATATTTATCGAACCCTTCAATTTGAAAAATAAGAATTGGTTTAACGATCAAAAATTGATTTGCATAAATCCTTATAAACTGACGTTTTTCTAATTTTCCATAAATCCGTTTTCCAGTGGTGGTTTTGATAGATTTTATTTTGTTACCGATTTAAATTTCAAGGTTCATATATTTTATTCAACGATTGTAAAAGCCGATATTCATAAATATAATCAACATTGCTCTGATACCACATGTTGATTATATCTTTAAACATGGGTTAAGACTTAGAACCTAATCATGTTTATTTAATCAATAACATAAACATAAGCATCAAATAAGAGACTCTTACATGTGGGAATGGTAAACTTAGCGGATGGTGGTGCGGCCATGACTTCGTTATGATGTTCTTTGTTCCACTTTATGGTGTCACTTTTAGATGGATTGTTTAGAGTGTGTATGAGTATTCTTGTATATAGTGTTTTATAAGTCTCTCATAGCACTTATTATGGAAACCAAAAGAGCAACCCTACATATTCTAACTTATGCCATTATTCCCATCAAATAATGACTTATAATTAATATAATAATGACTTATAATTAATATAGGGATAGTAACATCATATTGGTTAATTAAAATAATAAATGATCAATTAGGACATAATTATGTGAAAGTCTAACAGAATATGTTATCCATCAGTGAACGTACCATCTGTTGATAATCCGTTGGTGAAGGCTTGTGAGTATAAGGGCATGGACAAATACTTCACCAACAAAATTTACCTATAGATCATCATGGGGTTATTGGATCATCGACTTGGGAACTACCATAAGAACAACTGTGAACATCATAGACCACTCGGAGTCAAAAGTTCACTGATATATTTGTGTCAGGGTATATCTTGTGAAGTAACTAGCGACATGCCTCTCCTGCGGTTTAGACCGGGTGTAATGGTAATGTGAAATGGGCGTGGACTGCCCCATAATTCGTCAACACCGCCCCTGAGCGTTTTTCTTCTTATTTTTGGCTTTGGTGTGGAATTTTCACAGCGTGGAAGTTTCTTCTTTTTTAAGGGCCAATCAAATTCTTCCAGTTTGAGTGGAGGGCGTGGAGCTCCGATTCCTCTACGTTTGGTCTTATAAAAACAAAAAGGATTACCTCTTGATAGAAACTTTGTCAGCATAATGACTATAAACTAAACCTTTCCATAACTAATTTTAAACAATCATTGTTTTAGAATAAAGTTCAATGCAATTCAAACTATTAAGCAATCTATCTAGTTATCTTTACGTTTGCCAAGTGTAGCAACCCACGCCATCGCAACATTACAATTAATCTAAGTATTATTACCTAATCTTATTACAAGATATATATAATTTGTAAAGCTTATCGGCACTTTAGTAGACATTGGTGTAACGTACTATTCCACAACTTTACAAAATAACTGTAAAACAATATATGTGAAAATTCAATATCTCATCCATTAAATTTGTGTGAGTAAATCTATATATATATATATATATATATATATATATATATAATAAACAAAAAGATACACCAAACTAATGAGTATTTTATTACCTTTCACATCCCCTGATTTCCCTTCAAAAGTATTTTTCTCCCTCATGTACATGTCACATGCACTCCCCCCTACTATTTTTAAACGTTAATTTTATATACGCCATTCTAAAAAAATACACCAAACTAATGAGTATTTTATTACCTTTCCAACAAGTAACATAGTGCTATACAAAAAACGAAAAAAATACTACTTTTTTTAGTGGGTTTTTGTTTATGCAGAAAAAAGAAATACAATGTGTTCGAGTAATGCATTAATCATGTCTAGGCAAGTCACTAATCATGTTAAGATAATATATATGTTTTTGAACCTACTATTACATATAAGAACCTGTAACTGCATACATATTCATAGATGTAGTCAGTTTGGTAAAAATCTATTTTGTTTGTATTTTAATTGTTGTTGATATGAACATTGGTTAAATGTAACTTATGATTCTTAGCCATCGGGTAAATCTCAAGCTAATAAGTGATAATTAATGCATTAATCATGTCTAGGCAAGTCACTAATCATGTTAAGATAATATTTATGTTTTTGAACCTACTATCACATATAAGAACCTGTAACTGCATACATATTCATAGATGCTCTTAAATCATTAATGTATGGACTTTGAAATCGACTAACATGCGGTGATTATTGAAATAGATAATTAAATTATGTATAAGTAGAGAAAATAGTCGGGAGAAATGAAAAATTACCATCCTACGATCTTTTAAGTTGATAGCAGTTATATCATTTTTATTTATCTTCAAAATGGATCTTCATTGCTTACCTATTGATTGTTTTATTCGGTATCACTCAGGTGATCGATTGTATATCCATAATAAAGATTGAATATGTATGTCATTCTTTCACATGTGCTCACTTTACACATTAGAATCATCCACCACCACCATCATCATCATCATGACATATCCTTTGATAATAATTTGATTGTTTTTTTCTAGGTTCACATCACAGTTTTAGAATGTCTTGAGTATCTGAAAACGTTGTAGAGAGCCTTCACTCGAGCAAGATGTGCACATATAGAATTAGAAGCAAGTTTTATGAGTTATCAAGTGTTAATTCTTAAAAAAATATCTAAAAAACGACCTATTCCTTTTACAGTGCACACATTTTGTCACTTCATATTATATTTCTCTATCCCGGAACCTCCTGGGAGATAAACTAGTCCCCGATATTTTAAAAAGTGATTGTGAGTGGAGGAGAGAAAAAAAGTTACTCTTAATTTGTATATTTTAGAAAGACATTGTTTCCTCCCATTTATATTTTAATAGGTTTTGAAAGTGGTTGTGAGTGAAAGAGAGAAAAAGGTAATAATAAAAAAGTATAAAAAAATATTATTAACTGAAAATGAGAGAAAATATTATGATTTTTAGACTGCACGGTGTGGGGGCGCGGAAGGGGTGTGAAGCTCCACCACGCCACCCACACCATTTGTTTCACAAATTTTAATACTGAAATTTTACCTAGTGTAACCTCGGGCGCATGACCTTCATTGACAGTACATATTTCTTTGGCTGTTGAAACCTGAGAGATAGACATGTTGTCTTGAGTATGAGTGTGAAGTTTGTTTTAAGAGACCCTGTTGGAACGAATCATCAGCCACAACTGCCAACACCTTTTTGTTCTTTTATGTAGCAAAGAATTACACAAGAAGACGTGGTTCAAGAACGAAGTTGAAGACTCTGCCCATTGAAGACCTTGGTTTGAATCAATATATATGCAATGTTAATTTCATTATTTTCATATTTGTATGATGGTATTGTTACTACTTAGTTTTCCATGTGAAGGGATAGGGTACCTAATCCAACGAAGAATTACGACCCTATCCCAAAGAAGTCCGCGGAAGCTCGAGCCAATAACAAAGGACCAGACTACGCGGGAAGTCTCCGCTGAGACAACAGCTCCGCAGACTACAACACGTGAAAGATTCCTTCACACAAATGACGTCACCAACATATATACCCACCAGCGCATGATACAACACGTGCGAATATTCCATCAGACCTTTATGATACGAGGATGTACGGTAACAAGGAATGAAGAGGATCAGATCTAGCCTGGGGCACACTCTGCGCCAATTAGATAATAGCACGTGTCAGGGGTCGTCCAACAACCCCTGACACAAGGACAACGACAGGACAGGTTCCACACCCCCACCATGCTGAATGCACAATACCATTCAGGACACTGTGCATGCATGTCCAACTGCCACAAGCGTCACGTCAAATGCCACAGGCATGTCCACCACGTCGTTGTCAGCACAAGCGCCGTTCATGTCCAATCCAAGGCTGCCACGTGGAGATCTCGTAAGGCATCATCCATACTCCCTCACATCAACATTTATGACCCGTCTTCCCGCCATTTTTATAGGTGAAGACATCTGGGCCAGTCAAAGGCCCAGAACCAAACACAAGGCTTTATGGGCCATTCCCCATGGCCCATAATATCTCTTATAAATAGAAGACTTCCTCTTCCATGCAAAGCACCCGAAAAATACATACAAAAGAGTTAGAATATAGCTATTTGTAATACACTCGTTGTACTCCTCTTATTAATATCATTTAGCTTTTACAGTGGACGTAAGCTACAACAAGGCGAACCACTTACATGCTATTGTCTTTACTTACAACACACACTCGTTCCACTCTCATTTGTTACACCTTCGGGTTACGTTCTAACTATAGTGGTGAGCGAAGGATTAATCCTAAGCTAACACGAGTATCTAACCCCCGACTTTACCTGTTAACGGTCGTTATACTCATTGTTTCTCATTGGCGCCATCTGTACCGGCTAGAACACACTTACTTTTCCATCTTTTAGCCCTCCAATTGCTAAACCCAACCCGAACACTTCTGTAACGAACCAAGCTGAGGGTGGTGACGTTCAGCTCCTTGAGAACACTGGCACACCGGTTACTGTCATCAAACAACCTGCCTCACGCACCCAGTGGATCCTCCGGTTTGAGAGATAGACAGTGGCGAAGACAGTGACGCTAGTTCAGAGGAGGATCCCAACGAGTGGCTCCTCCGCCAGAATGCCAAAAATACGCTCAGATACCAGCGTATGCTCATGAAGCAAACAAAAAATAAGGGTAAAACCTTAACCTATGACTCCCCACTCAAGAGTCATAAGAAGAAAACAACTGAAAGTCGGCGTGACAGTCGCGGCGGGGAGTCCGGCGGAAACGTCGGGACTCAGGGCCGTGCAAAGTCACAAAACAAATCAGACGGGTACGAGTCCTCCAGCAGTGAAGTTGACAGTGAAAAGAGTCACACCCACCGTGCAAACTCCTGAGGAAACAAGCATGTGGACGATGAATTAGTCCAACCATATCGGCCAAAGTTGTTCATAGAAAAATCTAAATTTGTGCCACGAATTGCGTTGGCGGAAATCCCAAAAAAAAGCAAAATTACCCAGCAACATTAGCAAGTACGATGGCCTGCGAGACCCAGACGATCATATTCACGAATTCGAATGCGCGGGAGGTTCGGTTCTGTGGCCGGTCCAGGTTTGGTGCCATATGTTTGCTCAGATGCTGGCCGGGGCGGCACGTGCCTGGTTCTATAACCTCCCCACAGGGAGCATCACTGACTTTGATGATCTCACCAACAAGTATGGCAATAATTTCTCACACCTAAGGAAACACAAAAAAGATAAGTCGCACATTCTCTTGTGTTAACGGTTTGACAACGAGTCCGTGGAAGACTTCATAGTTCCCTTCAACAAGGAAGCTCTCCAGATAGGATGCAGAGAGGAGCTCACCCGCGCAGCGTTCATCCACAATGTCCACTGCAATGATCTAATAAGATGCCTCACGGGAAAGACAGGCATCCCAGAATCATGGGATGAACTGATCCGCTCCGCCATGATCTACGCCTCCTCTGAGAAATCTTTCCGACAAAATCGCGGTCATCAACAACACCACAACAACAGCAACAAACACAAGGGAAAATCCGTCTGGTCAAGAATCTCAGGCTCTGCGGAGGAAGGCAAGTATTCTCCTTCCAACGACGCCCGCTGGCTACTTTCCAGCAAGCAAACGAGAGACCAACGCGGTCATTCCAAAAAGAATCATGACTGGACTCCATTAACGAAAACCCCATGTCAAGTCGTGAAAATAGAACAGGTGGCGCTCAAAGATCCAAAACCCCTCGGGAAGCAAAAAAATGTGGACATGACCAAATTCTGTGAGTATCACAACGACTTCGGTCACCTCACAGAAAACTGCTATAGCCAAAAAATGGAGATCGAATCCGCGCTAAAATCTGGCCAACTCGGCCATCTGGTCAAGAACGTCCACCGTGCGGCGCAAAAACACAACGGCGATGACAACCAAGCCGAGGGGTCACGCAAGAAAATTCGTGATCTCAATTCCCATATGTTAACACACGTACCACACCACCAATGCAACATGGCTAGAGGCGGGAAAAAGCCATCCAACAAGGGAAAGCGCACCCGCACGTAATCAGCTGACGACTCTTGGAAGGAGGCCGATGCCCTCTGGTCATCACTGTCGTCTTTGGACATTATTGCACTCGATATATGTTCCTGGACGACGGAAGCAACACAGATATTATGTACGACCAGTGTTTCCAACAGTTAGACGACGAGGACAAGGCCAAGCTTGTACTTGTCAACGAGCCTATATCAGGCTTCATCCACGAAATGATCATGCCCTGCGGAATGATCTCAATGCCCGTCACAATGGCCGAGGGAAAACATGAGCGCTCCAAAATATGCGACTTCATGGTCTTGCCTGCCACTTTACATCATAACATTCTGTTGGGACGCGAAGTGATCGCGTGCTTCAATGCCAGCGCCTCCACCGCGCACAGCATGGTCGGGTTCCCGACCAAAATGGGTGTAGCAATCATCTGGGGAAACAAGGACTGCCACGCAGCCAACGGCGCTAAACCCCCAAAGATGGTCAAAACAGACACCCGCACTGAGCCGGAAAAATGGGTTCTAAACCCTAGATTTTCGGAGCAAACGGTGACCATTGGCCATGTAATCTCGGACACCATCCACAACCACCTGAAAGAACTCCTAATCAACAACATGGATGTCTTCGCTTGGCAACCGTCGGATATGGTCGGGGTTCCGCGCAAAATTACGAAACACAAGCTTAATGTATATCGGTCCGCGGAACCGGTTTCCCAAAAGAAGCGAAGCATGGGTCTCGAGAAAACAAAAGCCATGAATGAAAAACTCACCGAGCTGCTCAACGTGGGTATCCTACGTCCTATCCGATATCAAACATGGGTCGCTAACCACGTCATGGTCGCCAAGGTCAACGGGGGATGCCGAATGTGCGTAGACTACAAAGATTTGAATAAGGCGTGTCCAAAGGACTGTTACCTACTGCCAGAAATAGATCTAAAGGTGGACTCTTTAGCCCCATATCGCTTTAAATGCTTCCTTGACGCATACAAAGGCTACCAACAAATTCAAATGGCGAAAGAAGACGAAGACAAGACAGCATTCCGAACGGGCATGAGTATGTTTTGCTATACCAATATGCCTTTCGGGCTAAGAAAATCGGGTGCAACCTACCAACATCTCATGGACACGGCCTTCACCAAAGAAATCGGCGTCAAACTAGAGGTTTACGTCGACAATTCAGTGATCAAGAGCAAAGAAGAGTCAGACATGTTGAAAGACATCCAGAAAACCTTCGATCAACTCCGTGAGGTGCCATGAAACTCAACCCTAGCAAGTGCTCATTCGGATGGAAGAGAGTAAATTTCTGGGGGTCATCGTCACGCGGGACGGATTCCGCACAAACCTTGGCAAAGTTCAAGCGATTGAGCGGATGCCTTCACCCGCATCAATCAAAGAAGTTCAAACACTGATCGGCCAGTTGGTGGCCCTTAATCGGTTCTTATAAAACTATCCCTCAAAGTCCTTTCCATTCATGGACACTTAGAAAAACTGTTTGAAGAAGACCAATTTTCAATGGAAAACCGAAGCCGAAGCGGCCTTTCAAGAAATGAAGCGGTGCCTTATGAGCCTTCCGACCCTAACCGCGCTACTACCAAAAGAACCATTGGTCCTATACTTATCCGTCACCGAACAAGTAGTCGGCGCTGTGTTACTGGTCGAACGCAAACGCGTCCAAACTCCTATTTACTACATTAGCCGAACCCTTCTGGATGCGGAGACCAGATACACGATCATGGAAAAACTGGTACTCGCATTAGTCCACGCATCCAGGAGGCTATGCCGATATTTCCAAGGCCATCCAATCAATGTCCTCATGGAATTATCGAATCATTGACGTTCTTTGCAAACCCGAGCTGTCAGGGCGCCTCGCAAAATGAGCCATTGAACTTGTAGAACATACAATTTACTCTAAGCCTAGGCCCGCGATAAAGGGGGAAGTATTGGCCGATTTCGCAACTGAGATATCAAAAGTGGTCCCTCTTTAGGTACAAGAATGCATCACAGAGCAATCCCCCGTGCCAGCCAGCGACCCGTCGCAAAAGTAGTCCCTCTTATAGACGGAGCCTCCAATGACGACGGCTCAGGTGCTGGACTCCGCCTCGTTACCCCAGACAAAACCGAATTCACATAGGCCATCCGCTTAGACTTCAAAAGCACAAATAACGAAGCGGAATACGAAGCATTGTTGGCAAGACTACGAATCGCGGACAAAATGGGGGCCAAACATGTAGATGCACATGTAGACTCACTACTTGTCACGGGACAAATCAACGGCACATACGATGCACGAGACGAAACATTGGCTCTGTACCTGGACCAAGTGAAGCAATTAATGCGCAGGTTTGATTCTTGCACCATTGTCCACATAAGGCGCAGCGAAAACAAGTCTACCAATTCACGTGCAGAATCTCTGAATCAGTTACGAAATGATAATACAATCAACAAAACACACAAATCATCATTAACATTCCTTTTTCATTTATAAACATACTTGATAAGCGTTACAAAACCTTGTTTATAATGATAAAGACACAATTCAGACTCTAGCAAAACCCTAGGGAGAAAACCATATCGAAGGAGGGAAACAAATGACCAAAAACTTCTCTTCAAAATGAAAAACAAACTATTTATAAACATGTACATTCGCCCCTACGTAAGGTCGAATGTGCAGGTTCGCCCCAATGTTTGGGCGAATCAACACAAATCTCTACAAAACTCTCCCTTCGACCTAAATATTCTACCTTCGACCCTTTTAAGTCACCTTTGACCCTCTGAATTCCCCTTTCGACCCTACGCTTTTAGCAAAACAGAATTGAATGCGCAATCCAATAGCACTAGGAGCAAAACGTGTATCAACAAACTCCCCCTCGACTATTGCTTGGATTGCTTTTGTCTTCGCTCTTCGTCCATCTGCTTGTTCATCAACTTGATGCACAATAAGGTCTTCTGCTCTTTCGTCATGACTGGTTCAAAAGTTTGTTTCGGTTTCTTCTTCTCTTTCGTTATCTTCACAAACTTCCCCAGTTTCTTGTCATAAACGCATCCCGCATTAACATCCCAAGCGAAACACAAGCATACCACCCGTTGGTATTTCAGAGCTTGCTCGCTGTCTTTCTCTTCACGGTAGATCGGGTTGTAATACAACATAATAATGTCTTCGTGTGAGCAGTTTATTAACCATATTGGATCAAATAAATGTATCTTCTTGAATTCATCTTTCCCATCTTTCAGCAAGATAACAGCTTCTGCGGTCTTCCAGTCATAGTACCACAACATGAAATCTTTTGAAAAATGTTGTGGAATAGGCATCAAAGGAATATGTTTTAAAACAGTCGGTGGTTTATACTTCAAAGTCTCCTTCTTCAACCCCGTTATTTGATCTTTGATCTTCTTATGAACAATCCTCTTCGGATACTGTGGGGTGAACACGTTGTAACATCGCAAAAATTTTTCTCAAATTTTAAATATAAAAACCCCATATTTTTGTACCTAAGCCCTTATTCTCCTATTTCACAAATTAAATATATATATATATATATATACATACATAATAATAATAATAATAATAATAATAAAAAAATCAGTTATTAAAAAAAAAATATATATATATATATATATATACTACAACATAAAACCAAATCTAATCCAAGCCCAAACCCTTGTCCCTTTTGCATATCTGAAGCCCAACCAACCCAAGAGTCCGGCCCAGATGCTGAGCCCACTAGCCATCAAGCCCACACCTCCCTTATCAGATTTATTTTTTTAAAAAAAAAAAGAGATGTGTGCATTGCTTTTGACGGGAATCGAACCCGGACAACCTTCAACACACACACACGTGATCACCACCCGGGCTATGCCCTTTAGTTGGTATTAACCCAACTCTAAATACATTTAAACACACTTTCATTTTCCTTTTCTTTCTTCCCTGTGTCACGAACAACAGCAGCAGCAGACTTGTTTAATATTTTTTTTCTTTTTCTTTTTTTTTTCTTCTCTTTTGACCAAATCAATAGCTTGATTAATGTGCAATTTAACCATGGTTGACTTGGATTCGTGATGTCCGGCCTAGAACGAGTTGATTACGCATCAATTAACCTTCAATTCTTACCTTTTTTTGTTATAAACGCGTCACACATTCAAATCATAGTCAACCTTACCAATTATTCATCCCAGATCGTTATATTATAAATTGAACGCTCCTCAACCTTCACAACTCGCTCATAATCTTTTCTCAACCCCCAATTGTCTTCAAAACACTCTGATTGTGCCTCACAATTACACAGTTGACTTTTATCGTTGACCGGCCAATCGTGTGAGCGTTGGATTTTAGCTAAAACAGGATTATACGATCATACAAGTCACAAAACCAGGTGCGGAAACCCTAGTTCTGAACAAATTGATAAAACACAAATCACGACACAATCAAGATCATTTTCAATATCATTTCATAGATTAACTTCATTCAAAAAGCATTTACAATCGGTTTATGTTAATCTAGAACACACAACTAATCTCTCAAAAACACCTCTGAACCTGAACTGAACCTGGACACAAATGACAACTCTCTTACATTATCAAAATCACAAAAACTATATATAGGCACTGCACATTCGCCCGTTTCTACTGGTCGAATGTTAGCTTTTTCCACATTCGCCCACTTCAGGTGGTCGAATGTGTCTTCAAGATCAAGTCCATTCTTCCTTCGTCCATCATCAGTCTTCCTTCGCCCGTTTATCAACTACCTTCGCCCAGTCTATTCTACATTCGCCCATACTCTTTTACCTTCGGCCATCACTAACATGTGTTAATTATATATATATCCAATCCTTAGTCGCAAAACGCATCAACAAACTCCCCCTCGACTATTGATTGGATAGTTTTCTCTGTTGGTCCATCGTCTTGTTCATCAACTTGATTCTTAGCTGCTTCTTCTGCTCAGTAGTCATTGGCGGCTCAAATGTTTTCTTCACAGGCTTAGACACATTGGCCATCTTCACAGTCTTGCCAAGTTTACCCTCCAAGTTGCTTCCTGCATTTATGTCATACGCAAAACAAACTCCAACCACTTGCGTATACTTTCTCGCTTGAGCAAAGTCATTAGGTTCATAGTAGATCGGATTGTAAAACAACATGATGATGTCTTCGAATGTGCAATTAATCAACCACATAGGATCAAATACATGAACATGCTTGTATTTATCCTTTCCATCTCTCAACACGATCACCGCTTCTGCCTTTCTCCAATCATAGTACCAAAAGATGAAATCAGCACTAAAATGCTGTGGCATTAGCATCAACGGTATCTTCCTCATCACATTAGGTGCTTTGTAAATCAAAGTAACACGCTTCATATTGGTTTGTGGATCAATATCCCTATGCACTTTTCTTCTGGGATATTGAGGCTTGAACTTGTTCCATCTCGTACGACTTTCCCAAACCAATTTATCAGCGCACCAACCGACATGTGATCCATTTACCTCGGCACCTGACATTGGAAATCTGCATAAGTCTCTAACCGCCCAATATGGTAGAGTAAGCAAGTCACAGAATCTGTTGAAGTACAGAATTCCGGTTTCCCATTTTGCAGCAATACACTTCAGTCTGCCTAAGTAAGTCCACCCGAGAGCTCTGCCTTTGAACTTGGCATTATGAAATCGATAAAAGTTACCTTGAGCTTCAGGCTTTGGTCGGTTCTCATCCATTTCCTTCAATTTCTTCATATAATTCTTCAACTCATCAGACTGGTTAGAAGAATCTTTCTTTTCAGTACCAAATACGTTCTCAACAAACTCTTCACTCCTTTTCTTAGCTTTCTGTTTCGCTGACTTATTTGGTATCTCAGTGAAGTCAGGAAATACTTCATTCTCATCATCTTGTCTGAAATACTGGGGAAACTCTTCATGAGTTATATCTTCTACCTCCACTTCATTGTTTTCTGGAGTCAGCACATCATCTGAATGACTTCCCATATCCTTTTCAGGAATATCAGGAATCGATTCATCCATCATAAACTCTTCAAACGTTTTCCCTACCCTCTGTGCAAGACCATCTAGTATTTCTTTTGCTACAGATGCAGGTAATTCCCCTTCTTCAAGATCTGGATCTTCATATTCCAACTCATATCTTATGTCATCAGTCTGGAATATTTCAGCGAAGCATCCTGTGAACTCAATGGTCCACTCTCTCTTTTCCAACATATTCTTATATAACTGTTTAGCATCATCAGACAAAGATCTCACCTTCTCGTTCCAGAAAATACTTTCATCCGAATCAACATTCTCTCCCTTCTTCTTGGAACTTGATTCTCCAGTATCCTTCTTCTTCGGTGTTCTCTTCTCATAACTGAATCTAGAAGTATCATCTCCTCCATCATGATCACTTCCACTGCTAAACTCATCACCTTGCTTTTTCCCAGCACCTTCAGCACCATCATCATCATTATTATTGTCATCATCATCATCATTATCATCATCGCTTTTCTCCGATTCATCGTTATCCTCATCATCATCTTCTTCTTTCTCAGATTCAGAATACTCATAATCGACTTTCTGTTCATCTTCTTCTTCATCTTCTTCACCCTCTTTCAACTGGGGTGCCCTGCTATAAAGCTCTTCAATCAAATTACTAAGGCGTTTGTTTTCCTTCTTTAGTTCTTTGTTATCAGCCTTAATCAATTTGATTTTGCTCTTGTTTCTTTCACATTTTCTTTCAAGCTTCTCATTCTTTGCTTCAATCATCTTAATTTTATCATTTATATCATCCTGATTAGATTTCGAAGCAACCACAATCTGAAGCATTTTCTCCTCATTCTGCTTGAACTTAGCAATCTCAGCCTGTTGAGCAACTAACATCTTCATCATGTCTTCCATCTTCTTATTCACTTGCTTCATGACATCGTCATCCACAGTTACTTTCTTCGACTTAGATCTAGATGGCTCAACTTCAGTAACTTTCTCCTTCTGAGGCTTTCTAAACATATCGAGCACTTTATCCATATCGATATTGAATTGATCGATTGGTAAAGTCTCTGCCTCTTTCGCTTTCTTCTGCTTCTTGGCAACAGGTGAAGATAGCTTAGATGGTGTACCAGCATCAGGTAATCTCTTTCCTTTCAATAACTGAGCTACCTCTTTCTCCCTCAGTTCTTTTACACTTGATTTCTTGGCCATAGTCTTTTGCTTCTTTGTTTTTCTGGGCAAATTCACCACTACAGTATCTCCAACACTCAGTTCTGCCAGGTCAACACCTAGACCCTCATCTTCAACCGATTTCTTTCTTCTCTCAGCTTCTTCTATCGACTGGTTCAAGGATTCAGACTCACCAACCATAGTGGCCTTACGTTTGGTGGTCCTCACATTCTCATCATCAGAATCCCACTGTTCATCAACCTCAGTCTCTTCTGAATCTACCGACTCTTCATCCACCAAACCCGATCCTTTCTTTGCCGTCGATTTCTTTCTAGCCACTTGTTGCTTAGTGCTTCCCTGATCCACAGCCTTTCCCTTGCCCTTCCCTTTGGCTCCAGGATTGACTACTTGTCGTTTCCGCTTAGTGCTTGAATCAACATACACTAAGGGATCATCGTTGTCCGAGTCACTATCATCATGTCTTGCTTTGTTCTTGCCAGGATCAGTATAATCCGGACGAGCCAAAGCACCAAATAATCTCCTGTTAGGTGGCTTCTCACTATCAGGCACACCTTTGTAACCCTTCATCCTCATCAAAGTTCTAATATTCATATGATCTTGACCTAGGATCATAGTCGGATCCTTTTTCAGCATAGGATACTTGTAGTCAAAGATCATCATCAGAAATCTCGGATACAACATAAACTTCTTATTCTTCATTCCCTTCAGCATCTCCAGCATATGATCAAGAATCATCCCCGAAACATTAAATGGTTTGTTGAGTGTCAACGCAACCATTAATGAACTCAAACTCCTTCTCATGACGTCATAACCACCACTCACACATCCAAAGACATGAATAAGAACATGTGCAAAATACTTGTACTGCACTCCCAGTTTCCCTTTATACATAGATCCGTCAGTGATTGGACCTTTGTATTTCATTCGTAAGAAACACGCCTTCTGTTCTGTCCATGACAATTCCCTGGGATCTTCACTATCTTCAAACTTAA
Source organism: Ambrosia trifida (assembly GCA_028751855.1). Taxonomy (NCBI): domain Eukaryota; kingdom Viridiplantae; phylum Streptophyta; class Magnoliopsida; order Asterales; family Asteraceae; genus Ambrosia; species Ambrosia trifida. The sequence continues at coordinate 145,536,352 of CM054122.1, read as the reverse complement.
TCTGTAGCGCCTCCCGAATATCAGCTTCAGTCAAAAACATATCCATATCCTGAATCTTGCTCTTGATGATCGTTTGACTCTCCCAGTAGTCATACTTCGCATTCTGATAAAAATCTTCAATTATGTCTTTGTATATGATGGTTGGTGTGGCTAAAGCATGAACAATCCTGCTCATCTTCAGAAACTCTATAATCCCGGTAAATTCTGTATTCTTCTCAACATCTCCGAGATAAGCGCAACAGTTGTGCGATCTTTCAAAAGGCCAACTGCTCGGAACAGACGTTTCAGCTTCTGGCACTGGTGTAATCTCAGCTGGAGTTTCAACATTGACTGCTGGTGTTTCAACATTCTCGGGTTGATCAGCCATCTGCACATAAAAATCAATGAAACACGTCAAAATACAAAAACGACAAAATTATAAAATTTCGGTCCAAATAAACTGCACATTCGCCCGTTTTGAACTGGTCGAATGTGAGTAAATCTGGTCGAATGTGAAAAATTTGGTCGAATGTGAACATGTAATGAAGTTAAAAATACATTCGGCCGTTTTAAGGTTCATTCGCCCAAATATAATCCACCTTCGCCCGTTTATTTCAACCGAAGGTGAAAAAGGTTTTCCCCCAAAATTTAAAATTTTGCCATTGTTGATTTTAACTTGTTTTGTTGATCCAAATGTATTCTAATACGACCGATTAACACTCGCATGCCATCAATTGTCATCATGAATCAATTTACATCAGTTTTAAATGAAAAATTAGGTTTATACGGTTTAAACGATCGATTAAACAATCAAATTGTGTTTAAAACCTAATTTCTTTCAACTTCTCCCCCTAAAACAGATGTGAATTGAAATGAGAACAAAAACAAACATTTACAAACATCCAAAATCCCTAAAATTAAAACCCTAAGTCCGGTTTATATAAACTTCAATTCTGGTCTGAAATCGCGTCCATTACCTGTGAAATTTGTCTCAAAACAATCAGAAATAGGCAGGGATGAAATCAGTAAATCACAAGAAACACGAGCAACAAGGTCTGGTTATGATGAAAATTTGAAAAAATTGTGAATATGAAGACTCGAAGGTGAAAGGCTTATTTATAAGCATCCACGTTCGCCCGTTTGTTGTGGACGAATGTGGGTTAATTCCACATTCGCCCCAAGTGAATGGCACGAATGTAAAAACCATGCCACCTTCGCCCCTTTTTAAAGACCCGAAGGTGAAAATTTTACCCGGAAGTGGAATGTTCACCCGAAAGTGAAAAATCCACATTCGCCCAGAAACAAAACGGTCGAATATGATGATTTTTCCACATTCGACCCATTTAAGGGGCGAATGTGAAATGGAAAAATCTGAAAATTTCGCCAAATCACGAATTCGAATCCCGTTCAACATTTTTCAATCCGTTAAACTTCCAAAACTTAAATTTTAACTTTTTGAATGATACAAAGCCCAGATGGTGTTATCAAATCTCAGAAATTGACCATCAAGCATCCCCGGATATCAAAAATAAAGCAGAAATGCAAATCTTTTGGATTTTCTGAAATTTTTATCAAAACACACCTAAAATCTTTTTGGATTTTGTATCTTTTTGACAATAAAAGTAAAATGCGACAAAGTAAAATGCATCAAAGTAAATGAAAGCAGTAAACATTTTGTGATTTCCGGTAAGAGGATCATATCAGTTTTCTGAGAAATCTGAACACAACGTTGATCTGTTTCAATATTATCATTAGAAACAATATGTGATACGGCAATTGCTGATATTGTTGTCCACATAAGCTCTCATGCAGACAATTACGCAATGCTTTAAAATGATACGAATTAGATGTATTAGACTAACACATTGTGGTTCCCACACACACGACATACTCCCGTATCAAGAAGTAATTTGCACAAAGACTCATTGTAAAGCGTGATTATGCTTCCGTCGTCTGTAATTGTACAAGATATAATGCATAGAGGTATACAGGTCAGCAAATTAATGCAGCAAAGCAACATATGCACTATACCAGGTTGAGGACTGATATTAATCATGATTTGCATCAATGATCAATACGATATTATAGATAATCTTTGATCATCATATAACATGGAAAGTTCCTCAATTCGGTAACTTTAGGATTTGGCATAAAGCTCTTTTATAAAGACATCCTGTCTGATCTAGGTCCGTAATGACTTACAGCAGAAGATCAAATAGGCTATCCCCAGACAACTAATAACATAACGACCCTAAACCTCCGAGTTTTGTACAAACACCCTGTCAAACGAAATTACGGTACTAAGACCATATGCCCATGAGGTGTTCAGCCACAAACGCGTAGTTTGTTATGTTTGTATCACTAATGCACGCAATATTTAGTCTACGAAGCCTATCAGCATATCACACGTAATCAACATACGTCTCATAAAACTATACAATTCTTTAGCCTGTGTCAGATCCCCACTGATGTACTATCATTTCCTCTTTTTATCCAGGAAATCATTTTGGGTTTTTCTAATTTTTAGGTATTTTGAAAATTTTTCAATGTTTTTGGTTTTTCTGATAAAAAGACTCCCCCTAAAATAAAGAACATATTTTTGGGTTTTTAATTTTTCTGAAAAACAAAACAAAAATTTGAAAGAAACAATCCACTTGAAAGCATCAACTTCTTTGAGGATTAAACAACCCCCTCGAAAGCATCAACTTCTTTGAGGATTATGATAGTAAAGAGAAATTCCCAATTAGCAAAGAGAAATTCCCAATTAGCAAAAATTTAGAACTAAAACTAAAAACTAAAAATGATAAACCGAGGAGCCGATTAGTCCTGTTTTTCTTTTATATTGTTTACTTTCAAAAGATATTCAAAGCGGGATCTGTCAAAAGCTTTTGTAAACAAATCTGCACGTTGGTAGTCAGTATGGATTTTGACCATGTCTATCAATTCCTTAGCATAACAATCACGGATAAATTGATATTTAATCCGGATATGTTTAGCTTTAGAATGATTTTCAGTATTTTTAGTTAATGCAATTGCGGCTTCGTTGTCACAGTGTATAGGGGTTTTAAGAAACTGCAAACCGTAATCGACCATCTGTTGTTGGATCCAGAGCACTTGCGAACAGCAACTCGAGGCTGAAATGTACTCGGCTTCACATGTAGACAGTGCGACAGAAGTCTGTTTCTTGCATTGCCAGGTAATTAACCTGCTCCCTAAAAACTGGCAACCGGCTGTTGTTGATTTGCTGTCTTTGTCACAGCCGCCCCAATCTGCATCACTAAAAGCAATAAAATCAAAATCATCATCATTAGGGTACCAAAGTCCTTTTGATGGACAACCCTTCAGATATCGAAGGATACGCTTGACCGCCGTCAGATGACTTTGTTTCGGCTTCGATTGATAGCGAGCACAGAGACACGTTGCATACATAATATCTGGTCGAGACGCTGTCAAATACATCAGAGATCCGATGATTGCTCTGTATGTAAATGGATCTGTCAGCTCCCCCTTAGCGTCCACTCCAATCCCGTGATTGGGTTGAATCGGGGTATCCATCGGCTTAGAGTCCTCCATCTGGAATCGGCTCAAGATGTCGGCTACGTATTTCGTCTGGTGAATGAAGATCCCGTCGGGTCTTTGATCCACCTGTAAGCCGAGGAAAAACTGCATTTCCCCCATAGCGCTCATTTCGAACTTTTCCTGCATAATAGTTTCGAATTCCCTGCACAAAAGTTCGTTAGTTGAACCAAATATAATATCATCAACGTAAATCTGTACTAGAAGCAAGTCATCTCCCGTCTTCTTCGTAAAGAGGGTGCAATCGACGAGGCCACGCTTGAATCCTTTGGAGATGAGGTATGTACTTAGCTCCTCGTACCACTGTCTTGGAGCCTGGTGCAAACCATATAAAGCTTTGTTTAGCACGTAGACCTTGTCCCGGTGGATTGGGTCCTCAAAGCCTGGTGGCTGCCCGACATAAACCTCCTCCTTGACTTTTCCGTACAAAAATGCGCTCTTGACGTCCATTTGATAGACTTTGAATTTCTTGTATGAAGCAAACGCAAGGAACATCCGAATAGCTTCAATTCGTGCTACTGGTGCATAGATTTCGTTGTAATCAATTCCTTCGATTTGATGGAAACCCTGCACAACCAATCTGGCTTTGTTGCGAACAATAACTCCACGATCATCCTTTTTGCACTTAAACACCCACTTAGTGCCTATTTTCTTTCTTCCTGGCGGCAAATCTGTGAGCGTCCAGACTCCTAATTTCTGGAATTGCAATAACTCCTCCTGCATTGCCTCAACCCAGGCATCTTCATTCAAAGCGTCTTTGTATGTCCTTGGCTCTACCTGCGACACATAACATGCAAACGACCAATCATTTTGACTACCAGATTTCTGAATTTTGGCATACAATGCTAAAGCACCAAAACTCTCTGGCGAATTAACGCTTTTTAGCTGCCCTCTGGTCATCACTCCACTTCCAGGATCACCGATAACTTGCTCCAGCGGGTGAATACGATGAATCCGAGATTCCGGATTAATAGGTACAATCACTCCCGTCTGAGCAGTCAAATTCTCTACAGCATCCTGATCATGACCCGTGTTAGATGATGAAGCAACATCTGGATTTGGAGTTGGGTTCACAGTTTGCTCTTCTAAGTCTTCTGCATGTTCAAGAACAGCTTCTTCAAATTGTTCATCTTCAGATTCTGAAGTGTCTAATGAAGTTGAAGCTTCTTGAAACATCTCTTCTTCTTGTATAGGAGCACTGGTATCATTAGAAGCTGGTGGGGGGTTTACGGTGATTGGACGCATCAACGGTGAAGTTGCCGCGTTTTCACACTCGTAAAGTAATCTGATAACAGCTTCTTCAACCAAGCTATCTAGGTTAAATGATTCAAAGAAATCTTTGTAATCAAACATCCAATCAGGGCCCGTGCCTTGCAAATTTTGAGTGTATCGTTGAACATCCACGTTAGCCCAATCCTCCACTTGACGAGTTCGCTTGTTGAATACCCGTTTGAGCGGGGTTGCATATCCAACAAAATATCCCTCCTCAGCTTTAGGACTAAACTTTTCGCTTGGATTCAACATCGTGCATGGCGCCCCAAAAGGTTCTAGATACTCTAAATTGGGCTTTCGTCGGTGTAACAGCTCATAAGATGTTTTTCCAAACTTCTTCACTGTTAGAACCCGATTTAATGTATAATTTGCTGCATAAATCGCCTCATTCCAGAACATTACTGGAAGATTTGAGTCAGCGAGCATTGTTCTTGCAGCCTCAATCAGAGTCCTATTCTTTCTTTCAGCAACACCGTTCTGTTGCGGGGTATACGGAGCCGAATATTCATGATGTATCCCTTTGCTTTCACAAAGTTCATCCATCTTTGCATTTTTGAACTCCGTCCCGTTGTCACTCCTGATTCTTTTTATCTTCAAATTGTAGATATTCTCCAGTCGAGTGAACAGAACTTGTAAGTTGGTAAAGGTGTCGCTTTTGTTCTTCAAACACATCACCCATGAGAATCGTGAATAGTCATCAGTGACGACTAAACAATAAAGCTCTCCAAGATGACTTTTGCGCTTGACCGGTCCAAAAAGGTCCATGTGCAATCGCTCAAGCGGCATCTCAACAGAGTTAACTTTCTTCACTTTATGGGACTGTTTGTGTTGTTTGCCTTTCATACAGCTCACACACTTGTCGTTCAGATGGAAATGTTTCACGTTTACTCCATCGACAAGTCCATTTCTCACCAATTGATTCATTTTCCTCAGATGAATGTGCCCCATTCTGCGGTGCCACATTATCGATTCTTTTTCGGTCGCTTTGGATAGAAAGCATGTTATCTGTCCCTGTGATGTCATCGTCTTGGACATATCTAGAATATAAAGATTGTTGACTCGAGGTGCCATCAACATAACCCACTCCTTTGGAATTTTGAAGCCCGGTTTGAGAATATAGCAGGATTTGTCATCAAAATGCACAGAAAATTGTTTATCGCATATTTGACTGACGCTCAACAGATTATAGTCTATCTGCTTGACATAAGAAATCCGCTCGAAAGTCACAATCCCATTACTCACGCTTCCTTCCATCGTAATATAACCTCCGTTATTTCCCGCGAACGCGACATATCCTCCATTAATATTTTTCACATCAAACAACAATGCCAAATCCCCCGTCATGTGGCCTGAAGCTCCACTATCAACAATCCAGAGACTGCTAACAGGGCCAGCTGAAGCTCCCTGCACACAAAAAGTAAACATTTAGTTCTTTCGGGGGACCCAAGCCTGAGTCTTGGGCCTTTGAACATTGGATTTCAAAGAAACATCCTCAACAACTTTTTCAACAATTTTCTGTTTTGAATCAATCGTTTTCTGATTTTTCAAAACACTTTCATTTTTCTCACTCACTTTTGAAGTAGAAGCTCCTGGAGTACCATTAGATGTCCAAGATTGTTCAGACCTTTTGAGAATACGAATTTGAGATTTTGGTTTCTCAATTGGTTTCTGAACATTGTTACTAAAAGTAACTTTCTTGGCAACCTTATCTGAGTTAACAGACTTAGGTCCAACTTTTGACTTGACAATTGGTTTTTGTGAAACCTTTTGTCTATCAGTTGTTGTGTTCACCACAGGTTTTCTCCAAGATTGTTCCATAGCAATCCGATTCCTTTGATCATATTGAAATGGACGGTTGTTCCTCATTTGAAAATTGTTTTGATTATAAAATTGTTGTTGTTGAGGAACAGCCCGTCTATGTGGTGGAACATAATGATCAATCGGCTTTCTCATGGAATTCCTAACTTCAACCTCATGTCTTTTGTGCCTTACATATGGACACTGAGCAAGTAAATGCCCGCGTTCTCCACATTTAAAGCATTTTCTATATTCCTCAAACACATAATGAGCATTTGGTGAAGCAAATGATTTAACAGGAAATTGATCATTATATTGTTGATTTCTTAAACTCTCAGGAAGTGGTCCTTTCGAGTAAGAAGGCTCATGAAAACCATTTGCTTTATCATTTGGTCGAATGAACTCGGTGACATGGACCTTTGGTTCTTGAGGAACTTCTGAAAACAATTTCTTTAAGATTTCTGGTGGAATTTCATTGGTTCTCTCATGTTTTGGAAACCATATTGTGCTTTCTTGCCAGATTTTATCAAGTTTAGAATAGTTAACATTTTTGATCGGAAATTCCTCATCAGAAATGATCTTATCGGATCCTTCCATCCGATAAAACACTTTAACTGGTTTATCACTTTGTTCATTCAGCTCATTCTTTTTGACAACATTCTTAACATCATTATCTTTCTTAACATCAATCTTTTCAGACTTTTTATCACGATTAGCATTTGCCATCGGATGAACATGATCAGATGATGACACTGGTTCAGTAGTAATGATGTGATTTTCTTTTGGAATCTCACATTCATTAACAGATTGATCACTACCAGTATCATCATTTTCTGAGTCTGAATTATCACTCTCAGCATAAACACCCTCATTGTTCAAGCCCAAAATCGGTCTCACATCGGAATATGGATCACCAATACTTGAGGTATTAGATTCCATTTCTGATGATGAGTCTGATTTTACCGAACTCTCCGGTATAACTTGGTGATAGTTATGGTTTTCAAAAAGAACCGGAGATGGTACAGACTTGTAATTGGTGGTGTTATCATCAATGATATGATCTACCACATAAGCAACATTTTTATAACTTTCCAACTTCTTGTTAACCTTTTCAGCAAAGCATTTTATGGCTGCCATTTCCAACTTGGTGTTTTCGATTTCATTGATATAGTTGTTTATGGCCAATTGTTTCAATGACAAAGTATTTTTCAAGTCGGAAATGTCCTTTTTATAGCCATCTAATACTTTGTTAAAAGCATTCAACTCTTTGCGAGTAGATTGACAGTTCAAGATAGCACTATCACGTGAAATTCGGAGTTGTTTATTCTCCTCAGTCAATCTATCACATGTTCCACAATATTTATCACTCATAACATCAGTGCTAGATTCGGAACTTACAGGTTTTGGCGGTTCAGTCATGGCCATCAACGCAAAATGAGCTTCCTTTCCAGTGAAAAACTTGGAATAGTCGATCTTGGTGAAAGCATCATCAGCTATGCACGACTTCCTCGTCATCAAAAAGTCAGCTTCTGCCAGCAACTGATCAATATCATTATCTAAAGAATCAACACTTCCCTCTGTGTCTGATTCGCTCTCAGAATCTGAATAAACTGATCTACACTCTTCGGGAACATCAGAAACTGAATCAATCACCATTCCTGAACTCTTTTCCTCAGCCTTAACCTCAACAGGTTCACTCTCCACTTCCATCTCAGTCTCAGAATCATCACTTTCACACTCCTCAATTTCTTTCTTCTCATCAACTGCCACCGACTCTTCCATATCAACCTGATAAGCAACACATGCCACATTCCCACCAGTAGTCACTTCCTCAACTCCTATTTGCATACCCGACCAGTCAAACCTCTCATCCTGTTGAGTCACCAAAGCTTGGTTCTGACTCGCATTCTGTTGAGTCTCATTAGGTGTAGTGATAGGTACAACTGTTCGGTTTGTGTGATTAGGAGATTGGTTTTGAATCTGGTTTTGAGTGTTTGGTTGTCTGTTTTGGTTGTTAAAGTTTCGGTTTTGGTAGTTGTTGTTATTTTGGTAAGAAACTTGGTTTTGTTGACGGTTCTGGTAATTTGCATTGAAAGGGTTTCGATTACCTTGTTTAGGTGGCTGGGTGCATTCCCTTTTGAAGTGTCCTTTTTCTCCACAATTAAAACACGTAACCTTCTCCTTGTTGAATCCATAGGTTGTGTTGGGAGAAGTTGCTAAATCAGTCCTTCCAGTTTTCTCGATGAACTCTGTTGCTCTTCTCATTATACTCGCAAAAGCCCATTGAATGTCAATGAGTTCCATCTCTTCCTTGTCTATCTGTGCGTAGTCTTCGTTGGTTAAGTTGTTGTTCCCAATCTGACTAGCAACCAACCCATTGTAGGATGAAACCATTGCTGAGACTAATGCAATGTGTTGCTGAGCAACCTCCACAGTCACATTTCCCAAGTTAGATGTATCCAAAACCACAGGTTGTTGTTTATGTTGAGTAACTTGGTTTACTGGTTGTTGTGTTTGGTTAGCGGTGTAAAAACTTGCTTGTTGCATTGGAGAGATTGGTGAAATGTAGGAATTATATTGTGGTGGTGTATATGATGGTTGTGAGTAGGAATTGTATTGAGGTGTTGTGTAGTTGGTAGTTGGTTTTGATGATTCCATGACATTAGAAATACATGCAACATGTGGTGCAACGCTTCCTGAGCTCGAGTTTCCAGCTGGAACTGAAGTGCCTCCAAAATACAAACTGGGATTCTGAGGAATCTGTGACCTTCTAGCTTTCCTCCTATCCTCCAACTCTTTGTTCTCCAGCTTTTCGATAAACTCTGAAATGGTCCAGAATTGATAAGCATCCTTCTCTCTGAGTACCTCCACATGCTGATCCCATTGTGGTGGTAAGGCATCTGCAAACTTATCCACCTGCTTAGTCATTGGAATCTGTACACCATAACTAGACAATTCAGACAACAAATGCATATATCTCGGAGTTAGTTCTTTTAAAGTTTCATTATTAATAAAAGAAAAATTCTCAAACTCTTTGACCAATTCCTCCATTCTCAGACTCCTGGTCTTCTCGTTACCATCATGCTTCCTCTTCAGCTTATCCCAAAGCTGCTTTGACGTAGTACATGTCCCAAACTGATGCAACAAGTCACTTGTGATTGCCTGTGTCAGTTGGGAATACGCCTTCTTCTCCACCACATATTTCTTCTTTTCGTCCTCAGTTAAGCTTTCCAAAGGAATCAACTCACCTGTATTCTCTAGAATCGGTGCTGTGTATCCTTTGACAATCATGCTCCAAGCCTCTGCTCCTTCAACTCCCATGCCTTCCAAATGGATCTTGAACATGGTGTGCCACTGGTTATACTCTTGCATATCCATGAGCTTCGGTGGCCGAGTTCCACTACCTGTAGACAAATCCTTAATCAAAGTAGAAATAGCATTAGTGGTTTGAGTATTTACCGCCGCTGCAGCTACTCCCCAGTAATCAGATTGTAGTGCCGGATGTGCTACACTTTGAGGCATCGTGCTCGTCGTTGTCATGTAGTTAAGTGGTTGTGAAGACTGTGTGTTCGTCTTTTGCGCTGCCACTGTCCATGGATCCATCGTCTGCTGTTGTGGTTGTGTTGTTGCTGATCCCGGAGTAGTTTGAAAACGCCACATGATCTCAATCTGAAAATCTCAACACTTAGAAAAATTTGCAACAAAAATCCTATGTTCGCCCGAAAAACAGTAGGTTCGTCCAAACAATCCTATGTTCGTCCAAATTTCCACACTTTCGTCCCTTCTTGTTCTACTTTCGTCCAAACAGGAACAACCGAATGTAGAAGTGACCAGAATGTAAAACCACCCTAACAGATTTTCCACTTTCGTCCAAAACAAGAACGGTCGAATGTGGAAATTCTACCCGAAAGTGAAAATTTCAACAAGAAAATTCCAGGTTCGTCCACTTAATACTCAGGTTCGACCACTTTTTAGCACTTTCGACCACAACACTCAGTTCAGGTTCCAGGTTCGCCCAAAACTAGCAGATCTCATTTTTGAAAAACGGTTATTGTTTGAAAAACGGTTATTCTGATCTCAGATTTTCAAAAGTTCATGGATTTGAATGATCTCAATCAGGTTATGTTTCGGAATTGATTTGGAACAACTTTAAGTCTTGGAAAACTTGAATTCGACCACAAATTCACCTTTAAATCGATCAAAAACTCTTAGAAACAATGCTTTTGTAAAAACAGATTATTTTATGTCAAAAACATGTCCAAATCAGCTCTAATTTTATCAAATTTGTTGTTGTATGATCCTCTATGCTCTGATACCACTTTGTGAGCGTTGGATTTTAGCTAAAACAGGATTATACGATCATACAAGTCACAAAACCAGGTGCGGAAACCCTAGTTCTGAACAAATTGATAAAACACAAATCACGACACAATCAAGATCATTTTCAATATCATTTCATAGATTAACTTCATTCAAAAAGCATTTACAATCGGTTTATGTTAATCTAGAACACACAACTAATCTCTCAAAAACACCTCTGAACCTGAACTGAACCTGGACACAAATGACAACTCTCTTACATTATCAAAATCACAAAAACTATATATAGGCACTGCACATTCGCCCGTTTCTACTGGTCGAATGTTAGCTTTTTCCACATTCGCCCACTTCAGGTGGTCGAATGTGTCTTCAAGATCAAGTCCATTCTTCCTTCGTCCATCATCAGTCTTCCTTCGCCCGTTTATCAACTACCTTCGCCCAGTCTATTCTACATTCGCCCATACTCTTTTACCTTCGGCCATCACTAACATGTGTTAATTATATATATATCCAATCCTTAGTCGCAAAACGCATCAACAAATCGTATACGAATCAGCATTGTAAGTTACATTTTTTTTGTGGGTTTTGTTAGTCGGCAACCATACAACAAAAACCCTAACAATAATCGGGTTGAAAACGTGTGGATTGCTTGATTGGATAATCTAGGGTTCGTAATTGGATTTGGGGATAAACTCTATTTGACATAATGTATTTAATTAATTTTATACGGAGTTCAACACAAACATTGGCCTAGACCAAGTGGTTGTGTTGTGGCCTTATCACCCAGCAGACGCGGGTTCGATCCCGGCTGCCAGCACTCTTTTTTTTGTATTTCTTTTTTTAAAACCAATTAGATATATATTATACATTATAATCTTATAAATTCATTTTTAAATATTAAAACTCTTTTATAAATTCTACAAAAATTATATTATGTTGATCTGATGAAAAAGTTCAACACCCAATTTTTAGTTTTCAAAAATTTATTTATTTAATATATATAATAAATAAATCAAGTTTATTCCATTTTATTTATAAAAATCTATAAAGATATCAAAACGATCTTATTAATTCCCACAAAAATTATCCTAAGTTTTTATAACATTAAACTTTTCAGAAATGATTTTTATTTCTGAAAAATCATTTATTTAGTATTTTTAACCAATTTTTGTTAGTTTTAATCATAATTAAATCATATTAAATTCAATTTTTAATATTTTTGCACCAAAATTTTATAGAAATTATTTCTGATCATTTGGAACAGAAATATAAATTTTAAACTAAAAAATTCTTTAATTTTAGTATTTTTAAATTATTAAAGTTAAAATTTGACAATTTGTAATAAATAGATTTAATAATCTATTTTAAAGAAAATAATTTTATAAAAATTATTTTTATACTTGAAACACATTCTTATGACCATCCTAGATTTAACATTTATAAAAAGATTTTTAGTTATTTATTTACTAAATTTCTCTCAATTGGCGAATATTTCTAATATTAATCAAACGAGCAATTATCCCCAATTCGAAGCCCTAGAAACTTATACATTTGTAGACTTGATAGACTTAGACATATTTATTGCCTCATTTTAGGGTGATACTTGATACATTTGGTCAACACAATTATCCAAATTTCTCAACAGATATAACATTTTACCAAGATGAGTTTTACATAGCCCCTTTTCTATTTATCACCATTTTTGGGGTGAAACATGTTACAACATCATTTATGCAATTCAATCATCAATGTGTCTATGTGTTTTCTATGTTGCATTATGTCTTGAGCATGATTAGAGTAAGCACCATTCTAGCATAATCATTAACTCCGTACAAGCCGGCGGTAAACATTGATAGATCTATTGGACTGACAATCCCACCCGGATACGTGCCTCCTACAAAGGTAGCGTGGGTGTTTGTTATCGTATAACATATTCAATTGGACCATGAGCGTATGGTATGTATCATATTATAACAGTCATCAGGGTTGATTATGCACTCGATTTATTTCTAGTATGTTCTCACATATGGACTAGATTGACATGACACATGAATTGCACATCATTTTTATTCAATTATCAAAAACCTATGTAATTCTCACCAACTTTTGTTGACCCAAAATATTTTCAACTTAACATGTTTCAGGTTCTATTGCTTGAAGATTTGATTTGATGTTTGAAGATATGTGTATAGTTTTATTCAATTTGATGTACAAATTCTAGAACAATTGTATGTAATTTATTTAAATCATTTAATGAAATTTATTATTCACCATGAGCTACTGAATAATCATCAATACGTGACATCCCGATGTTTCCGCCATCGGTTGGGGTGTTACACACGTCCCATTTCGTTCTGCTCTCTCTAGCCATGCGATCTGCAAAGTAGCCAACTGCATCATTGTTCACAGTTGCACCTGATAGTGTATGTCGGCAGACATCGCGTACAGCCCAATAAGGCAGTGTTTTAATATCATGGAATCTGTCAAAATACAGAATTCCCTTCTCCCACTTCACTACAACACACCTTAAGTGTCTTAGATATTTCCACCCGAGAGATCTTCCCTTGAATAATTCGTTGTGAAATTTATAGAAACCTCCCTGAATCTCAGTCTTTGGTCGGTTGGCTTCTTTTTCTTTCAACTTCCTCAATAAACTTTTCAGATCGTCAGATTGTTCAACAGTTGGTTTCTGTCTTTCTGAGTTCTTGAAGACTTCATCAACGGACTTCTTACTCTTTTCACGTGCAAGTTTCTCAGCTTGGCTTAACATCTCTTCAGAAAATTCAGGAAATGCAGAATCCTGTTTATCTTTGAAGTATTCTGGATATTCCTCACTAGTAATACCCTCCATCTCAACATCTTCAAACACTGGAGTATCTCTATCATCAGAGTGATTTCCTGCTTCTTTCTCAGGAATGTTAGGAATCTGATTCTCACTCATCAACTCTTCAAGAGATTTCCCAACTTGTTTATCCAATCCTTCAAGTATTTCTTTAGAAATTGCTGCAGAAACTTTACCGTGTTCAAGATTAGGATCATTATACTCAAGTTCGAATCTCATATCATCTGATTCAAATATTTCAGGAAACTTTCCTGTCAGCTCAATCATCCAGACTTTCTTTGTCAACATCTAGCGATATAACTTTTTGTCCTCATCAGATAAATATCTGATCTTTTCTTTCCTGAAAATATCATCATCATCAGTGTTACCACCAGGAGCCTTCGAACTAGATTCTCCGGCATCCTTTCCAGCATCTATCTTCTCACATCTATACTTATCAGTATCTTCATCATCATCATCATCATCATCATCATCATCATCATCATCATCACTAGCAGAATTGTTATCAAAATCATCTCTAGAACCATCTTTGTCATCATCATCTTTCTTCTCAGGAGCATCACCAGCATCCTATTCTAACTCTTCATCTTCTTCTTCTTTTTCAGATTAAGATGGTTCAAAGTCAACAAGCTCTTCTTCACACTCTTTATCTTCCTTTCCTTCTTTCAACTGAGGAGCTTTTTCATAAAGATCGTCAATCAACTTCCTTAAATTCTTATTATCTTTCTTCACTTGCTTATTTTTGAGTCTCAAAGAAATGTATCTTTTCGTATTTCTCTGTTCGTGCTTTAACAACTTATGATTTTCATCCTGAAGTTGTTTAATCTTTGCTTCTAAACCTTCCTGACTCTCCTGTTAAGACTCAACAATATCCAACATTTTTCTATCATTACCTCTCAACTGCTCAATCTCTTGCTGTTGCTGGTTAATGATCTTCTTCATATCTGCAAGCTTTTGATTCACTGCATTCATCACATCATCAGATACAATAACCTTTGGTTTTGAAGCCTCGGCAACTAGAGTCTTTTTCTTAAACTTGTTCAAGACTCTTTCTATAGCCTCATTAAAATCTTCTGTTGGATCAACAGTTTTCTTAGCAGCAGATTTATTCTGTTTCTTTGCTGTTGGGGATGCTATGGGAGTAGCAGATTTGGAACTTGATACCTCAGCAACTTTCTTTCCTGCAATCAAAATTTCTACTTCTTTCGCTCTCCTCTTCATTGGCTTTTCAATCTCATCAGCCTTTGATTGCTTCTTGTACATGGGCTTCTTCTGTTTTTCACCAATCATTGGTGATCCACTAAAATCTTCTGCATCCATACCAAGACTCTTATATATATCGTCCATCACAATCGGGCTCTTCAATCTCTGCTCTTCTAAAGTCTTGTTGAGACTTTCAGATTCACCAGCGACAGTGGTCTTGGGCTTGGTTTTCTTAACAGTTTCATCAGCAGAATCCCACCTCTCATATTCATGAGTCTCTTCTGAATCAATCGACTCTTCATCAACCAACAATGTCTTGGTTTTACCAGACTTTTTCTTCCTAGCCATGGTTTTATGTCTCTTAGGTGCAGATGGTGCTGTTTCTTCAACAACTTTAGCTTTTCCCTTCCCAGACTTAGCACCCACATTCACCACTTGTTGCTTTCTTTTTGCTTTAGGATCCACATGGAATAAAGGATCATCATTGTCAGATTCACTATTCGCATTCCTAGCCTTATCAACACCTGGATCTTGATAATCAGGATTAATCAAGTGTCCGAACAAATTCTTCAGGGGTGGTCTTTCATTTTCAGGAACCCCTTTATAACCCTTCATCATCGCTAATGTGCTCAAGCTCATATGATCTTGTACTACAATCTGTGTCGGATCTTTCCTCAATTTCCTGTACTTCTGATAAAAAATCATCTGAAAAAACCTGGGATATAGTAAAAACTTCTTCTGCTTCAAACCTGTTAATGGTTCAAGCATGTGATCCAAAATCATCACTGATACATTGAACGGCTTGTTCAGAATAAGAGCCACCATCAACGAACTGATGCTCTTTCTCATTACATCGTAGCCACCACTAACAGAACCGAATACATGCAACGTCACATGAGCCAAGTATTTAAACTGTGGGCACAATTTACCCTTGTGTAAGGCTCTATCTGTGATTGGTCTGTTGTACTTCATTCGTAAGAAGCACTTCCTTTGTTCAATCCATGACAAACATCTTGGATCAGTCGGCTTGTCTTTCAATCTCAATGCTTTGGGAATATCACTTTCTGTCACTATAGTCAGCTCCCCTTGAATATTGCTAACAATAGCAGTTTGATTATCCCAAAAATCAATTCTTGAATTCTTCCAAAAATCCACTTGGTGATCTTTGTAAATAATGGCAGGTGTGGCAATCGCATTAACAACTCGGCTACGCTTCAAGAACTCTATGATTTCAGTGAATTCTGTATGCTTCTTGACATCACCAAGAAACGCACAGCAGTTGTGAGCTTCTCCAAATGGTAATTCTTCCTAGCATTTCTTTTCGGAAGCTTTATTAGATGATTTTGCTGGAATATCAGTCTTTTGAGGTTCTGCCATTTGAAAATCTGCAAAAACAAATCATGAAAATTTATTAAAAACGGACAAAATTCGCAAATTGAAATTTTCGTTTTTGGAAGTCCACCTTCGACCATACGTGGGTTCGAATGTGAAAAATCCAGGGTTCGAATGTGGAAAACAAGGTTCGACTGTGGAAAATTTGTTTAAAATGTACATTCGACCTTTATTCCACTTTTGCCCCTATGAACAAGTCTCCTTCGACCTAAAAAGCCACTTTCGACCCTTTTTGAACGGTCGAACTAGACTGTTCATATGACCAATTTTCAGATTCTGATTTTGACCATTTAAACATGTCATTCTCATTTGTTTGCCTACTAACATGTCTGACTATGCTTTTTCAACCATCAATTGCAACAATTGTTCAGTTATTGTTTGTTTTTCCCTAAAATTTAGGGTTTATACATTAAACAAATCAATTTGACAATTCAATATGTTTTAAACCCTGATTTTGGTGTATTCTCCTCCTAAAACATACAATGACTGAATCCTAATCAAGAATTTCATCTATAACAGTCTCTAAAACATCAAACGATTCAGTTCTAGCGTTTGAACACAAAAACCATCAAACTGCCTTCAATCCTGGATGATTACCTACATATTTGGTATGGAAATGATCAGAAAGATGTAAGGATCAATGTTATAAGGTCTAGAAAAATCAAGCAACAAGTTGTGGTTATCTGAGAAATTTAAATTTTTTTTGAAATGAAGGTTCGAATGTGCAAAATTGTTTATATAGGCTCCACGTTCGACCTTTTCAGCTGGGCGAAGGTGAGACTATTTCCACATTCGACCCTAATGAAAGGCTCAAAGGTAGAAACAGGGTTCGAATGTGTAAAATACACATGAACACTCACATTCAACCGTTTTAAAAAGATCGAATGTAAAGGAAAATTCCACATTCGACCCATCGAAGAGGCGAATGGAGATTGGAATTTTTGAACATTTTACCAAATCTCAAAATTGAATCCCGTTCAATCTTTTTCTCATCTTTTAAGCATCCAACATTCATCATTTCTCATTTTAAAGTCACAAAACTCAAATGGTTCATCAAGTTTTAGAAAACGACCATCAATCACTATCTATTATAAAAAATAATATGGAAATGTATAATCTTTTTGATTTTTCTGAAATTTATGCTAAAACACACCTAAAATCTTTTTGAGTTTTTGTAAATTTTTGAACAACTGTAAAATGCATGAATGTAAACATAAAGCAGTAAACGTTTTTTGATTTACGGTAAGAGGATCATATCTGGTTTTGAGAAATCTGATCACACCGTTGATATTTAGTGTTTATTATCATTAAAGTCAATGTGTGATCCAGCAATTGCTGATATTGTTATCCACATAAGCTCTCATATAGACTTTTATGCAGTGTTTGATACGATTATCTATAGTATAAACAAGATTGTCTGTGGTTCCCACGCACACGACATACTACCGTATCAAGGAATAATTTGCACAAAGACTCATTGTAAGATGTGATTATTCTTTCGTTATCTGTAATATTACAAGGTATTGAGGCACAAAGGTGTACAGGTCAGCAAATCAATGCTGCAGAGTAACATATGCACTCTACCAGGTTAAGGGCTAATATCAATCATGATTTGCATCAATGATTGGATACGATGTGTGACACCCTAGGAAAATCCCACATCGGCCGTGGCCAGGAGAGATCCTTGGTTCATAAGTAATGCCTTGCCTCTTAAATCACCAACGCATTTTGGGTCTTAATGCTAGTGGATGAGAGGAGAACTCCACAGTTAAGTGTGCTCAGGTGGGAGAAATTTCAGGATGGGTGACCTCCTGGGAACTCTCCACTGGGCAACCAAAAACAAATCCGTGAGCTTTGGATGTGCAACCCATTGGGGCAAAGCGGACAATATTGGTGGTGAGAGGGGCAGGGTGTTACAGATGGTATCAGGGCCACTCCTGTGCCGTTCGGGATAGTGGGTGCATACCTCATCAGGGACGATGAGACTCTAACAGGGGGTGAATGTGACACCCTAGGAAAATCCCACATTGGCCATGGCCAGGAGAGATCCTTGGTTCATAAGTAATGCCTTGCCTCTTAAATCACCAACGCGTTTTGGGGCTTATGCTAGTGGATGAGAGGAGAACTCCACAGTTAAGCGTGCTCAGGTGGGAAAAATTTCAGGATGGGTGACCTCCTGGGAACTCTCCACTGGGCAAACAAAAACAAATCCGTGAGCTCTGGATGTGCAACCCATTGGGGCAAAGCGGACAATATTGATGGTGAGAGGGGCAGGGTGTTACACGATGTATT
Organism: Ambrosia trifida; assembly: GCA_028751855.1. Taxonomy (NCBI): domain Eukaryota; kingdom Viridiplantae; phylum Streptophyta; class Magnoliopsida; order Asterales; family Asteraceae; genus Ambrosia; species Ambrosia trifida. The sequence goes on along the minus strand of CM054122.1, from coordinate 145,517,679 downwards.
AGATAATCTTTGATTATCGTCATACATAGAAAGTTCCTCAATTAGGTAACTTTAGGTTTTGGCATTAAAGCTCTTTTAGCAAGATAACCTGTCTGATCTAGGTCCGTAAAACCTTACGACAGAAGATCAGAAAGGCTATCCCCAGATAATTAGTAACATAATGACCCGAAACCTCTGAGTTTTGTACAAATACCCTATCAAACGAAATTACGGTACTAAGACCATATGCCAATGAGGAGTTCATCCACATTACAATTCGTTTGATATGTATGTATCTAACACGCAGTAATAGGTCTACGAAGCCTACCAGCACATCACATAGACTCAACACACGGCTTATATATCATTTCAAATCTTTAGCATGTGTCAGATCCCTACTGATGTACTATCATGTCCTCTATTTCTAATTTTTATGGCTTTTTGGATTTTTCAATATTTTGGGTTTTTCTGAAAATCTAAAACTCCCCCTAAAATGTAAAACCTATTTTTGGGTTTTTGAATTTTTGAAAAACAGTAAAACTAAAAATGATAAACAGAGGTGATGATCAGTCTTGTTTTTCTTTTATACCGTTAGCTTTTAACAAAAACTCGAATCGAGATCTATCGAAAGCTTTGGTAAAAAGATCTGCACGTTGGTAATCAGTGTGGATTTTGACCATGTCAATCAACTCTTTGGTATAACAATCTCGGATAAAGTGATACTTAATCTGGATATGTTTAGCTTTTGAGTGATTGACCGTGTCTTTAGTTAATGCAATTGCGGCTTCATTGTCACAGTGAATAGGGGTTTTAAGAAATTGCAAACCGTAATCGACCATCTGTTGTTGAATCCACGGAACCTGTGAGCAGCAACTTGAAGCTGACACATATTCTGCTTCACATGTGGATAGTGCGACTGTCGTCTGCTTCTTGCACTGCCAGGTCACGAGCCTGCTCCCCAAAAATTGACATCCAGCCATTGTAGATTTGTTGCTTTTGTCACAACCGCCCCAATTTGCATCACTAAAAGCAATTAGGTCAAGATTATTATCATTAGGGTACCATAGTCCTCTCGACGGACAACCCTTCAGATATCGTAGGATCCGTTTGACAGCTGTGAGATTACTCTGTTTCGGCTTCGACTGATATCATGCGCAGAGACATTTGGCAAACATTATATCTGGTCTGGATGCGGTGGGATACATCAGAGATCCGACGATTGCTCTGTATGTAAAAGGATCAGTCAGCTCCCCCTTAGCGTCCACTACAATCCCGTGATTAGGTTGGACCTAGGTATCCATCGGCTTCGAATCTTCTATCTGGAATCGGCTCAAGATTTCAGAAACGTATTTTGTCTGGTGAATAAGGATCCCTGTTGGTCTTTGTTCCACCTGCAGGCCGAGGAAAACTGCATCTCTCCCATTGCACTCATTTCGAACTTTTCCTGCATCACTTTTTCGAATTCTCTGCACAAAAGTTCGTTAGTAGATACAAAAATAATGTCATCAACATAAATCTGGACTAGAAGCAAGTCATCCTCTATTCGTTTGGTGAACCGAGTGCAGTCTACCAAACCGCGTTTTAATCCTTTGGATAGAAGGTACGTGCTCAGCTCCTCATACCATTGGCGTGGAGCTTGGTGCAACCCGTATAATGCTTTGTTCAGAATGTAGACCTTATCCCGGTGGATAGGATCTTCAAATCCTGGTGGTTTACCTACGTAAACTTCTTCCTTGACCACACAGTAAAGAAACGCACTCTTAATGTCCATTTGAGACACCTTGAATTTCTTGTATGAGGCAAACGCCAGAAACATACGAATTGCTTCTAAACGTGCCACAGGTGCATAAATCTTGTTGTAGTCGATTCCTTCCACTTGATGAAATCCTTGACCTACCAGTCGAGCTTTGTTTCTCACGATTATGCCTCTGTCTTCCTTTATGCACTTGAAAACCCATTTGGTTCCAATCTTCTTTCTGCCTGGAGGTAAATCTGTTAGTGTCCACACTCACAGTTTCTGAAACTGCAATAACTCATCTTGCATTGCATCTACCCAAGCATCATCCAAAGAGCATCCTTGTACGTTCGCGGCTCAACCTGCGGAACATAACAAGCAAAAGACCAGTCATTCTGACAACCCGATTTCTGAATTTTAGCATATAAAGCTAGAGCGCCAATATTTTCTGGTGAGTTTGCATTCCGAAGTTGTCCTCTAATCATTACACTGCTACCAGGATCACCAATAACTTGCTCGAGCGGGTGAATACGATGAATCTGAGATTCCGAATGATCAGGTACTTGCACTCCCGTTTGAGTAGTCAAATTCTCTGTCGAATCCAGATCATTACCCAAGTTAGATGATGAAGCACCATTTAGATTTGGGTTCACTGGAGGTGTCTCTGTAGCAAAATCTAGAATAGCTTCACTTTTGACATCATCATCATCATCTTCCGATTATGATGAATTAAGAGTTGTGGAAGCTTCTTGGAACACTTCTTCTTCTGCTGCAGGAACATTGGCATCATTAGAAGATGTTGGAGGAGTTACGGTGATTGGACGCACCAACGGTGATGTCACTGAGTTTTCACACTCGTAATATAATCTTAATACAGCCTCTTCAACCAAGTCATCTAGATTGAATGATTCAAAGAAATCTTTGTAATCAAACATCCAATCTGGACCGCTACCATGTACGTTCTGAGTATACCATTGAACTTCAACGTTAGTCCACTCCTCTACCTGACGAGTTCGTTTGTTGAATACCCGTTTGAGCGGGGGTTGCATATCCAACAAAGAATCCTTCTTCATCTTTCGGTGCAAACTTCTCAGATGGATTGAGCATAGTACACGGTGCTCCAAATGGTTCTAGATACTCCAATTTCGGCTTTCGTCAGTTCAACAGTTCATAATAAGTTTTGCCAAACTTCTTCACTGTTAACACACGATTCAGTGTATAACATGCTGCGTATATGGCTTCATTCTAGAACATTACTGGTCTCACACCCCAAAAATGCCACAGCGGAATATTAGCATGGTAATATTAGCATGGTGGTGACCGAGTTGGCAATCATAAGTGTAATTAGCAAATAATAAAGTATTTGGACACTTAGAGATAAACCCACAAAACATAAGTTCTTAAACAAGGTTTCACAATGAATCCTTCATTTACATTAGGTCCCAATCCTTTTTTTTAAATCATGTCCAAAAGTTATTTTGCTAAAAACACATGTTTTCGCCAAATCCCTAAGCCAATCTCATGTACCTGAAAAACATGCCCATTAAAAATATCAGTAAAATTGGTGAGTTCACAGGTTATTATAATAAAGAATTTTACCTTCCTTTATAAAAGCATAGTTATGGTAAATACTAAACATATAAACCGATCGAAGATTTGCAAGGTCATTCGACATGATCGCAACCAGAGCCCATAATCAACCCAAAACAATAAGTGGTCCCCCTACTAATACCTTTCAAAATATATTCCCCCGTCTAGAAGACCAGCGCAACTGGTCACGAGGGTGGGTGGTCAAACCCAATAAATCTACCAATATACTCTGTGGTTCCCTCCAAGAACTAATGATTACAACTGCGATGGGAGACACCGTACACAAAATGCACGGGAAAAATCACACTTACTCTGGCCATCACTTGCTTACGAAATGAACTAGTATTCTTACCATAATTGTAATAGCATGTTAATCCCCCGATTGTAAAAACGTTCAACAACATTTAAAAATAAAAGGGGTCTTGAAACTCACCTCAAAGCTTGATAGCTTAGCTAGCAATTTAAAGTCCAAGTTAATCCCGACCTAACCGTTCCCTATACACAAGGGACACCTTTATGGTCAATTTATAAGTCATTCCCGTGAGTTATTTACCTAACTCACATGACTATCAAGTCTATTCCCGCAAGTTGTTCAGCTCAACTTACTAGACTAAAAAAAATATTTTATCTTTTACAAGAAAAGACGTTTAATCCTTTAATGACATGTTGGTGACCTAAACTCTCGGTTACATGCTTTAAGTGAAAAATTACTTTTTTTTTGAACATTTACTTTCATTAAAACTGGCAAGCGCTCAAAACACGAGAGCCACCCACTAATTACACATATACAATGGGTACGCAGCCCAATCCTTCCAAACTAAACAATCAAATTTTGTTCTATATTTTAGCCATAAAAATGCCTTCGATTTCACTTCCGCAATAACCTTCATAACCGACATGTCTTTATCTGTGAAGATTTTAGAATTCCTTGCATTCCAAATAGCCCAAATCCCAATCAATACAATACCTCTTATGATTTTCTTCCTCCATTTACCCCATGAACATTCTTATAAAGGAGTAAAACATCATTAAAATCGTAAGCCACAAATGGAGCCAATCTACACCACTTACAAATGCCATTCCATACCCCAAAGGCAAATATGCAGTCAACCATTAAGTGTTTTAGATCTCCGTTCACTGTATCACACATCGAACACAGACCATTTGGAATATGTACGTGTCTTCTAGCCAGAGCCACCCGGGTAGGAAGTCTATCCAAGTTGGCACGCCAACATTGATATTCACCTTAAGAGATACCCATCCAACCCATTTCAATTTAGAGCCCACCTGCCCATTTCTATCTTCGGTTAACATTCTTTTACAATTAGCCACCGAAAATGTACCTTTCGATCCATCTCCCCAAGCCCACGCATCATCAGCATTAGAGAGTTTACACTTCGCAAGCATCCTTTCCAAGTCTTGGTATTCCGAGAGCTCCTCAACCGAACATGGATATCTATACCAATTTCCTTCAAACACCACACCATCTCGACTAACTTTTATTCTATCTTTAGTTTTGCATCTCTTGTTTTTTTCTAATTTATATAAACCTGGCCATCTTTGCTTCAAATTAACATCTCTAAACCATATATCAAACCAAAAACAAAGCCCAGCCCCATTGCCCAAAACCCCACGCATCAACTGTAACACCGACTTACCTTGAAAGCACTCAACCTCCAAGGCTGAAACAAGGGCCTTCCAGCATCCTGTAAGGGATTTTTTTGACCGGTAGACCGCACCATAATCCCCTTCCTCCATGAATTTGTACAATAAACCTTGTCCACATCGAATCCACCTCTACTTTAAACCTCCAACCCCATTTCGCCAAAAGAGCTAGATTAACATCTCCCAACCGAGAGATCCCCAACCCGCCTTTCTCAATAGGAGACGTGACCACTTCCCAAGAAACCAAATGGATTTTATTAACATCTTCCGTTCCGGACCATAAAAACTTAATTAATTGTTTAGCACCATGATATTTTACCAATATAATTATTATATTTTATACCCCACATATACCCTAAGTCATGTATTTCAAGCACATCACAAAGCACTTAATCGTTACCCAAATCACAATCAAAATACATATCCCACAATATTATCAAAATAACTATTTTGCATAATATTTATAAAATACATTATTATTATTTTTCCAAAATAATAATATACTTAACCCAATACTTATACCAACGTTTTACTAAAACTAATAAATTTCCAATTAGTCATTTTCAAGACTTATTTCCATAGAGAAAAAAAAATCTATTTTTCATTTATTTCACCATAATTTCTTAAAAGTCACATACCTTAATTTATTATGGTAATTTCTTTGGAAATTCATATTAACTGTTGCACCGACTGTTGCAAATTAATATATATACTAATTTATAAAATACCAAATTTGTCTTGTTAATATACTAAATTATATATAAATTTGACAAAATTTATTATTTAAGCATAATTGACAACAATTTTCCAACAGGTTTCTTGTACGTGATTTTAGCCCAAACGGCTAACGTTACTTGGCCGTTTTCACGTTTTTTCACCTATTAACACATAAATCATCAAAATATACATATTCACACTTATAGTAATAATTATAAAGTGAAATTTTATTTATTAATAAGTTTGGCTAGAAATTGCGTAATGGCGCGATTTCTAGCCGAACCGTAATTTCCTACGTATCAATTTACACATTTTCACACATATAAACACCAAGATATTTTTAAAAACTTTGAGACACTTATTTTAAAATAAAATAGGTCCAAAGTTGCTTATCTAAATCAGTTTTTAAAATCATACGATTTAAGCGTTAAAAGTACTGTTTTAACGGCTAGTTTTGCGCTTAAGCCATGTATAAACCCTTAGCAAAACACCAAACTTATTATTTACTTAAAAACATTGTTTTTTACTCTTAAAATATGTCTTTATAATATGTTCTAAATCAAATTCATAAACTCTTTGTTTCGGGTGCCGTAAATTAGCGAAAACCCGACTTTTTACGCTTAGAAAGTTATTATAAACACATTGTTTTGGTTCCATCTTTTAGCATAGATTATTTTGGACATTTTAAGGCCAAAATAGCCTGAATGTTACTGATTAAAAATCATCTTTTCAAAAACTCTTATAAACATGGAATTTCCACCATTTTAAGACATTTTTAAGTAATATAAGATGATTTAATATGATCCTAACTTCAAATTTCATATTTTCATCCAAAAACATAATACTAGTATTATCATATAATATTTTTGTAGATGCACGTATTGCGACTAGTGATTGGATCTACAATGTTAACATGTGTTAAAAAGTGCTGATTACATGTGTTAAAAAGTGCTGATGGGTTGAAAGTGGAAAAAGTGGGCGAACGTAGAAATAAGTGGGCGAATGTAGAATCAAAGTGGGCGAATGTGGAAAGGTTCCACATTCGACCATTCACACTGGGCGAATGCGGAAAGTGTCCACATTCTCACCATGAAAAGGGGCGAACCTGCAGACATTATAAATAGATTTTGAGTATTTGTGATGAAAAGAGAGTTATTAGTTGTGTGTGTTTTGAGGTCAGGTTCCAGATTAGATTGAAAGTGTCTGTAATTGATCTAGATTAACCGTATTGTGATTGTAATCAAGTTTATGCAAAAGTTAATCTATGAAAAGCTTTGAAAATGATATTGATTGTGTTTTGATTTGAGTTTCTATCAGTTTGTTCAAAGCTAGGGTTTCCGCACCTGGTTTTGTAACTTGTATGATCAAATAATCCTGTTTTAGTCAAAATCTTTCGCTTACAAAGTGGTATCAGAGCCATACGGATCATACAACAACAAATTTGATAAACTCAGAGCTGATTTGGACATATTTTTGATCAAAATACATCTGTTTTTGCATGAAAATGGTTTTTGAGTGTTTTTTATTGATTTGAAGTTGATTTTGTGGTTAAAATCTAAAATTCCAAGAATTAAAGTTGCTCCAAATCAATTCCGAATCATAACCTGATTAAGATCATTCAAATCCACAAACTTTTGAAAATCAGAGATCAAAATAACCGTTTTTCAAAGTGTAACCGTTTTTCAAATCTGAAAATTTTCTGAACTGGGCGAACCTGGAGTCATTATGGGCGAACCTGGAACTGTAGTGGGCGAACCTGAAAATTTTAGGGCGAACGTGGAATAGAAGTGGTCGAACGTAGACATTTTTGGGCGAACGTGGAATTTGAATTTTGATATTCTACATTCTGGTGTTTATTCTACATTCAGCTGATACTTTTGGGCGAACGTGGAATCAAAAGGGGCGAACGTAGAATTACCAGGGGTGAACGTAGAATTTAGTGCCTAAAAATTTCGACCTGATTTGAGAAAATTTTTTTGATATATTTTTGTTGGAAAAATGATTAATTACATGGCCGTATGTAGAACGGATGAGGAGATCAAAGCTCTAGTCGAAGCTGAAAGAAAGCAACAACAATTACAGAGACAAAATTCTCAAGCTGACAACATTTGGGGATTTCCAATGACACCGAAACCAACTGATGAAATGGTACATGTTAACAAGTGTGTTAACAGAGAAGGTGTTCATAGGAATGTTGTATGTTTAGTCAAACAAATGAGACATGATGATTCCAGTGAATTGTTAAAGAGTGTTTTGAGTTCTGATACGAGTTCAGAACAAAGTACATCAGAACAGAGTGATAGTTCAAATGGTGATGCAAAATCTGATAATGGTAATAAATCAGATGATGAGGTAAGTGCTAGTTGTTCTAAATGTGTCAAGTTGAATTGTGAATTGATGACACTTATTGAGGACAAACAGAAACTAGCAAATGAACTAGAAAATTGTAAAAACCAAATTAAAGTTTTTGAAAAGAATGAAAAAGATTTGTTAAATAAAATTGAATCTTTAAAGAAAGAAATGTTAGAAATGAATAAAAGTGTTTCAAAGAATACTTCCACATCAGAATCGGAAATCACAACACCTTGCGTTGTTAATTCTGATTCTGAAGTGAAACAAATGTTTGAACAGAAAACTGAAAATGTTGAAACAACTTCAGAATCTGATTCTGAAGAAAAACCCATATTCAGTTTTCCTGAAGGAGTTGAAGGTTCCTACATGTTGGAAGGACATGACAAATTGATTTTCAACAAAGATTTTCTAATTGAGAATATCGAACAATCTCTACTTAAATGTATTTTTGTTGATAATCTTGATTTGTTAAATCAATTTAGAAATCAATTTGATCATCTTCATTTTGAACTCAGTCCTAACCAACATGAGAATAAAGAGGATCAAAAGAAAAATGTTGAAAATAAGAATGGTCCTAAAGTAAAGGGATCAAAGGGATCAAAACCAAACAAATCGAAAGGAAATGATCAGATGAAAAATTCTTATCAAAAGAATTCAAGAAATTTTTCATCTAGATCATATGACTATTATGATTATTCATATAAATCTCGATTTGATGGTTATTGGGGAAACAACTCACCACAGTATTCTCATGATTATGTTGAATGGAGAAACTGTTTTGAATGTGGTGAAGTTGGACATATTGCTGCTCATTGTCCCTATTGGTATTGGGATGATGGGTATGCATGTGATTTTGAAGAGTATAGGTCTTGTTATAACTGCAGAGAGTGTGGGCATTTAGTTGCTTACTGTCCGTATGTTAAACAGAAAAAGACAGAAGTGAAATTTGCTAGAAATTCAGGCAATGTCAGAAAGCCTGTATCCCCAAAACCAATCAAGAAGCAAAAGGGGAAACAGGTTGTGTATGACAATCGTAACAAAATTGCCTTGAATAAAAATGGAGATTGTGGACGGGTTGCTGAGGTAAGGGGGAGTTCGAAGGCTAAGCCTAAGAATAACTCTAAACCTTGGTCTTCATCAGTTAAGTCTGAGAAGATTCCAAACAAAGTTCAGAAGCAGGTGTCAAACATGAAACCTGAAAAGTCAAAAATCAAAACGATTTCAACAAAATCTAAAATAAATTCTGAATGTGTTTGGAAACCCAAATCACTTTCTAAGTCAATAGCAATTTCTACTTCAAATCAATCCATTGAAAGACCAATTGATTTTTCAAAAGGAGAATGGATTGATGTTCCGAGAATTGATGACCTTGGACGACCTATCATTGTGAAGGGATGGGTGCCTCTCTCATGCTAATTGTTTAATAAGTGTGCAGATTGTTCCAGACAGACCTATTAGCTATTCTTTGATAGTTGATAGTGGAGCATCTGTATACACACTATTTATTGGAGAGGTGAAGGTCAAGGAAGGGTTATTGAAGAAGGAAAACATGATTTCAACAGAGAGGAGAGTGTTTGTAGTCTGTCTCCAATCTGTGAAGCCGGAAAAAGTTGCAATCTCTTGCAATTGCTCTCAGATGTTGGATTTCAATAACAGATACGACAAAATGGTTTGCAAATTGAAAAATCTTAATGAGTCTAGTAATCTGAGTGGAAAATGGTTTTTAAAACTCAGTGGGTAAACCGCATCGGATATCATTTTATTTTGTTTTTCTTCAAAAGTTTAAAAATTCAAAAATATGCTTATTTTTAGATTTTTAGGGGGAGAAAATTTCAGAAAAATCAAAATAAAAAAATTAAAAAATCAAAAATGAGTTTTTCCTGGAGAAAAAGAGGAGATGATAGTACATCAGTGGACTGTTAGACTACTCTAAAAACAAAATAATTTGATAAACATTGAGTAGCCACTACAATTATATATTGGTAGGCTTGAAATCAAAGTTTAAAGTTCAGCATGGTGATATAAATTTAAAATCAATAACTGATAATCATGTGGATCAACGTATCGTTGGCATATGGTCTTAGTACCGAAATTTCGTTTGATAGATTGCCAAAATCGGAGGTTTCGGGTTGTTATATTGAAAGTTATCTGGGGATAGCCTAACTGATCTTTTGTCGTATTGAATTACGGACCTAGATCAGTCAGGGTATCTTATTAAAAGATCTTTAATGACAAAACCTTAAGTTACCGAATGAGGAACTTAACATGTGTGATGATAATCAAAGATTATCTAATGCATCGTATCCAATCATTGATGCAAATCATGATTGATATTAGTCCTCACCCTGGTAGAGTGCACAAGTCGCTTTGAAGCATTAATTTGCTGACCTGTCACCACTGTGCCTCATACCTTGTAACTAACAGATAACTACAGTATAATCCCGCGTTACAATGAAACTTTGCGCAATTCTTGATACGGGAATGTGTCGCGAATGCGGGGACCATAGATTTTTCAGTATCTAATATTACCATAATGTATCTAAAGTGCTGAGCAATGAATGATGATTTTGAGTTTAAGTGGACAAACATACTAGTAATGGTTGTACGATGCTCAATGACAAAAACAGAAAATTGATCAAAAAGAGTTAGGACTGACTGTTTCAATACTGATATGATCCTCTTAACCGGAAAAATTCACAAAAATATGTTGAATTTACTTCTATGCAATTACATTGGAAAATTCAAAAAGATTTTTGGTGTGTTTTAGCTTAAAGTTTGAAAAAAAAAAGTTTTGTTTCAACTTTATTTTCGATAACCGATGTTGGGATACTGAATGAGAATGCTCAGATACTTAAAAGTTGAAAAAGATTTCAAATTTTCAAGTTTCTAGTACATATTGAAAATGTTGTATAGTTCAGGGGGAGAACTATTGAGGGTCAAAAGGAATGTGAAGAGTACTTCCGAGATTTTTGTCGTGTCTAACGCCAGTTGTAGTTTGTGCAGTTTTTAGTAAATTTTTCTGCAGAATCAAATACAACAGGTGCACTATTCATGACTCATCGACAAATTGTGTAACTGAACAAGACCCAAACCTGAACATCAAGATTACCAGAACAACAAGCAGTTAAAGAAATGATGAAGATTGAAGAAATCAAGATTATCGTCTATATTCATCTCTGAATCATCAAATGACAAAGCCAAGATTTCTTGAGTCTGTCTGAGATTTCAAAGCTTACTGGAGAGATAGACAGGAACTTCGACACAAACGTGAATGAAAATGGAAAGTTTTCAATCAAGACTTGAAGAATTGATAACTTTCTGCTTTGGTACATCACTAGCTAGGTCCAAGGGGGAGAATGTTAGTGCATTATTCATGTATGTCCCTAGCTAGTGATCTGGTACAGAATGTCGAAGGTTCAGATAATCAGAAAACGACCAAGATTTAAACATGAAGACAATCCAATCAATAGTCGAGGGGGAGTTTGTAGATGCACGTATTGCGACTAGTGATTGGATCTACAATGTTAACATGTGTTAAAAAGTGCTGATTACATGTGTTAAAAAGTGCTGATGAGTTGAAAGTGGAAAAAGTGGGCGAACGTAGAAATAAGTGGGCGAATGTAGAATCAAAGTGGGCGAATGTGGAAAGATTCCACATTCGACCATTCACACTGGGCGAATGTGGAAAGTGTCCACATTCGCACCATGAAAAGGGGCGAACCTGCAGACATTATAAATAGATTTTGAGTATTTGTGATGAAAAGAGAGTTATTAGTTGTGTGTGTTTTGAGGTCAGGTTCCAGATTAGATTGAAAGTGTCTGTAATTGATCTAGATTAACCGTATTGTGATTGTAATCAAGTTTATGCAAAAGTTAATCTATGAAAAGCTTTGAAAATGATATTATTTGTGTTTTGATTTGAGTTTCTATCAGTTTGTTCAAAGCTAGGGTTTCCGCACCTGGTTTTGTAACTTGTATGATCAAATAATCCTGTTTTAGTCAAAATCAAAATCTTTCGCTTACAATTTTTCAAGAAAACAAGTCAGATCTAAAACATGTAAACATACTCTCATATCATCATCATTATAGCTTCCACTTTTAAACATATAATCAACAAATAAACCCATTTTCAAGCTTAGAAACATAACATGCAAAATGATATATGTTTTTAGTCCTATTTTCATTTTTACATCAGATTGTATTTTTCTTTTTGATCATCCAAAAATGACCGTAAAAATTCCTAACTTTTGACAACAAGATTCATCAAAATTCACTTAACAAGAACACACCATAAGTTGCACATCAAGAACACACGCACACACATTTACATGACACACACATACACTCATTTTCATCTCATTGTATTCTATTTTTATACAAAAATTGTTGTTTAAACTTTCTTTCAAAAACCTTTGACGTTCAGGTGAACAATCTTTCAAGAACCCAACTTAAAGACATGATGAAAAATCAAAGGTTTAAGCATTATACCCTTGAAAATTTCTTGGTTTAAGAAAGAAAAGATGAAGAAACTTTTTGCTATAACCTCCTTTTTGCTTGTACTAGCTTCAAATCACCTTCATGGCTTCATAATACTTCAAGATTGAGAGGTTTTAAGCATGATTCTTGATTGTTTTGAGTTTGAAAGAGATAAGATGACGGGTTTGGGGTTGGGAACGATTTCAAGGAGATATGATAGAGAGTGTGGAGTGTTCTTGGATGAATGAAGAGATTGCATGTAAAAGGAGGTTCATTATGATTGCCTATAAGGTGTAGTATGGACACATGGACTCATGGATCATTGATGGGTGTCAAAACATGACAACAAATCTGCATTTGTGGTGTTAAAACCGTGGGTGGGGTGGTTTATGGTTGGGTTGTATAGATTTTGTTAATTAGGGGGTATTTTAGGTGATTTAGGTGTATAAAAATTATAAAAATACACCCTAAATTAGTTGTTTCAACCCAATAAATTATAAATTATTATTACACACTAAATCTTATAATTTTTAGTGTATAATAGTTATATTAGGTGATCGATGCTTAATTATGTTCAAATTGTAGGCTAAAAGCGAACATACGTGTTGTACCGAACACTACGTGACAAAAGCTACCAATCAGCGTTTTTGTACGATTCAACTAAATTCTCACTTATAAAATATTATTTTATTCTATTCCAAGAATATAGGTCCATTTCAGTATTTTTAACACTAACCGGGTCGTCACCAACGATCGTTTTCGCGCGTTAAATCGCTATGAGACAAAATATTAACTATGACACATCTAGTCATATTTTAACATATAAAATAAGCTGTTGGACTTAAAATTTAATTTATTAACTTCAAATATTATTTATAAATACATACTTAACTGTACATAAGTACGGTTAATTATCTGCTAAATCGCCAGGTGTTACAACTGGAAGATTAGAATCCGCAAGCATTGTTCTCGCCGCTTCAATAAGAGTCCTGTTTTTCCTTTTTGCGACACCGTTCTGTTGAGGGGTATACGGAGCACTGTATTCATGATGAATTCCTTTATCTTCACAAAGAGCATCTATCTGTGCATTTTTTAGCTCCGTCCCATTATCACTACGAATTCTTTTGATCTTCAGACCATAAACATTCTCTAATCGAGTGAACAGAATCTTCAGATTGTTAAAAGTGTCGCTCTTATGATGCAAGCACATTACCCACGATAATCTGGAATAATCGTCAGTAACCACTAGACAGTACAACTCTCCAGCATGACTTTTACGCTTGATAGGTCCGAATAGGTCCATGTGCAAACGCTCTAAGTGGCAATTCCACAGAGTTTACTTTCTTTGGTTTGTGGGATTGTTTGTGCTGTTTTCCCTTCTTGCAACTCACACACTTGTCATTTAGATGGAAATATTTGACATTAACGCCTTCGACAAGTCCATTCTTCACCAGATGGTTCATTTTTCTGAGGTGAATGTGTCCCATCCTCCTATGCCACATAATAGATTCTTTTTCTGTAGCCTTGGAGAGGAAACACGTTACATGGCCTTGAGTTGTCATCGCCTTTGACATGTCGAGAATGTAAAGATTATTCACTCTCGGTGCTTTCAGCATGATCCACTTTTGTGGAAGTACAAAACCAGGTTTGACTATGTAGCAATATTTGTCATCAAAGAATACAGAAAACTGTTTATCGCAGATTTGGCTGACACTAAGAAGATTATAATCGATCTGTTTCTCATATGAGATATTCTCAAAACTCACAATACCATTACTCACACTACCCTCCATAGTAATGTAACCTCCTTTGTTCCCAGCAAATGCTAAATATCCGCCATTGATGTTTCTAATGTCGAACAGCAGCGACAAATCCCCTGTCATGTGACCAGAAGCTCCACTTTCAACAATCCAGAGATTGCTAACAGCGCCAGCTGAAGCTCCCAGAACATATCAAGTAAAAAGATTAGTTCTTTCGGGGGACCCAAGCCTGCTTGGTCTTGGGTCTTTGAACATTCTGTTTCAAAGATTCTTTTTCACTTTCAATTGAATTTGAATTGACCTTTTTCTGATCAATCAAATTCGTTTCACTTTTAGATTTTTCATTTGCGTTTGAAGTTGAAGCACCTTGAGAACCCACCGATGACCGGAATTGTTCCGAACGTTTCAAGATCCGGATCTGAGATTTTGGGGTCTCAGTCGGTTTCTTTACTTCATTCTTAAAGGAAACTTTCTTAGGTACCTTCTCTGATTTAACAGAGACAGGTCCAACCGTTGATTTAACAGCAGGTTTTGGAGAAACCTTCTGCTTATCTACAGTTGTGTTCACCACTGGTTTCTTTAAAGGTTTTTCCATGGCTATCCAGTTACGACGATCATATGCAATCTGACGATTATCCCTCTTTTGAAAATAACGGCTTTGATTATAAAAAGGTGCCGGTTGAGGGACAAAACGTCGTTGTGGATAACAGTGATTGTCGACTGGACTTTGATATTTCTGCTTCACTTCAACCTCGTGCCTCTTATGCCTTACGTACGGACAGTGAGCAAGTAAATGCCCTCTCTCCTTGCACTTAAAGCATGCACGGTATTCTTCAAACACGTTCTTGGCATTCGACTTTGCATAAGTAGTAATAGGATATTGGTCATCCACACACCTTCGTCTTAAACTCTCAGGAGCTGGGTCCTTTGAGTAAGTCGGCTCAAGAAAACTGTCGCCTTTTCCTTTGGCTTGATTAACTCGATGACATGAACCTTAGGTTCTTTAGGAACATCCAAATAAATTTTCTTTAAGATCTCTGGAGGTACATCATTGGTTCTCTCGTGTTTGGGAAACAAATAGTACTCTCCTACCAGATTTTCTCAATCTTGGAGTAATTGGCAAACTTAATTGGATATTCCTCGTCAGAAATAATCTTATCGGATCCTTTCATCCGATAAAATACTTCGATGGGTTTGTCACTCGGTTCATTCTTTTCAACTTGCTTAACTGACTGATTCACTCGATGAGCGTTAGCCATTGGATGAAGAATCTGAGAAGGTGATACCGGTTCATTGGTGATAATGCGATTTTCAATGGGAATATCACTCACTTTCTCAGTTATCTCATTATCCGAATCATAATCATCAGTTACAGCAGTTACCCCCTCATTGTTCAATCCCAAAATTGGTCTAACATTGGAATTTGGATCCCCAACACTAGAAGTGTTAGATTCATCATCCGATGTAGAATCAGATTTGATTGAACTCTCCGGTGTTATTGAATGTAAAGTGTGATTTTCAAATAACACAGGAGATGGAACCGCCTTGTAGTTTGCACTACTCGGTTGTGAGGGTTCTTTAATAATATGATCAACAACGTAAGCAATATGTTTGTAACTTTCTAGCTTCTTGTTGACCTTTTCAGCAAAGCACTTGATGTAACACCCCAACCGATGGCGGAAACATCGGGATGTCACGTATTGATGATTGTTCAGTAGCTCATGGTAAATAATAAGTTTCAATAAATGATTTAAATAAATTACATACATTTGTTCTAAAAATTTGTACATCAAATTGAATAAAACTATACACACATCTTCAAGCATCAATTCAAATCTTCAAGCAAATAGAACCTGAAACATGTTAAGTTGAAAATATTTTGGGTCAACAAAAGTTGGTGAGAATTACATAGGTTTTTGATAATTGAATAAAAATGTTGTGCAATTCATGTGTCATGTCAATCTAGTCCATATGTGAGAACATACTAGAAATAAATCGAGTGCATAACCAACCCTGATGACTGTTATAATATGATACATACCATACGCTCATGGTCCACTTGAATATGTTATACGATAACAAACACCCACGCTACCTTTGTAGGAGGCACGTATCCGGGTGGGATTGTCAGTCCAATAGATCTATCAATGTATACCGCCGGCTTGTACGGAGTTAATGATTATGCTAGAATGGTGCTTACTCTAATCATGCTCAAGACATAATGCAACATAGAAAACACATAGACACATTGATGATTGAATTGCATAAATGATGTTGTAACATGTTTCACCCCAAAAATGGTGATAAATAGAAAAGGGGCTATGTAAAACTCACCTTAGCAAAATGTTATGCCTCGTAAAAAAAAATAGAATAATGTGTTGTGAATGTATGCGAGGCGAATCCCAAAGACTCAACAACGTAGCTAGTCCAAATTGAAGAAAACGAAAAAGAAAGAATATCAAGCTTCCAATTCGCCAATTACAAGAGCTTATAATCAAAGCTTCAATTGTAGAAGTAATAGACTATAGAAGAAAGGTATGAGGGAAAGTTTAATCGGATTGAAACAATCGATTTAGAGGTGCAAAGTATAATGGGTCATAGGTGGGTTTTTATACTAGTTTTGGAGTCAATTAGCCATTAAAATTGGTCAACACCATAAAGTAAGGTTTTATGAAGAATTGACTATTTGACTAAGACTTTGACTGTTTGACTAAGACTTTGACTAGGACTTTGACTATTTGACTCAAGGCTTTATTTTAAAAAAAATAATCTTGTATGTGAAAAAAAAAAAGAATTTAGAATCATATTATTATTATTATTTATATACATTTATGTATGTATATAAGTTGTGAGTTAGGATAAATAAAGACTTAGGCACATTTGTATAATATTAATGATAAAGGTGTAATAAAAAAAAATATATATATATATAAGGGCTTTTTATGTATTAAAATTTTGGGGAAAATTTTGCGATGTTACAGTCTCCCCTACTTTTAGGAACTTCGTCCCGAAGTTAAAAGAAAAAACACCAGGTATACAATTGGTCGACTACCGAAAACCTTGATAAAATTTCTCACTACCTTAACGTACCTGTAAATTCATGATTACGTTCCGGACCGTAATTATCAATTTACCTTACATTAGGGTTTTGCGTCCTTTTATGACTCTACCGATTGTTGAGCAGGTTCGATAGTCTCCACCAGTCGTTGAGCAGGTTGTAGGGCCTCTCCCGACTGTTGGAAAGACATGATGACCTTTACCAATCGTTGAGTAGGTTGTTTGGTAGTCAACTAATTGTTGTGCAAGTAAGCAAGTATGATTATAGATATAGCAATTAGTTCACCTTCAAACAAGCATGCACTCAGATGTTATGATAATACTTGAATTTATTACGTGAATCAAAAAGTGTCAATACATAGAATTAAAAAGTAGACATCATTCAAATGGTGGGGTTTGCTGTTAAGTAGCTGGAGGGTCTTGATCTCGATTTAGTTTAGGGCTTCGGTTACGGAAATGATTTGGGTTTCCACATTCATAGCATTGACCATAGTTGTATTTACCAGGACGATTAAGATTAGCAACCTGAGTAGGGTTGGTTGGTTGGTTGGTGTTAGGGTTTGGGGACTCACGACATGTGTTGACCAGATGGCCATACCTACCACAATTGGTGCACAGACGACACACTGAAACAGTGGGGTGATGTCGTTTGCATGTGTTACACAATGGAAAGTTTCTTGTATAGGGTTTCTTGTTAGAAGCTTGTGTAGTGAGGTTTACATTAGGATCCCTAGTCTTGCGCTTCTGGTTCTCGGTAGTTACCGCGGCCACAATACTTGTTTTCTCGCCTTTCCGAACTAAGGTCCCGTTCTTTATGTGATTTCCATCGCCATTTCCATTTCCATTGCCGTTCCCATTCATTGGAATGACTTGAGCCAACAAGTTAGAAACCAGAGTTGTGATTTGTTGCGCCATTTGTTGGGAAATAATCACAGCCAGTTGGGCATCAACACCTTTGTTGTTTTTGTTGTTGTTGTGGTTGGTGTTGTGGTTGTTCTTACTTTCCTCTTGGTTTTCACCACTGTTATTGTGAGTGCTGCGACGTGGAGACATGATCTATAAGGGACACAATGAAGGTTCAATGTGGCGTGAAATGAATGAGGTGATATAAGGAATGTAATCATTTATTCATTAATTAAAACGAATAAACGAAAACGTTGACGTGTCAAAGATTCCAGATTCCAACAACATAGTGAAGACATGCTTTAGCCTATAAGTGAACACTCATCCCGAGAATTCCCAGGTAGGCATCCGGGTCCCTCGTCTGATTGGGATATATGCGCAATGCCAGCCTAGACAGAAGACTCAGAATACAGGCGTTCACCCTTCCAGATTGCACGTGTTCGTTATTAAAATCTAGAACTTCGACGAGATCTCAAGGTGGTTCAGGTTAAACCTGAGGGTTTTGTCCTATTAGTCTAAGAGTGGATTCAGTGATGGAGAGCAACCTTCTTGTAGGGATGAAAGTAGGGATATGAAGTAGGAGGGAGATAGAGATTAGCAAGTAAAAGAAGCAAGTACTGGTTAAATCCTATGGTTATAGACTAGATTATTTTTCTAATAACCTAATTCCCTATAAACCTGGCTCTGATACCAATCTGTAACACCCCAACCGATGGCGGAAACATCGGGATGTCACGTATTGATGATTGTTCAGTAGCTCATGGTAAATAATAAGTTTCAATAAATGATTTAAATAAATTACATACATTTGTTCTAAAAATTTGTACATCAAATTGAATAAAACTATACACACATCTTCAAGCATCAATTCAAATCTTCAAGCAAATAGAACCTGAAACATGTTAAGTTGAAAATATTTTGGGTCAACAAAAGTTGGTGAGAATTACATAGGTTTTTGATAATTGAATAAAAATGTTGTGCAATTCATGTGTCATGTCAATCTAGTCCATATGTGAGAACATACTAGAAATAAATCGAGTGCATAACCAACCCTGATGACTGTTATAATATGATACATACCATACGCTCATGGTCCACTTGAATATGTTATACGATAACAAACACCCACGCTACCTTTGTAGGAGGCACGTATCCGGGTGGGATTGTCAGTCCAATAGATCTATCAATGTATACCGCCGGCTTGTACGGAGTTAATGATTATGCTAGAATGGTGCTTACTCTAATCATGCTCAAGACATAATGCAACATAGAAAACACATAGACACATTGATGATTGAATTGCATAAATGATGTTGTAACATGTTTCACCCCAAAAATGGTGATAAATAGAAAAGGGGCTATGTAAAACTCACCTTAGCAAAATGTTATGCCTCGTAAAAAAAAATAGAATAATGTGTTGTGAATGTATGCGAGGCGAATCCCAAAGACTCAACAACGTAGCTAGTCCAAATTGAAGAAAACGAAAAAGAAAGAATATCAAGCTTCCAATTCGCCAATTACAAGAGCTTATAATCAAAGCTTCAATTGTAGAAGTAATAGACTATAGAAGAAAGGTATGAGGGAAAGTTTAATCGGATTGAAACAATCGATTTAGAGGTGCAAAGTATAATGGGTCATAGGTGGGTTTTTATACTAGTTTTGGAGTCAATTAGCCATTAAAATTGGTCAACACCATAAAGTAAGGTTTTATGAAGAATTGACTATTTGACTAAGACTTTGACTGTTTGACTAAGACTTTGACTAGGACTTTGACTATTTGACTCAAGGCTTTATTTTAAAAAAAATAATCTTGTATGTGAAAAAAAAAAAGAATTTAGAATCATATTATTATTATTATTATTTATATACATTTATGTATGTATATAAGTTGTGAGTTAGGATAAATAAAGACTTAGGCACATTTGTATAATATTAATGATAAAGGTGTAATAAAAAAAAAATATATATATATATAAGGGCTTTTTATGTATTAAAATTTTGGGGAAAATTTTGCGATGTTACACTTGATGGTTGCCATTTCAAGTTTAGTTTCTTCCAATTCATTGATATAACTGTTAATGGCCAATTGTTTTAAAGAAAGTGTTTTCTTCAAATCAGAAATATCCTTTTTATAACCACCAAGCACTTTATTGAATTCATGTGCTTCTTTGCGATAAGATTGACAGTTAAGTCTAGCACTCTCAAGTTGTACCCTGAGTTGCTTGTTCTCTTCTGTCAATCTATCACATGTTCCACAATATTTGTCACTATTCATGTCTATGGTGGAATCAGAACATACCTGTTTTGGAGTCTTTGTCATCGCCATCAAAGCAAAGTGTGCTTCCTTTCCAGCAAAGAATTTGGAATAATCAATTCTGGTGAAAGCATCATCCACTATGCAAGACTTGCGAGTCATAAGAAAATCAGCTTCTGCTAGAAGTTGATCAATGTCATCATCTGGTGAGTTAACACTAGCTTCAGAATCAGGCTCGCTCTCCGAATCAGAATAGACTGAGTCACGCTCTTCAGGAATATCAGTAACTAAATCAAGAATCAATCATGGAGTCTTCTCAACAGGAATATCAGCTTCTTCCACCATTTCCTTAATCTTCACTTCAGATCTCTTCTCAACCTCCAAAACTTCTTCAACTACCACCGGCTCCTCCAAATCAATCTTCTGTGCAACACACGCCACATTACTAGCTGTAATCTCTTCAACACCTAGTTGCATTCCAGTCTAGTCAAATCCCTCATCCTTTTGAATTACCAAAGCCTGGTTTTGGTTATCTGTTTGTGTTTGGCTATTTGGTGTGGAAATTGGAATGATGGTTCTGGTTGGATTATGTGGTGTTTAATTTTGGTTCTAGTTTGATGTAGTGGTTTGTCTAACATAATTGTTTGGTGAGGTGTTCTGTCGCTTTTGGTAATTATTTTATGGTTGATAGTTGTTGTTATTTTGGCGTTGATAAGATACCTGATTCTGAGATTGACGGTTCTGGTAATTGGTATTAAATGGATTCCTATTTCCTTGTTGAGCTGGCTGGGTGCACTCTCTCTTGAAATGACCTTTCCCACCACAGTTAAAACATGTGACTTTGGCTTTGTTGAAGCCATATGTGGTGTTGGGAGATGTAGAAAGATCAGTTCTGTAACACCCCAACCGATGGCGGAAACATCGGGGTGCCACGTATTGATGATTGTTTTCAGTAGCACATGGTATAATATAAATTTTAAATAATTTATTCAAACACAATATCCAAAATGTGAAATAATGTCTAAGAATTCAAATACATAACATCCAAATAATAACTTCAAAAACTTCAAATAACTTCAAGATAAATCCTCATGCTAACTCAAGCCTCAGCTTCATTGTTACCTGAAACATGTTAATTTTGAAAGTATTTTGGGTCAACATAAGTTGGTGAGAATTACATAGGTTTTTGATGATAAAATGAATAAAATGTTATGCAATTCATGTGTCATGTTAATCTAGCCCATATGTGAGAACATACTAGAAATAAATCGAGTGCATAATCAACCCTGATGACTGTTATAAAATGATACATACCATACGCTCATGGTCCAATATGTTATACGATAACAAACACCCACGCTACCTTTGTAGGAGGCACGTATCCGGGTGGGATTGTCAGTCCAATAGATCTATCAATGTATACCGTCGGCTTGATCAACGTTAATGATTATGCTAGAATGGTGCTTACTCTAATCATGCTCAAGACATAATGCAACATAGAAAACACATAGACACATTGATGATTGAATTGCAATGATGATGTTATAAACATGTTTCACCCCAAAAATGTAAAAGAGAAAAGGGGCTATGTAAAACTCACCTTAGCAAATGTTAACTTGTTGAAAAAGATATGATAATTGTGTTGCCCAAAGTGATTCCAAATATTACCCTAAAATGAGGTAATATATATAATAAGTCTAAGTCTATATAAACTAATATGTGTATCCTAGGGTTTCGATTTGGGGATAATCAATTGTCAAATTTAATTTAAAAATGTTAATTAAATAAAGAAAATTGGATAATTAATGAAAAATAGTCTTTTTATAAAGTTTGGATTTTGAGTGAGTACAATAAAGTGTTTGAAGTAATAAAATAATTTTTATAAAATTATTTCATTTAAAATAGATTTTTAAATCTATTTATTTAAGAATAGCCAATTATTAACTTTCATATTCAAAAATACTAAAATTAAAGAAATCTATTTTTAAAAATCATAATTCTGTTCTAAATGATTAAAAATAATTTGTATAAAATTTTGGTGCAAAAATGATGAAAATTGGATTTATTATGAATTAAATATGATTAATTCTTACAAAAATTGATTAAAAATACTAAATAAATGTTTTTACTGAATTAAAAATTATTTCAGTAAAGTTTAACTTTATAAAAAGTTAGGATAATTTTTGGAGAATTTAAATAAATTGTTTTGATATAATAATGGATTTTTATAGTTATAATTGTATAAAAATGATTTAATTATTATAATTATTAAATAAAAGAATTTCTGAAAAGTAAAAATTGTAAATAAATCTTTTATATCAGATTACGAAATAATAATTTTTTTAGAATTTATAAAAGAGTTTTGGTATTTTAAAAAGAATTTATAAGATTAAAAGGATTTAATATATATATATAATTAATTAATGTTTGTTAAAAAGAAAGAAAAGAAAAGGTGCAAAAAGCCTGGTCAGTGCCGGGACTCGAACCCGGGTGACCTCAGAGTCAAACGAGGGTCACAACCACTTGGCCTAGGCCGGTGGTTGTGTTACCCTTTGGTTTAAAATAAATAAATAACATAAGCAATTCCAGTTTTATCCCCAAATCCAATCGTGATGAACCCTAGATTAACAATCAGACGATTCAGGCAACAATAGCCCGATTAATGTTGGGGCTATTGTTGCTTGGATGCCGATGAACTAAACCAAACAACAAAATCGAACTCACAGTGTTGTAATGATGATGATGATCGGGTCAACGGGAAAAGTCAACCACGAGCAATTGAACCCAACACAGAGAGAATCAGAGAGAAATAGGGATTGAGAGTGAGTTGTGAGCGAGTTTTCAAGGTCCAGGAGGTCTCAATTTATACTAATAGATTAGGGTTAGGGTTAATTGGATCGTTGACTTTCCTTATTATAATAACGCGGCCAATTCAATGATTAGGGCAACGATTGCCGTGTAATTTGTGTGCAATCGTGTTGTAATGGGCCGGTTATAGCACGAGTATACCAAAAATAAAACAACACGCGTTAATTTTTGGATTGATCAACAAGGCAATACCACAGTTGACTTTTCCTTGTCAACTGTGGGATTTTTAAAACGCGTATAAGATTAAAGTGAGTCCGGGTTATAACAAAACAAAGGCTCAGCCCAGTTGGTTGGGCTCGTGTGTGTAGGTTTGGACCGGACCGGCCATTGGCGCGGGTTCGAACCCCGGCCAAGGCAACATTTTTTTTTTGATTTATTTTAATACCACACACACATATATAATTATATATATATCATTAGGGTTCCATAGAAGCGACAAAAATAATAAATGCGAGGATAATTACGAAACTTGACGTTTTATTAAATGTCGGTGCGTAACGTACAAGAATTAAATGCGTAATGTTACAGTCTCCCCTACTTTTAGAAACTTCGTCCCGAAGTTAAAGGAAATACTAGGTTTGCAAATGGTCAACTACTGAAAACCTTGATAAAATTTCACACTACCTTAACGTACCTGTAAATTCATGATTACGTTCCGGACCGTAATTACCAATTTACCTTACATTAGGGTTTTGTGTCCTTTTATGACTTTACCGATTGTTAAGCAGGTCTGATAGTCTCCGCCAGTCGTTGAGCAGGTGGTAGGGCCTCTCCCGACTGTTGGATAGACATGATGTCCTCTTCCAATCGTTAAGTAGATTGTTTAGTAGTCAACTATTTGTTGTGCAAGTAAGCAAGTATTGATAAAGCAATCAATTAAAACAAACATACACACAGATGTTATGGTAATACTTGAATTTATTATCTGATTCAAAAGTGTCAATACATGAAACTAAGGAGAAAGTAGATATTATTCAAATGGTAGGGTTTGATGTTGAGCAGTCGGAGGTCTCAAGCGGGATTATTTGGAGCATCAAGAGCGTTTGTAGCAGGGATTCGACAAGCTTCTGCAAGATGCCCATACCTCTGACAATTGGTGCACTGTCGACAGGGTACTTGAGTTGGATGGTGATACTGGCAGGTGTCACACTTAGGTAGGTTCCCATTGTATTGTTTCTTGGTGGGTGGAGTGGTAGTGTCTATTGCAAAATTCCTGACCTTGTTCTTCCCGTTGGTTGAGGCCTCGGTTTTGATTTCAACGGCAGGTTGGGGAGTATCCTTTTTCTTTTCCCCTTTACGAGTCAGGGTTCCTGCCTTCACATGGTTATCTGTTAGGGTGGCAGCCAAACGCTTTGCTTCTTCCAATGTAGCAGGGTTCCTTCCCCACACTGTGTCTTGAATCTGCATCGGTAAGCCACCAATGTATTTTTCGATTGCAATGGGCAAAGGAGTGACTTTGTGGGGTAGCAGTAAGCTAAGTTCGTGAAAGCGAGTGTTGTAAGCAAGGTTTTCCCCACTGTCTTGAGCAAGATCATAAAATTCGTCTTCCAGTTTCTTGATTTCATTACGAGGACAGAACTCTGCCTTCATAATGTCTTTAGCTTGATCCCAGGTTAAGGCTAGTGCAGCTTCAGCTCCGCGAGTGCGCTTTTCTTCATTCCACCAAGTGAGTGCTCGTTTGTGAAGAACACTCATGGCATAACGGACTTTGAAGTTGTCGGGGCATTCACTGTTGATGAAGGCATTCTCAATACCCTCAAACCATTGGAGGAGTCCAGTAGCTCCTTCTTCACCACTAAACTTTGGAGGGTTACAAGAGTTGAAATGCTTAAGGGTGCAAGCTTGGGGTCCATTACCATTGCCATTGCCATTGTTGTGACCATTCCCGTTGTTGTGACCATTCCCATTCAATTGGATGACCTGAGCAAGCAAGTTGGGAACCAGAGTTGCGATTTGTTGCGCCATTTGTTGAGAAATGATCGCAGCCAGTTGAGCATCGACCCCATTGTTGTTGTGGTTAGGAACTTGGTCATGGTTGTGGTTATGGTTATCACTACCTTCTCCGGGGTTCTCACCAGTGTTGTTGCGAGTGCTGCGACGAGGAGGCATGATCTGTAATAGACACAATGAAATGAATGAGAGTTTATATAAGGAATGTAATCATTTATTCATTAATTAAAACGAATAAACGAAAACGTTGACTTATCAAAGATTCTAAATTCTAATAACATATGAAGACATGCTTTAGCCTATAAGTGAACACTCATCCCGAGAATTCCCAGGTAGGCATCCGGGTCCCTCGTCTGATTGGGATATATGCGCAATGCCAGCCTAGACAGAAGACTCAGAATACAGGCGTTCACCCTTCCAGATTGCACGTGTTCGTTATTAAAATCTAGAACTTCGACGAGATCTCAAGGGGGTTCAGGTTAAACCTGAGGGATTTGTCCTATTAGTCTAAGAGTAGATCCACTGATGGAGAGCAACCTTCCTGTAGGGGTGAAAGTAGGGATAAGAAGTAGGAGGGAGATAGAGAATAGCAAGTAAAAGGAAGCAAGTACTGTTTTAGTCCCTAAGGTTATAGTCTAGATTATTTCTAATAACCTAATTCCCTATAACCAAGGCTCTGATACCAATCTGTAACACCCCAACCGATGGCGGAAACATCGGGGTGCCACGTATTGATGATTGTTTTCAGTAGCACATGGTATAATA
Source organism: Ambrosia trifida (assembly GCA_028751855.1). NCBI lineage: Eukaryota > Viridiplantae > Streptophyta > Magnoliopsida > Asterales > Asteraceae > Ambrosia > Ambrosia trifida. Next base: position 145,491,608 of record CM054122.1, on the reverse strand, counting down.
TAAATTTTAAATAATTTATTCAAACACAATATCCAAAATGTGAAATAATGTCTAAGAATTCAAATACATAACATCCAAATAATAACTTCAAAAACTTCAAATAACTTCAAGATAAATCCTCATGCTAACTCAAGCCTCAGCTTCATTGTTACCTGAAACATGTTAATTTTGAAAGTATTTTGGGTCAACATAAGTTGGTGAGAATTACATAGGTTTTTGATGATAAAATGAATAAAATGTTATGCAATTCATGTGTCATGTTAATCTAGCCCATATGTGAGAACATACTAGAAATAAATCGAGTGCATAATCAACCCTGATGACTGTTATAAAATGATACATACCATACGCTCATGGTCCAATATGTTATACGATAACAAACACCCACGCTACCTTTGTAGGAGGCACGTATCCGGGTGGGATTGTCAGTCCAATAGATCTATCAATGTATACCGTCGGCTTGATCAACGTTAATGATTATGCTAGAATGGTGCTTACTCTAATCATGCTCAAGACATAATGCAACATAGAAAACACATAGACACATTGATGATTGAATTGCAATGATGATGTTATAAACATGTTTCACCCCAAAAATGTAAAAGAGAAAAGGGGCTATGTAAAACTCACCTTAGCAAATGTTAACTTGTTGAAAAAGATATGATAATTGTGTTGCCCAAAGTGATTCCAAATATTACCCTAAAATGAGGTAATATATATAATAAGTCTAAGTCTATATAAACTAATATGTGTATCCTAGGGTTTCGATTTGGGGATAATCAATTGTCAAATTTAATTTAAAAATGTTAATTAAATAAAGAAAATTGGATAATTAATGAAAAATAGTCTTTTTATAAAGTTTGGATTTTGAGTGAGTACAATAAAGTGTTTGAAGTAATAAAATAATTTTTATAAAATTATTTCATTTAAAATAGATTTTTAAATCTATTTATTTAAGAATAGCCAATTATTAACTTTCATATTCAAAAATACTAAAATTAAAGAAATCTATTTTTAAAAATCATAATTCTGTTCTAAATGATTAAAAATAATTTGTATAAAATTTTGGTGCAAAAATGATGAAAATTGGATTTATTATGAATTAAATATGATTAATTCTTACAAAAATTGATTAAAAATACTAAATAAATGTTTTTACTGAATTAAAAATTATTTCAGTAAAGTTTAACTTTATAAAAAGTTAGGATAATTTTTGGAGAATTTAAATAAATTGTTTTGATATAATAATGGATTTTTATAGTTATAATTGTATAAAAATGATTTAATTATTATAATTATTAAATAAAAGAATTTCTGAAAAGTAAAAATTGTAAATAAATCTTTTATATCAGATTACGAAATAATAATTTTTTTAGAATTTATAAAAGAGTTTTGGTATTTTAAAAAGAATTTATAAGATTAAAAGGATTTAATATATATATATAATTAATTAATGTTTGTTAAAAAGAAAGAAAAGAAAAGGTGCAAAAAGCCTGGTCAGTGCCGGGACTCGAACCCGGGTGACCTCAGAGTCAAACGAGGGTCACAACCACTTGGCCTAGGCCGGTGGTTGTGTTACCCTTTGGTTTAAAATAAATAAATAACATAAGCAATTCCAGTTTTATCCCCAAATCCAATCGTGATGAACCCTAGATTAACAATCAGACGATTCAGGCAACAATAGCCCGATTAATGTTGGGGCTATTGTTGCTTGGATGCCGATGAACTAAACCAAACAACAAAATCGAACTCACAGTGTTGTAATGATGATGATGATCGGGTCAACGGGAAAAGTCAACCACGAGCAATTGAACCCAACACAGAGAGAATCAGAGAGAAATAGGGATTGAGAGTGAGTTGTGAGCGAGTTTTCAAGGTCCAGGAGGTCTCAATTTATACTAATAGATTAGGGTTAGGGTTAATTGGATCGTTGACTTTCCTTATTATAATAACGCGGCCAATTCAATGATTAGGGCAACGATTGCCGTGTAATTTGTGTGCAATCGTGTTGTAATGGGCCGGTTATAGCACGAGTATACCAAAAATAAAACAACACGCGTTAATTTTTGGATTGATCAACAAGGCAATACCACAGTTGACTTTTCCTTGTCAACTGTGGGATTTTTAAAACGCGTATAAGATTAAAGTGAGTCCGGGTTATAACAAAACAAAGGCTCAGCCCAGTTGGTTGGGCTCGTGTGTGTAGGTTTGGACCGGACCGGCCATTGGCGCGGGTTCGAACCCCGGCCAAGGCAACATTTTTTTTTTGATTTATTTTAATACCACACACACATATATAATTATATATATATCATTAGGGTTCCATAGAAGCGACAAAAATAATAAATGCGAGGATAATTACGAAACTTGACGTTTTATTAAATGTCGGTGCGTAACGTACAAGAATTAAATGCGTAATGTTACAAGTTCTACCTGTCTTCTCTATAAACTCGGTAGCTCTTCTCATAAGACTAGCAAATGCCAACTGTATGTCAATGAGCTCCATCTCCTCCTTGTCAATTTGAGCATAGTCTTCACTGGTTAAATTGTTGTTACCAATTTGACTAGCTACCAAACCATTATAAGAGGCTACCATAACAGATACCAAAGCTACATGTTGCTGAGCAACTTCCACAGTGGCATTGTTCAAGTTAGATGTCTCCAACACTATTGGGCTTTGATTTTGTTGACTTTGGTTCATTTGAGGAATATATGGTTGTTGTTGAGGTTGATTCATGCTAGCTGAATAGCATGCAGCTTGTTGTATTGGTGAAATAGGTGGAATATATGTGGTAGGGTATGATGGTGGTGTATAAGATGAGGTTTGAGCTAGATAGTTTATCAGGGTTTTGGTTGGTTCAATAACGCTTGAAACACAAGCAATGTGTGGAGCAACAGAACTACTAGTACTTGAACTAGTTAGAGTAGAAGATGTACCACCATGATATAACTCCGGATTTGAGGAACTTGTGCTCTTTTTGCTTTCCTCTTCTCTTCCATCTCTTTGTTCTCCAACTTTTGAATAAACTCATTTATGATCCAATATTGATAGGCATCTTTATCCTTTAGGACCTCAATGTGATGATTCCAGTATGGTGGTAATGCATCTGCAAACTTATCCACCAATTCAGACATCGGTATATTAATCTCATAACGGGACAATTCAGTCAACAAATGGCAATATCTAGGAATCAACTCCTTCAACGTCTCATGCCCCATGTAACTAAAATTCTCAAACTCCTTTCTTTATTCTTCCATCCTCAACTTCCTCGTTTTCTCGTTTCCATCATGACGTTTCTTTAACATATCCCACAGTTGCTTTGAAGTTGTACAAGAACCAAACTGATGTAGAAGATCAGTGTTGATAGCCTGAGATAGTTGGGAAAACGCCTTCTTCTCTACCGCAAACTTTTTCTTCTCGTCCTCAGCTAAGCTTTCCAATGGTATTGGTTCACCTGTGTTCTACAAAACCGGTGCTACATAACCCTTAGCTATCATTTGCCATGCTTCAGTGCCTTCCATTCCAATTCCTTCTAAATGAATCTTGAACTTGGTCTTCCATTGATTGTAATCCACCATCTCCATCAGCTTTGGTGGATGACACCCACTACCTGAAGATAAATCATGAATTAGAGTAGAAATAGCATTGGTAGTTTGAAAGTGTACCGCAGCTGCTGCAACTCCCCAATAATCATTCATGGGTTGTTGTGGTGATTGAGCAACTGTTTATGGCATCGAACTAGTCATTGCTAAGTAGTTAATTGGCTGAGATGGTTGACTAGTCATCTTCTGTGCTGCTACAGTCCAAGGATCCATCGTCACTTGCTGTTGTTGTGTAGTATTAGGCCTCGGTGTTGTTGGAAAGTTCCACATATCCTCTATGAAATCTGAAACACAAAATACTAAGAAATTTTTTGATCAGATTCTATGTTCGAACTTTTCTCAATAATCGTGGGTTCGAAGGTGGAAATGTTCCAGGTTCGACTCTTTCTGATGACCCGAATGTAGAATATAACAAACTATCTCACTTTCGACCAATATAAATCCACTTTCGACCTCACGTATGGTCGAAGGTACAACCTATGGTCGAATGTTTAACAACACACTCACAATATCTAGGTTCGACCCTTAAAATCACCACGTTCGACCAAAAAACTCTCAGATTCGACCTAAAACTCACACGTTCGACCGTTCTCCCCTAGGTTCGACCTTGTTCATTTCATAAATAATTATTCTTTGAAAATCAGTTAATTTGATCTCAATTTTTCAAAAGTTGATGAATTTTGATGATGTTTTGCAGGTTTTGCTTCGGAATTGATTTGGAACAAGTTTAATGAAGAGAATTCTAGATTTTATCCATGAAAACTAGTCCGAATCAATCAATGTTCATCAAAAACCATTGTTCTTTGAAAACAGAAAAATTTTGATCAAAAATAGGTCCAAATCAGCTCAAATATTATAAATTCGTAGTTGTTTGATCCTTATGGCTCTGATACCACTTTGTAGGAGGATCGAATTGTCAAAAACAATAGGTTTGATCAAACAAGTCTACCAATTCAGGTGTGGAATCCCTGAATCAGTTACGAAATGATAATACAATCAACAAAACACACAAATCATCATTAACATTCCTTTTCATTTATAAACATACTTGATAAACGTTACAAAACCTTGTTTATAATGATAAAGACACAATTCAGACTCTAACAAAACCCTAGGGAGAAAACCAGATCGAAGGAGGAAACAAATGACCAAAACTTCTCTTCAAAATGAAAAACAAACTATTTATTGACCTGCACATTCGCCCCTACGTAAGGTCGAATGTGCAGGTTCGCCCCAATGTTTGGGCAAATCAACACAACTCTCTACAAAACTTTCCCTTCGACCTGAATATTCTACCTTCGACCCTTTTAAGTCACCTTCGACCCTTTGAATTCCACTTTCGACCCTACGCTTTTAGCAAAACAGAGTTGAATGCGCAATCCAATAGCACTAGTCGCAAAACGTGTATCAACATCAAAGTTTTAAGAAAACTATCCGTCCCACTCAAACAGGTGAACGTCATCCAAACGGGAACCGCAACCTGGATGACGCCAATCAAAGCATACTTATCTTCAGGACACCTGCCCGACACTACCAGCTGATTGACGGAATACTCTACCGCCGATCATATCTGGGGCCCCCACTGCGCTGCGTTGATTCTGCAGACGCATCCTTCCTGATACGCAACATTCATGATGGAACATGCGGTCTACAAGTGGGACCCATGATGGTAGTGGCAAAGTCAATGAACATCGGGTATTAGTGGCCCGGAATGCACGTGGACAACGTCAACGAGCTGCGTAAATGCGACATTTGCCAGCGCCACGCGCCAAACACCTTGCGGCCCAAAATCGATTTGGTACCCGTAATAGCTGCATGGCCCTTCAAAAAATGGGGAATTGACTTGGTCGGCCCATTCCCAACAGCGCCCGGGAATGTCAAGTTTCTCATCGTAGCAAATGATTACCTCACGGAGTGGGTCGAAACAAAACCCCTTGCTAAAATCGACGGACCCCACATGAAGAAATTTATTTAGGAATTCATAATTTACAGATTCAGACTTCCGATGCAAATCGTGAGCGACATCGGAACACAATTCGTGGACCGAATGTTACATGAATGGTTGGCGCGACTTGGCGTACAACAAACATTCACCTCCTTGCGCACCTGTAGGGAAACGGCCAAGTTAAACGCGCAAATAGAAGCATCGTTGAAGGTATCCAAACGAGACTCGACACCAAGCGGGCTGGTTGGTGGACGAATTACCACATGTTCTATGGGAAAACTACACCCTAAACAAGACAAGCAACCGAGAAACGCCGTTCAGCTTAACATACGGATCTGAAGCGTTCATTCCCGCTGAAATCGGTCGCCCTCCACCGAGAGTTCTGATGGGGAACAAGCAAGACAACAACAAAGAACTCCAGTTGAACCTTGATTTAGTGGAAGAATGCCGAGATCTCGCAGCAATCAAAGAAGCAAGGTACAAAACCCAACTAGAACGCTACTACAATCAGCGCATTAAAGAGTACAAGTTCAAGATCGGAGACCACGTTTTCCGCCACAATGAGGCTTCTAACGCCAAAAAACCTGGAAAGCTCGCTCCAACATGGGAAGGGCCATATAAAATCTAGGAAATCCTGGGAAAGGGCGCATACGCCCTCAAAAAGCTAGACGGTACCCCAATTCCACGATCTTGGAACGTTGCACAGCTATGCGCGTGTTTTCTCTAATTTCCTTGTAATCTTGGCTAACCACGCCATCAAACTTACTTAATGAATGCATTGTGTTTCATATATATGTTTTTATACTTGTTATGTAATGCAAAAGGTCTTCAAGACTGCGTTAATAACAACATCAGACTATCCACTCGTGTATAAAACATCTGAGGTTACAGTCATCAAGACATGGTACGTGTCGGACTATCAAAGAGCGCATAACATACACTCACATACAGTCTTCAAGACACGATACACTTAACGCTTAAGTTGGAACTACAAATACAACACACGTCACACCAAGGTCGTCAAGGCAACACGTATCATCCCTTAATGCAAACCACAAGGTAAAACGTGCGCGTAACTTTCTACTAATACACTGGGTGACGACTTGGTTAAATAAGAACACAAAAAAGCGCGCATTAATAATCAGATATGATAAACATTTTCCATTAACGCACGGGACTTAAAAACCCGACAAATACAACACAAAAACTTAAAAACAAACTTGATTAAAAATGTCAATCGGAGCCATCGTAGTCGACTTTCTGCTCCTCGTCATCATGAGTGGGAACTGAGATACTGATATACGTTAAAATATACATATATAAATCCCCGATTAAACTCCCAAATTACGTGTTTTCAACCATAATTGCATGAATTCGGTACTTAACCGCTTTATATGTTTATTGCTGGTCTTAAACGACGCCCTGAAGACAAAGTCGAAGAAATCGAACGAAATCTGGACTGAACGGACAATTGCTGCACAATCACGCGAATCTGGAAGATGTGCACGGTCGAGCAACCTTTGTGCACGACCGTGCGGGTTCACTTTACTCGGACACATAGGGCTGCACTGCCAGTGCAGCTGCTAGTACACACCAGATTCCCGGACACACAGACCAGCACTCCTGTGTACCAGCCCGTGCGACTCAAGCTTCTCGGCTGCACTGCCAGTGCACCAGGCAGTGCACCCTTTGTACCCGGACACCACCTGACCCGCACGACCTTGCACCCCAGGTGCACGACCGTGCGAGACCCAAGATATTTACAGTAATCAATAGCCAACTTGCCTCTCACGTCAAAAGATAAAGTGCACAACCGTGCATAAAACCGAAACTTCTATAAAAACATAACAGAAGATACTGATCAGTGGTTGGGTAATTTCTGGGATATTTTGGGGGATTTCCAGGGCTGACGAACTGCTGCAAAGGCGAGAAACAAGCTCGGGAACTCATCCGGATCATCTAATCATCATCCGATCCTTCACATTTAAGATTTGTGGTTTGATCTATAAACTATTAAGTTGTTCAAATTTGAATATTTTGGTTTGTATGTGATGTCTATGTAGTAGATTGTAAGCGTACGGGCAAAAACACTAGTATTTAGTAGGTAGAAACAATCGTTTGTGTAGTTTAATCATGTCTTGTATGCGTACCATCACGCACGTTAAGTTTTTGGCGTCGTTGCCAGGGACGCGACGAGCTTTTGGAACGAACCGAGTCAACTTTTCTCCAGTGTACATGCTTGTGAATATTTGTTTATACTTCGTACATTCTTTAATTGTTCATTTATTTGCATATATGATTATTTGATTGTTTATTTGATTTATCTATCTATTGATATTTTGGATTGATTTTAGATTGGTTCATAGGTTTGCATATATATTTGTTCGTTTTTATGCTTATAGGATTGATTTGATTGATTATTCGTTCATTAGGATGTTGATAGATTTAATATATTGAATATTGGATTAGTTGGTTTGTCTATGAATTTGATTGATTCGTTATATGATTTATTTGATTTATTTGATTTATTTGTTCGTATTTGAATTAATTGTTGATTTTATTATTTGGGTTGTTTTATTCTTTGTCTGATTATTTCTGCTCGTTTTATTAATTTTATTGGCATTTATTTGATTTTTACGAGTATATAGCTTTCTGGTATTTTTGTATGCAATTATGGAATTAATATTTATTTCTCTTTCTTTTATTGTTTTTCGGGTTAGTTATCTATTTCGCCTGCTGCACTTGTATCATTCTTTGATTGCAGGTTGATGTCCACGAACCCCGGGCCTTCTGGTGATTTTTCGAAGAAAGAGGCGCATGTCGTGCGAAGAAGTGAAAGGATTAGACTTCATCAATCGCGTCTAGTTTCTAGCATTCTTAATTCTACTTCTGTTATTGAGATCCCAGAGAACGAGGCACCGGTGGATTAGTCCGACGACGAAGGGTCGGAGGCCCATAGCGACATCATCATGGCGGATGATGATATACCGCTGAACGATGGCGGGCATCCTGGAGGGGACGGGCTTGCATCGAGTATCGCCCGACGTACGGTGGTGGTGGCGAACTTCAAAATCAAATCCAGTATCATTAATATGATACAGAATTCGGTGCAGTTCGGTGGACTGGAGCACGAGGATCCAGGCCGACATATTGCTGGTTTCTTAGAGGTGTTAGCCACCTTTAGGATGACGAATGTCTCAGACGATGCCATTCGTTTAAGACTCTTCCCATTCTCTTTGCGAGACAAAGCCATAACTTGGCTTCAGTCGCTTCCCGCTGGTTCTATCACGACATGGGCGGAGCTGTCTAAGAAATTCATGCAGCAATACTTTCCTCCTGAAAAGACCCAGAAACTGAGGAACCGCGTCATGACGTTTCGTCAAGAGGACGGAGAATCTTTGAACTCGGCGTGGAAAAGATTCAAAGATCTACTCTTGAGTGTCCCACACCACGGTCTTCCAAAGAGACATTTGGTGCTAAGGTTTTATCAAGGGCTCGGGTACGATTCACAGGAACGCCTAGACGTATATGCTGGGGGAGATCTGGGGACAAAATCCCCTAATGATGCATGGCGGATCATTGAAAAGGCGTCCCTGAAGTCTAATTCCCGGCAGAGTGACAGATCACGGCCTTCGTCTGCCCGTTCCGGTGTTCATGCTGTGGACAACTACACAACTATCTCTGCACAGATTGAGGCATTGGCTACGAGATTCGACAAATCTCAGCAAAATGTAGCGCAGGCCCAATGTTTGTGTGAACAGTGTGGAGTATCTCACGAAGCTGGTTCGTGTGCTCAGGGTGTGATGTATGCAGGCCAAGAATAGGTGGATTACATGGGTGGTCAGATGAGACCCCAGAATAACCCTTACAACAACACGTACAATCCGGGTTGGAGAAATCACCCAAACTTTAGGTGGAGATCTGGTTCCTCTAACCAGAACCCGCTCGGATACCAGCAGAGACCTTCCGCACCACAGTAGCCACAACAATCCCACCAGTCCCAAAACCAGCCTTACCAGTCTCATAGCCATTCCTACCAGCCTCGGCCGAACCAGTATCAAAATCAGGGCGCGGGGAGCAGTTCCCAGCAGCACGCCCACCAAGGTACGTCGAGGTTGGAAGAGATGATGTCTCAGCTCCTTACCAACTCCAATCATATTGCTGAGCAGCGCTACCAGTAGCACGAGGAGCGCTTTACCATGCAGGAGGGAGAGATGAGGAGCCACAAGGCTTCTATGCAGGCCATTGAGAACCAGGTTGGGAAAATGGCCAAGATGTTATCTAAGAGGCTTCAGGGTGGTCTTCCGGGTAACACTGATCTAAATCCTAGGGGGCATGTAAATGCCATCACTACTAGGAGTGGTAAGACCACGGAACCAGACATATCGGGCTCACCACCGATCACTGAGACGGTCCAGACTGAGTCTTCGAACGAGGTGCACGCTAGGCAAGTCCCAACAAGTACAACACAGTTGCCAAAGCCAGTCACTGACTACACTCCTCCGGTTCCATACCCAGGCAGGCCGAGGAAGCAAAAGGACGAGGCCCAGTATGGTAAATTTCTTGAGCTGTTCAAACAACTACATATAAACATACCCTTTGTTGAAGCCTTGGCTCAGATGCCGAAGTATGCGAAATTCTTGAAGGACATCCTCACAAATAAGCAAAAACTTGAGGACATGTCCTGTGTCTTACTGAATGAGAACTGCTCTGCAATTCTGTAGAATAGACTACCCATGAAGATAGGAGATCCTGGTAGCTTCACAATCCCTTGTCTGATAGGTAATATGTCTGTCAGCAATGCACTTGCAGACTTGGGTGCCAGTATAAACCTTATGCCTTATAAGGTTTTTGAGAAGTTAGATCTGGGTGAGCCTTCACCCACCAGGATGAGTATTCGTTTGGCTGATCGTTCAATCAAATATCCGCGGGGATTTGTTGAGAATATGCTTGTCAAGATTGACAAATTTGTATTCCCTGTGGATTTTGCCATCCTAGATGTTGGTGGTGAAATCTTTAGGATAGAACTAACCTATATTTTCTATGTAACATCCTCTAGATACTACAGGCAGAACAAGATTCAGGATGACACTGAATATTATCTTATGCACATTCTATGGATGGACTAACGAACTAACTTATGGTTATAATGCAGGATGATTCTACCTCATATTCTCTGAGTATCATCCTCAGGATACTGAAGGACTAAGCAGGGTTCAGGATGTAACTGTGTTTTACCTTATGCGCATCCTGAGAATGGACTAACAAATTATCTTATTATGATGATATTGCAGGTACACTTAATCAATATTAAGGCTTGTAACTGATCCCTAACGGCTATATTGTCCCATTTAAGTCAAAGAAATCAAGGATGATGATGTTATGTTTGCAAGACAAGTCCAAGCTCAAAAAGGAAGTCAAACTTGTAACCGACTTGCATTAAATATAGGCGAGAAAGGGGGAAACAGCCATATAACGACTATATTCAGTTGTAACAACACAACGGTCACCTGAAACAGTCCACAAGAACATTAAAGACGGCGGATATCACGGGATTCATTATTTACTTTCGTGTAACTATAGATAGGGGTGATCTATGAGTAATAGGACACTTCTCACTTGCTGAACACTTCGTAGACATCTGATACTCTCTCCACACACACAACACTCATATTGTAATCTTAGCAACTCGGTCACGGGCCTAGACTCCTCCCGAGGTTTTATGCCGGCGATCTACAACTGATCAAGGGGTTTCCTTGTACATCGAGTGTTGTTCCTTTATTGCATTATACTTACAATCGTCTATCTTTGCTTAATTCACCTTTCTATCTGACAGTTACATCCTGAGGATATAACTGTGCATCCTGACCAATTTCTTTACCATCCGGAGCATAGTTGTTATATTGTTATTTCTTTGATATATTAAACTGCCATCTTCAGAATACAACTGAGTTTTCAACATATTTCACACATTTAGCACTCTACCTTACTTTTACTAATTTGGAATACAAAATTATTTCTACTAGGTAATTTTTGACCAAAACAATTTGGCGCCCACCGTGGGGCAAGTGGTGCTATTTTTAACAAAAACTTGTTAAAAAAATTTCCCAATCAATTTACTTCAAAATTCTTGACAACTATGGCCTCAAACCCAAAATCTGTGTCTTCTTCCACACCATCCACAACCTCTGCCAATAATGTTACTCCACCACCTCCTTCTACCTTTCCCAAGAGTTCTGCACAAATTACCAAGAGTGTTGCTCCTAATACTGCTAGATCTGGGATGGGAACATCTGGATCCACTCCTCCTATTTTCGTGTCAAATGATGAGCTTCTTTCCATGTTTGCAATGGTGAAGGATCAAATAAAGCAACAACAGGATACCAACCAGATGCTGATGAGAGAAATTCAATCTCTCAAAACATCCTCAAAGAGACCGGTTGAAGATATGAGGACACCATTACATTCTAAGGTGTTAGATTTCAATTCTGGTATCTCAAGGGTCATTCATCAAGGAGATTTGTTTCCTATGAACATTGGATCCTCTGCACCAGAAACCACTACAGCACCCAGAATGGCAATAACTAGGGATGCAGGATATACTGCAGAGCCATCCCGAGGATATGCTGTAGAGCCATCTCGAGGATATGCCACCGAACCATCCTGAAGATACAACAATGGTAACAATTTAAGTTCCAGTACTTTTGCTACTAACGATGTTGCCTCTTTGCAGGATACAAGTATAAGTCCACAATTGGCAAGAGAGCTTCAAAAAATCAAGGATATGTTGTCTGGTGTACCAGGGATAATACAACCCATCCCTAAGGTCTCCTCAGCATGTCACAGGGTGTCTCGTTTTGCACCGCCAATATGTGATGCTGAGATCCCAAAATGATTCCAAACTCCAAGCTTGAAGCTTTATAATGGATCTACTGATCCTGAAGAACATGTAGCATAATACAGGGAAAGGATGGAAATAAATCCCATTCCAGCAAACTTGAAAGAATCATGCTTATGCAAAGGATTTGGTTCTACCCTCACTGGTCCAGCCTTAAAATGGCTACTAAGTGTTCCCCCTTATTCTATTACTTCTTTTGCTCATTTAGTTAACATGTTTAACAATCAGTTTTCTTGTAGTCGAACATTTGAACGTTTGACAAGTGATTTGTACAGGGTAACACAACCACGGGGAGAATCATTAAGGGAGTATATCACAAGGTTTGGGAGGGAAGCACTTGATATCCCAAACCTAGATGTCACCACGGCGGTACAAGCCTTCAAGATGGGACTATAGAAGGATTCGCCTTTTTATAAAGAATTAGTGATGAACCCTTGTAGGAATCTCGATGAAGTTCAGAATAGATCTTTAAGATTCATCCGTCTTGAAGATGACAAGAAGATACAGGAGAGGATAAGACATTCTCAAGATATAACAATCCCAATCGGAAGTCCACTTCCACATACGAACCTTACAAACATGAACCATATGCTAGACCTGATAATAAAAAGGTCAATGTGGTTGAGGATGACGATGAAGAGGATTGTCCTAAACTGTCAGACTTTTGTTTTTCTGTGGATGTAACGGGTTTAATGCACGCTAGGAATGATCTTGGAGACAAAGCAAGATGGCCAAGGAAACATAACAAGTCAGGATGGAAGGAAAAATCCAAATGGTGTGCTTTCCACGAAGATTTTGGACATGTTACTGAAGATTGCATTGCTTTGAGAAAAGAAATAGCATATCTCCTAAGTAAGGGCCATCTTAAGGATTTGCTAGGCAAAAAGAAGTCAAAGATTCAGGTAGCACTGGCATCCCAGAAAGGGCAGCATCTCCATCCAAGGATGCTGGCATCATTAATTTTATTACAGGAGGATTAGATATTTGTGGGACATTCTACTCAGCAGCCAAAAGGCATGCAAGAGAAATGAAATCAGAAAAGGGAGAAAGACCCACAAAGACTACCATCCTGATGAATGCAAAAGTGATTATCTTTGAAGAAGAGGATCGAGAAAACGTTCTAGAGCCTCACCATGATGGTTTTGTCATTACTTTATATATTGCTAACCATTTTGTTTGCGGGATATTAATAGATGGAGGGAGTTCAGTTAACATACTACAGCTAGAAGCCCTCAAAAGGATGAACATCCCTGAGACCGAGATAGTGGCTAGATCATCTGTCTTGGTTGGCTTCAGTGGGGAGACCAAGAGCAATGTTGGTGATATTAAACTGCCTGTGTATGTCGAGGGAATGAACTCTATCCAAAGATTTTGTGTGATAGATTTGTTATCCAGTTACAACGTTATCCTAGGGAGGCCTTGGATACATGATATGAAAGCAGTTCCATCAATATATCACCAATGTGTAAAGCTACCAACTCCATGGGGAGTCATCAAAGTCAACAGTGACCAGCAAGAAGCCAAGGATTGTTATACTACATCAATGAAGGCCTCATCCCGAAAAGCATAGCAATTATAGCAAGATGCACAGTGCCATCCTCAGGATGTTAAAGCACCCCTTACCAGGATGTAAAAGCCGTTTTCCTCGACGACAATAACAAGGATATCACTATGCAGATTGGTAAGAATATCCCTCATGATATTGAACAATCACTAATTTCATTTCTTAAATGCAGGATGTCTACTTTTGCATGGAAGCATGAGGATATGATTGGCGTCTCTAAGGATGTCATTACCCATAAACTTGGGATTGATAATAGTTTCAAACCCATTCATTAGAAAAGAAGAAAGTTTGCTCCAGAAAGAAATATCATCATATAGAAAGAAGTGGACAGGCTGCACAAATCCAAGATGATAAGGGAAGTAAAATTCCCAAGATGGCTTGCGAACGTAGTGGTGGGTCAAAAGAAAAATGGGAAATGGAGAGTGTGTATAGACTATACAGACCTCAACAAAGCCTGTCCTAAGGACCCATTCCCATTACCACACATAGATTCGATGATGGATGCTACAGTAGGCCACGAGATGCTGACATTCATGGATGAATCCTCAGGATTCCAACAAATACAGATGGAACCAGATGACCAGGAGGATACAACATTCATGACACCGTCACGTATATATTGTTATATAGCCACGCCATTTGGACTAAAAAAATGCAGGTGCCACCTACCAAAGGCTAGTGAACATGATGTTCAAGGAAAAGATTGGGGACACGATGGAGGTCTACATTGACGACATGGTAGTAAAATCCAAGAAAGTAGAGAATCATCTTCAGAATCTTAAAGAAGCCTTTGACATCCTGGATGCCTACAATATGAAGTTAAATCCAGCAAAATGCCACTTCGGAGTCGGAGCTGGAAAGTTTCTTGGATACTTAGTAACCGAAAGAGGGATAGAAGCCAGCCCAGAACAAATAAAGGCCATCCATGATCTCAAATCCCCAATAAATATCAAGGATGTGCAAAGGCTAACTGGCAGGATAGCAGCTTTGAATAGATTCATATCAAAGACCTCAGAAAAATGCAAGGAGTTCTATGACATCCTAAAGAAGAACAACAAATACGAATGGGGACAAAAACATGAGGTCGCATTGAAGAAATTGAAGGAATATCTTGCAGCAGCTCCACTCCTGATGCAACCTAGAGATGGTGAACCTCTTAAATTATATCTTGCAGTTTCCAAAAATGCAATAAGTGCAGTCTTGGTAAAAAAACTTTGAAGGACAATAGCATCCTATCTATTATGTAAGTAAAACTCTACTGGATGCTGAAGTAAGGCACTCACATCTTGAAATACTTATTTTAGCTTTTGATTATGGCATCTACTAAGTTAAGGCATTGTTTTGAAACACATAGGATACATGTTCAAAATAATTACCCTATTAAAAATAGGCTTAGAAAACCAGAAATGTCAGGAAGAATGGCATAATGGTCAGTGAAATTAAGTGCTTTTGACTTGGTATATGAGCCTGGAAATGCAATCAAATCACAGGCTCTAGCTGATTTTGAGGCTGATTTCAGTAGTGACATCCTAAGTGAAATTGAAAAAGAAGTATAACAAGTAAATGAAAACTTGAGAAAATGGATTTTATATACTGATGGTGCTTAAAAAATGAGAGGCACAGGGTTAGGATTACTACTAAAATCGCCACAAGGGGATAGAATACCCCATGCGATTAGATGTGCATTTCAAACAACCAATAATGAAGCTGAATATGAAGCTGAATATGAAGCTCTCATTGCTGGTTTACAACTTGCTAAGGATATGCATGTTTCAAATTGAGAAGTGTTTGTTGATTCCTTATTAATTACTATCCATTTTAACGGATCTTATGCAACGGATCTTATGCATTCAAAGGAAAAAAAAAATAGTTGAATATCTTAAAATAGTCAAGAAATTAGCATCTTGTTTTGCAGAATTTACATTAACACAGGTACCTAGGGAAGAAAATGCTGAAGTTGATGCCTTGACAAATTTAGGATCCTCCTTGAATTCACTAGAAGGATCTAAGATTCCCATCATTCACATCCTGAAGTCAGCAACTATAGAACTGCATCCTGAGGATAACACTGTGCATCTTGAAGATAACACTGTGCATCGTGAAGATAACACTGTGCATCCTGAAGATAGCACTGTACATCCTAAAGATAAAACTGTTCTAACTACTCGGAATCAAAATGATAACATCAACACCTGTCCATCCTCAAGCTAATGGACAAGCAGAATCCTCTAATAAGATCATCATCAACAACTTGAAGAAGAGGCTTAGAGAAAAAAAAGGAAAATGGGCAGAAGAAAACCACTTCCAAGAATGCAACTAGCCAAACACCTTTCTCCTTGGTCTTTGGAATAGAAGCCATGCTCCCAACCAAGATGGTAATGTCTACAGCAAGAAGATATCTTCAAGATGCAACTACCAATTCAGAAGTATTGCTTCAAGATCTTGAAATAGTGGAGGAACTTAGGGATACAGCCAGATTGAGGATGGTAGCTTATCAACAAAGGATAGCCGAAGCATACAACAAGAATATAAGGATAAGAAGATTCTAGGTGGGAGATTTGGTCTTAAGAAAAGCCTTCGAAAATACCACTAAGCCAAGTGATGGAAAGTTAGGTCCTAAATGAGAAGGACCCTATTTGATCGATTCTGAGGAGCATATTGGCTCTCGATTATGGAGGGTGAAATTCTACCAAGAGCTTGGAATGCAATTCACTTGAAATATTACCACGTGTAAGGATGCACGTGACTAATCTCTCTGGAAGAGAAACCATGGTTCGGATTACTGGTAAGATGAAGTTGAAGGCTGGCAGAGATGAATCATCTCCATATGTAAGTACTTATCCTTAACTTATTTCAATCGTTTATATTTTCACTAAACATGGTCTAGAAATAGTCCATCTTGAGAATTTTGCACTACCATCCTGAAGATGGAACGCTTTGAATACTAGAGGGTTGGCCACCCTCTCTTCCGTTAAGGTGTCCAACACCTTCCTAAGGTTTAAAGGTTTTCACCTTTCTCATTGGGTTAGCAACCCCGCCTGGTGCGCACGTTGTTCATGTATATTTTCAGGATGGTGGGACCAGTCCATGTAAAAGTTGCTGAAAATTTCATCATTTTTGAGATATATATTGAATTCTTAAGGTTTAGACATTTTTCAATGTCTCTTATGTATTTGGCCTAGTCGCCAGGGCCTTGTCGCCAGTTATTCCTAAGATGCTACAATAGGCCTTGGCGGCAGTTATTCCTAAGATAATACAATGGACCTCGTTGCCAATTATTCTAAAGATTACATATGGGCTTGACCCCAGTTTATTTGAGGCATAGTCGCCAGTATAATAACAATAGTGGCCTTTATTAATCCTTTCTTGAAAAAAGATAAAAACCCAAAGTTCATCTTGAAGATATTACACTGGGGACATCCTCAGAATTATGAAGACCATCCTGAGGATGACAAAGGAAGAAGAACTGGGAACATCCTTAAGATGTCAACAATACTTAGAACGATTTCATCACACTATGAAGACTAATTGATGAAAGAAAACGAAGGTAATATTTGTATTATTCCTTTGTACTTGACATTTGTTGATGTTTGCAGGATATCAAAAGAATAAAAAAAGGAACACAAGGATGTAGTGTCAAAAAGCAGTTACCATATTATTTATATATTATAGCCAAAATTTGATGCCAACCCCTGGCTTCATCCAAAACCAGGACCCATCCACTCGGGGTCAACATCTACGGTCCATGTCAGAAGAAGATTTTGGGCTTCGTCTTGAAACCAAGATCCCTCCACCCCAACTCTTTCATCATCTATACAAGCATAAAAAAGTAAATTGTTTTTGTTCAACCACAAACTACCATCATGAACAACCACAAATATTCTAAAAAAGTGGGTTCCAGCCTAGTCATTATATCCTTCATCGTCCACTTGTAACTCCTTCACCACCTTGTCCACCTTAGCTTCAGCTTCATTAACCTCTGCATCCTCAGGCTCCTTGGGTTCATCCTCAGGATTAGCATCAGGAATAGGCTCATAAACCACCTCTTTGACACCCAGACTCCCGATTTTCTCCTGCATAGTCTTGGACTGCTCAAATTTCACCAGTTTGAGCTCATTCTTCACCTTGCCCAGCTCTTTCTCAAGATGCTTGCTCTTTTCTTGAGCAATCTTCTTCATATCTTCCAGGCTGGCCTTGGTGTCATTCATCTCCTTGGCTACTTCATCCAGGGACTTCAGCAGATATTCATGTCCCTACAAGAGAAAAGAATAGGTAAGTATTTTATCTTTAATATTTGTATAAATATGTTATGCCATCTTTAGGATAACATCATACCTAAAGAGTGAACTGGGAAATCTTGCCTAAGACATCCTCGAAACTGAGACTCTCAAAGGAGTAGCCTCTCGGGCTAAGGTAGAGGCATTAGTAGTCTTCCTCTTCTTAGAGGATGCAGGTGCCCTTGACTTAGGAGGAGGAGGAGGAGGGCTAGTCATCTTGGAGCTGGATGGCGAAGTGATCTTGGCTGCCTTGACATCCTGACTGTCAATATCATCAAGGTCAAAGAAGGTGGATTTCTTTGCTGAAAATAGTAAAGAAATACAGGTTTAGACAGGTACACATAACAAGACAAAAACATCCTCAGGATGTAACAACTTTGTACCTGACAATGGAATCAGTCAGAGGAGGAGCAAGTTTGGCAAGTTAAGCACTTGTCACAAAAAATTTTCAGAGTATTAGTAATATCCTCAGGATATCATTATAAAATTTTCATTAAACATCCTAAATAATCTTTGTTGTGGGTGAAAATCCTCAGGATGATTTTACCATACATCCCTAATATACGATCCCCGGGATGCTAAAGGACTCTGCTGACTTCAAGATGTAACTGTAATTCAGCATGTGCACATCCTGAGAATGAACTAACGAATTAGCTTTTCTTATATGATTGCAGGTACAACTAAGTTATGATATGGAACTTTATGATAAGGCAACGTCTATATTTTAACTCTCAAGTGAAGAAATCAGTGATAGAAGTGTAACTCATGGTCTATGATTGAAGATGGAGTCAAACTTGTAACCGATACATATTTAATATCAACGATAAACAAGGAAACGGCTGAATCATTGACTGACCAAGAAGAAACAGTCAACCAACAACTAGTTTCTGTTGAAAGACCTCCAACGTTCACCTGAAGAAGCTGTTACACAACATTGAAGACTTTAACTACTTAGCGGATTTCGTGGGATCCTTTAGTTATTCTCATGTATTATATATATGGGAGTATGGGACGAGTATAGGACACTTACATACACTTTGCTTACTATATAGCTGCACACAAACACTAAGACACATACACAATCATTGTAACCTCAGTACACTCGTCCACATACTCATCCAAACTTGTACTTTTTTACCAAAATAATATTAACAAACAAGGAAGGGGCTTAGTCTCTTCCCGAGGTTTTAGGCCGGCGATCTACTATTGATCAAGGGCTTTCCTCATATATCGAGTGTTGTTCTTTGTATTTTACTTACTCATTCGTTCATTACAAGCAGTTCCATCCCGAGGATATAACTGTCCATCCCAAAACAAACCTAAGCCATCCCGAGCATAGTTGTCACTAATTTACTCTTTTTTGCATCCTGATTAAACCTTTTCAGAATATAACTGGTTTTAATAGCAAATTCACATTCTTAGCACACTACCTCACAATTTCTAATTTGGAATACAAGATTATTTTTACTAGATAATTTTTGACCAAAACAATTTGGCGCCCACCGTGGGCCAAGTGGTGCTATTTTAACAAAAAAAAACTTTGTTAAAAACTTTCTTCATTTACTTATTTTTTACAAAACTTGACAACTATGTCATCTTCCCAGAAAAATGTTTCCTCATCCATGCCTTCATCACCTTCTACTCGAAATACTACTTTACCACCTTCACCTGCATTCTCAAGGAGTGTACCTCTCAAATCCCACCTAGACCATCTGGATCTACTCCTCCTGTTTTTGTATCGAATGATGAATTACTTTCTATGTTTGCACTAATGAAGGATTCGATACATAAACAACAAGACACAAACCGGATGTTGATAAGAGAAATACAAGCTCTTAAATCATCCTCAAGAAGGCCAAGTGAAGACATGGGGTCACCATTGCAGCCCAGGGCGTTAGATTTTAATTCTAGCATCTCTGGAGGGGTGCATCAAGAAGATTTTATCCCCATGAGTTCTGGATTCTTTGCTCCATAAACGATTACTGCTCCCAGGATGGCAACCACCAGGGATACAGGATATACACCTGTGCCATCCCAAGGATATAACACTAACGGTAACAATTTGAGTTCTAGTACTTTTACTGCTAATGATGTTGCTTCTTTGCAGGATACAAGAATAAGTCCTCAGCTAGCAAAGGAGCTTCCGAAGATCAAGGATATGGTATCGAGAATTCTAGGGATAGCAGCCCATCCCTGAAGTATCCTCGGCATGCCATAGAGTGTCAAGATTCGCACCTCCAATATATGATGCAGAGATCCCAAAACGGTTTCAAACTGCAAGCATGAAGCTCTACGATGGATCAACTGATCCTGAGGAGCACGTGGCTCAATATAGGGAAAGGATGGAAATAAATCCAATCCCTACCAACCTAAAAGAAGCATGCTTATTCAAGGGATTTGGTTCAACTTTCACTAGTCCAGCCCTGAAATGGCTCCTAAGTGTTCCTCCCTATTCTATTACTTCTTTTGTACATTTAATTAACATGTTTAATAATCAGTTTTCTTGTAGTCGAATGTTCGAGCGTTTGACAAGTGATTTGTATAGGGTGACTCAACCACAGGGGGAATCACTAAGAGAATTCATTACTAGGTTTGGAAAGGAAGCACTTGACATCCCGAACCTGGATGTCATAACAGCGGTTCTGGCTTTCAAGATGGGACTGCAGAAAGATTCACCATTCTACCAAGAGTTGGTGATGAATCCATACAGGAACCTAGATGAAGTTAGGAACAGAGCCTTAAGATTCATCCGACTTGAGGATGATAAGAAGATACAAGAGAGGATAGAATCATCCTCAAAATATAACCATTCCAATCGAAAATCCACTCCCACATACGAACCATATAAGCATAAACCATATGCTAGGCCTGATAATAAGAAGGTCAATGTGGTAGAGGATGACGATGAGGATGACTACCTTAAGTTATCAGGCAATTGTTTTTCTGAGGATGTAACAGGTTTGATGTATGCCATGAAGGATCTAGGGACAAAGCAAGATGGCCAAGTAAGGACAACAAGGCAGGATGGAAAGACAATTCCAAATGGTGTGCCTTTCACGAAGATTTTGACCATATCACTAAAGATTGCATTGCAATAAGAAAGGAGATAGCATATCTCTTAAGCAAGGGTCACCTAAAGGATCTCCTGGGCAAAAAGAAATGAAGATCTCAGGATGTCACAAACATCCCGGAAAGAGCAGCATCCCCACCTAAGGATGCTGGCATTATCAACTTCATTTTAGGAGGGTCAGACATTTGTGGAACCTCATACTCAGCTGCTAAAAGACATGCGAGGGAAACAAAGTCTGAAAAAGGAGAAAGACCAACGAAGACGACCATCCTGACAACCTCAAAAGTGATAAGTTTTGAGGAAGAAGACAGAGAAAAAATCCTTGATCCTTATCATGACGGTTTGGTTATTACTTTATATATTGATAACCACTTTGTTCGTAGGATTCTGGTAGATGGAGGAAGTTCAGTAAACATCATCCAGCTCGAGGCCCTCAAGAGGATGACCATCCCGGAATCGGAGATAGTTTCCAGGTCATCAGTTTTGGTGGGCTTCAGTGGAGAAACCGAGAGCACAGTGGGTGACATCAAGCTACCAGTATATGTAGAAGGGGTGAACTCTATCCAGAGATTTTGTGTGATAGATTCCCTATCCTACTACAATGTTGTAACACCCAAACCGATGGTGGAAACATCGGGATGTCACGTATTGATGATTGTTCAGTAGCTCATGGTAAATAATAAGTTTCAATAAATGATTTAAATAAATTACATACAATTGTTCTAAGAATTTGTACATCAAAATGAAAAATACTAGCTACGCATCTTCAAGCAATAACTCTAATCTTCAAGCAAGCTATAACCTGAAACATGTTAAGTTTGAAAATATTTTGGGTCAACAAAAGTTGGTGAGAATTACATAGGTTTTGATAATTGAATAAAACTTGTACAATTCAAGTGTCATGGAAATTCTAGTCCATATGTGAAAACATACTAGAAGTAAATCGTGTGCATAATCAACCCTTGTGACTGTTATATTGTGGTCCATCCCATACGCTCATTGTTCACTCGATTATGTTATGCGATAACAATCACCCACGCTACCTTTGTAGGGGGCACGTATCCGGGTGGGATTGTCAGTCCAATAGATCTATCATTGTATACCGTCGGCTGATCAATGTTAATGATTATGCTAGAATATTGTGCTTACCCTAGTCATGTTTAGGACATAATGCAACATAGAAAAACACATAGACACTTTATGATTGAATTGCATATAAAATGTTGTAACATGTTTCACCCCAAAAATAGTGAATAATAGAAAAGGGGCTATGGAAAACTCACCTGAAATTCACTGTATAAGTACTAGCAAGTAGCAACAAGTCTGAACTTGGATTAATCAAACTCTTGTATCCTATTACAAATAAACGATGCCTTAAATTCTAATGCAATAAACTTGTCTCGTTTCTTAGTTGTAAAGATAGTTATTCAACTACCTATACTCGTATTGTAAGCAATACGTGTCTTGATGAGTGTAAGATTTATCAAACCGATAGTAACTTGGTTTAGATTCGCGAAAATATATACGTGTGCATGGTTGTTTAAACAAATACTTCATTATAATATACGAAGTTGTATTTTGAAATTACTATTAAGGCAATATTTTGATTATTTAAAAAAAATATAACGTTTTGCAATTCAACTTGGACGTTAATTCTTTTCGTAGTTCGGGTAGTGTGTGTGTGTATATATATATATATATATTTCTAGTATTGTAAAGTATGGTTTGCTAATAAAATTTAATTGCAATACGTAGCTTTAATTGTACAAAATGATAGATTTGACCATCCGATATGTTGCTTATATTTTATAAAAATTTGGGCAGAGTCTCCTCTGTTTTTGTAAGAAACCAGACAACGCAAGTCGTCTATTTTATCTCAAAACTCAGTAGTCAAATTTCACAAGACGCAACATTATTTAACTAAGTTATTTTACTCGACGAATGGTTTAACTTAAAACGCTATAATAATGAGAAACTATACATTTCGACAAGTGATATGTTTACATATGTAGTTTAACATTTAATTATCCTCGCGACATTAAGTATATTATAAGTTAGTTATTTTTCGGTTCCTTCGAGTCACTAATAAAATAGCTTTTAGTCACAATCGGTTCGGTTCGTTCTACACATAAATAATATAACCTTACGCGAAGAAAAGATAAAAGAGACCGAATAAAGGTGCGCGTTATACCGTCCTGTTATTTAAGCCCGCGAACCGACACGTGCACGCCTTGAACCAAGTTGACTGGTCTGACCCGGCTTAACCATTGACTGGAGTTGACCAGCCCTTGACCGATGTTGACCCGATATAAACGAACTTGAAAACTGACCCGAGAAGAGTAGTAGCTAAAAAAAAAAGCTTTGACCGAATCGAATCTTGACCAAGGTTGACCATGTTTGACTGACAAAAAAAAAAGAAGGGTGGACAAGACCCGAGACCTATCACTGCGGCACTGTTAATTCATGCCTAACTTGACCATCTCCACTCATCGAAACAGGACAGAGCCGACCGTCTCCACTAGACGCCTTTCCTAATGCTGACAATAAACCCAAAACGAACTATGCCATACCAGTGACCATTTCCGGCCACTGTAACGGATCTGAAACAGCATCATATCCATTGAATCAGACAATATGGGACCCAAATGTTAAAGGTTACGCACACCACTAGTCAACACCGTACATGAATCTGACCTGGTCGTTAAATCTTTGTCGTTGCTTGAACAGGGTCAGCGGAGAGAAGTTCGTTGCCGTGGGCCGACGGGTTCATTCGGATCCCGAGTCCGGTCACCGAACTTTAGCAAGGGTGAGAGAGGAATAGGCGTATTTTGGTGGTGGTTGATGATGGTTTCTGGAGTGGTGGTGACTGTTGGCGGCGGCTTCTAGGGTGGTCCGGTGGGTGGCTGCTGCCGCTGCTTTGTCAGAGAGGGAAGAGAGGAGTAGGTGGTTGGGATGATGGTTGGTGTGATGTGGTGGCTGTGTCTTGAGCGAGAGAGAGTAGGGAGAGATGAGAGAGCAGGGAATTGGTTATGTGTGATTACTTATTGTGAGAGGGAAAGGATGAGAAGGATGTGATGGTGGTGGCTAGGGTTTTTAGTTGAATGGAGAAGATGATGTTGTTTATATAGGGTAGAGTCTTGGGTAGGTTAAGTTCAAGATTATTACGTATACGAACCAGATATTGACTCGGTCTCGTTTGTGAATTTAATTCGCTTAAATGCCTAGACAATTATTTCGCGAGTAATGTTTGTTGATTTAATTAAAACGAGTATTTGAACTACGTATTTATTATGTATATATATATATATTTCACGATTAGAAATTTACAAGGATAGGTGTCGGTTTACTTGTGTGCTATTACATACAATGCGTTATTTGGCGAATTTAGGTAATTAAACTTATTAACA
Source organism: Ambrosia trifida (assembly GCA_028751855.1). Taxonomy (NCBI): domain Eukaryota; kingdom Viridiplantae; phylum Streptophyta; class Magnoliopsida; order Asterales; family Asteraceae; genus Ambrosia; species Ambrosia trifida. The sequence goes on along the minus strand of CM054122.1, from coordinate 145,466,844 downwards.
AAATAAGAATAAGATATTATATTATTGTTAACGAATTAACCAATCGTTTTAAAAAAAATAAAATATTATTATATTATTCGAGAAACGCTGGGCGTTACAGTCTCCCCTACTTTTGGAAACTTCGTCCCGAAGTTATTAAAAACACAGGGTTGAGTGTGATTGGGTAGAAATTAAAACAACTGTGGTTTGGAAAAAATTAGGTTAAAGCACAACATGAATTTATAAGTAATAGAATAATATGTTTCGAATAATTTGGGTAAGAGTTTTGACATGTGTGAGTTTTAAGGGTTGGATTAGGTTCGTATGAAATAGCAAGGAGAATAAGAATCTAACAAAACACTAAACTTAAGTTTTAGGAATTCTAAAAGAAATGTGTGAGTTGATTGACTATGGAAAGACTAAATGAATTACTAGGTGACTAGCGTTTATAATTGATTAGCTACCGAAAAACGTTGATAGAATTTCACACCACCTTAACGTACCTGTAGATTCATGATTACGTTCCGGACCGCAATCACCAATTTACCTTACATTAGGGTTTTGTGTCCTTCTATAACTCTAAACACGCGTGTAAAAATTCAATTAACCTTGTTATTGAGTCATATACATTGTAATTGTATCCAAAAATGAGTCCAACTGTTGAGCAGGAAAAAGACTTCTACCAGTCAGTGAGTAAGAACCTCTATCGATTGTTGAGCAGGTGCGATAGCCTCTACCAGTCGTTGAGCAGGTTATTAGAACCTCTACCGACTATTGAGCAGGCATGATGACCTCTACCAATCGTTGAGCAGGTTGTTAGATACTCTACTAACTGTTGAGCAAGCACTTCATCCTCTACAAGTTGTTTGATTAAGTGTAACAATTGTTTTTGATTTAGCACGTAAGTTGCAAGTTGTTAATATATACATGTAGCAAGTTTGTAAATGCATCAAGTATCAAGTATAGCATGCGAGTTGTAATAGAGTTGCCCTAGACAAGGTTAATGACTCTAGGGGTGTTTGTAGCAAATAGTTTATATTACATGCTTTCAAGTATCATGAATAATCAAATGTTCAGGTAGATAATCAAATACTCATGTATAACTAAGAATCAAATTTGATGCAACGAACAATCAAGTTTTCAATAGTTTGGTTAGCACAGGGATCAAGTTCATGTTTGAGAAAGTGCAGGATATGAGGAAACTTAAGGAAAAATCAAGGTGTGAAAGATGGTGAATGTGAAGATAGTTAATAAAGAGTTTATTTTATAGGTTTTCACAGGGACACAAGTAGTAAGGAGATTATGTAGCAGCGTGAATTATGGGATTTGAATCAAGAGTTAAAATCAAACGTATTTAGGAGACATGATCGTGGTAAATGCCAAAATTTGTAATAATTCGAACAAGTTTAAAATAAGTAGGTGTCAATGGAAAAATTGTAGAGTAAATTTTGTCTCTGTGGATGGAAAGATTTTATTTTCAAAATTGGTTTTGTATATAAAGCAAAAGTCATTAAATAGTACAACTAAATTGATTTAGATCAAAATATTTTGAAGAGTCATAGGTTTTAAACACGATGTCGGATTTCAAAAAAAAAATCAAGAATTTGTTGAGGTGTTTTGTATAATAGACTTTGACTAATCCATAAAACTTTTCATCAAAAATCATTTGTTACGCCAATAAATTGTTACATAAACATCTGAAATTTAGAAAATAGTTTTTCTGAAAATAAAAGACTCTTTGACAAAATATCTATTTGCTATAGTTTGTGAAATCTTCAGGAGATGAATTTTTGAGAAAATTTAGTACTCTTCAGTGTTGGTGTTAGAATATCTCCCATAAACAGGTTATGAGATTATAGTTTGAACAAGGATATTAAAATCTTGAATATGATGAAATTTTATGGTTGAGGGTGCCTTTAAAAAGAAGTGTAAGGAGGAGGTTTAAAATAAAATTGGCCCGAATGTAATGTAATATGATTTAAGAAGTAAAATATGCAATATGTTGTAAAGAGTATTATACGATTTGGATTGGATGTTGAAAATGATTAAACAAGCGGGTAAATATTATAAGTCTGTAAAATGGAATATGATTTTGAGATCCACAAATGATTCATGGAATTTAGACTAACGAGGTGATTATATGAGGAAGAAAATAGATTTGAATTGCGAAAATTTTGAGATTTAAATCTTATAATTTAAATGAGAGGGAGGTGATATAAATGGAAATGAAACACAAAGATTGTAAATATTTAACCACGAATAAACGAAAATGTTGGCTTATCAAACTGATCAGATCTAAGTCCAAGGAATTTGCTCTAATAATCTAGAAGTACGTTAGGATTGTAGCAAGTAAGTGAAAGAGAGTAGGCAAGACTAAGTTAGGCTAAGAATAAGGATGAGGATAGAGATAGAGATAAGGAAAAGGATAAGGTAGCAAATAGGGTTACAAGTAAGAGAAGCAAGTACTGTATAAGTCCCTAAGGTTATAGTCTAGATTATTTTCTAATAACCTAATTCCCTATAACCAAGGCTCTGATACCAATCTGTAACACCCCAACCGATGGCGGAAACATCGGGATGTCACGTATTGATGATTGTTCAGTAACTCATGGTAAATAATAAGTTTCAATAAATGATTTAAATAAATTACATACAATTGTTCTAAGAATTTGTACATCAAAATGAAAAATACTAGCTACGCATCTTCAAGCAATAACTCTAATCTTCAAGCAAGCTATAACCTGAAACATGTTAAGTTTGAAAATATTTTGGGTCAACAAAAGTTGGTGAGAATTACATAGGTTTTGATAATTGAATAAAACTTGTACAATTCAAGTGCCATGGCAAGTCTAGTCCATATGTGAAAACATACTAGAAGTAAATCGAGTGCATAATCAACCCTTGTGACTGTTATATTGTGGTCCATCCCATACGCTCATGGTTCACTTGATTATGTTATGCGATAACAATCACCCACGCTACCTTTGTAGGGGGCACGTATCCGGGTGGGATTGTCAGTCCAATAGATCTATCATTATGTACCGTCAGCTGATCAATGTTAATGATTATGCTAGAATATTGTGCTTACCCTAGTCATGTTTAGGACATAATGCAACATAGAAAAACACATAGAAACTTTATGATTGAATTGCATATAAAATGTTGTAACATGTTTCACCCCAAAGATAGTGAATAATAGAAAAGGGGCTATGTAAAACTCACCTGAAATTCACTGTATAAGTACTAGCAAGTAGCAACAAGTCTGAACTTAGATTAATCAAACTTTTGTATCCTACTACAAATAAACGATGCCTTAAATTCGAATGCAATAAACTTGTCTCGTTTCTTAGTTGTAAAGATAGTTATTCAACTACCTATACTCGTATTGTAAGCAATACGTGTCTTGATGAGTGTAGGATTTATCGAACCGACAGTAACTTGGTTTAGATTCGCGAAAATATATATGTGTGCATGGTTGTTTAAACAAATACTTCATTATAATATACGAAGTTGTATTTGAAATTACTATTAAGGCAATATGTTGATTATTTAAAAAAATATAACGTTTTGCAATTCAACTTGGACGTTAATTCTTTTCGTAGTTCGGGTAGTGTGTGTGTGTATATATATATATTTCTAGTATTGTAAAGTATGGTTTGCTAATAAAATTTAATTGCAATACGTAGCTTTAATTGTACAAAATGATAGATTTGACCATCCGATATGTTGCTTATATTTTATAAAAATTTGGGCAGAGTCTCCTCTGTTTTTGTAAGAAACCAGACAACGCAAGTCGTCTATTTTATCTCAAAACTCAATAGTCAAATTTCACAACACGCAACATTATTTAACTAAGTTATTTTACTCGACGAATGGTTTAACTTAAAACGCTATAATAATGAGAAACTATACATTTCGACAAGTGATATGTTTACATATGTAGTTTAACATTTAATTATCCTCGCGACATTAAGTATATTATAAGTTAGTTATTTTTCCGTTCCTTCGAGTCACCAATCAAATAGCTTTTAGTCGCAATCGGTTCGGTTCGTTCTACACATAAATAATATAACCTTACGCGAAGAAAAGATAAAAGAGACCGAATAAAGGTGCGCGTTATACCTTCCTGTTATTCAAGCCCGCGAACCGACACGTGCACGCCTTGAACCAAGTTAACTGGTCTGACCCGGCTTGACCATTGACTGGAGTTGACCAGCCCTTGACCGATGTTGACCCGGTATAAACAAACTTGAAAACTGACCCGAGAAGAGTAGTAGCTAAAAAAAAAAAAAGCTTTGACCAAATCGAATCTTGACCAAGGTTGACCATGTTTGACTGACAAAAAAAAAAGAAGGGTGGACAAGACCCGAGACCTATCACTACGGCACTGTTAATTCATGGCTAACTTGACCATCTCCACTCATCGAAACAGGACAGAGCCGACCGTCTCCACTAGACGCCTTTCCTAATGCTGAAAATAAACCCAAAAGGAACTATGCCATACCAGTGACCATTTCCGGCCACTGTAACGGATCTGAAACAGCATCATATCCATTGAATCAGACAATATGGGGCCCAAATGTTAAAGGTTACGCACACCACTAGTCAACACCGTACATGAATCTTACCTGGTCGTTAAATCTTTGTCGTTGCTTGAACAGGGTCAGCGGAGAGGAGTTCGTTGCTATGGGCCGACGGGTTCATTCGGATCCCGAGTCCGGTCACCGAACTTTAGCAAGGGGGCGAGAGGAATAGGCGTATTTTGGTGGTGGTTAATGATGGTTTCTGGAGTGGTGGTGACTGTTGGCGGCGGCTTCTAGGGTGGTCCGGTGGGTGGCTGCTGCCGCTGCTTTGTCAGAGAGGGAAGAGAGGAGCAGGTGGTTGGGATGATGGTTAGTGTGATGTGGTGGCTGTGTCTTGAGCGAGAGAGAGTAGGGAGAGATGAGAGAGCAGGGAATTGGTTATGTGTGATTACTTATTATGAGAGGGAAAGGATGAGAAGGATGTGACGGTGGTGGCTAGGGTTTTTAGTTGAATGGAGAAGATGATGTTGTTTATATAGGGTAGAGTCTTGGGTAGGTTAAGTTCAAGATTATTACGTATACGAACAAGATATTGACTCGGTCTCGTTTGTGAATTTAATTCGCTTAAATGCCTAGACAATTATTTCGCGAGTAATGTTTGTTGATTTAATTAAAACGAGTATTTGAACTACGTATTTATTATGTGTATATATATATATATATATTTCACGATTAGAAATTTACAAGGATAGGTGTCGGTTTACTAGTGTGCTATTACATACAATGCGTTATTTGGCGAATTTAGGTAATTAAACTTATTAACAAAATAAGAATAAGATATTATATTATTGTTAACGAATTAACGAATCGTTTTAAAAAAAAATATTATTCTATTATTCGAGAAACGCTGGGCGTTACAAATGTCATCCTGGGGAAACCCTAGATACATGATATGAAGGCAGTTCCTTCAACATATCATCAATGTGTGAAACTACCCACACCTTGGGGAGTTGTGAAGGTCAACATCGATCAACAAGAAGCTAAGGATTGCTACACGACATTAATGAAGGCCTCATCCCACCAAGCATAGCAATTACAGCAGAATGCACAGTGCCATCCTCAGAATGTTAAAGCACATCCTGATCAGGAGGTAAAAGCCATCTGCCTTGACGACAACAATAAGGATATCACTATGCAAATCGGTAAGAATATCCCACATGATATTGAACAATCACTAATATCTTTTCTTAAATGTAGGATGTCTACTTTTGCTTGGAAACATGAAGATATGACCGGCATATCAAAGGATGTCATTACTCACAAACTTGGGATTGATAAGAGTTTCAAGCCCATTCAGCAAAAAAGAAGGAAGTTTGCTACAGAATGAAATATCATCATCCAAGAAGAAGTAGACAGGCTGCTGAACTCTAAGATGATAAGGGAAGTAAAATTCCCCAGATGGCTGGCGAATGTTGTGGTAGTCCAAAAGAAAAATGGGAAATGGAGAGTGTGTGTGGACTACACAGACCTTAACAAGGCCTGTCCTAAACATCCATTCCCACTACCACACATAGATTCAATGGTGGATGCTACAGTAGGCCACGAGATGCTGACATTCATGGATGCATCCTTAGGATTCTGGTAGATGGGGGAAGTTCAGCTAACCACTTTGTTCGTAGGATTCTGGTAGATGGGGGAAGTTCAGTAAACATCATCCAGCTCAAGGCCCTCAAGAGGATGACCATCCCGGAATCAGAGATAGTTTCCGGGTCATCAGTTTTGGTGGGCTTCAGTGGAGAAACCAAGAGCATAGTGGGTGACATCAAGCTACCAGTATATGTAGAAAGGGTGAACTTTATCCAGAGATTTTGTGTGATAGATTCCCTATCCTGCTACAATGTCATCCTGGGGAGACCCAAGATACATGATATGAAGGCAGTTCCTTCAACATATCATCAATGTGTGAAACTACCCACACCTTGGGGAGTTGTGAAGGTCAACATCGATCAACAAGAAGCTAAGGATTGCTACACGACATCAATGAAGGCCTCATCCCACCAAGCATAGCAATTACAGCAGGATGCACAGTGCCATCCTCAGAATGTTAAAGCACATCCTGATCAGGATGTAAAAGCCATCTGCCTTGACGACAACAATAAGGATATCACTATGCAAATAGGTAAGAATATCCCACATGATATTGAACATTCACTAATATCTTTTCTTAAATGTAGGATGTCTACTTTTGCTTGGAAACATGAAGATATGACCGGCATATCAAAGGATGTCATTACTCACAAACTTGGGATTGATAAGAGTTTCAAGCCCATTCAGCAAAAAAGAAGGAAGTTTGCTCCAGAAAGAAATATCATCATCCAAGAAGAAGTAGACAGGCTGCTGAACTCTAAGATGATAAGGGAAGTAAAATTCCCAAGATGGCTGGTGAATGTTGTGGTAGTCCAAAATAAAAATGGGAAATGGAGAGTGTATGTGGACTACACAGACCTTAACAAGGCCTGTCCTAAAGATCCATTCCCACTACCACACATAGATTCAATGGTGGATGCTACAGTAGGCCACGAGATGCTGACATTCATGGATGCATCCTCAGGATTCGAACAGATACAAATGGAACTGGATGATCAGGAGGACACAACATTCATGACACCGTCAGATATATATTGTTATATAGCCATGCCATTTGGATTAAAAAATGCAGGTGCCACTTATCAGAGGCTGCTAGTGAACATGATGTTCAAAGAAAAGATTGGGGACACTATGGAGGTCTACATTTTAGAGTAGAATCCAAGAAAGCAAAAGATCATCTTCGGGATCTCAAAGAATCTTTTGACATCCTGAATGCTTACAACATGAAGTTAAACCCAGGAAAGTGTCATTTTGGAGTTGGAGCTGGGAAGTTTCTTGGATATTTGGTAACAAAAAGAGGGATAGAAGCCAGCCCTGAACAAATGAAGGCCATCCTTGATCTCAAATCCCCAAGAAATATTAAGGATGTGCAAATGCTGACTGGCAGGATAGCAGCCCTGAATAGATTCATATCAAAATCCTCAGAGAAATGTAAAGAGTTCTATGACATCCTGAAAAAGAATAACAAATTCGACTGGGGACAGAGGCATGAAAAAGCATTAAAGAAGCTCAAAGATTATCTTGCAGCAGCTCCATTGTTGATGAAACCTAAGGATGGAGAACCTCTCAAGCTATATCTTGCAGTTTCTGGGAATGCAATAAGGGTTGTATTGGTAAAGGACTTTGAAGGCAACAACATCCTGTCTATTATGTAAGTAAAACCCTCCTAGATGCTGAAACCAGGTATTCACATCTCGAAAAACTTATTTTAGCTTTAATAATGGCTTCTACTAAGTTAAGGCATTATTTTGAAACACATAAAATATATGTTCAAACTAACTATCCCATTAAAAATGTATTAAGAAAACCTGAAATGTCTGGAAGAATGGCAAAATGTTCAGTTAAATTAAGTGCCTTTGACTTAGAGTATGAGCCTAGAAATGCAATCAAGTCAAAGGCCCTAGCAAACTTTGTGGCTGATTTTAGTAGTGACATCCTGAGTGAAGTAGTGTTTGAAGTTCAACAACTAAATGAAAATTTAGAAAAATGGACTCTATACACAGATGGTACTTCGAAAGCAAGAGGCACAGGTCTAGGAATACTACTAATATCGCCACAAGGGGACAAGATACCCCATGCCATTAGATGTGCATTTCAAACAACCAATAATGAAGCTGAATATGAAGCTCTCATTGCTGGTTTACAACTTGCTAGAGATTTACATATTGTTAAAATTGAAGTCTTTGTTGATTCTTTGTTGATTACTAACCATTTCAATGGATCATATGATGTAAAAGGACAAAAGTTAGCCATTTATCTTGAAATCATTAAAAATTTAGCTACTTCTTTTATAGAATTATCACTAACACAGGTACCTAGGGAAGAAAATGCTGAAGCTGACGCCCTAGCAAATCTGGGATCCTCCTTTAATTTACCAGAAGGATCCAAGATTCCCATCATTCACATCTTGAAACCGGCGATTGAAGAGTGGCATCCTGAGGATGGCCAGGCACATCCTGAGGATAAAATAGACCATCCTGAGGATATCACTATTTTGGCCACTCAGAAACAAGACGACTCATCATGGATGACTCCCATAATCAAATATTTACAAGAAGATGTCATTCCCGATGAAGAAAATCCAAAGGCTTTCAGAATAAAGGTATCTAAATTTACAATTATAGACAATATTTTGTATAGAAAGTCCCTTGCAGGTCCATATTTGAGATGTCTCAACAAGGATGAAGCAAACGAAGTACTCAAAGACATCCAAGAAGGAGATTGTGGAAATCATACATGAGGAAGATCTCTCTACTCGAAGACTCTGAGGACGGGATACTATTGGCCTACTATGAAGAAGGATGCCATGTTGTATTCCCAAAAGTGTGATGCATGCCAAAGACATAGCAACATACTTCACCGGACTGCTAAACCACTACATCCTATTGTTTCACCATGGCCCTTCATGAAATGGGGAATGGACATAGTAGGAAAGCTACCCAAAGCTCCTGGAGGAAAGATATTCTGTTAGTGATGACAAATTACTTCTCGAAATGGATTGAAGCTGAAGCATTTTTGCAAGTTAGAGATAAAGAGCTGGTCTCATTCATCAAAGGAAACATCCTGACACGATTTGGAGTACCATCTGAAATCATTTGTGACAATGGTTCTCAATTCATTAGCAAAAGAACAACTGACTTTTGTGAGAGTTGGGGGATCAAGATAGTAACTTCAACACCAGTCCATCCTCAACCTAATGGACAAGCGGAATCCTCAAACAAAATCATCGTCAACAACTTGAAGAAGAAGCTTGGGGAAAAGAAAGGAAAATGGGCAGAAGAACTTCCATTTGCACTTTGGACTGATAGGACTACTTCGAAGAATGCTACTGGTCAGACACCTTTCTCTTTGGTCTTTGGAACAGAAGAAATGCTTCCAGCAGAGATGGTAATGCCTACAGCAAGGAAGCATCTTCAGGATTCAACTACTAATTCTGGAGCATTACTACAAGACTTGGAAAGTGTGGATGAACTCAGGGATGCCGCTAAATTAAAGATGGCAGTATATCAACAAAGGATTGCTAAAGCTTACAACAAGAACATCAGGATAAGAAGATTTCAAGTGGGAGACTTGGTATTGAGAAAAGCCTTCCAAAATACAACAAAACCAAGCAATGGTAAGCTAGCTCCCAAGTGGGAAGGTCCATACTTAATTGATTCTGAAGCAGGAAAAGGAGCATATTGGTTGTCAACAATGGAAGGAGAGATTCTACCAAGAGCTTGGAATGCTATACACTTGAAATACTACCATGTTTAAGGATGCATATGAGAAACCATGATCCGAATCACAGGTGGGATGAAGGTGAAGGCTGATAGAGATGAATCATCTCCATATGTAAGTACTTATCCTTGATATATTTCGATCGATTATATTTTCACTAAACATGGTCTAGAAATAGTCCATCTTGAGAATTTTGCAGTACCATCCTAAAGATTGAATGTTTAGAAGACTATGGGGCTGGCCACCCTCTCCTCCGTTAAGGTGTCCGACACCTTCCTAAGATTTAAAGGTTTTCACCTTTCACATTGGGTTAGCAACCCTCTCCTGGAGCGCACGACGCCCATGTATATTCTCAGGATTAGGGGTGTACAAAAAGCTCGCGGCTCGAGGCTCGAGGCTCGCTCGAAAAAAGCTCAAAAAAGCTCGGCTTGAAGAGGCTCGTTTTGTTTTTGAGCCGAGCTGAGCTGGCTCGTTTTGTAATCGAGCCGAGCTCGAGCCAGGGGTGTTCAGCTCGTGGCTCGGCTCGATGGCTCGACTCGTGGCTCGACTCGATGGCTCGACATATGGCTCGACTCAGGCTTGTGTATGTGTAATTAATATATAGATGAAATTAATATATTTTGGCTCCAAACCTAATTCTAAAATTCAAAATTTGAAAATCCCGCTCATACTACCTATCTACCCCATCTTTTCATAATAAATAAACCATAACTTAGAAAAAGAAAAAAATATATACATTAGGGGTGAGCAATAAACGGTTTCGAACCGTGAAAACCGTAAAACCGACCCGGAACCGCTAGAACCGAACCGAATTAATGTTATAGGTTCCGGTTCCGGTTCTCATATTTTGGCATAATCGGTTCCCGGTTCGGTTTCGGTTAGAACCGAAGGGTCCGGTTATGAACCGTTAGAACCGTTTTGAAATAAATTAAATATTTTATTATTAGTTTGAAATAGAATGTGTTGTTTCCTTCTTTATAGTTCTTAACACTTTTAAATTGTTTTACTTGGAAGGAATGTAGAGTATTGTCTTATGTGATGGTCAGCAGTCACCACATCTTGTTCTGACCCGTTTAATCTGTATAAAAAGAATGATTTGATCCAAACAAAACATATTTTGATACGTAAACTGCTATACTTTTAGTAACCATGGTTAACACAAACTGTTGATAATTTTTTTAAGAAAAATCATTGATTTTGTTTATTTTTTTATTTAATTGTTAATGTTAATTTTAGGATTTTATTGACAACCGGTTCCGGCCTAGAACCGTTTCATGAGAACCGTTTCACCCGGTTCTGGAACCGAACCGTTTAGTAATTATCGGTTCCGGTTCCGGTTCTCATATTTTGGAATAAACGGTTTGCGGTTCGGTCCGGTTCGATTCGGTTCGGTCCGGTTCTGAACCGTTGCACAGCCCTGATATACATGATTATGTGTAATTTTATTGTTTTTTATTTATTAAATATTTGTAAAAAAAATAAAAAAATAATAAAAAAAATATAACAAGCTGGCTCGAGCCAGCTCGAGCTCGGCTCGAACTTTTACGAACCGAGCTCGAGCTCGACTTTGCAGCTCGACCAGAAAAACGAGCCGAGCCGAGCTGGCTCGGTTTAAGTTCGAGCTCGAGCTGGGCCTGGCTCGGCTCAACTCGGCTCGTGTACAGCCCTACTCAGGATGGTGGAACCAGTCCATGTAAAAGTGGCTGACAATTTCATTATCTTTGAGATATACGACGGAGCTCTTAAGGTTTAGACATTTTTCAATGTCTCTAATGGTTAGACGTTTTTCAACGTCTCTTTGGGTCTTGTCACCAGTTATTACTAAGGGCCTTTTCGCCAGTTATTCCTAAGGGCCTTGTCGCCAGTTATTCTCAAGGTGATACATAATGGTTTTATCACCAAAATATAACAAAAGGGTTTTTTATCCCAGATTAAACCAAAGGCCTAAGTCGCCAGTATAATAAAATCTTCCTTTGCAGGATATTATCAAAACATAAGTCTTTCTTATGAAAGATTATAAGGTCTATTATGAAGATATCACACTGTGGACATCCTCAGAATGCAAGACCATCCCAAGGATGGAAAAGAAACTAGATGCATCCTCAAGATGCAACACTATCCCAAAGATGAAGAAGAAACCGGGGACATCCTCAGGATAATGAAGACCATCCTGATGATGAGAAGAACTTATAGGGAATATGACAAGATCAGAAGAATTATTCCACAGAGAAGATACAAAAGGTATTATTTCAGATTAATTCTTTACAACCTAAGTGCTTGTTAATCTTTGTAGAATACTAAAGGAAAAGAACACAGGAACAATAGCGTCAAAAGATTATTACCATATATTACTATGCATCATAAAGTCAAAATTTGATGTCAACCCCTGGCTTCATCCAAAACCAGGACCCATCCACCAGGGGTCAACATCTATGGTCCAAGGTCAACAAAAAAGATTTGGGGCTTCGTCTTGAAACCAAGATCCCTCCACCACAAACCTTATAATATCCTAAGTTATTACATACTAATAATTGTCTGAAATTGTTCTACCAAACACAACCATAAAGATCAAACAAAAAGTGGGCTCTAGCCTAGTCAACACATCCTTCATCGCCCACTGGAAGGTCCTTCACCACCTCAGCAACCTTGGCCTCCGTTGCCTTCACCTCTGCATCCTCAGGATCCTTAGCCACACCCTCAGGATGAGCAACAGAAACAGGCTCATAAACCACTTCTTTGCCACCTAGGCTCCTAATTTTTTCCTTTCAAGCCTCAACATCCCAAGAGTTCTGATTGAACCCTGGATCTTTGGCCTGGAGAGCCATCTTCACTCTGGCCTAGAATACGGCAACAAAAGCAGATTTGATAAGCATGTTCCTGTGATCCTCGGCCTCCTTCTGATAAACCAATAAGGCTTTAGCATGCTCAGCTTTCACTCTCTTCAGCTCAGTCTCAGTCTCTGCTAGTTTGGCCTTAAGAAATTTATCCTTCTGCTCAGAAATATTCTAAACATCTTCAAGCTTGGTTTGGGCTTTATGAAGCTCTTGAGCAACTGCATCCAGAGACTCTGAGAGATACTCATGGCCCTGACAAGAAAAGGAGAAGGTAAGTACTCTTAACCATTTTTCATTAACATAAATAATGTTCTCCTCAGGATGGGACCATACCTGGAGAGTGAATTCAGAGATCTTGTTGAGAATCTCATTACAGTTCAAACCCTCAAAAGGGTTGATCTCCTGAGCAACGACAGCAGCAGTACTCCCCTTCCTCTTCTTTGAAGCAGCAGCAACAACCCTAGTCTTACGGGGGTTGGAAAGGGGAGTAACCATCTTGGAGCTCGAAGGAGTGGGAGAGGACATTTTGGTAGCCATTTCATCAATATCATCCAGATCAAAAGAAGCAGGTTTCTTAGCTGAGGCTAAGAAAATAGCAGTGTTAATAAATAAATAGAAAGATAAGACATCCTCAGGATGTAAACTAACATATATACCAGACATCTTGGAGGTTTTGCTGCTGGTATCACTTTCTCCACTAAGAAGGTCCTTACTAACTCAGGTAACTTGTATACAGTTGAACACTGGAGAAACGCGTCATTCACAGGAGTAGCAAACTTGGCAGAGGAAACACCTGTTGAACAAAAATATCTCAGGATGTTAGCAGTTTTGGGATGTAACTAAATTTTTTTTCAAAAAACATTAAAAATAATTTTACCACTTTTTAACCAATAAAGAGGAATCTTATCCCCAAAAGGAATAGAACTCCTCTTAACAAAAAAGAATTTTGTTTTCCAATCTTTCTCATATTTGACCACATTAAACAGAAAGGGTGGTTCCTTTTCTATAACTTGAAAGACAACGGTGGGAACCATGTGTCCTCAGTTTATAGATGTGAGCGAGGTCACCCACTTCAAGATGGGCACCATGATCTTCAACAAGCCTACTGCATACCATCAGAATCTTCCAGAGTTCAGGCATGGCTTAGGAATAAGCCATCCCAATAATATCAAAGAAATCTTTAATAAAATTGGGAAAAGGATACCTCAACCCTGGAGAGAATGGTAAATACAGGAAGCAGACCCATGTAGGAGAGACAAAGTCGGATCATGCATGAGAATCGTAAGGACGAAACTCAGGAGAGCTTGGGAAGACTCTTGAGCTTTTTAAAGCTCGAATCTCCTTGTCATCAAAAGAACAGATCTCCTGTTTAGGATGACTCAAGAGGTTTTGGGGAATGAAGTCACCGGAAGCTTCTACACTCCCCGAAGCTCTTTTGGATCTCTTTGCCATCTTCAGAATATTACTAATATTTTTGCAAGAATAAGGAAGAAAGTGGAAGAAAGATGAGAGAAAATTACCTTCTCAAAAATCAAATGTGATTATAAATGAGTAAATTAAGCCCTAGATATAGAGGATAGAGGCTGACGTTTTGTAACGGTCATCACATAATTACCGCCTAAAAAATAGTCGTTGTCATCCTGACAAGACATCCCATCAGTCATCGAGTGAAGACATTCAGATTAAAAAATATTTTTACCTAGATGTTGTGGGTGAAAATCCTCAGGATGATTTTACCTCACATCCCTAATGTGCCATCCCAAGGATGCTGAAGGACTTGACTAACTTCAGGATGTGACAATATTTCAGCATGTGCACATCCTGAATATGAACTAACGAGTTGATTTTCCTATGTATGATTGCAGGTACATGCTTGATAACGTCTATATTATCACCCTCCATTGATGAAGTCAAGGATAAAAGTACAATTCGAGGTCAAAATGGAAGATATAGTCAAAACTATAACCGATACACATTTAATATCGGCGATAAACAAGGAAACAGCTGGATCATTGACTAACTAAGGACAAACTGTTAACCAACGACTACTTTTTGTTGAAGAACTCTAACGTTCACCTGGAGCAGCTGTTACACAACATTGAAGAACCTTAACTACTTATGGAATGGAATCCCTCCTTACAAAAAAAGAATTTTGATTTCCAGGGCCTATCAGATCTCACAACGTTATGTAGCAAAGGAGGTTCTTTATTAATAAGTTGAAGAACACAACGTTATGGCAGGTCACCAACTTGAAGATTAATGCCATGAGTCTGAATGATCTTATCACAAACTATTAAGATTCTCCATATCTCAGGCATGGCCTGGGCAAAAGCCTGAGAACACAACGTTATGTAGCAGAGGAGGTTCTTTATTAATAAGTTGAAGAACACAACGTTATGGCAGGTCACCAACTTGAAGATTAATGCCATGAGTCTGAATGATCTTATCACAAACTATTAAGATCCTCCAGATCTCAGGCATGGCCTGGGCAAAAGCCATCCCTGTCGCATCAAAGAATTTTTTGATGAAATCTGGGAATGGATAATTGAGGCCAAGCTGGAATGGTAAAAAGAAAAGGCAAACCCAAACAAAAGAGGCAAAGTCAAACTTTGCATTTAGGTCAAAGGGCCTAAAAATGGCAGAATCAGGAAAAGCCCCTGATTTCATAAGGGCTTGAATATCTTTATCATAAAAAGTACATATTTCTTGATCAGGATCTTTGATCAAGTTTTGGGCTGTGAAATCCTTAGGGATTCCAACGCTTCCAAGAGCCCTTGTTAATTTCTTGCTCATTCTAAAAAACTAATTTAGAAGACTTCTTTTTGCAGGAATAAGAAAAAGAAGACGAGAAAGAAGCAAAAGCAGTTGCCTTTTCAAATAATCCTAGTTGATTATAAAGGAGGAAGGGAAAGCCTAGATATAGGCAGCAATATATGATGAGGCATAACGGTTATCACGAAAAGTTAGCCTAAAAATAGCCGTTAGATCTCGAAACATGGAGAGATGGGCCCATCGATTGAGAACAATATTTTTACCATTAAGATAATGGTAACATGTTTTTGGGGATAATTGTTGTGGGTGAAAATCCTCAGGATGATTTTACCTCACATGCCTAATGTGCCATCCCCAGGATGCTGAAGGACTTGACTAACTTCAGGATGTGATAATATATCAGCATGTGCACATCCTGAAAATGAACTAACGAGTTGATTTTCCTATGTATGATTGCAGGTACAAATAAGTTATAATATGGATTTACATGCTTGATAACGTCTATATTATCACCCTCAATTGAAGAAGTTAAGGATAGAAGTACAACTCATGGTCAAAATGGAAGATATAGTCAAAACTATAACTGATACACATTTAATATCGGCGATAAACAAGGAAACAGCTGGATCATTGACTAACTAAGGACAAACCGTTAACCAATGACTACTTTCTGTTGAAGAACTCTAAGGTTCACCTGGAGCAGATGTTACACAACATTGAAGAACCTTAACTACTTAGCGGATCTCACGGGATTCTTTAGTTAATCTCATGTACTATATAAGTGGGGGTATTGGACGAGTATAGGACATATACATACACATTGCTCACACTATAGCTATACACATACACTTAGCTGATCACAAAACACTTGCACAATCATTGTAATCATAGTACACTTGTCCACATACTCATCCAAAGTTGTATCTTTTTACCATTTTAATATTAACAAACAAGGCAGGGGCCTAGACTCCTCCCGAGGTTTTATGTCGGTGATCTACAACTGATCAAGGGCTTTCCTCGTAGATCGTGTGTTGTTCTTCGTGTTTATTACATTTTGTTCATTCTTAGCAGTTCCATCCTGAGGATATAACTATCCATCCCGAAACTAACCTAAGCCATCCTGATCATAGTTGTTATATTTTTGCTTATTGAACATCTTGATACACTGTCTTAAGAATATTATTGATTTACACACATATTTCTACACATTTAGCACTCTACCTCACATAAACTAATTTGGAATACAAAGTTATTTTTACTAAATAATTTTTGACCAAAACACTAGATATTTACGGTAACATATTTTTGGGGACAATTGTTGTGGGTGAAAATCCTCAGGATGATTTTACCATACATCCCTAATATACCATCCTCGGGATGCTGAAGGACTTTGCTGACTTCAAGATGTAACTGTAATTCAGCATGTGCACATCCTGAGAATGAACTAACGAATTAGCTTTTCTTATATGATTGCACGTACAACTAAGTTATGATATGGAACTTTATGATAAGGCAACGTCTATATTATAACTCTCAAGTGAAGAAATCAGTGATAGAAGTGTAACTCGTGGTCTATGATTGAAGATGGAGTCAAACATGTAACTGATACATTTTTAATATCGGCGATAAACAAGGAAACGGCTGAATCATTGACTGACCAAGAAGAAACAGTCAACCAACGACTAGTTTCTATTGAAAGACCTCCAACGTTCACCTGAAGAAGCTGTTACACAACATTGAAGACTTTAACTACTTAGCGGATTTTGTGGGATCCTTTAGTTATTCTCATGTATTATATATATGGGAGTATGGGACGAGTATAGGACACTTACATACACTTTGCTTACTATATAGCTGCACACAAACACTTAGACACATACACAATCGTTGTAACCTCAGTACACTCGTCCACATACTCATCCAAACTTGTACTTTTTTACCAAATTAATATTAACAAACAAGGCAGGGGCCTAGTCTCCTCCCGAGGTCTTATGCCAGCGATCTACTATTGATCAAGGGCTTTCCTCGTATATCGAGTGTTGTTCTTTGTATTTTACTTACTCATTCGTTCATTACAAACAGTTCCATCCCGAGGATATAACTGTCCATCCCAAAGCAAACCTAAGCCATCCCGAGCATAATTGTCACTAATTTACTCTTTTTTGCATCCTGATTAAACCTTTTCAGAATATAACTGGTTTTAATAGCAAATTCACATTCTTAGCACACTACCTCACAATTTCTAATTTGGAATACAAGATTATTTTTACTAGATAGGTTTTTTACCAAAACAATCTTTACCACTTATTAGCCAAGACATAGGGATATCATCCCCAAAAGGAATGGAATCCCTCTTCACAAAAAAGTACTTTGATTTCCAAGACCTGTTAGACTTAATAGCATTATGCAGGAAATGAGGATCTTTATAAGCTGAAGAACATAACGGTTGGAACCATGAGTTTTCAACTTATACAGGTAAGACAGGTCATCAATCTAAAGATTGATACCATGATTCTCGATGATCTTACTACAGACCATCAGGATCTTCCAGATCTCAGGCATAGCCTGGGCATAGGCCATCCCAGTTATATCAAAGAACGCTTTGATGAACAGGGGGGATGGATATCATAAACCCAGGTGGAAAGGCAGGTACAGGAAACAGACCCATATAAAGGAAGCAAGATTAGACTTCGCATTCTGGTCATATGGCCGGAACACAGCTGATTCAGGGAAGGCCCCTGAGTTTTTCAAAAGAAAGGATATCTTTGTCTATGAGCGTACATACTTAGTTTGTAGGATCTTGTAACAGGTTTTGTTGTATAAAGTCCTTATGGACTCCTATACTTCCTGCAGCCCTTGTTGATTTGTTACACATCCTGAGAATTTGTTGTACAAAAAGTTCAAAGATTAGTAAAAACAGAGAAAAGCATAAAAGAAAGAAGAAATAACCTTTTTGATAATCCTGTTGTGATTATAAAGGAAGGATTGAAGTCTAGATATAGACGATGAAAGGTGATAAGTTGTAACGGTCATCCCTAAATAATCGACTAAAATATAGCTGTTGATATCCTGTCAAATGTCTAATCATCCTTAGAAGACAAGCATCAGAATTAAAAATTTATGTGAGCGTTGGATTTTAGCTAAAACAGGATTATACGATCATACAAGTCACAAATCTAGGTGCGGAAACCCTAGATCTGAACAAATTGATAAAACACGAATCACGACACAATCAAGATCATTTTCAATAACATTTCATAGATTAACTTTCATTCAAAATGCATTTACAAAGAGTTTATGTTAATCTAGATCACACAGACAATCTCTCAAAAACACCTACAAACCTGATCTGAACCTGGACACAAATGACAACACTCTTACATTATCAAAAACTCAAAATCTATATATAGGCACTGCACATTCGCCCCTTTCTTCTGGTCGAATGTGAGCATTTTCCACATTCGCCCACATTGAGTGGTCGAATGTGTCTTCTTGTCCAGTCCAAAACTTCCTTCGTCCACATCAGAACTACCTTCGCCCCTTTCTATTCTTCCTTCGCCCATCCATATCTATCTTCGCCCAGTCTAATACACCTTCGGCCATCACTAACATATGTTAAACAAGTATATCCAATCCTTAGTCGCAAAATGCATCAACAAACTCCCCCTCGACTATTGATTGGATAGTTTTCTCTGATAGTCCATTGTCTTGTTCATCAGTTTGATTCTGAGCTGCTTCTTCTGCTCAGAAGTCATTGGCGGCTCGAATGTCTTCTTCACAGGCTTTGACACATTAGCGATCTTCACAGTCTTGCCAAGTTTACCCTCCAAGTTGCTTCCTGCATTTATATCATATGCAAAACAAACTCCCACAACTTGAGTATACTTTCTCGCTTGAGCAAAGTCATTGGGTTCATAGTAAATCGGATTGTAGAACAACATGATGATGTCTTCGAATGTACAATTGATCAGCCACATAGGATCAAATACATGAACATGCTTGTATTTATCCTTTCCATCCCTCAACACGATCACTGCTTCTGCCTTCCTCCAATCGTAATACCAAAAGATGAAATCAGCACTGAAATGCTGTGGCATTGGCATCAACGGTATCTTTCTCATCACATTAGGTGCTTTATATATCAAAGTAACACGCTTCATATTGGTTTGAGGATCAATATCCCTATGCACTTTTCTACGAGGATATTGAGGCTTGAACCTGTTCCATCTTGTACGACTTTCCCAAACCAATTTGTCTGCGCACCAACCGACATGCGATCCATTTACCTCGGCACCTGACATTGGGAATCTGCATAAATCTCTCACCGCCCAGTATGGTAGAGTAAGCAAATCACAGAATCTGTTGAAATACAGAATTCCGGTTTCCCATTTTGCAGCAATACACTTCAGTCTGCCTAAGTAAGTCCACCCGAGAGCTCTGCCTTTGAACTTGGCATTATGAAATCGATAAAAGTTACCTTGAGCTTCAGGCTTAGGTCGGTTCTCATCCATTTCCTTCAACTTCTTCATATAATTCTTCAACTCATCAGACTGGTTAGAAGAATCTTTCTTTTCAGTACCAAACACTTTCTCAACAAACTCTTCGCTTCTTTTCTTTGCTTTCTGTTTCGCTCACTTATTTGGTATCTCAGTGAAGTCAGGAAATACTTCATTCTCATCTTCTTGTCTGAAATACTGGGGAAACTCTTCATGAGTAATATCTTCAATTTCAACTTCATTGTTTTCTGGAGTATGCACATCATCTGAATGACTACCCATATCCTTTTCAGGAATATCAGGAATCGATTCATCCATCATAAACTCCTCAAACGTCTTTCCTACCCTCTGTGCGAGACCATCTAGTATTTCTTTCGCCACAGATGCAGGTAATTCCCCTTCTTCAAGATCTGGATCTTCATATTCCAACTCATATCTCAAATCATCAGTCTGGAATATTTCAGCGAAGCATCCTGTGAACTCAATGGTCCACTCTCTCTTTTCCAACATATTCTTATATAACTGTTTAGCATCTTCAGACAGAGATCTCACCTTCTCGTTCCAGAAAATACTTTCATCTGAATCTACATTCCCACCTTTCTTCTTGGAACTCGATTCTCCAGTATCTTTCTTCTTCTGTGGTGTTCTCTTCTCATAACTAAATCTAGAAGTATCATCTCCTCCATCATGATCACTTCCACTGCTAAACTCATCACCTTGCTTTTTCCCTGTACCTTCAGCATCATCATCATCATCATCATTGTTGTCATCATCATCATTGTCATCATCGCTTTTATCCGATCCATCATCATCTTCATCATCATCATCCTCTTTCTCAGAATCAGAATACTCATAATCAACTTTCTGTTCATCTTCTTCTTCATCTTCTTCACCCTCTTTCAACTGGGGTGCTCTGCTATACAGCTCTTCAATCAAACCACAAAGACGTTTATTTTCCTTCTTCAATTCTTTGTTATCAGCCTTAATCAGTTTGATTTTGCTCTTGTTTCTTTCACATTTTCTTTCAAGCTTCTCGTTCTTTGCTTCAATCAGTTTAATCTTATCATTTATATCATCCTGATTAGATTTCGAAGCAACTACAATCTGGAGCATCTTCTCCTCATTCTGCTTGAACTTAGTAATTTCAGCTTGTTGAGCAACCAGCATCTTCATCATGTCCTCCATCTTCCTATTAACCTGTTTCATGACATCGTCATCCACAGTCACTTTCTTTGATTTAGATCTGGATGGCTCAACTTCAACAACTTTCTCCTTTTGAGGCTTCCTAAACATATCGAGCACTTTATCCATATCGATATTGAACTGATCGATTGGTAAAGTCTCTGCCTCTTTTGCTTTCTTCTGCTTCTTGGCAACTGGTGAAGATAGCTTAGAAGGTGTACCAGCATCAGGTAATCTCTTTCCCTTCAACAACTGAGCCAACTCTTTCTCTCTCAGTTCTTTTACGCTTGATTTCTTTGCCATAGTCTTTTGTTTCTTTGTCTTCTTTGGCAAATTCACAACTACAGTATCTCCAACACTCAGCTCAGCTAGGTCAACACCTAAACCTTCATCTTCAACCGATTTCTTTCTCCTCTCAGCTTCTTCTATCGACTGATTCAAGGATTCAGACTCACCAACCATAGTGGCCTTACGTTTGGTGGTCCTCACGTTCTCGTCATCAGAATCCCACTGCTCATCAACCTCAGTCTCTTCCGAATCTACAGACTCTTCATCCACCAAACCCGATCCTTTCTTTGCCGTCGATTTCTTTCTAGCTACCTGTTGCTTAGTGCTTCCCTGTTCCACAGCCTTTCCTTTGCCCTTCCCTCTGGCTCCAGGATTGACTACTTGACGTTTCCGCTTAGTGCTTGAATCAACATACACTAAGGGATCATCGTTATCTGAGTCACTCTCATCATGTCTAGCTTTGTTCTTGCCAGGATCAATGTAATCCGGACGAGCCAAAGCGCCAAATAATCTCCTGTTAGGTGGCTTCTCACTGTCAGGCACACCTTTATAACCTTTCATCCTCATCAAGGTTCTAATATTCATGTGATCTTGACCTAGGATCATAGTCGGATCCTTTTTCAACATTGGATACTTGTAGTCAAAGATCATCATTAGAAACCTAGGATACAACATGAATTTCTTATTCTTCATTCCCTTTAGCATCTCCAGCATGTGATCAAGAATCATCCCAGAAACATTAAATGGTTTGTTGAGTGTCAACGCAACCATTAATGAACTCAAACTCCTTCTCATCACGTCATAACCACCACTCACACATCCAAAGACATGAATCAGAACATGTGCAAAATACTTGTACTGCACTCCCAGCTTCCCCTTATACATAGATCCGTCAGTGATTGGACCTTTGTATTTCATCCTTAAGAAGCACGCCTTCTGTTCTGTCCACGATAACTCCCTGGGATCCTCACTGTCTTCGAACTTAATCTGTAACGCCTCCCGAATGTCAGCTTCAGTCAAGAACATCTCCATCTCCTGAATCTTGCTCTTGATGATCGTCTGATTCTCCCAGTAATCATACTTAGCATTCTGGTAAAAATCTTCTATGATGTCTTTGTATATGATGGTTGGTGTGGCTAGAGCATGTACAATCCTGCTCCTCTTCAGAAATTCTATAATCCCAGTAAACTTTGTGTTCTTCTCAACGTCTGATTCTCCCAGTAATCATACTTAGCATTCTGGTGATTCAATATTCTCGGGTTGTTCAGCCATCTGCACATGAAAATCAATAAAACGCGTCAAAATACAAAAACGACAAAAATATAAAATTCTGGTCAAAAACTAATCTGCACATTCGCCCCTTTTGAAATGGCCGAATGTGAGATTTTATGGTCGGAGGTAGAAAATTATGGTCGGAAGTGAAAAATTTCTAATTAAAAATCACATTCGTCCACATTGTTCCACCTTCGTCCACCTGATTCCACCTTCGCCCGGTTTTATCAACCGAATGTGGAAAAGGTTTTCCCCCAAAATTTAAAATTTTGCCTTTGTTTGTTTTATCCTATAATTTTGATTCTAATGTATGCTAACAAGGCCGACTAACATTCGTTTATAAGCAATTTTGTCAATTAATCAGTTTACATAGGTTTTAAAGTGGAATTAGGGTTCTATGTGTTCAATCAATCAAAACAAACATCTAGACATGTTATAATCCTAATTCCTTCCACATTTTCCCCCTAAAACCTATGAAAAATGATCGGCTATCAATAACAAGCATCAACAATCATTAAAAAACCCCTAAAACAGAAACCCTAGGTCGTGTTCTTTAAACAATGAATTCTGATCTATTTTGATGTCCATTACCTGCAAAATTAGGCTTAAAATGATGAGCAATGATCAGGGAACAAATCAAGGGAACATAAAATGCACGAGCAACAAGGTCTGGTTATGATGAATGTTTAAAAAAAATTTCAGAATGAGAACTCGAAGGTGAAAAGGGTATTTATAGAAGTCCACTTTCGACCGGTTGAGGTGGACGAATGTGGGTTAAAACCACATTCGCCCCAATTTAATGACACGAATGTAGAAACAGTCCACCTTCGCCCCTTTTGAAGACCCGAAGGTGAAACTTTATACCCGGAAGTGGAATTTTCACCCGGAAGTGTAAATATCCATATTCGCCCTTTTTCACAACGGTCGAAGGTGATGATTTTTCCACATTCGACCCATTTAAGGGGCGAATGTGAAATGGAAAAATCTGAAAATTTCGCCAAATCACGAATTCGAATCCCGTTCAACAATTTTCAATCCGTTACACTTCCAGAACTCAAATTTTCACATTTTGAATGTTACAAAGTCCAGATGGTGTTATCAAATCTCAGAAATTGACCATCAAGCATCCCCGGATATCAAAAATAAAGCAGAAATGCAAATCTTTTGGATTTTCTGAAATTTTTATCAAAACACACCTAAAATCTTTTTGGATTTTGTAACTTTTTGACAATAAAAGTAAAATGCGACAAAGTAAAATGCATCAAAGTAAATGAAAGCAGTAAACATTTTGTGATTTCCGGTAAGAGGATCATATCAGTTTTCTGAGAAATCTGAACACAGCGTTGATCTGTTTCAATATTATCATTAGAAACAATATGTGACACGGCAATTGCTGATATTGTTGTCCACATAAACTCACATGCAGACAATTACGCAATGCTTTAAAATGATACGAATTAGATGTATTATACTAACACATTGTGGTTCCCACACACACGACATACTCCCGTATCAAGAAGTAATTTGCACAAAGACTCATTGTAAAGCGTGATTATGCTTTCGTCGTCTGTAATTGTACAAGATATAATGCATAGAGGTATACAGGTCAGCAAATTAATGCAGCAAAGTAACATATGCATCATACCAGGTTGAGGACTGATATTAATCATGATTTGCATCAATGATCAATACGATATTATAGATAATCTTTGATCATCATATAACATGGAAAGTTCCTCAATTCGGTAACTTTAGGTTTTGGCATAAAGCTCTTTTATAAAGACATCCTGTCTGATCTAGGTCCGTAATGACTTACAGCAGAAGATCAGATAGGCTATCCCCAGACAACTAATAACATAACGACCCTAAACCTCCGAGTTTTGTACAAACACCCTATCAAACGAAATTACGGTACTAAGACCATATGCCCATGAGGTGTTCATCCACAAACGCGTAGTTTGTTATGTTTGTATCACTAATGCACGCAATATATAGTCTACGAAGCCTATCAGCATATCACATGTAATCAACATACATCTCATTAAAACTATACAATTCTTTAGCCTGTGTCAGATCCCCACTGATGTACTATCATTTCCTCTTTTTATCCAGGAAATCATTTTGGGTTTTTCTAATTTTTAGGTATTTTGAAAATTTTTCAATGTTTTTGGTTTTTCTGATAAAATGACTCCCCCTAAAATAAAGAACATATTTTTGGGTTTTTAATTTTTCTGAAAACAAAAAAAAACAAAAATTTGAAAGAAACAATCCACTTGAAAGCATCAACTTCTTTGAGAATTAAACAACCCCCTCGAAAGCATCAACTTCTTTGAGGATTATGATAGTAAAGAGAAATTCCCAATTAGCAAAGAGAAATTCCCAATTAGCAAAAATTTAAAACTAAAACTAAAAACGAAAAATGATAAACCGAGGAGCCGATTAGTCCTGTTTTTCCTTTATATTGTTTACTTTCAAAAGATATTCAAAGCGGGATCTGTCAAAAGCTTTTGTAAACAAATCTGCACGTTGGTAGTCAGTATGAATTTTGACCATGTCAATCAATTCCTTAGCATAACAATCACGGATAAAATAATATTTAATCCGGATATGTTTAGCTTTAGAATGATTTTCAGTATTTTTAGTTAATGCAATTGCGGCTTCGTTGTCACAGTGTATAGGGGTTTTAAGAAACTGCAAACCGTAATCGACCATCTGTTGTTGGATCCAGAGCACTTGCGAATAGCAACTCGAGGCTGAAATGTACTCGGCTTCACATGTAGACAGTGCGACGGAAGTTTGTTTCTTGCATTGCCAGGTAATTAACCTGCTCCCTAAAAACTGGCAACCGGCTGTTGTTGATTTGTTGTCTTTGTCACAGCCGCCCCAATCAGCATCACTAAAAGCAATAAAATCAAAATCATCATCATTAGGGTACCAAAGTCCTTTTGATGGACAACCCTTCAGATATCGAAGGATACGCTTGACCGCCGTCAGATGACTTTGTTTCGGCTTCGATTGATAGCGAGCACAGAGACACGTTGCATACATAATATCTGGTCGAGACGCTGTCAAATACATCAGAGATCCGATGATTGCTCTGTATGTAAATGGGTCTGTCAGCTCCCCCTTAGCGTCCACTCCAATCCCGTGATTGGGTTGAATCGGGGTATCCATCGGCTTAGAGTCCTCCATCTGGAATCGGCTCAAGATGTCGGCTACGTATTTCGTCTGGTGAATGAAGATCCCGTCGGGTCTTTGATCCACCTGTAAGCCGAGGAAAAACTGCATTTCTCCCATAGCGCTCATTTCGAACTTCTCCTGCATAACAGTTTCAAATTCCCTGCACAAGAGTTCGTTAGTTGAACCAAATATAATATCATCAACGTAAATCTGTACTAGAAGCAAGTCATCTCCCGTCTTCTTCGTAAAGAGGGTGCAATCGACGAGGCCGCGCTTGAATCCTTTGGAGATGAGGTATGTACTTAGCTCCTCGTACCACTGTCTTGGAGCCTGGTGCAAGCCATATAAAGCTTTGTTCAGCACGTAGACCTTGTCCCGGTGGATTGGGTCCTCAAAGCCTGGTGGTTGCCCGACATAAACCTCCTCCTTGACTTTACCGTACAAAAATGCGCTCTTGACGTCCATTTGATAGACTTTGAATTTCTTATACGAAGCAAACGCAAGGAACATCCGAATAGCTTCGATTCGTGCTACTGGTGCATAGATTTCGTTATAATCAATTCCTTCGATTTGATGGAAACCCTGCACAACCAATCTGGCTTTGTTCCTTACAATAACTCCACGGTCATCCTTTTTGCACTTAAACACCCACTTAGTGCCTATTTTCTTTCTTCCCGGCGGCAAATCTGTGAGCGTCCAGACTCCCAATTTCTGGAATTGCAATAACTCCTCCTGCATTGCCTCAACCCAGGCATCTTCATTCAAAGCGTCTTTGTATGTCCTTGGCTCTACCTGCGACACATAACATGCAAACGACCAATCATTTTGGCTACCAGATTTCTGAATTTTGGCATACAATGCTAAAGCACCAAAACTCTCTGGCGAATTAACGCTTTTAAGCTGCCCTCTGGTCATCACTCCACTACCAGGATCACCAATAACTTGCTCCAGCGGATGAATACGATGAATCCGAGATTCCGGATTAACAGGTACAATCACTCCCGTCTGAGCAGTTAAGTTCTCTACAGCATCCTGATCATGACCCGTGTTAGATGATGAAGCAACATCTGGATTAGGAGTTGGGTTCACAGTTTGCTCTTCTAAGTCTTCTGCATGTTCAAGAACAGCTTCTTCAAATTGTTCATCTTCAGATTCTGAAGTGTCTAATGAAGTTGAAGCTTCTTGAAACAACTCTTCTTCTTGTGTAGGAGCACTGGTATCATTAGAAGCTGGTGGGGGGTTTACGGTGATTGGACGCATCAATGGTGAAGTTGCCGCATTTTCACACTCGTAAAGTAATCTGATAACAGCTTCTTCAACCAAGCTATCTAGGTTGAATGATTCAAAGAAATCTTTGTAATCAAACATCCAATCAGGGCCCGTGCCTTGCAAATTTTGTGTGTATCGTTGAACTTCCACATTAGCCCAATCCTCCACTTGACGAGTTCTCTTGTTGAATACCCGTTTGAGCGGGGTTGCATATCCAACAAAATATCCCTCCTCAGCTTTAGGACTAAACTTCTCGCTTGGATTCAACATCGTACATGGCGCCCCAAATGGTTCTAGATACTCTAAATTGGGCTTTCGTCGGTGTAACAGCTCATAAGATGTTTTTCCAAACTTCTTCACTGTCAAAACCCGATTTAATGTGTAGTTTGCTGCATAAATCGCCTCATTCCAGAACATTACTGGAAGATTTGAGTCAGCGAGCATTGTTCTAGCAGCCTCAATCAGAGTCCTATTCTTTCTTTCAGCAACACCGTTCTGTTGCGGGGTATACGGAGCTGAATATTCATGATGTATCCCTTTACTTTCACAAAGTTCATCCATCTTTGCATTTTTGAACTCCGTCCCGTTGTCACTCCTGATCCTTTTTATCTTCAAGTTGTGGATATTCGCCAGTCGAGTGAACAGAACTTGTAAGTTGGTAAAGGTGTCGCTTTTGTTCTTCAAACACATCACCCATGAGAATCGGGAATAGTCATCAGTGACGACTAAACAATAAAGCTCTCCAAGATGACTTTTGCGTTTGACCGGTCCAAATAGGTCCATGTGCAATCGCTCAAGCGGCATCTCAACAGAGTTAACCTTCTTC
Source organism: Ambrosia trifida (assembly GCA_028751855.1). Classification (NCBI taxonomy): domain Eukaryota; kingdom Viridiplantae; phylum Streptophyta; class Magnoliopsida; order Asterales; family Asteraceae; genus Ambrosia; species Ambrosia trifida. Next base: position 145,438,856 of record CM054122.1, on the reverse strand, counting down.
ACTTTATGGGACTGTTTGTGTTGTTTTCCTTTCATACAGCTTACACACTTGTCGTTCAGATGGAAATGTTTCACGTTTACTCCATCGACAAGTCCATTTCTCACTAACTGATTCATTTTCCTCAGATGAATGTGCCCCATCCTGCGGTGCCACATTATCGATTCTTTTTCGGTCGCCTTGGATAGAAAGCATGTTATCTGCCCCTGTGATGTCATCGCCTTGGACATATCAAGAATATAAAGATTGTTGACTCGAGGTGCCATCAACATAACCCACTCCTTTGGAATCTTGAAGCCCGGTTTGAGAATATAGCAGGATTTGTCATCAAAATGCACAGAAAATTGTTTATCGCATATTTGACTGACACTCAACAGATTATAGTCTATCTGCTTGACATATGAAATCCGCTCGAAAGTCACAATCCCGTTACTCACGCTTCCTTCCATCGTTATATATCCTCCTTTATTACCCGCGAACGCAACATATCCTCCATTAATATTCTTCACATCAAACAGCAACGCCAAATCCCCCGTCATGTGGCCTGAAGCTCCACTATCAACAATCCAGAGACTGCTAATAGGGCCAACTGAAGCTCCCTGCACACAAAAAGTAAACATTTAGTTCTTTCGGGGGACCCAAGCCTGAGTCTTGGGCCTTTGAACATTTGATTTCAAAGAAACATCCTCAATGACTTTCTCAACAGCTTTTTGTTTTGAATCAACCGTTTTCTGATTTTTCAAAACAGTGTCATTTTTCTCACTCACCTTTGAAGTAGAAGCTCCTGGAGTACCATTAGGTGTCCAAGATTGGTCAGACCTTTTGAGAATACGAATTTGAGATTTTGGTTTCTCAATAGGTTTCTGAACATTGTTACTAAAAGTAACTTTCTTAGCAACCTTATCTGAATTAACAGACTTAGGTCCAACATTTGACTTGACAATTGGTTTTTGTGGAACCTTTTGTCTATCAACTGTTGTGTTCACCACAGGTTTTCTCCAAGATTGTTCCATTGCAATCCGATTCCTTCGATCATATTGAAATGGACGGTTGTTCCTCATTTGAAAATTGTTTTGATTAAAAAATTGTTGTTGTTGAGGAACAGTCCGTCTATGTGGTGGTACATAATGATCAATCGGCTTTCTCATGGAATTCTTAACCTCAACCTCATGTCTTTTGTGCCTTACATATGGACACTGAGCAAGTAAATGCCCGCGTTCTCCACATTTAAAGCATTTTCTATATTCCTCAAACACATAATGAGCATTTGGTGAAGCAAATGATCTGACAGGAAATTGATCATTATACTGTTGATTTCTTAAACTCTCAGGAAGTGGTCCTTTCGAGTAAGAAGGTTCATGAAAACCATTTGCTTTATCATTTGGTCGAATAAACTCAGTGACATGGATTTTTGCTTCTTGAGGAACTTCTGAAAACAATTTCTTTAAGATTTCTGGTGGAATTTCATTGGTTCTTTCATGTTTTGGAAACCATATCGTGCTTTCTTGCCAGATTTTATCAAGTTTAGAATAGTTAACATTTTTGATCGGAAATTCCTCATCAGAAATGATTTTATCGGATCCTTCCATCCGATAAAACACTTTAACCGGTTTGTCACTTGATTCATTCAGCTCATTCTTTTTGACCTCATTCTTAACAACATTATCTTTCTTAACATCAACCTTTTCAGACTTTTTATCACGATTAGCATTTGCCATCGGATGAACATGATCAGATGGTGACACTGGTTCAGTAGTAATGATGTGATTTTCTTTTGGAATCTCACATTCATTAACATATTGATCACTACCAGTATCATCATTTTCTGAGTCTGAACTATCACTCTCAGCATAAACACCCTCATTGTTCAAGCCCAAAATCGGTCTCACATCGGAATATGGATCACCAATACTCGAGGTATTAGATTCCTTTTCCGATGACGAGTCTGATTTTACCGAACTCTCCGGTATAACTTGGTGATAGTTATGGTTTTCAAAAAGAACCGGAGATGGTACAGACTTGTAATTGGTGGTGTTATCATCAATGATATGATCTACGACATAAGCAACATTCTTATAACTTTCCAGCTTTTTGTTCACCTTTTCAGCAAAGCATTTTATGGCTGCCATTTCCAACTTGGTGTTTTCAATTTCATTGATATAGTTGTTTATGGCCAATTGTTTCAATGACAAAGTGTTTTTCAAGTCGGAAATGTCCTTTTTATAGCCATCTAATACTTTGTTAAAAGCATTCAACTCTTTGCGAGTAGATTGACAGTTCAAGATAGCACTATCTTGTGAAATTCGGAGTTGTTTATTCTCCTCTGTCAATCTATCACATGTTCCACAGTATTTATCACTCATAACATCAGTGCTAGATTCAGAACTTACAGGTTTTGGCGGTTCAGTCATGGCCATCAACGCAAAATGAGCTTCCTTTCCAGTGAAAAACTTGGAGTAGTCGATCTTGGTGAAAGCATCATCAGCTATGCACGACTTCCTCGTCATCAAAAAGTCAGCTTCTGCCAGCAACTGGTCAATATCATCATCTAAAGAATCAACACTTGCCTCTGTGTCTGATTCGCTCTCAGAATCTGAATAAACTGATCTACACTCCTCGGGAACATCAGAAACTGAATCAATCACCATTCCAGAAGTCTTTTCCTCAGCCTTATCCTTAACAGGTTCACTCTCCACTTCCATCTCAGTCTCAGAATCATCACTTTCACTCTCCTCAGTTTCTTTCTTCTCATCAACTGCCGCCGACTCTTCCATATCAACCTGATAAGCAACACAAGCCACATTCCCACCAGTAGTCACTTCCTCAACTCCTATTTGCATACCCGACCAGTCAAACCTCTCATCCTGTTGAGTCACCAAAGCTTGGTTTTGACTCGCATTCTGTTGAGTCTCATTAGGTGTGGTGATAGGTACAACTGTTCGGTTTGTGTGATTAGGAGATTGGTTTTGAATCTGGTGTTGAGTGTTTGGTTGTCTGTTTTGGTTGTTAAAGTTTCGGTTTTGGTAGTTGTTGTTATTTTGGTAAGAAACTTGGTTTTGTTGACGGTTCTGGTAATTTGCATTGAAAGGGTTTCGATTACCTTGTTTAGGTGGCTGGGTGCATTCCCTTTTGAAGTGTCCTTTTTCTCCACAATTAAAACACGTAACCTTCTCCTTATTGAAACCATAGGTTGTGTTGGGAGAAGTTGCTAAATCAGTCCTTCCAGTTTTCTCGATGAACTCTGTTGCTCTCTTCATTATACTCGCAAAAGCCCATTGAATGTCAATGAGTTCCATCTCTTCTTTGTCTATCTGTGCGTAGTCTTCGTTGGTTAAGTTGTTGTTCCCAATCTGACTAGCAACCAACCCATTGTAGGATGAAACCATTGCTGAGACTAATGCAATGTGTTGCTGAGCAACCTCCACAGTCACATTTCCCAAGTTAGAAGTATCCAAAACCACCGGTTGTTGTTTATGTTGAGTAACTTGGTTTAATGGTTGTTGTGTTTGGTTAGCGGTGTAAAAACTTGCTTGTTGCATTGGAGACATTGGTGAAATGTAGGAACTATACTGTGGTGGTGTGTATGATGGTTGTGAGTAGGAATTGTATTGTGGTGGTGTGTAGTTGGTGGTTGGTTTTGATGAATCCATGACATTGGAAATACATGCAACATGTGGTGCAACGCTTCCAGAGCTCGAGTTTCCAGCTGGAACTGAAGTACCTCCAAAATACAAACTCGGATTCTGAGGAATCTGTGACCTTCTAGCTTTCCTCCTATCCTCCAACTCTTTGTTCTCCAGCTTTTCAATAAACTCTGAAATGGTCCAGAATTGATAAGCATCCTTCTCTCTGAGTACCTCCACATGCTGATCCCATTGTGGTGGTAAAGCATCTGCAAACTTATCCACCTGCTTAGTCATTGGAATCTGTACACCATAACTAGACAATTCAGACAATAAATGCATATATCTCGGAGTTAGTTCTTTCAAAGTTTCATTATTAATAAAAGAAAAATTCTCAAACTCTTTGACTAATTCCTCCATTCTCAGACTCCTGGTCTTCTCATTACCATCATGCTTCCTCTTCAGCTTATCCCAAAGCTGCTTTGACGTAGTACATGTCCCAAACTGATGCAACAGGTCACTTGTGATTGCCTGCGTCAGTTGAGAGAACGCCTTCTTCTCCACCACATATTTCTTCTTTTCATCCTCAGTCAAGCTTTCCAGAGGAATCAACTCACCGGTATTCTCCAAAATCGGTGCTGTGTATCCTTTGACAATCATGCTCCATGCCTCTGCTCCTTCAACTCCCATGCCTTCCAGATGGATCTTGAACATGGTGTGCCACTGGTTATACTCTTGCATATCCATGAGCTTCGGTGGCCGAGTTCCACTACCTGTAGACAAATCCTTAATCAAGGTAGAAATAGCATTAGTGGTTTGAGTATTTACCGCCGCTGCTGCTACTCCCCAGTAATCTGATTGTAGTGCCGGATGTGCTACATTTTGAGGCATCGTGCTCGTTGTTGTCATGTAGTTAAGTGGTTGTGAGGATTGCGTGTTCGTCTTTTGCGCTGCCACTGTCCATGGGTCCATTGTCTGCTGTTGTGGTTGTGTTGGTGCTGATCCCGAAGTAGTTTGAAAACGCCACATGATCACAATCTGAAAATCTCAACACTTAGAAAAATTTTTCAGCAAAAACTCTAGGTTCGCCCGAAATTCACCACGTTCGTCCAAATAATCCTAGGTTCGTCCAAACTAACTCACTTTCGTCCCTTCTGTTCTACTTTCGTCCAAACAGTAATACCCGAATGTGAAAATGACCAGAATGTAAATCAAACTAACACACTTTCCACTTTCGCCCGAAATGAAACGGTCGAATGTGGAATTTTCTACCCGAAAGTGAAAAATTTCTAGACAAATTTTCAGGTTCGACCACTTTTTCCTCAGGTTCGCCCACTTTTAGTCACTTTCGACCACAACACTCAGTCCAGGTTCCAGGTTCGCCCAAAACTAGCAGATCTCATTTTTGAAAAACGGTTATTGTTTGAAAAACGGTTATTTTGATCTCAGATTTTCAAAAGTTCATGGATTTGAATGATCTCAAACAGGTTATGTTTCGGAATTGATTTGGAACAACTTTAAGTCTTGGAAAACTTGAATTCGACCACAAATTCACCTTTAAATCGATCAAAAACACTTAAAAACAAGGTTTATGTAAAAACAAATGATAATTTGTCAAAAACATGTCCAAATCAGCTCTGATCTTATCAAATTTGTTGTTGTATGATCCTCTAGGCTCTGATACCACTTTGTGAGCGTTGGATTTTAGCTAAAACAGGATTATACGATCATACAAGTCACAAATCTAGGTGCGGAAACCCTAGATCTGAACAAATTGATAAAACACGAATCACGACACAATCAAGATCATTTTCAATAACATTTCATAGATTAACTTTCATTCAAAATGCATTTACAAAGAGTTTATGTTAATCTAGATCACACAGACAATCTCTCAAAAACACCTACAAACCTGATCTGAACCTGGACACAAATGACAACACTCTTACATTATCAAAAACTCAAAATCTATATATAGGCACTGCACATTCGCCCCTTTCTTCTGTTCGAATGTGAGCATTTTCCACATTCGCCCACATTGAGTGGTCGAATGTGTCTTCTTGTCCAGTCCAAAACTTCCTTCGTCCACATCAGAACTACCTTCGCCCCTTTCTATTCTTCCTTCGCCCATCCATATCTATCTTCGCCCAGTCTAATACACCTTCGGCCATCACTAACATATGTTAAACAAGTATATCCAATCCTTAGTCGCAAAACGCATCAACAATTTATAACCGTTAAGATATTAACGGTAACATATTTTTGGGGACAATTGTTGGTGGTGAAATCTTCAGGATAGAACTAACCTATATTTTCTATGTGACATCCTCAGGATACTGTAGGCAGAACAGGATTCAGGATGACACTGAATATTATCTTATGCACATTCTGAGGATGGACTAACGAACTAACTTATGGTTATAATGCAGGATGATTCTACCTCATATTCTCTGAGTAACATCCTCAGGATACTGAAGGACTAAGCAGGGTTCAGGATGTAACTGTGTTTTACCTTATGCTCATCCTGAGGATGGACTAATGAATTATCTTATTATGATGATATTGCAGGTACACTTAATCAATATTAAGGCTTGTAACTGATCCCTAACGGCTATATTGTCTCATTTAAGTCAAAGAAATCAAGGATGATGATGTTATGCTTGCAAGACAAGTCCAAGCTCAAAAGGGAAGTCAAACTTGTAAACGACTTGCATTAAATATAGGCGAGAAACAGGGAAACAGCCATATAACAACTATATTCAGTTGTAACAACACAACGGTCACCTGAAACAGTCCACAAGAACATTAAAGACAGCGGATATCATGGGATTCATTATTTACTTTCATGTAACTATAAATAGGGGGTGATCTACGAGTAATAGGACACTTCTCACTTGCTGAACACTTTGTAGACATCTGATACTCTCTCCACACACACAACACTCATATTGTAATCTTAGCAACTAGTTCATCACCCATCCAAAGTTGTAACATTTTTACCCATTTTTAATATTAACAAACAAGGCAGGGGCCTAGACTCCTCCCGAGGTTTTATGCCGGCGATCTACAACTGATCAAGGGCTTTCCTCGTACATCGAGTGTTGTTCCTTTATTGCATTATACTTACAATCGTCTATCTTTGCTTAATTCACCTTTCTATCTGACAGTTACATCCTCAGGATATAACTGTGCATCCTGACCAATTTCTTTACCATCCTGAGCATAGTTGTTATTTTGTTATTTCTATGATATATTAAACTGCCATCTTCAGAATACAACTGAGTTTTTAACATATTTCACACATTTAGCAAACTGCCATACTTTTACTAATTTGGAATACAAAATTATTTCTACTAGGTAATTTTTGACCAAAACACTAGATATGGATGAGTATTCTAAAGTGCCTCTGATCCTTGGACGTCCTTTCCTTAACACGGCTAGGACGATTGTTGATGTGGCTGCGGGCCAGATCACACTCTGAGTGAATGATGAGCATGTGACTTTTGATGTTCAAAAGTCAATGCGTCATCCTGAGAGTCAGGATGACACAATATACTATCTTGATATAGTAGATCAGTGTGTTAGTTCTCACTTTTGAGGCACTATAGATGAGGATGTTTCGGGCACACATCTTTTGTCTGGGGACCTAGATGGCATTGTGAAGGAGGGCCATATATTTGAGTAGTCAGTCTATCAGATTAGTGATGATGGTTCCCAGAGCCCGGGGCGTTTTGTTGAGATTGAACGTGAGGAGAAGGAGAAGTCCAAACCAACTGTTGAAGATCCACCGTCTTTGGAGTTGAAAGAGCTCCCACCGCATCTTGAGTATGCATTTCTTGACGAGGAGGGTCGTCTACCGGTGATTATCTCATCTTCATTGTCTACGGAGGAAAAGAGCGAGTTGCTCCGAGTACTGAAACTTCATAAACGGGCAATCTCCTGGAAGACCATGGACATCAAGGGGATTAATCCCTCATTTTGTACACATAAAATCTTGATGGAAGATGTCCATAAGCCTTGTATGCAGCACCGAAGGCATCTGAACCCTAACATGCAGGAAGTTGTTAAATCTGAGGTGATTAAGTTGCTAGATGTAGGATTGATTTATCCAATCTCAGATTCTGTGTGGGTTAGTCCAGTACACGTTGAGCCCAAGAAAGGTGGCATGACGGTGGTTACAAATGATATGAATGAGCTTATTCCTACGAGAACCGTCACCGGATGGTGAGTTTGCATCGACTATCGCAAACTCAATGACGCCACCCGCAAGGATCACTTCCCGCTTCAATTCATCGATCAGATGTTGGAACGTCTATCGGGGAAGTTGTATTACTGTTTCCTTGATGGATTCTCTGGATACTTCCAGATTCCTATTGATCATGTGGACCATGATAAGACAACTTTCACATGCCCTTTTGGCGTATTCGCCTATAGGCCTATGCCATTTGGGTTGTGCAATGCGGCGGCAACCTTCCAACGTTTTATGGTTGCCATTTTTCACGACATGATCGAGGATTCCATGAAGGTATTCATGGATGATTTTTTCTGTCTTCGTGAGTTCTTTTGATCAGTGTCTGAAAAACTTGGAGCGGATGTTGACGAGGTGTGAGGAGAACAGTCTTGTGCTAAACTAGGAAAAATGCCACTTCATGGTGAAGAAAGGAGTAGTCCTGGGACATAAGGTCTCCCAAGCTAGGCTGGAGGTTGTTCCAACTAAGGTGGACATCATTTCTAGACTCCCACCGCCCACCTCTGTTAGAGCAATCCGCAGTTTCTTGGGTCATGCGGGGTTTTACAGGCGATTCATTAAAGATTTTTCAAAAATCACCTGTCCCATGACCCGTTTGTTGGAAAAGGATGCACCATTCATCTTTGGTGCTGAGTGAAGGCCCCTATTCCGGTGGCGCCTGACTGGGCTCTTCCATTCGAGATCATGTGCGATCCTAGTGATTTCGCAATAGGGGCAGTCTTGGGACATCGGAAGGACAAGCACTTCCACCCAATCTACTATGCCAGCAAGACTCTGCATGATGTTCAGGAGCATTATACAACCACAGAAAAAGAGCTTCTGGCTGTAGTATTTGCATTTGATAAATTTAGATCTTACTTGGTGCTGTCCAAGACGATTGTGTATACGGATCATGCTGCAATCAGATACCTTTTCAGCAAACATGACGCAAAATCGCGCCTGATTAGGTGGATCTACTTATTGCAAGAATTTGATATTGAGATTCAGGATAAGAAGGGTGCCCTGAATGTTGCTGCTGATCATCTGTCTAGACTTGAGCATGCCGATGCTGAGAACTCGGCGTGGGAGACCATAAATGACAACTTCCCACATGAGTTCTTGATGCGTGTCGAGTCTGTAGAAGATGTATCGCCATGGTTTGCGGACATCGCGAACTACCTCGCGTGCGGGATCCTTATCAAAGGATTGTCGCACCAGAAAAAGAGGAAGTTCTTCGCAGACCTGAAGCATTAATTTTGGGATGACCCATTCTTGTTCCGAGTCGGGGCGGATCATTTGATTCGCCGGTGTGTGTTTGGGGTGGAGGCAGCTCAGATACTGAGTGATTGTCACGAGGGGCCTACCGGAGGTCACCATGGAGCGAATTACACTGCTAAAAAAGTGTTAGACTCCGGGTTTTATTAGACCACACTCTTTCGTGATGCTCAGATCTTAGTCGATGCTTGTGATTCATGCCAGAGGGCGACAAACATATCAGCACGCGACCAGATGCCGTAGAACCCTATCCAGGTCTGTGAGGTCTTTGACATTTGGGGCATTGATATCATGGGACCTTTTCCCTCCTCACGGGGTAATAAATATATATACTCGTGGCTGTTGATTACGTGTCAAAGTGGGCGGAGGCGCAAGCCTTGCCCACTAATGATGCCCGAGTTGTAGTGAGGTTTGTACGCAGCATGTTTTCCCGGTTTGGTGCCCTGAAGGCACTAATTAGTGACTGTGGTATACATTTCTGCAACGCGCAGCTTGCGAGAGCGTTCGCACGTTTTGGTGTGCACCACAAATTATCCACCCCATATCATCCACAGACAAGTGGATAGGTGGAGGTCAGGAACCGAGGGTTAAAACGAATCCTTGAGCGGTGGGTAAACCAAAACCGCAAGGATTGGGCTGACAAATTAGATGACGCTTTGTGGGCCTTCCGGACCGCATATAAGATGCCTATCGGGACGACTCCCTTTAGGCTTGTTTATGGGAAGGCGTGTCATCTTCCTGTCGAGCTCGAGCATAGGGCATTCTGGGCTCTAAAGACAGCCAACATGGATCTGCAGACCGACGGTGAGACCTGTTTCTTGCAGATCCACGAGCTGGAGGAGCTTAGGCAGCAAGCATATGAAAGCTCGATTCTCTATAAAGAGGCTACATGACAGTTGCCTGAAACATCGAAAAGACTTTCAAGTAGGCGACTTGGTCCTGCTGATCCCGTTGGACAGGCCCGTACACTATTAAGGAGGTATATCCTTACGGGACTGTCTCAATTGAAAATTCGGAGGGATTGACTTTCAAAGTCAACGGTCATTGCTAAAAGGCTTATATTGATGGACCGGTTGACCCGGCGGTGGAAGTAATTGAACTCCACGCTCCGCGCGCCTAAACAAGCGTGGGGAGGTGAGTCTAGCTAGCGACTCGTAAATAAAATTAGCACGGCGTGTTTAGGTGCGCCACAAGGGTAAATATGTAAATAGTGTAATTATTTCTTCATTTATTTAAATTAATTAGTTTAACGTGTTTGTCGAGTTATGTGCAGGTTCGTACCGGTTTGAGCGGAGCGGGAAGGAGCAATGGAGCAAAAAGGGTCTACAAACAGGTTAAAATTGGTTAAATTGATGTTTTCGGATAAAATAAGGGCGATGCGCAGAAAAATGCAGTTGCAGGCTGCAAAACTGCATGTCTGCAGGTCGTGCACGGTCGTGCGACCTTTGTGCACGACCGAGCGGACCGAGATGATCAGCAGCCCTGATCGGCACGAACGTCCAAGGTGTAGTGCAAGGGATGTGCATGACCGTGCGGGCATACCACACGACCGTGCGGGCCAAAAAGCCCAGCCCAGAAACGGGCCTATATAAGCATCCTTAACTTTTTCTCAAACCCTACACCCATCGCACGGCCGGCTGCACTCCCATTCCACCATATTTTGGCTGAAAACACCATCTTTTGCTTAAGATCTTCACTCCTTTACTTCATAATCCTTCAGGGTATGTTTCCTTTCATGATTTTGCACATATTTTATGTATTTCTAGTTTAGATCCGTGTAGTTTTTTTACTTTTAGGTCAAGATTTGGGGGTTTTCTTCATAAAGTTTAATGAACCCACAAATTTTGTTGTTTTAGTTTTAATTCTGTTAGTTTCGTGTGATTTTGTGTTGAATCAGTGCACTACCCGGTCCAAATCTCTTGTATTATGTGTCTTATTGATAAATGTAGAAGATTTAGGTATTTGTGTTGAAAAATTTTGAAAAAATTGCAGGGTGTGCACAGTAGTGCATCTAACCCGCACAGTAGTACAGGGTTAGGTGCACCAGATCAGGCACTGTCAGTGTAGCTAGGAATCACCGAGCTGAACTGACCCGCATGGTCGTGCGACCTTGATGCACGACCATGCGTGCTGAGAAAAATAGGCTGCACTGCCAGTGCACAAGTCAGTGCAGCCTCTGGCCTGCAAACCAAAAAGACCCGCACGACCGTGCACCCCAGGTGCACGACCGTGTAGGTTAACCAAAATCAGGTCAGAATTCTCGCAGGTCCGTTTTGCACAACCGGTAGCTCAATTTTTGTTATACTAACAGCTGAGACTTTATTTTTATATGCAGATGGTCCACACGTTTCTCACTTTTGACAACCGAAAAAAGAAGGAAGCCCAGTGCTTGGATAAACTCTTTAAATTATGGGGCAGAAGACACGTGATTGGTGCCCCGATTAGATTTGATTGGGGCTTGTTGATCATGTTAAACCAGCGTGAGAGATTTGATGGGATGATTTCGCCATACTTGGCGAACTTGCTAAGAATCGAGCGACCAGTCTACTTGGAGATTACCATAGAGTTCCTAGCCTCCTACACTTATCAAAAACCAAAAGAGGGGGAGGTTAGGAACTTCCACGAGCAGGATGTGCGGTTTAGGATTTGGAACAAATGGTATAAATGGTCGGTGGCGAAGCTAGGACGGAGGCTAGGGATTTACACACACACAAGGACACTGATTCGGATGAATTCTTCTCGGTTCACAGCTTCGGTGATAATGAAGAACGGGCAGCATTTTGGGCTTAGATAGCTATTGGTCCACCTTATTGCCCGAGGTCGGCCAACGCCACGAAGATTAAGGATCCGCTACTCCGGATGATGCACCATATTTTCAGCCACACCATCTGTGGCCGAAAGGACAGTTCTGGGAACTGTCCCACTCCTGATCTGCTATACATGTACCATTTTATGAGGGTGCCCCTTTGAAATTGGCTGCATGGATGGCCAAGTTTTTTCCACTGCAGGGGGGACTAAGGAGGGGAGTGAGATACATGGTGGGGAGTACATCACCGAGCTAGCCGAGCTAATGGGCATTTTGACCGACGAGGTCAAGGCCACTTTGACTCATGTCACAGATGGGATCACGCTTGATCTCCGATCGCTTAAGGCCCAAGGCTTGATTGCTGAGACACCGGAGGGGACATGCCTTGTGGGGCATGGTGTGATATGGGACCTCATGCCTTCGGTGCAGTATGAGGAGATGCATAACCAGCATCCAGGGGGCGGTGGTGACGCACCACAGGATTCACCACCACATGACTGTCCCATCACTCTCCTCACCATTTCCACCAGCATGACCAGTAGTGGCCTCCAGGAATCCCATCCTACCCAGAGTTCTACACTCAGTTCCAGGCCATGGAGCTGAATGTGCAGAACATCAGCACGCAGCAGGGCCAGATTTGGCATGACCAGCAGTTCATGCGTGACAGTATGGAGCGCGTCCAGCAGGATGTCCGATATGGGTTTGAGTACCTTTTTTTCTGGGTTGGAGCAGGTTCATTCGGGTTACTTTAGTAACCCCCCTCTCGGACACATAGGGTTGCACTGCCAGTGCAGCTGCTAGTGCACACCAGATTCCCGGACACACAGACCAGCACTCCCGTGCACCAGCCCGTGCGACACAAACTTCTCGGCTGCACTAGGCAGTGCACCCTTTCTACCCAGACACAACCTGACCCGTACGACCGCACACCACAGGTGCACGACCGAGCAAGACCCAAGATATTTTCAGTAACCAATAGCCAACTTGCCTGTCACGTCAAAAGATAAAGTGCACGACCGCGCACTTTATGTGCACGACCATGCACAAAACCAAAACTTCTATAAAAATAGAACAAAAGCTACTGATCAGTGGTTGGGTAATTTCTGGGCGATTTTGGGTGATTTCAAGAGCTGACGAACTGCTGCAAAGGCTAGGAACAAGCTCGTGAACTCATTCGGATCATCTAATCATCATCCGATCATTCACATTCAATATTTATGGTTTGATCTATAAACTATTAAGTTGCTCAAATTTGAATATTTTGGTTTGTATGTGATGTTTATGTAGTAGATTGTAAGCCTACGGGCAAAAACACTAGTATTTAGTAGGTAGAAACAATCGTTTGTGTAGTTTATTCATGTCTTGTATGAATTTGGCATTTTTCATGTTTTAATCATGATGATCATAGTGCAAACTTGTTTCACTGTTAAAGGATTTGTAGTTATGTTGGATTGACTTTGATGATTTCCGAAGGTGTTAGGCGGATACATGTTGAAAAACCGTCTGTTTAATCATCCGGTAGTAGACTAGTTAACTTGTTAATAAGTTTACACCATGAAACTGTAACTGGGTATTGGTTTTGTTAAAGTCAGTCAAATAATGATAAGAAATGCTTATCGGCACGTAAAAGGGTTTTAAAAGCTTAATGGTGTTGTTACTGATCTTTGATACGGTTAATAATCTTTGCCAGTTATTTTGGTGAAAATAGCGATCTTAGTAGATCTGTGTTCAAAGTTAGTAAAATGGAATTGGTTGTGAAATGCTCTACTTTATGCTAGTCTAGGTGGTTGTATTGTGTATTCGGTATCGCTTTCCTGGATTAGTGAGGTTATAAACTCTTAACAGATGGCCAACTTATTTTTAGAAGATTCGCATGAGATCATATCAGCTTCTCGCTAATAAACGACTTGGGGTGGTTAACGTGTGTATTCGTGTTAGCTTTCTGTATAGTTGTCATGTTTTAGAATTAATCTAGTTAAACAAACTTCCAATTATCTTTTACTGGTAAATTGGGGATAGAGTTTTAGTACAATTGCTCCGTGCGCGTCCATGGATCGATATCTGGTTCTTATCTGTACTTACTACATATATGACATGGTACACTTGCCTTTTTATGTGTGTTTTAATGTTAAGGTCTAAACCATTTTTATAAATATTAAAACAAAAACGTGTGTAAATTCAGCGCTAAATTATGCGTACCGTCACACACGTCAGGTACTTAAACGTATAGCTGCATCCAACGCAGCCTTGCGTTCCTGCTCCAGCCGCTCCCTTTCCGTTGCCGTCGCCTTCTTCTCTGCTTCCGCACCCATACGGTCAGATTCAGCAATATAGTAATGGAAAGCAGCGACGGGGTCCTCAAACTTGTTGCACTCACCCACCATGCCAAGGATCGGGAACTCCAGCTGTTCAAATGACACTAGTTGCTCCTTGAGTTCATCTTCTCGAGGATTGCCATAGTGTTCTCCTTCCATAATGTGGCCTCGATTTAGGGCACGATGGAACCCATTGTCGAAACCCTCTGCTTCACCAGCAGCGCGGGTAGTAGAAACTATCGCGGAAATCTGATCGCCGAGTCGCGGCTCATTTCATATACGCTTGAAAATCTACAAAGACAAAACCGTTGGTCAAAAGCAAGAATAGCAATAAAGAAAGAAAAGCAGCAAAGCGACTCACCCCAGCAACGCCATCAGTCATCATCCACTTCGCAGCTTCTCCCAAACCCACTTGCACCGCATGCGCCTCCTTAAGCAACTTCTTAGCACTCTCCGCTTCGGTAACAGCGGAAGTACATGCTTGATCGGCAGCGGCCTTTCCCTCGAGAAGCTGCCCTCTCTCCTTTACTAAGGCAAGTTTTTCCTATTCAACAGCGGAGAGCCGGGACCTGGCAGCGATCAGATTCTGATCCTTCTCTTGAACCTCAGAATGTGCTTCCGCAACTTTTGAATTAAGCTCTTCAAGAGCTTTAGCGTGGCCTTTTATAGCAGCAACCAATTGAGGATTTTCATTTTTGACCAGCTGCATCTGCTCACAGTCCTTCATGCGCTCGAGGTTAGTGCGGTTGTACGACTCAGTCCACCTCTTCTATTGAACGGTGTGATCCGCCTTCAACATCTTCATCTCATCCTCAGCTTTGTGCACGCAGTTCCGATAGCGCTCAACATCAGATCTCAACTTCTCCACCGATTCATGGAGACGCTCTCGCTCCTGAGCAAGGAAACACTTGGCTCGCTCCACCTGATCAGTGTCGACGCCTGATAGAATCTATCGCGGCCATCTGGAGCGTAGAACCAACGCACAAGTCTAAGATAACTTGTGACCTCTCTAATTCATCCTAAAACCTTCTTTCATGCGGAGGAATGCAATGGGACACGAATTCCTCCGCAGTCAACGGATTAGCAAAACGGGAGTTCTCCCGTATACTCTAGTGGGGGTTAAAAATCCTATCACCCCCGGAGTAACTAGAAGCACTACCCCCGGCTGGGTTACCCCCCGATGCACCACCAGGCGTCACAACCTCAACATTTGAACCCCTACCTAATGCCTTCTCAAAAGGAGAAGGAGATCTATCCTTCTCTGAAGCTTCCTTGTCAGCAACCGCCTTTTCCAAGGCCTCTCTGTCAGCAGCTTGCTTTTCAGCAAGCTCACTTTCAACACAGAGCTTCTCTAAGGCCTCCCTCTCCGCAACTTGTTTCTGCAACAGCTCTTCCTTGGCACGCTGCTTCGCCGCAGCGTCTCTCTCAGCAGCTTGTTTAGCAGCTTGTTCCTTTTCCGCAGCTTCCATCTCGGCTTGGACCCTAGCCTCTACAGCTTGAACTTCCTTCTCTTTATGGAGGCTTCAAACCATGCGCCAGCTTCTCAGCCATGCGCTTATCAGCAATCTCTTTCTCACTCAAACCAGATGAAGCAGGCATCACCTTCAAACTTGTCACTGCAAAAGAATGAGCAAAAAAGTACATGGAAGCAAAAGGGCTAAAAACACTAGGAAGAAAAGGTGGATACCTAGAGTCTTCTTAACAATCTTTTGAAGAACAGAACACGCTGAGGAGGCGGAGAAATATTAAAAGCATACGCCACACCTGGCTCCGCAGTCCTCTTCTCCACATTGGGCCTAGGCCCAGAATCCAAACCACTACCACTACCACTACCATCATCTCCAGTCGCGTACCAACAGGCTCAATAACCTTCTTCAACTTACGTTTCTTCTTTTGAGGCTCCTTGGGAGTCTCCACAACATTCAATACAGAGGACGAGCTCTCCTTACGCTTGTCCTTCTGACCGAACAATGGTCCTTCACCCACTGCACCCAAAGAGGCCCGGTCAGAAACCTCAACATAACTAACCCTACCATGCGGGAGCCTCGCCCTAGGCCATACAAGCGTTTTCTTCAAACGCCCACGGGACACAACAGTCCTGCATGAGCGAGAAGGGTGAACCAGGTCATCAGACGACCCAGTCGATGCCTCATCATCAGAAATGTTCCCAACAGGAACTGCAGTCATAGGTACACATGATATGGGATTAGGGTGTAACATCACACAAATTTTCTTTATATATATATATATATATAGACCTCCCTTGTTTATTCATCCGATTCATGTTTACAGTATCTTTACCATCCATTTTGTTAAAAAAAAATTTGTTTAAATAATGACGTATAATCAATATTAAATTGGATTGTATTAAAAATTCTAATTTAAAAACGTTAAAAAATGTTTGCCTGTGCCAGGATTCGAACCCGAGTCCCTGGCGGGCTAAACCTTAACCACACCACACAAACCACTACACCATTTGGTGTTTTGTGATGTTAATTAAAACCAGTTAAACTTAAACCCTTTCAAGGTCCCTTAGTCAAACCTGAAAAGTTAAACGTAGTCTCCTAGTCAAGTCAAGTCAAAGTGTTAGTAAATATGATCTTCTAGTCAAGTCAAAGTTGTTCCTAAATTCTAGCCTAGTCAATGTAGTCTCTAATTACAACTCCAAATTTTACACTATAAATACACTAGCCTACCATTCAACTCTTTATACCATTCAAAAAAAAAAAAACATTATTATCCCATCTCCCATATACTAAAGTTTTCATCCGTCATTATCTCCTCTAGCTAGTTTCGAGTTTTCCAAGGCATTATTACTAATTGTTTGCACGCTCAATAAAACGCACGAACTCATTACGCACCTAAGGTGAGTTTACATAGGCCCTTTTTTCTGTTTTACATTTTGGGGTGAAACATGTTTAAACATTTTATACACTATCATTTACTCATTCTTACATTGTTGAAACTTGGGATTCAATTACACTATCATTTACTCATTCTATCATTTGACTGTAACAAAAAGACACAGTACAATCATTAAAATTGATCAAGCCGCCTGTTTAGATTATAGCGCTATAGGTCTGACAAACCCATCCCCCCGCATAAATTCAGGGATGATCGATAACAGTTACACTTTTACTAACTTGCGAGTTAGGTCTCAGTCGACACAAGGTTTGATTGTACAAAAGACGTATTGTTACATGTCGGACTCATATTACTCATTATTATACTTCAACTATGTTTGCTATACAACATATTGTTTTCAACTATATGCAAAAACCTATGTATTCTCACCAACTATTTATAGTTGACCCCCCCCCCCCATCTTTCCAACTTAACATGTTTTAGGTTTATATGCTATTGGAAGTTGTGCAAGTCTTGGAACAAATAGGAGCTTTGGACCTAGTTTAAATTAATCAACTTTTGTAATCCTTACTTGTCAGATGAATTGTAAATTGTTTAATATTATTAAACTATCATTTAGTACCATGAGCTATTGAACAATCATCACTACGTGACATCCCGATGTTTCCGCCATCGGTTAGGGTGTTATAGATTGGTATCAGTGTAACATCGCGCATTTTTCGAATGTGTTAAATTAATCAAACCACCACTTCACCCACTATATACTTGATATATATATATGTATTTTTTTTACCACTTTATATATATATATATATATATATAATGTTAATAATATGGAACATTATAAACCAACCATACTTAACAAATACTACAAATACCCAAATTTTCTCTATTTTGATCGTAGCCCAATCACACAAGAAGCCCAACCCCGAATCCGGCCCAGCCCACTAGTCCCCTTCCTTCTTGTTTTAAAAAAAAATATATTCGTTTGGGCCGGGACTCGAACCGGCGCCCAAACCGGTCCAGGTGACTAACACAACACCACGTAACCATCTGAGCCACAGCTCCTTCTTGGTTTAATCCCAACCCGTAAAATATAAAAGGCCTTCTAAAAAAAGAGCTGCTATCCCCTTCTGCTCCTGCACGCTGCTGAACGCAGCCATCTTTTTTTTAAACTTTCGTTTGACTTTTGATTGAAGCTAAAAAATGATAATTATCAACTAATTGACTCGTATTATGGAATAGGCAGTGTATTACGCGTATTATACACATTATCACGGTCAAAAACCTTCCAATTATACATGAATTTACGCGTCATCATTCATGGCGAGTCAAACTTACCCAATTCGTTCACCCGAGCCTCTCCCTATAAATTGGACCTCCCAATTCCTCCTACACTCGCCGAAATATCCTTCTCAACCTTTAATTTCTGTTTTAATTCATCATTCAAAGCATTCTTGTTCGAGTTTGACTTTTCTGTTGACCAAGGCAAGAATCATGATTTCGTAATTGTAAGTTATGTTTTTCTTGTGGGTTTTGTTCTTCGGCATACACACAACAATAACCCTATGATTAATTGGGTTATTGTTGTGTAAATCAAACTATTATAAATCTAGGGCACGATTTGATTAAATTGGGGATGAACACCCTTGCAGACTTGGATTTTTAATTATTGTTTTTCTGTTTTAAATACAAATAAGAGCTTAGCCCAGTGGTGGGAATCATGCTGGATAATGATTGAACCGGGTTTAAACCCAGGTTCGACTCCCACAACCCACATCCTTTTTTTTTAAACTCTTTTTTTTATATTTTAATCTAATAATCTTTTTAAATAGTTTTAAAATACCAAATGTGATCTTTAAATTCTATAAAAATTTATTTTATGATATTCAGGAGGCAAAGTTTATCATACAATTTTTAGTTTTCCAAAGGGTATTTATTTAATATATATAATAAATAATTCAAGTTTATTCTATTTTATTTATAAAAATCTATAAAATATCAAAACAATTTTATAAATTTCCACAAAAATTATTATGAGTTTTTATAACAAT
Source organism: Ambrosia trifida (assembly GCA_028751855.1). Classification (NCBI taxonomy): domain Eukaryota; kingdom Viridiplantae; phylum Streptophyta; class Magnoliopsida; order Asterales; family Asteraceae; genus Ambrosia; species Ambrosia trifida. Next base: position 145,419,693 of record CM054122.1, on the reverse strand, counting down.
AAACTTTTCTTAAATGATTTTTATTTCTGAAAAATCATTTATTTAATATTTTTAATCAATTTTTGATAGTTTTAATCATAAATAAATCATAATAAATTCATTTTTCAATATTTTTGCACCAAAATTTTATATAAATTATTTCTATTTATTTGGAACAGAAATACAATTTTTAACTTAATAATTTCTTAATTTTAGTATTTTTAAATATTAATGTTATATTTTGACAATTTGTAATAAATAGATTTAATATTCTATTTTTAAGAAAATAATTTTATAAAAATTATTTTCACACTTAAAACTTAATATTAGGACCATCTTTAATTTAAAATTTACAAAAAGGCTTTTGTTTATTTATTTATCAAATTTCTCTTATTATTCAAACATTTTATTTATTAATTAAACGAGCACTTATCCCCAATTCGAAGTCCTAGAATATATTTGTAGACTAGAAGGACTTAGACATATTTATTACCTTAATTATAGGGTAATACTTGGCATCATTGGACAACACATATTCTATTTTCACGAGACATAACATTTTGCTAAGGTGAGTTTACATAGCCCCTTTTCTCCATTTCACTATTTTTGGGGTGAAACATGTTTAAACATTTTATACTATCATTTACTCATACTTACTTGTGATTCAATTACATCATCATTCTATCATTTGACTGTAACAAAAAGACACAGTACAATCATTAACAATGATCAAGCCGCCTGTTTAGATTATAGCGCTATAATTCTGACAAACCCATCCCCCCGCATAAATTCAAGGATGATCGATAACAGTAACAACATTTAACTAACTTGCGAGTTAGTCATCAGTCGACACAAGGTTTGGTTGTACAAAGACGCATTGTTACATGCCGGAATCATACTCTATCACCATACAACTGTGATTGTTGTACAAGCTATTGTTATCAATTATATTCAAAAACCTATGTATTCTCACCAACTTTTGTTGACCCAAAATATTTTCAAACTTAACATGTTTCAGGTTCTACTTGCTTGAAGATTTGAGTAAATGGTTGAAGATGTGTGCATAGTATTATTCATTTTGATGTACGAATTCTTGTAGAACAATTGTATGTAATTTATTTAAATCATTTATTGAAACTTATTATTTACCATGAGCTACTGAACAATCATCAATACGTGACATCCCGATGTTTCCGCCATCGGTTGGGGTGTTACAGATTGGTATCAGAGCCATGGTTATAGGGAATTAGGTTATTAGAAAAATAATCTAGTCTATAACAATAGGAATATAAACAGTATTTGCTCCTTTTACTTTCTATTCTCTATCTCCCTCCTACTTCTTATCCCTACATTAATCCCTACAAGAAGATTGCTCTCCATCATTGGATCTACTCTTAGACTAATAGGACAAAATCCTCAGGTTTAGCCTGAACCACCTTGAGATCTCGTCGAAGTTCTAGATTTTAATAACGAACACGTGCAATCTGGAAGGGTGAACGCCTGTATTCTGAGTTTTCTGTCTAGGCTGGCATTGCGCATATATCCCAATCAGACGAGGGACCCGGATGCCTACCTGGGAATTCTCGGGATGAGTGTTCACTTATAGGCTAAAGCATGTCTTCACTATGTTATTAGAATCTAGAATCTTTGATAAGTCAACGTTTTCGTTTATTCGTTTTAATAAATGGATAAATGATTACATTCCTTATATTACCTCATTCATTTCATTGTGTCTCTTACAGATCACGCCTCCACGTCGCAGCACTCGCAATAACAATGGTGGTAATCATGAGGAAGGAAATAGCAACAATAACAACCACGACAACCATAACAACAACAACAACAACAATGGCATTGATGCCCAACTGGCTGCGATCATTTCCCAACAAATGGCGTAACAAATAGCAACTCTTGTTCCTAACTTACTGACTCAAGTCATCTAGATGAACGGCAATGGAAACGGTAATGGAAACGGAAACGGCAATGGAAACCACAATGGGAACGGGAATGGAAACGGGAATGGTCTCCCTGCCTGCATTCTCAAACACTTTAATACCTGTAATCCCCCTAAGTTCAGTGGAGATGAAGGAGCTACTGGTCTCCTACAATGGTTCGAGCGTATTGAAAATACCTTCATTAACAGTGAGTGTCCCGATAACTTTAAGGTCCGTTATGCTATGAGTGTTCTTCACAAACGAGCACTCACTTGGTGGATTGAGGAAAAGCGCACCCGAGGAGCTGAAGTTGCACTTACTATCACCTGGGATCAAGTCAAGGAGATAATGAAAGATGAATTTTGCCCACGTAACGAGGTCAAGAAATTAGAGGACGAGTTCCACACCCTTGCTCAGGATAGTGGGGAAAACCTTGCTTATAATACCCGCTTCCATGAGCTCAGTCTGTTATTGCCCCATTAGGTCACTCCGCTACCTATAGCCATCGAAAAGTATATCGGTGGTTTGCCCATGCAGATTCAGTACACGGTATGGGGAAGGAACCCTGCTACCTTTGAAGAGGCCAAGCGTTTAGCAGCTACCTTAACTGACAATCAAGTAAAGAACGGGTCCTTAGTTCGGAAAGGCAATAAAGCAAGTATTGTAGCCGCGGTAACTACTGAGAACCAGAAGCGTAAGGCCAGGGATCCTGATGTCAACCTAACTACACAAGCTTCTAACAAGAAACCCTTTATAGGAAACTATCCATTGTGTAACACATGCAACCGACATCATCCCACTGCTTCAGCGTGTCTCTTGTGCACCAATTGTGGTAAGTATGGTCATCTAGTCAACACATGTCGCGAGACCCCAAATCCGAATGTCAACCAACCCACCAACCCTGCTCAGGCTGCTAATCCTAATCGATACAACTATGGTCAGTGCTATGAATGTGGAGACCCAAATCACTTCCGTAACCGATGCCCTAAACTAAACAGAGATCAAGACCCTCCAGCTACTTAACAGCAAGTCTCATCATTTGACTATTGGTTGCTTTTATTCTATGTATTGACGCTATTTGATTCAAGTAATAAATTCTAGTATTGAAATTTTTGTCTGAGGGTTGTTTACATGGTGTAATCATAACACTTAAATGCATGATTGTTTGAATGTGAACTAAATCTATACAACTACAACTCATATACTGTGCTTGTTATACTTATAAACTTGCTTGCATAAACATGTTATCAATTTGCAACCTATGTGTATAATAAATGCTGCACTTAATAGAGGTCATCATGCCTTTTCAACAGTCGGGAGAGGCCCTACAACCTGCTCCACGACTGGTGGAGGCTATCGAACCTACTCAACGATTGGTAGAGGTCCTTATGCCTTTTCAACAGTCGGGAGAGGCCTTACAACCTACTCCACGACTGGTGGAGGCTATCGAACCTGCTCAACAATCGGTGGAGTCGTAGAAGGACACAAAACACTAATGTAAGGTAAATTGGTGATTGCGGTCCGGAACGTAATCATGAATTTACAGGTACATTAAGGTAGTGTGAAATTCTATCAAGGTTATAAACTCTAGTTGTCTGGTAGTTCATCAACCCACACAAAACACGAGACAGTTTATTCTATTCATGTCATGCTATAACCCAAATCACAACTATTTTTATTTTTACCCAATCACCTTCAACCCTGTGTTTTTAATAAACTTCGGGACGAAGTTTCTAAAAGTAGGGGTGACTGTAACATCGCGCATTTTTCCCAAGTGTTGAATCAATCAAACCACCACTTCACCCACTATATACTTGATATATATATGTATTTTTTTACCACTTTATATATATATATAATAATAATAATAATGATAATAATAATAATAAAAATAACATTAATAATGTTAATAATATGGAACATTATAAACCAACCATACTTAACAAATACTACAAATACCCAAATTTTCTCTATTTTGATCGGAGCCCAATCACACAAGAAGCCGAACCCCGAATCCGGCCCAGCCCACTAGTCCCCTTCCTTCTTGCTTTAAAAAAAAATATATAATCGTTTGGGCCGGGACTCGAACCCGCGCCCAAACCAGTCCAGGTGACTAACACAACACCACGTAACCATTTGAGCCACAGCTCCTTCTTGGTTTAATCCCAACCCGTAAAATATAAAAGGCCTTCTAAAAAAAGAGCTCCTGTCCCCTTCTGTTCCTGCACGCTGCTGAACGCAGCCATCTTTTTTTTAAACTTTCGTTTGACTTTTGATTGAAGCTAAAAAATGATAATTATCAACTAATTGACTCGTATTATGGAATAGGCAGTGTATTACGCGTATTATACAATTATCACGGTCAAAAACCTTCCAATTATACATGAATTTACGCGTCATCATTCATGGCGAGTCAAACTTACCCAATTCGTTCACCCGGGCCTCTCCCTATAAATTGGACCTCCAAATTCCTCCTACACTCGCCGAAATATCCTTCTCAACCTTTAATTTCTGTTTTAATTCATCATTCAAAGCATTCTTGTTCGAGTTTGACTTTTCTGTTGACCAAGGCAAGAATCACGATTTCGTAATTGTAAGTTATGTTTTTCTTGTGGGTTTTGTTCTTCGGCATACACACAACAATAACCCTATGATTAATTGGGTTATTGTTGTGTAAATCAAACTATTATAAATCTAGGGCACGATTTGATTAAATTGGGGAAGAACACCCTTGCAGACTTGGATTTTTAATTATTGTTTTTCTGTTTTAAATACAAATAAGAGCTTAGCCCAGTGGTGGGAATCATGCTGGATAATGATTGAACCGGGTTTAAACCCAGGTTCGACTCCCACAACCCACATCCTTTTTTTTAAAACTCTTTTTTTTATATTTTAATCTAATAATCTTTTTAAATAGTTTTAAAATACCAAATGTGATCTTTAAATTCTATAAAAATTTATTTTATGATATTCAGGAGGCAAAGTTTATCATACAATTTTTAGTTTTCCAAAAGTTATTTATTTAATATATATAATAAATAATTCAAGTTTATTCTATTTTATTTATAAAAATCTATAAAATATCAAAACAATTTTATAAATTTCCACAAAAATTATTATGAGTTTTTATAACAATAAACTTTTCTTAAATGATTTTTATTTCTGAAAAATCATTTATTTAATATTTTTAATCAATTTTTGATAGTTTTAATCATAAATAAATCATAATAAATTCATTTTTCAATATTTTTGCACCAAAATTTTATATAAATTATTTCTATTTATTTGGAACAGAAAGACAATTTTTAACTTAATAATTTCTTAATTTTAGTATTTTTAAATATTAATGTTATATTTTGACAATTTGTAATAAATAGATTTAATATTCTATTTTTAAGAAAATAATTTTATAAAAATTATTTTCACACTTAAAACTTAATATTAGGACCATCTTTAATTTAAAATTTACAAAAAGGCTTTTGTTTATTTATTTATCAAATTTCTCTTATTATTCAAACATTTTATTTATTAATTAAACGAGCACTTATCCCCAATTCGAAGTCCTAGAATATATTTGTAGACTAGAAGGACTTAGACATATTTATTACCTTAATTATAGGGTAATACTTGGCATCATTGGACAACACAAATTCTATTTTCACGAGACATAACATTTTGCTAAGGTGAGTTTACATAGCCCCTTTTCTCTATTTCACTATTTTTGGGGTGAAACATGTTTAAACATTTTATACTATCATTTACTCATACTTACTTGGGATTCAATTACATCATCATTCTATCATTTGACTGTAACAAAAAGACACAGTATAATCATTAACAATGATCAAGCCGCCTGTTTAGATTATAGCGCTATAAGTCTGACAAACCCATCCCCCCGCATAAATTCAAGGATGATCGATAACAGTAACAACATTTAACTAACTTGCGAGTTAGTCATCAGTCGACACAAGGTTTGGTTGTACAAAGACGCATTGTTACATGTCGGAATCATACTCTATCACCATACAACTGTGATTGTTGTACAAGCTATTGTTATCAATTATATTCAAAAACCTATGTATTCTCACCAACTTTTGTTGACCCAAAATATTTTCAAACTTAACATGTTTCAGGTTCTACTTGCTTGAAGATTTGAGTAAATGGTTGAAGATGTGTGCATAGTATTATTCATTTTGATGTACGAATTCTTGTAGAACAATTGTATGTAATTTATTTAAATCATTTATTGAAACTTATTATTTACCATGAGCTACTGAACAATCATCAATATGTGACATCCCGATGTTTCCGCCATTGGTTGGGGTGTTACAGATTGGTATCAGAGCCATGGTTATAGGGAATTAGGTTATTAGAAAAATAATCTAGTCTATAACAATAGGAATATAAACAGTATTTGCTCCTTTTACTTTCTATTCTCTATCTCCCTCCTACTTCTTATCCCTACATTAATCCCTACAAGAAGATTGCTCTCCATCATTGGATCTACTCTTAGACTAATAGGACAAAATCCTCAGGTTTAGCCTGAACCACCTTGAGATCTCGTCGAAGTTCTAGATTTTAATAACGAACACGTGCAATCTGGAAGGGTGAACGCCTGTATTCTGAGTTTTCTGTCTAGGCTGGCATTGCGCATATATCCCAATCAGACGAGGGACCCGGATGCCTACCTGGGAATTCTCGGGATGAGTGTTCACTTATAGGCTAAAGCATGTCTTCACTATGTTATTAGAATCTAGAATCTTTGATAAGTCAACGTTTTCGTTTATTCGTTTTAATAAATGGATAAATGATTACATTCCTTATATTACCTCATTCATTTCATTGTGTCTCTTACAGATCACGCCTCCACGTCGCAGCACTAGCAATAACAATGGTGGTAATCATGAGGAAGGAAATAGCAACAATAACAACCACGACAACCATAACAACAACAACAACAATGGCATTGATGCCCAACTGGCTGCGATCATTTCCCAACAAATGGCGTAACAAATAGCAACTCTTGTTCCTAACTTACTGACTCAAGTCATCCAGATGAACGGCAAAGGAAACGGTAATGGAAACGGAAACGGCAATGGAAACCACAATGGGAACGGGAATGGAAACGGGAATGGTCTCCCTGCCTGCATTCTCAAACACTTTAATACCTGTAATCACCCTAAGTTCAGTGGAGATGAAGGAGCTATTGGTCTCCTACAATGGTTCGAGGGTATTGAAAATACCTTGAGTGTCCCGATAACTTTAAGGTCCGTTATGCTATGAGTGTTCTTCACAAACGAGCACTCACTTGGTGGATTGAGGAAAAGCGCACCCGAGGAGCTGAAGTTGCACTTACTATGACCTGGGATCAAGTCAAGGAGATAATGAAAGATGAATTTTGCCCACGTAACGAGGTCAAGAAATTAGAGGACGAGTTCCACACCCTTGCTCAGGATAGTGGGGAATACCTTGCTTATAATACCCGCTTCCATGGGCTCAGTCTGTTATTGCCCCATAAGGTCACTCCGCTACCTATAGCCATCGAAAACTATATCGGTGGTTTGCCCATGCAGATTCAGTACACGGTATGGGGAAGGAACCCATCATCTTTAATTTAAAATTTGCAAAAAGACTTTTGTTTATTTATTTATCAAATTTCTCTTATTATTCAAACATTTTATTTATTAATTAAACGAGCACTTATCCCCAATTCGAAGTCCTAGAATATATTTGTAGACTAGAAGGACTTAGACATATTTATTACCTTAATTATAGGGTAATACTTGGCATCATTGGACAACACATATTCTATTTTCACGAGACATAACATTTTGCTAAGGTGAGTTTACATAGCCCCTTTTCTCTATTTCACTATTTTTGGGGTGAAACATGTTTAAACATTTTATACTATCATTTACTCATACTTACTTGGGATTCAATTACATCATCATTCTATCATTTGACTGTAACAAAAAGACACAGTATAATCATTAACAATGATCAAGCCGCCTGTTTAGATTATAGCGCTATAAGTCTGACAAACCCATCCCCCCGCATAAATTCAAGGATGATCGATAACAGTAACAACATTTAACTAACTCGCGAGTTAAACATCAGTCGACACAAGGTGTGGTTGTACAAAGACGCATTGTTACATGCCGGAATCATACTCTATCACCATACAACTGTGATTGTTGTACAAGCTATTGTTATCAATTATATTCAAAAACCTATGTATTCTCACCAACTTTTGTTGACCCAAAATATTTTCAAACTTAACATGTTTCAGGTTCTACTTGCTTGAAGATTTGAGTAAATGGTTGAAGATGTGTGCATAGTATTATTCATTTTGATGTACGAATTCTTGTAGAACAATTGTATGTAATTTATTTAAATCATTTATTGAAACTTATTATTTACCATGAGCTACTGAACAATCATCAATACGTGACATCCCGATGTTTCCGCCATCGGTTGGGGTGTTACAGATTGGTATCAGAGCCATGGTTATAGGGAATTAGGTTATTAGAAAAATAATCTAGTCTATAACAATAGGAATATAAACAGTATTTGCTCCTTTTACTTTCTATTCTCTATCTCCCTCCTACTTCTTATCCCTACATTAATCCCTACAAGAAGATTGCTCTCCATCATTGGATCTACTCTTAGACTAATAGGACAAAATCCTCAGGTTTAGCCTGAACCACCTTGAGATCTCGTCGAAGTTCTAGATTTTAATAACGAACACGTGCAATCTGGAAGGGTGAACGCCTGTATTCTGAGTTTTCTGTCTAGGCTGGCATTGCGCATATATCCCAATCAGACGAGGGACCCGGATGCCTACCTGGGAATTCTCGGGATGAGTGTTCACTTATAGGCTAAAGCATGTCTTCACTATGTTATTAGAATCTAGAATCTTTGATAAGTCAACGTTTTCGTTTATTCGTTTTAATAAATGGATAAATGATTACATTCCTTATATTACCTCATTCATTTCATTGTGTCTCTTACAGATCACGCCTCCACGTCGCAGCACTCGCAATAACAATGGTGGTAATCATGAGGAAGGAAATAGCAACAATAACAACCACGACAACCATAACAACAACAACAACAACAATGGCATTGATGCCCAACTGGCTGCGATCATTTCCCAACAAATGGCGTAACAAATAGCAACTCTTGTTCCTAACTTACTGACTCAAGTCATCCAGATGAACGGCAATGGAAACGGTAATGGAAACGGAAACGGCAATGGAAACCACAATGGGAACGGGAATGGAAACGGGAATGGTCTCCCTGCCTGCATTCTCAAACACTTTAATACCTGTAATCCCCCTAAGTTCAGTGGAGATGAAGGAGCTATTGGTCTCCTACAATGGTTCGAGGGTATTTAAAATACCTTCATTAACAGTGAGTGTCCCGATAACTTTAAGGTCCGTTATGCTATGAGTGTTCTTCACAAACGAGCACTCACTTGGTGGATTGAGGAAAAGCGCACCCGAGGAGCTGAAGTTGCACTTACTATGACCTGGGATCAAGTCAAGGAGATAATGAAAGATGAATTTTGCCCACGTAACGAGGTCAAGAAATTAGAGGACGAGTTCCACACCCTTGCTCAGGATAGTGGGGAAAACCTTGCTTATAATACCCGCTTCCATGAGCTCAGTCTGTTATTGCCCCATAAGGTCACTCCGCTACCTATAGCCATCGAAAACTATATCGGTGGTTTGCCCATGCAGATTCAGTACACGGTATGGGGAAGGAACCCATCATCTTTAATTTAAAATTTGCAAAAAGACTTTTGTTTATTTATTTATCAAATTTCTCTTATTATTCAAACATTTTATTTATTAATTAAACGAGCACTTATCCCCAATTCGAAGTCCTAGAATATATTTGTAGACTAAAAGGACTTAGACATATTTATTACCTTAATTATAGGGTAATACTTGGCATCATTGGACAACACATATTCTATTTTCACGAGACATAACATTTTGCTAAGGTGAGTTTACATAGCCCCTTTTCTCTATTTCACTATTTTTGGGGTGAAACATGTTTAAACATTTTATACTATCATTTACTCATACTTACTTGTGATTCAATTACATCATCATTCTATCATTTGACTGTAACAAAAAGACACAGTACAATCATTAACAATGATCAAGCCGCCTGTTTAGATTATAGCGCTATAAGTCTGACAAACCCATCCCCCCGCATAAATTCAAGGATGATCGATAACAGTAACATTTAACTAACTTGCGAGTTAGTCATCAGTCGACACAAGGTTTGGTTGTACAAAGACGCATTGTTACATGTCGGAATCATACTCTATCACCATACAACTGTGATTGTTGTACAAGCTATTGTTATCAATTATATTCAAAAACCTCTGTATTCTCACCAACTTTTGTTGACCCAAAATATTTTCAAACTTAACATGTTTCAGGTTCTACTTGCTTGAAGATTTGAGTAAATGCTTAAAGATGTGTGCATAGTATTATTCATTTTGATGTACGAATTCTTGTAGAACAATTGTATGTAATTTATTTAAATCATTTATTGAAACTTATTATTTACCATGAGCTACTGAACAATTATCAATACGTGACATCCCGATGTTTCCGCCATCGGTTGGGGTGTTACAGATTGGTATCAGAGCCATGGTTATAGGGAATTAGGTTATTAGAAAAATAATCTAGTCTATAACCATAGGATTATAATCAGTACTTGCTCCTTTTACTTGCAACCCTACTTGTTTCTATTCTCTATCTCCCTCCTACTTCTTATCCCTACTTTAGTCCCTACAAGAAGATTGTTCTCCATCACAAGATCTACTCTTAGACTAATAGGACAAATCCTCAGGTTTAGCCTGAACCAACTTGAAGATCTCGTCTAAGTACTAGATTTTAATAACGAACACGTGCAATCTGGAAGGGTGAACGCCTGTATTCTGAGTTTTCTGTCCAGAACTGGCATTGCGCATAAATCCCAATCAGACGAGGGACTCGGATGCCTACCTGGGAATTCTCGGGATGAGTGTTCACTTATAGGCTAAAGCATGTATTCACTATGTTATTAGAATCTAGAAGTTTTGATAAGTCAACGTTTTCGTTTTTTCGTTTTAATTAATGAATAAATGATTACACCCACTTTCCTTAAACTAAGCTCTAAAATCTCAAAATTTTACAGCTTAAATCAATCTCATTTCATAACCATCTATGGATTTCACAATCACACTTCACCTTACCATCTTAGCCACTTTTTAAATATTCAACACCCTACCCAAATCATATTATTTCATTTCTCCACATGTTACTTATTTTTAAAAAACTATAACCTCATACCTTAGCACAAACTAAAGATTTCTAAATCCTGTTGTATTTTCATTACCTAGTAACTTTACAAAGTACATATTTTTTTGTCAAAAGATGTCCTCGAACTTAAATTCAATTGTTTATTTATTGACATAATAAACAATTTCCTATATAATGCTTTAAACTATTAAAAATCACTTAATAGAACCTTGATCTTCAAAACCTAATGTCATGTTTGAAATCTCCAACTAACGGGAATATTTTAATCAAAGCCCACTTAGCTTGTACCATTTAACAACTTTTGCTTTATATATAAAACCAATTTTGAAAATAAGATTTTTTTTATAGGAATAATATCTAGTCTCTAAATTCTCCATCGACACTCACTCATTTTCAACTTGTTCAAAATTTTACAATATTTGGCATATACCAAAATCATGTTTTCTTATACACTTGATTATAACCTTTGATCCAAACCCCAAAAGTTACACTGCTACATAATCTCCTTACTATAAAATAAACTCTTTATCAACTATCTTCACATTCACTATCTCTCACAACCTTGATTCTGCTTCAAGATTTTCATCATCCTCTCAAGAACTAAATTCATTTCCTTCACCTTCTCACACATGAGCTAGTTACCCATGATAACCAAACTATTGAAACTTGATTGCGTGTTGCATCAAACATAATCCTTAGTTATACATGAGGATTCGACTATCTACCATATTTAACATTTGAAACTAGAATTCATGGAGTATAAACTATTTGCTATAGGCACACCTAGAGTCATTAACCTTGTCTAGGGCAACTCTATTACAACTCGTATGCTATACTTGATACTTGATTGCTTACATGTACATATTATCAATTTGCAATTCATGTGTGTAATAATTGGTACACTTAATCAAACAACTGATAGAGGATGAAGTACTTGCTCAACAGTTAGTAGAGTACCAAATAACCTACTCAACGATTGGTAGAGGTCATCATGCCTGCTCAACAGTCGGTAGAGGCCCTACAACCTGCTCAACGACTGGTAGAGGCTATCGCACCTGCTCAACACTCGGTAGAGGTTCTTACTCACTGACTGGTAGAGGTCTTTTTCCTGCTCAACTGTTGGACTTATTTTTGGATACATTGTATACGATTCAATCACAAGGCTATTTTGCATTACTTATATGTGTATTTAGAGTCATAGAAGGACACAAAACCCTAATGTAAGGTAAATTGGTGATTGCGGTCCGGAATGTAATCATGAATTTACAGGTACATTAAGGTAGTGTGAAATTCTATTAAGGTTTTGGGAGATACCCCGTATGTTTTCGAAGTATCAGAGGTGTGATGGGTTAGCTGCGGTACACCCTATATATAAACACTAATGATACGTGGAAAGGGATACTGTAGGGTCAGACCAATAACAAACCCTAGTTATTTGGTAGTCCATCTAGAATTTATGGTTATCTTACACATTCCTTAAACTCTTACCCTGCTCTGAACCATAGTCACCCTAACGATTGTCAACATTATTCAAATGTTTCTTCTTAAAATAAACTTCGGGACGAAGTTCCTAAAAGTAGGGGAGACTGTAACATCACACAAATTTTCTTTATATATATATATATATACATATATATATATATATATATATATATATATATATATAGAACTCCCTTGTTTATTCATCCGATTCATGTTTACAGTATCTTTACCATCCATTTTGTTAAAAAAAATTTGTTTAAATAATGACGTATAATCAATATTAAATTGGATTGTATTAAAAATTCTGATTTAAAAACGTTAAAAAAATGTTTGCCTGTGCCAGGATTCGAACCCGAGTCCCTGGCGGGCTAAACCTTAACCACACCACACAAACCACTACACCATTTGGTGTTTTGTGATGTTAATTAAAACCAGTTAAACTTAAACCCTTTCAAGGTCCCTTAGTCAAACCTAAAAAGTCAAACGTAGTCTCCTAGTCAAGTCAAGTCAAAGTGTTAGTAAATATGGTCTTCTAGTCAAGTCAAAGTTGTTCCTAAATTCTAGCCTAGTCAATGTAGTCTCTAATTACAACTCCAAATTTTACACTATAAATACACTAGCCTACCATTCAACTCTTTATACCATTAAAAAAAAAAACATTATTATCCCATCTCCCATATACTAAAGTTTTCATCCGTCATTATCTCCTCTAGCTAGTTTCGAGTTTTCCAAGGCATTATTACTAAGTGTTTGCACGCTCAATAAAACGCACGAACTCATTACGCACCTAAGGTGAGTTTACATAGCCCCTTTTTTCTGTTTTACATTTTGGGGTGAAACATGTTTAAACATTTTATACACTATCATTTACTCATTCTTACATTGTTGAAACTTGTGATTCAATTACACTATCATTTACTCATTCTATCATTTGACTGTAACAAAAAGACACAGTACAATCATTAACATTGATCAAGCCGCCTGTTTAGATTATAGCGCTATAGGTCTGACAAACCCATCCCCCCGCATAAATTCAGGGATAATCGATAACAGTTACACTTTTACTAACTTGCGAGTTAGGTCTCAGTCGACACAAGGTTTGATTGTACAAAAGACGCATTGTTACATGTCAGACTCATATTACTCATTATTATACTTCAACTATGATTGCTATACAACATATTGTTTTCAACTATATGCAAAAACCTATGTATTCTCACCAACTATTTATAGTTGACCCACTCCCCCCCCCCCCCCATCTTTCCAACTTAACATGTTTCAGGTTTATATGCTATTGGAAGTTGTGCAAGTCTTGGAACAAAGAGGAGCTTTGGACCTAGTTTAAATTAATCAACTTTTGTAATCCTTATTTGTCAGATGAATTGTAAATTGTTTAATATTATTAAACTTTCATTTAGTACCATGAGCTATTGAACAATCATCACTACGTGACATCCCGATGTTTCCGCCATCGGTTGGGGTGTTATATAGGGTTAGGAAACTCACTAGTAGGTCGGAAATGCTCTGGTGGGTCCACGAAGTTTGGCAAATAAAACCTCCCAATCATGTCATCTATGCGGGAAAAACGGTCGGGTGGAGGGGCTTTCCACTTGATGCGTGCATTCCCGCGTTGCAGGAAAGCATCCAACTTACTAAACCCTGCACAACATTCAACAATGATAAGAACCTATCTCATGCAAGTCACACTTGAATAAGGTATAAAACTCATACCTTTAGGACGCAGGGAAGTCTCCATACCAGCAACAAGACGTAAACGACTCATACCCAAGTGTACCAACATAGCCTCTGGGCACGTATGCACCTCATACGGAGAAGGGTTACCACACAACTTCACAAACCAGTCCTGTTCAGCATACCCATCCATCACATCATGGTCAACCGGCCTTTGACAGTCTCAAAGAATTTTGCAAGGCATAGCCACTGGAAGGACACCACGGTTGATGTAAAAAAAAAAATTTCCTTCCAGTCATACATTGACATAGGAGCATTCATGCCAATCGGAGGCACCTGAGCTCTCAAATCAAAGTTTAACCAAGACTGAGACTGGACCAGAACATAAAAGACATTGAACCGCTCAAAGGTGAGCTCAATGTCCATAGCTCTACGACAAGCTTCAAAATGAACCAACCTTAACATGCCGAAGGTACTAAGTTTGGTAATGTGGATACCATACTCAACCAAAGTATCCACTTGAAATCTGGTAGCAGGTAACCGAAAACCACAAAGTAAAAAGTGAGCACCATACATGGTAATCTTACCAGAAGGATGAGTCATGGTTGTATTACCAGGAGCAGGTAGCTCAACACCCCAAGAGGGATCCAATTCCATGTTCTTGCAAAACTCTTCAAAATTCTTCTTTGTCCACCTGATGGTGGTGTTAATCAACAACTTCAAAGATTTCGTCTTATCAGTCATATCCACGGGATGTGAAGAGCTTTCTGACATAGATCTGTAAACAAACAATAATTCTCTTCTATCGGACTCTGGAAATCTCACCGGAAAAGGTGTAAGGGCTACCGGAGAAGAAGAAGGTAGTCAAGAAGGAAAGAAGAAACTGTGAATCTATGGAAAGAAAGCAAGGGGGAGGTCATATGTATATATATATATATATATATATATATATACACACGTGCTGCAATTAATGCAACGAAAAAGGCGGGAGAAACGTGGGAGACGTTTCAGTGCCAAAACGTGAGCTTTTACGACACGTGTCCAACTTTCTGCAAAAGACAGCCCACTTGCGCACGTGGGCCTCACGTGCCTGACACAAGGCGAAATTTCTCCAACAGACGTCACACGTCACCTGTCATTATGACAGGCATCCCTCTGATGCCTGACATACCTGCCAAATCACACCTCAAAACCACAATAACTTTTGAAATTCCACATTTATTTATTTTTAATCATTAACAGGAGTTAATGCATACGGCTGATTATAATAATAATAAAAATACACGTTATCACCCTGCGATGGCTTGACGTAAACTTCACTTTACGTTTTCCGCATAATTTCTTTTCAGAAATGAGTCAGCCACGTCATCATTCTGCGATGGCTTGACGTAAACTTCATTTTACTTTCTCCGCATAATTTCTTTTCAGAAATGAGTTAGCCACGTCATCACTCTGCGATGGCTTGACGTAAACTTCACTTTATGTTCACCGCATAATTTCTTTTCAGAAATGAGTCAGCCACGTCATCACTCTGTGATGGCTTGACGTAAACTTCAGTTTACGTTTTCCGCATAATTTCTTTACATTATCACTCTGCGATGGCTTGATGTAAACTTCACTTTACGTTCTCTGCATAATTTCTTCTCAAAAATGAGCTGGCAGCGTCATCACTCTGCGATGGCTTAACGTGAAATTCAATTTACCTCCTCTGCATCAATCCCTCTCAAAAAAGCAAAGGAGCAAAACAACAATATAGTCTAACACTCCACCAGCTCTTTTTGCAAGACCAGGAGAAGCACTAGACTGGGTGGACTTGAAGGAATAGAGTACCTAATCCTACGGAGAATTACGACCCTATCCCAAAGAAGTCTATGGAAGCTTGAGCCACTAACAAAGGACGAGACTACGCGGGAAGTCTCCGCGGATACAACAGCTCCGCAGACTACACCACATCAAAGATTCCTTCACACGAATGACGTCACCAACATAAATACCCACCAGCGCGTGATACAACACGAGCGAATATTCCATCAGACCTGTATGATACGAGGATGTACGGTAACAAGGAATGAAATGGATCAGATCAAGCTTGGGGCGCA
This sequence comes from Ambrosia trifida, assembly GCA_028751855.1. NCBI lineage: Eukaryota > Viridiplantae > Streptophyta > Magnoliopsida > Asterales > Asteraceae > Ambrosia > Ambrosia trifida. The sequence goes on along the minus strand of CM054122.1, from coordinate 145,403,184 downwards.
CTTTGCGCCAATCAGATAATAGCATGTGTCAGAGGTTGTCCAACAACCCCTGACACAAGGACAACGACAGGACAGGTTCCACTCCCCCACCATGCTGAATGCACAGTACCCTTCAGGACACTGTCCATGCATGTCCAACTGCCACAGGCGACACGTCAGACGCCACAGGCATGTCCACCGTGTCGTTATCAGCACAAGCGTTGTTCATGTCCAATCCGAGGCTTCCATGTGGAGATCTCATAAGGCATCATCCATACTACCTCACATCAGCATTTATGACTCGGCTTCCCGCCATTTTTATAGGTGAGGACATCTAGGCCGGTCAAAGGCCCAGAACCAAACACAAGGCTTTATGGGTCATGCCCCATGGCCCATAACATCTCTTATAAATAGAAGACTTCCTCTTCCATGCAAAGCATCCGAAAAATACATACACAAGAGTTAGAATAGAGTTATTTGTAATACACTCGTTGTACTCCTCTTATTTATATCATTTAGCTTTTACAGTGGACGTAGGCTACAACAAGCCGAACCACTTACATGCTCTTGTCTTTACTTACAACACACACACTCGTTCCACTCTCATTTGTTACACCTTCGGGTTACGTTCTAACTATAGTGGCGAGCGAAGGATTAATCCTGAGCTAACACGAGTATCTAACCCCCGACTTTACCGGTTAACGGTCGTTATACTCGTTGTTTCTTCACCATGTTAAAAAAATAATGAGAGTATCATTATCATTTTATTATTTATTTTTAAATAAAAAGTAAACCATTCGTACAACGATACCGGCACAACGGTGATTCATGTTAGTTTTCCACGAACACCATACATTAACATGGATCGCTTAATCTTTTCATAAGTTGATTCCAGATTTTTGATATTTTTCTTGCTGAATCATTTTTAAATCGGTTAAAAAAAACTATGGTTTTGTTTTGTCCTATACTTATATATGTTTCTTTTCTTCTAGTGTTGGTGATGGCGGAGGTTTCATCATGGTTTATGGTTTAATATACAACTCTCCTTCAAGCTTTAAATAACTTTATTGCTTTTGATTCAACAAAGTTCCAAGCTTCATCGAATAAACTTTTGTCGAATGACATAAACCCTTGCAACATTTGTTACTATTATTATTTCATTTCCTATCAACGGCATTTTGTTGTTTGAAAATTTAAGAGTAAATTGCTTGGTTGGTCATTGTGGTTTCTAGATCATGCACTCTTGATCCTTAAACTTCACTAATTACATATTTGATCTTAATGGTTGCATTTTTGTAACATTGATACTCCCTAGTAGCTAACATCGTTAAATTTTCTGTTAAATTCCTGTGAATTTACTAATTTACCCTTGCAGATAAAAAAAGAATATAAAGTCAAGATCTTCAGCCATCAACCACCACCTCCATCATCATCACCATCACAAACCACCACCGCCGCCACCACCACCTGCAACCACTTTCAGAACCACAGTCACCCGCAACCATTTCTAGAACCACTGCCACCTGCAACCACTTTCAAAACCACCGCCACCTGCAGCCACTTTCGAAATCACCACTACATGAAACCACTTTAAAAACCACCTCCTCCCTCACCACCTACAATCACATTCAGAACAACCACCACCTGAAACACTTTCAAAACCACCTCCCTCGCAACCACTGTCGCCATCTCGAACTACCATCGCTTGACAATCATCGTCGACCATCATCTTCGTCGTTCAAAACCACCCCCTCTCTCTCTCTCTCTCTCTCTCTCTCTCTCTATATATATATATATATATATATATATATATCTCATAACCTGCTAAACAAACCACAACCATTACCCTAGTATCTAGAATGATCGACGGTGATAATGGTGGTTAGGGTTTAAAAGTGGAAAATCAATAATGGTATTAAGGGTTTCGTCGGCTGAAGATGAGGGTTGCAGATGTGGATTTTTAGTGCGACGAAGATGGTGGAGATGATGTTTTCTAGCAGGTAGTGGAGAAGTGGTGGTTTGTTGTTAGAATAATGGCGGAGGAGATGGTACGTGGGTGGTTTGGACTGTGGAGGGTGATGGTGATGCACAATGGTGGCGGTAGTGTGGTGAATGATGGTGATGTATGGTGGAGGTGGTGTTGTCTGGTGTCTGGTGTGGTTTTAGAGAAGGGTGGGTGGGGAAGGAGGTGGGATGGAAGTGGGGCCACTTAAGTATTTTGCCTTTTCATAAAGTGTATAATAGTCATTTTAAACAGACTTAACGATTAAATCTAACGGCCATGCATGCTAAGGAGTATAAGTGTTATAAAAAACGAACCTACGGGAACACACGAGCGATAAGTTGTAAACACTTAGGATTAAGTCTGTAATTAGTAGAGTCTTGGAATTAAGTGTACAAGATCTGGAAACCACAGGAACCAACCAAGCAATTCGCTCAAAATTTAATGGTTGATTAATTTGGTGTTTTTTTTTTTTGATATATTTATGTGTTTTTTATATGTTTTTATATGTTTTTATAAGAATATAAGTATGAGATCTATTATATAGAGCTGGCTCTTTTGTAATTACTTTTGCACTTTTGTAATTACTTTTAATTTAATTGTTGTAACAGAGACGTTACATACGTAACAACGCACCTTTGTTTATTTTACAAAAAAAAATCCTATTGGCGTTTTTTTTATTTTTTTTGCTACGCTTAAAAACATGTATATTACATCCTATTTTTTTTCAAAAAAAAAAAAAGTTTTTTTTAGATGGTTTTTACATGAGTTTGCGAGGTTTCCTCAACTAAAGTAGATTTTCATTTTATACTTGACCTATATATATATGATTTGGATCATTTGAGAACGACCATTTATGGAGAGAACCAAGGAAGCAGTGTGAACAGGTGGTATTTTTGTAAATATGAAGTGTGCCTATAAAAACCCATCCATCAAAAAATAAAAAAAATAATAAAAAATTATATAACCTAAAAAAATAAAAATAAAAATAAAAAGTAAAAACACCAAAATATTAATATTTAAAAAATAAAAAAATGGCTGATATGACGTCATATGACGTCATTCCTGATGCACATTTGCATTTTGCTGTTATATATACAGACATATACCGTATGCACATGTGCATTTCACTATTATATCACCTTTTTAAATAAATTATCAACTACCATAACTAAATGATCATTAAATGGACGTGATATGAGATATAAGGAGGCAAAAGTTTTATTCAATCATCATTCAATGGACGTAAAGTGAGATATAAAACACATTCGAACTCGTCAATTATTTAGTCATGCAAATTATAACGTAAATTGAAAATAAGGCAAGTGTTGGACAACAAACATGAAAAAACTTAAAACAAATCTATATAAGAACTATAAAGTAAGACACGTGTACTGCATGCACAAGTGCATTTCACTATTATAGTTAGGTTTTCGAGTAATTTGTTTTTAGGTATGGTGTGGGGGGGCGGTTACGCTAAAATAATAATCACAAACATAATCATCTTATCAACCACCATATAAGACCACCCACAATATACATGTGTGCATGCATCATCCTTCAAACAACAAACTTTTTTGTACTCATCTGTTTTTTATTATACAATTATATGTAGTTTCTACCAAACCATCAACACAATAAAACAAATGATAACTAAAAAAAATATTCATATTACAAACCAATCATGTTACTACTAACCACCTAACTATAAACTTCTAATTATCTCACAACCTCACGTTCACCAACATTGTCCCCTTTTATTGCTTATTTGTCCCGTGTTTCATCCTCTTCCCCTTTTATTTATCTTCTTACAAAACTCTTCACACCTCATTAATGTCTCATCTATTATTTCCCTTGTTTTTTCATCCGTTAACCTGAACAACGTATACTTATCAAATTTATCACATTGTTGAACCTCATTTTAAGTTCAAAACTCTCTGAAGTTCACGCAGAATATGGAAGGTCGCCGGAGTTTTATTCCTATAGAAACTCAACGTCGCATTACTAAATTGTTTGTTACTAATCTACCGGAAAGATGCGGTGGGAACGATCTAGCAAGCCATGTTCGTCACTTCGTACATATTTTCGACATCTACATAGCAAGGAACAGAGACAAGGGTGGGAATCGCTTCAGTTTTATTTCAATCCTGGACGTCAAAGATAAAGTTGAGATGCTGAGAAATCTACGTAACATTCGGATGTGGGATTACAAGTTATGGTTTAGTGTGGCTCGATTCGTATTAGAGGATGGAGTGATTAATAACAATCTTGGTAAGAATGGTTCTCATTCGGAGGACAAGTCAAGTAAGAGTCATGGGAATGGTGATCGTCGGGAAGGTAAAGTATTGGCAACTGAGGTGGGGGACCGGTCATTTAAAGAGATGTTTGTGGGTAAATCGATCAAAATTGATGTAGAGTCATTGAAAAACATCAAGATCATTATGAAGGAGATGTATGTGAATGACTTCTTTATACAATACTAGGTTAGAGTCCCGTGGGGACCCACGGTTCAACCGAAAGTAAAATGAAAAAAAAGTAGGAAAATAAGAATTATATCATGCAAGTTGTTTTGGTTACTAAATGTTTGATAATGCAATATGTATGAATTTTAATGTTAAATGCAAAATGTCATCTAACAGTTTAATGTAACGTAATGATGGATATATCGACTAAGTAAAGTTTAATTTGACAAAAAAAATATAAACAAATAATTGAATAAAATGAATACTTTTGTATTTATTCAAAGGATTTATTATCAACATGAACATTCAAAGTGACTAAATAGTTTTCATAACATTGAAAATAATAATAATAATAATAATAATAATAATAATAATAATAAAATCCATTATTCGAACTTTTAAAGCAACATTAATAAACCTAAAATAAAAAACATACAAATCAAAATCTTATAAAGTTATTCATAAAGCTTCAAATATTTCTTTATACACAACGTTTGATGTTTTGTTCGTAAGGTTGCCATCTTGATCTAGTATTAGTATCTTCAGTCCATCTCGACTTTTGACCCTTGATAGCGCAACATACAACGGCCCATGTGATGGATATATCAACTATGTAAAGTTTGATTTTACAAAAATAATAAGCAAAGACTGGAATCAATTGTAGTATGTAAGTTGCTTTGCTTACTAAATGTTTGGTGGTTCAATTGGTATGGATTTCGTTGTTAAATGCAAAATATCATATAAGGCTTTTAATGTAATGTAATTAGTGATATATCAGCTAAGTAAAGTTTGTTCGTAAGGCTTTCATCTTTGTCTATTATTAACATCTTCAGTCCGTCTCGATTCCACCACTGTTTTCATATTTGTGTTCTACATAAAATATAGTTGTTGTAAAGATATGGATAAAGTGATAAGTAAATCAAGAAACAATTCTTAACCCATTTACTTGAATGGGTCGCTTAAATTTTACATGTTATCTCTCCAACGGTTCAAACTGATTACATAGCTAAAAAATAACTAATAAGAAAATGGGTCCAATGCCACATGCTGTAATATAAATTTCCTATATTTTATTAAAAAAAAAAAATAGACACCAAAAGGATCAACCCCTGACCCATTTCAACATGTAGCCAAAAGTACCTATTGTACACATACTTTAGGCAACTTTTGACATGTTACAAAACGCCGCCAATAAAATGTCACTATTTAAACTGTATAAATATAGTGCTTAACAATTAAAAACAGATAAGGTTTTTCTGTTAGGGTCAATGATTGGTTAGATTGTATTATGGTAATAATGTTGTTTTTTTTATTTATAAAAAGATTGTATAAAGAAAATGTCTTAAATTTTATTAAATATATTTAAATGAAAATAGTAACATTATTATTATTAATTATCTATTTAAATATCTTATATATTGTAGGAAACTGTTAATCAATAGTAAATTATATTTATTATTAATTTAAATATCGGTGTTTATCTTTGTAAATGGTTTACAAAATTTCCATTAAAATGTTTATACTTTTTAAATTTATTGACATTTGATTGATTGATTTTGTTATCATTTATGGCCAATTGAATGAGGGTCAATGTTAATAAATATATTAATATATTAAAATTACCGTTATGCTTAATTAGTGCATTATTGAATTCGTAAGCATTTATGGACAATTGAATGATAGTCTATTTATTATAAACATAATATGATAATGTTAATTTTAAAATGAAAACCATTTATGGTTATGATTGGTTTATAGTTCATATTGTTACTTATAATAAACTGCAATAGTATATATTATAATACAATAAGGTATTAACATATAAATAAAAACACATAAAATGATATGTCATTACCAATATACACCAATCCACAAATAACATTAAAAACATATTTAGAATAATTAGGCCATGGGGTGTACCTTCATACCAAGGGTGTTAACAGTGACGTGGAATTTTAACTTTCGTTGTACATCACTCCCTTCCCATGTTAAGGGGCATTAACGTGACACTAAGTTAACATGTTAACATGAATCAAAAGAGAGAAAGTTAAGGGGATGAGCTAGAGTTAAAAATTTTAATAAATAACATTAAACTCGGTCAATTATTATTAATGTCAATAAATAATATTAAACTTCTTAATAAATAACATTTAAACTTAATAAATCTTATTAATTGCAATCAAGACTAATCATAATTCGTAAACATGGTCAGATTATAAATCTTATTTATTGCAATAAGAATAATAATAATCTTATTAAGATTATAAATCTTAATAAATAACCTCAAAATCGTAATCAATAATTCAAATAAATTAAATTAAAAACATAAAAGATTGTAATTTAAATTTTAAAATCAATAACTTCTTGTGGTGCAACCTTAGTAACAAATAGCATGTGCTGGATTGAACACTACAGTAAACCTTTACAAAAGCATTATGTATAGTAAATTTAGAATGTCTACCTAATTATAAAATAAGAATATTATAAACATAATGTTTAATAATTGAATAACAAACCTAGCGACTTGAGCAGAAATTTCTACACACACTGGCACAGACCACGCATACCCATCCGTAAATTTAATCTTGATCTTCATTGATTCATTTAAGTTTGCCAATTCAACAATCGTATTAGGAATTATCTGCATAGTAATAAGAATTAAATAAGAAAAAAAATAAAAATAATGAGAGTTATTATGGTAAAACATAAATTTGATCAATTATATGAAATCAATTTAATCAATTATAATTTAATCAATATTATCATTCGTATAATTTAATCAATTATACGAAATCAGAGATTAAAAATCTCGTATTAATTAATCAATTCGTATAATTTAATCAATTTAATCAATTTTGTATTAATAGTAATATTAATTAATAAGATTAAAAAAATCGTAATAAATATCATTAAATTTGGTCAATTATCGTAATCCTAAATTTCGGGAATGATTGATAATAAATCAATCATTCATATTCTAAAACTTCGGCGCCAAGCATTTAATAATTATCATAATCAATTTTATTAAATACCTTCCTATTCAAACTCCACCAAAATCTCCTCATTCAAACATACCAATCAGACCATTAATCACCTTCCAAACTTATTATGCATAAAATAAGGAAGGCATTTAATTCATTAACTAAGATCCGATTTTTGAAAGATCAATCCAGATCCGAATGTCTACCTAATAATAAAATAAGAATATTGTAAACATAATGTTTAATAATTGAATAACAAACCTACCGACTTGAGCAGAAATTTCTACACGCACTGGCACAGACCACGCGTACCCATCCGGAAATTTATTCTTGATCTTCATTGATTCATTTAAGTTTGCCAATTCAACAATCGTGTTTTGAATTATCTGCATAGTAATAGGAATTTAATAAGAAGAAAATAAAAATAATGAGAGTTATTATGGTAAACCATAAATTTGATCAATTATACGAAATCAATTTAATCAATTATAATTTAATCAATATTATCATTCGTATAATTTAATCAATTATACGAACTCGGAGATTAAAAATCTCGTATTAACTTAATCAATTCAAATAATTTAATCAATTTTGTATTAATAGTAATATTAATTAATGAGATTAAAAAATCGTAATAAATAACATTAAATTTGGTCAATTATGGTAATCCTAAATTTCGGGAATGATTGATAATAAATCAATCATTCATATTTTAAAACTTTGGCGCCAACCATTTAATAATTATCACAATCAATTTCATTAAAGACCTTCCTATTCAAACTCCACCAAAATCTTCTCATTCAAACATACCAATCAGACCATTAATCACCTTCCAAACTTATTTTGCACAAAATAAGGAAGGCATTTAATCCATTAACTAAGATCCGATTTTTGAAGGATCAATCCAAATTCGAATGTCTACCTAATAATAAAATAAGAATATTGTAAACATAATGTTTAATAATTGAATTACAAACCTACCGACTTGAGCAGAAATTTCTACACGCACTGGCACAGACCACGCGTACCCATCCGGAAATTTAATCTTGATCTTCGTTGATTCATTTAAGTTTGCCAATTCAACAATCGTGTTTTGAATTATCTGCATAGTAATAGGAATTAAATAAGAATAAAATAAAAATAATGAGAGTTATTATGGTAAACCATAAATTTGATCAATTATACGAAATCAATTTAATCAATAATAATTTAATCAATATTATCATTCGTATAATTTAATCAATTATACGAAATCGGAGATTAAAAATCTCGTATTAACTTAATCAATTCAAATAATTTAATCAATTTTGTATTAATAGTAATATTTGTGACACCCGGCATGTTCGGCTTAAACATAATAGTAACATCTAAGTCTACCTTAGCGAGAAACGTTTATAAACAAACTTAACTGGGTTAGTTGAGTCGGGTCAGATTAGGATTGTCCAGGGTTCAATGATCTGGAGGATCATTGGGAGTCGTTTTGGGAATACATTAGTACCGGGTTCCGTTGTTGGTGACATTACATGAACTAATTAAGTATATATGTAGATTATGGGTCGTGCGGTGGATTGTATGCTTATACTTGCTTAAACGATGTACAAATGATTATACGTGCCTAAATATGCTAAACATAGACTATGGGTGCATGCTTATGTGTTAAGATGTGTTAGAATGCGTTAAACACGACAAACTGGGAAAAGGTTAACATGTGTTAAAAAGTGCTGTTAACATGTGTTAAAAAGTGCTGATGACCTGAATGTGGAAATAGTGGGCGAACGTGGAAATGGAACTTGAAAAATGGGCGAACGTAGAAACAAAGTGGGCGAATGTGGAAAAGTTCCACATTCGACCATTACAAATGGGCGAATGTGGAAAAGTTCCACATTCGACCACATAAAAGGGGCGAACCTGGACTGGGTATAAATACCATCTTTAGCCATTTTTCACCATTTCACAAACCCTAAACGCCTCCAAACACTCTCTATCAGCTATTATCATTGGGGAAGGAGTTTTTGAGCTTGTTTTTCATAACCTAACTCTCTAAATCATTACAAGTGAAGATCTAAGGTGTGTTCTTCATTTCAAATCCTTTTTAAACAATTTTGACTTGTTTTAATCTAAACCCCAAGGGTCCAGATCTGATATCAACCTATTTTATGAATAAAAACCTTTCCTAACCAAAACCTATTCATAAACAATGAGTTTTTATGCAAATTAACATGTGTTAATGTGATATTATGCATTGTTTGATGATTTCTTGTTGTATAGAGGATATGGCAACAACCTAGGGCTGTTATTAATGATGGGTTCTGATTGAAACATGTTACAATTGATTGTTGATGGTGTTTTGTCGATTAAAGGAATCTTTGTTAGATTTAGGGCTTGTTTTTGGATAATAATGATAGAGTTAGGATAAGGGTTTCTTGTTCATGATGATTTGATGATGATGAGCTGATTATTGATTGATTTCAGAAGTTTCCTAATTGGGTAATATTTTCATGCATGATGATGTGACATCTCCATAATTTACTATTTTAGGAAACTTGTAAAAACGGATAGATTTTGGGGTAAAATTGGTAGGGTTTCGTAGGAATTTATTAATGATGCTTGACTGCTGTAACTCATGATGTTTCGTGATGTTTTCGGATGTTTTTGGACGCGTTTTTGAGTAAACAACACAGCAGGGTCGAACCTGGAACACCTTCGGCCAGTCGAATGGGCGAAGGTGGGTTGAAAGGGGTCGAACCTGGAAACTTGAGGGGCGAATGAACCACAAGTGGGCGAAGGTGGAAGAAAAAGGGGGCGAAGGTGGAAGTTTGAACCCACATTCGACCAATCCAAGTCACCTTCGACCACTTACCACTACATTCGACCCTATGTTAACAGAAATGAGATTTTTGATACAAACTAAGTGTTTTATGCTTGAACCTTGCATGTAATCTATGTGTACTTGATTAGTTAGGGTAATGGGTCACCAACGGGATGTCGGGTCGGTCTAGTGTGTCGGTTGAACATTTAAACACGTTTTAAAACATACTTGGTTATGATCTGGACAATCGGGGACTAGATAACCTTATGGTTATTAGTCGGAACACTTATGTGAACATTTTGATAGATCTCCGGTAGAGGGATTGTCAAGGGCTAAACACCTTTACACATATTTGAGGAACGCTATCTAAGGTGAGTTCACGGCCCCACATTTTACAGTTTTTGCTTTCGGGGTGAGAAACATGCTTACAAACTCTTTTATGACTTATGACTTGTTAAACTCTTATGGCTCATGACTCTTTATCACGTTATACTATGGCTTACTTATCTTACTATACGGTTCATCGAAAATCCCTTGAAACCACTAACATGGGTATGTGGCGGGGAAATATGGATAGCGCTATTGGGAACTGACAAACCCCACTCGACGGCTGGAGGCCGGGCGGGTGCATATTGTCTCTAACAAAACAAGGTCTACCGGCGATGACGGTAGCCCATAGGAAACTAAGGGTAACACTCGGCTCAGTCAGTAATGGTTTCACCCGTATGAGTATCTCATTCTGCGCCTAGCTAGCGTTCTCATAAAGCATAGTAGTAACTGTGATGGTAACGGTTTTGGAAGGATCACTTTAAACGTTTAATTAAGACCTGTGAACTCACCAGCATTATATGTTGACTCTTTTAGCATGTTTTTCTCAGGTCGCTAAGGTAGCAGCTGTCGGATAGGCGCACGAGGTCGCACTGGAGTCGTCTCGCGTCTAGGGTCTCATCTGCATGTTTGGATTTATGAACTTTTAAACTTATGTTTTATTTCTGCATGACGTTTGTAAACTTTAAATGCTTCTGCACTGTTTGAATGTTGGTTTTTAAACTTATGCATGGTTTTTGTTTACGTATGTTTTTACATTTAGACGTCGTTTATTGTGACCGTTGACTTTGGATCCTGGTGTGTCACACGCCTCGCGGTAGAACTCCGCAGGTGGAAATTTGAGGGTGTGACAGATTGGTATCAGAGCCAATGGTTATAGTGAACTAGGACTGCATGTAGAGTCTAGACTATAGCCGAGTCACACACACTAGACGGTCACATACATTTGAGTCGTGTCTTTTGGGCAAACATACTAACCTTGTCGGGGTGTCGGTCTCCTTACCACACAGTGTTACATTACCTACCTTATCCTTGGTTATTTCTAGCTTCACTTTATTTTCTTCTTCGGGTTACAGCCGAGGGGACCTATTTATTGACCCTTTTGAGTTAGTTGTATCATTCTGAGATGTGGTTATCGGGTGACTTGAAGTTCTAGCTCGGAGCACGCCTAGGGGACCATGTAGAGCGATTTGTTATTTCGGGTGCACACGAAATCATAAATCGAAATGCATGAAAATCTTGGTGGACTTTGTGTTCGGACTAATGGTCATGCTGGAACCGCATCCTGAGTTCGTTTGGTCACTTGTAGATTGGTTTGTCAGTGGTACTGAGTGTCTCGTCTCATGTTCTGGCAGAACATGTCTGGTCGCGCTGGTGGACGTGCAGGTGGACGCCGTGGTGGCGGAGGTGGACGCCGTGGTGGGGGTAGAGGTGGTGGTAACATCACTATGACGCACGAGGAGCTCAATGAGATGATGCAGCAACAGTTGGGCGTTGCACTAGCTGCTTTTCAGGCGGCCCAGTAGACTTTCATGGGTGCTGCTGCTCCTCCGGTTCAGGCAGGTGTCGCCTACAAGCGGTTTAAGGATTGTCAGCCTCTCAGCTTCCAGGGTACAGAGGGGGCTGTGGAGTTACTTCGGTGGTTGGAGAAGACTGAGTCGGTGTTCGCTTTATGTGAGACTCCAGTAGTGGATTGGGTGAAGTTTGCTTCGGGGACTTTTGTAGGAGCCGCCTTGACGTGGTGGAACTGCGTCACACAGACACTTGGTCTTGGGGAGGCCAACGCCATGCCTTGGGCGGATTTTGTGCGTAGGTTGAAGGATGAGTATTGCCCGCGTGAGGAGATTAAGAGGTTGGAACAGGAATATGGGAATCTTAAGATGATTGGTTCTGAGGTCGAGGAGTACACGATCAGGCACAACGAGCTAGCAGTGATGTGTCCAGGTTTGTCTACACCGGAGTATAGGAGGATAGAGCAGTATCTTGCGGGTTTGGTGCCAGAGATTGCGGGATTGGTGTTTGCTAGGGATCCTACTACTATGTCAGAGGCTGTGCGGTCAGCTACTAAGATGACCAACTTGAAGATTTCTGAGGGTGTCTTGCCTCCTAGAGGCTCTTCTGTGAAGGCGCCGGCTGAGAACAAGAGGAAGTGGGATAGCGTGGATAAGAGTTCGTCGGGGGTTCAGCGACAACCGGCAGCGAAGAAGACTGAAGCTTCTGGGTCAGCATCAGACCAGAAACAGGGGGGCTATGCTGGGAAAAGCCCTAAGTGTGGACGTTGTGGGTTTCATCACTATGGTACTTGTGAGAGTTTTCGCTGTGAGCGTTGTCAGAAACCGGGGCATCATGCCAAGGATTGCAGGGTCAACCTTTCCAGGACGACTCAGACTACTGCTATTACTACCCCTGCTCCACAGGGGAATCAGGGTTGCTATCATTGTGGAGAAGCGGGGCACTTCAAGCGAAGCTGTCCCAAGTTGAATCAAGGGGGCACAGGGACTGCAGGGAAGGATGGAGACAATGAAGGCGGTGGCCGGCTTACTCGTGCTCATGCTTATGTGATCAGTGCTAGGGAGAACCAGGTGGACCCAGACACTGTTACCCGTACGTATTCTCTCTTATCTCTTGTTACGCTTTGGTTACACTTTTATCCGCATTGTTGTGCGTTCGTGCTTTCGGGTGTTTTCTTTGTGGTTTGGTCGCTGTTTCTCATTCTTTGGGTCGATGAGGGTCCTTTGGGGATGCTACTTGGACGGTACCGGTGGGTTAGTTATACCGATCATAGTAGTCTCCAGTAGGCTTTCATCGGGGGTCTCTTGTCTCATACTCACATTTGGGAAAGTGGTTTCCCGGTTGTTACTGACACGTTTGATTCATGACCTTCACTTGTTGTATTTTGGGGAAACGTTACTCGGGCACAGAGGTCGACACTCATCACTGTTGAAGCCGAAAAAATCTCGGGACGAGATTCCTTTCAACAGGGGGATGATGTGACGACCCGGAAAATTTTTCTTTTTATTTGTTTTCCCTCCTCGACTTCGGGAAATTTTCGGGACGAAAATTCTTTCAACGTGGGGATGATGTGACACCCGGCATGTTCGGCTTAAACATAATAGTAACATCTAAGTCTACCTTAGCGAGAAACGTTTATAAACAAACTTAACTGGGTTAGTTGAGTCGGGTCAGATTAGGATTGTCCAGGGTTCAATGATCTGGAGGATCATTGGGAGTCGTTTTGGGAATACATTAGTACCGGGTTCCGTTGTTGGTGACATTACATGAACTAATTAAGTATATATGTAGATTATGGGTCGTGCGGTGGATTGTATGCTTATACTTGCTTAAACGATGTACAAATGATTATACGTGCCTAAATATGCTAAACATAGACTATGGGTGCATGCTTATGTGTTAAGATGTGTTAGAATGCGTTAAACACGACAAACTGGGAAAAGGTTAACATGTGTTAAAAAGTGCTGTTAACATGTGTTAAAAAGTGCTGATGACCTGAATGTGGAAATAGTGGGCGAACGTGGAAATGGAACTTGAAAAATGGGCGAACGTAGAAACAAAGTGGGCGAATGTGGAAAAGTTCCACATTCGACCATTACAAATGGGCGAATGTGGAAAAGTTCCACATTCGACCACATAAAAGGGGCGAACCTGGACTGGGTATAAATACCATCTTTAGCCATTTTTCACCATTTCACAAACCCTAAACGCCTCCAAACACTCTCTATCAGCTATTATCATTGGGGAAGGAGTTTTTGAGCTTGTTTTTCATAACCTAAAACTACAAGGCATTCCGCTTCATTTGCTAACAAATGAAGTCATTGATGAGGTTGGAGGAGTCTTCGGGAAGGTAGTGCACCATGCTAATAGATCGTCATTGGATTCAGATTTATCGTACGATTATGTTAGTGTCCTTTTGGGTGATGGATGAAAAGTGTCTGAGGAGATTGTGTTAAAAAGGAAAGACCGGAAATTTCGGGTCTGGGTAATGGAGGAATTAGGTGCTTGGATACCGGATTTTGTTAAGCCTAAAACTACACCGGAGGAGACCGATCCGGTAAATGTTGCTGATAATGAAGAGTTCGACGGTAAAATTCCGGTGAATGTGGAACAGGTCAACGTTGATGCCTCCGGAGTTGCGCCGATATCGGAAAATGCCGAATCTTTTAATGTCATTAATGAGGAAAGGAATGATTTTGGGAATGCTAATGATGCCACATTTATTTTCAATCAATTACCAAAGAATAAAGGGGATGCTTTTGTACCAGCAGTTGACTTTCCTTTTGATAATTTCATGTAGGCTAATATTGAAGAGAATTTTTCGGTCAACAATAAAGTCAGCAAGAGAAAGAAATTGAAAAAAGGGGATGTTAAGGGTCGGCCCAATGATGCGTATTTCAGTAGTCAGGAAAGTCTTAAGGTGAATAAAAAGCCCAAGAAGTCTGACCCATTTGCTCTTAATGGCTTATTGGGCCTATCTGAAGATGATAGCAGTGACACGATAAAGGACAGTGACTCAGATGTCGATTGTGAATCAGTAGCAGAGGAGGAGATAGATTTAAACCAGCACCCGCCGCAGGTTAACGAAGATAATCATGTCTCTAAAGGTGAGGCTCTTGTGGGTGATTCAGCCGAAGAGCGTTCCAGGTCCTGCGAGATTAATAATCAAGAGGAGTAGTTGAATCTGGCTGAAATTAAGGTTACTAAGGTCCTAGGGGTTAAACTTGGAACAGATCTTGATCGTTTTGACGATATGATTCGTGATTCAATCGTACGTGAAGGTTTACAAAAAGGTAACAAATGAATTGCATTTCTCTTAATATTCGCAGCATTGGGGTTTTCGGTAAAGCTAGTTGGGTTAAAAAGTTAAAGGATGATTTCGGTATTGGTTTTATTGCGCTGCAAGAAATGATGTGTAGTAATTTTCATACGGGTTTGGTGACGAACTTTTGGGGAGGGTTGGGTTTTGATTGTGACTTTGTTAATGCGGTTGGTCAATCGGGAGGTTTGGTTAGTGTTTGGGATCCAAAGGTTTTTGTCAAAGATAGGGAGTTGAAAGATGTCAATTTTCGTTGCGTGGGAGGTTTGTTGATTGGTGGTTTGGTTAGGCATAATATTCTCAATGTATATGCCCCGCAAAAAATACGTGGATAAGCGTCAGCTATGGTTAAAAATTAATCAACTTATGAGCTCAGAACAAGGCTGGTGGATAGTGTTAGGGGGTTTTAATGCTGTTAGAAACCCAGAAGAAAGAAAAAATTTTGTTTTTGATCTAGTTTGTGCGAGAGATTTTATTGATTTTATCGACTCGGTTGGTCTTCGTGAATAAGAGTTGAAAGGTATGAAGTACACTTTTCTGTCAAATAGAGGTGGCGAATGCAAGATGTGTAGAATTGATCGGGTTTTGGTGTGTTCTAATGTATTCAGTAAGTGGCTAATGCGTGGGTTAGAGCTTCAAAAAGAGAGTACTCTGACCACTCTCCTTTTGTTCTTTCGTTGGTTGATTTGAATTTTGGTAAAAATACCGTTTACATGGTTTGACTCTTGGGCGGATAGACCGGGTTGTACTGAGGTTATTAAATAAATTAATAACAAGTTGAGAAGACTAAGAAATAAATTAAAGGGCTGGTTTAAACAGGTGAAGCAAAGAGAAGATGAAAACGAAATGTATCTTAGAACTGAGAGAGATGATATGGAACAAAAAGATTTAGATGAACCAGATTTGTGGATGTGGAATGAATGTAAGAAAAATCTGGAAGAAATTGAATATTATCGCTCACGGGACATAAAGCAAAAGTCACGAGTCAAATGGGCATCACTTGGGGATGAAAATACTTCGTTTTTTCACAATATTGTAAATGGTAGAAAAGCGAGAAACGCTATTCCGGGCTTGGAGGTGAATGGAGTGTGGGTTTCTAAACCTGCGCTAGTTAAGAAAGAGGTTATGCACTTTTTTCGGGATCACTTTAAAGAACAATATAAGTTTCGGCCTTCATTGATTGTTTCGGGTATCAAAAAACTGAATGATGCAGAGGGTACTTCTTTGATTGCCGAGTTCACTAGACAGGAAATCAAGGATGCAGTGTTTGAGTGTGGGTCGAATAAGGCGCCCGGACCGGATGGTTTTAATTTTCGGTTTGTGAAGCGTTTCCGGAGCTTCTTGGAAGACGATTTTTTCAAGATTATGAATGATTTTCATGGTTAAGGTAACATTAATTATGGTTGTGCATCGTCTTTTATAACTTTGATTCCATAGGTGAAAACGCCTATAGGTCTCAAGGATTATAGACCGATTACCCTTATTGGGATGATTAGCAAGACTATTTCTAAAATTCTTGCCAATCGTCTCAAGAAGGTGTTGGGGAGTGTTATCTCGGAGCAACAATCGGCATTTTTGAAGGACCGGTTTATTCTTGACGGGCCATTGGTCATTAATGAGTTAACTGATTGATTAAAAAAGAAAAGAAGAAGGTGTTTTTATTGAAAATCGATTTTGAAAAGGCGTATGACAATATTAATTGGAACTTTTTGGGATCTATTATGTCTCAAATGGGTTTTCCTCCTTTATGGTGTGATTGGGTTAGAGGTATTCTTTTATCGGCTCGTTCAGCGGTCCTCGTAAATGGTTCCCCGACTTTTGAATTTAATTGTGAAAAAGGCTTACGTCAAGGTGATCCGCTTTCGCCTTTTCTATTTTTAATTGTCATGGAGGCGCTCTCTTGGATTTTGAATAAAGCTAAAGAAGTCGATGAGTTTGAAGGTATTAATTTTGTGAATACAGAAGCTGATATTACACATTTATTTTATCCGGGCGATGCCCTAATTATAGGGAATTGGTCGCGTAAAAACTTAGAAAACACAGCTTATTCTAAGGGTTTTTTCTTATATTCGGGTCTTCGTATCAACCTCCATAAGTCGCACTTAATAGGGGTGGGTACCGAGGAAGAGGAAGTTGATAGTATGATGCAAATTTTGGGTTGCAAAAGAGGCAATTTCCCTTTTGATTACCTTGGGATAAAAGTTGGAGCTAATATGAACCGAATAAAAAATTGGTCGAATGTGATTGATGTCGTTAAAGCCAGACTCGCGTCTTGGAAAGCGAAAACGCTTTCAATTGGGGGGAGGTTGATACTTATTAAATCGGGGTTGGAGAACCTACCTATTTACTATTTTTCTTTGTACAAAGCTCCTAAGGCGGTGTTAATAGTATTGAGGCGATTATGAGAAGGTTTTTTTGGGCCGGTTCCTTGGAAGAGAAAAAAATTGCGTGGGTTGCCTGGGAAGTTATCACGAAACCTAAAGCGAAGGGAGGTTTGGGGGTTAGTAAGTTGCAAGATATAAATGACGCTTTACTTTTTAAGTGGGCGTGGCGTTTCAAAAATGGAGGTAATAGTATATGGAAGAATGTCATTATTGGATGTCATGGTTCAAATAGAATGTGGAGCATGCTGCCCTGATCTTCGATGGCCGGTGGATGTTGAAAACAGATAGTCAAAATCGATGAAAAGAAGCTCCTTAACGGTCGACATCTTGGTAGTTATTTTGTGGGTATTGTTGGGAACGGGTCGAATATTACATTTTGGGGAGATAAATGGATCGGTCATGCTCCTTTGAGGTTAAGATATCCACACATCTTTAGACTTGAAAGACGGAAATGGGTTATGATTTCTAATATAGTGCAGTTTCATCATGGTGTAAAAACTATGACATGGGAATGGCATTACAATCCGACTACGATTGAGGAGGTTGCTAAACTATTCACCTTGTTATTGGAGATCCATGATCATTAATGGAGAGGTGGTAATGATATATGGAATTGAGAAGGAGATAAGAATGGGACCTTTTCTATTAACAATGTTAAAAAACTGTTGGCAGATTCGTTTACTTCAGGTAATGCAGCGAAGATGGATTGGGCTGGATAGACACCTTTAAAGTGTAAAATTATGGTGTGGCGCGCTTCTTTAAACAGATTACCAACAAAAACTGAGTTGGCTCGATGCGGGATTGTTATAGACAAAATGGTTTGTCCATTGTGCGAGCAGGTTCAAGAATCGCTGATACATATCTACACGGGCTGCTTTTATTTTTCAGGAATTTGGTCGCGGATAGAGGCGTGGTGCAAAATTCCTCCAACCTTGTTGTTTGATGTGGAAGACCTTATTCAACTTTCTGTGAGACTACCAAAGAACAAAAAAGACACACAGATCATTAATGGAATAGTGTACACTACAATGTGGTCAATATGGAGTGAAAGAAATGATCGAATTTTTAAGAACAAGTCTCAGAGAGCGGTGGAGTTACTGGAAAATATAAAATGGTTGACGTTTTTTTGGATCCAAAATAGATCTAGATTGAAAGGTGTAGATTGGAACAAGTGGTGTAAATACCCTTTAGACGCGATGTAACTCGTTTTTTGCCCTGTGGTCTTCGCTTTGTGGACTACATGTTGCGTTTGTTTGGTTGAATGAAATTTAAGTTCCAAAAAAAATATCACATTGTTCGTGTGTTTAAATAACTAATAATTAACATTTATTAGTTAACATGATAAATATACATATATGCACATGTGCATATATATCAAAATTGCTTAAATAATTAATACCGACATTTTTTAACTCCCTGTTCAACGATTATGTCACCATCCTCAATTGCATCCGGCGGCTTTTTTTGACCCTTTATAGCTCGATAATAACACAAAAGTTAATTTTTTTTTATTTTTATCTCATCTTTGACTACAATAATAAACAACACATAAGAAAAACAAAACTTTCAATATTAATGCACATGTGCATTAACTTTACTTTTTCATTACCACATAGCATATGCACATGTGCGTTAGAGTGAAATACCTTAATGATAACAAGATTTCAACCTTAATACACATATGCATTAACATTAATTTTATCATTACCATATAAATTATGCACATGTGCATCAATATAAACGACCTTAATGGTACCAAATCGCTTTCTCATTTTTTACCAAGTTTGGTAGTACTAAAATCGCTTTCACGTTTTTTATTGTCCAGCATATCCATTGCCTTCTATGATAACATGAAGGCAATATAGGTTCCATCAAATGTATAACAAAAATACAATTCTTCCAAATATAATAAATTATTTGACCACATATCAGTTGACTTTTAAATTATCAATTCATTAGCATGTTTATGGGGTAATACAACCTCAAAATAAAAATATACACGGTACTAATTATGCATATTGATTACACTATACTACTCTAATACTCATTTTTTGCATTGTTTTTCAGTGTTGTCAACCTTTTTTTCCTTGACCATATAAAGAGTTTAAAGCAAAATACATTCAGCCACTATAAACTATACCATCTTTGGGTATGTTTGGCAAAACTAGCTGGTGGCTGTAAGTTGGAAGCTTTTTAAATATATTTTGGTGTTTGACAGAGTAGCTGGAGCTTTTAATAAAATGTATAAAATGACCAAAATGGGTATAATTAAAAGCTTGTAAAGAAAGTTTTTATTTTATTTTTAAAATAGAATGGGTATTTGTGTCATTTACTAATTAAAAGCTTTTAGCTAGTAGAGCTTTTTCTTAAAAGCTAGTACTAGTAGCTTTTCACTATAGAGCTTTTTCTCCTAACATAAAAGCTTCCAACTCTTCAAGCAAACAAGGCTTTTTATTGAGTAGGAGCTGCTCCTAAAAGCTCTTAAAAGCTCCTTGCCAAACATACCCTTTATATGACCATGAAATACCATCATTCAGAACATATTATCAATCAACTTAATTAGCAGAGAGCAAGTAAAACTCATAATAAGCATCAACATTTGTATTAACAATAGCATACATTTCATCAAGCAACTGGTATGCACACTTTAATTAATACAACATAGAAAGATACAATTTTGTTCAATTCACCCCAAAAGCATAAGCTCAAACAAGTTTCTTCACGAATGACAATATAAAACAAAAAAGAAATTACATGGACCAGCACCTGCAAAAACACCACCGTCACCACCGTGGTGCCACTATCAAGTGCCTACCAAAAACCATAAATAATAATTTATAAAAACATTATGTTTGTTTCTGGTAAAAGTGGGTACCAAAAAAAAACATATTTGCATCCAAGGGCGGATTTACATGAGGATGAGTGGGTTCACACAAACCCATTCGGTTTCAAAAATTCAGTTTAAAGCCTATACATAAAAAAACGTATGAACCCATAGATAATTTCTATCTGAACCCATGACATAAAACTTCTGATGACTCAATGGTTTATGCCCCTACTACTAAACGATATGTCACAGGTTCAATACTTGTTGAAGTTAGGTAGCGTTTGGTATGAAGGAATCAAAGGTGGAATGGAATGGATCATTCCCATGGAATGAAATTAAACATGTTTGGTTACCATGTAGTAATGGAATGGATCATTCCATAAGGAATGTGATTCCTTCTATTTTAAGAATTTTCATTCTTTGTGTCACACCACGCCAATGGCGGAAACACGTGGCGCGACGCTCGAAAGCATATCAAAGTCAAGATTAACACAAACTATATTTAATTAGAAAAGACCATTCTATTAAGATGTCGGGAACGAGTACCTGGTTTCAAACATTACTTAAAACCACAAACGTTAAGTTTTAAAGTGGGGTGTTTCCGTTTACGTCCCAACCCGATGGTAACAATAGATGAAACCCCCAACCAGTGTCCGACATCCCAAATTCCACCGTACTAGCCGCATACCTGTTCAGCACTTAGTTACCTGAAAGATATGTTTAAAAAGACGTCAATATATAAAATATTGGTGAGTTCACAGGTTTTAGTTTCGTAAATACAACATTTTTACATCCTGTGCAAATCCTGCACATTTTTACATCCTGTGCAAATCCAGCACATTTTTACATCCTGTGCAATCCAGCACATTTTGTGGCCTTTGTATGGAGTAGCTAGCTCCTACAAACTATGATGATAAGCAATCCCCTGAGTCCCATAACCAAACCAAGACTAATAAGTATGCCCCGCTCCAAGTCGTTTCTCGGAACCCAACGACTTAAGTTCAGAATACGTGCACCTCTTGTCTTTACCGGGTTGACGCTATCAACCAGAGGTGGGCCTCGTCAGGCACCAATAGTACTATCCCAATATTCCTTTGGTTTCATTTACCTGAATTAATGGTTACAGTAGCGAGGACCCAACCCCGAGTGGCGACCAAAAACTCAAGTACTCATCATGCCACTTACCACATTTTAACCTTTGAAAACATTTCAATATGTGATAACTTTTGACAAACATATCTTTCCCCCAGTTAAAACAGTAAAATGGGGCCGTGAAACTCACCTTAATTTCCATGCTTAGCTAGCAAATAAAGTCCAAAGCTTTGACCGACTTCCTCGTGCCCTAATTACCAATAAAGGACACCTTAAAGTCTATCATATATAAATCTAGTTTACTTTTCCGGTTAAAAGATAGTTTACTCAACTATCTTGACTCGTGTGTACTAACCCGAGTCCTTAAGTGTTTTAACTCGACGAACCGGTCGTGACTTATCATAATTCATGTGTTCACATACGACATAGTACCCAAGTCGCGCACCTGCTACTATTCGTGTGTAAACCATGTTGGACTACTACCATGAAACGCACAACTCGTCCCGAGTAATAGCTTGTCTCGTAACTCGGATAAATGTAGTTGTCTTGTATGATTATTTTTGGACAATATACTTTGAAGAAACATAAGTATAATTATTGAAATTGACTAATAACATTTGTTATTTCGCTTCCCAAAATCCGAGTGTTTTAAGTGTTTCGAAGTATTACTTTTAACTAATTTGTCCCAAATAAGTTAAGCGTCTACGTATTTCCAACCCGTATTTTTGACAACGTTTTGGTTACCAAAAACCATTGAAGTTGACACAATTGACGCTCGACAAAACTATATATTTGTTTTCAAATATTGTTCGGGATCGACTATTATTGTTTCCAATAATCTTTGTCAAAATGTCACGACTTTGTATGGAATTAGTCTGGTCAAACACTTGAAAATAGTTGATAAGGACGCACCACAATAACGCCTTTGCGCTTCGGATTTTATAAAAATTTCGGCAGAGTTTCCTCTGTTTTTGTACAAACCAGACAACACAAGTCGTCTACAATTTTCCCCAAAATCGACACCAAAACAAGACAACCAATCCATTTATCCACAATTTCATTTTAGCGAGACATTTATACGTTTCGACAGCTTATATATATTAAGCTTATTATATAATATATACGTGTATATATATATATCTATATATATATAGTCCAACGAATTTAGTCCCACGTATGAAGTTATTAGTTACGCTTTATATACACTGACAACTACTCGATTTTATACATTTCATTTATTATCTTGTCGGTTCGTTGTGCGAGTTAACACATTTGTCGCTTTCGTATTTATGCATTTATAGATATAGATATTTATAAATATAATCAAAATAAAGAATACGGAGTTAGTTTTACCAATCGTACGCACGTCATGACACCGTCTTGAACGACGTGCTGACCGAGCCAATGTTTGACCGGAGTTGACTCGTGTTTAACCGAGCTCGAAATCTGACCCGCGAGCAAGGTTGACCAGATCTGACCCGGGTCTGTCACGAGACTACCATCCTTGATCCACGACTAGAACTCGAAGACGACACGCAAACCGAGCCAGATCTGACCCGACCCGGACCAACCCGGCACCGAACCATCACCGAGCCACAACCATAATCGGACCGAACACGATCTGACCCGTGGTTGACTCGAACCCAAAGACCGAATCTGACCCGTACCGAGCCAGACTTGAACCAAACCCGACCCGAGCTGAACTAATCCTCCACACCCGAGCCATATGTGATCCGGGCCCTCGATCTTGCCGGATCTGGAACCACCGCCGCCCTGAACCACCGGTACCACCACCCCTACGGCCACTACCCACCACCGGCCCTCTTCCCTTCAAAACCACCACCAACGATCCCCATTAACCTGCAACCACCGTCTTCATCCTCCCGCGCGACCACCCGGAACCACCCCGGCCGCCTACCGCCTCAAACCACCACAACAACCATCTGCTGCACCCTTCGAACCAAGACCATCGCCACCGCACCCTCTCCACCCTCACCGGACCCAACCCTCGTCAACCCCATCCCCACCCGATCTGCCCCTGACCTTGGGCCTGGAACACGACGCCGCCACCACCATGGACGGTGGTGGCCGGTTGTTTTTAGGAGAGAGAGAGGGAGTGACGCGATGAGAGAGAGGGAGAGAGTTTTAGAGAGAGAGTAGGGAGAGTGTGAGACTATGCGGCTGCTGAAAATGAAGGGAAGAAGAAGGAGTTTGCTATTTATACTTAGGGTTTGGGGTAGGTGACTTGTACCGCGAATCGAACCCGTTTAAACATAAATCATCTCGGTTTGTTATTAGGCTCGACAATTAATTACAAAAACTAGTCGGTTTTATTCGAAATGAAAAACATAACTAAACCGAGCAATTTAAATGTTATTTTCGTAACTCGACGCGTGAAAACGGAACACGCGTTAAAATCGCGTTAATCGATCCGGTCGAGCTATACTTCATTTAGGCGACCTGTTCACTTTCGAAACTAAATAATTGAAATTATTTATAATAAATAATTATTCCAAAAGTTCGATAACGGTTAAAACCACGCGTTTCGACGTTCGAATCCCACGTCAGTTCCTCTCCGCGTTCTCCAAAACGCTGCGTTTTAGACCGTTTACCACGCCGATTTCTCATTCGATCGCATCGATAGTAAATACATGTCGTATTTACATTTATTAGCCTTATGTTATTCCAGTTTGACAAATATTTGCTGATGTCAGTTCGTTACGTTAAATACGCGAAGGTTTTCTTTAAAGACTTCAAGACTTCAACGAACTTTCAAAAGGACATCGTAGGACTCATGTCAGTTCAATTAACCATAATTAACCTTAAACCATGTTAATTATTTCTAAAACATGATTAGGATCACGTTAATCGTTGTACGAAATTTGCCGGTTGTCACATTCTCCCCCCGTTAAGAGAATTCCGTCCCGGAATTCAGTTCAAGTCATCCGATACATTAGTATCCTTGAACAGGGCGGGATGTTTGCGACTCACACGATTACCTCTTTTCTACGTGAACCCAAGTTCACGCTTAGCGTTCTAACGAACACCATGTCCTGAGCCGGCCACAACCGAGCTCTTGGGTATCGCAATCCGGCACAAATATCGGTTTTCCCGAAATAGTAGAGCCTTGCGTCAACCTGAATCCTGTCGGTTGAGGAATTGACAATGCTTCCTCAAGCCAGACCTGCGGGATTCATCGGGAGTCCCACTAAGCTCTTGCGATAGTTCTAGCTTGTTCGTTGCAAGGCCAATTTTAACTGACATATCCAAGTCACTGGAGTACTAAGCGAAGTCACTCCATTACCGTTTTCGTGCTTAACAACACCCTTTCAGAGTATAACACTCAGCAAAGTCCTATACCGATTTGAAGTTCCTAAGGCTAACTCCTTGTTAGTACAACTTCCCGATCGGTTTGGCCACTTAGTCAAGCAGATTTGAATCTACCAGATTCGTCGGTCATCTCTTGAACTCAGGCCAGTTTATGTGTATGTCTCTATCTGTCATTCAATGTACTAGAGACGTACACGTATACACTCCAGAGGACTTCGAGCAGTACACCCCGAATGCTAGGGTGATAATTCCTATCACGTAGGAAATTCTGGCGATGAAGTACACGGATTTGATTTGCTACCGACACTAATCGTATCACACAGGACACTTCCGTCTAGGACAATAATTCACTCGTTCGAGAATGGTAATCCATACCTATCTCGAATTGAGTATCCCAGACTTGCGTTCAAGGTTTGGCACACCCTGTGCAGGATAACTACTAAAATCCGATATCGTGAAGGTTGACACCTAGTGTCTAGCCACGACTCTCCAAGAGTATAGGTGGCTATCCGTATGCCTCATATTATAACTGCAAACGAGCAGGGGATGAAAAGGTCCCAAACAGCGATCGATTATTGCCTGTGTCTCATCATAGTCACTAGCCACCTCAGGCGGCATGACCATTAGATTTGCTCGTTCGAATTTCACTAATCGGGTGATCTTACCAGATCACAAAGCGGTCGACATCCTCGAGGACGCTCCAGGTTGTTTATAGTAGCGGATGGTAATCCTGTGTCCTCACATGGACCGAAATCCACTATGCATCCACTTTCAACCTTTTCGTATGAGCGATTATGGTTAGTGGTACTTGGACGTCTAATATGGACTGGTGGAGGTCGAAAGTTTTTGCGTCACTTTCACCCCTCAGTTCCCCAGGCAGTAGACAGTGTATATTCAACACACAGCCGTACAATTCCACAATACGCAAGGATTTAAGCCGACTTAAACACAAATGTCTAGAGGCTCACATCAACTCATCACGTTGGTCAACACGGGAATGATGTATATGAATCATCATGACATGGTTGCAGCAACAAACAAAGGATAAGGTCTCGACAACATTTCAACACATTGGTTTCCTCGAGACGGTAAGCAGAGCATTGGTAACTACCCGAAACAAGGGTACCCAGTGCTTGTCCTGCTATATGTGTCTCACGAGCTCTGGTGTCCTATCGTTATTAGCAACCTAGTAAGTCAATTCTGAACAATACAGGACACACGTTCCTTAAATTGACTTTCGGATCCTATGCAGAGATCTGAATGAAAGGAGTCCTGACCCGGAATCCTCACTCGCTGAATATTCCATCTTCCGGGATCTTTCGAGGTAAGAGGTGAAATTGAGTCATAGATGAATGCATTTGGCACACATTCCATGTGTGGGGCCTGGCGACTTCATACGCCAAAGTCGTCACTTAAAACAAACAACGACCGAAATCGCCCTACAAGGAGTAGTCTTGAGCCTTCCCATAAGGCCTCCCATTCAACGACTCAGGTAGTCACACAAATGGGTGCAATGTGTAAGCTTTCGTGCTCATCTTGATTAGTCATGGACTAAACGCACTAACTACGCAGCTCCCATTACTATGGTGTCTCCAACAGCGTTTGCCAAGGACATGGGATTTTGCTCTAGCGCGAGCAATGCTACCTGGGAACACCTGTATTGACCCAAGGTCGAAAGGGTTCCACTATCCCAAGAGTCTACGTAACGACATCAAGACAAGATAAACCTACCATTAGCAGGATAACATCAATCGAAGGGCTGAGTTGATCGAAGATCTCATCATGGTAGGGTAGTACCCTTATAGAGTAGACAATGCTACATGCCCTTCTAGATTCAGGGTTTCATAAGACCTCCGAATCATGTACCGGGGACTCCACCAATGCACACGCTGTGGGTGGGTCCACACTGTTATTCCCGCAGTCATCGGCATGACACGTTGGCGGGTATGATGTCAAACGAATCCACTGGAATGAGCAATAATAAATTGAGTCTTTCAACTCTTACTAGCCCAAAGGTATGGGTCATAATATCGCTCACATTTACTCGACACCTTCAAATTCGAGATGTATTCGAAATCCCTTTATCGCAAAGACGAGGCTCACCCCGTCATGTCTGGATCATGGGATTTTCTTCCGACATGATTCGAAAGTGGTTAGCCGACCAAAATGCACGTAAAAGGTTAAGGCTGGACATGGCGTCACTGATGCCTTAGATCTTGAAGAGGTAATGCTCACGAAACGCGCGAGCATATAAAGAGGTCGACCCATGATTCGGTCAATTACTGAAACTACCACGAGATTCGAGCTTTAGAGAGATACATGTGCTAATACTAGGATTAGAGTGTCTTATTATGACTTCCCGAAAGTCCGTTGGACACCCGAAATCCTACATTATCGATGGCATCACTACACACCCATTCAGCAACATAACAACGGTTACGTGGGTGTGGGGTAATGTCTTTATCCCAAGGGAACCAAGAGTGAATCAAACGACAAGTTATCACATCATCAAGTCAATCCAACAATTGTAGCAATACGTTCACGGTGCAATACGATAGTAGAAATAACATGACGTGACAACAACACATCCACGAACACATCAACAAGGGAGCACCGCACAGGACCAACACGATGACAAAGAAGCATGACAACAAGGCAACACCGCAACATGGACCGCATGACACAGAGAAATACGACAACAAGGCTACACCACTACAGGAGCAGCACAAAAAAAATAGGAATGCACCGTCGACAGCGAAACGCAACCGCATGGATATGCAGTCGGCAAAACTGTGTAACTACAAGAATGCACAATCGTTAGGGGTAACACCACAACATGAATTCACGACGGTAGGACGACACGCAACCTAGCGAGTCCACTATACATAACTACAAGAAGCTCCATTACGGTGAGCACGCACCCCGGTGCGTTTCAGCTCACTTATGGTGATATAATCCTTATTCGTATCCTCAGCCACAAACCTATACTCCATAGGCTCATTAGTAGGAACGATTGGATCACCAAAGGCATCCGCCTTCATAACAGGAATGGGAACGATGGGTTCCACCTAATTTAGTAGACTTATTAGGCCGATATCGTTCCTAGGGAGAATGACTGTATACTCAATATAAGTCACTCGAATAATAGCAACTGTAGCACTGACAGACTCAACCATGCCTGAGAACCATCGCCAACATTAGTCTTGGCAGGAGCCAGGGAATGATAACGAGCGGTTCAACGAAAACCTCGAAGAAAATGGAGTTAACAGCAACGAACTCCATCTTGACACGAACATGGTCATAGCGGCTTGGCAAGGGCCTTAGAGATATCTACGTCAATGACAACAATCTTGGCAGGAGCCTCTGAAGCAACAGCAACATCAAACTTGACAAAAGCCTTAGAAACATTCTCTTCACACTAAGTATGAGTTACACTCTCAGCAACGACGACATAATTCTCTTGGGTCGTAGAACAATTACAGCAGGAGCAACATTAGGCTCGGTGGGAGCCTTAGACTCATCGTAGTTATTAGATTTGTGATAAATAGTATCCATAGGGTCCTAGAAACCAAGCTACATCCTTCCCAGTATCAAAATATTGGTCACAACGAGAATAGTAGAGGTAGGAGGACCATGATTTATCGAGACACCACGATAAAGTAAAACGATACAGACTCTGGTAAGTCATCCGAGTCATCCTTCTCATTAGAATCCCCTTGCTTGTAATTTTTGGCCCTAGCACCGACAGTCATCAACTGAACTGCCTCTCCGCCACCTAAGCGAGGCCAGCGAACTTTCTTCCTGATAGGCCATGCAGTGAGAGTTTCGAAATATGACAAGAGATTAGACAAGTCACATTGTCCATGACGAATGGATCTCGCAACCTTAGTTTATAAAATACCGTGACAAAGGGACGCAACGTCTCAATATCTATGGGGATTGATGGAAAACACTTCGCATCAATTGCCACCCCAAATAAACAACCAGTCTCGTCGTCCTGACGAGGGTAGCGGACGTTCAACATTGCAACATGAGCAATGGAATTGCCGTCCCATAGGTAAGTTTTAGTTGACAGAATAACGTGACCACTTCCAGTAGTCCGTTATTTGATTTTTCGAGGGGAATTTCAATGTCAGCCAAAGCGTTCTGTGACACTTGACAATTACGAGTCACACGCTTTACGATTTCGGCTCCCGAAATGTGGTTTCGCTCCCCGAGTATTATGACGGATTCAGACGCAAAACGCACGTCGTGATCCTATATTCAATATATATGTATGACTCCATATATATTAACTGACTTGGGTAAAATTATCTCCGACTCGACTCACTTTACCATATAACTACTTTCCCATTAAGTAGTCATACTAGGATCTTGTCAGTCGGGATTTCATTTTTCCCGTAATCGACTCGACTCACCTTTCCATATATTTATTTTCCCATTAAATAAATATACTATGACCTTGTCGATTCGATATTACATTTCTCAACCATCAACTCGACTCACCTTACCGTATAATTATTTTCCCATTAAATAATTATACTAGGATCTTGTCGATTTGACATTTCGTTTTACCACCATCGACTCGACTCACTTTACCGTATAATTATTTTCCCATTAAATAATTATACTAGGATCTTGTCGACTCGACACTACATTTTACGACCATCGACTCGGCTCACTTTACCGTATAATTATTTTCCCATTAAATAATTACACTAGGGTCTTGTCGGTCGATATTTCGTTTTCGGCACCCGACTCGGCTCACCTTACCATATATTTATTTTCCCATTAAATAAATATACTAGGATCTTGCCGATCGATAATTCATTTTCAACACCCGACTCGGCTCACTTTACCATATATTTATTTTCCCATTAAATAAATATACTAGGATCTTGCCGATCGATATTTCGTCTTCAACACCCGACTCGGCTCACTTTACCATATATTTATTTTCCCATTTAAATAAATATACTATGATCTTGCCGATTCGACATTGTTGATTTAGACGCGGGCTATCATGCCTTCTAGATAAAGATGATCAAGCCTATTAACTCCGCAAGGACGATTTTGCCCTCCGATAGGGGAAGGAACGCCTGACCCTTGAAGACAACTTGGGCATGTGTTAGATCAAGAATGACTTACTCACAGTAATAATATAGCAGCACACGGGCAACTAATCTCAATACTGATCCACACAGGGTCCCGTGCTCAAAACGCACTGGTTTTCCAGGGACGCACCCTCGGTCTTCCCTGGTTTCCAAGTTTAGCGTTCCACGCATCGTACCAAGCATTCATCTCTTCGGTAGGCAGTGCATCCTCGTACGTCCGCTCCATCGAAGAACTTTGTGCGGAGGCATTAAACTCCTATACAAGGAAGTTTTCGTCTCCTGTCCTTATCCGATGCGAGGGTTTTCGTCAGATTACTCATATGAATAAAAGTTCGAGCTCTTCCGTGTTCGTACCTCAGAGGTAATGCTGAAGAAAGCTCATTCAGTTTGCGAGGATCGAAATCAAGGGATATCAACAAGACCCCCCTTTTAGCCCCTTGGCCAATCAAACTCTAAGACTGACCCTACAGTACAAGAATAGACAAGGCAAGAAGTGATCACCAACCCCAGCCCTAGCGCCCACCAAGGTTACCGTGCACCACAAGTTATTATTACGTGTGCACCCGCAATGATAATCGGTGTTGCCAGGTAATTTTGGTGCCCGCTAGTTCCGAGCTTCCTGATCCAAAACAAAGATTTCACACAATAATGGACCTAGACTAGCTTCGCCTTCACAACATTAGCAACACGACAACGTCCACTAGCACGATAAAGGTTAGCCCTTCCGATCATCCCGTCCGCAGGTAAGCGGGTGAGTTCGTCGTAGACCACCGCTTGTCCTTCCCGCTTGTCGATGTCGGTAACCGATGCAAAAGTGCGGACTAAAGTGAAGTGTGAGACGATATCCTTACAGGCAAGCTATCTGTACTACTTATATGCATTAACTAGCACTAGTTAGAAAGTCGGATCTCTACACAATTTAAACATTCATATCCTTATGTTCTAACATTTTATATATTGACACACATGGGTAGTCGGTCGGAATTTCTCCTTGTACAATCCATGTACAATTTTCTTTCTTTTCTAAAAATATTTCGTTGTGTTTTATTTTTGAAAACTCCGTTTTCGAGCCAAAACCGGTTATAGTCTAGATTTTTCAAAAACACTAGTTCGCTATAACCTTGGCTCTGATACCACTTCTGTCACACCACGCCAATGGCGGAAACACGTGGCGCGACGCTCGAAAGCATATCAAAGTCAAGATTAACACAAACTATATTTAATTAGAAAAGACCATTCTATTAAGATGTCGGGAACGAGTACCTGGTTTCAAACATTACTTAAAACCACAAACGTTAAGTTTTAAAGTGGGGTGTTTCCGTTTACGTCCCAACCCGATGGTAACAATAGATGAAACCCCCAACCAGTGTCCGACATCCCAAATTCCACCGTACTAGCCGCATACCTGTTCAGCACTTAGTTACCTGAAAGATATGTTTAAAAAGACGTCAATATATAAAATATTGGTGAGTTCACAGGTTTTAGTTTCGTAAATACAACATTTTTACATCCTGTGCAAATCCTGCACATTTTTACATCCTGTGCAAATCCAGCACATTTTTACATCCTGTGCAATCCAGCACATTTTGTGGCCTTTGTATGGAGTAGCTAGCTCCTACAAACTATGATGATAAGCAATCCCCTGAGTCCCATAACCAAACCAAGACTAATAAGTATGCCCCGCTCCAAGTCGTTTCTCGGAACCCAACGACTTAAGTTCAGAATACGTGCACCTCTTGTCTTTACCGGGTTGACGCTATCAACCAGAGGTGGGCCTCGTCAGGCACCAATAGTACTATCCCAATATTCCTTTGGTTTCATTTACCTGAATTAATGGTTACAGTAGCGAGGACCCAACCCCGAGTGGCGACCAAAAACTCAAGTACTCATCATGCCACTTACCACATTTTAACCTTTGAAAACATTTCAATATGTGATAACTTTTGACAAACATATCTTTCCCCCAGTTAAAACAGTAAAATGGGGCCGTGAAACTCACCTTAATTTCCATGCTTAGCTAGCAAATAAAGTCCAAAGCTTTGACCGACTTCCTCGTGCCCTAATTACCAATAAAGGACACCTTAAAGTCTATCATATATAAATCTAGTTTACTTTTCCGGTTAAAAGATAGTTTACTCAACTATCTTGACTCGTGTGTACTAACCCGAGTCCTTAAGTGTTTTAACTCGACGAACCGGTCGTGACTTATCATAATTCATGTGTTCACATACGACATAGTACCCAAGTCGCGCACCTGCTACTATTCGTGTGTAAACCATGTTGGACTACTACCATGAAACGCACAACTCGTCCCGAGTAATAGCTTGTCTCGTAACTCGGATAAATGTAGTTGTCTTGTATGATTATTTTTGGACAATATACTTTGAAGAAACATAAGTATAATTATTGAAATTGACTAATAACATTTGTTATTTCGCTTCCCAAAATCCGAGTGTTTTAAGTGTTTCGAAGTATTACTTTCAACTAATTTGTCCCAAATAAGTTAAGCGTCTACGTATTTCCAACCCGTATTTTTGACAACGTTTTGGTTACCAAAAACCATTGAAGTTGACACAATTGACGCTCGACAAAACTATATATTTGTTTTCAAATATTGTTCGGGATCGACTATTATTGTTTCCAATAATCTTTGTCAAAACGTCACGACTTTGTATGGAATTAGTCTGGTCAAACACTTGAAAATAGTTGATAAGGACGCACCACAATAACGCCTTTGCGCTTCGGATTTTATAAAAATTTCGGCAGAGTTTCCTCTGTTTTTGTACAAACCAGACAACACAAGTCGTCTACAATTTTCCCCAAAATCGACACCAAAACAAGACAACCAATCCATTTATCCACAATTTCATTTTAGCGAGACATTTATACGTTTTGACAGCTTATATATATTAAGCTTATTATATAATATATACGTGTATATATATATATCTATATATATATAGTCCAACGAATTTAGTCCCACGTATGAAGTTATTAGTTACGCTTTATATACACTGACAACTACTCGATTTTATACATTTCATTTATTATCTTGTCGGTTCGTTGTGCGAGTTAACACATTTGTCGCTTTCGTATTTATGCATTTATAGATATAGATATTTATAAATATAATCAAAATAAAGAATACGGAGTTAGTTTTACCAATCGTACGCACGTCATGACACCGTCTTGAACGACGTGCTGACCGAGCCAATGTTTGACCGGAGTTGACTCGTGTTTAACCGAGCTCGAAATCTGACCCGCGAGCAAGGTTGACCAGATCTGACCCGGGTCTGTCACGAGACTACCATCCTTGATCCACGACTAGAACTCGAAGACGACACGCAAACCGAGCCAGATCTGACCCGACCCGGACCAACCCGGCACCGAACCATCACCGAGCCACAACCATAATCGGACCGAACACGATCTGACGCGTGGTTGACTCGAACCCAAAGACCGAATCTGACCCGTACCGAGCCAGACTTGAACCAAACCCGACCCGAGCTGAACCAATCCTCCACACCCGAGCCATATGTGATCCGGGCCCTCGATCTTGCCGGATCTGGAACCACCGCCGCCCTGAACCACCGGTACCACCACCCCTACGGCCACTACCCACCACCGGCCCTCTTCCCTTCAAAACCACCACCAACGATCCCCATTAACCTGCAACCACCGTCTTCATCCTCCCGCGCGACCACCCGGAACCACCCCGGCCGCCTACCGCCTCAAACCACCACAACAACCATCTGCTGCACCCTTCGAACCAAGACCATCGCCACCGCACCCTCTCCACCCTCACCGGACCCAACCCTCGTCAACCCCATCCCCACCCGATCTGCCCCTGACCTTGGGCCTGGAACACGACGCCGCCACCACCATGGACGGTGGTGGCCGGTTGTTTTTAGGAGAGAGAGAGGGAGTGACGCGATGAGAGAGAGGGAGAGAGTTTTAGAGAGAGAGTAGAGAGAGAGTGAGACTATGCGGCTGCTGAAAATGAAGGGAAGAAGAAGGAGTTTGCTATTTATACTTAGGGTTTGGGGTAGGTGACTTGTACCGCGAATCGAACCCGTTTAAACGTAAATCATCTCGGTTTGTTATTAGGCTCGACAATTAATTACAAAAACTAGTCGGTTTTATTCGAAATGAAAAACATAACTAAACCGAGCAATTTAAATGTTATTTTCGTAACTCGACGCGTGAAAACGGAACACGCGTTAAAATCGCGTTAATCGATCCGGTCGAGCTATACTTCATTTAGGCGACCTGTTCACTTTCGAAACTAAATAATTGAAATTATTTATAATAAATAATTATTCCGAATGTTCGATAACGGTTAAAACCACGCGTTTCGACGTTCGAATCCCACGTCAGTTCCTCTCCGCGTTCTCCAAAACGCTGCGTTTTAGACCGTTTACCACGCCGATTTCTCATTCGATCGCATCGATAGTAAATACATGTCGTATTTACATTTATTAGCCTTATGTTATTCCAGTTTGACAAATATTTGCTGATGTCAGTTCGTTACGTTAAATACGCGAAGTCTTTCTTTAAAGACTTCAAGACTTCAACGAACTTTCAAAAGGACATCGTAGGACTCATATCAGTTCAATTAACCATAATTAACCTTA
Source organism: Ambrosia trifida (assembly GCA_028751855.1). Taxonomy (NCBI): domain Eukaryota; kingdom Viridiplantae; phylum Streptophyta; class Magnoliopsida; order Asterales; family Asteraceae; genus Ambrosia; species Ambrosia trifida. Next base: position 145,368,412 of record CM054122.1, on the reverse strand, counting down.
AACCATGTTAATTATTTCTAAAACATGATTAGGATCACGTTAATCGTTGTACGAAATTTACCGGTTGTCACACTTTGGTAAGGTGGTGTTTTTTTTTTCATTCCTTCAAGGAATGGAAACAAATATATTATTATTATTATTATTACAACCCACCATCGTTGTCATCATCCTACCACCGCCGCCTATTGCTGCCACCCACAACCATTGCTACCATCGTCGTAACCCACCATTGTCACCACCGTCCAACCACCACCACCACTTGCGTCACTGCCACCCACTGCCTCCACCATTGACATCGCCACCACCACTGTCACCGCTGCAACCCACCACTGCCGTCGTCGCCCACCCACCATTGTCAGCGCCATCGCCCACTGCCACCACCACCGTTGCCGCCGCCACCACCCGCCGCCACCGTCACTGCCACCACCCACCACTCACCATCGATTTTATATTTTCGTTTTTCTTACATACCAAATAACACAAAGTAAGAATTCATTCCATTCTCACATGATAACCAAACAAGACATGGAATGGTAATGATCCATTCCATTACCCTTCCCATTCCATTACCTCTTCTATTCCATTCCCCCTCTCATTCCATTACCCCATAGCAAACAGACCCTTAGTTTTTTAAGTTTCCTCTTTTTTAATGTTGATACAATTGACCTCCACTATTAAACTTTCAATAATACTCATGAATGGCTGCTTTCACCCAAGTTAGCATTCAAGCTCTATTGTTACTTTTTTTTTGGACGGCCAACTAAACAACGCCGGGTACTTCGTACGTGGCCCTCCAGTGTTATAGATAAGGGCACAGCCCGGCCCACCTCGGACGGACGAAGCTCATAGCCCGCTTCCAGGGAAAACCCGACCCACATACCCGCCCGAAGGCACGACAGTAGTGAACCGGTAAAACCTGGCGAGATCAGGACTCGAACTCATAACCATAGGCCAAGAGTCATCTATCATTTCTCATTATGTCCTTCGTGGGAATCGAACCTGAGACCTCCAAAAGAGATCTCTGATCCATTCACCAACTGAGCTACCCGTGAACGACTCTATTGTTACATTTTACTTCATTGCAAAACATGTTATCCATATTTTATCCCAAAAGAAAAAAAAAACATACCTATGCAAGAGCTTAACTTAAAAGTATTCGCTTGAACAAACTAATTTTCCTCATTATAGGGATTGAACGGATACGATTTATTGCTCGTAAAGACCATCGTATTTGTATTTTGTGTGTTTGAATTTCTAATGACGACGCTTTTTTATTATTGTGTCCGTATTTTTATAGTGTGATGAACCTTACCCGATCCGTACAGTCGAACCGACCCGACCTTTTTTTTTGTTTGGCAATATAAAATTGGAGAATCTAAAAACGATGAACCCACAGGAAAAGATTCCTAGATCCGCCACTGTTTGCATCAAAATGAGCATAAAAACAGCAAATGAAAAAAGTAAAACAAACAAGCCTGGCAAAAATCAAAATGTTCATAAATTAAGCAAAAAAAAAAACTACATGCGTATATCAATATTACAATGAACCATAAATCACAACTCATAGTGATTTTGATTATCCTCAAAAGTCTGAAGTAATCATTCATGATTAGCTTTTATGTTTGTTTAAACCCCATGATCAGATTCATAGAAACAAGCAAATGACTAGAAGAAGATAAATCATACCAAAGCTAGGTTTTGGTGTCTCAAATATATATATGTATATTAATAATTTTGTTAGATTACATTGACGGTGGAGATGAAAAAAGTTAGGGTTTGAATGATAAAGGGGGAAGGGATGAATGTGATGATGAACGTGATGATTCTGTACGTTTCACGTTTTTTTTAATTTTTTATTTTATGTCTTTATCATATTTACAATAATACCCTCTGTTCACATTGATTCTTTGATTTAAAGTTGGTTCTCGCATAACAAATAGAACTCAACTATTATACATAGAGCTTCAATCGAGTCAGATCAAACTTTTTATTATATAATAGTGAGTCGAGTACAAGTTTAAAAGTAATCAAAAGTGAACTCGACAAATTCGATGGAATAAGTAATATAAACATGTATGAAATATGATACGTATTGTTATATACCTGATATGCTATTTCATTCACTAATATAATAAAATAAATGGTCTAAAATGTATGTTTAATTAATAATAATATAATTATTAATTAATTATAAGTGGGGTAGGTTAATTATATGGTACTAAGAATAGGAGACAAATTGACTACATTAAATGCAACGCACATGCACTCATGGTCCCTTGTATTGGAATCTGACTTAAATTTGGTAGGCATTTTACATTTTTCCTTGGAAAGTCACAGAAATACAAGTGAGTTACTTAGGATATGGGGTGTAAAGGAGGCCCATTCTCGGATGATCCTCCACATCACTCATCATATCTGTGTGGGGTGTGTGTGGGGTGTGGTAGATGGGCCTCCATATCAGCGTTGCCCCCTCCAAATTAAATGCTCAAACGGACAGATTGACCAACTGAAGTCCTGTCAAGATCGTCTTGTGGAGGCTGGTGAGGAAGGAGACACGCGAGGGGGCGGTGTGGACGATCCCAGCCGGCACTCACCGTGCCAGAGACGTCCCCACACCCCTTGGCCTTAGACTACCCACTGTCGTGAGTTTAATGCCCAACCGGTTGCAAAATATTCACTAAAGAAAAAAAGTTTGTAGAAAACAAATGATATTATATATACTTTTCACAACCGGTTTGCTCCACCAACCCAAGGTTGCAAACCATTGAGATTAAAATATTATACTTTCTTATGCATTATTGAATAATAAACATTATATTTTATATTTTTTAGATAATAAACAATAATTATCAATCAAAATTACTTAATAAAATATTTGTTTTAAGTTGGGTTGTGAATGTGAGTGAAAAAAAAAATTGATTAGGTTGGATTGTGTAAGTGAAAAAGAGAGAAATTAGTTTTTTTTTTTTTTTTTTTAATAAAAGGTTGGGTAGGGTTGGGTAGGGTTGGGTTGGGTTGGGTTGGGTTGTGAAGGGATAGGGAGCCTAATCTAAGAGGCGTCCCTATCCCCATAAGCAAGATCCTCGCGCCGGACCACGACGCAGTAATCTACTCGCGCGGGAGCAAGCAGTCAACAAACCTCGCGCGTCAAGACAGCTGATAAGCAACAAACAATACCTGATACGCGCGTACCAGCACGCGCGGAATCTTCCCTTAACACTTTTCATACGAGGTACAAGGGACAACAAAAGGAAGATTCACAAAGATCTGTGTCAGAGTACACACGAACAGGAGAATGACATGTGGCAGATAGTACAAAAGTTAAACGGCTCTACTGTACTCACGTTGTCATCAATAGTGACCAGCAGGCATACCTCGCCAACGGTCAGACGACAGAGGTAGCCTCAGCACTGTAGCAAGTACAGCATCACTGTACACCACCAGAAGCCTGCCACGTGTCCAGCTATAACAACGACCACACTATAGCGTGACGTCATCAACAGTAATCGGCTGCTTCCCGCCAATTTCAGAAGGAGCATGGACTTGGGCCTCAGCCAGGCCCAAGCCAAGGAAATCACCTGTGGGCTTTTCCATACGGCCCACCATTATGCCTATAAATAGGAATAGGTTTCTCCTTGTAAATTGATTCAGAAAATAACTCTCACAACTAGATATAACCCTTGTAATCATTCTCTCTTAATAATATTCCGGTATTTACAGTGGACGTAGGTCATTACCGACCGAACCACTTATATCTTGTGTTCTGGTATACTTCATACACACACTTCACCTTGCAAATAGGCTGCGGAGAAGAGCTTACCCGGGCAGCATTCATACATAACGTGCGGAGCCCAGAGCTAATGAAGTGCCTCACGGGCAAAGACGGTATTCCGGAGTCCTGGGATGAACTCATCCACTCCGCGAAAATATATGCCTCCTCCGAAAAATCTTTCAACCAGATGCACGGCTTCCAACCGCAACACCATAATAATAATAATAATAAACACAAAAACAAATCTGTCTGGAGCCACATCTCGGGCACCGCCGACGAGGGAAAGTACTCCCCCGCGGGCGATGCCCGTCAACTCATCAATAAAAAACAATCGCGGGACCAGCGTGGACATTCAAAGAAAAACCACGATTAGACCCCGCTAACAAAAACACCATCCCAGGTCTTGAAAACAGAGCAAGTCACGCTGAAAGAAGCCAACCCCTTGGGGAAACGAAGGAACGTGGACCGAAGCAAGTTCTGTGAGTACCACAATGACTTCGGTCACCTCACAGACAACTGTTATAGCCTGAAGATGGAGATCGAGGCCGCGCTAAAGTCGGGACAACTCGGTCACTTGGTGAAAAACGTCCACCGCACAGGCAAGGGTAACGCGGGCGACGAGAATCAAGGGGAGGGGTTGCGAAAGAAAATCAGAGACCTTAACACTCACGCTGCCACACTCGTCCCTCGCCATCACTGCAACACGACCAAGCGTGGCAAAAGCGCCCAGCATGGCAAGCGCACCCGCCTACAACCACTCGATGACTCATGGAAAGAGGCCGATGTCCTCATGCCAAAAGTCAGAGGCGGCGCTTCCTGCACTGCTCCACTAGTCATAACCGCCGTTTTCGGACACTACCGAACGCGGTACATGTTTTTGGACGGTGGCAGCAGCACCGATATCATGTATGAGCAATGTTTCCAACAATTGGATGCAGAAGACAAGGCAAAACTCGTACCCGTCAATGAGCCAATCTCAGGTTTCATTCATGAGACCATCATGCCGCGGGGCATGCTCTCCCTGCCAGTCACATGGTCCGATGGCACCCACGAGCGCACGGAGATATGTGACTTTATGGTTCTACCAGCCACCTGCAACCATGATATTCTGTTGGGACGGGAAGGCATCGTGCGCTTTAACGCCAATGCTTCAACGGTGCACGAGATGGTCGGCTTCCCAACCAAGACAGGTATTGCCTTCATCAGAGCCAATAAAGATTGCCACACCACTGAAACCGCCACGCCTCCAAAGATGGTCAAAACAAATGCCCGCACTGAGCCGGAAAAATGGGCACTAAACCCTAAATTTCCGGAGCAAACGGTGGTCATTGCCCATGAAATCTCCGAAACCATACGCAATCACTTGAAACAGCTTCTGATCAGCAACATGGATGTCTTCGCGTGGCATCCAGCAGACATGGTTGGTGTTCCTCGCGAAATAGCGGAGCACAAACTTAACGTCTATCGTTCCGTAGAACCCATAGTGCAAAAGAAGCGCAGTATGGGCCCGGAGAAAACAAAGGCCATGAACGAACAAGTCACCGAGCTGCTCAACGCGGGCATCCTCCACCCTATCAGATACCAAACCTGTGTAGCCAATCCTGTTATGGTCGCCAAAGCTAATGGAGGCTGGCGCATGTGCGTCGATTACAAAGATATCAACAAGGCGTGTCCCAAAGATTGTTACCCCCTGCCAGAAATTGATCTAAAGGTGGATTCTCTCGCCCCATATCGGTTCAAATGCTTCTTGGACGCATACAAAGGTTACCACCAGATCCAAATGGCCATAGAAGATGAAGACAAAACGGCGTTCCGAACAGACGCGGGCATCTTCTGTTACACCAAGATGCCTTTTGGTCTGAAAAACGCGGGCGCCACATACCAACGTCTCATGGACACGGCCTTCATCAATGAAATCGGCGTATGACTGGAAGTGTATGTTGATGACTTGGTCATCAAGAGCAAGGATGAAGGTGACATGCTTCGAGATATCCAACAGACGTTCAATCAATTGCGCAAAGTGCGCATGAAGTTGAACCCGAGCAAATGTTCATTCGGGATGGAAGAGGGCAAATTTTTAGGCGTCATTGTAACGCGGGACGGTTTCCGCGCCAACCCAGAAAAAGTACAAGCTATCGAAAGAATGCCATCTCCCGCTTCCGTCAAAGAAGTACAGACACTAATGGGTCGCCTTGTGGCCCTAAACCGATTCTTGTCAAACTACGCTTCAAAGTCGTTCCCGTTCGTAGACACTTTGAAGAACTGCTTAAAGAAGAGCAACTTCCGCTGGACTCCAGAGGCGGAATCAGCATTCCAGGCAATGAAGCAGTGCCTAATGAACCTCCCGACACTAACAGCGCCGCTTCCTAAAGAATCGCTTACGCTTTACCTCTCCGTCACGGAGCGAGCGATAGGCGCAGTTCTGATGGTCGAGCGCAAAGGAGTGCAAACGCCAATTTATCACATCAGCCGCACATTGTTACACACGGAAACAAGGTACACAATAATGGAAAAGCTGGTTCTAGCACTTGTCCATGCATCTAGAAGGCTGCGCAGATACTTTCAAGGCCACCCGATAAACGTCCTCACGGACTATCGAATAAATGGCATTCTCGCCAAACCCGAACTGTCTGGCCGCCTGGCAAAATGGGCCATCGAGTTGGGGGAACATACGATCAATTACAAACCCCAGCCCGCAATCAAAGGCCAGATACTCGCGGACTTCACCACGGAGATACCGGCAGACCAAGTCCAAGAATGCAAAGCTGAAGAATCACCTGCGCCGGCGCAGGACCTGTCGCAAAAATGGTCCCTATTCACAGACGGGGCGTCCAATGACGACGGCGCAGGCGCAGGATTACGCCTCATCAGCCCAGATAAACACAAGTTCACGTACGCCATCCGCCTCGATTTTAAAAGCACAAACAACGAGGCGGAATACGAAGTGTTGCTGGCAGGCCTCCGCATTGCGGAAAAAATGGGGGCCAGGCACGTAGAGGCGCACGTTGACTCACTGCTTGTCGCGCGACAGATCAATGGATCATACGTTGCAAAGGACGAAACCATGGCCCTATATCTGGAACAAGCCAAGCAACTCATGCGACGGTTTGACTCATGCACCGTCGAGCACATCCGGCGCAGTGAGAACAAACCAGCCGATGCGCTGAGTAAAATGGCATCCACAGTCTTTGCACACATGGCCAAAGAGGTGCGAGTTGATGTCCTTGAAAAACCATCCGTCCCGCTGCGACAAGTCCATGTCATCCAAACAGGCAACGCGTCCTGGATGACCCCGATCAAAGCTTTCTTATCTTCCGGCATCCTGCCTGGTGACAAATCAGAGGCCCGAAAGATCCAACACAAGGCTTTACATTACCAACTCATAGACGGCACTCTGTATCGCTGATCTTACCTAGGGCCACTGTTACGATGTGTAGACTCCGCAGACACCTCCTTCCTCCTCAGAGACATACATGAGGGAATATGCGGGATACACGCTGGCCCAAGGATGGTAGTAGCAAAATTGATGAACGCAGGGTACTACTGGCCGGGCATGCACGTGGACGCGGTCAACGAGTTGCGCAAATGCGACAGTTGCCAGCGCCACGCTCCGAACACCTTGCGCCCCAAGAACAACTTGGTGCCCGTTACAGCGGCATGGCCGTTCCAGAAATGGGCTGTCGACTTGGTCGGACCATTCCCAACAGCCCCGGGTAACGTCAGATATTTAATCGTAGCCATCGACTACTTCACCAAGTGGGTCGAAGCAAAGCCTCAAGCCAAGATCGATGGCGCACATGTCAAAAAATTCCTTTGGGAGTTCATTATCTGCCGATTTGGTTTGCCGATGCAGCTGGTCAGCGACAACGGTACACAATTTGAAGACCAATCCCTTCAAGAATGGTTGGCTCAAATGGGGGTAAAACAAATATTCACATCAGTCGCGCATCCGCAAGGCAACGGTCAAGTGGAAAGGGCCAATCGCACAATCGTCGAAGGCATCAAGACAAGGCTCGGAACCAAGAGGACAGGGTGGGTAGACGAACTGCCGCATGTTTTATGGGCCTACCGCACCCTCACAAAAACAAGCAACGGTGAAACGCCGTTCAGCTTAACGTACGGTTCCGAGGCAGTGATTCCCGCAGAAATGACCTATCCTACCGCAAGAGTATTAATGGCTGAAACAACAGAAAATGACAGAGAACTCCGCATGAACCTTGACTTGTTATAAGAACGCCGCGACCTTGCGGCAATCAAAGAGGCAAGATACAAAACTCAGCTGGAACAATACTACAACAAGCGGGTCAAAGAACTTACGTTCAAGATCGGAGACTACGTCTTCCGCAACAACGAAGCTTCTAACGCTGAGAAGCCAGGGAAACTAGCCCCGACTTGGGAGGGGCCATACAAAATACAAGAAGTGCTAGGCAAAGGTGCCTACGCATTGGAAAGGTAGATGGTACCCCCATCCCGCGATCTTGGAACGGCGCACAGTTGCGACGCTGTTACTTGTAAACCTGTAACATGGCTACACATGCCATACTATCAATGAAAAAGTTTCATATATATCTGTGTTTCTACTTGTTTTTCCGCGCCAGGGTCTTCAAGACTTAGGCAAAATCCTGTCGGACCAAAACCGCGAACCAACGTAGTAAAATAAGCCTTCAAGACGCGCCTTGGGCACGTCGGGCTTATACATCTTACACTTGGACGACGCGCTACGGTCTTCAAGACAGATTTACTTGTCGGACCTATCAGCCCGCTTAGCACATGTGCGCGCACAATCCCTTGTCTTCAAGAACTGTTACAGTTCGGACAAGAGGAAGGCGCGCCACATAAAACGCGGCCAAAAGGTCTTCTAGGCAAGGCTCTTACGCTGTAACATTTCACGATTTATTATAGCACGTTACGTATAATCCGGATATAATAACGACAAGTTTTATTAATATAGTTTGCATTTAATTATTTTTTTGTGACATTTTAAACCCTAATTATTCATAATATATATATATATATATCATATATATTAAAAATTAATTGTTAAAAATTAATTGCTGAGGCCGGGGTTCGAACCCGAGTCCTCAACCGACCCAATACACACAAAGACCTAACCATCTGGTCTAGCCATCATGTTTGTTTCAATCCGGACAGAATATAATTATAACACGACATTTAAACATCTCAGTTGACTTGGAAAGTCAACTGAGATCCACGACCTTCCATAATCAACATCATTTACTCGTTAATTGTTGAGGATTGATTGAGGAGCATGATTACCGGCCTATCACAACTAATTACACGATCAATTACCTTCCCATTCATACCAATTTTAGCCATTAACGCGTCAACGTTTAAGCCAAAGTCAACCATTTCCAAATCGATGATCTAGACACTTATACTATAAATTGGACATCAGTGGACCTCCTCACCTCGCCGAACAACCTTTCCCAATCCCCAATTCTTCATAAAAAATCCTCCGTTCCTGTTATTTGATCGAGTTTTGACTGCGTGGTTTGACTATTCGTTGGTGCTCGATTAAACTTTGTAAGTTTAATTTCTGTTGTGGGTTTCATTGATCGGCCTACACACAACGTTTACCCCATGATTAATTGGGTTAACATTGTGTGATTTTATCAATTGCAGAATTAGGGCTCGAATGCTTTATAATTGGGGATAAACATGATTCTGTTATGTTATTTATTTTTATTAAACAAGAAACCAACACAACCACTGGTCTGGACCAAGTGGTTGTGTCTGGTGCCTTCGATACAAGCCACGCGGGTTCGAGTCCGGCTGTGGCACACTTTTTCTTATATTTTGTTTTTAATCAAATCAATTATATATAATACTTATAATCTTATAAATTCATTTTAAAATGCTAAAACATTTTTAAAAATTCTACAAAAATTATTTATAGTTAATCTGATGAAAAAAGTTTAACTTACAATTTTTAGTTTTCAAAAATTCATTTATTTAATATATTTAATAATTAAATCAATTTTATTCCATTATATTTATAAAATTCTATTAAAATATCAAAACAATTTTATAAATTTCCACAAAAATTATTCTGAGTTTATATAATGATAAACTTTTCTGAAATGATTTTTAATTCTGAAAAATCATTTATTTAATATTTTTAATCAATTTTTGTTAGTTTTAATCATAATTAAATCATAATAAATCCAATTTTTAATATTTTTGCACCAAAATTTTATACAAATTATTTCTGATTATTTAGAACAGAAATATGAATTTTAAACCAATAATTTTTTTTAATTTAATATTTTTAAATATTAAAGTTAAATTTTGGCAATTTGTTATAAATAGAATTAATATTCTATTTTAAAGAAAATAATTTTATAAAAATTATTTTTATACTTTAAACACATTATTGTGAACATCTTCAATTAAAATTATTATAAAAGAGATTTTATTTATTTATTACTAAAATCCTCTCAATTATCAAACATTTTTAATATTAATCAAACAAGCATTTATCCCCAATTCGAAGCCCTAGAACATATACATTTGTAGACTAGATAGACTTAGACATATTTATTACCTTATTATAGGGTGATACTTGACACATTTAGGCAACACACTATTCAATTTTTCAACAGATATAACATTTTGCTAAGGTGAGTTTTACATAGCCCCTTTTCTATTTATCACCATTTTTGGGGTGAAACATGTTACAACATTATTTATGCAATTCAATCATCAATGTGTCTATGTGTTTTTCTATGTTGCATTATGTCTTGAACATGACTAGGGTAAGCACAATTCTAGCATAAACATTGATCAACCGACGGTATACATTGATAGATCTATTGGACTGACAATCCCACCCAGATACGTGCCTCCTACAAAGGTTGTGTGGGTGTTTGTTACTGCAATATAAACGAGTGAACCATGAGCGTATGGGATGTACCACAATACAACAGTCACAATGGTTGATTATGCACTCGATTTACTTCTAGTATGTTTTCACATATGGACTAGATTGCCATGACACATGAATTGCACAACAATTTCATTCGATTATCAAAACCTATGTAATTCTCACCAACTTTTGTTGACCCAAAATATTTTCAACATAACATGTTTCAGGTTCTACTTGCTTGAAAATTTGCTTGAAGATGTGTGCATAGTTTTATTCAATTTGATGTACGAATTCTTGTAGAACAATTGTATGTAATTTATCTAAATTTTATAATGAAATTTATTGTTACCATGAGCTACTGAACAATCATCAATACGTGACATCCCGATGTTTCCGCCATCGGTTGGGGTGTTACATACGCGCCTAACTCGGACTCAATGACACAAGTCGCGCTCCGCTACAGTCTTCAAGGCAAAAGTACACATACAAGACGCCGGACTATCTAGCCTAGCGCGCGCCCTAACTTATACTTACACACCAGGTGACGACTTGGTTAAATAAGTAAGGTTGGAACGAGAACAAACACGATATAACAAACTAATAATTTCATTAAAAGACGGACTTAAAAACCCTTCACATTTACAAGGTTAAAATGAAAATACAAGTGCATCGCCTACTCCCTACGCGCCCCAGAAGGACCCCCGCCAGAAGGATCCCCGTCAGAAGCCCTCGCCAACTCGTCAGATTTGTCGATAAAGTATTTCATGGCAGCAAGGGGATCCGCGTTGTTATTGCACTCAGCAATGACCTGGAGGATAGGGAAGTCAATCTCTTCAAACTTGGCCAGTTCCGCCTCATACTCCTCCTTCACCGGCTTCCCATAATGTTCGGTGTCCTCAAGTCTCCCATCACCTCGGGCATGCAAGAAACCATCCGCATAACCCTCGCCGTATCCAAAAGTTTGTGCGGCGGCGGCAATGGCGGCAACCTGATCGCCCAGCTTGGGCTCCTGCCAGAATCTTTTGAAGACCTAGAGGGAAGACAAAAAGTTAGCAAATTAATTGCAAACAACAAGAATCAATAACAAAGAAAGCGCAAAGGCTTACCCCATGCATTCTATCCGTCATCAACCAATGGATGGAATTCTGCATCTGGGTCTGAGCAGTGACCGCCTCCTCCAGTAAGTGTTGGGCCGCCTGGCACTCCTTGACGGCCGCAACACGGGCTTGATCAGAAGAGTCAAGGTCCCGCTCCAGATCTTCCTTAGCATTGAGAACCCGAACCTTCTCTTGCTCAAGAAGAGAAACACGCTCAGTAGCGGCAACAAGGGCCTCATCCTTGGATTCCAGCTCCTTGCGCATTTCCACATACCTTGCGGTTCTTTCAGTGAGCGCCTTGCTCTTCTCTTCAAACTTGCGGGTCACCACCCGCCTCTCTTCCTGCGCCTCGGCCAGAGTCTCCTTCAATAGCATCGTCTCATCATTAGCTTTCTTCTAAGACTCTGACCACCGGCGCCTCTCCGCAGCAGCATCTACCTCAAGCTTCGCCACCTTGGCTTCAGCTTCATGAGAACGGCGGCGATACTTTGAAACTTCTTCCTTGAAGTCAGCCTCCTTCTCAGCAAGGTCTGCCTTCTCCGCCTCCAGCTGCTCAAAATCACGCTGCGCCGCCGCATCCCGACGGCGAAGCGAATCCATCAAGGATAGCTAAGTCGCCTGGTTTACACACAGAGCACTTATGAGCTCAGGACGACTCAGCAAATCCTGGTGAGTGCGCTCGTAGGGAGGCACCACCTCGCTAACAAATTCGAGGGCGGCCAAGGAGTTTGAAAATAAGGTATTCTCCCTGATCGCCCAGCGAGGGCGCCAGATGGCGTCACCACCAGCCCAACAGGAACCATCATAAACTCCTGATGGCTCCCCACCAACCCTTGAAGACTCACGGCTAGTTTGGCGTGAGCCACCGCTAGCACCAGCAGCGCCCTGCTCCAAGAGCGCTCTTTCAAACCCATCAGACTCATGGGTCATCTCTTGGGTCTCAGCAGCAGCGCGCTCACGGTCTTTGAGCTCCCTCAGAAGCCGAGCTTTCTCCTCAAGAAACCGTTTCTCTTGAAGGTGAAGACGCTCCGCCTCTGCTTGCTTCTCTGCCTCAGCCTTTCGTTTGGCCTCATTGGCAGCAGCAACCTTCGCGGCCTCAGCCCTCCGAAGGGCTTCATCGGCCTCCGCCTGCTTCCTCGCAGCAGCGGCTATCTTCTCAGCCTCAGCCTTTTGCAAGGTTTCATCGGCTTCCACCTGCTTGCGAGCCGCTTCTTGTTCCCTCCAAAGCCTCTCCTCCTCTACCTGAGCCGCCTCCGCAGATGGAGACGCAGGAGGAGGGGTAGGAATTATCTTGGGCGACACTATCAACGGAAAACAGGATGTTAAAAGAAAATTCAAAGATAAAAATGCCAAAAGATAATAAGTGTTGCTACCAGGGGCCTTCTTCTTTATCAACTTCTGAAACAGAGGCTGTCGGGTCGGGGCAGCGCTAATCCCCACAGAAAAAACGGGGGCGCTCCCTCCTTGCTCCCCAGCAAAGCTGACCTTCTGCTTGCCAGCACCCTCAGCAACAGCCTCTGAGGCCGCCACCGACTCAGGGATTTGAGTAGCATCCCCACTCCCGCCTTCACCAGCCAAGGCAGGAGACACATCCTCCGCAGTGGCGACACTGCTGGCCGCAGCGCTGCCAGATCGCGCCATCTTCATCCTCTCTAGCTGAGAGGACTCAGCTTCCTCTTCATCATCCGAGGGCGGCCCATCCTTCCGCCGTCGGCGTCCCTTCACAACCTCTCCTGCTGAAACGGAAGAACCCGAGTCAAAAAGAGCAACCTTTGCTCGATATCTATGTCTCCGCGGCGCGTGTTTCCAACGTCCACGCCCAGCGGATGGGTTCAGAGGCGGAACGACCTCTACTGAAGAATCAGTAGAATCATCTCCGAAAATGCTAGTGATGAAGGGATCCGAAGACTCACCGGATGTATAATAAGGTTTGGGCGCGGTGGTGAGATCAGGGTAGTAGAAGCGGTCAGCAAACGCCTCTATACAAGAAGTCTGACCCTCCGCCATTGGCCTCCACTTAATACCCTTCTCTTCAAGGGCAACATAAAATTTGAACTTATCCACACCTGAAACAATAAACAATAAGGGAAATTGCGCAAAAAATATAAAAGGAAAAAATAAAGGAAAGTACATACCCTCTACCGCAATATAGGGCTCTTTGCCCGTGTGGATACCAAGGCGGCTCATCCCAAGAAGGAAAAAGATGCCCTCTGTCAAGTTCTTGAACTCCAGCTTGGTGGCGTTGGAGGTGAGGGTAATAAACCAAGCCTGCTTCTTGAAATCCTTGGGCACAGCCATGTCCACCACACGCTGCCCATCCCCTATAACCTTCCAGGGGAGACTGATGGGGATCACACCCCTCTTCACAAAGAAAAACTTCTCCTTCGCCCAATGCAAGGACTTAGGAGTATGAGTGGCCATAGGCGGCACCCTCGGGCGCGGCTTGAACGAGAACCACATCTCGTCTCGCGCCATAAAGTAGAAGACATTGAACCGTTCAACGGTTGGTTCAATGTCTAAGGCGCGGCAGGAAGCTTCAAAATGAACTAACCTCAGAAGCCCAAAGGCGGTTAGTTGTGTGGGCCCAACGCCATAGGCCACCATGGTATCAATTTGGAAGCGGGTACACGGCAGGCGAAATCCACACTTAGTAAAGTGGGCTTCATAAAACGCTAGCCGACCGCTGCCGGCAGAAAGAACGGTGCTGGTCGGAGACGGAAGGGTAGGCTCCCATTCCGGTAAAATATTGTACATGGTACAAAACTGGTTAAAGGCCTCCTGACTCCAAACACAATATGTGTTGGACATCAGCTTCCTCTCCTTTATCTTGCCATGCTCGACAAGAACTTCTTCCTCCACCACCTCCTCCACAGCCGGCTCCATCCTAATATCCTCGGCGGATGGAGACGGACTCACAGGAACATCAGACATCTTCAAGATTAAAGTCGTCAGAAACTGGAAAAGGTGACCGGAAAACGTGAAGATTCGCCGGAATCTTCAAAAGAATATGAAGATTAGACAAACTTCAAAAACAGAAAACAGCAAAGCAAGAAATCAAACAAGAAAGAAGTTGAAGTTTCAACAATGAATCTTCAAGATCAACGAAATCTATGAAGATTAAACGGAAACTTCAAAGAACGGTGGCCGGAAGTTGAGAGAAAAGAGAGAGCAAGGAAGGAAGAAAAGAAAATTATGAGAACGTAACCGTTCACATAAGCCCCAACGGAGCTTATATACCCATCGCATTAATGGCAATGGGACCCACCACAGAAGCACTAACCGTCGCACCTTTTCAAATTCAAGAGACAGGATGACGACACATGTCGACGTTGACGACGGACGACCCAGATGGTAGTGTGAGACAGCTTCACACTACACACGCACCGGATGCACGACACGTGTCACCAGATCTCACGTTATCAACAAAGTGGGCGCGTGAAAACTCACGCGCCTAGTAGAAAGCATGTGCCCACTGACACGTGGCACAATCTCAACCACGAAGACAAAACGTCAGACGCGTGACATCCCACGCGCCTGACACCAGACGAAATATGGGTAACTGCAACCATGACGTGACGTGTCTCAGCCTGACAACTACTCAACACGTCAGCAACCATTAAACTTCCATCAGAAGGAACGGATTTCCAGGCGCATTAACTTCAATTTATGAGAGACAAATTGAATGCCAATGATTTGGAATTTATCACAACTCCGGACCCGCATTAATCACTCAGCCAACATTTAATTCCCAGCGGAAAGTTGACGTAAAATAGCAAAAGACGTTCCCCGCCCAACTCCTATAAAGGTACGGCGGAACACGTCCTTCTCAGCGGAAAGTTGACGTAAAATAGCAAAAGACGTTCCCCGCCCAACTTCTGTAAAGGTACGGCGGAACACGTACTTCTCAGCGGAAACTTGACGTAAAATTCCAAAAGACGTTCCCCGCTGAACTTTACATAAATCTACGGCGGAACACACCCAAGTGCGCCCAAAAGCAAGCAGATGAGCCCTCATCCGCGACTACGTATTTTGAGTCTAGCGCTCCACCTTCTCACCAACGAGCAGGAGAAGCCCTAGACTAGGGGGACTTGAAGGGATAGGGAGCCTAATCCAAGAGGCGTCCCTATCCCCATAAGCAAGATCCTCGCGCCGGACCACGGCGCAGTGATCTACTCGCGCGGAGCAAGCAGTCAACAAACCTCGCGCGTCAAGACAGCAGATAAGCAACAAACAATACCTGATACACGGGTACCAGCACGCGCGGAATCTTCCCTTAACACTTTTCATACGAGGTACGAGGGACAACAAAAGGAAGATTCACAAAGATCTATGTCAGAGTACACACGAACAGGAGAATGACATGTGGCAGATAGTACAAAAGTTAAACGGCTCTACTGTACTCACGTTGTCATCAACAGTGACCAGCAGGCATACCTCGACAACGGTCAGACGACAGAGGTAGCCTCAGCACTGTAGCAAGTACAGCATCACTGTACACCACCAGAAGCCTGCCACGTGTCCAGCTATAACAACGACCACAGTGTAGCGTGACGTCATCAACAGTAATCAGCTGCTTCCCGCCAATTTCAGAAGGAGCATGGACTTGGGCCTCAGCCAGGCCCAAGCCAAGGAAATCACCTGTGGGCTTTTCCGTACGGTCCACCATTATGCCTATAAATAGGAATAGGTTTCTCCTTGTAAATTGATTCAGAAAATAACTCTCACAACTAGATATAACCCTTGTAATCATTCTCTCTTAATAATATTCCGGTATTTACAGTGGACGCAGGTCATTACCGATCGAACCACTTATATCTTGTGTTCTTGTATACTTCATACACACACTTCACTGTCACCAAACTTTCAAACGGGTTACCGTCACGGTTTGGGTAAAGGATTAAACCTGTCGTAACATAAGTACAAACCACCCGGTGATTAGTATTAATCACCGTGTTACTTATTGTTTCTTCAGGTTGGGTTGTGATAATAGTCTTAGGTGTTGTTTGGTAGCCTCTAAATGGTCATTAAGAGGTTACATCTGAATAGTTTATAGTTTCTTTATGGTTAAGATGTAATATTAAGAATGAATGGTTAAGAGGTAACATCTTAATGGTTGCCTCTTAACCATTCAGAAGTTATGGACCATTAAGAGGTAGCCTCTGAATGATCATTAAGAGGCTACCACACAGCCCCTTAGGCTCATGGGTGTTGGGCTTGTTCCCGGGTCGTCGAGGACCAACAAGGGACAATCACACCGCCCCTAGGCCCCCGTCCTCGGCAAAAATGTCTGGTGGAGGACGAATCCGATGAGCCACCACATGCCTATATTCTTTCTTTTCTAATTTTTTTTTTTAAATAGGAGTGTGAGCCATCTCTCACGAGACCTTCTCATAAGTAGTAGTCTCATGACCTCCCATTCACGCCCAACACCCCCTTCCTCGTGAGAAGGGCTCGTGAGGCCTATGGTCGTGACCTCCATAACGTTCGTGACTTGTGAGCAAGTAGTTTGAGGTTTTTTATTTTATTTTTTTTATTACAAATATATAAAGGGTGGGGTTTCTGTACAAAATGCATTTTGCGTACAAAGTGTGAGAAGTCTATATGGGCATTGTGTTTTAAATTTTCGGCATGGTGTTTTATATTTTTTTTTTGGCGTAGTATTATATAGAAAAACACAAAACATAACAATTTAAAAAACTAATTAACGTATATCTCGACATACAATCTGAAACACCATGCGAAGAAAGTAATCAGTGTGTTTTAAATTACATACCTGGAATACATAATTTTGATTGTGTTTTAAATTGTTGCGTTTGGTGTTTTTCAATATAATACAATGCAAAAGGAATCGAAAATATCATAGCCAAAATTTAAAACACAATGACTACATAGACTTCTCACACTTTGTACTAAAAACGCATGTTGACTATGATCACATGGGTAAACCACTACAAATCTTACAATTACCAAAATAGAGATTTATAAAGGAATGGTCTATATGATATTTTTTCTCTTTTATTTTCTCTCATTAACTTTTAGATTTACATAACTTTTTTATATAAATTTTTTTTAAAGAAATGCATCAAATTAAAGATTATTTTAATCTATTTAATTTGGTGTAATTTTCTTAATAAAACATTATTGTTTGAAAAAGTTATGTCTGCATAAAAATCATGGGAAAATAAAAGAGGAAAATGCTACATGTATGACTTCACATGGAGGAAACGTGTATGCAAGGACTTCACTCATCAACTCATAAGTGTATAACCCATACTTCTTAAGACCATGTGATGGCTCTATCCCTCTTTTATTTTCTCCCATGATTTTTAAACTGTCGTAATTTTTTCATACAATAATATTTTTATATAAAAAGAATTACACCAAGCCAAAGATCACTTATTCTTTTTAATTTGATGTAATTTTTAATAAAAACAATTATCATATGAAAAACTCATGCTCATCTAAAATTCGTGAGGAAAAATAAAAGAAGAAAAGTTTACGAAGACTCTTTCTCCTTGTGAAGTCTCTATGAAAGGCTTTGAATGTTTATTTTGTTAATTTTTGGTGAGTCAACGTGTATTTTGTTGTTTTTCCCTTACTAAAAACTACATATTAGGTATTTTATATCTCTTATGTCATAGAAAAACAAATTTGCTATAATATATTAAAGGCGTGCCTACGATGTAGCTAGAATACATATCACATTACTTAATTGCTAGTCTTCAAGAATAAGCGGTATTCGTAATTCATACACTAAAAACACTCTTACTGATGACTAAATTTTTTTAAAATAATTTAGGGTGTGCAAAAGGAATCCGAAACCAAATCCAAGCTATCCAAATATTGGATACATGAAAATTAAGATAGTAATATTGAGAACTTTTGAATATGTTGGATATTTGAATCTGGATATTTGATAATATAATTTGTTAACTATTTAATATATATATACACAACAATATCTCCTTCCAAACCCTAATTCCAACTTCTCAGCCCCATGCCCTCACTACCCAACGCCCATCTCGACCTCTCCTTTGAGTCTTTAAGTTCGTCCATCCTCGATTCTACATTTTCTTGATTTGAGGAAAATGAAACTCTAATATGTGATGGAATGATGGATTTCGGGTTCTTTAGCATAGTTGCAGCTTCATTGGGTAAATTGAAAGATTTGGCTTAATCTTTTTCTTGAAAAATGTTTAAATTTCCTTATTTTAGGATATCAGTTTGACTATAGGTATCCAAAATTTTGGATACGGATTCGGATTGTTAAATTAGGTATCGTAATTTTTTGACCTATCTAATTGTAATAACCGAACTATCATCACTATTTGTAAAATAGTGTTCTTGGGTTATTCTAACCAATTTTGATATAAACTTTAATCTGTTATAAAAATACCATATCGCTATTGGAGATTCTTAACGTAAATCTAAGTATAAACTTTGAAAACGACAAATTCAGTTAAAAACTGTCATTATTTAACCTGAAGTTATTGAAATAGAGAATTTGCTTTTGTTAAGAGTGGTTTTAAATGATAAAACATAATCACACAATTTAATTGTTAAATTGAGGTATGAGATTATTGAGATCATCTTAGTTATTTTCAAAACAAACAAACAAGGCTTAGTATGTGTTTGAAAAATAAAATTTAGGTTTAGTTTACTTAATATAGTTAAAATGTGGATAATTGTTGTCATTGACAGGTCAATTACGTGGTTAAATCTTTGAAATACTTTGAACTAACAATAAATGCAATGATGGGATGATATTGTGATTTTTTCAAGGAAAGGAAGGAGATTGTGTGTGGGTTTGAGTTGCGTATGCATGATTTTACGAGAAAATAAGGTAGAAAAGCTTAATGATGCACAGAGATTTTGCAAATAAAGTGGAGAAGAAGTTAGAGAAATGAAGGAAACAAGGATTAAAAGGGTTGCAGCACTATGAAACAATGGAGTGGAAAAATAGTGATGGTTGTGGAAAAAACTAGAAATTTTCTAAAACAGTCTATCATTTTTAAAAGCATCAATTGTTTAAAGAGAAAATTCTTTACATTGTCCCACTAAGAGAATAACTAACAAGGTCAAAAAAAAAAATAACTGAAATATGAGCATTGGTTTTGGAAGACAGTTGCTTAGAACATTAGCTATAGTGAATAGATGTGAAAACAATTATTATATTGAAATCAGTTGTTTAAAGACATTCAGTATTTTTGAAAAAAAATGAATGAAAACTGTCTTTTTGTAATTTTCAGTACTTATTAACGAAATATCTTTTTTGTGTTTCTAAAATCTAATTAACGAAACAATTGTTTTGGAAGTTGTGAATATTGTTTTACAATAGTGTTGAAAATTAAATTGTTTTAAAATAGCTTAAATACAAAACCAACTATTCAATTCAACCAAGATTATTTGTAATAAATATGTAACATTCCCAGCCCAGAGATTAAGCTATGGAATGTAGTTGTTTCCAAATGTTTGGTAAAGACATTAGCCAGTTGGTCTACAGATGGGACATGTTCCAAGAAAATTAAACCTTTTTCACACAACCTCTTAAGTGATGCATGATCTCAATGTGCTTGGTCTCAAATTTCCCAACCGAGAGATCAAGCTATGAAACCTTTGGTAAAAACATATGCCGGTTGATCTGCAGATGGGACGTGTTCTAAGGAAATTAGACCTTTTTCACACATCCTCTAAAGTGACGCATTATCTCAATGTGCGTGGTCTTTTAATGTTGGATAGGATTTTTGATGATATTCATAGCAGCTTCATTGTCCAACTTGGATAGCGTCTTGATGCCTTTGATGCTATAATCCAATTATTTCTTTAGTAACAATAAAATTTGAGCATACAACTTATAGCAGTAATGTACTATGCTTCAGGTGTAGAACTGGACACATAGGTTTACTTTTTTTACTTTGCTAAGAGGCGAACTAGCAATCTCCAGAAGTTGATTTTCTGTTAAGTTAGCAACATGCAAAGTCACTATCTAAAAAAGCAACAAGCTCAAGATTCTCATATCCAGGATATTAAATACCAAGTGATTAAGAACATTTTAGGTAGGATAGAAAATTCTTTTTTACTTCAAAAAAATGAGAAACTTTTGGCAAGTTTTAATATCTTGCATAGACACATGTGGTATACATGATGTTAGGTTTGGATGTTGTAAAGTACATGAATGACCCGACCATGCATCTCAGCTGAAGAAACAAATAGTCTAACCTCCTAAGGGATGTCGAGACTATTAATACACAGGAACGGTCCTTCACTGGTAACTCTACGGTTCAAAGAATCCTGGTAACCCGAAACAAAACAATGGGTAGGAAGACGACTACTTTCGTAGTTGTTTATGACAAAAACGTGGTGATATGGATATTATAGTAATAGCTTTTAGGGTTGTCTCCACTACCCTAGGTTATATTAGTAAAGTAATTAGTGATAATCCTGTAAATAAGGATATAGGAATGAATACCGCTTTAATTGTTGGTAATATGCGTCATTCTTGGATTGGCGGCAAGTGGAGAATGTCGGTAATGTTCTCTGCACGCATTACGTGCATCCCCATGCTCATGTATACGTAATTGCACACGTAAAGATCCTGCGCATATTCCTGCCTGCGCATAGCAGGCATTCGAGTTGGGTCAATCCATATCATGGTTTGGTACCTAATCCTATCAAGTCCCCCTAGTCCAGCGTGTCTTCTATGCCAGATGAATAGCGGCATGGAAGGGATGCTGGATTCAATGATTTCATAGTATTGTTGGATGACAGCTCATCTTTTTGCAATAGTATGACTTCCTTGGCCGGGAATACGGAGGAAGGAGAATAACATACGTTGTGTCTTCTGCAAATGCGTAGAATGCACCCAATGTTACGTTAGTTCCCCGTGTACGCACGAGATGCAGAACGTAAAGGCAAAGAACATAAGATGTTATGTTAGTTCCCCGTGTACGCAAGAGATACGTAACATAAATGCAGGGAACTTAAAATGTGGAGAATGTAACATTGTTGTACGTTGAGCTTCCGTGTAGCAGATGACGTGTCATATATGAGTAGTGTTAGCTACCCGGTATGGTGTGAGGTTGGAAAGGTGTGAAGCTTGTGTCAGGATGGAGATGGGACGTGGTACAGTGATGGTCAACATCCCATCAAGCACGTTCTCTAAGCTGTGTCAGGCGAGTGGAGGGCCATGCACACGTGTGCTGTCTCCTCGACTGACGTAGACCACGTGGCGCTTCCTAAATGGATGCTCCACTGAAAATTCGCTCATGTACCATACGTGTACGTCAGCCGCATTAATTGCCCACACTATATATTCCAAAACTTTTTCCTCTTACCTTCACCTTTTAATAGTCTTCCTCAAGCTATTCTGAACGAATCCCCAATTCTCCCTCCTTTAATCTAGTTATTATCCAAAGCCCTTATTCAATTATCATGGCCATAACGTCCCATGTTGAAGGAGAGTTACAGAAGGATGATGCTCTGTCAAAAGATATGGACAACACTGTTATCAACTGGACGGATCAAGCCTTCACCCAGTTCTCGATCTATATAGGATTGAGGAGGCTTAGGAGTCAGAGTTTCCTGCTAAAGGGAAGACTGTGTTGCATGCAGGTGAAGGCAAAATTGCTCTTTATGAAGTCTTCTTTACCAAGTGGTGTTTCCGATTACCCACCACACAATTCTTAGTGAATGTGTTGTTGACATACGATGTTCATCCTACCCAAATGAGCCCGTATGGGATACCGCGTATTACCCATTTTGAAGCTTCCTGTCGAGAATTAGATTTGTCCCAGTTTGAAATGCTCAACGTTTTTTATGTCCTGGATCAGTATCGTGGTGGTGGGTGGTATAGCCTTGCGTAGAGGCGCTTTGTGGCACAGTTGACCTCTGAGAATCCCAAGTCCATGTCTGATTAGAAGGATAAGTTCTTCTTTTTGAAGCGGGGCGTGATCCCAGCACCGCTATTGTTGATGGTGCTCATTGTGAAGAACAAAGTGAAGGAGTTCCGTTCGATGACTAATTACAAGGAGCTGTCGTGGTATCAGACCTTAGTCAATTATGCCACCTCGTTGGCTATGCATGGTTGTCCAGATGGTGTGTTGTAAGCAGATTGGGCCTGGTTCATGGTTATGAGCCGTGTGCCGATGAAGAAGGTAACCATCTTCCCTTGCAGACTCTTGTTTCCATGGTGTGATAATTAAAATGTGTGTCTTTTTTGAGCAGGCATTTCGGATTATCAGTTGTTCGCGTAGAGAAGAGCAGCGTGTTGCATGGCGGCCAATCCCTAAGAACACCTTGTCCGTAATGGAGAGGAGTCAGGCGAATTTTTTGATGCCCAACTTTGTAGATCCACCCCCCCCCCCTCATTATTCGCGAACAGGTAAATGTCTTTCCTCAATTTTTTTGTACATTACTGTGGTCTGATTTTCACCTGCCATACCCAAAGGGTGTTTAGTCATCGGCGTGTTGGAGTATTAACTAGCCGCACCTGTCTTGGTAGGTGCGGGCATTGAGCCACGCAGGAAGGTATTTATAGACCTAGAGGCCCCGTCCCAGGGTGCAAAAAGATTGCATGTATAGGTGGTAATCACACTTCCTATTTGATTAGGATTTTAGCCTATTTGATATGTGACTGACTTTGATGTGTCTCGCAGGCCATGGTACGCAAAAGTCAAGGAAGCGTTCCAATGAGTCAACAAATGCCCCGTCCTCCTTTGTTGTTTAGGATGATGAGGAAGCTACTGAGTCTGATGATGGGCTCAATTTCAAACAAAAGAAGCATAAACATGCCACCGGGACGTCAACCACTGACGTTCCAAAAGAAGTTGTAAAGCAATAGTTGGATGAGATTGCTAAGACTCGGGTGCAAATTCCTGAGCATGTCTCCAAGGCAACTGGTAAGGACGTTGATGCGGTCATTCATGTGATCCTAGTGAATGTTGCCCCCCAAACTATATTGAAAGTGAAGGTTAAGCCTCCGCCTACTCGCCAACCGCTTTATGCCAAGACTCTGAAGATGACTACTAGTAAGCCTTTTCTCTTTATTTTGTTAGTCTACTTTTTGGTGGTGACAAAAACCATGTTTATGGACCCTGAGCTTTGTTTCTGTAGCTGTGCCCCCTAAGGTCACTCTGACCATATCTGTGCCTGTGCCTACCCCAGAAGATCTAGCCATGGAGGCTCAGCGTGTTGCTGAGGAAGTGGCTCGTGCAGAGCAGGAGCTAAAAGACGCTGAAGCTGAGAAGCGTCGTCAAGAAGAGGAGAAAGCCGTAGGGAAGAAAGCAGTCGACTTGAACCCCTCGGTTAATTTGAATAAAGAGGCCAATGTGTCTGATATACATGAGGCCAACTTGGAGGCTACACCGGATGCTTCCGCGATTGCCACGTGTACACTTGAAGCTCCTAATCAGACCTTGTAAGAGACTCTTTTGAATGCCTCCAAAACGGCCGACCAAGACCCGAAGGAGGTCCTAACTGATACTGTCACCGCCAATCCTTAGTAGGTGGCTGAGAACGTCTGAGACTCACGTGGGTCCGATCCTCAAAAAAGTGTTCGAACCATGGGCTCATCTCGTTCATATGATGCGGCAAAACCTTACCGGCTGCGGTGGGATATTATGGAGGGCACCCAGTTTCTGAATCCCTTATATGCATAGGAATTTAAAAGCTACGTGGTCCCTCCCGGCGAGCATGATTATCAAGACAGTCTTAGTCAACGTGCTCTGTTCATGGATATGAACGTGAACACCAGTGGCGAAGCTTGACCCGAAACTTCGAGGGGTCGGAAATCACTAGTTTTGGGGGTCGAAAACTAATTTTGGGGGATCGAAACCGTATATACGAAAAAATTTAAATACGAATAATATATAATCGGAACTTCTGAGCGAAATTTCGGGGGGGAGGGGTCGGCCGCCCCTCCCCGCCCTTTAAGAACTGCGCCACTGGTGAACACGGCGTTGCAGGTGGCAGGTCTTGGCTCCTCTATCCATCGTGAAAATGACTATATTCACAACTTCGAGAATCTAAGGTAGGCGCAAGCATACTTCGCTATGAAGGACGAGGAATTCCAGACTGCACAGTTTGCCATCCGGGCCGAGATTGAGCAGTATCGCCAGCGTAGATCTGTGACTTAACACTACGATTGTATAGTTGGTACAATCTAGTGAGATCTGCGACTTAACACTACAATTGTATAGTTGGTACAATCTAGTGAGATATGTGACTTATCACTACTATTGTACGGTTGGTACAATCTAGTGAGATATGCGACTTAGCACTACGATTTCACAGTTGGTACAATCTAGTGAGATCTGTAGCTTAACTCTATGATTGTATATTTGGTACAATCCGGTGCAAACTGTGGATTCGGTACAATCTAGTGAAATTTGTAACTTAACACTACGAATGTATATTTGGTACAATCTAGTGCAAACTGTGGATTTGGTACAATCTGGTGAAATCTATAACTTAACACTACGATTGTATATTTGGTACAATCTAGTGCAAACTATGGATTTGGTACAATCTGGTGAAATCTGTAACTTAACACTACGATTGTATATTTGGTACAATATAGTGCAAACCATGAATTTGACAAATCTGGTGGAATATGTAACTTAACACTACGATTGTATATTTGGTACAATCTAGTGCAAACCGTGGATTCGGTATAATCTAGTGAAAACTGTAATCATTCTGAACCTTAAATTGAAAGGTTAAACTGTAATAAGTCCGAACCTCAACCGAGAGGTTAAACCATAATCATTCCGAACCTTAACCGAAAGGTTAAAATCGTAATTATTCTGAACATCATTAAAAGGTTAAAATTGTATTTATTCTGAGACTTAACTAAAAGGTTAATTTGAACCGTAACCGAAGGTTCAACAGCAAAACAAATAGTATCTTAACCAGAGGTTGAACCACAAACAATTTAAAACCCTATTCGAAGGTTGAACAATATATAGAATAAAACCTTAGCCGGAGGTTAAAATACCAATAAATCTGAACCTCATTCGAAGGTTAAAACTGCGTACTGAATGGAACCTTATCAAAAAGTTAACCAAATCTTAACTAAAACCTTAACCGAAGGTTAAACCATAAATCTAATGAGACCTTAGCCGAGGGTCAAATCGTGAAAAAATCTAAATTTTAACTAAAAAGTAAACTGTAAATTGGTCTAGATCTTAACCGAAGGTTAAACCATGAACCGACTCGAACCTCAACCGAAGGTTCGACTGTGAGTCAAATTACACCGTAATAGAGGCCCAAATCATAAAACGATTTAAACCTCACTCGGATGTCAAACCATGAATAAATTCAAATCCCATTTGAAATCAAACCAAACACCGACAAAAGTCTCAGTTGGCGATTAAATCCTACCCTGTTCAAATTCTCGTTTGGGGAAATTATTTGTATTCTATTTAAATTCTCGTTCTAGGGATTAAACTATGTTCTATCAAAATTCTCACTCGGATGATGGACAGTATTCTGTCTAAATCCTTATATTGGATATTAAACCGTATTCTGACTAAGTTCTCATTCGTGATTAATTCATATTCTGTCTAAATTCTCATTTGAAGAATAAACCGTATTCTGTCTAAATACTTAGAGGGTGTTTAGGATTGCGTTTTGAATCTGATTTTTAGATTATTGCGTTTTGAGAACGCAGATAATCAGTTTTTAGTGTTTGGGTTTGCATTTTGAAAACGCAGATAATCAGTTTTTAGGCTACCAAAACGCAATAATCTATAAGCAGCTCCACCCATGCTTTTCTAAAACGCATAATCTGTTTTGAATAATCAATCCCAAACACCCCCTTAGTTGGAGAAAAATCCGTATTCTATCTTGGTTCTTATTCAGAGATTAAATCGTATTATGTGAAAGTACTCTATCGGGGATTAAAGAGTATTATGTCCAAAACACTCATTTGGAGATTAAGCCGTATCCCGGGTAAAATTCTCATTTAAAGTTTAAGTTATACAATAATCAAAATCTCATTCAGGGCTTAAACCGACTACTGGCTTAAGTCTCATTCGGCGAAATACAAGGTATACCACCTAACCTCTAATTGGAGATCAAGATGCATACCAATTTGGATCTCACGGGGAGATTAAATCATGTAAATTCTCATTGGGGACTAAACTGTATACTGAAACAATTCTCATTGAAAGATTAACTAAGTACTAACTCAAATCTCATTGGAGATTAAACCATACACTGAGTGGCACTCTATTGGTGAATGATTGGGTGCGAAAAGCCTATGAGGCGAATGTGAACCGTGTACACGTTAAAGAAACCATAGCGAAATAAAAAATAGGAGCCTGTGGAGCAAGTGTGAACCACGAGCAACACAGAAATGAGCAAAGGATGAAAGCATAAGGCCGAGAGACCTAGAAATGTCCTTCAGGTCATTAAAAATCAAGAAAGCTCGAATGCAAAACATGGTATTAAAATGTAAAACAACAAGTTGAATAAAAGAGGGCATAAGTAGATTCACTTACGTGAATAAACATAAGTTAGTAATGCCAAAAGGTGAAGTAGGGCATAAGCCCTTTAGAAAACACGGGTTTGATTGATGTGTCAATAAGTCCTTCGGGGCAATGAGGAACAAAAGTTGGTCCCAGGACCGGAAACGGATCCTAGACATGCCAAACCGCAAGGGAGCGGCCTTCTAGAATCAAACAGCCCCAAGAAACTAGATAGTAATATAATTTTACAAGGATGTGAAAATTATTATACATTGAAATAGTATGAATAAATGAAAGAGTCGGGGACTCAGCGTCACTTCAGAAGTAAGGAGCTCATAGGAGCGAGAAGCAAACCAGAGGAAACTAACATAAAAGGGTCCCTAACCATAGTCAAAGGTAACTACTAAAAGGTAGTAAACATAACCGAATTAGGTTTGCGCAACGACCAAGAAGTTGAACTCTTAGGTTAGTACCAATCAATACAGAACAAGGTTTCGAGAGCGAAACCTCTTTAAGGGGGGTAGAGTTGTAACACCCAGAAATATCCCTTGTAACATTATTTCGGGATTAAGAATAACTAACTCAGTTGTACAACTAATATGGTTAAACCGGGCCATATGAAATAAAATTCGATAGATCATTCTAGTTAGATAATGTTAAAATCTATGGAATTGATTTTTATCTAATTAGTGGCCATGATAATAAAACTTTGATGTAGTAGAAGGACTGAACTTGATAATCTGCTAAACTAGTTTGCTTGATAAACAAAAAGATGGGAAGACTTCTCCATAACTTGGAAATCGATCCCCACCCTCAAACACACACTTAAATCACACACTTAATAATAAACTCAATAATCAAGCTCAATCAAGATGAAATCAAAGGGCTTTTGCTTGTATTAGCTCTAAAACGAGTCATCCAAGCATATTATACACTAAGGTAACCTTTGTTTTGCCTAAATCAATGATTATGTTCATGTATGCTTATGATGAAAATCATGGGGTGTTGTAAAAAAATGTGAATTATTGGTATCTATAGGTTTCTAAATGATTGTGGACATCAACGAAACTGATATGAATGATAAAGTTGATGCATGTTGCTTGATTCATGTGAAATAGGAAGATTCTTGTATGTTTAGGTCATGGTTATTAGCCCTAGGCATGAACTACACTCATGTGTAGGGAAATCTTGCATTTGTATGTTATTAATACCATGTATGTGTGTTAAATTATTAGAATGGATGGTATGATGAAGAAACCTAGTTAAATAGTAGTTAATTGAACATGTGTTAGCCAGGAAGATTATAAAAGGCAAATGATGCACACCAAGTGTTCGATGAAATGTCTAAGTGGCCAAATTATGGCTAGACATTGTCATTGGGTGCGCTTGGGTGCAAGCTTTAATATGAGGGGTTAATGAACCTCAAGAATACGAATTTCGGATTGATTTAACTCAATCCTAATGATGTAATGGAAATTGTCCAAATAGATGTTCGAGTGGAACTCCAGGAGGTCAAGATGCCAAGGCAATGGAACAAAAAGGGGCGCATTTTAAGGTAAGTCATCTTATGACTTAAAATAGATGATTTGTAATTATGCGTATGAGCATCTCCATAGTGAGTCATTGAATCACTTGTGTTTATATTAAGTTGTGTTGAATTTCAACCATCCTAGTTGAGAGTGGATGCAAAGTTGATTAAGCAAAGAAAGTCAAACGGGTCATATGCGTAAGTCATTTTATGACTTAAGCTTGGTAAGTTGTACAATATTAAGGTAAGCTTGGCAGTTGCTTAGAAGAGTATAAAATTGTCTCTACACTAGGTTTAAAATGGACTTGCACTCACCTTATTTGAAGGCGGATACATGATAACAATTACAAAAGGGCTCATTAGGAAAGTATTGGTGAGGCTTGACCTTAGTTGAAGAGTATGGTGCACCAAGAAATCCAAATGGGCCATTTGACATGACCGTGGAGTTTTGGTACATAAGACATCCTATGACTAAGATTACTAAGTTATATGTTAGATGGGCAATCATCCATATTAATTGTTAAGTAGTTGTATTGGTGTTTTGTTATTGTAAAACAAATAAATCAATTGCCTTGATGAGTATTGGCAACCCCATTCTTAGTTGGAGGATTGAGGTTGACCAAGAATAGTCAAACGGGTCATTTAATGTGATTAGGTGATTTGATGAGTACTGGCAACCCCATCCTTAGTTGGAAAATTGAGGTTGACCAAGAATAGTCAAACGGGCCATTTGTTGTGATTAGGCGATTTGAGGAGTATTGGCAACTCCATCCTTATGATTAGGCGATTTGAGGAGTATTGGCAACTCCATCCTTAGTTGGAGGATTGAGGTTGACCAAGAATAGTCAAACGGGTCATTTGTTGGGCATATGTACTATTAGTTAGAATTGGTGTTCATATAAGGATCATAGAACCCCCATTTAGTTAGTAGGACTAGATGGTGTCCCTTGGAATCCTTGAAATGAACACAATGATAACAATGCTTGAAATTGACCCGCAAATGGTCAACCGGACAGTTGGCGGGTGGAACGCGAATCCGTTATGTTAACAACCTTATTTGAAGATATGCAAGCTAAATATATGGTTATTCAGACCATATGTGTGGCAGGTCGAGGAACAAACCATAGTTGAAGGTGTCACTTGATTATACAAGCAAATGGGTCGCTTATGCGATACTAGTTATGTGTCACTAATAAGTAGTAAACCGGATTGATTATAAGGTGGAAAGTCTTGGTTATTGGTTGTATGTATGCAAAACATTGTATATGCAAATCTGTTGTGTTAAACGAAAACCTTTGGTATATCAGATGAAGGATCCTCTGGTCATCAGGTGAAGGATCCTCTACTCACCGGTTGAAGGATCTTCTGCTCACCGGATGAAAGATCCACAGGTCATCAGATGAAGGATCCTCTGGTCACTAGATGAAGGATCCTCTGGTCACCAGATGAAAGATTCTCTGGTCATATCATCTGGATTTGTAAAAAGGGTGAAAGACCCTTTTAGATATAGTAAATCATTTGTATATGCGAATTTGCCGGTATATGTAGATTTGTTGTGCTGTAAGCCAATCTTAAACCGTTTAACCAACTAGTCAGTTCAATTTGCTAATCGACTTACCATGTTTAATGTGGTTAATGCTAGGTTTAGAGCTAGTAGGGGGTGGAGCAAGGATCATGGCCGCGCGAAGAACTAAACGCAATGCGAATCTAAACTTTTACCGCTTCCACTAGACTTTTAAGAACTTTAAAAGTTGTGATGGGTTTCTAAACATGTTTCAAATATTTTGCATTCGGAATTTATGAAACGTAAAATCTTCATGGGCTTGACACACTAATGGTCAAGCATATGTTTTTGAAAGTTTAAGTTCTTTCGTAAATTTAATCCGAATAATTATCATTAACTTTGAGTTAAGATATGTTTAGTCGAGACGGGTCTTACATAAAGGACTACTTTTATAGGCTGTTGGGCAGCTCGTGCTTCAAGGGTGCATGCCTGTGCACTGTAGTCTAGGTGGTTTATCTCTAAGCTAACTTGATCAAAGTGTTTATGGAGTGATCCCAAGCTTCAAAGGTCACTTACAAAACCCTAATATAGCAGAGAAATGGGGGAGAATCGAGTGGAATGGGATACCAAAATGAAGAGTGAAGGACTCCTTTTATAGGCTGTTGGGCAGCCCATGCTTCAAGGTTGCACGCCTGTGCACTACAGTCAGGTATTGTCCCTTGGTATTGGGAGTCTTTTCTGGCAGAACTTGTTGAGGTGCAATCCCGTGCATATGCACGTGGCATAACTGATTGTCAGTCTTGTTGGGCTAGAACCTTCTGGTGCACGTTTGGGAAAGGTGCACGCCCGTGCACGTTGACATTCCTCACTCTGGTTGACTTGGAAATGTTGACTTGTTGACCAGGGCAAAAGCGTGACCATGCAATATGTGCTGCGGTCTGCAAAGTCTTTAATTTCCTTCCTTTTGTACCGTTTTCTACACCTTTTTGCTTTTTTTTCCATCAAAATCCAGCATTCATATATGGATGATTTAGCTATGTTTTCTAAGGATAAAAGCATTATATATGTGTAAATGATGGGCCTCGATCAACTTTCTTAAATTAGAACCACCCCTCAACATTGGAACACATATTTTTCTTTTATTGAAAACTTACAAGAAGAAAAGCTCGTTCTAGCCACCACACCCCTGCTGGTAAACGAAAATCCCGCACAAAACAACATGATAAAGAATCACAGATGATTCTAACAAATCTGAACAAAATTATCTTCTTATCTACAGATCTTGATCGCTCTAGAAAATCGAGTTGAATGTGAGCAGGGAGGGGTTCATGATTTTTGCGATTGAATACAAAAGAGAGCAACAACTATAACCACCCCATGCACCGAAAAACCATCAGCGACCATCAATGGGTGGAATCACCACACATCCGGGCCCACCATCTCTCTCTTTCTATCACTTTCGATTTAAAACCATCCCAATCAAAGGGATCTACAAGTGAATTCTGGAAGGATAAAGAAGAACGATTCGCGTAACAAAGAGAGAGGGTGGAGAAAAGAGTGTGTTTGTGGGTAAAGTGTAGAGAGTGTGTGGGGGTGTTGGGTGTGTTGTGCAGCCTTATTTCACTGCTCGGACTTCAAACCATCATTAACTAAAATACAAAATATTTACTGATATATGAATATTTACACTGTTTTATCCCACTTTAATCTCTCATGTTCTTTTGTTTTGTTTTTGTTTTAATTTGATACGATAATTATTAATGTTTTTTATGTGAAAATGCATCCTGGAGCATCCCACATGAGGAAAACGAAGAAATCTAGAGTTTTTGGAGAACAATTGGGTTCTAAAAGTTGCATGGTAGTGCAAGTGCAACTGCATTGTCATGCATGTTATCAAGAGGAAGCTGAAAAGAAAAAAGAAATAGAGTTTCAAATCATGCACTCCCATGCGTGAGAAAATGCAAGACAAAAGGTTGTACATAGACTCCCTTCCATCAGACAGTGCAAGACAAATATTGTTCATGCACTACCATGCAATTTTACTTGCATGGTCGTGCAGATCAACTGGGGGACAGATTCTAGACTCTGTAAAAATGGAAGTGGTGTGAGTCAAGATGGAAAAGGTAAAACACTGTAACGACCATATACACGTCCATGCAACTCACTTTGCATAGTCATGCACTTTGTAAGAGACTATATAAACAACCTTATTTGCTCTATTTTGGGTTATTGGGTCTTGGGGGGTGTTCAAAAATACGTCTCTCCAGCAGATTTTCAGCATTCTAAATAAGCATTAGAGGACATTGAAGTACCAAGGAATATCAACCAACCAACCTACTTACCTTGCTTGCTTATGGTATGAATTGCGTTAATATTAACCATGAAGTTTAGCAAGCATGCTGACAGTTTGTGTAAGCCTTATGTGTTAAACACTTTAGTTATCTAGGTCATGATAAAGCTTTTGATTATGTAATGCTTACTTTGTAAGAATTGATGGTGATATGTTTATGTTAATCTTCATGAAGGTGTTATGATCTTATTCAAGGTTGTTGTATGCATGTTAAAGATGAATGTCATTTAAGTTTGATGAATATTCACCCACGATATGTTAGAAAACCATGTGTTAGATATTTTTTTATGAACCTTGTTAACTTGTTATTTGGATTCATGTCATGAAACTAGGAACGTTAATAGGAAACAAAATTTATTTGAATATTTAAACATGTATGTTTACTTTCACATAGATTTGGAAAGACCAATTTGTGATATTATGGATTCTTGTTCATGAATGTTTATGTTGGTAAGTAGTTTTGGCCAAATGGCTTTTCTTGAATTTTTATGTTCTTAGGTTCATAAATTGGATGAATTGTGACATTATCTATTTTATGCAATTTAGGGTGATTAATAAGTTTTTCACATTAATTTCCCTTAATTTGTCGTGTTAGAAATTTTGATGAACCACTAACTCTTGTTTAAAGATTGACATAATATTCATAAAACAAGCTTAAAAGGTTGATTCTAGGTGGTTAGAATATTTTACTCATTTTAATTTTCCAA
This sequence comes from Ambrosia trifida, assembly GCA_028751855.1. Classification (NCBI taxonomy): domain Eukaryota; kingdom Viridiplantae; phylum Streptophyta; class Magnoliopsida; order Asterales; family Asteraceae; genus Ambrosia; species Ambrosia trifida. The sequence goes on along the minus strand of CM054122.1, from coordinate 145,335,101 downwards.
AGAATTATATAATTATGAAACTTTGATCGACACTTAGTTACTTGAGGATTTTATTTTTACATAATTTGTTGTTCGTATCATTACATGTCATTACTGGATTCTTGACCTAGATAGCTTCTATGAAAATAAATATTGTTTCTGAAAAAATAATTATTTCCTACTTTCAAACTTATATCGTAATTTAAAAAACCAATCAAATTAATTGTTCAGCTAAGGATTAAAAGATATTTAGTATCTAGAGCTAGGGTGTCCAGGGATTGATATCCGGTTCTTACCTTTTACTATGCGACTTTTCAATAGATGCACTTGCCTATTTTGTGTGTGGTTTTGTTTTTTGCTAAACACCTATTTTTACAACTGAAATATTATGTGAAAAATCTTTATAATATATATATATATATATATATATATATATATATATATATATATATATATATATATATCCTTTTATAATAAACCATTCCAATTAATGCCACATGATACTTTTTCCTATAATTTTGATAATATTATTAATATATAATATAATATCTAATAATATTAAAACAATCCTTGTTTTATTATTATTATTATCATCATCATCATCGTACTTCTAATAAAAGATTCTATTTAGTGTCATATGGCATTGTTTCATTTAATTAAATAATAATATTATTAATTGTTAATATCAATATATGAAATAATAATTATCCTTATCTCTCTTATAAATAATGCTATTAAATTATAATTTTATGCTTATTTCTTATTTAATATTAAAAAAAATTCTTAACTATATCTTTCATTTTTTTAACTCACTAACAACTATTTAATATTTCATTAACCGAAACACATATAATACACATTTTTAACCTAATAATAAGAAAAACAAAGTAAAATTTTGTAACACGTGTAACACACAACTAAGTACCCATATAATAAATAAAAATATAATGTAAAATGGTATAATAACATCAAATTTCATTCGTTCATAACACGTATCTTGATGAGTATACGTTTAATCGACTACATTACATTTAATCAACTCTAGTTATTTACCCCATCCAATACACATGTTTTTAAATATGTAACTTTTTTATTAATAGATAATAGTAAGTAAAAGTTCATCTGTTCAATACACACATCTTATGAATATACGTGTTATCTGATTACATTTATATTTATTTAAATCATCTTATAAGTGTGTTTATTCAACCCATGCAATACAGGAATTTTTATAAAGATGTAACATTTTTATTACTTTGTATATAAAATTATATTTACTCAACCCATGTAATACATGGGGTTCTAAGCTAGTGTATATATATATAACCTTACACGTACGGTTCAGGTTATCATGCATAGTGTAACAAAATGAGAAGGGTGAGAAGGATACAAAAAAAAAACACAATAGATCACGAAATATGACACAATGAACCACAAAATATCACACAGTGCCAAAAAAATATAACACAGTGATGAAGAAAAAATCACAATGAGTCGTAAAAATGAAACAATTACAAAAATAAGAAAAAGACATAATGCTACATAAAAGACACAATGATGTAACGTAAATTCTAAAAATTACAAGCTAAAAATCCAAAATATCGAAAATATCGTAGGGTTCAATAAGTGTCTTCTAATGCCGCTTCATTGAGTTCAATCGAAGTCCGTTTGAATTTCTTCTTAGAATACATTTTCTTCTCATTTGAACCCTCCACCATATTTATATATGGTAGGGTTCGTGTAAAAAAGTCCATTTTTCCTAAGAAAGGCTCCTTCGAGAGAAAGCTCAAAAGAAATCCCAAGGCACTATAGAAGAAACTGTTGAAGTCCAAAACAAAAGTACTGAAGACAATACTTCAGTAGTTGATACTCAGATCAACCCTTCAATTGGTATCAAAGCATCTAGTTCATCTGATCAAATATCAATCTAACAAATTGAGAATCAGACACGGGCTCTTATTGATATTCAATAAAGGATTCTAGTTCACTTTTTAAAACATCCATCACTTTAAGAAACCATTGATCAATCAAATTTCTTCAAAATGGACCCTCATAATATTGGATCTGCCAATAAGCCTTCTATGCTAGTCAGAAATGAATACAATATCTGGAAAAGGAGGATGGCACATACTTTATCTCAACAAAATACTGGATGTTGGAAGTCTATCATGTATGGACCCCATAAACCAGTAATAACAGATCTAGAGACTAAAGTAGGAAGAACAAAATAACCAAAAGACTACACTAAAGAAGATTTCCTAAAACTTGAGCTGGATGCTAAGGCATTCTATATGTTGGCTATGGCTCTCCCAAATGAAATATATGCTAGGCTTTTACATTGTGAAAGTGCCAAAGAGCTATGGGATTGCCTAAAAGAACAATTTAGAGGAACTGATGAAGTGATTGCCAACACCAGAGAAATTCTTGCTCAACAATATGAAACCTTTACTCATGTTAATGGAGAGACTTTGACACAACAATTTGAAAGATTCTCTTTATTAATTTCTAAGTTAAGGTTAAATGGTCAGACCTACACAAACTCATTTATGCTTCATAGATTTTTAAGGTCTTTACCAGAAAAATGGGAAACTTACTCTATAGTTCTCAGGTCAGGACCAGATTTTCACTCCCTCACACTTACAAAACTACATGGGAGATTGCTAAATTTTGAAAGAGAAATCAATCAAAAAAAGAAATTACAAAATTCTGGTAAAACTACTGATGATTATGTTCCAGGTAGCACAACACTTTTGGGACAACACTCACCTTCTTGTTCTAATGATTTTGGATCTTTTGATCACATTGACATAACTGTTGGGATCTCATCAGAAAGGTCATATCCAACTTATGACAATGAAGAAAACAGTCAAACTACTGATAACATGTGTTTTATAATGGATTATTAAAAAAATTTCAGTAGTGATGACTTAGAGGAAATGGACATACTATACCAACTGGCTATGTTAAGTATTAAAACTAACAAATTTTATAAAAGGTTAGGAAGGAAATTTCCAGGATTGAACAGTTCAACAAAAGTTGGTTTTGACAAATCAAAACTGAGATGTCATAAGTGTCAGAATTTGGGACACTTTGCTAGAGAGTGTAGAAGCTCTAGCTTTAACCAATTACAGTCTGGAAACCAATCAAACCCTAGTTACAATAGGAATTTTATAACACAGGGAAGTGCACATTTTGTACAGGCACAAGCTCCACAAATCCAATATGTGCCACAAATACAATATGTACAATGCCTACTCAACAACAGCAGAGCCAACAACATATGCCTTCCATTCCTGCTGCTCAACAACCTCCACAAGCTCAACAACCCACTCAACAAAGTCTAGTCACAAATGGGTATGTTGACTGGAGCAGTCTTCCTTTTGACACCACAGAATGCAGTCCTGATGCAGACAACAAAATGTTTCAGATCAGCAGGGGAGAACCTGATAATGGCATAAAGAACTTTGCCTTAATGGCTTTTGAGGGATGCTCCTTTAATGTTGCCTTATCACAGGTGTCAAAAGAGTATCTTTTAAAACTTTGCTCAAAATCATGCAAAGAATCATTTGCTTTAATAAGAGAGACCAATGTGCATCTACAGGGCAAGGCCAATGACTCTGAAAGAAAATACACTAAAATGAAATGTGATTTAGAAAGAAAACTTGCTTCAAAAAAAAAAGGAAACCTCTAAATTGACAAATAATTCTATTGAAACCCAAGCACAGATAAAAAGCATTATAGAAAACCTAGGAAATGTCAGAAAAGAGCTTGCTGAGACCAAGGTTGATTGTGAAATTTGGGTGGAGTCATGTAGAGGTTACCAAATGCTGCTTAACAAACAAACTGCATCAAATGTTAAGTTTGGCATAGGGTACAATCTCACAGAATCACCAACTGATTTTACTCCCAAAACTGCTGATGATGGGTGTAAGATAGTTCAAACTTCTGATATCAAAGACTGCACATCTTTTCATCAGAACTTTCTTAAAAATGAAAAAGAAAGTCCTGCAGAAGTAAAAACAACTAACATTGAATAATCAGTAGTTTCATCTACATCAGAAATTGAGACCCTGAAAACTGTTGATGGCCAAATTCAAAATTTAACAATTGTCAGTACTTTGCCTTCCAAAACTCCTGAAAATTTGAAAGGAAAGGCAAAACCTTTGTGAAATTTGTGGTCTGTTTAACCAGAAAACAGAATTTTGTAGATATAGAAAAGGAAATCAGTACAACAAGAAGATTTTACAACTAGTTGTGGGAAAACAAATCAAACAAGATTTTGAAAACACTTTCTATCCCATCAAAAAGCAAACTAGTAACACCTTTTTCTTAGAGAAAGACTAAATCTCAACCACAGTCTTTATCTCAAAATTCTTTTTCAGAAGTTAGACCAAAGCCTTCAGCAGTTTCACAAACTGTTGAGGTAAAAGATTTGATAAATATGGCTAAACTTCTGATGACCAAAGTTGATGGTGAACCTTAACAAGGTGCCACCATTGTTCTTAAAAATTAATCCATTGCCAAAAATACATGGATTTCTAAAATTGGTCCACAACAAACTACTAATATTCCTATTCTCAAGAGTAAACCCAAAGCCAAAATGGATTGGGTTCCTAAAACTAACTAATCTACTTTTTGTGCAGAGGGTCTCCAGAGGTCTAAATAGCATTTGGTATGTTGATAGTGGCGGCTCAATGCACATGACAAGATGCAGGTATCTGATCAACAATTTCATAAGTCAAAGAGAAGGATCTGTGTCCTTTGGGAACAATGCCAAGGGATATGTGCTAGGATATGGCAATGTATCCTCTGGTAAAATGCAGTTTGACAAGGTCAATCTGGTTGAAAACCTTAAGTACAACTTGCTAAGTGTATCACAAATGTGTGATAAAGGATATTCTTCCATTTTCACCAAAACTGCCTACAAGATCATCTCACCAAAAGGACAGAAGTTGATAGATAAGAGCATAGAAGATCATACCTTGTTAATTGCCAAAAGATGTGGCAATGTCTATGCAGTGGACATTGAAAAGGGCAAGGTACTGAACAACACTGCCTGCTTCTTCTCAAAGGTATCAACTTCAGAAACAGAACTTTGGCATAGTAGACTTGGCCATGTGAACTTTAAAACCATAAATAAAGTCACAAAAATGGGCTTGGTTAGAGGTCTACCCTTGAAGGTATACCAGTGTAAAGTAGGGGTGAGCATTTTGAATGGACCGACCCGAACCGTGATATACCCAAACTGACCCGAAATATCATGAATGTAAGAACCGAAGACCGAACCCGAGTCAAACTTTTAGCAACTGAGTCTAAACCAATTGTTCTTCAATCCCATAGCTTTATTCAATGTTCACCACAAATAGAAGATCAGCAATAGCATAACGTTAGGGATGATAACTCATCTTTTCTGTTTTGTTAAGCTTGAAGAGAAGTGGGAGAGGGAGAGTATTATAAATTAGTAAGAGAAAGTTTATGCAGATTTTAATAACATAAATTATTAAATTGAATTTAAATAACTAGACCTTGGGTAGGTCTGCGAAAGTCTATGACTTTTGACTGACAAATTTAAAACACCATCTTTCAAGCATGTTATATTCTCTATTTCCAAAGTTTGTGTATATTATAATAATATTTATTTTCAAAGAAATGATCAGTCCTACAATTATAATATCAGATTATGTATAATTATTTACTCTTTTAATAAAATAACTTTTTACCTTAAAGCAAACATACAGAAAACCTTTTATGGCTTTCATTCTTAACGAAAACAATACTCCCACGTGATGTTCATCCCATTGCCTTTTCATTAATGTTTTATATTTTTTTCATTCACTAATCTACCCCACCATTTTTCTCCGATGACCATGAATCGAAACTTCAAACACTTCTCTGGCGACCATGGAGCAAAGCTGATGGTTTAAAACTCATCATTTTGTATTATCTCAGTTCACTATCACCACCCATGTAAGCTGCAATACGAAGCCACCGTCCCTGTAACACCATCATCGAGAGGCACTTAACCAGATTCAACTTTCTACCAACATTCAGTCTCTGTTGCCTAATTACATTAGGTCGGTCTTGAAATTTTTGGTTACCCTCAATACAAACCCGAGGACCGAACTAAACACGAACTTTAGGGAATATGGGAACCGAAGACCAACCTATTTACGTGGAATCGGTTTCGGTTTTGGGTATTTTACGAGTCGGGTCTCGGTTTCTTTGGGTCAACCCGAGTTATCCTCACCCCTGGTGTAAACAACACTATGTATGCTGTCTTAAGGGAAAACAGCATAAGTCCTCCTATAAGTCTATTGAAGAATAAAAAACAACTGCATGTCTTTAACTACTCCATATGGACTTATTTAGGCAAGTTAAAATCATGAGCCTTGGTAAGAAAAAGTACTGCTTGGTCATTATTGATGACTACTTAAGATTCACATGGATCTTCTTCTTATTTTCAAAGGATGAGGCAGCTGACATTATCAAATTCTTCATTCTACAAGTAGAGAAATAATACTCTCTCTCTGTCAAAGTCATAAGAAGTGACAATGGGACAGAGTTTAGGAACAAAAATCTGGATGAATTATGTTTGTCTAAAGGGATTGTTAGACAATTCAGCATTCCCATAACTCCTGAACAAAATCGTGTGGTAGAAAGGAAGAATAGAACATTGATTGAAGCAGCAAGAACTATGTTAGCTTATTCAGGCCTACCTCTCTATTTCTGGGCTGAAGCAGTCAACACAGCTTGTTATGTTCAAAATAGAGTCCTTGTCACTAAAAGACATTCCAAAACTGCATATGAAATTCTTCATGGCATTAAGCCCCTTATCTCCTTTTTTAGGGCTTTTGGATGTCAATGCTTTATCCTCAACATCAAAGACTCTATTTCAAAGGTTGCTGCTAAAGTTGATTCAGGTTACTTTCTTGGTTATTCTTCCACTAGAAAATCCTACAAGGTATTCAACTAAAGAACCAAGATAGTTGAAGAAACACTGAATGTCAAGTTCAATGAGTCAAAACATGTACTCATTTCAGCACATCCTGCTGAACTCTTTGACCTTGACAGTTTTAATTTCGGACCTGAAAAGCCTGTTATTTCATCTAAACCCATTTATTATGGTGATCAAGGGTTTAATGATGATGGTCCTCCATCATGGACTCCTAATGCAGTCATTAAATCAACTTTTAAGCCATCAGAAGTTCATTAAACTTCTGATTCAACAACTACTGATGAACAAACTCAAACTACTGATTCAACTCCTACAACTATTGAAGATGTACAAACAGCTGATACAGATATTATTGACCTTAGTGGTTTGTTTGAAGAAGTTCAAGAGCCTACTCCCATCAGTGGTTTACAACAACTGATTGAACACAAAGATCATCCATTGGATCAAATCATGGGTGATATTGCCTCAGGGGTACTCACAAAAATCCAACTTTCCAACTTCTGCTTATTCTCGGCATTCATTTCTCAGTTGGAACCAAAGAAATATCAGGAAGCCCTTAAAGAAACATTTGGGTTGAAGCAATGCAAGATGAACTACTACAGTTCAAGAAACAACGGGTTTGGGAAATCTGTCCCTTGCCTCCAAACAAACAACCAATTGGAATAAGATGGGTTTTCAGAATTAAACAAGATGAAGCTGGTCTAATCATTAAGAACAAGGCAAGACTGGTGGTACAAGGTTATTCTCAAGAAGAAGGAATTGATTATGATGAAACATTTGCTCCAGTTGCAAGGCTTGAAGCCATTGGGTTATTTTTGGCTTATGAAATTTCCAACAATTTCAAAGTGTTTCAAATGGATGTAAAAAGTGCATTTTTATATGGAAAAATAAAAGAGGAAGTGTACGTTTGTCAGCCACCTGGGTTTGAGGATCCTTCTCATCCTGATTGGGTGTACAAACTTGACAAAGCTCTTTATGGGCTAAAACAAGCCCCAGAGCTTGGTATGACACACTTTCCACCTTTTTACTTAAAAATTACTTCACAAGAGGCTCCATTGATAAAGGACTTTTCATTAAACATGTTGGAAATCACATCCTACTTGTTCAAATTTATGTTGATGATATCATTTTTGGTTCAACCAATTCAAAACTGTGTGATGAATTTAAGAAACTCATGCAATCAAGATTTGAGATGAGTACCATGGAGAACTGCAATACTTTTTTGGAACTGCAGATCAAACAACAAATAAATGGAACTTTTATACACCAATCTAAATATGTTAAAGAATTATTGAACAAATTTTCTTTAAAAGACTTTAAATCAACTTCCACTCCCATGAGTCTAACCACACAAGTTGAACCAGATGATCAAGGAAAAAAAATTTATCAAACCATGTATAGATGTATGATAGGTTCCCTACTTTATTTAACAGCTTCTAGACCAGATATTATGTTCTCAACTTGTGTCTGTGCTAGATATCAATCATCTCCAAGGGAATCATACCTAATTGTTGTCAAAAGAATTTTCAGATATCTGAAAGGAACTCCTAAACTTGGAATTTGGTATCCTGCTTCCAGCAATACCAAACTAACAACTTTTTCGAATAGTGACTATGCAGGGTATAAAATGTCAAGAAATCAACATCTGGTGGTTGTCAATTCTTAGGAAACTGTCTGGTGTCCTGTCAATCAAAGAAGCAAACATTTGTGGCAACTTCAACTGCTGAAGCAGAGTACACTGCAGCTGCAAGCTGTATATCACATATTCAATGGCTTCAATATCAATTACTTGATTATGGAATCAAAGAGACCAAGACCCCACTGTTAGTAGACAGTAAATCTGCCATTAGCATAATTCAAAACCATGTTCAATTTTCAAAGACAAAACACATAGAAATCAGGTATCATTTCATCAGGGATTGCTATGAAAAAGGCAAGATTGAGGTAAAACATGTGACAACAGCTAATCAAATAGCTGATATAGTCACCAAACCTCTTGACTCATCAACATTTCAAAGGTTAGTATCCATGCTTGGGATGCTAAATTATGAGTAAAATTTGTAAGTATTTTCATTTTTATGCACATATTTTACGTTCACTTACTTTGTTACTAATCTATCACAAACCTCTAATGACTAAAAAGAGAGAAACTTCTGATGTATAAAACATTAGAATGGGGATAATTTATAGAAATTGAATAACTGCTGATGAAAATAATCATCAGAAGTTATAAATGTGTTTTTAAAACTTATTCTCATCAGTTGTTCACAAACTAATGAAGAGAAAATGGGAACTACTAATGAACAAATCTGATTCATCAGTAGTTTTGTCAATAAGGGCAAATCAGACATTTCCCATTTCATAAGTTTGACCTAAGGCGGTTATAAACTTCTGATAAACACCTTTTCTCACACTTATCCATTCAAAAAGCAAAAATTCCCTCTTTCTCTCTCAAAACACTCTCAAACCCTCCCCTGCAACATCAAAAACACTATTCAATCAAAATACACCATGGCTCTCATTCTGAAACAGGGACCTAATCAACGAGGCTACTTTGTGAAAGATTCAGCCTGGTCTCAATACGACAAAATCATTGATTTAGTCGTCAAATCCCAGTTCTACACAGCTTTCACCATTGATCCTCCGATACACATTCAAACTCTAAACGAGTTCTAGGCTAACGCCGAGGCGGTGACTGTGAATAACAAAGTGATTTCCCTCAAATCAACCATCCAAGGGAAGATTATGGCGATCACACCAGCAACTATGGGAATAAGACTTGGTCTTGATGATGTTGATGCACCAAAACAAATTCCCAATGTTGATATTTAACTAACCATGACTGAGTGTGGTTACCAAGGTACTCTCTCACATGCTACAATTTATAAGAAATATTTTGATGCAAAATACAAACTTTTGTTTCATTATATAATCATGTGTTTAAGTCTTAAAACTGAATCATATGATCAGATGCTCTTAACTTTTCAATCTATTTTTCATTCAATTGTGAATGAGACTAAATTTAGGGCATCATCAGTTTTCTTTAATGAGTTGGTGTTGCATCACCAAAATGATAAAAAAGAAGTTTTTGTTGTATCCAAGATTTGTGATGCAATGTATAATAAAAGAACTTGGTGAGGAAATACTTGTGGGTGAGGCTTCAAAGCTAAATCCTTTGACCTCACAAGTATTTTCTAGGCACGATAAACCGGCACTTTTGTCAGAAGATGACCAAGGGGAACAAGCCACGGTCCCCAAGGAACCAACAACTTTAAAAAACACTCCCAAAACGCCTAAGCAACCAAAGCAACAAAAACCCAAACCCACCGACCCAAAAAGAAAAGCAGTTGTCACACCACGACAACGGCGGAAACACGTGGCGTGGACGTGAAAGAGAAATGTTTCATAGCCAAGATTAAACAAACACATAATTTAGAAAATAAACATTCATTAGACGGCGGAAAGTATTTTGTTTAGATACACGTCCCAAAATGTGGTTTTTAACAAAATAAGGATTTTCAACTATTTCCCAATTCCATAGGAAATATTAGTAAATCCCTAACAAAAGTCCGTCTCGTCTTTATTTCGCCCGCCCTAGCCATTTCACGCCTTCACATTCTTAGTTACCAGAAAGATATGTTAGGGAAAACGTCAATATATAAATATATTGGTGAGTTTCACAGGTTTTGACACACAAATAAATTAACATTCATTTGTAAATAAGTGCGCATAACGAAATAAGAAATGTGCTACATATGCTATTAGGGTTGCAAGTCCTAATACCGATGAAATCCCCATAGGCCCGTAACCAAAACCTGACTATTTTACTTTGCCCCGCAAGTTGTTTACATGGTAACAACTAATTTAGAATATCGTCGCACCCCGTGGTCCTTCCGTGTTGATCGCTAATCAACCGGGGTGGGTCTCGTCAAGAACCAATAGTACTATTCCCATATTCTACGGATACATCCCTTTGTATAAATGGTTAGAGTTAACTGCGGAGACTTCACGTCCCATGTGACTTTACCGTTACCCATGTGCCCATCTTATGTACCATTTCATACTTTTACATGTTATCGCACATTTAATTCTTTCTTACATATCTTTCCCCAAGTTTAAAAACAGTAAAACATAAAAGGGGCCGTGAAAACTCACCTCAAGCGTGTCACGAAATCAGAAAATAGTCTTTGCCAAGTCCAATGCGAGACCACCTACATGTGTTCTAACTTAATAAGGCACCGGTCTCAAAGTGTGTGTCTTACTGGCAAGTTGTCTTTCCCCAACTCCTGACACCACGTTTATACTTATGGTTTAATTAGGAATATACCCTAGTCTTAGGTCCGTTGGTGATGATTTATCCCGTTACAAGTTTCACTTAACTTATATTATAACCGTTGCTATTAATTTCCAAGTTAGTTGGTTTCGTCATCGCGAACCCCGATCATTGTCCGTTTTCCTTACACGTCATGATCTTTAAACATATTTATCAATATGTATTTACTAACTTGTATTAATATTTCGTTATATCTTCCGATCGACTCACTTTTATTATATATTTATTTCCCCATAAAAATAAATATACAAAGATCTTGTCGAACGAGATTCATTTTATGTTAAGTATATATTTTGCAAATAAGTATACATATACTTATAATAACATACTTAACTTATTTTATTTCTTACAAATTCTCCTATTTTACTTCCAACACTTAGGAAAGTGTTTATGTATATTTTTCACCCTTAATAATCCTTACATATATTTTGTTCACAAAATATATACATATTTTCTTACTTAGAATAGTTAAATCGTAATCGCCGCAATAACGTATACTCGTATCTTGTAGGAAGTTATACTCGTATACTTATCCGTCCGATTTACGCTTTTGTTCGATTTATGCTTTGTTCGTTTTACACGTAGTCCGATAGCTCGCCGCATTGACATACGTCCGCTTTCCCGGTTTCTTAACTTATATATATATATATCTTTTGTAGGAAATCATACTACTTGCCGGTTTATGCATTTTCCTACTTTCGAATATATATATTAACTTGGATGTTTTATTCCTAAAAATTCTTACAACACTTTTACATCCCCATAAATGTAAAAATGCTTATTTTTATATAAAACATCACAAGTTGTTTACATCACCATTTTTCTTACAAAAATATTAGTGTTTATATTTTCCAACACTTATGGTAAATTTATATTTTTATAAAATACTTTTTATAAAAATATCATTCTTACAAAATAAATATTTGTGTAAGTTTCCTTACTTTTACAAAAGCAACCCTTTTAAAATATAACTTTTCATTCTCAACCTTTTACTTTCTAAAGTTACATTTTTCAACATAAAGTTTTCAGAATCACATTTTACACCCATTGACTTTCCAAAGTTACTTTTCGAACCTCTGTCTTTACAAAAGTTACATATTATACCCAAGACTTATAAAAATGACAATTTCCGCTAAAACTAGTACACTTTAACATGTCAAAATTTACAATAAGTGTTCTTTCCACCATCCAACACTTTTATTAGTCTCATATGGTCATTTTAAGCCTACTAACATGTTTGATTTAAGTCTTGGAGTGCATTTGTTTATACTTGTATTTTTAAAGTCTACAACTTTGTTTTTGTGATTTTAGCTTCATTACATTTTGTTACAAATATTTCATGTTCAAATGGTTCCATTAGTCATAATATAATGATCAAAACCATTTTTAGGTGTGTTAGGTGTTACTTTATGTTTTTCATCCAAAACAACTTCAAAAAAAAAAAAAATACTAGAACATACAATATTTTTTTGTAACAAAATAACATCACCAACCATCCTAAAACTTATGTTCATGATCATCTTTGTGAACATTTTATTTCATTGTTAGAAAACACACAAAACCTTGTTTAAAAACTTTGGTTAAAAACACCCCAAAAACAACTTGCAAGTTAAGCAAATAAATAAATAAATAAATAAATAAATAAATAAACTTAAACAAGATGAGTTTTAAGAAACTTACTACTAGCACAAGGCTAGGGAAGTCACAAAAACACTAGATTATGAAGGGGTTATGTGTGTCTTCCAAGGGTTATGCTCCAAGCACTTGTACACACTTGATTTAGGGTTTGAATGGTGATTTATTTATGAGATTTTGAGCTTAAAAATCAAAGGGGAGGGGGGAAACTAACCCACGACAGCAGCAAATCAGAATTCTAGGAGGTTTTTGAGTTGGTTTTGTGATGAAAATGATGAGAGTTCAATGGTATATAAGGTGTATTTTATGATTATAAAATTAAAATATCTTAAGCATGCATTAACATACAAATAATGTGCCTTACTTTAGCCAACATTAGGGTGGCTATGGAGGCTCTCATGGCTGGCCAAAAAGGCCTTGTGGGTCCCACATTATGTTCCAAAATATCTTGCAATTATTTAGTTAGTTTCGAATCGGTTCGGTTAGGGTTTTTTGGGTTTTTACGCGTTCTTATTACGAGCTATTCCGGACATATAATTAACTTACAGTTACCCTTAAACATAGCCTAGTTTAAGTATTGGTAAGTTATTTAGGCTCTTACCGGATGAAATTATATATTTTACGCGCATCGGGTGCGATACGCGAACTTTATTCGCTACCGGGAGATTTTAATTTGGAGTTTCCATTTATAGTTTTGGGGTTCCAAAACACTTTATATTTCATAAAAATACCCTTTATTTTATATCCTGGGCTTTCGGGATCGTTTTCGGTTATTTAATTATTGCCGGGTAATCACCAACGTCCGTTTCGGACTAGTTTATTCTTATGCGATTCCGTCGCATTTCTAATTAAACTAAGGCATTCCTATGCCATCTATTGGACCCCGCTATTTTCTGAATACTCAATTATACTTAATTGATATTAATTCTTGCTTAGAACAGTTAATTATATATTAATTGTGTACGGATTTACCTTAATTTTGCCGAACGTCACAGCAGTTCAAGAAGTTGAGATGCCTAAACCTGCTAATGTGCAATTTGCACTTCATAAAGATGTGACTGAAACTTCCTCCCAGTCTCATCCATCTCACACCCCAAAAAGAGCTCGTATTACCATTTTGTTTTCAAGGAAGAAACTCAAAAAGACTATAACTACTGACCCTTCCTTTGAAACTGCTAAACCTACACCTGAAACTACTGAACCTGAACTCTCACACCAAACAATAGAAATAGCTCAAATTCTCCCTGGGCTGAAAGAAAACATCCCATCTGAGAATGTCAATCCACAACAACCACATAAAATAGGGGATACAATCTTAGAAACAGACATGGATGTGGATGTTATCAGTCCTATCCCAAGAGATGAGGACGAACCAAGGTGTCTAAGCCCAAAATTAGATACTTTAGGTGCATTTGAGGCTGCTACTACTCATATACCATCCAGTGGTGGATTTGAGGATAGTAGTACTGTGGGAGGATCGTTTTGTCAAAAACAAGTAGTTTGATCAAACAAATCTACCAATTTAGGTGCGGAATCCCTAAATTAGTTACGAAATGATAATCATATGAACAAAACATGCAAATCACCTTTTAAACTCCGTTTCATTAATAAACAATATTGATTAATCTTACAAAAAGTTGTTTCCAATGATATAATCACTATTCAGAAAAGCCTAGAACACTAGAGAGAAATACAGGTCGAATTGTCACACCACGCCAATGGCGGAAACACGTGGCGCGACGGTTCAATGGCATAAAGTCAAGATTAACGCAACTATAAGTAATTAATCTAAAGGCTCATTTATTATCACGTCAAACCGAGTTTAGAGTTTACACATTTCAAAACAACTTGTCTTAATACATTCAAGGAGGTTTCCAAAATATATCCCAATATTTGGGAGATAATAACAAAACCCCAAATTATTCGACGCGAAGAGTATGAGATTCCCCCACCCTGCTAGCCACGTTGCCTGTCCTCCTTCAATTACCTGAAAGATATGTTTAAAAATCGTCAATATATAAATATTGGTGAGTTCACAGGTTTTAGTTTCCAAAACTTTACTTCTTGGGAAATACCATGTTATGACTATTATAGGAGTTGCAAATTCCTACAATCTACTTGAGCCTATAACCAAACCAAGACTAATAATAATGCCCCGCTCCAAGTCGTTACTCGGTTATAGAAGAGAGGACTCAACCCCGAGTGGCGATCACAACTCAAGTAATTATCCCGTCAAACATTTTCCCTAACATATCTTTCCCCCGAAAAACGTAAATCAGTTTAAAATGGGGCCGTGAAACTCACCTGAATAAGTGCTCGGCTCGAATAGAGAATAGTATGCTCGAGGTCAAACACCTACAAACGTCCTGGACGTATAAGCCACTATACCTATAGTGCATGTGCTTCGGCAAGTTGTACACCCAACTCCCAAACCACGATTTATTTCAATTCCCCGTTTAATTAAACGTGTATCCTAGGTTCGTTGGTGATGGATTACCCTTTCTTACAAGTTACATATTTCCATTAATATTTCTTTAACTTGTATAATATTATCCTCGACTCGACTTCACTTAACGTATAATTACTTTCTCATTAAATAATTATACTTAAGATCGTATCGTTCGATATAATATATTTTTAACACTTGACCCGACTCACTTTACCGCATATTTATTTTCCCATTCAAACAAATATACTAAGGTCTTGTCGTTCGATAATATATTTTTAACGCCCGACTCGACTCACCACCCTGTAAATTTACTTTCCCATTAAGTAAATATACTAGGATCTCGTTGATTCGGTATATATATATATATATATATATATATATATATATTATTTACTCGTCTCGGTTTTCCTTCCCGTATATTTACTTTCCCATTAAGTAAATATACTAGAATTTCGTCGAGCCGAACATATATATATATATATATGTATTTTCCTCGTTAAGTCCATATGTTTGTTTAACGTTTTTAATCTTTAGATTATTTACAATATATTTTCTCCCAAGAATATTTTCCAACACTTAGGAAAGTGTTATATAATTTTTCACCCAAGTTATATATATTTTAACTCCTTAAAATATATTTTTACTCATCTCGACGTAATGATATTTTTCTTGTTTGTCAGCTTTTACGTCTTAGTTCGTTAACACGTCCAAGTACGATTTCTTAACTTATATATATATATATATATATATATATATATATATAGGTTTAGGATCCTGTACAAAGTACATTTTTCGTGAGAAGTGTGAGAAGGACTAAGAATTGACATGTAGACATCATGTTTTGGATTTAGGAATGATGTTTTAGGTTGTTTTAACTTGAAAAACACCAAACACAACAATCTAAAACATAATACAATGTATTATAGTTATTAAATTTAAAAAACAGCTAAAACACACTACTTAACGCTTAAAACACACTGCTAGTGTTCTTAGCATGGTGTTTTAAGTTTTAAGCCTAAAATACATTGTTTTCGGTTTTTAATTGTTATGTTTGGTGTTTTTATAGGCAAAACAATCCAAAACATCACGACTAAGTTCAAAAAATGATGCCTAAGTGTCAATTTTTAATACTTCTCGCACTTCTCACAAAAAAAAAACACTTTGTACACGATCTTGACCCTATATATATATATATATAGTTAAATTTTCGCAAGTTTTCCAATATGTGTTTTCTAGAAATATTATTCAACTTTCTAACTTCCTACACATATTACTTGGAGGTTATAAAATACTTTTGTATTTTTAATTCAATACTTGACAACTTATATACAAAAATGTTCCAACACTTTTATATTCCCATTTATATAAAAGTGTTCATTTTTATATAAGTTCGCCCAAGTTTTAATTTGTCTAACATTTTTATAAAAACCTTTGTTTTTATATAAATCCATATGTTAGAAAAAGTCCATATTTTTATAAAACTCTATTTTATAAAAATACACTTTTATACAAAATACATGAGTATGTTTACTAGTATTTACCAAATCTACCTTGGAAAATTATTATTTATACTTTTGACACCAAAATTTCCATAGTTGTATTTTTAGACTCAAGTTTCTAAAAATATCCATCTTAGTCCCTCAACTTTTAAAGTTACAAAATTAGTCCCTTAACTTATAAAAGTTGTATTTTTCCATTCTAACTTTCAAGATTAGCATTTTTCTACTAAACTAGTAGACTTTAAAGGATCATTTTTATAATGTTGGATAATTTCACATTTTAACACTTTTAATAGCCTCATATATTCTTAATAAGGCTACTAATATGTGAAATTTGTGTATTTTGTCCAAGTCCAAATTGCATTTTTCAAGTCAGTAGACTTTAATGATGTAATTTTTACAATACTTTCTTCTTAACAAAAATAACATGTCAACAAGCCTTATATCTTTAAGTTATGATGATTAAAATCATTTTTAGGTTCATCCAAGTTCATTAACAAGTATTACTCAAATCATCATTTTTCTTCAAGTATTCATCATTTAATAAAAACTACAAGAATACTTAACATCCATCACTAAATTTTCTATTATTTCACACTAGCTAAACACCATTTTAGTCTTTAAAAATCATATGTTTTATTATGAAAGCTTATTCAAGTTCACCCCTTGTACAACTTGCTTCAAGCTAATAAACATAAACTTTTTAAAGACAAAACATGATCAAGAATACTTACAACTATCACAAGGCTAGGGAAGCTTTCAATGCTTGATTATGATGGGGTTTAGTGTGTTCTTCCTTAGTGGTTAAGCTCCAAGCTTGAAACACACAATGGGGGTTTGAAGGATGGATGTTTAGGAGTGATTTGGAGGTGTTAAAATTTGAAGGAATTGTGTGTGTGGATGCTTGTTATCCCATGGCCCAAAGAAAGAAAAAGAAGAAGAATTTTGCTTGTATGATCAAGTATTCTCACATGCACCTTTTATAATCCTTCAATATCTTCCAAGATTACATGTAATCTAATGAGGATTTATGAAGATTTATGTTGTACCAAGATGATTTTGGGATGGTCTTGTATATGTGTGTTGTGAGCTGTGGGTTTTAAAGAGAGGGAAGGATCTATATCAATCTCCAAATGACATAATAATCTCTTATAAGTCCTTATGTAATCTTTCAAGATCACCTACAATCTTACTTAGATATAGAATCCCCTAAATCATGGTTATGTTGTACCAAGAAATCTTGTGGAGATTGTTTTTGGGTGGGTTGGCCGTAGGATATTGCAAGCAAAAGAAAGAGTTTTGTAGATATTGCAAGGACACAAGTTATCTTATACAAATCCTTACCAAGATTACACCATACCTAGCTTGATCATTCCTAGATTTCTTAGTACAAAAGGTGGGATTAAGGTATGCTGAGAAGGTGGCCGGTTCTTAGGGGTCATGGGGTGGGGTCCACAACACAAAATATTTGTTAACATTTAGTTAAGTTTAATCCTTTAACGTTCGGGTGTCGTTCGGGTATTTTTCGGATCTTAATCGCGTGTTATGCGGACATTAAAAGTTCCTCTAATAATCCTTAAACATAGCCTAGTTTAAGTGTTGATTGGTTATTTAGGCTCTTGTCGGGTGAAATTATGAGTTATACGCGTACCAGGTGCGATACGCGCACTTTATTCGTTACCGGGAGATTTGTATGGAAAGTTTTCACTTATGGTTTTGGAGTTCCAAAACACATTATATTTTGTGAAAATACTCCTTATTTTATATCTTGGGTGTCCGGGATCCTTTTCGTTTATTTAATTTTTACCGGGTAATCACCAACGTCCATACCGGATAAGTTTATTCGAACATGATCCTATCATGTTTCACCATTAAACGTATGCATTCCTATGCATCATATGGGAATTTACTATTCTCTAAGGGCTCAGTTAAATAATTAACACGTATCAGCACTTAATAACATTAATTACACATTAATTAATTAGTACGGAATTACCTCATTTTTGTCGGCTGTTACACGAATGGGGAACACAAATGACAAAAGTTAACATTAAAATCTAATTTTCAGCTTATATAGGCCTGCACATTCGCCCCCCCCCCCCCCCCCATAGAAATAGCTCAAATTCTCCCAGGGCTGAAAGAAAACATCCCATCTGAGAATGTCAATCCCCAACAACCACATAAAACAGGGGATACAACCTTAGAAACAGACATGGATGTGGATGTTATCAGTCCTATCCCAAGAGATGAGGACGAACCAAGGTGTCTAAGCCCAAACTTAGATACTTTAGGTGCATTTGAGGCTGCTACTACTCATATACCATCCAGTGGTGGATTTGAGGACAGTAGTATTGTGGGAGGATCGTTTTGTCAAAAACAAGTAGTTTGATAAAACAAGTCTACCAATTTAGGTGCGGAATCCCTAAATTAGTTACGAAATGATAATCATATGAACAAAACACGCAAATCACCTTTTAAACTCCATTTCATTAATAAACAATATTGATTAATCTAACAAAACGTTGTTTACAATGATATAATCACTATTCAGAAAAGCCTAGAACACTAGAGAGAAATACAGGTCGAATGGGGAACACAAATGACAAAAGTTAACATTAAAATCTAATTTTCAGCTTATATAGGCCTGCACATTTGACCCTTACGCACATTCGCCCCCCCCCCCCCCCCCCGTAAGGGTCGAATGTGCAGGTTCGCCCCTCCAAATGGGCGAATCAGCACTCTTCATATCAGGCTTTCATCTTCGACCAGTATACTCCACCTTCGACCTTTAACAGTCACCTTCGACCCTCTTATATCCACTTTCGACCTCCCGTAGGGTCGAATGTACAAAATATGGTCGAATGTACAACACAACACTCACAACTTCTAGGTTCGACCCTAAAAATCTCATATTCGACCTAAAACACACATGTTCGACCTTTCTCTTCTAGGTTTGACCCTGTTCATTTGAAAAAACGGCTATTCTTTGAAAATCGGTTATTTTGATTCCAATTTTTTAAAAGTTGATGGATTTTGATGATGTTTTGCAGGTTTTGCTTCGGAATTGATTTGGAACAAGTTTAATAAAGAGAATTCTAGATTTTATCTGTGAAAACTAGTCCGAATCAATCAATTTTCATCAAAAACCATTGTTCATTCAAAACAGAGAACTTTTGATCAAATTTGGGTCCAAATCAACTCAAAAATTATCAATTCATAGTTGTTTGATCCGTATAGGCTCTGATACCACTTTGTGGGAGGATCGTTTTGTCAAAAACAAGTAGTTTGATCAAACAAGTCTACCAATTTAGGTGCGGAATCCCTAAATTAGTTACGAAATGATAATCATATGAACAAAACACGCAAATCACCTTTTAAACTCCATTTCATTAATAAACAATATTGATTAATCTTACAAAACGTTGTTTACAATGATATAATCACTTTTCAAAAAAGCCTAGAACACTAGAGAGAAATACAGGTCGAATGGGGAACACAAATGACAAAAGTTAACATTAAAATCTAATTTTCAGCTTATATAGGCCTGGACATTCCCCCCCCCCCCCCCCCCCCCGTAAGGGTCGAATGTGCAGGTTCGCCCCTCAAAATGGGCGAATCCGCACTCTTCATATCAGGCTTTCATCTTCGACCAGTATACTCCACCTTCCACCTTTAACAATCACCTTCGACCCTCTTATATCCACTTTCGACCCCACGTTTTTACCAAAACAGAAATGAATGTGCAATCCAATAGCACTAGTCGCAAAACGTGCATCAACAAGTACCATAGCTAAGACCTCAAATGTGGCAACTACTGATGAAGGCATTGAGCCTGAAGTAGGAAAACCTCAGTACCAAGAAAAAGAGGTTCATGAGAAAACTAGGTTGGGCCTAGCTCATGGTATAACTGATGACATCATCATTGAGGATGTTATCAGGGATTCAGATGATTCCATTAATTTGGATGATGTTTCAAAATCTCCACAACATGAATTGACGGCTGATTGTGAAGGTCCTTAATCCAATGTATCTGTACTCAAAGAGTCAGTCACAAAATATCAGGTTAAAGACCACTTGAACCCTAATTCCCCTAAAGTGGCATCCCCAGTTCATACTGAGGATTACCCAAAAATACACCCTCTACAAGAAAAACCTACCCAATTCCCTGGGTCATCAAGCATAGACTTGAACCACCTATGCAGCCCAGATGTCCCCTATATCAGATGGTACACCAGCTTATCTCTGCTCGTCTCCAATCCTTTATGAATGCTATGGAGTTAAAGAACAAAACTCAGATGGAGATGATAAACAATGCCATAGATCACAAGCTTGGTGAGTTGTCAAGAAAAATGGAAGACAACTAGCTCACTTATCTGGTGTAACACCTCCACCTTCTTGGTTTCCAAAAGTGGATGAAGCCAAAAAGGGGGAGATGTTAAAGGAACCACAGGTTGTGTCTCTTGAAGCTTCCAAAAAGGCTAGAGAAGCACAACATCTCAAGGATGCTCAAAATAAAACAGTCAAGACAAGGCAAGAAATTGCTTTGAAAAAAAGACATGGCTGGATTGAAAACCAAGAAAGGCTCCTTAGAGAGAAAGCTCAAAAGAAATCCCAAGGCGCTATAGAAGAAACTGCTGAAGTCCAAAACAAAAGTACTGAAGACAATCCTTCAGTAGTTGATACTCAGATCAACCCTTCAGTAGTCGATACTTCCTGTAAAGAACCAGAACAACCTTCTAAGGCAACTGAACCTACTCCAGCTGATATTCCTAAGCCTGATGGTCACTGAAATAGAAGATACTCCAAAATCAGGTACAAACCAGGAGACAAGCATGGTCCCCTATACTCTAGACTTTAACCAGTCTAAAGTAAATATTGTGAAATGGTCATTCACTGATTCAAACTCAGTAATGATCACAAGAAGAGATCGTTCAAGTAAGGTCTTCACTTCCATAGATGAACTGAAGAATCTGTCAACAAAGGACCTGCTCACCATTCAACATCTTGAACCTCAACAAGGATCTCTTACTGAACAACAAGCTCACCAACTCAAGATCTCCATGGTCAGAGAAATATGGAGGATTCTTGATTGCAGAAAGAAGGAATAAAGATTAGATAAGTTTTTGGCTTCATCAATCCAGGGGGAGATTGTAAGGACAAAGAGGATTGACGAAACAACTTTTGATACCTTAGTCTAATTCATATTTTGCAATATTATTCTAGGTATAGAAACTGCTGAAGAAGAAGACTGAAAGTACTGAAGAAGAAGATATCAAGTACTGAAGAGTAATGATCAGAAGTTCTAAAGATGAACCAGACAACGTCTCTGAGGAACTACTGAAGACAAACTACTCATCAGTAGTTTGTCACTCATCAGCTGTTTTGATAGAAGCTTCCCACCGCCTTAGAGTTCAGTAGTTTAGTATTATATTACTTTTGTTAAAGTCTTTGTTCAAGTACCAATGCTACAGCCTGTTGTAGTATTTGTATTATTATATTGCTTCAATACTTCTCATGTACGTATACTTTTAGTCTATAAATAGATGGGTTCATCCCACTATTTTAGACAGTCCTTATGTAGTTAATATTTCCAATATATTGAGAATCATTTGAAGCATTTACTGTTTTGATATTTATTTACTGTTTTGATATTTATTTACTGTTTTAGTTCATATATCAAGGAGGAGTAATAACTCCTGTTAAAAGTGAAACTTTAACTTGAACACTTCCATTTATTCCTTTATGCAAATTGCTTTGATAGATCTTACACAAGTGTTCATAATAAGAACTGTTAAACAAGAAACTGATCCAACAGAAGTGTAAGAAGTCTATGTACGCATTGTGTTTTAAATTTTAGGATAAATGTTTTATAACTAAGTATACAAAAAATGAAAAAAGAAAACTTATGGCGTCCTTACACCGGTGTAACAAAAGTGATGTAAATGCCTACACTGATGTAATATTTTATTATGGTTTACCCATTGGGTATGTACGATGAAAAACCCGTCAGGCATCTATTAGATAACTACTTACCAATTACATTTAGCATTAGTATATATACATGTAAATGATTACAATGTATAAATATAAAATACTTAAATCATATAAAAACATTAAAAGACATAGATAACAACTAGTATACACTAGTGTTTGGTATTTTCTTAGCACACGACGACAATCTAGATAGACAGTTAGATATATTATGCATACATATTTAAACAGATATATAAGAAATTAGATCAGGTATCTAACCGGATAAACAGGTATGCTTTATCGGGTAATTGGGTCAGGTGAATAGGTATATCATCAAATCCCAAACTCGTCTCAAACCCGCGAAAAAAATAAAGCTAATCTCATACCCGATTACCCGACCCAAAACCTGTTCCAAATGTTTCAGGTTTCGGATTTACTCCATTGGGTTCGGGTTTGATTGCTATCCCGACTTATCCCTGTACACATATATGATTCACGCACATCATTTCCTATTTTAATTTTTATAACTTATTATTATCTTTTTAAAACTAATAAGTGTTTTAACAATACTTTTTTTTAAATGTTACTTGATGGATTACGTTGCCAATGATCTCCAGCCCAGTTGGGGAGAGGTGGGAGGGTTTACCTCTTCGGAGGGTTCCCGTCCGAGCTTGGTCTTAAGTTCGAATCCTGCACAATATATATAAAATAATAAATATATTTGGGTGCTTAACAATAGTACAAGTTTTGTCTTTTATGAATATTTTACTTTTAACTTTTATATTTTTTTATCTTTTACAAATTTATCATAATACTTTTCATTATACAAAGTTTTCATTTTACGTCTCACTCTAAATTTTACGATATATCACGTTGCAACGTGCGTTTGTGGTTAACGTTTTTATTACATCTTTTTTTCCTCGTTTAACAATCATGTCGCAAAGCGCAAATCCTAGATTGACTTAGTTATTATTTTTTATGTTTTACATTTTAATCCAACTTTTACGAGTTAACACGTCACAACAGGCGTGTGTGGTTCAATGTTTTTTACACCTACTTTATATTCAGTTTATCTTTATATACGTTTTGATATAATTTTTGTAGCAACAAATTTTTATTTCATATACAAGAATGTAACTTCTTAGTGTCTTTCAATAACCCTCACGACTTAGTTTTTTTTCGTTATTTTCGCCATTTGATTATTTTTATCATCGTTTTAAAGCCGCCTTGAAGCGCGAATGGTAACCCACTAGCTCTTAATAAATATCAAGAATACATAAATTCTTTCTAGTCAAACGACTGGAAAATGTAACAAGTTTTGTAGGGCACCAAACATGCTTGTTTGATGCAAAAACCTTTTGTGATATGATAATGCACCCTCCTAGAGCATGGCCCCGATGATAAATATACATTCTAGTCCACTAGGACCGAAACCAACGATGGATACTAACCCAATCCAAATAATGAATTGAAGGTGTAAAATCGCATAACAATCAAATCGTGAATATGATCTTAGCGATAAGAATGTAAGCAATCACCAATCAAAAGAAGTGTCAGTCATGCTACTAGTCTAAACTTGAATATTAATGGTTTTTCTTTAACTAGCCGATTGCTAACTATCGTATATTTTTTAATATATATTTTACAGTGGGTTTACGACTATGTTGTTAAGGCTCACTCAGGCACGCCTAGGCCCACTTTCTAGGCCCATCGTGGATTTCTCGCTTTGCTTCAAATACCCCACTTACAAGCCCTTGAGCACGGTTTTCAAACCACGTTCTGACGGAATTCCGTCTAAAAATTGTCTGAACATGTCTAAAACATTTATACCAGCCCTAAACAAGTCTAGAATCAAACTAAAACAACGAAAACTAATCCCTAAAGAAGCTTAAAACATGTTTAAAACTCTTAAAAAAGGTATTTTATCTGGTGTGTCTCGCTTAAAAAAAAAAAAAAAAAAAAAAAAACTCTTGCTTTCTAAGTGCCTTGCACTTAGGCACAAGGCTCACCCTTTGAGCCTTAAGTGTGTCTTATGCCTTTAACAACTATGGTTTGCGATATAAGAAATTGGGTTTAGCCGATTTCTAACCATCATATATAATATTCGGTTTATATTTGCACTAATTTTTTACATGGTTAGTGAATTTTTGCAGTTACCTATATGTGGTTGGTAACTAGAAAATGATGGGTAGATTTTACAAAAGAGTTAATTGCCAAAATGGCCCCTCGGGTTTGGCCCAAAATGGTTGTTTAGTAACAAAATTAATTTTTCTGCCAAAAGCACCCCTCACATATCGAAAATTGCCTAAATGGCCCATATTTAACTGAGTTTTGGACGAGGAAGAAAAACTCAGTTAAGTCTGAGGGGTAATTTCGTCCTTTCATGTTCTAACGTTTTAAAACCCCATTTTAAACCCATCTTCTTAATCAGAACTTCTTCTTCTTCTTCCTCTCCAACACTCTTCGAGGTTTGGCCCCAAATCATAACAAACCTAACTCCCAAATCATAAATACCATAATTCCCAAATCATACAAACCCTAATTCCCAAATTATACAAACCCAATAATCGATTAACTAACCTAGACAATGGTATTCTGCAGATGTGGAGCTTCTACTATCATACGTGTGTCTTCCACCTCTGCAAACCCTGGTAGACGGTTTTTCTGCTGCAACAAGAAGGGGAGGAGCTGTGGTTTTGTTTGTTGGACCGAACTACCCTTGGGTCAGATTCCTAGTACTAGCAATGATAGTGAAGAGAATGAAAAACTGAGACTCAACAACACAGCCTTGCAGACCTTGGTTGGGACACTCAAATCCAAGAACAGGAAGCTGAAAACTTATCTATGTATGACTTGGTTTGGAATCATCATGTATTTTATCATGTTTTAGTTCAATGTAGGTCGTTTTGTAATGATAAAAACTCAATGTATGTTGTTTCTTATTGTAATGATCACTGATTGTTGAAGTTGTAATGTATGTTTGCAAATGTTCAATTTAGGTTGTTTTGTAATGATAAATAAAGGTTTGTAATGATCAAGAACAATGCTTATGACCAAACAGAAACATACTAAAGCATTAGTACATAACCAAACAGAAACATACAAAACAAAGTTCATACTTAAAGTAGTCTAGTGCATACATGAAATAGATAAGCCTAAGTCAGGAAACATAACCTACAAGAACCAACAAGCCTACTTCCAATGACAATCATCATCCGAACAGTAGTCCGAATCTGTTCCATGCTCTCCTTCATAGGGATCATGGTACCAATTATCCTCGTCTGGGCTGTCATAATTCCAGGCATTCTTTAACACCTCTGGGTCATTGTCTCTACATGGGTCAAGCTCCTCTTCTTCAACCGGTTCTTGAACTGCCTTCCCTTTAGCCTTTTCATCAACCTTTGTAAGCTGTTTAAAATTATCTTCAACCAACTCTTGAACCACCTTTTCATCATCCTTTTTATCAGACTCTTGATCAACAACTTCAGGCTTTTCAACCGGTTCTTGAACTGCAGGTAGTGCAATAACAACTTGCCTAAACATTATAGTATTTTAGAAATGAAATATAAAGTTGAATTGCATGAATGTTTTGCAATATTGGGTCTTTTAAATCAGCTGAACAATTAACTCATCCATCTACCTGAAATCTACCCACTGACCCCATAAATGAACTTCATTGAATGCAACTACCACACAAGTGTTATACTGTCAGAATGGTACATAAAATACTACATTAGACTGCCAAAATGATACATTATGTTTGGTCCAAACTGCCAAAATGGTCCCTTATGTTTGGTCCAAACTGCCAAAATGGTACATAAAATGCAACATTAGACTGTCAAAATGATACATTAGACTGCCAAAATGGTACATAAAACTATACTAAAGTTAACCAATACAAACCAAAAGAAACCCCAAAATGCTACATTAAACTACCAAGTTGGTCATACCACCATACTAAAAGCAGACAAAAGTTACCAGTCATAATACATACCAAAAGACCATATGATAGCTATCAAATACATACCATAACCCATACCATATTAGTCAAAATAGAAAAACACCAAAATGACCAGTTTTAATACATAAAGTGGCATAACTAAACTGAAAACTACATAACTTGTGAACCCCAAGCTTGTGAACCAGCAGCTTGTGAACCCCCAACAGCTTGCTTGCAGGTCCTTTTGTTATGTCCTGTTTGCTTGCAAATCTTGCATTTGATCGGATTACCCTTCTTTGGAAATTTGGTACCCTTTTCAATAGCTTTTGACAACTTTGCAACCTCATCCTTTTCAAAAGCAGACTTTCTCCTCTTCTTTTTAGGTCTTTCAACAGGCTTGTGGTATTTAGGAGCTATCAGGGTGGTGGGACAGTTAAAATGTTCCCACGTGTCAGTTCCATTTAGTGGTTCAATGGTATGGTCATACACCTTCTTCCATGTATCAAGCCAGTAAGCTTTGTGAACATATTTCTCATGAACTCTATCATCCAAGCCATGCAGTGCCATATTCCATATACAAGCTACAACATGCCTACATGGCATTCCAGTCAACTGCCACCTCCTACAAGCACAACTCCTTTCTTTCATGTTAACAGCCCTAACCTCATTCTCTGGACCACTCACCTCATAAACACATTGTATCATATTAACACATAGACATCCAACACATAAACATAACATTATATACTTACTTGATACTTTCTAGGGCCACACCAAATGACAGAATATTGGCTAGCATCATTTTTTATCTTCTCAAACAGGTCTGTGGCTCTTGTGTTAAAGGGCCTGATGATTTTGAAATCATCACCCGAACAATCATCAACCTCTTCATACATTACTCCCTTACAAATTCTAGACAAGTGATAATGGGTTTATCCCTGCCTAGGATCAACTGCCTGTTGAACACCTCACATAGGTTGTTCAACAGGATATCACTCTTTGGCCTCTCTGAAACATAAACAAGCATTGTTACAATTAAATGTTGTCAAATGCATTCAATAAAAACAAACATAAACAACCATTGTTACCATTAAAAAAAGCTCTACACCAGTGTTTGGCCGGAATACCCTTCAAGTAATCATACATTGCCTTGTCTTCTTTCAGGATTGCATCCATCATCCTTTCATGTTTAATAGGTGTTGTTGCACTAGCTGCATTCCACAACAAGTTTTTGTAGATATCACCCTTTCACCTAGGCTTCATATTTTCATATATATGTCACAGACAAAATCTATGCTTGACACTAGGATACACCATTTCAACTGCAGGAATGAGACACTGCAATTACATACAGAAAACTTAGCATACAGAAATTACATACAGCTTATGCTACATTACATACCTTTTGTTGATCACTGATGAATGTGAAGTTGTTGTTTGATGCCAAATCCAAATCATCTCCTAATAACTCTAGAAACCATGTCCAACTTGCTGTTGTTTCTTCCTCAACCACAACATATGCCACTGGGTATATCCCATTGTTGGTATCAACAGATACTGCAGTTAAAATCTATCCTGGAAAAGGGCATTTTAAGAAACAACCATCAAGCCCTAGTAGGTCTCTCAAACCAGCTTTAGAACCCTGTTTTAATGGCCCTAGGCAGACATAAATTCTCTTGAATTGCCTTGTGGGGCTGCTAGGGTTAGGTTCACTCTCAACATCAATCTTAACAGTAGTACCTGGGTTAGCTCTCATCAACTCAGCACCATAATCCCTTAGCTGTCCATATTGGGCACTGTAATCACCATTAAGCTTAGCAGTTGCCATTGCCTTAGCCCTGAAGATCTGATTACCTGTTACTTGAACTTGGTACTTGTTCACCATGATTTGTTGGAGTGATTTTATCCTAATTTTAGGATTTGTTCGAAGAATATGCTCAATCTTTTTTGCAAGCCAACTCACTGTGCAGAAATTGACATCCCTTGTTTGGATGCATTCATGCTTCTTCTGAAGTGTGACTATAATCCACGTGCCCTTTTGTTTCAGATTTGAGGCATGCAACACCCAAGGACATGTGGGTTCTACCTTACTTTTAGAAGTTTGTCCCCCTTTATCTTCAACTAGCACCAATTCTTTAGAAGTCTGGGCCCCACCATCTGTATCCTTTCTTTTACCACTTGACCTAGTCTTTACTCCACTTGAATTTACCACATTGTCCTTCTGTTTTGACCTAGTCTTTACTCCACTTGAAATTACCACATTATCCTCTTGTGCCACAGGTTTTAAACTCCTAGGATTTAGACCATTACAACAAACCTAAATCTCATTCCTTCATTTCTTACTATCTGCAGTTGCCTCCTAGTCTTTATTGCATAATCCTTCACCATATTCTTAATGGTTTTTTATCAGGAAAACATTGTCCAAGTGAGAATGGACAATGGACTCCCTTCTGAACCAAATGTTTTTCTTTCCCTCCTTTTTCTCCTACAGGCCCTATTAGCTCTCTGCAAAGTGTTGCTGTCTTCTTCATCACTGAAACTGTCAAAATTATCTAAGTCTATGTCAATGTCTTCTTCAAGTGGGTCAACATTTTCATCATCACTAGCATTAAAGTCAACAGCAGCCTTATATTCATCCATGTTAACCTCAATATCATCATCTGCATTCTCCTGATCAACTATGAAGTCTCTATCCTTCCCATCACTACCCTCATTATTATCTTCATCACTACCCTCATCACCAGGCCAATAATCACCATCATCTGGATCAGGGTTTTCATGAGTACCCTGTTTCACCTTGTTCTTCCTAATGGCCACAAGTCTTTTACCACATTCTTGAAGTATATAAGAACCACTACTATCACTACCCTCATCACCACCCTCACCACCCTCATCCCTACCATCATCAGTACCACCATCAACACCCTCATCATCTTCCTGATAAAATTTTGCCTCGGTTATGACACATGTTTCAGTAGGATCAGGCTGTGTTGCCTGGGTTATGACACCTAAATCACTAGGATCAGGTTGTGTTAGATTACTTGAATTGGAAGAGGTTAGAATAAGTTGAACATAAATTTCTATCTTCCTATGTTTTCCAGCAGCTGTCAACATTCTATTATAATCAGTTTCACCGTTCAATGGTCTTAACCCAAAGTCTAAATCCTCACCTGGAACTTTAAAATAATACCTAAAAATGGAAATATCCTCTTCTGAATAACCAAGTTCTAATACCATATCATTCAGCATTGTAGAAACATTACCATCAACATAATCAATATATGCCAGTTTACCTCCCACATATCTACTATCTGGAAAATCAGTCAGCTCACCACCATAATGCAATTTAACTGAAAAAAGCTGATGATTGTTACCTGAAAACAAAAAAAAAATATTATTGATCATGTTGAGCAGAGGTGGTCGTGTGGAGACAACAACGATCATGACAAAGCAAAAATAAGCAACAATAACTTACGGTATTCAATCAGAGGATTGAAATCATCACCCTTGTCTCGAAACTTCCACATTATTGAGCAGTGATGAAGACGAACAACGACGAGGACGAGGAAGAAACACACAACGAGGAAGAAGAAGTTAATACTTAGGGTTTTTACTGGATGAAAATGACTGAATAGGGTAAGAAAGGGGTTTTTAAAACGTTTGAACATGAAAGGACGAAATTGCTCCTCAGACTTAACTGAGTTTTTCTTCCTCGTCAAAAACTCAGTTAAATATGGGTCATTTTGGCAATTTTCGATCTGTGAGGGGTGCTTTTGGCAGAAAAAATAATTTTGTGACCAAACAAGCATTTTGGGCCAAACCTGAGGGGCCATTTTGGCAATTAACTCTTTTACAAAATCTGCCATTTTCTAGTTACCCACCACAATACACTTCCTCATGGAATCATAAAGATATATTATATATCTTCTCTTCTCTGTTATTCTAATAAAGTATTCAAAGAATGACACGTGTCAAAATCAGGAACGGATCTATTTGAAAGCTAGAGATAGCATGCTCTATCTCTCAACTTTGTCAGCAAGTAAAAATTAGTGCAAATCTTTTTTTTTTCTTCTTCGTTTATATATCTGATACTCCTAAGCAAAAAACATTTCTTCTCTCCGTCACCCTTGAATTTTCTTCCATTCTACCACTGGTTAGCACCAAATTTCTTCTTCCACTTTTAATATATTTATTTTTATTTGTATCTTAATTAATTTAGAGGTGTTCAAAAAATCTAAATCCGAATTCGAATCCGAAATATCCGATAACCCATATCTTAAATATTCAAAATTTCGGGTTCGGACTCGGATGTGAATTTTGAAACTTTTCAGATATCCGAATTATCCGAATTCGAAATATAAAAATAAATAAATAAATAATACACACATATTATATTACACAACCCTAACCTTAAACATAAAACATATGCCCCATTCTCCTTCACCAAGACAGTTCATCAACCACTCTCTATCTCCAATCCATTCCGCCTTCTCATTCCACCACCACAACCACCATCCACCCTGTCGTCTCCACAATGTCCAGCAGCCACCCCGCCCTCCATTGACTAGTCTCCACTCGTAAGTTTTACTGTCGTTTCCATAACGTCCACCAGTTACCCTGCCCTCCATCGACCTGTCTCCGCTAATAAGTTTTTCTTTTCTATTACTTTGTTCCTCGATAATGAGTTATTTTTTTCTGTTGTTGTCCCCATCACTAAATCTTTTGAAATTCTCACCATTGCATCAGTTTCTACTCGTAAGGAAGCTCCATCGACAATCCTTTCTCCCATTTTTCTATTACTTTTTTTTGTTATGTTAATTAATTTGACATGGTTCAAACTTGTTGATTTTTTTTTTCTAAGATTTGGATATCCATTGGATTATGTGAATTCGGATTCGGATTCAAATATCAATATTCACCATCCGAAATTTTCGGATATCTAAAAATAGGATAATCCGGTTTTGAACACTTATATTTATTATCATCTTTACTATACTATTGGATTTTAATAATACAAACTTTAACGAATTGTCGGTCATTAATCCGGACTTAAGAAATTCCCTCTGTGAGTCCCAACTTGTAAACCATTTTCCTTTACCAAACCTTTTCAACCGGGGTCTAACCCAATTAGTTTTTTGCTGACGTTGCACAAAACCTGATTATTTGATTATGTGGAAGCTTTATGTGGCATCAACACCATCACTACATCCACTTGCAACACAATTCTCAACGACCTGCCACCACCACCATAGTCTGCCACCACCGCCACCCACCACTCACAACACTATCTTCATCACCGTCAACTACCACCACTCACAACACTCTTCATCTCCAACACCTCACCACCACCACTCCACCACATGTCAGATGGAATTTCTGTAGTTCAGATTAATGTCAGCCCATTCATCAAAGTATGAATTATTAAAATCCAATATCCCAAAACAATATTATTAAATTATAATTTTCTCAGTTTTCACTAATTTATTTAATATTTATCTCCTCAATTATTTCTTTCAGTTTCCCCGGTAATTAAAAACCATTTAATATTTATTGGTCCAGCCACATGCAATACACAAGTTCCTAACTAAATAATAAATAAAACACAAAATAAAATATTATAATAAGTAAATAGTATATCAAAGTTTATTTATTAAACAAATATCTTGACGATCATATATGTTAATCGATTACAGTATATTTATTTGGTCTTTGCAATACATAGGTGTATTCAACCTGTGGAACGCACGGGTTTATAAAGATACAATTATTTTATTATTTAGCATATAAAATTATTTTATTCAACCCGTGTAATACACGAGTTTTTAAAAATATATCTATTTTATTACTTAGTATATAAAATTACACTAGTTTATCCCTTGGGAATGTTTTGGGATAGACAAATCTAATATGAAATGATAAAATGCTTGTACTATAAAAGGAATAGGCCGTTTTTAGAAAAAAAAAATTAAATGATCAACACTCGTCTTTGTACAACTGTCACTTTCTCAATACACTCTAAAGTTGCGATGTGAACAAAAAAAAAACAAATTGGTATCAAAAGATATGTCATGATGATGATGATGATGATGATGATGATGATAGGTGAGTATGATGTTTAAAGTGAACATATGTTAATAATTGGCATACCTCTTCAAGTTTCACTGAATAAAACAATTAATAGGTAAGCAGTAAAGATCCATTTTAAAGATAAATAAACATGATCTAACTGATATCGACTAAAAAGATTGTAGGATAATAACTTTTCATTCAAATTGTTTTCTCTACTCATATATAATTTAATTATCTATTTCATTAATCACCACATAAAAAAGGTCGGGTTTTTTTTCTTTTTTTTGTATAGTACTATAGTACTCGTTGGAAAAATAATAAAACGCTCGTTAATTTGGTGTATTTTTTTTCAAAAAAAGTGTCGTATGCAAATGTTATTAATGTTCAAAAAATCGTGGGGGAAAGTTCATGTGTTATGCATATGAGAGAGAAAATAATTTTTTTAAAACTCTCATAATATGTCACATGGCATATTAATGGGAGAGAATGACCTTAATGAATGTCATATCATCGTGTGTGCTTTCCTTTATATATACTTATTTTTTTAACGGCTAATTTCTTACACCCTTTCTTTACACCTTTTTTTTGCACACCCTTAGAGTTGAACTCCCAACCTCATCTAAGAGAGGATTTCTCTCTACCACTAGGCTATCCTTTATATATACTTATAGATTATAGATTTATTCAATCCTTATAATACACACGTTAAAAAAATGTATATCAAGTCACCAAAAGATAATGGTTTTTGGTATTCTTTTTCTCATTAGATAATGTCCAAATCAGAAAAACTAGGTTGAAAAAGGTCGCCATTAATGATAAATATTAAGGTTTGATTCATATTGCTTTTGTTTTCCTTTTTTGAGATTCGGTTTTGTTTTCACATTAATTATTATTATTATTATCATTATTATTATTATTATTATTATTATTATTTTATTTTTATTTTTTTTTTCTTAATCTCTTATGGGGTTACACTAACTCTTAGACTATCCGTTGTGGCCCGCGAGCAGCCTGCCGTGAGTCACAACTTTAACCACGTGGCTAGCGGTGTCCACAACATCTCCACGTGAAGTGTCAGCGAGCGATGGGACGTGAGCCAGCTCGCGTCCGTTAGCGGGCTTGCTAGATTTTTAAAATTCAAAAATTAAATTCACTCACCCAATTAATTACCCCATCTATTTATTTAACCAACTATCTTCTTCATATTCAAACCATCTTCTTCTTTCTAAAACCTTCAATTTTCAAACCAAACTTCATCATCATGGTGCAGTGGACTGAGGAGGAGTTAACACGCGTGCTCGCGTACCAACAAGTCCACGGGGACGCTGCTTCGTCAAGGCGTGGATACGGGTTTTGACTCCATCTCCCACAAATTTGACGACATGAAATCGAAGTGTAAACGCTTCGAAACCGCGTACAAAGCGGTAAAGGAGGATATGCCCGACGACACCGATGACGTGCTCGTTGCCTTCGCCGAAGTGGAGTACCTTCGGACGGTTGGCCATAATTTTAACCACGTTTCGGCGTGGCAAATGTTACGCTCGGGCCTACGTTAGGGGTTTTTTTTTAAGTGTAATTTTCTTTTTTTTAATGTAATGGTTTTTTTTTATTTTAGTGTAACTTTTGTTTTATTTTTTAGTGTAATGTTTGTTTTACTTTTATTTTAGTTTAAAAAACTTGTGGTAAAAAAATTAAATAAATTTGGTAAAAAAAAAACCTCACTCACCTTGACCCATAACACCCTCTAGGGAGCGACCGCCGGCCGCTAACAAGTGCCAACTACGCATTGACGTGATAAATCCTTCACTCACCTCTACTCACAACGGATAGTCTTAGGGGTTGTTTGGTAAGCCTCTTAATAAGGCCCTGAATCATTCAGCGCGTTTGTTTCAGCTTCTAAATAGAATGGTTAAGGCTTAACCATTAAGTGAACTAGGCTGAATCTTAATGAGGCTCTCCTACCAATGTGGGACAAGAAAACTAACCATTAAGAGGTCCAAGTTAATGATTCAGCAGTTAACTATTCAGACCTCTTAACCATTCAGCACTTAATTAATCAAACAGCCCTTACTCTGCTACGTTCGTGTTGTGGGTTTATCTTTTGGAACCGATTTACATTCCACGTTTTTTTTTTTTCTAACAACGTGGAAATCATTTGTGTCAAATGAATAATCCTGTAATGTTTCAAGTTGTCCTTTTTTTTTTTCTTTTTGCGTTCACTACGGTTTCAAAAATTACATAGCTTCTACGTGGGTTGGTGAAGGATGGTAACAATTAGTTCTAGTTCTAATTTACTGTTTTGGAGTAGTTCTTGAAAAGAAAAAAAACAAGGGCAGTGAAAAAAATTATGATTCTTGTATCAAAACTGGAAAAGGGAATATGGATTGAGAGACTACCGTGTATGATAACGTGAAAGCAACAAGAGAGAAAATTGTCAAGAAACATGATAATACTGAAAATACTTTTTATTATTATAAACCCAACCCTAAATATTTATACCCAAAAACACTGAGAATAACACGAATACAAGATCAATACAATCACCACTCACAAAGGCTATAAACTATAACCTACAACTCTCTGGAACAAGAACACTACCAAGAGCTTTGATCAGAATGATCAAAGGTCTGAGATGACTACGAAACCCTAGAGAGAACTTTACACGAGATGTACAAAGGAAAATGATCGTAAAACTAATAATGAAGAGAGAGAGTCCTTATATAGTGACTCTAGAAATATCTTCTGAACAAACACACAAACTCTAGCCTTAACCGTACGATTATAATCCATCACACGGATTAACAAATAAACGGCCAGGATTAAACTTAAGTGTGTTTGTTTATGTACCCAAGTGGACTATGGGCTCACACTTGGGCCTTCACTTGTCTGCAACTCAGACCCACTCGAACACAGTTGCACCTCAGCAATCCAGCTTAGCTACAAGTTTCATCTATCATGTCTAGTCCATATCTCTAGCCCAACATATGAATAATCCTCAAAACACAATAACAAGAATGAATTAATAAACAAGTATCAAATTGATATAAAATATATAATTCAAGGTATTATTTTTTTAACACCCCCCCCCCCCCCCCCTCAATTTGATACTGCAAATGGGTCAAACATACTGATCTTTTCAACCATAGATTCATGTTGATTCATCAACAAACCCTTAGTGAAAATATCAGCTAATTGATTCTTGGTATTTATCTCACTAGTCTTAACAATACCCTTTTGAATCTGTTCTCTTAGAAAAAAACAAATCTAATTCAAAATGTTTTGTTTTGTCATATAAAACTGGATTTGCTGCTATGGACAAAGCAGCATTGTTGTCACAAAATATATTAACAGGCAATTCATTTTTTTGACCCAATTCAGACATCAAGTTTACAATCCACATGACCTCATAAACAGCAGCACACATTGCCCTGTATTCAGCCTCAGCTGAAGACCTTGACACAGTAGATTGTTTCTTACTTTTCCAGGATACAAGACACTTGCCCAAAAATATACAAAACCCTGTTATTGACTTCCTAGAATCAATACACTTAGCCCAGTCACTATCAGCATAAGCTGCTACATCAAATTTTGATCCTTTTGAAAATATAATACCTTTACCAGGTGCCTTTTTTAAATACCTAAGCAGCCTTAAAGCTATTTTCAAATGTGCATTTAAGGGACTATGCATATGTTGACTCAAATAATGTACTGAATAAGAGATATCAGGTCTAGTATGTGCAAGATATATCAATTTACCAATAAGTTTTTGATATCCTGTAACATTGCTAACTTTTTTACAATCATGTTTACACATAGATGTTAGAATGTGATTCTGTTCTATTGGATTATTCACAGGTTTACAACCTGTCATGCCAAACTCACCCAACAACTCTAAGCAATACTTTCTTTGGAATAGATACAAGCCATTTTTATCCTTAATAACTTCTATTCCCAGAAAATACCTTAATTCCCCTAAGTCTTTAATCAAAAAGTTTGATTTTAAACATTCTTTAATTTTGTTAATCTCAGACAAACTGTTACCTGTAACTACTATATCATCTACATAAACAAGTAGAAATAACTTGACAGAATCAGTTTGTTTAAAGAATAAAGAGTAATCACATTTGCTTCGATAAAAACCTAATTCTACCAAAACAGAAACAAGTTTTTCATTCCTCATCCTTGGTGCTTGTTTCAAGCCATACAAAGATTTGTTTAATTTACAAACTCTTGTTTCATTTTGAGAATAATACCCATCAGGCAAAGACATATACACATCTTCATGCAAATTACCATATAAAAAAGCATTATTGACATCTAATTAAAACAAATTCCAATCATGTTCAACAGCCAAAGAAATTATACACCTTACTGTAACAAGTTTCACAACAAAACTAAAGGTCTCTTCAAAATCTAGGCCTTGCTTTTGACTGTAGCCTTTGGCTACAAGTCTAGCTTTGTATCTTTCAATTTCACCATTAGATTTATATTTTATTTTATAAATCCACTTACACCCTACAAGACTCCTACCACTAGGTAATTCTACTAAGTCCCATGTTTTATTTCTATGAAGAGCTTCTATCTCTTCGTTCATGGCAGTAATCCAATTAGGATCATTAACTGCCTCAGAGAATTTTTTTTTGGTTCATAAGACTTATTTAAGGCAGAGGCAAAGCATTGAAGATCACAAGACAAATTTGAATAATTCACAGACCTTTCTAAACCATACTTTACTTTACCTTCTAACACATAATCACTCAGTTTCCTAGGTAGGGTAGAACTCCTAGTTGAGCTTCTAGTTGTTAATTCATTTTGTTGTAAAACATGTCCCTCAGAATGTGAAAGCTCTTCACTTTCAGACCCTACATGCCCAGCCCTATCTGTCTCTAAACAACTACTATTAGGCTGCTCTACCTGAGCCTTGCCATCTAAATCAGTAGGTTCAGCACTAGATTGCTGAGACCCATGTAGGTCTGACTCTGTATTACCTAGACCCTTTCTTTCATCATTGGGACCTTCATTATGTTCAAGGTTTATGGTTTCATACAAATCAAAGAAGTTTAAGTTGTTGACATCAGTCTGAAAATTTTCATTATACTTTGAAAATATGTTTTTATCTTTAAAAGGAAATGTATGTTCAAAAAACTTTACATCCCTTGAAAAAAATGTAGTTTTATTATCCAAACTAAACAACTTATATCCCTTTTTTTCTGTTGAGTATCCTAACAGAACACACTTTTCAGACCTACTTAACAACTTATCAGACTCATCTAAGACTGAACAAAAACATAAACACCCAAACACTTTAAGTTGTTCTAGAAAGGGTTCAAAATTGTAAATCAGCTCATATGGAGTTCTGCCTGCTAGAACTGAGGAAGGTGTCCTATTAATAAGGTAAGCAGCAGTTAGAATACAATCTGACCAAAACCTAACAGGTAATCCACTTTGAAACAGAAGGGCTCTAGCCACATTTAAAAGATGTCTATGCTTCCTTTCTACTATTCCATTTTGTTGAGGTGTGTATGTACATGAAGTTTGGTGTAAAATACCTTTAGATTTTAAAAGACTACTCATTTGATTATTTACAAACTCACTACCATTATCACTTCTAAACATTTTTACATTTTTCTTAAACTGAGTTTTAACAATCTTAATGAAATCCTTTATATTTTCATACACTTCATTTTTCTGTTTCATTAAACACAGCCACACAGCTCCGGAATAGTCATCAACTATAGTTAGGAAGTATTTAAAACCTTCCCTACTAGGAACCCTATATGGTCCCCACACATCTAAGTGAACTAACTGGCCAAGTTCACTTGACTTATGTGTACTTAAAGGAAATGGTTCCCTATGTTGTTTAGCCCTAAGACACACTTCACAAGGTTCTGATATGCCCTGATCAGTTATACCTAGTCTATTTTTAAAACACCTAATAGCCTGATCAGATGGATGACCCATCCTTTCATGCCATAGGTGATTTAAACTACTGTTATTACAACACACCTTATTTAACATCAAAGAGTTGCCACATAAGTAAAGACCACAACTTGACTACCAGTCACCAGGACATTCTTGGTTACTAGGTCCCGTACATAGCATTTATATTCATCAAACACAACATTAACCTTATTATCTTTTGCTAGTTTATGAATAGATATTAGGTTTATTGAGTAATCAGGAACAACCAATACATCTAATAAAACCACATTGTTTCCAAGTTTAACATTTCCTATTTTAGTTACAACAGCATCAGTACCATTAGGATGTTTTACTTTAATGTTAAACTCTGTTACATCAATATAGTTTTCTAAATGTTTTTCATTTTGAATCATATGTTGGTTAGCTCCTGAATCAAATATCCATCCCCATATTCTACCATTCTTAGAAATACTAGCAAAACAGAAAACAGGTTTGCAACAAACACTAGCACAGAAAGCACTAAACACACCTGACACGTTGCAGCTTTTAGGACCATCACTAGATTTATCATTTAATAAACTCAACAACCTGTTAAATTGTTCACTTGATAAAGGTTTTAGTGAAACTTCAGTATTATCATTCACAGTTGAATTATTACTAGTAACTACCCTTTTCCCGTGTGATCCCCTTGGTCTCATCCAAGAGGGATAGCCAATTATTTCAAAACACTTTTCAGCAGTATGTCCAACTTTATTACAATGAGAACATTTTAAATTTTGATTTGAAACCTTATTTTTTTTCTTAAACTCAACTGGTTGATTTGTTTTAGAAAACAATGCCATGTTTTGCCCTTGTTTGCCACCAATGCTAGCATTTCTATGGGATTCTTCCCTAGAGATGATAGCAAAGGCTTCCTTAACACTGGGCAGAACATCTTTTATCAGAAGACTAGTCCTCACAGCCTGATAACTACTATCTAAGCCCATTAAGAATTGCATTAGCTTTATCATACTACTAAAATTATTAAACTCTTTGGCAGCATCACAAGTACAAGCAGGCAATTGGAGAATCTAATCCAATTGCTTCCACATAATGTTCAACTTATGATAATATTCTGACACAGACATACCACTTTGATTAAATGAGTTTATTTTTTGATAAAGATAAAAAACAACAGAACCATCAATTTTATCATATGTTTCTTTTAACTCAGCCCAAACATCACAAGCAAGTTTTGAAAACACATGACCCATATACAGTTCTTCACTGATTGAGTTTAAAATCCATGTTAATACAATTGAGTTACACCTATCCCATTGCCTACTTAACACATCATTATCTATAGACTTAACACATGATTTATCAATAAAACCCCAATTATTTTTGACTTGTAAAGCAAGTTGCATAGAGTTAGCCCACACAGTATAGTT
Organism: Ambrosia trifida; assembly: GCA_028751855.1. Taxonomy (NCBI): domain Eukaryota; kingdom Viridiplantae; phylum Streptophyta; class Magnoliopsida; order Asterales; family Asteraceae; genus Ambrosia; species Ambrosia trifida. The sequence continues at coordinate 145,294,917 of CM054122.1, read as the reverse complement.
CTCTGATCCTTTAAGTTTTATAGAAACAATAGTTAGGTTACTAGAATAAGACGCATGAAGATACAAAGGATCACTTGCGTCTAATTTGCTAACAAGAGTCTCAATAGGTCCAATAACCGGACCCACATTGGGTCCTTGTGGTTGGTCAGACATTTTACGTCACAGAGGATACACACAGAACAATCAGCAAACAAGACAACTTACACAATCAAAACACACAGAAATCAACAAATCAGTAAGCCTAACACACACGGCGAAGCCAAGCCACTGATCCAGATCAGTGGTTCCTCTCAAGGGCCCCACCGCAGGTCTTAACTTGGGAGCCTTCCTAATGACCTAGACAACAATCACAACTCAATCAATCAACGCCGGTCCCCCTAACCCGGCCAAGAACTCTATCAATGACACTAACGAAAACTGTAAAGAGAGAATAAAGGAACGATCTCACCAAGAAGCAACCCAAGTTAGGGTTTCTCCAAAAACTCGTAATATTATAACCTTCACTTAGGGTTATAATATCAGAGAGCAGAAGATTAGCTACTCCAGAGAAAACCCTAAAAAATTAGGGTTTCTTCCTTAATCCGTCAAGAATCCACAGATCTTGTCTCCCCGAAACTGAACAAACACCAGGTGTAATAATATGAAGATTTCCACAGCAGATCTATCGATTAGATATAAATCAGCGGAAGAACGAACCCTAGATGAACAAACTTCACCAAGAGCTAGAACAGCTCTGATACCATGTCAATAAACATGATAATACTGAAAATACTTCTTATTATTATTATAAACCCAACCCTAAATGTTTATACCCAAGAACACTGAGAATAACACGAATACAAGATCAATACAATCACCACACCTAACAAAGGCTATAAACTATAACCTACAACTCTCTGGAACAAGAACACTACCAAGAGCTTTGATCAGAATGATCAAAGGTCTGAAATGACTACGAAACCCTAGAGAGAACTTTACACGAGATGTACAAAGGAAAATGATCGTAAAACTAATAATGAAGAGAGAGAGAGAGAGAGAGTCCTTATATAGTGACTCTAGAAATATTTTCTGAACAAACACACAAACTCTAGCCTTAACCGTACGACGATTATAATCCATCACACGGATTAACAAATAAACGGCCAGGATTAAACTTAAGTGTGTTTGTTTATGTACCCAAGTGGACTATGGGCTCACACTTAGGCCTTCACTTGTCTACAACTCAGGCCCACTCGAACACAGCTGCACCTCAGCAATCCAGCCCAGCTACAAGTTTCATCTATCATATCCAGTCCATATCTCTAGCCCAGCATATGAATAATCCTCAAAACACAATAACAAGAATGAATTAATAAACAAGTATCAAAGTGATATAAAATGTATAATTCAAGGTATTATTGTAACAAAAATGAGAGAGTAATTGTATTCATTCATCTAATTAGTAATTTGCAACATTACATGTCTATATATACACATACTAACTGTAACAGACATTGACTTATAATTAGAACATACGTAGTGGAGCGTTGGGAGAGCGTTTTGGATATTTTATTCCCCCATAGTGCCCGGCACACCGCCCCTGCCGGCGCTATGGGGGCGTTATGGGGTGAGGGTTATGGAGGTGGCGAGCGTTTTGGCTGACAAAAGGGACGTTGGAGTTTTTTTTTTTGTTTTTTGATTATTATTATTAACTGCAAGGTGGTGGCTGTGATGGTGGAGATGGTGTCTCCGGAGAAGATGGTGTCGCCGGAGAAGATGGTGGCGACGGTGGTGGTTGTGACGGTTGAAGGTGGTGGCGTTGAAGGTGGTGGCTGTGATGGTTGGTGATGAAGGTGGTATGGGACTTGATGGTTTGTAGGTGATGAAAATGAATGGTTTGTAGGTGATGAAGATGAATGGTGATGATGATGATGATGATGATATATATAAAATATTATTATTATTATTATTATTATTATTATTATTATTTAAATAAGAAAACAATAATTAACAATGATTACCCAATCATTTATAAAGTCCCATAACGTCCCTTCCCACTAAACTCTCTTTTCTCATAACGCCCCATAACGCTCTTTTTATTACTTTATAATATTTTAATGGAAATATTTTATAGAATAGTAATCAAGTTTTACTAGTGTTCTATTTAGATCACTCATAAAAATATTTGTGCTAATTAAGTCATTAAAGTTTATTTTATGTTCTAATCCTATATAGTTTACCAGAATAGCAGGTATAATATCTATAATTGGAACATTAAAGTAAACTTTAGTGACCTGATTAGAACATTAAAGTAAAGTTGACTTATCTAATTGGAAAAAAATGTTTTGTAAAAATTGTGAATATTTAAAAAAATGCAAAATTTTTAAAAGTGTTTATATTTTTAATGTTTTATATTTTTTTAATTTTTTATATTTTTTTAATTATAGAAATTGCGAAAAAAAAATGTTTAATAAAAATTGATGACCTTCTAAATGGGTAAAATATCTATGATTAAAACATTAAAATAACTTTAGTTACCTAATTGGAACAATTTTTTTTTATGAATGACTTGATTGGAACACTCCTAAAACTATGTTACTATTTAGCAAAGTTACCCCTATTTTAATTCTCATAACGCCCTATAACGTCCTTCACTACACATGCTCTTAGAATAATAATGGTACATTATATCTGTCTATTATCATCATTTCTAGCAATAATGGTACTTTATATCTTATCCATTCTAGCAAATTTGAGTTTTTACATGCGTTGTTAGGATTAGGATGATGAATAGTAATATTTTTCAAGTGTTTGTTTTTTGTTTTTAATTTTTAGTAGTATTTTATATATTATTCAAATTTTTTTGGTAATTTTGATAGTTTTGTAGAAAATTTATGTTTATTTATTTTGTTAATCCAAGTTATTTGCTTGCTCGTTGTAATGGTACGTTATCATAAAAATTAGATCGCTATCGGTTTAGTCCGTTACATCAAAGGTACAATACATGCACTCTGTATATAAATCAACACGTGTTTTATAATTGCAAAAAACAATAAGAATGAGCATCGGTATTGACACTTTTGTTGTTCAAACGATATCGATCAGCTCTAATTTTCATGATACTGGTATCTATATTCATTTATTGTCGTAGAAAGAGTTGTATAAATGAGAAAATTTTCATACTCCAAATTATGTTATGTTATGATGAATAGTAACCGATAATTTTTTAAGTGTTTGTTTTTTTATCTTTTAGTAATATTTTATGTATTATTCAATTTGATTTATTCTATGTTCGTTAACTTTGTATTAAAGTCTAAATCCGCAGCTAAGCTTATTTATTTTTTAACAATATTCCAAGTTATTTGCCTGCACGTTGTGACGGTACATTACCGCCAACATTGGTTCGCTATCGGTTCAATCCATTACATAAAAGGTACGATAAATGAACTCGGTAAATAAATCCATATGTGTTTTACAATGAATGAAAACAATAAAAATGAACACGGTACTGACACTGATGTTGTTTGAATGGTATCGATGGGTTCATATTGGCATGATACTGGTATCGTTATTCATTTATCGTCGTAGACAGAATTGTATAAATGAAAATTTTCAAAATCAGGAACCATAATAATGAATATAGGTACCGGTACCAATGTTGTTTGGTAGGTAACGATACAGTGTCAGTTTATCGAAAAAAAAATAGATACCGTTACCAAAAATGATGTTGTTCGTTCGGTTCACTACGGTGGCAGCTTGGTATCCATTATTAAACATGAAACCATAAAAATGAATACATACCAGTACTAATGTTGTTTGGTTCAGTTTGGGACAATATGGTAGTGATACATTGTCATTTTATTGAAAGAAAAACTGATAAAAATAATTAACGATACATATGTTGTGCAGTCGGCTTCGGTTCCGTATGGTATAATAGTGGAAGTGTGGAACAATATCCATTTTCAATAAAATTTATATCGCAATGTTGAAAGAACTAAACATAGAATGTAAACTGATATCAACCGAACAACATCGTTATTGTTATCGATATTTGTTTTTGTAAATTTCGATCGATGTAAAGTGTTCTTCTTTGATTAGTATAACGAGTGTCGGTACCATAACAAGTTGAACTGATACCGACCGAATTCGTGCTATGCAGCGCAAGGGAATTTCACTAGTATAATTTTTAAAATCAATGTCAATGGGGTTTCCACCGACAAAGCTAGCCCTTAATGTTTATGAAATTACAAATATAGCCAATTACTTTGTAAGCTAGCCCTTCAAGTTTCGAAAATGACATTTTTAGCCTATTCCTTGTTTATAAGTATTGGTCCTTTATTTTATTTTTGTCATTTGCCTATTTTTTATACATGTCAGCATAAATTTACGTTACGATGTAAACGGTATAAATAAATGTTTCAACGTAACCTTTTTCATAAACGAGTTAAGTCATATATAATACGTTTTATGTTTATTTACCTTCGTTGTTGGTCTACATCTTCACGTAAATTAAAAACTTTAAAAATCAACACCTACACCTTCTAAAAACTTTATAAAATGACATTTTCATTCCCTTGAATTACTAACTATCCAAGTTTACCCATCATATCTTCATTGTTTAACTTAAAATGTCTTTCAATTTACTTTACTTTACGTTTTGATCCAATCGAAATGCTTAGGGGAGACAGGGCGCCACCAGAATTGGTCACGGGTACCTCACTACCAGCACGGTAACACCGTCGCCACCCATGCTGGTAGTGGTCCAGTGAACCAAATTCTGGTTCTAGTTAACGGGCTGGTACCCGTGATTTCTCTCTCGTTGTCTCTATCTCTCTCTCATTGATTGTGGGTAAATAATAAGTGAAGTGTTGCCACCAAAAAAATGTTTCAGTGAAAGAAACCAGTGAAATGATGTGGCAGTATATAACTGATTGAAATCAGTGAAGTTGAAAAACTCACGGGTAGTGCCCCGTCCCCCCTTAGTGTATGTGTAGTGGTGGGGGGTTATGGGGGGTTATGGGTATTAAAATATTAAAAAGTAATAGAAGGGGGGTTATGGAAAAAGAGGGTGTAGTGGGAAGGGAGGTTATGGGGCTTTATAAATGATTGGGTAATCATTGGTTAAATTATTATTTTCTTATTTAAATAATAATATTAAATAGTTTAAATATTCCATTAAATATATAAATATTACAAATACTAAAAAAAAATTACAAATACTTAAAAAAACAACAAATATTTTAAAAAACTAGTCGTCGTCGTCTTCTTCTTCATTTTCTCCTTCTTCTTCTGCTTCTTCTTCTTCTCCTCCTCCTCATCCTCCTCTTTCTTCTTCTTCTTGGTTATGATGAATCTGGCGAATCGCCCATGCTTCCTCAACCAAATCCGCCTTCAACGCGTTATGTATATCCTTGGAACGCAACATGGAACTGTTTTGGAATCTCTCCTCCTGTGTCGCTTGCGTCCCTTGAACATCTTCTTCTGCTACATAGTTTAGGCATATTGCCTTTCCTTCGTCTTCAAGTATCATATTATGCATTATGATACAAGCATACATCACCATTCTAATCCTTTCTTTTTCCCACATACGACAAGGATTCTAACAAAATGCCATCGTGATTGAAGAACGCCAAAACACCTCTCGACGTCCTTTCTTGCAAACTCATGAACCCTTTTAAAATATTGCCTTTTTTGATCTTGTGTCTGACTAAGTGTTTTGACGAGCATTGAATACTCCGGATATATACCATCCGCCAAGTAGTATCCATGCTCGTAGTAATTATTATTTGCATAAAACCCAGCTTTCTGTATTGTTCCGCCAATGTAAGACTCTAGCAATGGCGAAAACTGAAAAGTATTTATGTCGTTCATACACCCGGCGAGATCAAAGAAGGCCGATCAAACCCACAGGTCTTGTGTGGCAACTGCTTGTAAAACCAACGTTGGTCTCTTTTGGTCACCGCGTGTATGTTGACCTCGCCATGCGGTTGGACAAGCATACCATCGCCATTGACGACAATCTATACTACCAATCATACCGGGTAATCCATGTCTTTCTAAATGCGCTTCGTATAGTTGTTGAAGGTCACTCCATGTCGGGTTTCTCAAGTATCGTTTTCCGTATAATTGGCATATACCTAAAAAAATCAAATATATATATATATATAATGTAACTACTAATGTATCAAAAAAATATATGTATATTTGTAAATACCGTAGCAGAAATACTCCAAGGTATCGCGTGTGGTTTTCTCCGCCATCTTCAAATACTCATCATTGATATCGTATGTGTTCCTGTAGGCGAGTACACGTATTGCGGAAGTGACCTTTTGAATTGCGGTGAATCCTAAACACCCTCTAGCATCGGGTTTTTGCTTAAAGTAGTCATAGGCGGACTCTAAATCTTTGATGATGCGCAAAAATAAGTTTTTACGCATCCGAAATCTTCGTTTAAACAAATCAGGGCCGTAAACCGGATTGGCATTGAAATAGTCATTCATCAAACGCTCATTGGCGGCTACACGGTCTCGCTCTATATATTGCCTAGACAATATCGGCCGTGGGGCGGAAGTACTTATATGTTGCATCGCGCTAGACGCTAGTTGAACCGCACTCGTAACGGGTTCGTTCTCTTCCGCGCCGTCATCGTGAAAAAACCGATTATATAGATCGACAAACGAGTCATCGGAGGTAGGAGACGACATTTTGGTGATTTGTGTGTTGAAATTGGATTGAGGGTTGAAGGAGGTATGTGTGTAGTGTATGTTTGTGTATTGTATGTGTGATATGATATGTGTGTAGAGTATGTTTATATATAGATTGAATTTTTTTTTAAAATAATCCGACCATTCAACGATCAAATTGCACAATCACCAACTTATAACGCTCGCTATACACAAAACGCTTTGGCTTGATAACGCCCTATAGCGCCTGGGGGGCGGTGTGCCCAGACACTATAGGCTTCATAACGCCCCACAACGAGCACCACTACACACAACCTTATATATGTTACGGTAAATAAAAAGTACATCAAAGTTATCACTTAAAGACATATCTTGTCGATTTGTCGTTTTAACCGATTAGTCAATTACATTAGATTTATTCACTCCGTGTTTATTCAACCATGCAATACATATGTTTTTTAAGATACAACTATTTTCTTTATTTAATATATAAAATTACATACACGCACAGTTGTAACCAAGTAGATAAAAATAAATAACTAGAAACAAAAAGGTAAAAGGTAAATAACTAGAAATATACAAAGATTCTCAACATTGTTTACACATGATGCAACTACCCATCACATTGTACTACCAATTAATAAACATTTAACCATTATGCACTATTCATCTCACAAGGACATTGCACTATGTGATATGCCTTGAAACCCATATTGGAATGGTCTCCATCTACATGTCCTACACCCAGTTTTCTTTGGACACATATGTCCTCCAACTTGATCCTCTCCTCCCCACTTTTATCATTTCCCCCCTCCTATTTTACACCTTTTCTCTATCCTTTCCCATAATTCTCGCCGGCCATCTCTCTCTGATCTCCAATATCACTAAACCCTTTAATATTATCCCCTCTTTTTCTCTGTATTAAACTATGCACACCAACTGTTTGATGAAATGAAAAGCTCTTATCTTTTTGTCTGTTTCTGGTAAGTTGGATGTTTTCAAGAGTTTTCCTTTGTGGGTTTTGTTATTAGCTTCTTGGGTTTGATGAAAAACTGTTTCTTGATCTGTATGGTTACTGAATTTTAATATTTGTTGTTGGTCTTCAATTAGGTGAATCTTGATTTAAAGTTTGGAACTTTAGTTCAAGATTTGGTGATTTAGGGGTTGTTTTAGGGAAATTGAGAATCTTTCTTTGGTGGGGTTGAAGATTTTTAGGAAAAGATTCTTTTTATAGGATGTGATTAGTTGATCAGATCGGATATATGCTTGTATGGAGTTGAATTTAAGGTAGTGGAAGTTGTTAAAGGAAGTGCTTTTAGGGGTGTTGTTTGTGTGGATTTTGATTGATGGAGGCTAAATTTGGGGGAAATCCTTATCAGTATTATGGGCCGGTGGTGCCGGAGTTGAAGGCGGGTGGAAAGAGACCAATGGAATGGGATTTGAATGATTGGAGATGGGACGGCGATCTGTTTACTGCGAGCCAGATAAATGCGGTTCCGACGGAGTGCCGGAGTAGACAACTGTTTCCGGTGACGTCTGGTGTTGACGCGGTTACGGTTGTGTCGAATAGTTCTTCGTCTTGCTCGGATGAAGGGAGAAAAGAATTGGAAAAGAGAAGAAGGGTTGTGGTTCTTGATGAGGAAGATGAGGTTGGGGGTCTTAACTTGAATCTTGGAGGGCAAGTGTATCCGATACCTGAAGATGAGTTGGAAAGATGGGAGGGCAAAAATGGGAAGAAATCTAAAGTGGGTGGGGGTACGTCTAACCGTGCGGTTTGTCAGGTGGACGATTGTCAAGCAGATCTAACGGGTGCGAAAGATTATCACAGAAGACACAAGGTTTGTAATTTGCATTCGAAGGCTACAAAAGCGTTGGTAGGGAATGTGATGCAAAGGTTTTGTCAGCAGTGCAGCAGGTCAGTTGTTGCAGAGACACTGTTAATTACTTAATTATGGTTATTAAATAATTGTGCTGCAGAATATATGATATAAATTTATATGTGGGCAGGTTTCATAGTCTTGAAGAGTTTGATGAAGGAAAAAGAAGTTGTCGAAGGCGTTTAGCCGGACATAATCGAAGGAGAAGAAAGACACATCCAGAAAACCCGACAAATGGGGTATCGCTAAATGATGAACGCAGCTGTAGTTATCTGCTTGTTAGTCTTTTGAGGATACTCTCCAATGTACAGTGTAAGTGTTTATTTTGTTGAATTAAAGAAAACGGACAAAGTTGAGTTTTTTTTTTTTGTTGTATAATTTAATGTTCTTTCTGTGATTTGCAGCGAATAATACCTCAGGTTCAGAGCAGACCAAAGATCAAGATCTGCTCGCTCATCTTTTGAGAAACCTTGCAAGTCTTGCTGGTACAGTTAATGATAAAAACTCGTCGGGATCCCAATGTTTGCAGGATGCCGGGACATCAATTGCAACTCCCGAGAAGGTAAATCTCTATTATGGTGGTATTTGGATTTGCATTTTGGAATTGATTGTGTCGGGATAATCAGTTTTAAATGCTTAGATCTCCTGTTTCGAATTATCATTTTATTTGGGAGTCAAATAGTCGGTTTTGGATAATCCGTTACATTTCAATTGCCAAAAAAGCTAAATTTCTAAGAGTAAAGCAAAATTAATTATTTTCCAACTAATTTGAGTCTTATCTCCACTTAACAAACCGTCTCCACTTTTCGGTCATTTACTATTTATTTCTAAATTAATCAGAACTTTTCCAAACACTATCTCGTTGTCTGATTTTTGTTATTCAATATCACATGATGATTTTCAAAAAGGGCATCAAATATCCATTAACAAAGTTCATTTTGTAGGTCCCATTTACAAGGTGACACATTTTTTTTTGTTGTTCAATGTCACATGATGATTTTCAAAAAGCACATCAAGCACCCATTAACAATTTTTATGTTGTTGGTCCCATTTGTATGGTGACAACATGTTTTAAACAAAATACAAATAGAATTATTACTCAATATCTGACGTGTGAAAAACAAACCGTCACTTTATAGGAGCCTCTGCAGCGTGTGAGTCAAACTGTGAATCCTTCAGGATCTGAAATGTTGCATAGAGGAACTTTACAAACTCCAGCTCCTAGCCAAAGCACATTTCCATCAAATAACAATGCTTCTAATGAAGGCGGAAAGATGAAATTGAACAACATTGACTTGAACATGGTTTATGATGGGTCTCAAGATTGTAGCTTTGAGAACCCCGAAAATACTGACAATTTGCCTTTATGGTTACGCCACCATCCGAACAAGTCAAGTCCTCCTCATACAAGTGGGAACTCTGCTTCAACCGCAACACAATCACCGTCTAGTTCCAGTGGGGAAGCACAGGTATAACTTTATCTTCTTCTTGTGAAAACTCGAGGTGGCAAGATGTGTGGGCTGGGTAGTGGGTCAAAATAAACCATCTTTTTAATATTGCTCGTAACGGGTCGGGTAGGGTTGACCCACAAAACACTTTATTTGTAGTTCATTTTAAAATTTTGTTATTAATAATTAATTGTGTTTTGTGTTTATAAAAACAACATTATTGTTACCATAATCTGAGATTTTTAATAAAAATGAATTAGCGTTATGAATAGACCTTTGGTGGCTTTCAACATGTTTGACAAGCTCCCTTTGTTTTTTGTATGGCTAACACACGCCTTTAATCCTACTCTTAAATCTACACGTTTGTCCACCATGGGACTTGAACCCTAAACCTCATGGAGAGGGACGCCTTTCCAACATTCCTTGACACCACTAGGCCACATGTGGATTTTTAAGCTAACTTCTTTTATTTTATCCATATGGATAAAATACAACCCAAATTGACCCATTTATAAGTAAATGGGTCAAAATTGCCATCTTCCTATGAAAATGAAACGCTTACCTTTGGTGGGGAAAGCTTACTCTTTTTTGCTTTTTAGGTGAAAAATCGAAATGAAACGTGTTGCAAATCTAATGTTAACTTTTTTTTCTTCTGCAGTTCATAGTTCATATCATGAAGATTTATGTAGTTATCAAATTTTCTTGTCATATCAAAATTTTGATGTTCACATACTAGTAAAAGGGTAGCTAGATTTGTAATATATAGAAGATCAATAACTGCCCTCGTATTTTATCTAAAAATTGAAAGTTTCCTTCTTTTTCAGAGTCGTACAGACCGAATTGTATTCAAACTATTTGGAAAAGATCCTAGTGAGTTGCCTCATGCCCTTCGAAACCAGGTATTTCCCACACTTTCCTCTCCACTTGCAGCTTATCGGTTTCACTTATCGTTGGATTAAGTCCGCTAAATTGCTTGAATTTCAGATCCTTGAGTGGCTAGTACAGAGTCCTACTGAAATTGAAGGTTACATTCGACCTGGATGTATCATATTAGCTGTATATCTTCGTATGGAGAATTCCTCCTGGGATGAGGTAATCTATCATTATAAGCGTTCTTTGGGACAAAATGAGGTGTAACCGGAAACTTATGTTTGAATTTGGCGCAGCTTTGCTATGAGTTGAATAGCCATATGAGAAAGCTTTTGGATGCATCAAGTAATTCGTTCTGGAGAACAGGATGGGTTTATACTAGAGTTCTTGATCATGTGGCATTTGCTTGCAATGGTCAGTTCTTGTTTCGTGTACATGTTTTAGTTTTTTAAGGCTCTTTTCATTTAAACGTCTTAACTTGTCGTGTTACAGGCCAGGTTATTTTGAACACACCTTTGCCTCATTTTAAAGGCCACAGAAACTCGAGCATTTTGAACATATCACCTATAGCAGTGTCTTCATCTGAGAGAGCTCGATTTTCCGTCAAGGGATATAACATTCCGTGGTCAACCTCAAGGTATCTTTCGTTTTTTTTTTTTTTTTTTTTTTTTTTGTCTGTATGGTTTTCACTCATCTAGGCAATGAAGATGGCAGCAGTTCGCTAGACACGTGAGTTTAAGAAACGCATGACTAATAATTGATGGTCTTCGATTGCCTTCAAATGTTCATGGAAAGGAGTGAGCATTTCCTAATATTATTTATTATTCTGAAAATTTCTATATTATAGGATGATGTGTGTACTGGAAGGGAGTTATCTTGTTCAAACAAATTGTTCCGAGTTAATGGAGGCAACAGATTCGTATATCAATCATGAAGACATCCAGTCCTTTAACTTCTCTTGCTCCATTCCTAATACTTCTGGCAGAGGATTCATTGAGGTCGCGTGTTAAATCTTTTCTGATCATCTTTTCTTTATAAATATTTTTTCTAACTAACATATGATTCCTGTTTATTTGATTAGATCGAGGATGATAGCCTCAGCAGCAACTTCTTTCCGTTTATAGTTGCAGAACAAGATGTTTGTTCTGAAATCCGTATGCTCGAGAACGATTTAGCCATAACTTCTGATGACACGGAAAAAGAGAAAAAAGAAGCAGAAGCGAAAACACGCGCATTGGAATTTGTAAATGAAATGGGTTGGCTTCTTCATAGAAGTCAACTGAAAGTCAGATTGACTTCTATGGATCCCAACTCGGATCTTTTTTCATTTAAACGGTTCAGGTGGCTCATAGAGTTCTCCATTGACCATGATTGGCATGCTGTGCTCAAGAAACTTTTGTCCATTATCTTTAGTGGAACGGTAGACACAGCAGATCATGGTTCGGTCGAAGTTGCTTTGGTGGAAGCGGGATTACTCCACCGAGCTGTGAGGCGAAACTCCAGCTCCATGGTTGAATTGCTGTTGAATTACAGTCATGAAAATGGAACCGGAGCTGGTTTGTTTAAACCAGACGCTGCAGGGCCTGGTGGGTTGACTCCTCTGCATATCGCGTCTGGTAAAGATGATTCTGAGAGCGTGTTGGATGCATTAACTAATGATCCTCAATCGGTAACTTTTTTTCTCAACCGCCATCTACTTCAAAATACATGAAGTTCGAAACTTTTTAACTTGCATATGAACATGACCTAATAATCTAGCATGGGTTTGTCTTTACTTGAAGAAAGTTGTTGACTTTTAGGTATGTTTGACCGTTTCAGGTGGGACTGGAAGCATGGAGAAACTCTCGTGACAGTAGCGGTTTGACCCCTTATGACTATGCATCATTAAGAGGCCATTATAACTACATTCACCTAGTTCAAAGAAAGATAAACAGAAAGAAGGGTCATGTGGTTGTCGACATGCCGCCTCATAAAGTGGCTGGATTCGAGACCGAAAAGGCTGTGGTGGGAATGCCGGTGGTTGCGCAAAAGTCGTGCAGCCAATGTGAGCGGAAGCTGGCGTATTATGGTGGTGGGCGGTCGTCACTGGCGATTTATAAGCCGGCAATGCTGTCGATGGTGGCAATTGCGGCGGTTTGTGTGTGTGTGGCTTTGCTGTTCAAGAGCTCACCTCAGGTTATGTATGTGTTCCAGCCCTTCATCTGGGAAAGACTCAAGTATGGAGCAAGTTAAGAAGCTAAAGTGAGGTTTAGGGTGTCTTTTTATATATATATTTTTTTCTTTTTCTGGATATAATTTATCAAAGAGACTGTTATGATCTATCTATATGTTATATTCTACTGACTGGATTGGATATATTTTAACGTTTAATGTATAATGTATATGTGTCCGTATTGGTGTTAATTTATGAGAGTTAACTACAGAGATAGTCCTTGTGGTTTTATCTTTAATTATCACATTACTACTAGTACTTCATGCTGATTTGGGAACAGTGTTTGTGAAATCAGAAATGTACCCACTGACCTGAGCTAAATCTGGCCAACCGACAACCTAAAACTCACTAAGTTTCCATCATCCCGGAGATGGTTGTATAAGGAAAAGGTGGAAGAGGAGACCAGAGGGTCACCGGACTTTGTCGTTGAAAGGGAAAATCACCAGTATAGCATTGACCAAAGAGTTGAACAAAACATAATTGACTTGTTAGACTCCAAAATAACAGTTTTTGGCAAGCGTCCCTTTGCGCAACAAATTTCAATGTTGGCGTAGTACATATTCATATGGCTTGATAGATCCATTCTCCCGCGCCACATGGAAATTAAATATGTTGCGTTGGCCTAGCAGAGCGTGTCATGTGGAAGCTTCTGGTTGGTTGGCTAAAACAATTTTATAACTTAGAATCAAGAATAATCAAATGATATATAAATGTTTTTAAAATTTGTAACTATAATTGGGTTCGAGACATTCTGTGAGACATTTTAAGACGGGCTGGGATCTCAGCCAAGAAGGAGGCCCCTGTAAACTTCCTCTCGGATCCAGCAGAAGGGAGATCCACCCTACGACCAGCAGATCTCCTTGTCTTTGGGTGGGCCGGGGGGAAGCATGCTTGTGTTGACCTGACGGGTGTATCTCCCCTAGTTGGGTTGAGGGATAGTGGCTTTGTTGCAGGGCAAGCGGTCCGGAAAGCAGAGGCAAAGAAGGTAGAAAAACATGCTAAAGCTTGCGAGGAGAACCAACACGTTTTTGTACCTTTGGCTCTTTGGCACCGGAGGTTACCCGTTTCCTGACCAGGGTCCAGCGGGTTATTCACAGTAGTGTCTCGGTTCCGAGTGGACATGGTTATGTTTTTAGTAGATTAGGATTTGCTATCCAGAAAGGGGTGGCGGCGCAGCTTGTTGCCCGCCTGCCCGCTATCTTAATGTAATTTTCTTTGTCATGGAATGAATAAATAAATCTTAAAAAAAAAAAAAAAAAAAAAAAAACTATAATTATGAATTATGATATAGCTTTTTAAAATTTTAAAGCTTACAAGACAATTTAAAACACTTTAAATAAAGAAAAATTATACATGTTTTTCCTTATACGAAGATAATAATAAATATACAAATGGAGCAGGGGGTCACGTTACAACTTTATCTGTTTTTCTTGAAAAGATGATTTCAGTGACCCAACCAACCTTTTGTATGTTATTATAATCCAATATCAAGCATCCATGAGTCATGACCAAACATTTTGAATATTATTATTATACTACTATGTATAATTGAGAACTCAAGATGAATAGTTCCCATGCCATTTTGGTTATTTGATTTATTATTAGGGACATTTTTGTCTTCTTAGGTCTTTATTTTTTTAGTCCACGTGTTGTTTTAGTGTATTTATCATATTTTGTGTTGTTCTTTGCATGAGACAGGTGTTATATTTTGGTCCCACGTGTTGGCTTCAGTGTGTTTATCATCTTTGTGTGTCACTTGCATAAGACACGTGTTATAGCAAACTATCAAACTATTAGCTTAAATGGTTTTGAGGAAAACCATTTGTGGATCCAAATATAAAAGCCAATCCATGTTTTCTTTAAACCCCAAAGAAATACACATACACACGTATGCATACCAGATAGAGAAAGAGTGCATCGAGAGGAAGAAGGAAGATGGAGAAACAACACCACGCCTGCACACAGCGGCGGTGGCGGCGCGTGGGTCTCAAGATCGGAGAAAAAGGAAGCATATGGTGGTTGGATACCAGGTATAAATGGGGTGGTTGGTCATTAGAAAAATGGTGCTATGTTGGTGGTAGATCTTTGATCACCAACAAAAATGCAATAATATCGCAAGGGTTACTTTGTTTGTAGCTCAACTGGTATAAATTGTTGTTTTTTTTTTCTTTCAAGGGTTAGTGATTCTCAGGGAAATTAAGCGACCAGTGATTAAATCATAGGCTCAAGATGAAGATGATGATGGTCAAATCTAATGATAATGTGGCAAGAGAGGAGAAACAACTTTTAATAGATCCCCAATTTAATACAAATGGAGTTCTGTAACTGTGAACTTATAGTGATACAAATTTTAATTTCTTTCTGTCATTAAGCTTATCCATACGATGTGGGTTTGGGCTACGTAGGTCAGGTGGTGATTGGTGAATTCTGTACTTTTTATGATGGAAGAAAAATGAGAAACCAAAATGCATTTTGATTACATGATAGTACTATAAATCGTTTTTTTTTTTTTTTTGAAAGTATCATTAAACTTTGTATTTAGCATTTTTATTTTCTAGATTTTCACTTTTAGTTGCAACATTAAGAGATCAAGCCTGTATCGTATCAATAACATCATAACCCATACTTTGATGCTAACCGAATTCCCGCCGCAACGCGCGGGAGAGTTTTACTAGTTATAATTAAGCATACATATCAACTGGTAGCATCATTAAAAGCTACAACAAATAATCCTCTAGCCACAATATTTTCTTTAACTAACAACCACCTAACACAATCCATCCATCCATATGAGAAAAAAACAAAAACTCTAGGCTCTAGCCAACCATCACCCCAACTGTTTGTAACTAACATCTAACAAATGTTTTGAACCTTTTATTGGTTTAACTGATCTCACCAAATGAGGTATAACTTTAACCGGATGACCAACTATTTCTCAACGATATGTGCGACTCTTAGACTCGGTTCAAACATCAGTACACCTAACAGCTACGGGCACTATGGGTAGTCATCACCTTACCATCACACCATTACACTCAGTCACTATTTGACACCTCATTCCATCACATTTACTCATCAGACTTGCAACATCCACTTGATCCCCTAAGAAAAAAGAATTTCAATTGCTGGCGACTGCCTTTTGGGGTTTGTGGCGAACGCGTAATGACAAATTATTATTTAATCAAAACCGATCTCTTTGGTGAAGATGTCAAAAGTTATGGGTTTCTTGTGGATTAGGAGTCATTTGGGGGCTGTGTTTGACTAGTTTTAATCTCTTGTTTTTGTATGTAGCATGTTGTTTCTGTTTTGGTGTTATTTGGTGGCTGTAAGTTCTGTTGGGTGGTTGGCAGTATACTTGATTTTAATTATACTTTTAAGTATGTAAGAGTTAAGATTAATGTATTTGAAAGGAATAAAATATGGGAAGTGTTTAGACTGCACATGCAACAATCAAAAAATAAAAGCAACAGAAGATAGATTTCCATTATATTATTATTATTATACTTTAAAACATAGCCCATTCACCTTCTTCTCTTTTTAAGATATTAAACAAGACAACACTAAATTAGATATGGTTTATGGCTTTACTAGCACAGGGCAAGCTTATTATGCCTTCTCCCACTTGAGTTCCTTCACCACCTCCCAGGTGAAATCAGGGTCTGTTCTCCCAAAATGTCCATATGCAGCTGTCTTCAAGAACCTCTTGTTCCCACCCCTCTTCAGATCCAGGTTAATCGATATCATTCCCGGCCTGAAATCGAAGTTCTCCTTAACAATCTTCAAGATCTCCTTGTCAGGGATCTTTCCGGTTCCATACGTGTCAACAAAGACGGACAACGGTTCTGGGACACCAATGGCGTAAGACACCTGCACAATCGCTCTCCTCGCTAGCCCACATGCCACAATGCTCTTGGCGGCTTGTCTCACAATGTAGGGCACCACTTCTGTCCACCTTAGTGGGGTCTTTCCCTGAGAAAGCACCACCACCGTGTGCGCCCCATCCACCATAAGTGTCGATGATGATCTTACGTCCAGTGAGTCCAGCGTCACCGTGTGGTCCACCAATGACGAAACGACCAGATGGGTTCAAGTGGAAGATGGTCTTCTCGTCGAGGTAATTGGCTGGAACAACAGGCTTGATCACATGCTCTTTAAGGTCAGCAGCAATCTCGTCGTTGGTTACAGTCTCGTCGTGTTGAGTGGAGATCAAAATGGTGTGTACGCGAAGAGGGACCATGGCTCCATTGTCGTTATGGTACTCAACCGTAACCTGTGTCTTTCCATCAGGCCTGAGCCAAGCACATGTACCATTCTTACGAACCTCAGTCAAACGGGCTCCAAGCTTGGTTGCAAGAACATGACTCAATGGCATAAGTTCCGGTGTCTCATCAGTAGCATAACCAAACATATGACCTTGATCACCAGCACCAATCTCCTCAGGCTTCTTCGTCAAATGACCATGAACACCCTGCGCAATATCAGGGCTCTGTTGCTCAATGTTAACTAGAACCTTGCAGTGGTCTGCATCCAACCCCACATCATCAGAAACAAACCCGATTTCACGGCAGGTATCACGCACAATCTTTTCATAATCAACATTAGCCTTGGTGGTGATTTCGCCGAAAACCATGACCATGTTGGTTTTGGTGCAGGTTTCACAAGCAACCTTGCTGTCAGGGTCCTGAGCTAAGCAGGCGTCAAGAACCGCATCAGATATCTGATCACAGAGCTTGTCTGGGTGTCCCTCGTTAACGGATTCAGAAGTAAACAAGAAGGTCTCCATTATTCTAAAGCTGAAAATTCAATAAGATACCAATTAGTTCTCCAACTAAGCATGACATGCAAATAGCTGTTAGCAGAACCTAAACTTTAATCAAAAGTTCAAAAAGTCTAAATAAAAATAATAACAAAACCTAAACCTTTAATCAGAAATTTTCAAATAAAAAATAAAAAACTGATTAGTTCTCCAATAAGTATGGGATGCAACTAGTTAACAAAACCTAAATCTTTAATCAGAAGTTCAAATAAAAAATTAACCAACATAACCCTAAAAAGGTGGACCAAATCATAAGCAATAATAATATAATAACAATGAGTCAAACAAACAGTTCCTAAAGCAAAGGCATAACACAGTATTAACAGATCTATCACCAAAGCATCAATTCAAGTCAAAACTAGAACAACAAATCATAATTCAACTCCAGATGTAACCAATTTGCTAAACCAACCTTCATAAGCTAATCAATTTCAACCTAAATCAAACAGTTTTCCACTTTCAAAACCTATCATAACATTTCATGAATCAATAACTGAAAAACCTAAGGTTTCACCGCCACTGACACAGTACGAATCAAGTTCCGTCGTGACAGTGGCGGTGAAACATTTAAAAAACCTTAGGGCTTTTACCGACGGTAAAACATATAACCTTAAGGTTTTAGTTTTACTGCCACTAACACAAACCGATTAAGTTCTGTCGTAACGGTAAAGCATAATAACCTAAGTCATGTTCTACCGCCACTGTCACAACCGAACTTAGTCAGTGGCGGTAAAACTAAAACCTTAGGGTTATATGTTTTAAGGTCGGCAAAAGCCCTAAGGTTTTCTATATGTTTCACTGGCACTGTCATGACGGAACTGAATCCGTATAGTGTGAGTGTATGAAAGTACGTCAAGAAGGAGGAAGAGGGAATATGTAGTCCAGATTACCTTTAGAAGAGAGTGAAGGAAGATGAAAAGAGTGTATGATGTTCTCTTTCTTTCTTCCTTCAGAAAGCAAAGGAGGTAAAGGGCGAGGAATAAAGGGAGTGGGAGATGGGTTTATATAGGCGGGGGGGAGAGGTGAGGGGTGTTGTGTACGTGCCAGATTCATTCTCTGTGTTGGTGGAATCTTAGATCAACTATTTTTTTATTCAATCTTGGCCGTTGGTTTTTCTTATTTTTTTAGGGTGAATTGCTGAAATCGTCCCTCATGTTTGTTGAAAGTTGTCATAATCGTACAAACGTGGGATTTTTTGTCATAACCGTACATAGGTTTCAATTACTTGTGACAATCGTCCCTGGTACTAACGACGTCAACTTAATCCAGTTAAGTCAGAGGTATAATGGTCTCATTTCACGTTTTAAAGTTTTTTTTGCCAAAATCATCCTTTCTCTAAAATTAAAAATTAAAAATAAAAGAAATATAAATATTATTAAAAAATTCAAGTGGGTCCCACCCACTACCCTGACACCCACCATCCATCTCCACCTTTCACCACCACTACCTACCACCCAAAACACATCCTCATCAACCCACCCACCACCCATCATATACGCACACCCACCCGTTGGATATTCAGGAGCTCCAGAAGATAATTATCAACGTTGTCCAAGCATTAAAGGCATAGACACCAATACATATACAAGTGAATAAAAAGCTCAACAACAATTAGTCAACGCACATTATGGCAGCAGGGTCAAGTTTACAATCCAGCTCCAAACCAATTAGCTATGCAATGGGTTGCAGTTTGATAATACTTATCTAAATCCAATAATGCAATTTTTAACACCCTATCGTATTCAAGGTTAAAACCATCCTGTGAAAGAGCAACCACCTGATCAATCTGGAAGTGTGATCCTTGCCAAAGAACCTGTTCTTCATGTATCTTACACCTCGTTTGAGTTTTTTTTCAACATGATCAATTGACGCTATTAAAGATTGCATTTGTATGACAAGAAAGAATATTCCTCATCATCATCATAATGTTCAACAAGTCAAGGCATAGGCACATGCATACAAATTACAGATTATAGTTATTGAACCATTTGCTATTGAACTAATACGATTCTCTTACCCAGTTTAGTATCCTAATGTTGATTGTTGACCTTACAAGTTGTTCATCTGGGTGGGCTTCTACGCAGGTTCTGAACTTCTCTTCTATGATTATGACATGCGCTTCACAAGCTACAACCCTGGCTTTCATTTGATGTATGTTGTCACGCATTATGTTTATGGTAGAAGCATGCTCAGTTTGGTTCCCTGCAGTATCTAGGAGTTTCAACTGCTCTTCAGTGCTTTCAACAATAGTCTTCATTTGATTCAGGCTATGTCGCATGATTAACTTGGGAGATGGAGGTATAGGTACAACATTGAATTGTTCTTGTATCATCACATGTGCATCTTCATGATTTTGGTGACAAAAGTCGGGTTATGGGAGTGTGGTTATCGGAGGGTCGATCGGAGAAGGTGAAGTGGTTGTTGTTGGGGTTGCTCGTAACCGTTGAGGGTGACCGGAGAAGATAATTGTGATGGTGGTTAGTAGGGTAGAGGGCACTCGAGTTATGGTGGTTAGTAGGGCAGAGGGCATTAAGTGAAAGGTGGAGATGGGTGGTGGGTGGGTTGAAGTGAAGACGATGAATTGGGTGGGGTAGTGGGTGAGACCCACTTGAATTTTTTAATAATATTTATATTTCTTTTATTTTAAATTTTAGAGAAATGACGATTTTGGCAAAAAAAAAACTTTAAAACGTGAAATGACCATTATACCCCTGACTTAACTGGATTAAGTTGACGCCGTTAGTGCCAGGGACGATTGTCACAAGTAATTGGAACCTATGTACGGTTATGACAAAAAATCCCAAGTTTATACGATTATGACAACTTTCAACAAACCTGAGGAACGATTTCAGCAATTCACCATATTTTTTATGAGTTGGTGATGATTACTATAATTTTTTTTTGTTTTATAAGTTATTATCATTATTTTATGTGAACTATGTGTGATTACGGTTCGATTATCATGGTTTTTAGATGAATCGTGAACCAAATAATTAGTACCGGTTTTTATTATCAAAGTTCGGGTTTTTTGGTATCAAAAACCAAAATCGAATCGTTTGTTAAACGTTTGATCCGTTTACAGCCTTAGCCACACACCCTTCTCTATTCCTTTTAATTACATGAATGCTACTTACACACGTATCATTAAGTTATCGTATGACATTTTGGTAATTAATGACATTTACACGATACATTTTGTAGTCATATTTTTTAAGGGCTAACAAAGTCGTTACAGGCTCTCGTGAAAGGTCCTTTATAACGAAATCGAGATACCTACGGGTACCCGGTCATTCAGGTTACATTGCCAATTATGTTGTGTGCTAGATTCATTATGTGTGTTGCCCATTGGTGGAATCTTAAATCATTTATTTTTTATATTGAATCATAGCCGTTGGATCTTGTTTGTTTTTAGTTGGTGGATGATTACATTATCTTTTTTTATTATTTCTGTCTTATTTTGTGTTTTGGATGTGGACGTTTTATGGGTTTTGTTCTAACCTTAATTAAGAAACGTGTGTTTAAGAGTTCAACTGTTTACTTATGTTTTTGGAGAAAAATACATTAAAAGATGATTATATGTTGAACCAATGTTTTTAAGTTATACATGTGACTAATTACAAATCTGGAAATATTATGATAAGTGAATCGAGATACTAAAGTACTGATTAATGGTTTTGTTGTCATTTGATTAGAGTATATAAGTATGTGATTCTGCCTTTTTTTCTCTATTTTTTTTTTTAATAAAGGTTACTTTTTAAAAAATCTTGTTTAATGCAGTATGACTCGATTGTCAGTAGTTAAAGCACTTGCTCTAACTTTGACTTGTTTACCAACATTGACATTACGCAAGAGGCCAATTGCATGCCTCTCGAGTCTCCATTCGATGGGATTGAACAGTATTTCTTGGCTTCTTTGTAATTTATAACTATAATGAAATATCTAACAACTCTATATGTTTGTGTTTATATATAAAATAAAAAAACTATTATCTTTATATAAATACAGGCTCGTTTAGAATCACGAGCATACTCAAGTTTAACATACAAAACTCAACTCAAATCAAGCTTTCGATTAACCAATCTCGACTGGCTCTTAGAGCATTCACAACCCATCCCCCATTCCCTCCCCCTTTCTTAAAATTTAAGAAAATCTCACAAAAACTCACTCCATCCCAACCCCTTTCCCCATACCCCATTTCTAAAATTTACAAAAAAACCTATGTTGAACCCCCATATATGGGGTCTTCCATCCTTCCCCCATATCATTTAATAATAATAAAATAATACAAATGAAAGGTGGAGTGAATTAATGTTGGTTGTAAAGAAATAAAATAATAATAAAAAAAGCTTTTAGGGGATATAAATGGGGAATGGAATGTGAGAAAATTTGCAAAAGTGAGTGGCAAATTTAGAAAACTATGATTTTTTTTTTAAATTATATGGTTGGGGATGGGGGACGGGTTATGAATGCTCTTAGAGCATTCACAACCCATCCCCCATCCCCAACCATATAATTTAAGGAAAAATCATAGTTTTCTAAATTTGCCACTCACTTTTGCAAAATCTCTCACATCCCATTCCCCATTCATATTCCCTATAAGCTTTTTTTTATTATTATTTTATTTCTTTATAACCAACATTAATTCACTCCACCTTTCATTTGTATTATTTTATTATTATTAAATGATATGGGGGAAGGATGGAAGACCCCATATATGGGGGCTCAACATAGGTTTTTTGTAAATTTTAGAAATGGGGTATGGGGAAAGGGGTTGGGATGGAGTGAGTTTTTGTAGGATTTTCTTAAATTTTAAGAATGGGAGAGGGAATGGGGGATGGGTTGTGAATGCTCTTACAACCCTAATTATATTATAACGTTCAAAAAGGATGGTATCATTTAAAAAAAAAAAAAAAAAAAAAAAAAAAAAAAAAAACCCTGATTGTATAGTATCTATTACATAGTCGTTAAATGCTAGTTTTTTTATGGATATCCCCTTGTTGGTTAATCATGGTATAGTAAAAAAAAAACCTAACAACACACTTTTAAATAACCATCTTCCGTTCCTACTAGAAAAAGTCGTGAAAACGGAAGAATTGTTATGGTAGATAACACGGACATATTCCTCGATTCACGATCTGCCATGTAGAGGTATTGTGGCGTGATCCGATGTTGCCCATCCTGTCGCATGACATTTTCCGTTAATACCATATATGTGCCAAACGTTCTGGGAAACAGTTAGTTAATAACAATAGCCTTTCGCAAAAAGAAATTAATAACAAGAACTCAAGTAGATCATATAATGAAGACAACATAAGAATCTCCAAAATATAAACACAAAACTCATGGAAATCAGCATATTAAGTAAGAACTTCTTCTAACAAAGAATTACCATTGAGTTTATTTGACAATGTACACATATGGAAAGATCATATGTTTATATCTAATTGAAAGAATCAACTTTACAGTCAATAGTGGTGACAATTTCAACCCATTCACTAATAAATGAGTTGATTCAGGTTACGATTAAAATATGAACGGTCAAAAAGGCAAAAAGAAAACTATTACAAAAAAAAAAAATGTGTGATCTAAATTCGTTTATTTAAAAATTATATTTTTATTGAAATAATATACGTTCTGTAATCATATTTGACACACCAGTTATCTATAAAAAAAAAATAGGACAGACTGTTTCAGGTCAACTTTAGTCTGAAAAAAAGTTCTAATTTCCATCTTTTGATTGTTGAAGGGATATATGAAACTGATTGGCTTTATGCACTTCTAACGCAACTCGCATGTGAAAAAAAAAAAAAAAAAGTTAAGAAATAGCCACGAACACTTGCCTGTTGAGATAAGGAAGATAGTCCGATCTTACTTCTAGATATCGAAATAACATCCTGTCCCCACACAGAAAATCCAGATACACCATCACTGTGACCTCTGAATAGGATCAATGGTGATGCCATATTTCTGTAAAAATAAATAAATTAATTATATTTTTTATTTTTTTTACGGAATTAAGGAAATTATTAGTAATAATATAATCCAAAAGATTACTTTCTGAGGTCCCAAACTCGCAAAGTCTTGTCAAGTGCGCTAGACACAAGCAAGTGGTCCTCCGGAGCAGCTAACTGCAGACATTGGGAGATGATGAACAAGTCTTAGTCAATTCAAATCCAGATTGATTATTGAATTCAAACATTCCTCTTTGAAAACAGTGTGTTTGACTCAAACTGCATTGACATGAAAACCATACCTTTGTCACATATCCATCATGAGCTTGCCACGACGTAATTAAATCGCCACTCCTCATGTCAAGCAACCTACAGTGACCAGAACTTAGTCCAGCCGCAATCCACGACGGTGAGGAGGCAGCTCCATTAGCTTGCATCTTAGTAGAACCACATGAGCATATGGACGAGATTAAAGAAGGAAAACTGGTTTCAATGGAGTCACTTCTCCACAAATGAAGTTTTTGACCTTCTTCGATGTCAATGAATCTGAGTACCAAAAGAAATGAACAGGATTATATTCATTTTCTCCATTTTGATGTTGTCAGTTTATATTATTGGTTGAAAAGGGCCGGTTGGGTTGGTTAGACCAGCAAACCTTAAGTAATTATGGTAATAAGTTAGTAACTATGATTACAAAAAATAATATTATAGTATCAATCTGGAAGTAGTGATTTACCTGAGGGAGCCATTTCCAGTACCTGCTACAAGCCTGTTCACTGTTTCCAGGTGATGCATACATGTATACATACTTCCATCATATGCACTACTCAAAATCCCACTACCAAGTGAGCTAAAATCAAGCATATTGGCTTGATCAGAATGTATCTTGGATGCAGACATCGAGGAGTTACCATATTGTGCAGAATCTTCAGCAATTACAGATATCTTTTTCCCCGATTGACTATTCCATAAATGAATGGTACCATCGCAAGAAGCTGTTCTTTCATAGGATCCTATGACACATATGTCATTCACAACCTGACCAACATAGGCACTAACATTAACGTTAATCCAGTAGAAACTGGTACGACAGGTTGAAAAAAATAACAAACCTCCTCATGGCCATCATATGCAGATGAAGAAACGATTCTTGATAAATCCCATTTCTGGACAGATCCTTTAAATCCTGGACCAACCCCAGCTGTAAAAAAAGTGCATTCGTCTTGGCAAACCGCAAAAGATCTAAGAGCTCCGTGGTGGGCCCGGACCGAGTGAATTACAGATGCACTAATTTTCCATGGGATTTCGTTACTTGAAGCCCCAACCCGACCTAGAAAATCAGGCCCATCCCAGCTAGTAGCAGGACTAGGGAACCAATGCCAAGGTTCCTGCTCTTTAGTCATTGAGGATGATGTCACATGATGGTATCGTTTATGTGATATTGATTTTTTGACACCTTTATCTACTTGTGATTGTGGTACTGACCATCCAAACCCATGAAGGAAAACTTTAGCAGAATTATATTCAGGCGTTGGGTTCTTGGTGTAGTTTGTTCTTCTTGCATTTATATTGTCCACACCACCACGAGAAGATTCTTCCGTTTTCTCCCACTAAAGAATTATAGTCTTAGTAAGCATTAAGCAACACTGATCTGTTCTCATAAAATAGTTAGGCTTGAAAATATTGAATTACCTTCCAATTGTGATTCCATAAAAGATATTGTTCAAGAATCAACCATGTTGTACAACACTGACGAAGTGTCTCGATTCCAAGAAGTGATGCAAAAGGTGGATATAAAAGCAACCTGTAAATTTAGAATATCCATTATCACGTAAGCATTGTGAACACGATCATGAACAATACACGAATAAAGAAAGAAAAAGAACTTACACAAGATCCATCCGGTTTTCCATTTGCTCGTTCTCGACTTTATTTTTAGGAACTTTCTGGCTCGGACCACTGCGCGTTTCTTCAGAAAAGGCAAGTTTTTCAAAGAGTTCTTTAAGTTTAGGCATGACGTATAATGTTGTTAATTCTGGTCCTATCTGCTGGGAAACTGCAACAAGACTTGTAGCACCAACCTGCAAAACAAATCGCCATATTAACATTTTACCGTTCATTCACCAAAAAGAACCACTAAATTGTTGTAAAAGTTAGAACAAGGAAACATTAATACACCTGAAGTGATGGCATTCCCAATTTGGATGTCATGAGAAGCTGAATATAGAGGCATCCTCCATCCTGATAAATTTCAGTCAGTTGTTATTGCACTCATTATACAAGTATATATTATCTACACTTCTAATATTAAACTTCAGACCTCAATTAGCTCTTTGACGATCACTTCATTTGACAATAACTCTACTATTCCATCTAATGTCATTAGACAATCCATAAGAGCCAAGGCACTCCAACTCTGCATTGGTTCAGGCCTACTTACATTGGAGGCATCAATGCAAGACCGTACAACATTTTTCAGTAATGGAAGAATCTGTTTCACTATAAAAGTCTCTCCCAAAAGACCACCTGATTATTGAAAGTGGTTAGCCTAAAGGCGTCAAAAAGAAATTATTGCATAAAAACGCAACCAATTTGGGTCAAATTTCCATTTTTGGCAACCATCAAACATAACCAAAATAACGAACTTTATTAAAGGAAGTCATACTTTGAAAGGTATGCGACTTTTTCTGACATGGTGCCCTGAAAACTGCTAAAAAGTTGGAGATTGCCATAAATGGAAATTTTTGAAAGTTGGTTATGTATTTATGCAATATAAACCTAGTTAAGAATTAAGAAAAACGGGATTACCAATTCTAACAATGACATCAATTCCATCACTGCAAAGCCCCTTCCCGAAACATTGAACCAGAGGTAATATTGTCTGGGTAAGGAAGGATTGATGAGTTAGTCACATAGTATAGCCAATTTTCATAAATTAAAAACTGAATGGGTTTGTATACTAAATCAGAAAATTGAGAAGTGGACAGTTTATTAAACCTGATGAACTGTAAGGGGTACACCGAGCTCATCAGTTGAGCCAACTAAAAGCACAGACGCAGCTCCAGATGAACTTTTATGAGGAGACACATATAGATTTGATAGAACCATAGAATGTATATTCTCTAAATATACCTGTTTACCAACTTTGCTCCACAACTCACGTACAAATGAGTCTTGAAGAAGAGAGACCTTCATATGTGAATAACCAGTCGTCTGCAAAAGTCTCACTTTAAGAAGTCAATATAAAGAACACATTTAAGCCACAATTTTGAAAGAATAAAGTTTGCAACGGGCCTGCAGAATTTTCTGGATCACAGGCAAGATAAGCGTCTTCACAGCTTGCAGATTTAGACACTTCAAGAATTCTTTGAGTATTATATATGCGCATTCGGCTTCGGTGTCAGATAGAGGCGTGAGTAAAAGAGGTAAACAGTGGGATGCACACATTTCAGCTGCAAAATTTCCCATTAATTTCAAAGCTCCAGATTTTGCATAACTCGAAACATAGCGGATCCGAGATTCATCTTTTGATAAAAGCTGAAGCGGGGCTAGAAACAGGTATGATGACCTCACAGTTGCAGAAAAGTAGGGAGATTCCAAAAGAGCCTTGATAGAAGGTCGCCTGGTTATTAAAATTTTAAAAATTTACTTATAAAGTAGAGAAAACATTTAAAAAAAAAAGAAAACTAATAAAAAGACAACCTTATCCAGTCCTTCTGAATGCATACTTCAACAAGAATATTAACTTGAGGTGGAAGTTCGTGCATCAATTTGGGCAGAACACCATTGTGTAAGTACTGTGCTAAAGACGCAGGATTAAAAAGTGGTCTCCTCAAATGAAGTTCTGCTAGTATGCAACCAATTGAAAACACATCATTTGCAATTTCTGCAGAAAGATTTGTCGAAGAAGACAATTTCTGTCTCCATAGAAGAAAATCTTGATACCCTGAAGTACTGCAATCATCTACTTCAATATTCTGAAGAAGATAATTTATATCAACAGCTAATGGCAAGTTTGTGTCTCTGCCATATTCAAATGTTTCCGATGTAGTTTCTTCCTGACTTAATGTTTCTTCTAAGTCAGCGTTATATATAGGACTCAAGTGAGAAGCATGTTCAATGAACGTAGCTGCCTTTTCAAGTACTTTTAAATTAGATGTTTCGTGAAGCACATGCATCTCGCCCGTAACCGAATCAGGGTTATGCTGACTGGACTTCTTTATAACACCCCAACGAGCAGGATGGGGTAGACTAAAGAGCTGGCGCCGGCCTGCTGATCTGGCATTTGTAGGTTCTGAAGGGGGCAACATGACATTTTTTGCTGCAATGGCTGCTTCCCCTGACATTTTGTAGCCGAATATGATATCTATCCAATGATGAATCTGACATGATACACGATGACTTTCCAAAGCATCTCTATGCATTTTAATAAACTCTTCAGGGCTGCTTGCCCATGAAGGTACTGCTAAATCAGACATCCCAGAATGTTGGGAATGGAATATCTTTGGATCATAATAAAATTCTGGGATGCATTCATCTGGGGTCCACTGATAAAGTCTATGCATTGTGGAAGGATACTCGTTTGGTTCGTAAACTGAACGGACAGCGGAACGAAGAACACTTAATGGTAACCTTCTCGCTTTGTAACTACAAACAGCTAGTTCTGACAGACATTCATCTGAAATATGATGAGGGATTTCTGATGTTAAATATGTAAAATCCAACTGTTCATCGCCTTTTGCCAACCGCCATTTACTTTTACTCAAATTTCGCCACCCGGTTTCATTGTTTTCATCGGGTTTTACACTAAAATCAATAACCCACGGCATAACAGTGTGAAAAGTGTGATCTCC
Source organism: Ambrosia trifida (assembly GCA_028751855.1). Classification (NCBI taxonomy): domain Eukaryota; kingdom Viridiplantae; phylum Streptophyta; class Magnoliopsida; order Asterales; family Asteraceae; genus Ambrosia; species Ambrosia trifida. The sequence continues at coordinate 145,266,228 of CM054122.1, read as the reverse complement.
CCATCTCCTACCAGCGATTTTATTCAAAAATAATAAATAGTCAAAGTTAGTTAACTCTCCACTCCACCAATGAATAAACACACTATGCCAATCTGTAGGATGAGATAGCTTCAAATCAGCATATATTTTATTTGAGTGACAACCCTCGCTACAACAAGCAATTTTTGTAGATGATTTGGAGTTTGATTGTAGTGTTAGTGTCTCACCAATATTCAGCCAACACCAGAATGTATCAGTGAGTAATATAGTCGACGGAGATAAGTTACCATGAGCTATCCCTAAGCCATGCATGTATCTTAGAGGAGAGAGTATTTGATACATTAAAAACTTAATATGCCAATTTGACTTTAAGGCGTTAGGGCTGTAATGAAGAATGTTTTCCAATGTATAAGAAGTTTTTGGTAATATAACATTGATATGGGTGGGTGATTTCATCATGCCCAAGATTGGTACTATGTTTGGATGTCTTATGCAACCAGGAAAGCTAGTTTCATTAAATGACGGTACCCCGATTAAGTTGAGAAAGTTTATGATATCTCGTCCTGTTGCTTTTCCTTGTATCAGAAGATTAAGCGAGTGCAGCACATGATCTTCGGTAACTCCGGATAAGAAACTTGAAGCCAGCTCATTAAAAGCAGGAAATGATACTGGTCCAATTTGAGAAAGTGGGGCCAAGGACGTAAGTGTCCTCAAACAAGAAAAGCGTTTAGAAAAGTAACAGGTAGATCTGTTGCACCCCAATCCAGGTAATGATGCTTTTCCGCCATCACTAACCACAACTTGAGGTTCATTTGGTTTAGTTTCTAACGGACTAGGTTCAACGTCTTCTTGCAAATGCTCGTTGCTGTATAAACAAACTTAGGCACAGTTACACCATCATAAAGTTAACTTTATAAGACGGAAATTCAATACTCACACTATATACACTAAATTCACTATAATTCAGCTTTTCCTTAGGGGCCTTAGTTTTTCCTACACTGGCGTTGCCTACTTGCCTTAGCATTAGTTTTGCAATAGCGTTGTTTTGGCATATGGTTTGTTTGGGGAGCATTTAGATACTTTCAGGATATTTGTGTTACGCAATTCATGTCTCTCTGCACTTTGACCTGTTACTACTATAGTTTTCTCACCATTTTGTGTTATCACTACCATCTTTAGTAACTTCTATTTTGTTTTTTTGCCACACTTTTTATTATCTAGATACTACACATTACATGTCAAGAAAAGGCTTTTCGAGCAAAGGATCACAGCCTCTCTATCTTCAACCACGATAGAGGAAAGGTTTGCCCACATCTTACTCTCCCCAGACCCATACCAAGAGCTTGCTATGAGTGAAAATTTACCAAGTACGTTTGTTTGTTTGTTTGTTTGTTTGTTTGTTTGACTTCACTTTCCATACAACACTGGATTATATGAACATTACGAACATGGATATCATTAACAATTTATTGCTATTTACCATCATCTATCCAACATAACCCAACGAAAGCGAAACCCTAGGGCGGTAGTTACTGTTTATCTAGTGTTACTTAAACCTCTCCTAAATTCAGTGGTTTTCAGACTAATATTCTGGTATTTTATAACTGAAATGAATCAAGTGTAATGTAATAACCTAACCTAGCTTAACATTATAGAAATTAAATAAAGAATCATACATACATATACTTGGTGAAACAACTATCTTGATCAACAGGCAAATACATCAACACAAATTGAGGTGAAACCTCCCCATCAGAATTCAAAACCTGCATCAGATATTACAGCATACATCCATTAACACATAATCAGAATTCACATACACACATAATGCTTGCTACCTGAACAACGGCGTCTGAGGCGAAAGGGAGGGCGGAGGCGGCGAGTGGGTAATTGAAACACAGTTTGTCGGAGAAATGGGTTGTAATTTGATGTTGAAGACAGTCAAAGCAAAATTGAGGTTCCATTACTGATTATTATGATCATTGGTGATTTCAATTGATGCTTATAGGTTTGAGTTTGATGACCATGGAACAGAGATGATTGTGTGCATGTGTTATTAGGGATGAGCTCGGGATGGTATCGAACCTGATACCGATCTCGAAAATTTCTAAAAACCAATACCGGAAACATACGGTACAGTATGGTATTGGTGTGGTATCGGTACGATACGGTACTGGTATGGTATCGGTATTTTAACTTAAAATACCGATGCCATACCGATCCTGTACCGATACCGATAATACCGAAACCGAAAACCTATAAATGTGGATACCGATACCGAACACCCTCGGTTCGGTATCGGTATGGGATCGGGATCGGGACGGGACGGGATCGGTATTCAACGCTATGTGCTCATCCCTATGTGTGATGGGGTTTCTAGATGTAAACTCCATGAAAGAAAGCTGGCTATTTAGTTGATTTGTTCGGTTGATTAAGTGCTAAATTGAATTATTAAGATGTTCGAATGGTTAGTATTCTTGTCTTGCATTGGTAGGAGAGTCTCATTAAGGTTCAGGCTAGTTTAGTGCTTAATGATTCAGCAACATCTCAAATCTTAATGGTTCAGCCTTAACCATTCTATTCAGAAGCTGAAACAAACGCGTTGAATGTTGAATCCTTCAGCGCCGAATTGTTCAAAGCATCATTAAAAGGTTTACCAAACAGCCCCTTAGTTAAAGTTTGGAAAAAGAAAATAGAAAGAGGATTTTAATCTTCAACGGTTTGGTATTGGTTCGATTTATTATGATATCAGTACAGTAACGGTAGCGTGTTTAAATGAACACTTGTAATAAGCGCATCGTAACTGCGTATTCAGAATTTTATAAAGCATTAAATTATGTTATTAGAACAATGAAAAATGGTAAACAACTTTAGAAAAACCAGGGTTGGCATAACATGTTAGACGTGACACAATAAGACTGAAGGGTGTGATTCGGGAAAGAGACCGGGGCTGCTGAGCTGGAGGCTTCCCTGAAGGGGAACACCCCCCCCCCCCCCCCCCCCACTTGACCTTCGGTGTGCTCGGGGAAATCCTCCCCTTCTCCCCGTTCCAAAAACCAAGGCATATTAATATTATATATTTTTTGTCTTTTTATGTTTAAAAAATTATTATAAAAAGGAAAGGGAAAGGGGGAAGAAGAGGGAACCATTTTCCTTAGAAGAGGGAGAGAAGGGGGAAGATGACGTGACGCTGATGTGGAGAAGGGGGAAGAGGTGTGGAAGGGTTCCACACCCCATAGTCTAAGACACGATGGCATAAGGTATTAGACACGGACACGAACACGACACGATAACTAATCGTGCTATTTTTTCAAACACAAACCTGTTTAAAACAGGTTAACACGACGACTTTTTTAGGGACATAATGAATATAACATATGTAATGAAACAAAAATTGCCAAAATTTCAAATAAAAGTCTTAACTAATACATGATTTTTAGGAGGTTATCAACATGTTAATCGAACAACCACATATTGTTATTTTTAAATAAAAAATATAAAAAAGGTTAGTCACAAGTTTTTAACAAGTTAACATATGCTTAACTTGTGTAGACACATATTTAATCGTGTTTTAAATGTGTCAAACTGTTTAAGACAAAATATATTAAGCTCAAACATGAAACTTGTTAACTTCGTGTCCTTTATTATCGTGGTAACAGATCCTTGTAAGAAATTACCAGCCAATAAAACACTAAATGCAAGGAAGCTTTGATAACATGCATATTTATGATTTTATTACTTGTACACTACTACACACAACTCAGTTTCTAAAAAAATTATAATTTTTTTACCGTATGTTGCTTTGCAGAAGAGCACAACCCCTTTGCTAATTATATGTCATATAATACCAACTAGGTATTAGTTGGCCCACGCTTCGTAGCAGGCGTGACTGTTGTGCATACATGTTACGCACAATGGGCGGCGGTTCGCTGCGGGAACTCCTGTTGTGTTGAGGGTTCGGTGGACATAAAAGATAACATTAAGTGACTGTTATGGTCGCATGGGCTTCACAAAAATACTCGCGGCCCATTAAGTTCCACACCAGCCTTAGCATTACAAAACTTTGGTTGCCTCTTGTTGACTTTATTTAGTAATAAAATATTAAAAAAAAAAAAGGAAATGGATGTTAATACTCCCAACTATCGCCTGTTGGCGGATATCACTCCCAACTTTCAACTTAGTTTGTTTCATCACCCCTAAACTAACGGAGGTCTAACCTGGTTAGTCTTCGTGGCCAAAATGTAAAAACCAAAACTTTGGGACATTTTTGAAACTTTTTGTTATTATTATTATTATTATTATTTTAAAGTTTATAAATCCCCCGACCTTCCTTCTGATGGCAGGCCCACCGCCACCCTTTTCTCTCTCTAAACCACCACCACCCTTCACCGTCCACCACCATCACCCTTCACCACCACCTACTAACAGATCTAAACCACACCCATCACCTAACTGTATCTCCACAATCTTCACCAGCCACCACCCCATTATCACTAAACGTAAGCCGTCCACAACCACACCCCTCTCCGCCGCCACAACATTCAACGACGATCTACTACACCCCAAAATACACGACACGTCATTCAAACTCGCATCCCACTGCGTCTGATCCTGAAACAGCTTCACATCGATTGGTGGTGGTGGTTAGGTTTAATAGATGGTCAATTGGTGGTCGATTGGTCGATTGGGGGGGTTATTGAGGTTGATGGTGGTGGTTGCAGGTTGGTTTCCCTCTTGTCTTTCTCTAATTCAGGTCAATTGGAGGGGTTGCAAGTCGATTGGAGGGGCTTATTGAGGTGGTAGTGGTTGCAGGTCATGGAAGGTGTGGTTGTGGAAGATGATGATGATGAAGATCAGATATGGTTTAGAAAGAGAATGAGATAGAGAGAGAAAAGGGATGGGTCTGTTACAAAAAGGGGGGGTTGGGATTTATAAGTTGAAAGTTTATTGTCAAAAATGCCCCTTAAGTTTTGATTTTTATATTTTGACCACATAGAAACTTTGGTTTTTACACCTAAGCAATGCCACGTCAGCTTCTGTTAGCCACATAGGATAAAAACTAACGTCATTAAGTCTGGGAGTGATGAAAGAAAATAAGTTGAAAGTTGGAAGTGCTATTAGCCAAAGTGAAAGTTGGGAGTGATATCCGCCAACAGTCTATAGTTGGAAGTATTAAAATCTACTTTTCCTAAAAAAGTCACAGCTTTAGTTTCCTTATAATATCATAAATTAGCAATAAAATAATAATAAAAAGTAGCATCTTTAGCTTCATTATAACTAGTGTTTAATTTCCCGCGCTTCGCTGCGGGGACGTCTGTTTCGTTAAATGTTTGATGGACATTATTATTATGGCAATCGTCCTGCGTGTTAATATTAACATACCACTACCGGAAGTACCGTTTCAGTACGAGTTTCAGGTACCAAATGCTCATTCCTAAAAAGAAAAAAAACAACCCGTACCAAATAAGGAGACTATAAAAATTAAACGTTGGTTCACGATAGCAAAATAAATATGGTACATCTTCGTGTTGGATTACTCGAAATATAAATATAATAGTATGTGTTTGGAGCTTTCATCAAACTTTAATCGGGCCTTTTGACGGGCCATTAATTTCCTTTTAGGCTCACAATTAAGCATTTTGGTATTTCAACTTTATCTGGGCCTTTTGATGGGCCATTAATTTCTTTTTAAGCTCACAAATGAGATGCTTGTTTTTCTTCTTCAGTCACGTAGCCTGTGGCCCTACTTAGGTGGCCAATAATATTAGAGCACTGTTCATCTGTCGCTCAATTAATAATATAGATAATATCTTATCTATACTATATATAATGCATGAGTGAATGGTAGTTTAAGATACCAAAAAGTTAAGAATTTTTTTTCCTTTAATGCATAATGTACAACCTTAAAATGGGGCTAAATTGGACTTTTAACCACTAATTACACTTTAATCCCCTAATTTTAATTACATTTTAATCCATTCAACTTTACTTAATTTTGCTTACTTAAAAACTAATTAAACTTCCCCCCTTATTTTAAGCAAACTATCTCTACGATTTTTTGAACGCCTATATTTTTTTCATACGTTAATTTTTTTTCTTAAAAAAAATACATCCTAAAAACGAGCATTTTATTCTTTTTAATTTGAGTATAATATTGTTATTTTTGTATTTAAAAATTTTAATGTGCGACATGATTACCAATATCTATGGGTAAGTAATAACTGAACTGTGAACGAAGTTGAACAAAAAAACATACGAAACTAAACCAAAATCAATCGAAAACTAAATTAACCAAAACCTAAATTAACTTACAATCGTTTTATCGTTTTTTTTCTTTGTGCCCTTAGTTAACTAAAATCAGGCAAACTGAAACCGAATCATTCATATATTCATAGCAAGATGCCCGAGTGATGCAACGAATACAAAAACTTCTAATGATGTATGGTTGGGTTCAGTTCAATTCGCTTATTAGCCTCAATCAAAACAGAAACAAAATTTATCGGTTAATCGATTTTATTAACCTACAAGTTAATTGGTTTGGTTTATTTGTTTAGATTATCCTTTTCTGTTTGGTTTAATTTAGTTAATTTGGTTACTAACCAAAAACCAACTTTGGCTAAAATTATTGCTTATAAGTACATTGCCTGATATACGAAGGTATAAACGCTAAAAATATCTGAATATACGAATTATTTAGTTTTCGTTTGGTAATTTTGTTCAACTAAGGGTAAAAAAGCGACATTAAGTTAATTCGGTTTTTGATTGATTTCGGTTCGGTTTCGTCAATTTTTGGTCAATTTCGGTTAAGGGTTTAGTTATTGTTCACTCCTAAATATTGTTAATCGCATAACACAAATTTTTAATTAAAGGAATTGCAATGCTTACTCAAATTATAAACAATAAAATGCCCATTTTTATGATGTAGTTTTTTTAAGTATTAACGTATGAAAAAATTATAGTCGTTTACAAATTCGTGGGAGTGGTTACTTGTTGGCTTAAAATAAAGGGAAAAGGTGAAACCGTTATTTAAATAAACAAAAGTTGAGTAAACATGAGTTAATTAAAGTGTAATTAAGATGAGAGTTGTATATTATGCATTACATTCTAGACAAATACACTTTGTGTCCTTAATGTATCACTGAAATTATGAAACATGCCCTTTTTTTATTTTTATTTTTTGCATTTTATGTCCAAAATTTGCTTTTTTATTGCATTTTATGTCCTTTCTGACTAACTGGGTTAGATTTCTTAGTTAACCTGAAAACCATCAGGAGTATTATTGTCCATTCACCACATTAAGGACACAAAGTGTAATTTTGTCCTTTTTTTATTATAGTTTAGAATATTTGTGGGACCCACTCACCACCACTTCATCTTCAACCTCAGCCCACCACAACATTATCTTCAACCTCCACCACTTCATCTTCAACCTCCACCCACCACCTCTTTTTATAGACCCTAGGTTTCGTTGGTTATAATAATAATAATAATAATAATAATAATAATAATAATAATAATAATAATAATAGTAATCGAAAAAAATGAAGATACAACCGATCGATTGCTCGTCGGTTGAATCTTTGGAGTCGGTGAAGACAGTGCAGAAGTCACGATTGAGACGTTTATTCGATTTCTCAAGCTTTTTGAGAGTCATCGGTTGTAATAGACGAATTCGAGCCAAGCTAACAAACTCTCATATCTTCTCCTCTTCATCAGTAACTTGGTTCTGTAATTAAATTTAAAATAAAATCACACAAACAGATATAACTAATTTCTAACTAGCTACTGAAGTAAATAACAAAGTATGCTATTAAGTGGAAGTCAATTGGTGGCCCGGGTACTCTCGAGTACCTGATTCATCAAAAGGGTGCCCGAGAGTGCTCGGAATTGATTCGTTGGCCGTTCAAAAAAAAAGTGGAAGTCAACTCAACGAGAAGTAATATATAAATAAAAAATAATAATAGTGATTAGATGTGAACTACTAATAGATTTAATTGTGATACCTGATCGATTGTGAGGGGTAAGGTGTGAGTGTTGAGGATATTATGGTTTGGAAGCCATGAGTTGATAATGGTTTGAGATAAAGGATCAAGGCCAAGGCCGGCGCCGGTCAGGCTTCCGCTAGGAGGGGCGGTGGTTCTAAAATATTATTATTATTATTATTAGAACCAACGAAACCTAGGGTCTATAAAAAGAGGTGGTAAGTGGAGGTTGAAGATGAAGTTGTGGTGGGTGGAGGTTGAAGATGAAATGGTGGTGAGTGGGTCCCACAAATACTCTAAACTATAATAAAAAAAAAGGACAAAATTACACTTTGTGTCCTTAATGTGGTGAATGAACAATAATACTCCTGATGGTTTTTAGGTTAACTGAGAAATCTAACCCAGTTAGTCAGAAAGGACATAAAATGCAATAAAAAAACAAATTTTGGACATAAAATGCAAAAAAAATAAATAAAAAAGGTTTCATAATTCCAGTGATACATTAAGGACATAAAGTGTAATTTTGTCTACATTCTAAAAAAGTCTTAACGTTTGAGTATCCTAAAATGTCTTTATCAAATATATTATATATTATATATATTATAGATATCCAGGGACTAGGGGTGAGCAATAATTGAACATTTAGCCAAAACCAAACCAAAAAACAGAATAAGCTAAACCGAAATCAACCAAACGGAAACCGAAATCAACCAAACGGAAACCGAACCATTCATATATTCATATATTTTTAGCTTTTATACCTCTATTTCATGTACTTCTAGACAAAAGTTTTTAGCCAAAGTTCGGTTTTTGTTATTAACCAACATTAACTAATCCGGACTAAAAACCGACAATCTAATGACTTCGGTTTCAGTTTCGGTTGAGGCTAATAACCAAACTTAACCGAACTGAATCATACACACCCCTAAAAGTGTCTGTGTTCTCCGCTACATCGCACGAACACCTTGCTAGTAGTATAATAATACATTAACAAACAATAAAATAAAATAAACAATAAAATAAAATAAAATAGTGGCCTACCAATCCTATCAAACGTTGAGACTTTGATCATGTTTAAAAAATAAAAATGTTTGTAATACAAAACCAATTGTTTTAAGCCTCATACTTTTTTTTTGAACGATCAACTAAAGTATTGCCGGGTACTCTGTACGCGGCCCTCAATGGTTGAAAGGGTCCCCAGATGGCCTCTAGTCCGTACGGACAGAGCCCTTCGGCCCACCCGTCTCCTGTTCCAGGGAAAACCCAGCCCACAAACCCGCTCGAAGGCACGACGGTAGTGAACCGGTAAAACCTGGAGGGATCAGGAGTCGAACCCATGACCACAAGGGTCAAGGGTCTCTCCATCATTTCCCAACCACCTACCCCACCACAAGGATGAGGGTATCCATTACATGCCTCCCGTAGGAATCGAACCTGGCTCCCCCAAAGAGAGAACACGCCCTTTTACCACTAGATCACATGGTTAGGATTAAGCCTCATACTGAAAATGAACCATGCCACCATGGTTAGGCACGTGTACCTCGTTACATCGGTGGCTCTGTTACCTCGCCTCTGTTCCTCATTTTTCTAAATATTGGCCACATATAGATAAAATATGTCATCCTAATATCTAACGATGTACCGAACTCCATTCCAAGCTAGGTTCCTTCATTTATCATTTATCATCTATTTTTATTTTATTATTAAATTTAAATACTTCTTTTTTAACGATTAACACGACATATTATGTCCGACTCTGGGAGTTTTTTTTTTATTACAAATCTTACTCCCATTTAAAGCCAGATCCCGCACGTGGTTCCAGAACCGAGGAAAACCCATTCCCTCACCCACCCAAAGACACGACAGTGAAAAATTTATAAAACCCAGGTGAGATCAAGAATCGAACCTAAGACCTCTCAATCCCAAACTTTATAAATCAGTTTCAATGCCACTCCACTGAAGAGTGGGGCCTAAATTTGAATACTTCACAAAAATATTGAACACTACAATAGCATATTTGTTTATGTATTTTTTTTTTCTTGAACACTACAATAGCATACCAATTACCAAATATAAACTGATAAAATCTATTAAGTGATTGTCAGTTTCGTATATGTATTTTGTTTTCTTTTTTAAGTAACTAGGTTTGAGATTTGTGAGTACCCACGGTGCAAACCATAGTAAATTAAAAAAAATATATTAAACTAAGACTTGTATTATTCAAGTTTACTGTCCACAACGTAAAGTCTTAAGAATAATGGTTAACCTGATATTTTTTTTCTTATATAAACGTCATGTTTCAATGTTGCGTTGATATGAAGTGGATATTAAAACTAATATATATAACTTTGGTTTTAATGTCAAAGTGGATAATTTAGTTAACTTATAAATAACGATAACAACGAAAACCGATTACCTATTACGATCAATACTCAACCAAAGTATAACATTTAACAAAAAACCACAAAGGTATAAATACATTTTGTTTTTGTAAATTACCTTTATTATATTTTTATTTTTAATGTAATTGTAATTAGGAAATAACTTGTTTTACAGATCAATGGTCACGCACGGTTCAAACCAAACAAAAAAATAATTTAAAATAATACTTTATTATTGAAGTTGTATATACATAACATCAATGAAGATAAGTAAAAAATTGCATCAAAATTACTCACATTATTCATAAATCTTGAAAGACTTATTTGTACACAACATTTGATGTTTTGTTCGTCAGTTCACCATTTTCATCTACTATAACTATCTTCAGTCCATCTCGACTTCTGACTCTTGATAGCGCAACATACAACTGCCCGTGTGAAAAAAACTGGATCCTTCAAATACAACCCAACCTTAGATAAGGATTGTCCTTGACTTTTGTTTATTGTCAGTGCGAAAGAAACAACAATTGGGAATTGTCTTCTGTTAAATTTAAAAGGAATTTTTTTATCCAAGGGGGATAAAGTAATTCTTGGAATAAATGTTCGCATTCCAATGTTACTTCCTGAAATGATTTTGGCTTCAATTACACGTTTTCTCATTTTAACAACTTGTAACCTTGTCCCATTACACAAACCGCTTTTCTGATCAATGTTTCTAAGTAACATTACGGGGACACCAACTTTCAAAACCAAACGATGGTTTGGTATTCCAGAAAACTTAAGACCATTCAGCACATCAGGAGAAACTAATCTTTCATCAACCTGTTTGTTAACATCTTCTGACTGGCAAACACTATCCAAACTTAAATACTCAACTTCGTCACCGGGAAACATTGAAAGTAATATATCATTAATTTCATGAACAACTTCATTCTCCGGTGCCAATATAGCTCGATCTTGAAAATAAGTCGGAATGTGGATGTTATCCAAAAGTGACGGATAAACAAAGTCTATCAAATCAGAAACAGGATCCGAAGATTGAGAAATAAGTAAGTCATCAGGTATCAAAATAACATCCTGATCATCACTTATTGTATCGACCTTTCCTTCTCCTATATCCAGAAGCCAAGATGCAAACTTTTTAGTTTCCTCAATATCAGAATTGCAGCTTCCTGAAAGCAACCTCATATTTTTTGTTAATTCTAAAACAGTGCATTTGTGCCAAATGTATGATGAACTTAAAGAGGCATTAACAATGTCATGCCTAGTTCCATTTTGTACAACTGGTAGAATTTGTCTAAAGTCACCCCCAAACACAACAACCTTTCCATCAAATAACAAATCAGACGACTCATCAGCATGTACACCAAATACATCTTTTAAACTTCGATCTAGTGCTTCAAAAGCATGTTTATGAGTCATGGGTGCTTCATCCCATATAATCAAGTCGGTTTGTTTAAGCAGTTGTGCAACATCACTATTAGGTGGTATGTAGCACATAGAATCTTCAGTTAGGTTTATAGGAATACGAAACCTGAAATGTGCTGTCCTACCACCTGCCAATAGCAAAGATGCGATACCACTCGAAGCAACATTCAAAACAATCTTTCTTTTACATCTTATGGATGAAGATAGAGTCTTCCATAGGAACGTTTTACCCGTACCACCGTAACCATAAACAAAAAAAAAAACTCCTCCTTTCTTCTCCTCAACAGATTTCATTACACAGTTATAAATATTTTTTTGTTCATCTGTTAAAGAAGCGAACTGGGCATCAAATTCTTCAACCAAACTGTTTGTGTCATATCCCAACTCCTCACAAATAAGACGATTGTCTAATAATGATAGAAACTCATTCTCATGATATGGCATACCTACGAAATGTCGTAGACTGCAACTATTACACAATAAGAACTTCTCGATATCAAGTAAAGCTAAATTCTTAATTTCGTCGTCTGAAAGGATCAAATCTGGAAAAAAATATAAAAAAATGTGTTAGAATGAAATATATAATATAATTAACATATAAAATGAACAATTGAATATGTCGAACCATTAAAAATAGTATAATTTAGATTCCTAATAATTAGTAATGATTAGTATGTAGTATATGTACAAAAAAATTGTAGAAAATCTATCTTAAAGTAATAATATATTAAAAAACGTTAAAATCCTGGACAATTTGAATCTTTTCTTCTGTTGCGTAAAATGTCATCAGACAAATAATTCCATGTTTCCTCCCAAACAATGTCAGGTCTTGACAAACTGTTGGACACTAACAGAGTTGCAAATAAGTTCCTTAGATAAGGGCCAGAACCTGCAAAAGCCGCTTCCTTTATTGCTTCAACATATTTTGTATCATCATCCAAGAGTCCCATAGTGTAGCATGCATCCCTAAAAGAGGATTGGACTTTCCCATCAACTTTAAGAATATCTTGAAATGATGTTGGTCCTTTAACCTTATTCAAAAGAATTCTCAAAAAATAAGCTTCACCAACAGAAGCAGGAACTGAATGAATCCGACCAATTGACTTTATTCTTTGCCTAGGCTCCCATTTTCTTTCTTGTAATTTCCAAACATATTGTGAAGGGAATTGGATGTAAGTTAGTTGCCTTGCATTCGCATCATTTTTGTTGCGTTCCATCCAACCCAAAAACATAGATGTAGCACAAGAGGGTTTATTGAGAACGTCGTCAATGTCCTGCGTAGCATCGAAAACAATTCTTTGTTCACCGGGTAGATGAAAAGGTAATCTCATTACAGGAGGTGTCCTGTAATGAATATCATATGAGAATATTCTCCATGAAGCCTCACACGCAGAAATATAACGACAATCATAAAATCCTTTGACTTCATCAACCACTATGTTTTCACCCGGTACTTTCTTGCTTTCCACAAAATTAATAGTAACTCTATCTGGACCCTTGTTAATGTATTTAAATAAATACTTAATGGATCCAGCTTGGTTACACCATTCAACGTTGATATGTGTCTTGTATCTTTTAAGAAGAGTCTTGTTATATGGAACGACATATCTGTTATCTAATTACTCACCAGACTTTTCTACAAAAGAACCATTATCTCTTCGTCTATACATTGCATAACCATCAGTATCGATAGAAGTCTCATTCTGGAAATTTTTTGGGAAGTTTTTTGAACATTTGTCATTGACCATACACGGACAACTCATGTTCAAAGGTCCACAAGGACCGTGAATCATAAATTCACGTACAAGTTCATACAATTCTGGCTCTTCATCTTTATTCGGTATCTCTGCTGAAATGAACTTGTCAATATGGTCAACTGTTGGAAGCTTATAACCAGCGGCCATAAACAAACAAATGTGTGCGTGTGGTAATCCACGTTTTTGAAACTCAACCGTGTATATAACTGAAAAGTATTGGGAGCAAACAAAAGAAAATAAGTTACAAAAGTTTAAAAAAAATAATGTTGTAATAAAATTAACTTCATGTGTTCGTACCAGCTTCAACGGTCCCAAATAAGTGTTTATCTTTCAAGTCTTTAATGATGGAATCAAGCTTAATCTTAAACAACCTGCATAAAATATCTGGCCTATCTTCTGGTCTAAGAGTGGTATCTTGAAGATATATTCTCATCTCTGGCCATTTAGGATTACAATTAATTGTAATAAAATAGTCAGGGTATCCATACCACTTACATATTGCTATTGCATCTAGATAATTTTGCATCATATATCTAGCGCCACCTGTAAAGGAAGATGGAATAATAACTCGTTGACCCATGGTTGATGTTTCTGTTTGTCCTTCTTCTCTTTGTTTGCTTAGGACATTATGCTTCTCACTCCTAAGAACGGTCTGCTTACCCTTAATGAAATTTAGTCTTTCCATTTCAATCATTGTATATGAATCAACTATAAATTGTTGTAAAAGCCTTCGTGAATTAAGAATTAGCGAGAATTCATTACTCCTATCTTGAATCATATAAGCAAAAAACTCCCTCATTGTTACACTTTCATGTTTTTTGCTTTTTTTGTTTGAAGATGAGCTCCCATCTGGTAAGGCAACATTTTTTTTTACGGTCATCTTTTTTGTTTTTTGAACTTGAAGATGAGCTTTCATTTGGTAAAGGAACATTTTTGTGAAGGATGTCAATTCTATATCCATTGTCACCATAAGGAAGCAACAATGGATAATGAAGAGCAAGATACGAAGTATGTAACTCACTAACTCTTTTTAGCTTTCCATCAATGGTCTGCACAATAATATCACGTTTATCTGTTTCTTCATTAAGGTCACCAATTATCAATCCAGCAACTTCAGAAACCATGGGTAGGTTGTAGGTTCTACCATCTCCTTTCCTCATTCCGTTTAATCGAAGCTTGACTTGTGCATAAGGATTCTTCTGAAAACAATCTCTCGCCATTCTATAAGATTTCACCAAGGAGTTTTTGGTATCCAACATTTTTTTCAATTCTTTTACAATTTGAAATTCAAGCGACTTTTCTGATGAGTTTTCCTCGTCTGCATCACTATAAATAAAATAAATACATTAGAATCGAAAGTATTTAAAAATGTATAGAGTTTTCTACAAAAGACAATAAAAAAATAACATACCCAACGACATTGATTCTATTCGAAACTTCATTTTAAGTATCATATATGTATAGCTGAGAGAATACTGGATTTTGTCCACGTGATGGTAAAAGATTTCCCAAAGCATGGTAGTTCTCACCACTTATACGATAGATGAATGGAGCATTACCATGATTTATAGAATTATCAATTTTTCCACCCATAGACGTAAATGCAAACATAGAGTTGAATCGTCTTATGTTCTTTAAAAAGAATTTGCTTTTAGAATCAACTCCATTAAAATACTCTTTATAACTGTCTGGGGCCTCCTTAAAAGGAGGAAGCAAAACTTTTCCATAACCACAACATAGAGAGAAATTTTTTTAGTACTACTTCTATTAAGCCCTCTAGTAGATTCACATCTCCACAGTCTTGCATTACAATCCTCACAAGTAACATTCTGATCACCATGGTCCACGTAATCTAAAAAAAGATATTGAAAATTTTTAAATGTAACATATTTTTAAAGTAATTTTAAATTAGTATTAAAAATATTTTATATTAGTAGTAATTAGAAAATAAAGACTACCTGGGGATATGCCTTTTATTACATTGTTTGTCGTTGCTCCATGCAGGTTTTCTAAGCATTCTTCCATGTCAGCCATCGGTATGGGAGTAAAAAAACAGTAAAAATAAAAAAAACAGGTCCAATATCATAAGATTGAATATGGATTATTTTCTACAAATCATCACCCATCACCCAAAAACTTACATGCTAATATGCGAAGAAGCGCGCGCTGGGAACATTATTTGAACATTATCTATATATGGCATAGATTATATGACCTATTATAAACATAATATAAATCCTAACATTGTGTCATATATTTAGTTAAAGCCATATAAACATAACAAATATATGGGAAAGACTATAAAACATATTACAAACATAATATAAATCATAACATTGTCTCATATGCTTTAGGAACATAAACATGAACCTAATCTATATATGGCCAACTTGATATATATCACCTATATATCAGTTTTAATATGTATATTTATATCATTTATCAACTGATTAATAGTTTCCTAAACAAAAATTAATTACCATATTATACTCATATTTCCAAATTAACATACTAATACAAACGATTATTACATATATTCAAGAACAATTATTTAAGATAAAACATTGATCAAACTCATCAAACGTAATTAATAGTAAATTATCAAACCATACAATCTCCAGAATTCTTAATGATAACTACATTCAGTAAATACTGATTGTTTATTACATAACTTTAAAAAAAAGAAATTGTTAGTCAATACATATTCACATTAAAAATCAAGATAAACGATTACTACTTTGAATGAAAGACTTTGATGGTACATGCATACTGGAAATTGCGTAGTTATAATATAATAGACATCGATTAAAGAAAAAAAAAAGAACAACAATAAGATGATGATTTGATAGAGAAGAAGATGAAAAATTTACTTACAATTTGGTAAAGTGACTTTTGGAGAATCTGATCATTATAAGAGGGTGGTTGGGTATTTATATTAAAAAACCATTAATGTAAAGATTTTATAATCTAATTTGGACCGGGCCTTTTGTTTCATCAATTCGGGTGGCCCAATGCGTAACCGAGGAGAACAATGGCCTGGTTTTGGTATTTTAGTGGGCCTTGATAACTTTGGTTGTTTTATAACAACAAAATAGATGTAACTTATTAACTTGATATATAACATTCTTTTTTTATAATTAGATATTAATTATAAAAAATAACATTACGGTAGATGACTACATCAACCAAATCAGTTGTATTATATAATAAACAAAATAGCAAATGGATGATAACATACTTATAAATCAACCAAAGACAATTATTAAATATTACCATCGTTATGAAACATAATAAAAACAGTAAACCATATCATGGTAGAAATAGGAAATAACAAAGTAGAAATTGTTCAAATTTATTTAAAAAAACGAAACATAAAGCAATAAAACTCATAGACCATCAGCATAGCAAACTAATCCTCTTCATTTGGCTTTAGCAAAATGGAGGACTCAACGGACTTTTATGTTACTCCATACTACCACCACTTCCAATCTTAGTTGAAGGAATTGGTGTACTTTCATCATCAGAAATTGCGTTAATCAGTTTACGCTTAACCATTTGATACTTGGAACTGATAGAACATTGTTCTCCTTCAGCATAAACTTTCTTATCAACAAAGTTATCAGCAATGGAAATTGGCGTTTCATTATCGCCTGTGTCTGATTCCTAAAGATAAAATATTTATAAATATATGTGGCCAATGTAGCCGTGATTGTGTATGAATAAAAAATGAGTAAAATTTATTAATATGAATTTAAACGTTTGTGAAAATGGTACATTGGAAACAGAAATAACATTAGACGGCATTGCTAGGAGAGATGTGTGAAGTGATTCTGATTCAGCAGGCTATAACAACAAATATGAAAATCATTGTAACATAAAAATGTCTTACATACATAAAAGTTGTTTTTTATAGCAAATAGAGTTCGATTATGTACCTGTCCTACGTACAACTTCTTCTTAAGCTCCGAGATAATTGTTGGATCATCACTTATCTTAGTTACACCATAAACATCATATTTGTTGTTTAAATTGAAACCGGATACAAAGATCTTGAAAGCAAACTCTCTTTCTAACGAAGTCTTAATCTCTTCATGATATTCAACTGTATCACCAACCTATTTAAAAGGAATCAAAAAAGAAATAAATATTAGACAACTATAATTAAAGAATTATTAAAAATAAATTTGTATTTAAAATTTAGTTAAAAATATGGAATACCGTATTCAAATCAAGCAATTCAGAAGCACTTTTACTAATAAGTTGTGCAACGTCACGATGAAACAACGTAAGAGATACAGCACCATTAAGATCTTGTACACAAACCTGAATTTTAAATCTAGAAAAAAAATAAAATAAAAAAACAAACATAAAACAAAAATGTAAACTAAATTTACGTAATCAAACATTATTTATGTATATTAAAATTTATTTTATACATATATCTGACCTTGGTGTAGGCTCAACTTGTTTGGAACTACAATTAACATTCAAACACTCGTAAACCTTTTCTTTCACAAAATCTGAACTTCCTTCACCAACCTGTTTGATTACATAATCAATACTACATTTTTTGTGCATTTGGGACATCCCATGTAGTACCAGCCAAATTCGGTAAACAGGTCTTTAATAGTACCCAATAACACCAGAGCCTGCTCCTAAAGAAATATTAAAATTTTTATAGTTAATTATAAACATCGTATTTAAATATGAAAATTATACTTACCTCTTGAATCTCACAAATGTCACCAATGTTACTAAAAGGAGTGTTATGGACAAATTCATCTTCATCAGAACAGAACATAGAGGTTCCATATGGTCGATGACACGAGGAAGGATTATCGGCAATTTTCTTACCCAACCTGATAAAAATAATTTGATATACACATTATATAAATAGCAATACACGTTTAAGATTTTGTAATTCGTATTGAAAAACATAATAGTACCTACCCTTTTTTGTACCGGTTTATATCTTCAATATCTCCATTGATGAACAGTCGACTAACTCGATCTCCAAAAGAGTTAGAAACATACGGTTTTCCTATATAAAACAAATATTAGGATAAAAAATTCTAAATAATAATAATAAGAAGAAACTTTAGAAGTAAAAAATAATTTATATTGCCAAATATAATCTAGCTATAAATATAAATATAACTATTTAATAAGATTACACAACCATTATAAAACTTCAAACGCCCAAACTGCAGTATTATTATAAATTCCTTCTCCATTTGATGAGTTGCAACATATTTAGACATCTCCATAGCATAACTATCCCACAACGTTACATAGATGCTCAAACCCCTTCAACAAGGTTAAATTATTTTAGAATAAAAAAAAACAATTTATATACCTACGTCATTCTCAGTTTCTAAAAAAAATTCAAAAAAAAAAAAAAAACAATATATACTCGATATCTTGGATTTACATTGTTAACCTCTTCTTATCAGCGACAACCTTTTTATCTTTATCATCATTGCTGAAGAACTTGTTAACATGTCCTATAACATCTAAAAGCAAATATAAAAGAAACATTATTGTAACATAAAACAAAACAATATTATTATGGTTTGGTTATAAAGAAAAAAAGACTATATTGACGAAATATACCTATTGTAACATATTTATCAGCCTCCCTATCCAGAATTCTTTGATAGGGCACAAAAGAGAACCCAAAATCTGGACCTTGGAAACCATCATATTCGGAAACTTGAGTATTCATATTCAAGTACAGTTTGTTTGGGTTTTGAGCATACTTGTATTTAGAAGAATTGAGCCCAACTCCTGGATTTTTTATAATAAGAGAAGCATTTTCAATCAAAAATCTCTCAAATCTAAAAAACAACCGCTTAAATACATTCGCTTGAATCCTGTCACCCTGTTAATTATAAAAAAAACACTATAAATATGTATCTAAATAATTGATGTATTTTAATGTACGAATATAAGAAAATTTAATATTGAAAAATAAAAAAAGCGTAAAGTAAATAATGAAATTGCCAAATAAGAGGCTCTAATCAAAACGTGTAGTTGAGATTTACATTTTCGTCACATAGGATCATTTTAATTGCGTAGACATCATTAGGATTGCGATGATCGGGTTGACGCCAAACTCGAGTAATCTTTAGCTTTAAAGCCACACCGTTTCGGTTGACATGAATTTGGTTAACCATGGTAAACTAATTTGCATCTACGGCTGCCATTGATCTTTGTAACTGTTAAAAAAAGTAAAATTTAAGTTAATACTTCATAAGAAATCGAAAAAATAATGTTTATGTATTTAAAGATGAGAAACAGAAAATAACCTAAGAATATATGTATGCGATTAATCAAAGTGCAAGAAACGTGTCATAGGATAATCGTATGTGCATTGATTTTTGCGTGTTTATATAGCTATTCGATCCATTAAGGAATGGATGAATTGGTGGAGTGAAATTAGCATTATCATTAGCATATTGTTATAAATTGGGATTTAAAGTTTTGCATTTTATTTGCAATACTTTCACCTATTTAGTATAATTAGGATATATAATTTTGCCTTTTTATGTATGAAAATGGACCGCAATAACTATGAGTATAATTAGGAGATAAGATTCATTACATAGTTTTAGACTTAGTTCATTTTCAAATTGAAACATAAAATGCATATACAAAATTGTTTGTATATTAAATTGAAAAATTCAAATGGTATTGTAGATAATTATGGAAAATAATTAGGAGATAACTTTACAGACACAAGTTTTAAACTGATTTTCGTATTAAAATCGAAAACTAAAATGGCTAATACAAAATTCATATTCAAGATCATCGTCGAAATTTACAAGTTAATAAAAGTCAGATTTTACAACCTACATTAATGATATAATGTAGGACATCATATATTGATTTTCGTTATGCAATTGGTGAAATATAAATATGGATACCATTATATTTTTTGACATTCAATTTGACATTCAATTACTTTGACTTGTTTTATAAATTTTCTTCTATTGTTATATATGCTTTATAATTTATATGTTGGCTCATTTTTTAAACGAAGTCAATATATACAGAAATGACAAAACCCCCCAATCTGTAAATACATATTAAATTCAATAATATGTATTAATGACAAAACCCACAAAAATGATAATACATTAATGACAAAACCGATGAATATGTAAATACATATTAAATTCAATAATATGTAGTAATGTCAATAATATGTCGGTTCATTCATAGTAATATAAGGAATGAAAATTAAATGTACATTAATGTCATTAATAGAAACTTATAAACAGTTCAAAGTCAAATTTAAATTAAATAAGGCAGTAAAACGTTAAAATTTATTTAGTTAATTTATAATCAACGGTATAATTACATTTACTTCATAAATGATAATACTATTTGATTTTGAACATTGAATTCGTATTCAATTACATTTACTTGTTTTATAAATTCAATTAGTATTCATATATATTCTTTATAAATATCGGCTTGTAATTATAAAGAAGTCAAAATATACATTAATGAAAAAAAATCGAATATGTAGCTAGATATTCAATTCGTATTCATATAAGGAAGCCAAATTAAATGTACTTTTTAATGTATACAATGGAAACTTATAACCAATTCAAAGTCAATTGATTCAAATAAATAAGGCAACCAAATAAAAAGTAATTTGAATCAATTTATAATCAATAGTATAATTACATGTTTTCCGTATAAAGTTAGTTAAATATCTATAAGGAAGAATAAACATTTATAAGGAAGTCAAATTAAATGGACATTAATGTCCAAATGGAGAAAATTATAAACAACTAAATGTAAAATATGAAATTAATAAGCCAGTCAAACTCGACATTAAATTTCGTTCATTTTATAAGGAAGGTAAATTTGAAATACGTTAAATTCAATTTAAATTTATAGTCAAACCTATAATTAATAAGGCAGTAAATTTCTAATTAAATTGAATCAATTTAAAGTTAATGTCATATAATTATATAAGGAAGTCAAAATGTTTATAAGGAAAACACATTCAATTCACATTAATGTCTAACATTCGAATTTTATAACCAAGTTTACGTCAATTTGAAATTAATAAGACAGGAAAGTTAAATTAAAATTAAAATAAGTATAAAAGGAAGTCAATTGTCTCAAGTCAATGTATAATTAACGAATTTATTGAAAATGTTCATAATGGAATCAACAATAAATACATTCAACACGAATTAAATTCATATATTAATAATTTCTTGTGTGTCAACCTTGGTAACAAACAGCCTACGTTGGTCTAAACACCATTTGAACACGCAATAGTCACCAACAGAAATATCTTCTGATTCAAGCAAGTCATCCCATCCAATGACAGTAAACCTTAATAAAACAATTAAAAATACAAAATATATATAAGAGGTAAAAACAATATAAATTAAGAAAATTGAAACCGTAGAGGTTGGAAATGCAGAAAACAAACCTAGCGACTTGAGAATGAACTTCTACATGCATCATGGATTTCGGCAAAGTCTGGATCAAGACGTAAAAAACAACATTAAAAATGGAATAATTAGTTTTATTTAAAAAAATTATAAAGATTCATACCAAAACTCGTGCGGAAGGGTCATGAATAACCTTGAAGAATGTGTCACCCTTGTGATAAGCCATGGTCGAGTTCTTTCTTCTAATGGAATCCTGTCGTTCAAATGCAAAACGAATATATGATCAATTAACCATAAACTCAACACATAATTTTTAGATTTTTCCCGAAAAACACTTGTATTACGATCAAATAGGTGAGCATACTCGCTATTTGTTATGATTTTTTACTCATTGGTTTAACGGCCATGAATCCTTGATCGTAATGTGCCATATCAATTGCTCATAATAATTTACGGGTCCAACAATTATTAAAAAGCTATCGACTGTGATTGATAAATACAAAATACGATTGATAATGGAAAAACGTTTTTAACATAAAATATTCCGAATGTATTTTGTAGAAGAATTGTTGTAGTATAATGATAAATCAAAGATGAGATGGATAACATACCTTGGAAAAATTATTGACAAGAAAAATGAGGAAGGAATGAGGAAGAATGTTTTAGGTAAATTGGAGTGGATGGTAAATGGAGAAAACAAAATGAAAAAAAGGTTTTTATAGTACCACTATTGGAGCTCCATTTTTAAGTTGGATCCAAGGAGACCCTCTCAAATGCTAAGATTCAACCCTAGTGTATTGATTTATTATATAGATAGATATCTATATATCTATCTATCTATATATATAAAAGAAAACGTATATGCTGACGTGGCGTGCAATGGAAGCCTTAACCTTCCCTTAAGAGTGTCACGTGGCATCATAATGGAGAGTTTTGGTGTTTTTGAATTGTTTCCCTTTTTAATTAAATTGAGTTATTTTAGGAAAAAAAATTTAAAAATAAATTTAAAATTTTCTCTCTTATATTTCCTCCCATAATTTTTAAACGTTTTTATCTTTTATATACGGGATTTTTTAAATAATTTTTAAACATTTATATCTTTTATATACAGGATTTTTTAAAGAAAAAAATTACACCAAATTAACGAGCGTTTTATTATCTTTCCAACGAGTACCATAGTGCGATATAAAAAACGGAGAAAAAATCGACTATTTTTTGTGGGGTTTCGTTCATACAGGAAAAAAACACACAAAGTGTTCATGTTATCACGTAAAATTAGATTTTGTGGGGAATATGAGTTATTACTGATTAGAATACTATGAACATGCAATGATTGAGAGATTTTGTGGTTAGTTAACTTGAGCCATTTGCAATAGGTTATCACGTAAAATTAGATTTTTCAACCCCAGGACCCTCACGGGGTAATCAGCTAGTACATTATAAAAGAAAGCCATTTTAATGACATGTCATTCAAGGAGGCATTCTCCTCCTTAAGTGTGTCATGTGTCATGCCATGTGGCAAATTAAAAAAAATAATAATATAAAACCTAATCTACTAAATTTAAATTGAGTTATTTTAGGAAAAAAAATTTAAATTTTTTTTTAAAATTTTTCTCTCTTATGCTTCCTCCCATAATTTTTAAACGTTAATAACTTTTATATACGAGATTTTTTAAAGAAAAAAATTACATCAAATTAACGAGCATTTTATTATCTTTCCAACGAGTACCATAGTGCTATATAAAAAACAGAGAAAAAAGCGACTATCTTTTGTGGGGTTTCATTCATATAGGAAAAAAAAACACAAAGTGTTCAGGTTATTCATTAATAATGTTTTTTCTTTTAAACCAGGTTCTTATTCATTGGAATTTTACTTTTTTAAAGGTGCATAGGTATACTTCATTAAGAGAAGCTAGGAGAAAGAATCGCGCAACACTGCAACACATGGTGTCACCTTATAGCAATGTTATTTTTTTATTTATTTAATTACAAGAGTAATTATTACTATTAGTATTATTAGAATTGTTATATTTTTCATATTCCTGTGACACTCCCGGGATAAAAGCTAGTGACTAATAACATAATTATTTTTACAATTATTCATCCATTTTTAACTAAATTAAATAGCCAATATTTTCAATCAAGTTTTTTAGTTAAAAAATTCCATAGCCTTTTTATGTTCTATCATTTTACTATATTTAACCTGTGCGTGGTGACACTGACACGGACATTCTGCACATTACGTCGAGACGTCGAGGATTGCGTTTGTTTTGCAAAACCCAAAAGTCATACATATATCTTTTTTTATCATTAGTTTGTTTTGAAAAGTTTGAAAAGTTATACATATAACATTTTTTTATAAAAGTTTGTTTTGCAAAGTTTGAAGAGTTATTCAAATGCTATTTTTTCTATTAAGTAGAACTAGATTGTTTTCATAGGCCGCGCCTTGCAGCGGCAACGCCTTACTCGTTTATAGTTGGCGACACATTATGTAATGCGTTAAACATATGAAAACACGTGTTTCGATTTATTTGATTTAAATCATTGATGTTATAAAAGAAATGGAAGCGGACACGGGTTGGTTCATTTAGTAGGGGATCCACCTAACACTACACCGCCCTTACCTTTACATCATGACTTAGCAGCGTCAAAACGTATAATAACTCTAATTATATTTGACCCAACTTCTTTCTGAGCAGGATTTATATCAAAACGTAGACCAACCGAAAGCGTATTATATTTGGCCAGACTTGTTTTAAAAAAAAATTATGTTGAAACGTGAATTTATACAGACACATACATTAATGTTAAAACGAAGACTAACTAAAGACGTACATAAAAGCAAGCATGAAAACACACTATATCAGAACTACTCGTTTCTAAAAAGAATTATGCTGAAACACTATTAAGACATGTAGCTAAAAATAACCATCTTAGAAAATAGCTTTTTATAAGCTAAAGGATAAAAACACAAAGAGCATAGTTGAAAAGATAGAACCCAATGGGTGAAAATGACATTTTTTAAGTTTTTTAAAAGGTGAGGAGGTGTAAATGTCAATTTTAAAAGTTGAATTGCATTTGTCTTTCTTTCAACCGACCATTCATTTTAAGTTACTAGCAGGAACCCGCACGTTGCGGCGGGCTCGTACGATGTTTGTCAGTTGTGTTTGGTCAATCGTCTAGTTGGTGTTGTACTCTATACGAACTTTTTGATAATGTGTAATAGATGATCGAAGGGTGTACAATTTGAGCTTATTTGTGTAAACTGATCCCTTTGAGTGGTACATACTGTTATAGCTTCCTAATAAAGATCCTAGGATATATGTGGTGGGTACTTATTATTTGTTGGTCCGTTTTTTATTCAATAATCTTGTGTTCAGAGCCTACATGTATGTTGGGTTATGATATGTTTTACAAAGAAAACCCTACAAAACTTTCAAGAAACATCAAGATAAAGAAAGGATCAAAGCACAAAGCTTTCTTTTAATTTTTCATTTCTCATTCTCCAAATAAAACATACAAATATAAATAGACATAAGGAAAATAACTACTACCTATAATGAAGGAGAACATGGGTTGAACACTAAAACATGCAAATAAAGAAATAACAATAAGAAAACTGTTTTATGTGAACGTGAAGTAAATGAATGGCATGTATCATTCCCGCGCTCCTCAAGGCTCAAAACGTTCTTGTCCTCACGAATGGAACGAGTTGGCCATGGTGGTCGCCATTCACGTCTACCGGTGGCGTTCGGTTCAGTCTCTACATAGCGCGATGATGGTTGCCATGACGATCGCCATTCAAGTCGAACAACGATGTTCGGGATGGTTTCAACGTAGTGCCACGAATATCGCCAAGGTGGTCGCCAGTCACGGCGCCCGATGGCGTTCGGTTCTTCACAGTGGAAGTTTGAGTTTCGGTAAAATGGTGGTAGAGGTAGTGATACTACTCTATTGATTTTTGATTTCCGTGCTTGTTTTGAGAAGAACAATTCTTCCATGTAGAAAGTGTATGGTGCTCCAACCTTTGAGGAGGAAGCCACCCTAGGCATAGGAATGATCTTTTTTGTAGATGTGGCTGTGGGTTTTGCTATTGGGTTCTGTGACATCCGTCACCTTTCATTTTATCTTTTGTCCGACTTTAGTCCCTCTCATTTCATGTATTTACATTTAATTCGAAATTTCGATTCAATAATAAAAGTTGCGAGCTTGTTTCCTTGCGATTATTAACCACCTACTCGAATCGTTGTCATAACTGAAAAATTCTTTTCTTTTATAATAATAATAATAATAATAATAATAATAATAATAATAATAATAATGTTAGTTTTAAACTTAAGCAAATAATTGAGCTAAACAAACCAAAACTCTACCCATTTTCGGAGCCCACACCCTTGAGCCCAAATCAGTGCAGCCCAATAGAAGACTGGCCCACTCTCTTTTCTTCCTCACCCTCTCTGCAACGATTAAAAGAAAAAAACTGTACTATAACCAGACTCGAACCCGAGTCTGGTAGCGGTTCAACCTTATCACACAACAACTCAACCAACTGGGCTGCATCATGTTTTGGTGATAATATTCAACCTCAAACAAACATAACCCTTCCTTGTTTACTATATAGTTGACTCGTGAACGTCAACTGCGAGCCAACTTCCAATTACAACACCAAATCCGCGTTTTGATTAGCAATTCATTATGGTAAGTACTGACCGACCTAGGCTGCTTTATTCCCACGCAAAAATCATATTTAAAACTTTCCAATTCGAGCTCAATCACGCGTATACGTATTCAATACGGGTCAAACTTCTAATTATACGATTAGGTGTTGTTATTATAAATTGACCACACCCATACGAACTAATATCGCTGAAAAACAAACCCCTATACTCAATTTACCCTAAACCTCTCTCAATTCTGCAAAAATACGCTTCAGTTGACAATTACGTTGACCAATCGTTCGTAGCCTTAACCGCATTGTAAGTTCAATTATTTTGTTTGGTTTTATCCTTCGGCCTATCACAAACAATAGCCCCAAGGTTTTAGGGGCTATTGATTACGAATCGTTAGGATTAGATGGCTAGGGTTCTTCGCTTTTGTATTTGGGGATATACTCGCTACAGACAAGCCTTTAAATATATTGCAGAATAGAAATGATAACCAACTGATCCACAGATCAGTTGGTAATGTGCTTATGTTTAAAACATGAACCGACCGTAGGCCAGGGTTCGATCCCCACACACGTACAACCTTTTTCTTCTTTTTTTAAAACAATCATGAAACCAACCAAGAAGCCTGTATAATTAATTGGAATCAAGAATACTTGTTCTCAGGGTCCAGACCAGTTGGTCTGGGCTTGTGATTTAAACCTCTGACTCGGCCAGGACTCGGGTTCGAGTCCCGGCACAAGCAAACAATTTTTTTGTAGTTCCTTCTATAATTATATTTTGATATTCTTTTTAAAAATAGTTTTTAAATACTAAAAGTGTCCTAATAATTCTACAAAAAATATTTTAGGTAAATCTCATGACAAAGTTTACCATACAAATTTTAGATTTCCAAAAATAATTTATTTAATATATATTATAAATATTGCAAGTTTATTCATTTATAATTTTAAAATACAATAAAAATATCTAAACGTTCTTATAAAATTCCACAAAAATTATTTTAAACTTGTAGATCATTAAGCATTTCAGAAATAAATTTTATTTCAAAAAGAATCGTTTTTTTATATTTTTAATTGCTTTTTGTTATTTTAAATCATAAATAAATCATAATAAATTCATTTTTCGATATTTTTATCCCAAAATTTTACATAAATTATTTTTGTTCATTTAGAACAGAAATATAAATTTTAATTTGGATTTTCTTTAATTTTAATATTTTTAGATATTAAAATTATATCTTTGACAAATATAAATAAATATACTAAATATTCAATTTTTGAAGAAATAATTTTATAAAAATTATTTTCATACTTAAAATCTTATAACATGACCATCCTTAATCAAAAACCTACAATAGTCTTTTATTTAATTATTTACCGAATTTCTTTCACTTATTTACAATTTACCTAATTAATAATTAAACAATTACTTAGGAACCCTAGAACTACTTGTATCCTAGATAACTTAGACTCTAAGTTCATTCCCTTACAAATTATCTAATTCTTTAGGTTAATCCTTTGGGATAATCCTCATTCATATCACGTTGTTCGGTAGAGTTTCAAGTTATTACGCGAACTGTGAGTATTACCTATCCCCTTTTTGCTTTTATTCATTTTTGGGGTGTTACATGTACACTTATACAAATTACAAATACAAGTTCACATTTTTACAATACAATTCCAGTACTATGTGCATTTGCTTACAAACTTGCTTTATGCTTAGACAATACATGTAGAATACATTTGTACTTAGTGAAATCATTAACATGGTACAAGCCGACCTTAACATTGGATAGCGCTATTGGATTGACAACCCGCCTAGGTTGATTCTCCCCCTTTTTCATCGGAGAATCCGTGGTTATTGTTAAGTTATTATCCATTTATTGGATAAGTACACCGCCGTTCATTTAGTACATTATACAGTCGCAGGATTGATTTCGCTCATTTGTATGATACATAGTTTACATAATTGCACTGTAGCTTTGCACTTGAATTGTATAACATTTTCCAACTTACTATATGTATTAAATCTAGGAATGCTCACCAACATTTCATATGTTGACAAAACTTATTTTGTACATGTTTCAGGTGCAGTTTGATCTTAGTACTATAGCATTGGACTTTAGTGCTTGCTTTTAATAAGTTATTTCAATTTTCATGTTTCGTTCAGACTTTTGTATTTTTCCAATTTCATTTATGTAAGACAATTTAAATTATTCAATAATATATTTACATTTTAGTACCATGTGCTTTTGAACAATCGTCACTACGTGACACCTCGATGATTCCGCCATCGGTTGGGGTGTTACAGATTGGTATCAGAGCCTTGGTTATAGGGAATTAGGTTATTTGAAAAATAATCTAGTCTATAACCTTAGGATTTTAACCAGTACTTGCTCCTCTTACTTGCAACTCTACTTGTTTCTACTCTCTATCTCCATCTTACTTCTTATCTTTTTTAGTCCCTACAACAAGATTGTTCTCCATCACTGGATCTACTCTTAAACTAATATAACAAAATTCTCAAGTCCTAACCTGAACTGCCTTGAAGATCCCGTCAAATTTCTAGATTTTAATAACGAACACGTGCAATCTGGAAGGGTGAACGCCTGTATTCTGAGTTTTCTGTCTAGAACTGGCATTGCGCATAAATCCCAATCAGACAAGGGACCCGGATGCCTACCTGGGAATTCTCGGGATGAGTGTTCACTTATAGGCTAAAGCATGTATTCACTATGTTATTAGAATCTAGAAGCTTTGATAAGTCAACGTTTTCGTTTATTCGTTTTAATTAATGAATAAATGATTACACTTACTTCCCTTAAAATTAAGTTCTAAAATCCCAAAATTTTATAGCTTAAATCAATCCCATTTCATAATCATATATGGATTTCACAAACACACTTCATCTTACCATCTTAGCCACCTGTTTGATTATTTTTTTTCCCACACCTTACCCAGATCATATTATTTCCTTTTTCAACATGCAACATATTTCCAAACTGTAACCTCAAATTTTCTAAATATTGTCAAATTTTGTCAAAAGATGTCTTCAAACTTAATTTCTAAATTCAAATGTTTATTCATTAGCATAACAAAGGATTTTCGATATAATGTCACTTTGATCTATAAAACCTAATGTCATGTTTAAAACCTCCAACTAACTGGGATATTTTAACCAAAGCTCACATAGTTTGTACTATATAACAACTTTTGCTTTATGTACAAAACGAATTTTGAAATTAAAAGTTTCCCACCCATAGAAACAATATTTAGCCTCCAAATACCCCATTGATAACTACTTATTTTTAACTTAATCGAACCTTTACAAATTTTGGTACTTACCATGATCATGTTTTCTCATATACTTGATTCAAACCTCACGATTTACACTGCTAAATAATCTCCTTACTATTTGTGCCTCTTTGAAAACCTATAAAATAAACCCTTTACTAACCATTTTCACATTCACTATCTCTCGCAACCTTGATTCTGCTTCAACATTTGTCACCATCCTCTCAAGAATTAGACTCATGTCCTTCACCTTCTCAAACATGAACTAGTTACCCATGATAACCAAACTATCGAAAATTTGATTGTCCATTTTACATGAGGATTTGTGAACAGTTGATTATTCATGATACTTAAAGCATGGAATATAAACTATTTGCTATAAACACACCTAGAGTCATTAACCTTGTCTATTACAACTCACATGCTATACTTGATACTTGATTGCTTACATGTACATATTATTAATTTGCAATTTATGTGTGTAATAATTGGTACACTTAATCAAACAACTGATAGAGGATGAAGTACTTGCTCAACAGTTAGTAGAGTACCAAATAACCTACTCAACGTTTGGTAGAGGTTATCATGCCTGCTCAACAGTCGGTAGAGGCCCTACAACCTGCTCAACGACTGGTAGAGGCTATCGCACCTGCTCAACAATCGGTAGAGGTTCTTACTCACTGACTGGTAGAGGTCTTTTTCCTGCTCAACAGTTGGACTTATTTTTGGATACATTATACATTAAAAGATTCAATCACAAGGTTATTTTGCATTGTTGTTTTACATGTGTGTTTGGAGTCATAGAAGGACACAAAACCCTAATGTAAGGTAAATTGGTGATTACGGTCCGGAACGTAATCATGAATTTACAGGTACGTTAAGGTAGTGTGAAATTCTATTGGGGTTTTTGGTAGGCGTCCAGTACATTTTTAAAGTATCAAAGGTGTGGTGGGTTAGCTGCGGTACACCCTATATATAAACACTAGTGATGCATTAAAAGTGAGACTGGAAGTTAGACGAGGAACTAACCACAATTCTCCTGGTAGTCAAAACGTCGATTCATAGTCTAACTTATTCCTTCCAACTACCCTAACCTTTATCTTCAAGGCCTAGTACTTTGGGTCTTGACCACTGGTAATAATCCTTAGATATATTTAATCCAATTATATCTAACATTCGAGTCCATTCAAGTCAGGTTATCACAATACCCAAAGCTCTCTTTCTCATTAAACTTGACCATACTCATTATAACATTTACTCGAGTACCCAGAACCCTGTTTATACGTATACTTGAAGGAATTTTGGGACGGGATTTCTAAAAGTAGGGGATGCTGTGACATCCGTCACCTTTCATTTTATCTTTTGTCCGACTTTAGTCCCTCTCATTTCATGTATTTACATTTAATTCAAAATTTCGATTCAATAATAAAAGTTGCGAACTTGTTTCCTTGCGATTATTAACCACTTACTCGAATCGTTGTCGTAACTGAAAAATTCTTTTCTTTTATAATACTAATAATAATAATAATAATAATAATAATAATAATTATAATAATAATAATAATAATAATAATGATGTTAGTTTTAAACTTAAGCAAATGATTGAGCTAAACAAACCAAAACTCTACCCATTTTTGGAGCCCACACCCTTGAGCCCAAATCAGTGCAGCCCAATAGCAGACTGGCCCACTCTCTTTTCTTCCTCTCCCTCTTAGCAGCGATAAAAAGAAAAAAAATGTACTATAACCAGATTCGAACCCGAGTCTGGTAGCGGTTCAACCTTATCACACAACAACTCAACCAACTGGGCTGCATCATGTTTTGGTGATAATATTCAACCTCAAACAAACATAAACCTTCCTTGTTTACTATATAGTTGACTCGTGAAGGTCAACTGCGAGCCAACTTCCAATTACAACACCAAATCCGCGTTTTGATTAGCATTTCATTATGGTAAGTACTGACCGACCTAGGCTGCTTTATTCCCACACAAAAATCATATTTAAAACATTCCAATTCGAGCTCAATCACGCGTATACGTATTCAATACGGGTCAAACTTCTAATTATACGATTAGGTGTTGTTATTATAAATTGACCAAACCCATACGAACTAATATCGCCGAAAAACAAACCCCTATACTCAATTCACCCTAAACCTCTCTCAATTCTGCAAAAATCCGCCTCAGTTGACAATTACGTTGACCAATCGTTCGTAGCCTTAACCGCATTGTAAGTTCAATTATTTTGTTTGGTTTTATCCTTCGGCCTATCACAAACAATAGCCCCAAGGTTTTAGGGGCTATTGATTATGAATCGTTAGGATTATATGGCTAGGGTTCTTCGCTTTTGTATTTGGGGATATACTCGCTGCAGACAAGCCTTTAAATATATTGCAGAATAGAAATGATAACCAACTGTTCCACAGATCAGTTGGTAATGTGCTTATGTTTAAAACATGAACCGGCCGTAGGCCAGGGTTGATCCCCACACACGTACAACCTTTTTTTTTTTTTTTTTTTAAACAATCATGAAACCAACCAAGAAGCCTTTATAATTAATTGGAATCAAGAATACTTGTTCTCAGGGTCCAGACCAGTTGGTCTGGGCTTGTGATTTAAACCTCTGACTCGGCCAGGACTCGGGTTCGAGTCCCGCACAAGCAAACAATTTTTTTGTAGTTCCTTCTATATTTATATTTTGATATTCTTTTTAAAAATAGTTTTTAAATACTAAAAGTGTCCTAATAATTCTACAAAAAAATATTTTAGGTAAATCTCATGACAAAGTTTAGCATACAAATTTTAGATTTCCAAAAATAATTTATTTAATATATATTATAAATATTGCAAGTTTATTCATTTATAATTTTAAAATTCTATAAAAATATCTAAACGTTCTTATAAAATTCCACAAAATTTTTTTTAAACTTGTAGATCATTAAGCATTTCAGAAATAAATTTTATTTCAAAAAGAATCGTTTTTTTATATTTTTAATTGATTTTTGTTATTTTAAATCATAAATAAATCATAATAAATTCATTTTTCAATATTTTTATCCCAAAATTTTACATAAATTATTTTTGTTCATTTAGAACAGAAATATAAATTTTAATTTGGATTTTCTTTAATTTTAATATTTTTAGATATTAAAATTATATCTTTGACAATTATAAATAAATATACTAAATATTCAATTTTTGAAGAAATAATTTTATAAAAATTATTTTCATACTTAAAATCTTATAACATGACCATCCTTAATCAAAAACCTACAATAGTCTTTTATTTAATTATTTACCGATTTTCTTTCACTTATTTAATATTTACCTAATTAATAATTAAACAATTACTTATCCCCAAGTTAGGAACCCTAGAACTACTTGTATCCTAGATAACTTAGACTCTAAGTTCATTCCCTTACAAATTATCTAATTCTTTAGGTTAATCCTTTGGGATAATCCTAATTCATATCACGTTGTTCGGTAGAGTTTCAAGTTATTACGCGAACTGTGAGTATTACCTATCCCCTTTTTGCTTTTATTCATTTTTGGGGTGTTACATGTACACTTATACAAATTATAAATACAAGTTCACATTTTTACAATACAATTCTAATACTATGTGCATTTGCTTACAAACATGCTTTATGCTTAGACAATACATGTAGAATACATTTTTACTTAGTGAAATCATTAACATGGTACAAGCCGACCTTAACATTGGATAGCGCTATTAGATTGACAACCCGCCTAGGTTGATTCTCCCCCTTTTTCATCGGAGAATCCATGGTCATTGTTAAGTTATTATCCATTTATTGGATAAGTACACCACAGTTCATTTAGTACATTATACAGTCGCATGATTGATTTCGTTCATTTGTATGATACATAGTTTACATAATTGCACTGTAGCTTTGCACTTGAATTGTATAACATTTTCCAACTTACTATATGTATTAAATCTAGGAATGCTCACCAACATTTCATATGTTGACAAAACTTATTTTGTACATGTTTCAGGTGCAGTTTGATCTTAGTAGTATAGCATTGAACTTTAGTGCTTGCTTTTAATAAGTTATTTCAATTTTCATGTTTCGTTCAGACTTTTGTGTTTTTCCAATTTCGTTTATGTAAGACAATTTAAATTATTCAATAATATATTTACATTTTAGTACCATGTGCTTTCGAACAATCGTCACTACGTGACACCTCAATGATTCCGCCATCGGTTGGGGTGTTACAGGTTCAATGATCGAACAGGAGGGTAATACTTAGGCTTAGTTTGAGATGCTAACTTCTCAATTAATTTTGCAACGCCGTAAGTGTGAGGTAAGGTTTGAAGTTTTTGGAGGGGTAACTCAAAGTAGATATCGGTATGGGTTGGAGAGAGTCTGTTGGGGTGATTCGGGATGATGACGGTTGTGACAGGTGTGGGTATGATTTTTGACCGTGGTTGCATGGGGCTTAGCGGTGGTGGTCAAGCGGGCAGTGGTGGTCGGAAACGATGAAGCATTACGATGGTGAAAGACTTCCAAGTGAGGCGTTCGGGCCCTCAATACCATGAATTGAACCAAGAAAAATGTCCGTTATCAAAGTATTCAACAACATAAGCAAACCGGTCTTCCTCATAAATTTCATAAGAGGAAAAGAACCGTTCAACCTCATAAAGCCAACGAACCGGATTCGAACCGTTGAACCGAGATAGAATTGTGAAGTCATTGAGTTCTTCCAAAGCCATGGGGGCTAAGGCTCAATGAAAGCACCAATTGATAGGTTTTATAAAGAAAAACCTACAAAACTTCCAAGAAACATCAAGATAAAGAAAGGATCAAAGCACAAAGCTTTCTTTTAATTTTTCATTTCTCATTCTCAAAATAAAACATACAAATATAAATAGACATAAGGAAAATAACTACTACCTATAATGAAGGAGAACATGGGTTAAACACTAAAACATGCAAATAAAGAAATAACAATAAGAAAACTGTTTTATGTGAACGTGAAGTAAATGAATGGCAGGTATCGGATTATTATCTCTTTTTTCTTGCATTTTGAATGTTAATCCAATTATTAAATTGCTAAATGACAAAGTTTGAAAAAGTTGATTGTTAAACATAATCAAGCTGTAAACGAAAAGTGGAATTTGTTAACCATTTCAAACCAAACTTGTGTCCAACAATTGCAACTCACCCAAAAAATGAATATATCCTTTTGGGTCTCTCCCAATTCTATTTTAAGTTGCATCACATCAGCCAAAAATCGATCATGTAACCAAGATCAAACACAATGTGAATCCCTAAAACTATAAGCTCAAAATGATATTTTGTACGGGCCGGATTGGGTCAGGTTGGGTTTGGTTGACCATCTCAACCAGCTAACACTGTCATATTATGTATGTGGGTATGTGTGTGTGTATGGTAGTAAAGGTGGTGTTTAATGTTGACTTAATATCTGAGGTATCTTATGGTGTATTTGTTGCCTCTTCCATTGGTGAGCTGCAAGATTTGTAGGGCATGAGACGGGATGTTAGTATAGTGTATGATGCAATAAGTTTTATATAACATTTTAAATTTGAATCGTGGTCGTGCCTTCTGTTCGAACCCCCATAAAATAAAAATCAGTTAAGAAATTAATATATATCTAATTACATCAATACACATATAACAAACTTATTCTAATATAGTTAAAAATATAGCTTAACTTTTTGAGTAGAAATACAAATAAACCGATGAGAATAAAAATTAGGAATTACATTACAAACTATTTTCTGTAGTGTATTATATGAAAGTTGTATTTATTTTATTCTCTTTCAAATTGTATAAGCATCCACAAGTAACAACCACATATGTCTCTGCAGTGCGTTATGACTATGGAACCACAAAGGAATTTGTTACCTCGCCATGTGATGATTGAACAAATTGTGATGGAAAACGACAACGGTGGTCGACGGTTGCGGTAGTTGAAACTGATAGTGTCACGTGGTGGTTCTTGGTGGTGTCCGACGATGAATGGTTGTTTTGATTGGAACGGCGTAGGTGGTGTTTGGAGGTGGCGGTTGGTGGTGGTGTCTACGGTGAGTTGTGGTCGGAATAAGGAATTGCAGAGGGAGAGGGCGAGGGGAGTAGATGAGCTTTAAATATCATTGTATTTAAGTATCAATTTAATTACTTGATTGAATTGCATTTAGTATGGTGAATTATTTGTTTATGAAATGGAGGGATTGATTTTTTAGAAAAAGTATATGATGCGCCGTTTGTCGTTTTGAATTGCAAGAAGCATTCAATGACATGCATAACATTTCATTTCTTTTTGTCTTTTGAATTCAGTTTGTTTTAATTACTTGATGATTGAATTATAATGATGGGTTTAAAAAAGAACTTGATTGAATTAAGTTTATTTGGTCAATTAGTCATAAATTGTTGTATTAAATGTGTCTTGTTACTGTTATGAAATTACAAGTTTGCCCATATAATTTAATATGAAATGACTGTTTTGCCCGTCCAGAACTCATTATATAGTAGTAAGTATAGATATAGTAACCAGGACAAAGAGTGTTCTTTTTAAGAGGGTGTTTGGGATTGAGTTTCAAAACAACTTATTGACGTATTGGCTTTTCCAAGAAGCTAATAAGTCAATAAGTTGTTTGTGTAACCCAAAAGCACTTTAGGTTTTGACTTTTGCCTTTTGGCTTTTAAGGGTGGACACCATCCATGTTAGGTATACGCAAGCGGAAGCAACACACACAAACGATTAATCTGCAGAAAATAAACGAACACGAGAACACAAGGATTTACGTGGTTCGGTCGGCTGACCTACGTCCACGGGCTACAACCAGGATATTTTATTATTGCTTTCTGCCTCACTCGTGATGAGGATTACAAGTACAAGATGCCTATATTTATAATACAAGATTAGGGTTTAACCCATAGGGAACAAGAAAACTAATTATGGGCTAAATAAAACAAACGGGCCGGACCCTTGTCTTTAATTAATCTGCCAATTAATTGTCTTCTTCTAACTTAAGCCCAAATCAAGGCTCCACAAAACCAACAATCTCTCACTTGGAGGCTTGATAATCTTCAAACTGCCATGCGCTGTGAACACTTGTACCTCTTGTAATCTTCCTCGTTTTCCTGGTTGCAGCGGCCTTCTCATCAGTTAACCTAAAGGCTCGTTGAAGCTCCCCCGAGCTCCAACACATCAGTCATGGCAATGTCTGCCACTGACCCGTTCTCTGTCTCTACCGGCTCCCACTAACACGAACTGCCGGATCCTGAAACACTTTGAGAACGAACACTCTCCGAATAAAGCAGATAATCACCTGGAGAGACTTTGACAGCTGGAATACTGGTTCTCTTAACCCATTTCTGTCTAGTAACTCTGACTGAAGCAGAACTCATGCTCCCACTGCTACAGAAACCCATGACTGGTAGTTCTGAACCTTTCCAAGCACGCTCAACCTGAATCTTACCTGTGGCTCTGGGTTTATCATCTGCAAAACAAACCTTCTTCTGCCCACATGACTCTGTGAACCCGACTTTGTTTCTCTTCTGAACTGGGATGGTCACTCCCCCAGACGGTAAACTGACCATGTAAAGCGAACCCCGCTTTCTTCCTCGAGCTATGACAAGATTTCCCTTTATAACTTTCCACTGCCCGTTCCCGAATTTATCCTCATGTCCTTGTTCATCCAACTGCCCCACTGAAATCAACTGTTTCTTTAAGCTTGGAATCACCCTGACATCCTTCAAAGTCCATGAACCGGCTGAAGTTACTATATCCATATCACCCATGCCCGTAACATCAAGAACATCATTGTTCGCCAGTCTTAGCTTACCAAAGTCACCTTTCATCGAATTCCGCAATGCTTCAGTGCTGTGGGTAGCATGAAATGAAGCACCAGAATCCATGACCTAGGAATCCACATAACTTTCTACACTACAAATTAATGCGTCATCATCTGAGCAGTCTGATGCAGTGTTAACTTCTTTCTTCTCGTTTCGACATTATTTCCTAAAATGTCCAACCTCTTTGCAGTTCCAACAGGTTACATCACCTTGATCCCTAGACTGACTCCTCATCCTGTTCTTACTCCCACTACCTCTGTTATTCTTCCTTCCTCTGCCAACATTAAGTAATTCACTTGATGATCCACCTGAATTTCTTCGTCTGACATCTTCGCCTAGAATAAGATCCCGAATCCCATCAAAAGTGAACTCGCTGGTAGAACTAGTAATCGCTGTAACAGTCCCTGATCAGCTATCTGGAAATGATGATAACAGTAGTAAAGCCTGAACTTCATCTTCGAATTTAATGTCCACTGACACAAGTCTTGCTAAAATCGAATTCAACTTGTTCATGTGCTCTGTAACTGAACTGCCTTCTCTCATCCTTGTATTTACCAGCTCTCGAATCAAAAATACCTTGTTAGCTGCCGAAGGCTTTTCGTACATGTTAGATAGGGCTAACATCATACATCTTGCTGTGGTCTCCTTTATGATGTTAAATGCCACATTCTTTGACAATGCCAATGTAATAGCTGCCCTGGATTTCCTGTCTTTAGATTCCCAAACTGCTGGTTTCATCTTCTCTGGTCTATCCCCTGATAACACAATATCCAGATCTTTCGGAACCAATAACGCCTCAATCTGCATTTTCCACCAACTAAAATCTGTACCGTTAAACTTATCGATTTGCACCTTCCCGCCTTTTGCCATGATAATCAATAACACGACTAAACGAATCTGAAATCGAAAAATAAACTGAAAACCACACTAAAATAGCTAGAAACATAAAACACCTGATTCACGTATCTTTGATCTTCAAACAACGGTTGAATACATTGGTCAAACTTGGTTAGAAACTAATCTTAAAACCATAGATGACGCCCAGTCCAACAAATCTTGTAATCGCCCTTTTTTTTAACTTTCAATGGCAAGACAACACAAAAATATATAACCCAAACAAATTACCTAGGCGAAAAGAAAACTAAACCTTTTTGTCTTTACGTGGCTTTTGTGATGCAAACCAACAAAAAAAAAATATTAAAAGAATAATACTTCTTTTTATCTTGTTCTTAAATAGCACAAACCTCAAGAATCCTTTCAAGGATCAAACGCAAAACATCAAGAACAGAAAAAAATGGCGATCGATCAAAGGTTAATATCCGCTACACACCAAACCCTAATCGGCGACTTGATCTTCGAAACCGAGCAAACCTTCTGCGAATCGTCTTTAGCACAACACGGTGTGTTCAACGAGCCAAAGCTCTGATACCAGTTGTTAGGTATACGCACGCGGAAGCAACACACACACAAACGATTAATCTGCAGAAAATAAACGAACACGAGAACACAAGGATTTACGTGGTTCGGTCGGCTGACCTACGTCCACGGGCTGCAACCACGATATTTTATTATTGCTTTCTGCCTCACTCGTGATGAGGATTACAAGTACAAGATGCCTATATCTATACATCTAATATTTAAAAGCAATGTGGGACACTTGGCATTCCCACATTGCAAGTTCAATTCTCTCTCCTCCTCTCATTAAGCCGCATGGCACCTTGTGGGTTTTTATAAAATTTTCGTTTTTTTAAATCAAAAATCATTTAATTATAAAAACACAAAAACACAGAGCCATAACCCTAGATCTTAATCATTCGTAACCTCCTTCTCAGTTTTCTACAGCCCTAAGCAAGCACGGTCTGGTCGATTCAGATCATCCTTTACCGTTTTCTTCATCTCCTCTCCAAGGTTTTCTCTCTTCCATTCTTATCTCAATCAATCATTCTTCATCTCTCTGTTTTCTCTGTATGTTTTTTGTTTTTTTCTGATTTGAATTCTATATTAATCTTTCTTTGTCGATTAAGGTTTTTTGTGTCTCTGTTTTGACTGATTTCAATGATTTACCTTTGAATAGTTGAGTTTCTTAGTATTATTGTTTAGGTTTACTATTTTTTTAGTTTTAGGGTTC
Source organism: Ambrosia trifida (assembly GCA_028751855.1). Lineage (NCBI taxonomy): Eukaryota > Viridiplantae > Streptophyta > Magnoliopsida > Asterales > Asteraceae > Ambrosia > Ambrosia trifida. The sequence goes on along the minus strand of CM054122.1, from coordinate 145,226,345 downwards.
ATGTTTTAGGGTTCGTGTTTTAGGGTTCATGTGCGATTATTGTTTTAGGTTTCATATGTATAGATGATTTACCTTTGAATGTTGATGTATTGTGTGTTGTTGATTATGTTTATTAATTCTTTAGATTTAGGTTTCAATGTTTTCTGATCAAAATTCTCTGTTTTGAAACTGATTATGGATCATGGTATTTTATTAATTCTCTGTTTTGAAACTGATTCTGTTCCTTCAATCATTCCGCTTGTGTTTCAGATTTGATTTTCTGGTGTGACGAAAATATCGGGTCAAGCAGAACTGCGACACATGAGTTTAATCATCAATGGAGGTATGACCGGTCAAGAGATTTTAATGGTGAGTCATTCATCGATTGATCATTTTGTTTTTCAGTTTCTTCTAATACTTCTACTATGGGAGTTGATTGGTTGTGTGATGTTCTCTTTTGATCCATTCAGCTTCACTTGATTTTTAAAGTTTACACATTCAGTCCGCTAAGAGATTAATTATAACCTGTTTGTAGGTTAACACACAAGCCAATGTTGAAGATGCAATAGGTGGTTCAATTGACAGGTTAGGGAGTAACACACATTTTGAGTTCAAACAATTTAGAGTTCTTAAATAGAGCAGCAGGAACATGTCATCACAATCTTTCCGGTTTGAAAGATAGCTCAACCCGTAGTAGCGAGTTTGCAAAGAAAGAAGTTACCTTAATGAAGTGTCAGAAGCTATTAATGATTTAGGCTTTGTTACAGTTAAATGAATATCTATTAACCTTTTCTCTTTTTGCTACAAGTGAAACACAAAAACTTGGTTGTAGAAAAAAAACCAATATCCAAACCATCAGTTTCAAAGCTGTTTAGCCTTTTTCTTCTTATAGTTTCAAATAACCTTTTTTTTTCACATCGTTATTGATGCTCTTTACATTTTGTTTGATTGATATTTTTTTCTTGCAGGTTGATTTGGGTTCGGGCGGCGCGACTAGAACAAGGTCAATTCTCAACTTATTTTGCCACTTAAACATAAAATACAGTTTCGATAACCAACATATGTAGCTCATTAGCCATTTGTTTGTAGATCCATTAATAATTTAATACTTAATATTACAGTTGGTAGATGATAAATTAGATTATTTACATGTTTGTTTGAGTGCTTGGATACTGTAGAGTTGATTTTTGTTGATGCACTATTATGTGGACGTCACTGTCGAATAGACTAGGGTTGAGTCGTGTATTGTATTACATGAGATTGTGGTGATCCATAAGGGCATTTATGGATCTGATGCTTTTGTAAATATAGACCAAAACCTAAAATCTAGGTTCGACCTTCTACAAGGGGCGACCCTGCAGAATCTGCAGGTTCGACCTCTATAAGGGGGCGAATGTGGCTTTTTGGTTTGGACTATAAATAACAATCTCATGTGTTGGTTTTTACTTGTAGATTTGAGTTTGTGCTTTGAATGCTCTCAAAGGGGAGGTCATGCCCGACCTCCCCCGGCCTCGAGATAGATGTTTATCCTACTGATGATAGTGTCTGTAACCGTTTCTGATGTAATACGAATCTGTGATGACTTTGTTATCGTATAATTCTGTCTCGTCTTGAATCTCCCGTCTGAAACCGAGTTATTTTCGTTTATTCGATCCGTGGTTTCGGTTTTTAACCGGATTCTCAACTGGTATCAGAGCTATGGTACCGATTTGAACGATCTAACAGTCGTTTGAATCAATCACAGCTCGTTTTCATGATTTCAGACGTTAAAATTCAGTTTTTGATTGAAAGGTTGAAACCCTAGAAACCCTAGATTCTTAATTGAACCCAAAATCATGTGATTTCACCATGTTTTTGTGAATTCGAGGGTTAGGTTTTCATTTCCGCACCTTTCTGTACAAGTTTCATCATCAAATTCGAACAATCAGAGTGTTTATGGGCTGATTTGCAGAAAATATTGAGAAGAACACGTTTTTCCTGCAAAAGGTCGAATGTGCAGAAGATACGACCTTACGAGTGGTCGAAAGTGAGTTGTAAACGGTCGAATGTAGGATTTATAGGTCGAATCTGCTAATTTGTGTTGATAACAGGGGTCAAACCTGGAAGTTTTCCACATTTGACCTCACGATAGGTCGAATGTGGAATTTCAGTTTTAGTCATGATTAAATGAACTTCATTCGACCCAATCATGGTACATTCGACCATACACAAGGGTTGAATGTAGTTTTATTTCCACTTTCGCCCCTTCGACATAGAGAATGAAAAATTGGTATTTTAAGGGTTAAAAAATTTCGATGGCAATTTTTTGAAGATTTTTGGGAGAATGGTGATGATGTCTACATAAATTGTTGAAGGAATGATGATGATGAAACGTTTTATTGTGGGGTAGTCATGAGAATCAACAGTATGATGATCATATTCAAATGACTATTATGGGCCAGAAAATAGACAGATTTTATTCCGCAAGATGAAGGACAGTCAACCCAGTTCCAGTGTGATTGAAGGAACTTGTTCAAACGAAGTTGTTATGTACAAGCATATCAAGACTGAGATCTCAATGTTCCGAAAGTAATGAGGGATCCCAGTAGGAGTCATGTGGCATGTAGATTCAACGAAAGTTTCAAGGTTACAGTTCTGAAGAATTTCAAGAGCTGTTGGTGGTTATTGTTGGCCCTATAGAAAACTTTAGTTTCTGAAGCATTTCAAGTCCACAATTGTACCGGTAGTTCCTGCTGAAAACTTCTGATTGCTTGATTCACTCGTCTACGGCTAGTATTCTGTCGAACAGATGAAGTTACTCAAGAACATTTAAAGAGAAGAATGTGTTAATGCAATCACAGTCAGCACAGATGAAGAATTTCATAGAAGTACAAGTGTTCGAGTGGATTGTTTTGCACATAGTCACATTTGAGATGTTTAATTGGGTACTGACAGTTAGACTTCTCCAGTTGGTGTGAAGGATGATGCAAAGGTTAAGTGCAGATATGAGACGTGAATTAGTGGTAGTACCTACGTGTTACGTTGAATATCTGATCGGTCAGTATGGAATCCTTCTAGCAGGGGTCTTATCAGGCTAGTTGGATTGCGCGTGATGTACTTGGTCAAGATGACATTCCTGGGTACTGATGCTACAAGACTGCAGTGCATTACATTGTCAACTTCACATTGGCGTAACTAGGTGATCTGGTTGTAATTCAGCGGCTCGCTGATTTCGCAAATGATATATGTGGTCTAGCTGATTTCCTGCGTATTGATGCTGAGGATCCGTAGTGCATTACTTGGTCGGTTCACGAAGGATATTGTATTTCTAACTCAATGCAATAGTGCATGTATTGAGGGGGAGACCTGTGATTTTGACTGTTGATGTGCAAGAGATTTGTGGATTCGCCAGCAACGTCCAAGGGGGAGATTGTTGATGCACTATTATGTGGATGTAACTGTCGAATAGACTAGGGTTGAGTCGTGTATTGTATTACATGAGATTGTGGTGATCCATAAGGGCATTTATGGATCTGATGCTTTTGTAAATATAGACCAAAACCTAAAATCTAGGTTCGACCTTCTACAAGAGGCGAACCTGCAGAATCTGCAGGTTCGACCTCTATAAGGGGGCGAATGTGGCTTTTTGGTTTGGACTATAAATAGCAATCTCATGTGTTGGTTTTTATTTGTAGATTTGAGTTTGTGCTTTGAATGCTCTCAAATGGGAGGTCATGTCCGACCTCCCCCGACCCCGAGATAGATGTTTATCCTACTGATGACAGTGTCTGTAACCGTTTCTGATGTAATATGAATCTGTGATGACTTTATTATCGTATATTTCTGTCTTGTCTCGAATCTCCCGTCTGAAACCGAGTTGTTTTCATTTATTCGATCCGTGGCTTCGGTTTTTAACTGGATTCTCAAATTTTTACTTGGTAACTTATTGTTGTTATGTTCTGTTGAACATTTGGATCTTATAGAGTTGATTTTGAGTTGTTGATTTGTATTTTGTAGTGATTAAGTTATATGCAAAAATTGGATATTGTCTAATCCCGTCACTGCATCGGTGTAATTTGTAGCTTACAACTATCCGTGCAAGGAGGTGCGAAAGATCAATCAAGGGAGACATAGTTGCAAATCACAACCAAGTATGCTAAGTGCCATACCTTTGATAAAGGAGCTTTTGTTCCAGTGTTCTTATTAGAAAAAAAAACTTTTTTTATTGATTAATGATTAATTTATTTGCATAACTTATATTTTGCTAAGCACAAAGTTTAAAAGAACGGAAACGCGCCTCGAGGCGTTTTCCCTTCGCCTCACGAGGCGTAAGCCTCGAGGCGAACCAAGGCGTAAGCTCGAGGCGGAATTAAAAAATTAAATAAATAATTATATATCTTTCAAAAAATAAAATGCTAACTAATTTCATCATCAAATTCATCCAAAACATCAAAAACACACATAAAAAAGACATAAAATGTCACAAAAAGTCGAAAACATAAAAAATATACCTGAAAACCCCCTGAGGCGCAACTTTTCATAACGCCTCAGTCCTGTGAGGTGCATACCACTGTTCAAACACCTGAGGCGCAGCCTCAGAAGTGTTTTCAGACCAAATCGCATTGAGGCGCGCCTCGAGGCGCACGCCTCACGCGTTTTTTTAAAACCATGGCTAAGCATTTTGAATCCTTTTGTTTTCATGCGTAGCATGTTGGGTGGTGGTCACCGACAATTATAAGATTTATTTGGTGTCAAGATTTCAGTTGGATTACAACGATCATTAAGCTCATTTTCTAATAGATATAATGTAGTTAAGTGCAATTGCTCACTTAATCCAGTCCAAGCTTTCTCAGCTGTCGTCAAGAATGCTGCTCTCTCCTTATCAATGAGTTTTTGAAGGTTAGTTCATTAAATTCGTTAATGTTGTTTTGCAAATTAGGTATAGATTGTCTGTTTTAATTATGAACAACCAACAATATAGCTGGAAGATGAATATTTTATTAATTTTTTTTGGTTTTGTTTATGTCATGGATTTCGTTGATGGAAGTTGAAATCAATAATTATGGTTTGTTCATCATAAAGTTTCAATCTGGAATTCTTGATCAATGTTTATGATCACTTTGGCTGAAAAATGGATTTTGGTTCGCGAAAAATTGGTAATTCATATTGTTTAATTTCATATGCAGAAAAGGGTTCTAATGATTCATGGGCTGTTTAACCAAGATTATTAAGTGGTTAAGTTACAACAATAAACATTCAATAAAACATCATGGGAGTTATGGTAAGTATCCTCCAATTGCATGGGTATATTGATGCTCTTTACATTTTGTTTGATTTAACTTAATTGTTTGAATATTGTATGTTATGTGGATTGTAACATCCGTAGATTTCCGCACTTGTGTCTCGCCTTGTAGAGTTTGTACACTTGTATTATTCCATTTTGGCTTTATTAAAGGGGGGCTCTTTGCACTTTTCCTAAACCCTTTTGAGTAGCTTTAGGAGCAAGATACAATGGATAAGAGATGGAGGGACTTATAGCAAAAATTGGTATCATCACCAACCTTAAAAACCCTACAACCTCAACCCTAATAATATTATCCTTGTTTCGACGACAAAAACAAAGTAAACCATTCTTTTCTTGTGTTGTGCCCTTGCCCACGAAAAAAAAAAAACTAGATGAAACCATATTATCCTCTCAACCTTCGACAACAACTATTCAATAACAGAAGAAGACAAACTTGCATTACATCTCTTTCCTTTGTCTTAACTGAAGGTATTATATGCAAAACTCTATTATTCTTTTGTTCTTTTCTTTGATCATGGCTTCGACAATTAAAGGCAATTTACAAGACTTTTCTTTTGTCCAAGGTTTTGATAACATTACTAAAACAAACAACAGAAGCCTTTGGCTTCTAATTCCTTTTTCCTTTGACTACGACAAGAAGGGAAGCAATCGTTTGGCCGATCATCATCTAGGTTCGGATAATACTGTTCTTCTTCCTTTCCTTGTCGTTTTGGTTACGTATCATCTCCGACTAATGGAATCGGGTTTTGTTTAGGATCTTACGGTATCCTACCGTAGCTTCGGTACATCGTTCAGGGCCAAGAATCACCTTCGGTACATCGTTCAGGGCCAAGAATCACCTCAGCGTTTGGATTCGGCGTGTGTGTGCGAGGTTGGTGCTTGGATTCAGTGTGTTTGTTCAGCGGATCGATTGGCGTTCAGGTAAATATCACTTCTCGAACACTTGAGTTTTGCGAAGTCAATGCTTGGTTTCGTGTGTTGGTCAACGGTACTTGGCGCGGACTGCGCGCCACGATGATGATTGCTGCGGAGGTGATGATCATCTCGCTTAGCCGAGACCGGGACATGGAACCTTGCGGATCTATATGACCATTAGAGAGTAAATCGATAGGGTGGTAGTCGCAAAACAATATGTAAGCCGAAGTTCATCTCGTATGGTTGATCGGATGGTGATGCGGAACTATCTAGGCCGAATGTTATGAGCTTTGCTATAAACTTCACTTGGATCCAAAGGGGGGGGGGTGGTATGGCCATGGTGTTCAAACCTTCTGTTGTAAAATTTAAAAATGGCGGCAAGAGTCACTTTGGCTCATCCATGCTTTCTTTGTAATCCTAAAACAAACTAATGTGGAAGTGGTGGTATAGGCATGACTAAAGGATTTGAAATGCTAGGACAAGGATATCTTGTGTTAGAGATTATTTACTATATTTTTTTAGCACAACATGCCTAAGTGTAATACCACCACATAAAAAGAAAATATTAATACACTAGTCGTTTGGTAAAATACTAGCTAAGAGTTGTGTCATATGTTCTCTTTCCCTCACAAACCTTAGGACATTGGTGACGTTTACATCCTCATTACCAGGTTATTGACCACTTGCTCGCTCGTGCTCCTTTGCTGTTGAGAGACGAACTATACACGTACTAAGGTGAATTCATGTGCCCACGTTTTTAGTTTTTCTAAATATTTTTGGGCTAGTATGCATGTCTTGAAATTATATGTGAAGCCTTGCTTGATAGATCGGGATTTGCCTTGATTTATACTTGATTAGGTTTAATGCCTTACTATATATTTATATATATGTGTATGACGGTTAATATTATAAATCGAGCTATGATTGTTATATAATATCTGCTCTAATTTATAGATACGGTTTGAGTCTTAGTAGGCGATATGCGCTTATGTAGACTGGATGTAGTTTTGTGACATATAGGCGAAATGCGCTTATTGTAGATTTAAATAAAGTCTTATGTTAAGTAGGCGGATTGCGCTTATTCTAGACTTTATATTTGCTTAGGGAACATATAGGTGGATTGCGCTTATTGTAACTCTAAGGATAAAGTATATTGTTGACTTTTATTTTGACAATTTACTTATTATTTAAGAACTTCATAAAACTTGAATTCACTCAGCTCGTCTGACTTTGCGTGCATATTAGATTGATTTCAGGTATTTGAAGAACAAAAGGGATGCCTTGGCATGCTGCAGGACTACTCAGAGGCGGTTGACATTTTCGAATAAAGAAGAGCCTACCTTATTGCTTGAAAACTTTTTATCTAAACTTATTGTTTTGTTTCACAAATATGCTTTGACCCATTATGGGGATTTCATGTTTGAATAAGTTAAACCATTTATTTTCCGCTGCGTGTTTCCTGATAATAAAATAAGACTTCTTGAGTATTAATTATGGTTTTAGTCTTTGAATGCCAACTGTTTGACCTGTCGGTTTTAAGGGTCTTACATGGATGTAGGATGTGTTATCAGACTTTGATATTGAAGAAATTGATCACGCGATCGCACTTTCTTTGTTGGCAGAAGACGCGAAAAGTGTTGTTTCTACTGTAGAAGAAGAAGATGATCATGTTGTTTCTACGCGATCACACTTTCTTTATTGGTGACAGAGCAAGTCGAATATTGGGCAAGTGCATTTAGTTTCTTATTAAATTATGTTTTTTTTTGGATATTGGGCAAATCACAACCATTTATTTTGTTTTAGGTTCATGGAAAAAAGTCAACAATAAAAAACATCCAACAAGATATAGAAAGGATCTATGGGAGTTATGCACAATATCAGTTCTTGGTGTACTGGTATGCTTTTTGAGTCCTGTATATATTTTTTTAATTTTTCATATGGGCAAGTGGATTTACTTTCTTATTAAATTATGTTTTGATCCAGGTCAGAAATATGGTCCTTTTATGAAGAATGGTTTGGGAAGCTGAGTGAACTGCCTAATACTCAATCCGTCAGCTATGGGATCTTACACAAGATGTTTTGGTAAGTTTTACCTCCATGGAATCTGTATTTCCTTCATCATGACTGAATTCTATATTTCATCAGCAGCTGTTGTTAGAGTGATTTTGATGAATGCGACGGTGGCTAATACGCCTCACTTTGAAAAGCGTAGATCATCCTACTTTGATAAACAACTCTGCATCAATTTAATGTTTCCTAGCACATTAATGTGGTCCATGAAAACTATATTATGTTCATGTAAAAATGATACTATGTACTTTGTATTGCTTTGCAGACACATTATGTTCTGTTGCTTTGTTCTTTCAAAGAACAATTATAACAACATGTCCAAGTTCATACAATGGAGGCAGTTATGGCTTGCTGTGAGATTGAGCAGTCCATACAAAGCTTAACAGGTGAGGAACACTTTGACATTCCGTTTAATATTTCTTAGGTTCACTTACTGTTATGAAATACATGATAAAACGGGTCAACGTGCAGTGGTGACTCTATAGTTTGATCATAACCAAACTCACTCTATTACAAGCAGCATGCCGTATCAAATGTTTTTTTAAACATACACGGTCCCTATTCTTCTCTCTCTGAATGCTTTACTTTGTGGACTGAGCAACACTTATCATTGGAAGAGGCTGTAAGGAAAGTTCACAATACAGCAAAAAACGAAGGAAGAGTTATGATTAATAGGCGTAGAAGGGAAGAGTCAAGAAGTAATGGTTATCTAAGAAGGGACTGAGTCTGTCAACACATATAATTTAGCCATGTCTACATTGTATAAAATGATTCTTTTGTATATTTGTATGAATTTATATATATAACAAATTTTTTTTGTATATTTGTATGTTTGAATATGTGACAACCATCCCTTTTATTAAATACGTTTTAGTCGGTTAAATATATATGAATTCGTATTACTCATTATTTTTTTCTCTAAAGTATAAATTAAACATATTTTTAGTTCTTAAAAAAAAAACTGCAAGTCACGTTTTTCCGGACAAAAATCCGGTGGAATTCCAGGCAATGTCCGGCGAGACCTTAAAACTACATTTTAATGCTTCCAATCATTCAACCTCGACCCCTTTATGATTCTCCTTCGAATTGTAACTGATATACTGATTAAAACGAGCAGTTAAACATGATTTGAAGGTGTTTAATCGGGCTTTAAGATATGAAACGACTGGAATATCAAAAACGCCTCAAACGACCATTAAAATTGAGCTACACTATGAATTGACATGCAGATTCATTCCTATAGATTGATGCGATCCAAACCATGTAAAATTTTACCTCTAACGCATCCAAGAAGCTTACAATTTTTGGCCCTTATGTTCAATACTTGAAGCCTGACAATGCGGCCGAAATCATATCTGTCACACCCTCAAATTTCCACTGCGGGGTTCATACCGCGAGGCGCATGACATACCAGGATCCCATAGCCATAAGTCATATGAACGAACTCTAAATGCCCAAACCATTTAGTTCGTTTCAAAAACCAAGTTTAGTTAAGTTGCGGAAGCGTAAACCAAATTTAATCCTTTTAAAACCATGCGCAAAACAACGCGCCCAAATTAAAACCATATGAAAGAAAATGTAAAAGCATAACATGTAATTTAGGTGTATGCCCAAGACCCCAAATGCAATGAAGTGTGCAGTGCTTTCTAATCCTGGCACCGGAAGCTAACTACCTGCAAAAGCATGTAAATCGTGGGTCAACAAACAATGTTGGTGAGTTCACTAGGTAAAGTAAATGAGTATGTAACTGCGCTGGTTTCCAAAACCACGTAAGTAAGTAAGTGTGTTGGTGCCCCGTACCGTGTAACCACTAATTCATCGCATGCCAAGGGTAGCTAACCCATTCATGATAACTAACCGATTATACCGAACTGCTATGTACGTGTAGCCACATAAGTGTGCCGTATGCCTGACATCATTGTCTATCCACAATGATAATGTTTCGTAGTTATAGTTCACGCCCGCGCTCCCCGAGCCGGTGTGAGGTTTGTTGTCACACCACGACAAAGGCGGAAACACGTGGCGCGACGGTTCAAAAGCATAAAGTCAAGGTTATGGCTAAACACAAGTAATTTAAGAAAATGGGTCATTTATTATGACGTCAAATCTGTTTTCCAACATTACACAAAAGTTAATTGTTTTTGAAATAAACATAGTGGTTTCTCAAATATATCCCAAATGCCTTGGGAAATAAAGGTGAAACCCCACAAAAGCTTGACGTCGCATTGGAGATTCCCCGACCCTGCTTGCCTGATCTTTCATCTTCTAGTTACCTGAAAGATATGTTTTAAAAGTTTCGTCAATATAAATATATTGGTGAGTTCACAGGTTTTCAGTTTCTAAAACTTGAATACTTGGGAATACCATGTTATGACAATATATAGGAGTTGCAAATTCCTATAAATCTACTTGAGACTATAACCAAACCAAGACATATAATAATTGTGCCCCGCTCCAAGTCGTTACTCGGTTTCCCACGACTTAAGTTCAGAATATTTGCACCCCAGGCATAACCTAATGCATAATCGACGCTATCGATTAGGGGTGGGCCGTGTCAGGCACCAATAGTACTATTCGAATATTCCTCCGGTTTCAATTCCCTGAACAAATGATTATAGAGGCGAGGACTCAACCCCGAGTGGCGGTCACACCTCAAGTATTAAATCCGTCAAACACTATCCCTAACATATCTTTCCCCCGGAAAACGTAAAAATAGTTTAAAATGGGGCCGTGAAACTCACCTGTAACTGCGTCTGGCTCAATAAGGTGAATAGCAAGGGGTGGTCTTGCACCTACAAACGTCCTAAACGTATAAGTCACTATTCCTATAGTGCATGTGCCTTGGCAAGTTGTACACCCAACTCCCGACCACAAGTTGTTCCAAATCCCGTTTAATTAAGCGTGTATCCTAGGTTTCGTTGGCGTTGCATTACCCTTTGTGTTACAAGTTATATATTACTCTTGTTAATATTTCCATAACTTGTATCTTATTATCATCGACTCGACTTCACTTAACATATAATTATTTTCCCATTTAAATAATTATACTTAAGATCGCATCGCTCGATATAATATATATTTCAATCCTCGACCCGACTCACTTTGCCACACATTTGTTTTCCCATTTAAACAAATATGCTAAGATTTTGTCGTTCGATCGTATATTCTTAACGTCCGATTCAACTCACCACACCGTATATTTATTTTCCCATTCAAATAAATATACTAGGATTTCGTTGGTACGACATACACATATATATGTCCTTGTCTTCTCGTCGCGGCTTTCCTTCCCGCACATCTACCTTCCCATTAAGTAGATACACTAGAATTTTGCCGAGACGAGCGTACAAATATATATAAATGTGTAATTTTTCTTGTTAAGTATATACGTTTGTTTTAACGTCTTATTCGTTTGTGTCATGTGTTTCTCCCACGAATTAATCCTCCAACACTTAGGAAAGTGTTTATTTATTTTCACCCAAAGTATATATATATATTTTACCTCTTAAAATATATATTTTTCTTATCTTGCCGCAATGACATTTTTCTCATATTTTGTCCGGTTATGGTTCGTTAACGCGTTTTAGTTCGATATCTTAACTTGATTAGTTAATTTTTCCAAGTTTTTCCCAACATGTATTTTATAGAAATATTTTCCATATTTCTTCCTATTTTCACATGTTACTTGGATGGTTAAAATACTTATGTATTTTTAACCCAACTTGTCAACTTAACTACAAAAATGTTTCCAACACTTTTATATTCCCATTTATATAAAAGTATTCATTTTTGTATAAGTTTCCCAAGTTTGTTTAATATTTTTATAAAATCTCTATTTTATAAAAATCCTTATGTTAAAACCCTTTATATTTTTATAACTTTCAAAAATACACTTTTATACAAAATACCCAAGTATTTCTACTAGTATTTACAAAAATCATCCTTAGACTTTAATACTTACATTTTTGACACCAAACTTTCCATACTTGTATTTTTGGACTAATAGTTTCTAAAATATCCATTTTAGTCCTCTAACTTTCAAAGTTACAACTTTAGTCCCTTAACTTACAAAAGTTGCATTTTTCTATTCTAACTTTCAAAGTTAGCATTTTTCACTCAAATAGTTAACTTTGAAGATTCAACTTTTTATAGGTAAGTTATTTTTGTATCAAAACACTTATGTTAGTCTTATATTCCATATGAAAGACTAATTGTATGTGTGTTTTATGTATTTGTCCATTTTATCAAAATTTCATTCATCTAAGTGAGTTAACTTTAATTTTCCATCTTATTCATTTATGAACTTCTAACATGTTTTACCACATATTATAACTTAAATGATCATAATAAGATGAATTAAAGTTAGTTTTAGCATATTCAAGTTCATCTCAAAATCTTAACCAAAACATCATCCTACTTAGTCTTATATGTAAACTTCATATATTTTCAAGACTAATACATCATCATCAACAAATCCATGGTTTATTTTCATATCTTTAACCTTCCATTTTACACATGAAAACTTATTAAAGATTATGTTCAAAACCATTTTTAAACCCTTCATGTACAACTTGCTACTAGGAACACATACATGAATAATAACAATCAAAAACAAGATTAAGAAGCTTACTACTAGCACAAGGCTAGGGAAGACAAAAACCTTGGATTTGAGAGGGGTTTAGTGTGTTCTTCCTAGTGGTTTAGCTCCAAGCTCTTGAAACACACAAAAGGGGTTTGGATGATGGATGATTTTAAGTGATTTGGAGTTGTAAAAACTTGAGAGAACAATGTGTGTGGGTATGTGAAAACCCACGGCTCAAGGAAGAAAAGAAGGAGAATTGTTTTTGCTTTGTTATCTTCAAAGGACTAACATGTGTTATTATATAATCAACTCATGTAATGATGCTAAAGATTTAAGGGATCTTATGGAAGATTATGAGTGTACTTGGGAGATTTTTGAAATGAGGATATGTGTGTGTGTAGAAAGAGCCGTATGTATGTATGTAGAGATAGGTGGTTTCTTGCAATCTTGGTTAAATCTTCCTAAGGCATCATGATCCTACTTATAAGACTTATCACACCCATGCACACTCTAATGTAATGATGGTTTGGAGTGTTGTCTTGGCCTTTGGTGGCCTTTGGCCGAAAATTGGCTCAAGGGGACAAGGTTTATTTGCTTTTGTACTTAATGTCTACTTATGCTTTTCTTACACATTTTGTCTTATGTTAAACATGCTTTACATAGGTTATTATTAAGATTTGCACAAGATATGGGTATATTAGGGCCATTAGGCCGGCCCCATGTGGGTTTAAGTGGGGTCCACATCTTCAAATATTTACCCAATACTTGTTATGTTTAATCCCCCGTCGTTCGGGTGTCGTTCGGGTATTTTTCGGGTTTTAATCACGCGTTATTCGGACATTAAATATACCTTTAATAACCCTTAAATATAGTCTATTTTAAGCGTTGATTGGCTATTTAGGCCTTTACCGGGTGAAATTATGAGTTATACGCGTATCGGGTGCGATACGCGCACTTTATTCGTTACCGGGAGATTTGTACAAGACGTTTTCATTTATGGTTTTGGAGTTCCAAAACTCATTATATCTTATGAAAATACCCTTTATTTTATATCCTGGGTGTTCGGGATTCGTTTCGTTTATTTAATTATTACCGGGTAATTGCCAACATCCGTACCGGATAGCTTATTCGCACATGATCCAATCATGCTTTACCATTAAACGTATGCATTCCTATGCATTATTTGGAAATTGCTATTCCCTAAGGCCTTGCTAATTAAATCACACATAATTGCATTTAATTACGTTAATCATATATTAATTAATTGTACGGAATTACCTTATTTTTGCCGGTTGTTACATTCTCCCCCCGTTAAGAGAATTCCGTCCCGGAATTCACTTCGAGTTCTCCGGTACAGGTGTCTTCTCGAATAGGGCGGGGTATTTTTGCTTCATCCGGTCCAGCCTTTCCCACGTGAACTCCGGTCCACGCTTGGCATTCCAGCGCACTTTGACCAATCTGATCTTGCTGCGCCTTAATTTTTGGACCTTCCAATCAGTTACCTCGATTGGTTCTTCCACAAAATGTAACTTGTCGTCAATTTGGATCTCGTCAGCAGGAATAATGAGAGTTTCGTCGGATAGGCACTTTTTCAAGTTCGACACATGAAACGTGTCGTGTATTCCACTAAGCTCTTGAGGCAACTCGAGCTTGTATGCCACTGTGCCTACCCTCGACAAGACTTTGAATGGTCCAATATATCGCGGGTTCAGCTTCCCGCGCTTCCCAAAGCGCGCGACACCTTTCCATGGTGACACTTTCAATAGGACCCTGTCTCCGACTTGAAACTCTAAAGGCTTTCGCCTCATATCAGCATAGCTTTTCTGGCGGTCCCGGGCCGCTTTGAGACGTTCTTTTATCAAAAAGACCTTATCCGTGGTCTCTTGAACAATTTCGGGCCCGGTGAGTTGCTTTTCCCCAACTTCCGCCCAACATAATGGCGATCGGCACTTGCGTCCATATAAAGCTTCAAACGGTGCGGCTTGAATGCTCGTATGATAACTGTTGTTATAAGAAAATTCTACCAATGGCAAGTGCGTATCCCAATTACCTCCGAAATCAATTGCGCATGCCCGTAACATATCTTCCAAGGTCTGGATGGTTCGTTCACTTTGACCATCCATTTGGGGGTGATATGCGGTGCTCATGTCGAGGCGAGTACCGAGGGCTTCGTTCAAACTTTCCCAAAATCTGGAAGTGAAACGACTATCTCGATCGGAGATGATAGATACAGGTACACCGTGTTTAGATACCACTTCCTTAATGTACAAACGGGTCAGTTTCTCCAACTTGTCCGTTTCACGAATCGGAAGGAAGTGTGCAGATTTTGTCAATCGATCAACGATTACCCAGATCGTGTCATGGCCGCTTGTCGTTTTAGGTAACTTGGTAATGAAATCCATAGTGATTCGTTCCCATTTCCATTCCGGTATTTCCGGTTGCTGGAGCAAACCGGAAGGTCTCTGGTGCTCAGCCTTGATCTTTGCGCAAGTCAAACATCGCGCAACATAGGCTGCTATATCCCTTTTGAAGTTCGGCCACCAATAAAGTTCTTTCAAATCGTGGAACATCTTGTCTGCACCCGGGTGAACCGAATATCTAGAACTGTGAGCTTCGGCCAATACTAGCTCACGCAAACCACCATATACTGGAACCCAAATTCTATTCATGAAATACAATGTCTGGTCCGCTTTTGGTTCCAGTGAATCAACCATCTTTCGTAACCTTTCACCTTTGACATTCTCGGGTTTGAGGGCGTTAACTTGAGCTTCACGAATTCGTTCAGTCATATTCGTGTGGATAGTCAATCCCAAAGCTCGAACACGCAATGGTTTAACCCGTTCCTTGCGACTCAAGGCGTCGGCTACGACGTTCGCCTTACCGGGATGGTACTTTATCTCACAATCGTAATCGTTTAATAATTCAACCCATCGCCGTTGTCGCATGTTCAAATCTTTCTAATCAAAGATGTGTTGCAAACTCTTGTGATCCGTGAAAATCGTGCACTTGGTTCCGTACAAATAGTGCCTCCATATCTTGAGAGCGAACACCACTGCACCTAATTCCAAATCGTGTGTAGTGTAGTTCTTCTCATGGATTTTCAGTTGCCTGGAAGCATAAGCTATTACTTTTTCTTGCTGCATCAATACGCAACCCAACCCTTGATGCGAGGCATCACAGTAAACTACAAAATCTTCCGTACCGTCTGGAAGTGACAGTATCAGAGCGCCACATAACTTGTCTTTTAACAATTGGAATGCTGCCTCTTGCTTTTTCGTCCACTCAAATTTCTTATCCTTTTGGGTTAGCATGGTTAAAGCTTGTGCTATTTTTGAAAAGTTCTCGATGAACCTTCTGTAATAACCCGCGAGGCCTAGAAATTGTCGTACTTCGGTAGGAGTTCGAGGTGCTTCCCAATTTTTAATTGCCTCGATCTTGGCTGGATCAACGTGTATGCCCTTCTCGTTTACCACGTGACCTAAAAAGTGAACTTCCCGAATCCAAAAGTCACATTTCGAGAATTTAGCATAGAGCTTCTCTTTGCGTAATACTTCAAGAATTAACCGAAGGTGATTCTCGTGGTCTTCTTTCGTGCGTGAATAGATCAAAATATCGTCAATGAAGACAATGACGAATTTGTCCAGGTATGGCTTACACACGCGGTTCATTAGGTCCATGAAAACCGCTGGTGCGTTGGTCAGACCGAACGGCATCACCAAAAATTCATAGTGTCCATACCGGGTTCTGAAGGCCGTCTTTGGTACATCTTCTTCTTGTATACGCAACTGGTGATAGCCTGACCTCAAGTCGATCTTGGAGTAATAGCTGGAACCTTGGAGCTGATCAAATAAATCGTCGATCCTGGGGAGAGGATAGCGATTCTTGATGGTTAGTTTGTTCAGCTCTCGATAGTCGATGCACATGCGAAATGTGCCATCCTTCTTCTTCACAAATAAGACGGGAGCTCCCCAAGGTGAGAAACTCGGTCTTATAAAACCTTTGTCCAATAATTCTTGTAGCTGGCTGGACAGTTCCTGCATCTCTGATGGAGCTAGGCGGTATGGCGATCGTGCCACAGGAGCTGCTCCGGGAACGAGGTCGATGCGGAACTCGACTTGTCGAGGTGGCGGCAACCCCGGCAAATCTTCTGGAAATACATCCGGAAAATCTCTGGCGACTGGAATGTCTTCCAACTTTCGCTCGTCGGCCTTCTTGTCCACTACGTGTGCCAAGAATGCGACAAGCCCTTTTCTCAGACACTTACGAGCCTTCATGCTCGAAATAATCCTTAGTGGCGTCCCGTGTCTTTCACCTTGAATTGAGAGAGTTTCACCGCTTGCGAGGGGAACTTGAATAACCTTATCGTTGCACACCACAATGGCACGGTGCGCGGACAACCAGTCCATGCCAACAACGATGTCAAAACTTCCCAATACAACCGGTAATAGATCAATCCCAAACTCGTGCCCACAGAGTTCTAACTTACAATCTTTTGCTACCTCTCTCGTTTCAATAGTTTTACCATTAGCCAGTTCTATAGAGTAGGGAGTATCTAGTTTGCTAGTTTTTAAACCAAGTAGTCTTTTAAACTCAATGGATACGAAGCTAAAGTCAGCACCGGTATCAAATAATACAGAGGCATAATGACCATTTAGAGGAAACGTACCAGTGACCACATTGGGGTCTTGCCGTGCGTCACCGGCTCCAATCACAAATGCCCGGCCACGGGCCTGATTGTTGACTTTGGGGCAATCTTTCTTCCAATGGTCCAATGACCCGCATGCAAAACAGGGTCTGGCCCCTCCGTTCTTTGGTGCTCCAGATCGGCACTCTTCAGTCTTGTGCCCGGTGCGGTGGCACTTCCCGCAAGTTAATCCATTATTTTTCCCCTGGTTTCCTTGTTTGTTACCGTTATTGTTATTGTTACCACGTCCCGTGGCGGCATAACCCTTTCCTTTCTTGTTCGAGCTACCCGACGCTCGATCCCTTCTTCCCTCATCTCTCTTCCTTTTCCCAAACCTTTGCCCGTTACCCTGATCATTAGTTGCAACCGCTGAACTTGATCCCTGTTTCTTGGCCTCAACACTACTTGCTTCAGAAATTTTTAACCCAGAAACTTGGCGGATTAGGGTACCCATGCGGATAGCATCCTCAGTCAAACTTAGTGCCAGATCAATTGCCTCGCGCATGGTCGTGGGTTTGGAAGAGGTGACCATGCTGCGAATCTGTGGTGCTAGCCCGAATAAGTAACGTTCCACCTTGTTCTTCTCTGGTGTAACCAGACGAGGTACTAGTCGAGCGAGATCATGAAATCTTGACGTATACCCAGTGACGTCTGCCCCTACCATGGTGAGGTTCCAGAACTCGGTTTCCAACTTCTGCACTTCGCTTGCCGGGCGGTATTCGGCAGTCATGAGTTCTTTCAGTGCCGCCCATGATAGAGCGTATGCTACATCATCTCCTAAGGACTGTACTTGGCCGTTCCACCAAGTTAGCGCTTGATCTAGGAACAGATTGGTGGCGTACATGACAGACTGTCGAGGGGTACACCCGCTGATGCGGATAACTGCCTCGGTCTTTTCGAACCATTTGACCAGGCCTATGGAACCCTCAGTGCCGCTGAAGTTTATTGGCTTACAGTCCAAGAAAGCCTTGAAAGTGCAGCCGCGCTCTCCCGAGGCTGTCCCTGTAATAGTAACATAGTATGTTATTATGGGATAGGAGTTTGTGAAATATCTCCCCATCACTTTTTCATTTATTTTTGAACCTCTTACCACTGGGGGAGGTCTCTCGTCGCTCGCTCCCTGTCCTGTCATGGGAGTGTTCCGAGCGTGCGGCTTCGTGTTCAGCGATGGCACGAGCTATGCGTTCAGATATCATAGTTTCGAGCTCGGCCGGTGTTGTGGGCAGTCCGTCTGCTCCACTGTTGCTTCGGGTGGCAGGTGCCATTTTTCTTCAATAATAATTATCAAAGGTTAATTTGGCAAACATTTATACAATACAAAGCATAAATAACAAACCAAAGCATGAACACAATAATCAACACCATATCATCACACAACATACCAATACATCATACAGAAATATAAATAGAAATCAACACAACAACACCACACAAATATACAAACCACAACATATGGAGTAAGCAATAATAATCATAGACAACAACATATTTCACCATAATAATAAGATTTTTCATTAATTTCAATAATATCAGTACAATGCTTGTTCATAATACAAAATGGAGAATACGTTTCTCATACAATACATTGCTTTTGAAATAATAAAACATCATATCATACGCCGTAATACCCGTACGGCTAGGCAAAATGCAGACAAGTGTCATAACCCGTGCTGTACTACCATACTGCTGCTAATATGTACATAAGCTGGTGTGTCTTCTGTGCATCCCCGATACATCCTACTGTGGCGGTGGCGGTGGATACTGGTACTGCGGCGCATACATGCTAATCGTCATGCTGATCTCTGAGATGCGCTCGTACAAAAACTGTCGATGTGCCCAGTGTGCATCCCCAGTAATCCCGCTCTGCGCATCCATGCGCAAGAGCTCCTCTGCGTAATGCGCCAAGGCATCACGAGTGTCAATCATCCTAGCCCACATCAACCTCGTCTGCTGTTCAACCTGATTCACGGTGCGCTGCACCGTGTTGACTAGAGTCTGAAAATCCTGCTCTAGAGTGATGGTCGAGGTCTGGGCGGGTCCAGAGGGGGGTGTCATCCTGGGAAGGTGGGATGGTCCGGGTACATCAGGGTGTGTGGATGGGAAGGGCCCGAAGGGGAATGGTACTGGTATGTGTGGCAGAAATGGAGTGGAACCGGGTGGCCTGATGGAAAAGTAGGGTGGCATCATATACGGGTCCCCTGCACCTAGAGGGTATGGTGCAGGTGTCATGCTGGGAATGGTGGGGATGGGTATAGTCATGGCAATGGTGGGTGGTGGCATGGGCTCAGCTAGTGGGGCTACCAATGGCTCAGAGACAGTGGCCCACTCTGGAGTGGACACCACTACAGGGGGTGTGGGAGGGCTCGCAGTGGCGAAGGCCTCCATGCCTGCCCTATGTAGCTCAGAGCTACGGGCGGGACTACCCTCATGTATAAGTGCTGCTGGTGCTGGCTCCTCCTGGGGTATGGGCTCGGGTGCTGGTGGGGCTATGGGGTCGGCTGGGGCGTCCTCTAGCATTGGAGCCACTGGCTCCTCCTGGTCAGCCTGAATCTCTGGCACCAACATGTGCCCTACTGAACCTACAGACTCGTCATCGGAGTCGTCGGATATCCATCCGTTCCTCCCACGGGGAATGGGCAGGAGTCTCATACCTGCAGGTACGTGAATGTGGGGTACTGGTGCCGGCTCGTGCTCGGCGTGAGCCTGTCGGCGGAAAGGAGACTCTGCCGCGTCTGACTGGGCTGGAACTGGTCGCGAAGGACCGGCACAGCCGTCAGGGAAATCCCTGATGGCTCGAACGGGGCGTACGGCCAAAGGTGCGGCCGGTACGATGGGCAGTGGCGCGTCGATCACGGCCGGTGTCCAGTCAGGATCCTCGCTAGGATCTGTCTCGTCCGATTCGTCGTCTGACCCTCCTGCGACGTCCATCTCTACGTCGTCTTCTTCCGCATCGAGTACAACCAGCTCGACTGGCTCCGGCGGAGGTGCGGGAATGATCTGTAGACTACTATCATAACTGGGCGCTATGCTTCCAGCGTCCGACATCCTGGCAAAAGAACCGTACATGTATATATGATTTATTTAAATTAGACAGTTATGGCTTACTCTATAGTAACCTTCCTAACTTCTAATTTTCACGTTATAGTATAACAATACTCATGGCTGGCTTGGTCGGAATCTCCTCATGCCCAATGCTTCTTGAAAATTACTTTTATTTAAAACCATGCATATTTCTTTTTGAAAACTTTATTATTTGAACCAAATCCGGTTATAGTCTAGTTTTTAAAGAAAATACTCTAGTTCGCTATAACCTTGGCTCTGATACCACGTTCTGTCACACCACGACAAAGGCGGAAACACGTGGCGCGACGGTTCAAAAGCATAAAGTCAAGGTTATGGCTAAACACAAGTAATTTAAGAAAATGGGTCATTTATTATGACGTCAAATCTGTTTTCCAACATTACACAAAAGTTAATTGTTTTTGAAATAAACATAGTGGTTTCTCAAATATATCCCAAATGCCTTGGGAAATAAAGGTGAAACCCCACAAAAGCTTGACGTCGCATTGGAGATTCCCCGACCCTGCTTGCCTGATCTTTCATCTTCTAGTTACCTGAAAGATATGTTTTAAAAGTTTCGTCAATATAAATATATTGGTGAGTTCACAGGTTTTCAGTTTCTAAAACTTGAATACTTGGGAATACCATGTTATGACAATATATAGGAGTTGCAAATTCCTATAAATCTACTTGAGACTATAACCAAACCAAGACATATAATAATTGTGCCCCGCTCCAAGTCGTTACTCGGTTTCCCACGACTTAAGTTCAGAATATTTGCACCCCAGGCATAACCTAATGCATAATCGACGCTATCGATTAGGGGTGGGCCGTGTCAGGCACCAATAGTACTATTCGAATATTCCTCCGGTTTCAATTCCCTGAACAAATGATTATAGAGGCGAGGACTCAACCCCGAGTGGCGGTCACACCTCAAGTATTAAATCCGTCAAACACTATCCCTAACATATCTTTCCCCCGGAAAACGTAAAAATAGTTTAAAATGGGGCCGTGAAACTCACCTGTAACTGCGTCTGGCTCAATAAGGTGAATAGCAAGGGGTGGTCTTGCACCTACAAACGTCCTAAACGTATAAGTCACTATTCCTATAGTGCATGTGCCTTGGCAAGTTGTACACCCAACTCCCGACCACAAGTTGTTCCAAATCCCGTTTAATTAAGCGTGTATCCTAGGTTTCGTTGGCGTTGCATTACCCTTTGTGTTACAAGTTATATATTACTCTTGTTAATATTTCCATAACTTGTATCTTATTATCATCGACTCGACTTCACTTAACATATAATTATTTTCCCATTTAAATAATTATACTTAAGATCGCATCGCTCGATATAATATATATTTCAATCCTCGACCCGACTCACTTTGCCACACATTTGTTTTCCCATTTAAACAAATATGCTAAGATTTTGTCGTTCGATCGTATATTCTTAACGTCCGATTCAACTCACCACACCGTATATTTATTTTCCCATTCAAATAAATATACTAGGATTTCGTTGGTACGACATACACATATATATGTCCTTGTCTTCTCGTCGCGGCTTTCCTTCCCGCACATCTACCTTCCCATTAAGTAGATACACTAGAATTTTGCCGAGACGAGCGTACAAATATATATAAATGTGTAATTTTTCTTGTTAAGTATATACGTTTGTTTTAACGTCTTATTCGTTTGTGTCATGTGTTTCTCCCACGAATTAATCCTCCAACACTTAGGAAAGTGTTTATTTATTTTCACCCAAAGTATATATATATATTTTACCTCTTAAAATATATATTTTTCTTATCTTGCCGCAATGACATTTTTCTCATATTTTGTCCGGTTATGGTTCGTTAACGCGTTTTAGTTCGATATCTTAACTTGATTAGTTAATTTTTCCAAGTTTTTCCCAACATGTATTTTATAGAAATATTTTCCATATTTCTTCCTATTTTCACATGTTACTTGGATGGTTAAAATACTTATGTATTTTTAACCCAACTTGTCAACTTAACTACAAAAATGTTTCCAACACTTTTATATTCCCATTTATATAAAAGTATTCATTTTTGTATAAGTTTCCCAAGTTTGTTTAATATTTTTATAAAATCTCTATTTTATAAAAATCCTTATGTTAAAACCCTTTATATTTTTATAACTTTCAAAAATACACTTTTATACAAAATACCCAAGTATTTCTACTAGTATTTACAAAAATCATCCTTAGACTTTAATACTTACATTTTTGACACCAAACTTTCCATACTTGTATTTTTGGACTAATAGTTTCTAAAATATCTATTTTAGTCCTCTAACTTTCAAAGTTACAACTTTAGTCCCTTAACTTACAAAAGTTGCATTTTTCTATTCTAACTTTCAAAGTTAGCATTTTTCACTCAAATAGTTAACTTTGAAGATTCAACTTTTTATAGGTAAGTTATTTTTGTATCAAAACACTTATGTTAGTCTTATATTCCATATGAAAGACTAATTGTATGTGTGTTTTATGTATTTGTCCATTTTATCAAAATTTCATTCATCTAAGTGAGTTAACTTTAATTTTCCATCTTATTCATTTATGAACTTCTAACATGTTTTACCACATATTATAACTTAAATGATCATAATAAGATGAATTAAAGTTAGTTTTAGCATATTCAAGTTCATCTCAAAATCTTAACCAAAACATCATCCTACTTAGTCTTATATGTAAACTTCATATATTTTCAAGACTAATACATCATCATCAACAAATCCATGGTTTATTTTCATATCTTTAACCTTCCATTTTACACATGAAAACTTATTAAAGATTATGTTCAAAACCATTTTTAAACCCTTCATGTACAACTTGCTACTAGGAACACATACATGAATAATAACAATCAAAAACAAGATTAAGAAGCTTACTACTAGCACAAGGCTAGGGAAGACAAAAACCTTGGATTTGAGAGGGGTTTAGTGTGTTCTTCCTAGTGGTTTAGCTCCAAGCTCTTGAAACACACAAAAGGGGTTTGGATGATGGATGATTTTAAGTGATTTGGAGTTGTAAAAACTTGAGAGAACAATGTGTGTGGGTATGTGAAAACCCACGGCTCAAGGAAGAAAAGAAGGAGAATTGTTTTTGCTTTGTTATCTTCAAAGGACTAACATGTGTTATTATATAATCAACTCATGTAATGATGCTAAAGATTTAAGGGATCTTATGGAAGATTATGAGTGTACTTGGGAGATTTTTGAAATGAGGATATGTGTGTGTGTAGAAAGAGCCGTATGTATGTATGTAGAGATAGGTGGTTTCTTGCAATCTTGGTTAAATCTTCCTAAGGCATCATGATCCTACTTATAAGACTTATCACACCCATGCACACTCTAATGTAATGATGGTTTGGAGTGTTGTCTTGGCCTTTGGTGGCCTTTGGCCGAAAATTGGCTCAAGGGGACAAGGTTTATTTGCTTTTGTACTTAATGTCTACTTATGCTTTTCTTACACATTTTGTCTTATGTTAAACATGCTTTACATAGGTTATTATTAAGATTTGCACAAGATATGGGTATATTAGGGCCATTAGGCCGGCCCCATGTGGGTTTAAGTGGGGTCCACATCTTCAAATATTTACCCAATACTTGTTATGTTTAATCCCCCGTCGTTCGGGTGTCGTTCGGGTATTTTTCGGGTTTTAATCACGCGTTATTCGGACATTAAATATACCTTTAATAACCCTTAAATATAGTCTATTTTAAGCGTTGATTGGCTATTTAGGCCTTTACCGGGTGAAATTATGAGTTATACGCGTATCGGGTGCGATACGCGCACTTTATTCGTTACCGGGAGATTTGTACAAGACGTTTTCATTTATGGTTTTGGAGTTCCAAAACTCATTATATCTTATGAAAATACCCTTTATTTTATATCCTGGGTGTTCGGGATTCGTTTCGTTTATTTAATTATTACCGGGTAATTGCCAACATCCGTACCGGATAGCTTATTCGCACATGATCCAATCATGCTTTACCATTAAACGTATGCATTCCTATGCATTATTTGGAAATTGCTATTCCCTAAGGCCTTGCTAATTAAATCACACATAATTGCATTTAATTACGTTAATCATATATTAATTAATTGTACGGAATTACCTTATTTTTGCCGGTTGTTACATTTGTAAAACCTAATGGCGCTATCAACTAATAACCCGCTTGCCAACCCTGGCAACTCATTCGGTACGTGAGGACTTACAAAATGATAGAAATGGTTCAGTTTATCAAGGACACAATTTGCGAATTAGCAAAGTGACCGACCCTCATAAGGATCCATGGCATCCCAACCCGGGATGTGTAAGTAGTCCCAAACCGGACTAGAAAATGTTAAGTAAGGTGTCTCATACCTGAGACGCATGCTTTTGAGAAAAAGAGTAGTGAAACTCACCTTAGGTCGCAAGTGAAAATCCAAATTCCATGAATAGTAACGTGCTACCGACTCCCTATTACAAATGTCACTAGGTGAGTATACGTGCGTAACCAACACATCATGTAACTCGTTTATCCAAGACTTTTAAAAGTTCAAAACCGTGTAGTGACACCTAATGACTCTACATGCTTAAGTATGTCCTACGTATCCCGTTGGTGATCATAGCAATTATTATCAGTTTAGTGCATCAAATACATCTCATACAAGTTTCCACACAAGTACATGTCAATTACACACCACATAGAACTCCAAATAGCCACTTAAAGACCCCGTACACAATCTGTGTTTTTAGGACAGATTGTGCGCTGTGAAAAACAATTTATTTAAAATACTTAACGAATGAATTAGAGTCCCAAATTTTTACTGAATTTTATTTGGGATTCACTCGACAATACCTATTTTTGTTTTGTCTTAATTCCAAACACAAAAATTATAAAAATTCGTACAACACAGCAGTGTCCAGAAAATTTCCTCAACAGGTCAGTTTAGTAGGAAAATTCTTAAAAATTGTGTATTCATCCAAACGAGATGAATCTACTTGAAAAAGCTCTATTTTTCCAGTATTGACCTACTGTAAAAATTTCATAACCTAACTCCTTGTAAATCTCAAGTTATGACCATTTAAAGTTAGCCCAATTTACAAATCCGAAAATCTGATATGACCCCTAATCAATTAAAATTCCAAAAACGACTCATACGGTGTCCAAAATCGATGGTTTTGCCCATTATGAAAAGCTAAGACCTTGTACATTACAATCATGCAAAGAAATCATCAAAACAATCGATTTACCAACCCGTTACAGCCCCTTCAACACGTTCAAACAAATCTGTCAGAATCTGAAACTTGCATCCCAAGTAATCTACAAACCCTAATTCTTCATAAACATCCCTAATACATGTATAACACCTATAGTACTGATTAAACACCATATTAATCATAGCAAAACACATATATTATCATGTGAAAACCCTAATCATGGCTGCTAATAACAATCATCATCATCAAATCATCAAGAACATTCAAGAACTCCTACACATGCATGTATGCGATTTTGTATATATTATTTTTAGGTTTTTTAAAGTTTTTCAATCATTATAATTCATCAAAAATCGTAAGAACGTATACCTTGTGAAAGATTAAACTCCCTAGAGCCTTGAAATCAAACCCGAACTAGCTTGATTAGTGAAAGATTGCTTGATTGCTTGAAAACAAAGAGAGAGGGGGGTGGGGGGTTTCGCATGGCACCCGTTAACCATGTTCTAGCCCAATACCGAACCCAATATTATTAACCATGCTAAATTATATAAAAACCATTATTTTTATTACCACATAGCATATCATTCATGTTGTGCACGTAATTTGCATAATCTACGCATTACCTTTCAGTTAGGCGATCATTCACAAAAACATGTAATTCACATAGGCACGTACTTCATGTTCACCAAAATTCACTTGTATATATTATTGCTATGTATGTCACATAATTCACCAACGTTTGGGATACAGGACTCATGTGTGTGTTTAACAAGGATTTTCCTACGTATAACATATGTTAGCATCTTCTAACATATGTTAAACCTACTTAACTAACCCTAGTTAAGTATCTAGCCATGTATGAACATGTAAGTTAACTAGAGTTCAGTAAAAGTATTTAACCTGAAAATGCGGGGTGTCACAATATCAGGTGGAAACATTGGTACAAAAACTCTTATTCCTAGAATAAATATGATACCATCTGATAACAAGATTCCAGTCAAGTTCCAAAGGCGTCAATTCCCAATAAGCGTATGTTTCGCAATGACCATCAATAAAAGCCAAGGACAGTCTTTATCGAAGGTTGGATTGTATTTAAGAGACCCTGTATTCTCACATGGCCAGCTTTATGTCGCACTGTCAAGAGTTAAAAGCAGGACAGGTGTGAAGTTACTTATACTTGATACTGATGGGAAGGTGAAGACTAAAACAAAAAAATGTGGTGTTTAAAGAAATATTTAGTGATATTTGAATAAAATGTGTGTTGGCTTCTTTTAAATTTTAATAAAATATTTCTACTAAATTTTTTTTTACGTCTTACAGCTCAAAATAATTGTATGTTATTGAACCGCGTGTAAACGCGGGCAAAAGTCTAGCTTATAATACAAGATTAGGGTTTAACCCTTAGGGAACAAGAAAACTAATTATGGGCTAAATAAAACAAACGGGCCAGACCCTTGTCTTTAATTAATCTGCCAATTAATTGTCTTCTTCTAACTTAAGCCCAAATCAAGGCTCCACAAACCAACACATCCACAGCCACGAAAACCACCGTCCTCCACCACCATTCACCATTCACCCACCTTCGAAACCCCCCACCACATTTCAGAACCCAAAACCACCACCGATCAGATCTATTCATATCTGTTTAGATCCCCAAAACCACCACCATTGACCATCGACTCAGTCTGTCGAATCAACACCACCGTCGAACCAATGCCACCATCTTCTGTTCTTCTGTTCGTCTGCAGTGTGTGTTTGAGAGAGAGATGGTGTGTGTGTGTGTGTGCGTGTGTGGTAGAGAGAGAGAGACGTGTGTGTGTGTGTGTGTGTGTGTTAGAGAGAGACTTGTGTGTGTGTGTGTGAGCGAGATGAGAGTGTTTTGAGATGATGATGATGATTTAAAAAAAGAAAGAAAAAGAATTTGGCAGTTTTAAAAAAGGGTGTAGGGTGGGGTAGGGGAGGGGTAAATTACTTTCTTACCCTTTATTGTTATAATTGTAAGGTGCATATGTGTCGTCATGTCATTGGTCTAGAGGAGTTCTCAAGTTCTCGCAGCTCAAGTGGGTTTTCAATTGAACCAGATCCTATATATATAGGGGTGGTTATTGTAGAAAGGGCTCAAAAGGTGCGAAGTGTGCGAAGGCATCTCCACCATTCATTTGAAGATTTTGACTAAAAAATCACGTGATCAATTTTGATTATATAATTAATTATACAAAGAAACAAAAGGGTATTTTTGTCAGTTGCCTCTAAACCCACTTCCCCCATGATTTTTAAACGGCTATAACTTTTTCATACACTGTATTAACGAGTGTTTTGTTCTCTTTAATTTGAGTAACATAGTGCTATAGTTTTCTTAATTTTATAAAACAGGTACGTAATTTCACATTTAAGTATCTGGTACGTGATTCTAGGTGTAAGCCAAACTGTGGAATCTGGTACATGATTTTAGTTGTAGGGTATCTCATACGTGATTTTATGTGTATGGCTAAATGTGAGCATTTGATACGTAATTCTATCTCTATGTGTATGACAAATGTAGGGCTGGTTATCATAAAAAGTGACAAAAATGTGCGAAGTGTGCGAAGTCACGTAACATACAAAATTACGTACCATAAACAGAATCATTACTACTTCATTACCAAAATCACGTACCATATACATAATCATTATAGTTCCATTATATACATAATTATTATAGTTTTATTACCGAAATCACGTACCATAAACATAATCATTCAAAACTTTACATAACAATTTTCCATACCCCTAAAAAACGTAACATACAAAATTACGCACCATATACAGAATCACTACTAAAATCACGTACCAAAATTACGTACCATAGGCAGAATCACTACTAGTATATGATAATTATGTAATGTTTTTGTATGTTCATGAAAACATTACGTAATTATCATGTACTTCGCACACTTTGACCATTTTCGTTACTTTGTATTTGAACTGGCCCCTAAGATACTTTAATGTGAAGATACGTACCATATTATGTAATGACCATAATCACGTATCAGATGCCCACATTTGACCATACACTTTAAATCATGTATTAGATACCCTATAGCTAAAATCACGTACCAGATTCACATAGTTGGGCTACACCTAAATCACATACCAGATACTTGAATGTGAAATTACGTACCGGTTTTTAAAAATTAAGAAAACTATAGCACCATGCTACTCAAATTAAAGAGAACGAAACACTCGTTAATACGGTGTAATTTTTTTTAAAAAATATTATTGTATGAAAAAGTTATAGCCGTTTAAAAATCATGGGGGGTGGGTTTATGAGTCAAGAAGTAAAAAAGATAAAAATGTCCTCCTTGTAAAAATTAACCATGTCAAAATAGAAGGTGGAGATTCCTTCGCACACTTCGCACATTTTCATTACTTTGTATTTGAACCTTCCAATATATATATACACACACACACACACACACACATATATAGTTGTCTAATCATTCTTTAATACTATATATCCTTGATAATATGGAATCTAGATTCATAGGCGTTTTTTGTTTTATTAATTGTTTTACCAGACCCTTGAATTAGATCCGGTTTTATTGTGTTTTTAATAATTTTTTTGTTTGTCGGGGTACTTGGTATTAGATATGTGAAATCTAGGGTTTTATATTTTTTTTGTTTGCATATTCTTGGTTGTCGAGGGTGTTTGTTGTGTTCTTTACGTTTTTTTTATTATGTTGGGATTGATTACGTGTTTTGGATATATTCATGGCCGATTGTTTTTTCAAGTTTGAGGGGTTAGTTGATGATTGTTTAAAATCGGATTGTGGATTGAGTTGGTTTTTTTGCCCCGAATGATTCATCTTGAGTTTAGGTGTTATGGTTGATTTGAAGATTCATGTGTTGTTTCTGGCCGTGGATCAAACTCCATGATTAATCATTGTTTTGGTTAACTCATGGTTAGTCATCATAATATTAATCTTATAGTTTGGCGGAGTAGTGGATTATTTGCGAGTAGGTGTTCTTAAGATGTTCACGGTGTTCTTAAATAGATTAATTAAATGAACAAAAGAAGTAATTGAGTATAGAGGAACACTTAGTAACTATTTTAGGGCTGGACCAATCAGTGTGGATCCGAAACCCTTGCACAAGCAGGCTTCTTTAAGGTGAGCAGGGATGAGGTTTATTTCCATCCTTTCCCTGTAACGGGCCACATGCTCTTCAGGATCCGTAGATCCATCATACAGCTTCATATTTGGAGTCTGAAATCCTTTTGGGATTTTAGCATCACAAATAGGAGGGGCAAGATATCCTATGACAGCTTGAGGATACTTCAGGGATGGGTTGAACTATCCCTTTAACACTTGATATCATATCCCTTAGCTTATGTAATTCTTTAGTCTTCTGGGGGCTAATGCCAGTATCCTGCACGGGTCAAGATTGTTAGTAGTAAAAGTATTATTATTGAAAGTGATACCGACATTCTGTCCTCGGGATGGCTCTGCGTATCCTGACTCTCTGGATGTCATGACCCTTATGGATGGTGTAGCTTTTGGAACTGTGGTTCTATATTGCATGAGGATGAAATCTCGTTAATGATTGTCCCAAGTTGCAGTTAAGTTGAAGTCCAACATCCAAGGATGCAGGGGTGTTTCTACATCCTCAGTCGGCCTTTTGGAAGATGCTTTCATTGTCTGAATCTCTTTGATCAGCATCTGATTTGTCTCCTGTTGGTTCTTCATTTGCTCCTTAGCCACTGCAAACATGGAAAAGATCTCATCATTTAAGATCAGAACTGAGGGAGTCATAGTGGATGTCCCCATTCCGGTCCTGGAATATGAATGGGATATACTACGGGTGTTAGGTTCTTCACTCCTTATTGGGAATGCAGGTGGGGGTGGTAGAAACACAATGGGAGCAGAGGTGGATGATGACATAGACGAAGACACCGATTTTCAGTTAGAGGCCATAATTGTCAAGAGTTTTGAGATAAACTTGTTGAGCAAAAATTTTAATAGAGTTTTTGTGAAGAATAGCAGCCTCACGGTGGGCGCCAAATTGTTTTGATAAAAATTAACAAGTAAATTTTGTATTCCAAATTAGTTTTGTGAGGTAGAGTGCTATGTTGATTTAGTGAAAAATTGTTATTGAAATCGTAAATATGATGTTTGATATATAATCAGGGTGCAAATAGTTAATTAAAATTAACAATTATGCCCAGAATATCACGAAGATGAAAAGAATCAGGACAGTGACAACCTCGGGATGACAACGAGAAAAATAATGAAAGAAATTAAGAACAAGACACAATATGTACGAGGAAAACCCTTGATTAGTTTAGATCGACGGCACAAAATCTCAGGAGCGGACGAAAGTCCCCTGCCTTGATGTTTTTATTAATAAAAAATGTAAATGATACAACTTTAGAAACCAATGACCGATCAAACTAAGTGTTACAATGAATTTGATTGTGTGTATAAGCTGAAATGAGTGTGTTTTTGGTGAAAAAGAGATAGTGTGTCGTCTCTAAGCTGATCAGTCATGGCCTTATTTATGCTGAAAAGAAATAACTAACTTCCCGAGATTATCGGGATGGCACAGACTAAGTCCATATAGTCGTTAGAAGTCTTCACATGTTTTTAGGAGCTCAACAGCTATCAACTGACTTTCAAAATAGGTGCTTGACCGAGTCTTTAGCTAGTTAGTTGAATTGAGCCTGTATAAATGGTTTAATTTGACAAAAATAATTAGTAGCATTTAGGATATTTGTAATATATTATACTGTTGTATTCTAAACATGACAACATAATAGATATCCTCAAGATGTATCTTCAGATATTTCAGCATTATAAATCTTCAAAATATCCAACACCAACAATCGTGAAGGAGTAATGGAGTGACATGGCAGTAGTGACCGCTAGTGAAACACTACCACTAGCCTTAGTGATGATTTTTTGAACGATCAACTAAAGTATTGCCGGGTACTCTGTACGCGGCCCTCAATGGCCGAAAGGGGCCCCAGACGGCCTCTAGTCCGTACGGACAGAGCCCTTCGGCCCACACGTCTTCTGTTCCAGGGAAAACCCGGCCCACAAACCCGCCCGAAGGCACGACGGTAGTGAACCGGTAAAACCTGGAGGGATCAGGAGTCGAACCCATGACCACAAGGGTCAAGGGTCTTTCCATCACTTCCCAACCACCTACCCCACCACAAGGGTGGGGGTATCCATCACATGCCTCCCGTGGGAATCGACCCTGGCTCCCCCAAAGAGAGAACCGACCCTTTTACCACTAGGTGTGACATCCGTCACTTTTATCACTATTATTATATATATATATATATATATATATATACATTTTTTTTATTTCGTACCACCTATCTTGTACGTTACATTTTATCCCCATCTATAATAATAATAATAATAATAATAATAATAATAATAATAATAATAATGATAATCAAAATCCTTGTAGTGTTCCCTTGATTTAAGACCCTTGAGCCCAACATAACCAATCCAACCATACCTTGCTCTTTTCTTTTTCGAAGCCCATTTTCCCTTGGCTGCTGCTCGGCCCAGTACCCACAAGAGCCCAGATAGCCGGCCCAAACCCTTCTCCCAGTTAATAAAAAAAATAAAAAGATTCTGCTCCTGCCGGGACTCGAACCCGGGCAGTGAGCCGGGTCAGACACACACACACGCGCCAACACCACTGAGCTACAAGCTCGTTACTGATTCAATCCCAACCCGTATTATATATAAACACCCCCTATCTGTTTCCTTCTCCTTTCCTTGTACGCGCTGCATACCCGAGAGCAGCAAAACACTTTTTCTTTTGGAAACCTTGACCACATTAAAGGATGATTATGGACCAGCAATAAATTCCACGCATCAAGGACGCGTCTACAGCCCATAATCGCGAATTTAAAGCTTAAATTCTTGTTTTTTTTTTGACCGAATTCGATGCATCATCAAGACTTTCCATTCACATTAACCGAGCCCTTTCACTATAAATTAGACACTTCACAACAAGCTTTACTCGCCAATTACTCTTCCTACATCTCCAATTTCTGATAAAACACTCTTGAAAGCTTCTATTCCTTGCAAGTTTGACTTTTCGTTTGACTGAGCATTATACACAAATTCGTGATTGTAAGTCCAATTTTGTTTATGGGTTTCATTAATCGGCTATAGAGCAGCAATAACCCCATGTATAATCGGGTTATTGCTTGCTCATTTGAATTATTGAAAATCTAGGGCTTGAATCAATTGATTTGGGGAAGAACATGAATCGCAGATAACATATATAATTATTTTAAAACAGAAAATAAACAACCAACTAATCCAGATCAGTTGGTGTAGCCTCCTGCCCTTAAAACATGAACCGGCCTGGTGGCCAAGGTTCGAGTCCCACCATAAACAATTTTTTTTGTGTATTCTTTTATACTTATATTTTCTTTATTCTTTTAAAAATCATTTTAAAATACTAAAACTATTTTATAAATTCTACAAAATTTATTTTATGTTATTCCAATGATAAACTTTGCTGTCCAATTTTTAGTTTTTCAAAAATAATTTATTTAATATATATTATAAATATTACAAGTTTATTCATTTAAAATTATAAAATTCTATAAAAATATCAAAACGATTATATAAATTTCGACAAAAATTATTCTGAGTTTATATAACATTAAACTTTTCTGAAATAATTTTTATTTCAGAAAAATCGTTTATTTAATATTTTTAATCAATTTTTGTTAGTTTTTGATCATAAATAAATCATAATAAATTCATTTTTCAATATTTTTGTACCAAAATTTACATAAATTATTTCTATTCATTTGGAACAGAAATACAATTTTTAATTTAAAAATTCCTTAATTTTAATATTTTTAAATATTAAAGTTACATTTTGACAATTTGAAATAAATAGATTTAATATTCTATTTATAAGAAAATATTTTTATAAAAATTATTTTCACACTTAAAACTTTATATTGTGACCATCTTTGATTTAAAATTTACAAAAAGACTTTTATTCATTTATTTATCGAATTTCTCATATTTATTAAACATTTTTACTTATTAATCAAACGAATACTTATCCTCAATTCGAGACCCTAGAAAATACTTATAGAATAGATAGACTTAGACTTATTTGTTACCTTATACATAGGGTGATACTTGACAACATTGGATTACACTTGTTCAATTCCACAAGACTTACCACCTTGCTAAAGTGAGTATTACTTATCCCCTTTTTCACTTTTACAACTTTTGGGGTGATTCATGCACAAGTATACAAACTTTCATATTCATTTACACATACATTTTTATTCATTTACAATTCATATACGTGTCTTGTTTATCTTTGTGCTTATGTTTGAACATGAACGTAGCTTACATACAAAATCATACATCTAGACATAACTTATGTTATGGTGCTCTTTACATATAGACGTAACTTATGTTACGGTGCTCATTTAGACATAACTTATGTTATGGTGCTCTTTTAGACTTGACACGTGTTGAGGTGCTCATTATCAACTTCATTGTACAAACTCTACATTTGATCTTTGTCTTGTTTGGTTACTTGCGTGTTTACATAATGCATTGGTGATGCTAGACACATGAATTGTACTACCTTTTCAAACTTATACTATATGTACAAAGCTAGGTAGTACTCACCAACATCATATGTTGACAAAATTATTTTTGTGCATGTTTCAGGATAAGCTGCTTGACGCTTCACATAGGACTTTGGACTTAGATTAAATCAATCAGTTATCTTTATTTTTGTTGTCTTGTATTTAATTTCACATGTTGTAAAACAATATTCAATAATCATATATTTACATTTTAGTACCATGAGCTTTTGAACAATCGTCACTACGTGGCACCTCGATGATTCTGCCATCAGTTGGGGTGTTACACTAGGCCACATGATCAGGATAAAGAATCGAACCTAGCCTTAGTGATGATGATTATAAAGAATCCCATGAAGGCTATGATTGAGAGAGGAGAGAAATAATTGTTAAGGTGAGACATGCAGTTGCGGATCCAGAAATTTTTTCCAATGATGTCACTATTTTAGACATTCTAATTTTGTAGAACCGGACATAAATATTTTCGGGTGGATTGGTTTGACGGTTCAGGTCAAGTAAGGTTGATCACATAATAAAAATATTATACAATAATAAATAAAACATCGTCATTAAAAATTAAAAAAAAAACACATAATATAAATTCGATGGTCTTATGAGCCCCTTGAGCCCCTACGGGGTTGGCGTTGCAAGGATTTGTCGTTTTGTGCGTCTTTAATGCACACGACCGGAGCCATCTCTTCATTTTCGATCCAACAAGTCATTTTGAAGGTGTGGGTTTTGTTGATGTTGAACTGTGTTTTCACCACCGTGGTATAATGGTTTATATACAAAAAATCTCAACCGTATTGCATGTGAAATTCAATATTTCTGACGGTTAGATGAAACCGATTTTAATGCACATCATTATTTTTAACCGTGTTGGTAGGACGGTTTATGAGAAATCTGACTGTTTGGTGGTAAAACCGTGTGAATTAAAAAAACAAAGATTAAGATTTGAATTTAAATAAAAATAAATAAAAGAATAAGTGGAGTTTTGCCTCCCAAAAAGTGTATCAGTGAAATGATGTGCCAGTGCATGATTGGTTGAAATCAGTTAAGTGAAAAGTGAATCCTATAAGGGCCCCTTCCCCCTAATGGGCTAAAAAGTGGAATGGGCTTGTAAAATGTTATATTTTTATCTACTTAAAAATTAGAGTTGAGCTCATTTAAGGAATTGGGTTGGGTCTAATGTAGTCACCATAAAAAAGCATTGATGTCACTCGAAAAACTATGTATACATATATATATATACAACTGAAAAAAGGCTGCTGTCCCGGGACTACGTTCTAAACAATATACCTCTGGAGACATGCAATAGTGATTTTTATTAGTGAACCACA
This sequence comes from Ambrosia trifida, assembly GCA_028751855.1. NCBI lineage: Eukaryota > Viridiplantae > Streptophyta > Magnoliopsida > Asterales > Asteraceae > Ambrosia > Ambrosia trifida. Next base: position 145,190,573 of record CM054122.1, on the reverse strand, counting down.
CCCGTATTTATTGGAAGAGAGAGAATGTGATAGAAGATGCTGACGTGACGCTGAGATGGAGAATGGTGACGATGGTTCACTAGATAACGGTCTTCTTTCGGGCATTTCACTCGATATATATGTCGCGGGAGAATTGCTTTTACGAAAACTCGATTGTTTCTTGAAAACTCGTTTCAGATATCAAACGTTGAGACTTTGATCATGTTTAAAAAATAAAAATGTTTGTAATACAAAAGCAATTGTTTTAAGCCACCCCATATTGAAAATGAACCATGGTTAGGCACGTGTACCTCGATACATCGGTGGCTCTGTTACCCTCGCCTGTGTTCCTCTTTTTTCTAAAGAAATTAAGACGATTTTATTGGCTACATATAGATAAAATTGTCATCCTAATATCTAACGATGTACCGGACTCCATTCCAAGCTAGGTTCATTCATTTATCATCTATTTTTATTTTATTATTAAATTTGAATACTTCACAAAAATAAGACAAAATTACAGAAAACAACCTTTATGTATTACCAAAACTGCACCTTTCACCTTTATCTTTAAAAAGCACTCTAATCAACCTTAACTTTTATTATTTGTTGCAAATCCAAACCTTTAACACTAACTGAGTTAGTTTTCCCAGTTAACTCCCCTCACATGCAAGGCATGTGAGGGCTTTTTAGTCATTTTAAGTGTGTTTTATTTAAATATTTATTTTAATCAACCTTTCCCCTTGCTATCTCCATCAGCACACATGTTCCAACTTCCAATATCGTAAATCACTGCAAATTATCAACACCTATAAACATACTAAGAATAAGCAATTATTAAAAATTAATAACGTTGAGATAAAAGACGATTAACGACTTCATCAGGGTCCATATTACTAGGGCTGTTCAAAATCGGATAATCCAAAATTCGAATCCGAAAAATCCGAAAATCCGAATCCGAATTATCCGAAATTTTGGATAATCCGATTTTCGGATATCCGAAAATCGGATTATCCGAAATTTCGGATTCGGATTCGGATCTTGATTTTGAAAATTTTCGGATAATCGGATTATCCGAATCCGAATATTAAAAAAATATATATATAAATATATAATATTATATACGCTACATAACACAATACACAATCCTAAATCCTTAATCCTTCTAACTCTAAGTCCATACTCCTCTAATCCATAGTTGTTGCTCTCTCTTCTCTCCTCTATAACAGCCCCCGTCCACCTCGTATCCGACTTCCACAGCCCCCTTCCAACAAAATAATAAGTTTTTTTTTTATATATTTGTTGTTCAAATTTCGTTTATCTAACATTGATTTTTGTTTTTTTAATAGGTTCACGTTTTAGGCATAAAGGAGAACGTTTTTTATAGTTTTATTTTTATTTTTTATTAATTTTTTAATTTTTTTTTTAAGTTTCGGATTATCCGTTGGATGATCCGAATCCGAATCCAAAATTTCGGATATCCGAATTTCGGATATCCGAAATTTCGGATTCGGATTCGGATCTCAATATTGACTATCCGAAATTTCGGATTATCCGAAATTCGGATATCCGAAATTCGGATTATCCGATTTTGAACACCCCTACATATTACAATTTCTTTAAGACTTGTACCATCTTGTTCGATGCCGAAGGTATTCCTTGAAGTCCTCCGCCGCCGCCTCTACTGCCCATGATTATTATCAAATCTACAACCCACGCCAATCAACGGCGACTTATGTAATAATAATAATAATAATAATTTGTGAACCTGTTTTAGATGGAATGAGGGTGATGATGATGGAAGCCGCCGTGACAAGAAAAAGAGATGATAACCAGTGATTAATGGGAGTGATGAAGAGCCTTCTGCTGTTAACTATCGGAATGAGGGTGATGATGATGATGGAAGCCGCCGTGATAAGAAAAGATGATAATCAATAGAAGATCATATTAATCGATAGAGCAGGTTCGTTGGTCTGGATTGTTGTACGGATGCTGATTGCTAAGATAAATGTAAAACAGTATTATAGAGAGGATCATAATATCTATAGAATAAGGATGCAATTATGATCAAGTTGTAAATGATTGTAATCAAACGGATCTGATGTTGCAATACATATCCGAAATAAAACCTAACAAGTTTTAGATAAAGCAAAAGCAAACGATCGATACAGAAACAGAGAGTTACAAATAACTTAAATCCAACACGTAAGGGTGTTGGTTTTTTATTTTACTTTTTAGAGATCTGAACCTAGAGAGAGAAAAAATTGTGATCGATCTTAGTGGTGCCTGCAAGGGTAGTCTGGTGGTGATCGTCGGATCTGGGTGAAATCTACGTCGGTGGGATCAGTTATTTAGTTAGAAAAAGTTAAGGTTTTAAGATAGACAAATTGATGGAAATCGATGATTAAAAGGTTGAAATTGATAAACGATTGTGGTGGTGCAGCAGCTGTGTTTGTGGTAGTGGTGGAGGAGGTGGCATGGCAGAACTGAATATAGTGGTGGTGTGGGGGTTAGGGAAGAAGGGTAGAGAGAGAGAGAGAGAGAGAGAGAGAGAGAGAGAGAGAGAGAGAGAGAGAGAGGAAGAAGTGACAAAATAATGTGCAGTAGTAGATTTTGACCACCAAAGTCAAAATTATGAACATAACTTAAAATAAACATTTAAATAACACACACTTAAAATGACTAAAAAGCCCTCACATGCCTTGCATGTGAGGGGAGTTAACTGAGAAAACTAACCCAGTTAGTGCTAAAGGTTTGGATTTGCAACAAATAACAAAGGTTAAGGTTGATTAGAGTGCTTTTTAAAGATAAAGGTGAAAGGTGCAGTTTTGATAATACATTAAGGTTGTTTTATGTAATTTTGTCCAAAAATAATGAACACAACAATAGCATATTAACATCACCTTATTTTTGAAGCTTTAAAGTCACTCCAACTCAAATCAACCCTAAAGGAAATAAACACCATCTAGTATTATTCGCTGTTCATTTTTATCTCGTGTCACATCCCCATCCAAATCTATTAATATATATAAAAGAATTGAACATTGCTGACGTGGCGTGTAATGGTGCCTTCAACCTCTCCATGAAACTGCCACGTGGCATCATAATTGAAAGATTTTAGTATTTTTGAATTATTTCCTTTTTAATTAAAAAAAAAAGATAAACATAAAACTCTAAATTTATCTCTCTATCTCTCAATTCTCAATTACTAAAATTAAATTGAGTTATTTTAAGAAAAAAAAATTTAAAAACAAATTTAAATTTTTCTCTCGTATGTTCCTCCCATAATTTTTAAACGTTAATATCTTTTATATTCGAGATTTTTTAAATAAAAAAATTACACCAAATTAACGAGCGTTTTATTATCTTTCCAACGAGTACCATAGTGCTATATAAAAAACGGAGAAAAAAACGACTATTTTTTGTGGGGTTATGTTCATACAGAAAAAAAACACAAAATGTTCAGGTTATTCATTAAACATGTTTTTTTTTAAACCAGGTTCTTATATACGATGTTGAAATTCAGCCAATCGCCATGCTATCATTGGAATTTTACTCTTCTAAAGATGGATAGGTATACTTCATCAAGAGAAACTAGGAGAAAGAATCGCGCAACACTGCAACACATGATGTCACCTTATAGCAAAGTTATTTTTTTATTTATTTAATTACAAGAGTAATAATTATTACTATTAGTATTAGTATTATTAGAATGGTTATATTTTTCAACACTTATCATGAATTCTACATCTATATAAGTCAAAGTCAAATTGTAACATATTTTAAATTACGTGAAGATGATTATATATTGAAGGTTATCCTTTTTAATACTGTATTATGTTTAATATGGTTTATGCTTTTTATTTTTTTATCTTTTTAAATAAATGTTTTTTAACTAAGATTGATTATGTTTAAGTTATTTACTTTTTTCGTGATTTGGGTTTTCTTCTTTTATCATTTTTTATTAAATCATATTAAATTTTTCAACCCCGGGACCTTCCCGGGGTAATCAGCTAGTTATACATATAACATTTTTTTTTATAAAAGTTTGTTTTGCAAAGTTTGAAGAGTTATTCAAATGCTATTTTTTTTTATTAAGTAGAACTAGATTGTTGTCATAGGCCGCGCCTTGCGGCGGCAACACCTTACTCGTTTATAGTTGACAACACATTATGTGATGCGTTAAACATATGAAAACACGTGTTTCGATTTATTTGATTTAAATCATTGATGTTATAAAAGAAATGGAAGCAGACCCGGGTTGGTTCATTTAGTAGGGGATCCACCTAACACTACACAGCCCTTACCTTCACATCAGGACTTAGCAGCGTCAAAACGTATAATAACTCTAATTATATTTGACCCAACTTCTTTCCGAGCACGATTTATATCAAAACGTAGACCAACCGAAAACGTATTATATTTGGCCAAACTTGTTTAAAAAAAATTATGTTGAAACGTGAATTTATACAAACACATACATTAATGTTAAAACGAAGGGTAGCTAAAAACGTAGATAAAAGTAAGCATGAAACCACACTATACCTGACCCACTCGTTTCTAAAAAGAATTACGGTGAAACACGAATTTATACACACATGTAGCTAAAAATAACCATCTTAAAAAATAGCTTTTTATAAGTTAAAGGAAAAAACACATAGAGCATAGTTGAAAAGATAGAACCCAACGGATGAAAATGACATTTTTAAAGTTTTTTAAAAAGTGAAGAGGTGTAAATGTCTATTTTAAAAGTTTGAATTGCGTTTGTCTTTCTTTTGACCGACCATTCATTTTAAGTTATATAGTTTTGACCAAACTCAAGCGTCAAGCCTGCGTCATAAAGGTTCATTGAGATTTCAAGTCGGTTCGAGCTTATCATAAGGCTCACAAGCCCAGTTGAGCCAGCTTGGCTCGGCTCGGCTCTCATGTTTTGCAGTCCTACTTACAAAACCCGGTCCTGGATCTAGTTAACACCACCCAACTTTCATTCCAGAATACTATACAAACCAATCATATACATACATAATTCACTGCATTAGCAGCAGCAAGAATAAAACTTCATCCAGAATTATTGGCCTTAAAAAAGACACAGGCCTCATTACTAACAGCTTTAACAACCCGCAAACAACACTAATCAAATCAATCAAAATATCATTGGTAAGAGGATACTAACCAAGTCACCTTATTTACCTTTTATCTAAACCTCTTTTCATCCATTTTATGGTGCAACCGAGAGCTGTCAGGTTTACGGTATTGAGCAAGTTCGTTATTAACACGTAAAAGCAACCTCTCTGAGTTGGCCAACCTCTTACCAAAACCAAAATCGCTGCTGCTGGATGCTTTTGACATGTGATTCTCATGCTGCTGACTTGATGACTCAGTCGGGTGTGTTCCGAGAAGCTTCTTTATCATGTCATCTAGCTCTGCAGCCCTTCTTTGTAAATTTGTTTTGTCAGCCTGCATGAACATGGAAACAAACAAGTTAAAAACAAGTTATAAATGATTATCAAAATAAATATAAGTTGTACCTTCAGCATCTCATTTTGTGCTGTTAGCAACTGATCCCGACTTTGTAACTGCATCAACGTCATCTTACTAGCAAGTATATCAGCTTCTTTCGAATGTAATTCCGAAATGCATCTGTCAAATATGTTAAAGTTATTCATTTACATTTCTTTTGGTGACCACGAGCACCAGTTAGGAACTTAGGGAAAACTCATGGGATTCCACTACTACCAGTTGACCTTCCAAAAATCAAAACCTCAGACCTCCGTTAGAGGCGAATCAGGTGCTTACCGTCGTGCCACCCCTTGAAGGTTACATTTCATCATTTTTGTAGAGAATATGTCATGGAATTCTAAGGCTCACCTGTCTCTTTCTTCAAGCAAATCATTGATTTGTCGCTTCAGTTTGCGAATCTCTTGCTCCTGAATTAATTATTAAACGTTGAATATATATATATATATATATATATATATATATATATATATATATATATATATATATATATATATATATATATAAGTTAAATTTCCATAAACATGGCAACTCATTAACTAATTGACTGACCATTGCTATGAACTCCTGTGTTTGCTGAGCAGCATCCTCAATAAATCTTTGAAGGTGGTTCTGATTTATCAAGTTCTGCATTGTACCAAGAGATATGAATGTCAAGATTATGCAATATGCTTTCAAGTCAATACTGCTTAGGTGGAACCCAAAACTTACTGCATAATTTGTCATGTCTAATTTCACACCAAGTAGATCCCTAATTACATCATGTGTCATACTCTCTGCTGCTGCCAGTTTAGCATTTAGCGTGCATATCTGTAAACAAAAGTTGCATTAGATCTGAACTGGAATGAGGGTAAGCAGTGTGTGTGTGTGTGTGTGAAAATGAGGTCTAATGTATTAGCGTATATTATGGCATAGATTACTCCTCCTATTATTAGTCATTATTATTCTATTTTAGGTATTGATTGTATAGATAATTATGGACCATTAGAATCATAGTCCAATTGTAATTCCTCACGCCCTATATATAGGGGTTGTATTCTTGTTATTATTCATTCACAATAATCAATACCATAAACACTTTTATGGTATCAGAGCCTCGGCTCTTGTAAACCCTAATCGCCGGCTTGTTTTTTTTTTTTTTTCCGATCATTCTTTTTCTTTTCTGCCTTTGGTTTCGATCATGGCAAAAGAAGATGATGCAGCCGAAGCTTCTTCCCAGACAGCCAAACCCATTCCGTTGCACCCGGCCTATTCCGTCTCCAATATTCAGTCCAAGGTCCGCACTTTGGATGGAAAACAAGTCACCTATACAGCCTGGACCCGGCTGTTTCGAATGCACGCCATTGCCTATAAGGTTTTGAACCATATTGATGGTTCACCGGCTCCTGCAGAAACTGACCCGGAATACCCGCAGTGGCTGGAAATCGACGCGTTAGTTTTACAATGGATCTGCAGCACAATCGCCGATAATATTCTGCCGCGTGTCCTCGGCAAGGTGGACAACGCTAGGGCCGCTTGGGTTAAACTGGAAAAGACGTATCTCAGCAACAAGAAAGCCCGCGCCGCCGCACTCGAAACCCAATTCTGCAACTTGACCCTCGCAAAGTGCTCTTCTGTCGACGACTACTGCCAACGCCTTCAAGAACTCGCTAATCAGCTAGAAGATGTTGACCAACCTGTTACGGAATCCCGACTCGTCCTTCAGCTCGTACGCGGCCTTCCAGCCGAGTATGATACAACAGCCTCCTTAATCAACCAGCAAAACGCCGATTGGGACACCGCGTGCACTATGTTACAAGAAGAGGTCATCCGTCTTGAAGCCCGGCAATCCTCGAACTCGTCCGTCCTCGTAGCCCAGCAGCAACCATCTCAAACATCATCCAACTCGCCCGCTAACCCAAACCAACCCAGCAATTCCCCATCTTATTCCTACCCTTCTCGAGGACGCGGACGAGGCCGCGGACAAAATAACTATCGCGGACGCGGGGGACGCGGACGCGGCAGGTCCGGAAACTTCTGGCCGTCACAGATGCAAGCTTACCCACAGTGGGCCTGGTGGAATGTGCCGCCCTGCCCTTATCCGTCTCAGCCCGGTTGGCAGCCAAGCCCACAGCAGCCTCCAAAATCGGCCCAACAATACTCACAGGCCTCGGCCCAGCAGCAGCCTCAGCAGGGTTCGGCTTCGGCCCAATCTCAGTATACCGGATACACCGCAACTCAGCCTTCAGCACCTTCAGCCCAGTTCGGTTATGATGCCCTCTGCCCTTCGGATCTTAGTGCGGCTCTCTCGGCTATGCATATGCAACAGGACCACACGGATTACATGGATACAGGTGCTGAGGCTCATGTCACTCAAAACTCAGGTAAAATCCATATCCCTGCATCATCTCCTGTAAACACTAAAATTTTGGTTGGTAATGGCGAACTTGTACCTATTGTTCGGTCTGGAACCGGCTTCTACCCGCTCCCAAACCGAACCTACATCCTGCCCAACTTACTTTATAGCCCTAAAATTATTAAAAACTTAATTTCGGTGAGACGTTTTTCCCGTGATAACCAAGTTTCTATAGAATTTGATCCATTTGGTTTTTCTTTGAAGGACCTACACAATGGAAGACTCCTTTCCCGCCACAATAGCACCGGGGACCTTTATCCGTTTACACCACCAGAACTTCCGCCACAAGCCTGCTTTATCACCACAACATCGCTTCCTTGGCATGATCGTCTTGGGCATCCAGGGAATCAAGTTTTAGACATTTTAATTCGTAATTTCAATTTTCCATGTAATAAAGACCATAAGTCTAAGTTTTGCAATTCATGTCAACTCTCTAATAGTAAACGGTTACCTTTTCATGCTTCAAATTCTTATACTTTTGCACCGTTTGACATTGTTCATTGTGATCTTTGGACATCTCCTGTAACTAGCAAATCTGGTTACAAATATTACATGGTATTAATTGATAACTTTTCCCACTTTATTTGGGTCTATCCCTTAAAATATAAATCAGAAACTTTCCCAACCTTTGTCAAATTTCACCGATTAATTGCCACGCAATTTAATCGCCCCATTAAAACCTTTCAATGTGATTTGGGGGGTGAATTTGACAACAATGCCTTTAAAACTTTTGCCCAAAACCATGGCCTACTTTTCCGTTTTTCCTGTCCCCAGACATCATCTCAAAACGGTCGGGCCGAGCGCATGATTCGTCGCCTAAATGACATCATTCGCGCTCTTCTCATACATGCCAACCTCCCACCCGCTTTTTGGGTGGAAGCCCTTCACACCGCAGCCTATCTACATAATATTTTGCCCACAAAACGCCTCAACTTTTACACCCCCACTTTCACCCTATACTTGCGTCATCCCACATATGATCACTTACGAGTGTTTGGATGCGCATGTTACCCCAACACCTCTGCTACCCAACCTCATAAATTACACCCTCGGGCCATTAGGTGTATTTTCCTTGGTTACCCCCCGGATTTCCGGGGCTACCGGTGTCTCGACCCCACTACTGGTCGGGTTCACATTTCTCGACACGTCACGTTTGACGAGTCCACCTATCCTTATTCCACACCTGCCCCGCCCCAAACTTATAATTTTCTGGATGAAAACCCACCGGCCCACTTCACCTTTTCTCACCCACCATCCTTCCCTAACGGGCCACACCACCCTCCACACAACCACCCCTCATCCGGCCCACCTACTCCACCTTCCGGTCCAAACAGCCCACCCGGCTCAGCCCACCATTCCCCACCGTCTGGCCCACACAGCCCAAGCCCACCCAGACCAGCCCCACGTCCACAACCTCGCTCCCCAATCACCTATTCTAGGCGGCCCAAGCCCACTCATCACCCATCTGGCCCACCGCCTGGCTTTCAACCCATTACCCAACCCACAAATGCCACGGCCCCCAATACCGCCCACCAACCCGTCTCATCCAACACCCATCCAATGACCACCCGCTCCAAGACCGGTTCCCTCAAACCACATACACCACTTAACCTACATACCGCTACCATTTCCCCAATACCAAACACTTATGCCAAAGCTTTTTCCGACCCACGATGGGTACACGCCATGCAAACCGAATTTAATGCTTTACAGGAAAATGATACTTGGGATTTGGTACCTCGTCCTTCAGATAGCCCAGTAATTAGGTGCATGTGGCTTTTTCGGCATAAATTTAAGGCCGACGGTTCTTTGGAACGCTATAAGGCGAGGTTAGTGGTCAATGGGAAATCGCAAACAGTGGGTGTTGATTGTGATGACACTTTTAGCCCGGTTGTCAAACCGGCAACCATTCGGACAGTTTTATCTTTGGCCGTCTCGCGTTCTTGGCCAATTCACCAGTTGGATGTCAAGAATGCGTTTTTACATGGTGATTTGCAGGAAACAGTTTTTATGCACCAACCTCCGGGTTTTGTGAACCAGCGATTTCCCCATCATGTATGTCGTCTCAAGAAATCATTGTATGGGCTCAAGCAGGCCCCTCGGGCTTGGTATATGCGGTTTGCTAATTATATTATTTCTCAGGGTTTTCGTAGTAGTGCTTGTGACACGTCTCTGTTTATTTATCAGCGGGGGAATAACACGGCATATTTGTTGCTTTATGTTGACGACATCATACTCACAGCATCCTCGGATGCCTTTTTACAGGAGCTTATTAGCGCCCTCTCACGAGAGTTCGCTATGACTGATTTGGGCCGTTTGCATCATTTTCTGGGTATCAAAGTTACCCAATCTACTAATGGTATTTTTTTGTCTCAGTCTCAGTATACCAAGGATATTATTAACCGTGCCTCCATGACCTCCTGCAAGCCATGTACTACCCCGGTTGATCTCTCAGCTAAACTAAGTGCTACAGACGGGGCCCTTTTTCATGATCCTACGTTATACCGTAGTCTCGCTGGGGCTTTACAGTATCTCACGTTCACACGCCCAGATATTTCCTATGCTGTTCAACAGGTTTGTTTATTTATGCATGAACCGCGTGATCCCCACTTTGCATTTATGAAGCGTATCATCCGCTATCTTCAAGGGACTATTGACTACGGGATACGGATTGTCAAATCTCCGGTTCATTCCTTGATAGCCTACTCCGATGCGGACTGGGGAGGCTGTCCGGACTCCCGCCGATCAACTAGTGGCTACTGCGTGTTCCTTGGTAATAATTTACTCTCGTGGTCCTCCAAACGTCAGCCTACTGTCTCCCGTTCCAGTGCAGAGGCCGAATATCGGGCAGTAGCAAACGCAGTAGCAGAGGCAACTTGGATTCGTAATTTACTTCTGGAACTTCATGTCCCACTTCGAACTGCTTCTGTGGTTTACTGTGACAACGTATCAGCAGTTTATTTATCTAATAATCCTGTTCAGCATCAAAGGACGAAGCACATCGAGATTGACATCCATTTTGTTCGGGAGAAGGTTCGCTTGGGTCACATACGCGTCCTTCACGTTCCTTCTTCATCACAGTTTGCTGACATCTTTACCAAGGGGATCTCCAGAGAATTGTTTCAAGCCTTCAGATCCAGTTTGACCGTCTGCTCTGCGCCCGCTCAAACTGCGGGGGAATATTAGCGTATATTATGGCATAGATTACTCCTCCTATTATTAGTCATTATTATTCTATTTTAGGTATTGATTGTATAGATAATTATGGACCATTAGAATCATAGTCCAATTGTAATTCCTCACGCCCTATATATAGGGGTTGTATTCTTGTTATTATTCATTCACAATAATCAATACCATAAACACTTTTATAATGTTTTGCGTAAGAGAAAGTAATCAATTATAATAACCTCTTTCTGCCTGTTTGATGCTAATGCTTCTAGCTCTTCTAGATGCAGCTTGGCCAATGATAGTTCTTGATCCTTCTCTGTATTCATCTGCTGAACTAAATTGCCAATGCATCTGAAGGGTGAGCCAGAACCCCTTGATCTGACAGAGCTTTTTTCTGTCTTGTCAGTTAAGGGTGCTCCAGATACAGACTTTGTTGAATCCATCTGCATCACACGTACCATTGCTTCCAAGGACTTGTACTGTTTAAACAAATTAGAGTAGCTACTATGTAAATAAACAATTACACACGTTTAATGAGAATAGTACTATAAGAAAGTCGGTTGCTTTTGAACCTTTTGTTGATACTGAGAAGCTTGAGCTTCTGAGTGAATTACAAGTTCAGAAATGTATTCTTTACATTGCTTGATCTGCAAGACAATTCCAACAAACTTGTTACATGGGTTAATAAATGAAACATGCAAGTGATTAGGCAATAACTTTAAAAATTTTACCTCGTTAGCTTGTTCTGTTCTTTCATCTTCAAGATCTTTAATTCGTGCATGTGCCTCTTGAAGCTCCAGGTATCTGCTATGCAGTTTCCTGAAAATGAATATATACCACGGCCCAAATGAATTAAACATATACAGCAGGAATTTTGAGATAATCAGAGAAACTATGATTTTTCAGACCTTGAAATTTGGTCCTCAGGTTGACCAATAATAGTGTCAATATCATTTCCATTTCTAAAGCTTTCAAAAGTCAATAGCCTTTGACTCAACGATTGGAGTTCCACTTCCAGTGAATCTCTTATCCTGTGATGTCTTTCCAGCTCTTCTTCCATTTCGTTCACCTATGAGAGATACATATAAGTTGTAACAATACGACCCAGCAAAAATTTGAATAACTAGATATTACATTCTCAGAAAACTAACCCTTTTCTCCAACATGTTTATGGTAGAGTCGAGTTCCTCAACAGAACGTTCTAGAATCTTAACCTCTTCTTCCTTCTGTTCAGCATATATTTTGCTTGCTTGTGACTCCTGGAAATTGGCAAGAGACATAAGCAACCAATAAAACTCACAAAATAATTACCAGATGGATACTAGCGGCCAATACCTGGCGTGCTTCAACAGCAATAGCTTCTTTTTCATCAGCTATGGCATAGGCCATCTCAAGCTTGTCTTGTAAAGTATTAACTTGTTCACAAAGCTGGTCTCTCTCAACAGAAACCCTCTTCAGATCATCAGTAATGCCCTCTAGAGAAAAGAGGAAATGTTCTTGTGTTGAAGAAGTTGTACAATGAATCTCATTTTCCAAAGTTTTGACCATTTCCTTGTGTTCTTCGAGTTGCTTTTCTGTTTCTGATGTTTTAAGGTATAGATCCTCTAAAAGACTTCTCAACTCAGCGTTTTGGTATGACAGCGCATCCACAGTTTCTTCAGAATGCTGTAAACAAGACTTTGATGCTGAAAGAGCAGATTCAGTGTCAGTCAAACGGCTTTCGAGTTTATCACATCTAACCAACATATCATCAAGCTGATCTGTTTTCATCTTTAGCTCATGCTGTACTTGGCTTAAAGCTGTGAATAACTTTTCAGCTTCATCTTTGATGTCTTTTCTTGTAGACGCTGATTCCTGTAACAGGCTAAAATCAAAAAGCAAACCATTCAACAAAGCAGTTTTTCTTTCCAGTTCTTTCTGTAGTTTCAAGTTTTCACCGATAAGATCATCTTCACTTGCACCTAACTCTCCTGTTTCCTTTCTTGACACCGATGCACTGTAATTCTCCTCTTTTTCATCATGAAGTCCAAATTTGTTGAAATATTCACCAATATGACATTGTTGTACCACAAGAGATGCAAAACTCTTTTCTAGTGTTTCAGCACAGATATCTTGCAATGAAGATCTTGATTTGCAAATGATGTGACGGGTCTCATGGACCATTGCCAAGGAATCAGAATATATTAACTGACACAACTCATCAGCCTCCTTTTGTAAATGCTGGAAAGAACCTTCAAGCATAGACACCATATTTTCAAGTTCTACCTTTAGATTTGCATGCTCTTCATCTCTCGATCGCAAGTCAACTTTCAGTTGACTTATTTCTTCAATTAAGCTTGCATTCTCCACCATAACCTCCTCTGCAGTGTGTTTCCATCTACCACTTGACAATTTTGCTTCCTCGTTTACTTTCAACAGTGCATTTAAAACATTATCAACCTCAGTCATGGTTGCATGGGCTTCCTCAAACTTTTTGAAGAAGCTATTAGCTTTACAATCTTTTTCTCCAACAAACTGCCAACAAAATAGAAAAGAGTGAATTGATTATTACAGCCTGACGTTCAACTACCAAAAGTTACAAGTATTACCTTTCTCGTAGTAAAGCAGCCTGATGCATCTTCCTGCATCTCTGGGATTTGATGTTCTTGTACATCTTTATCCTTGAATACTGCAGCCAGCTGGACATCTAATTTGTTGAAAGCTTCACGAACCATAAGCAACTGCTTCTTCAAAAATAAATGCGCCTTCACTGATTCTTGATTACTTGAAGTTTGTTCGACTAACATGTTTTCCAGCACACCTTCATCATCAGAAAGATCGGAGCTGGAAGTAGAAACGTCAGTTGCAGATCCATCCAAGTCTTCATATATAGAATGGTTATGGGTAGAACTTAAACAATCTATCATGTTATCAAGTCTGTTTTTTATTGCAACAAGTTCAGCTGTTATCTGATACGCCTCATTCTTCTTTTCATCATGCTCTGTATTATATTGAATTTCAGTCAAAGCTATTGTTGCCATCCTCAATGAATTCAACTTCTCCTGCATTTGTTGTATTGTACATTGAGCATCCACCAGGTTCTTTTCTAGTTGTAGTATTGTTTCTTCCTTCTCAATCATAACCATTGCAGCCTTCTTAACACGTTCGCCAACACAAACGTTATGAGGAAATGAAGAAGCAATATTTTCTATTTGTCCGGAAGCATCTTTAAGAGATTTAGATCCATCCAACAGAAAACTTGTAAGCTCTAAACTTGCTCTCTCCCAGTCACTGTGCAATGCATACACCTCATCCTCTTTGGCTGCTACAATTCTTTTTAGCTTATTATTTTCTTCAGACATTGTACATAATCGTCTGTGATATTTCACTTGTAAAGAAGCCAGTTCTTCCTGTAAATTAAGAATTGTGTTAGTTGCTTCATTCTCAGCTTCCTTGTGAACTAAATCAACTTGGTCTTTTAGAGGATCATTAAGTAATTTTAAATCTTCGAGTTCTTTATTCATCTTGTCCAACCGGGCTTGTAACTCCATCATGCTTTGGTCTGCGTTTTGGTTTTCTAAGATATTTTCTGAAATATGGGTTTCTTGATTAAGTATTGGTTGTATATGAGGTTTGCTGTTATTGGTTAAGGCTTCCACCAGCCTGTCATTCTCATGGCGCACATATTGTAGCTCTTCAATCAATCTGCCCTGCTGAGATTTCATTGTGTCTATCAAGGTTCTAGCATCCATTAGTTCTTCTAGAAGATTGGTATGCAACATGTTGGTCCTTTCAAGGCCACTGTTGTCAAGTGGAACTTTGTCTACCACTTGATCACGGGATCTCATCTCATCTCCTAAATCAATGCTACTCGATACTGTCTCACCCTGAACAATAAGAAAAAAGTCTATTTATAAAGCTATATGAGACACATTGAAGGTAACTTACATCCACAGCAACTTGATCCTAGAAAAGTTATAGATGAAAGGCCACTAAATTAAGATGCTTTGTTAAAATTAATTACCATTTACCACTGACAGTTACCTTGACTTTCTGATCACTTGAGGCGTTACCATCATCATCGATATTTTTGCCTGAAGAGTCTTCACTTTTACACAATTCCCCCAAGATAGGCTGGAAAGTTTGTCCAACTTGAAACACTGGTTTCAAGATTTTTTGCTGCTTCATCAAGGAGAACATTTGTTCCTGCAATATGAATATACATATACATGTATCATATGTTTATCAATATCTTAAGATGAGACATACTTGGCTATGCTTTCATCATACCTTTAACATTTGAATTTGTCGTTGCAGTGCTGTCACATCACCTGATGCATCTTCGTTTACTTTTGCCTACGGAAAAGAAGAAATTTAGGTGATACTATGGAGGATTTGAAGTGGGAGAAAAAAAAAAGAAGGCTTCAGTGTACATTGTTCTGAATAAGCTTGGCACGCTGAGCAAACTTTAAAGTACTTAATGTCTCATATGCAGCACTACAAGCACATATAAATATGTTATTTCACAAAGATTAGACAATATAAGCAGAATTCAAACAAAATATATTAACCAAATACTGACCACATTGAGGGGCTGACATTTGCTATAATAGTTGTTTTTGAATTACCACCAAGAGAATCCTGGCATCCAGATAGAAAAAGGAGGTAATGTAACTCGAGAAAATCATATAGGGTAACTGAATGAGAATTGTGCATTCATGTTTTAAGTTGCTGACCTGAAGAAGAAAAGTAAGTCTTGAGTCCCTGTAAGGTACATGCCTATGTTTCCCGTGTGTAACATCCACTAGAGACATTATTACCAAACTACAGCCACAAAAAGTGTTTTAAGAGCTTATCATTAGCATATCTATATTAATTTCTTACTTTCAAAATTAACAAATGAACAAGAAAACAACTAATTACTCTTATCCCTTATTTACACGGCATGATAAGCTAATTAATGTAAACTACCTAATTTGACTGCATATTAATTTTATGGGAACTTCCTATGAATAATCTACTCCTCATTATTGACATGACAGCTGCATTATTTATCTTTCCTTTGTGGATATGCCTAAAGTAAACCAAATTATGCATAACAACCGACAACGTTCTATCTAAAAGAGCAATATCCAATAAGGGCAAACATATGGGATTTCTAATTTCAAAATATCATGGAAATTGTCATTTATGTAAGAATTGACTTCAATATCCCTCAAGTTACACTCCAGATGTTCACAATGTCACTTAAAGAAAATTTTCAGTTTTTTTAACAACTAAGGGATCTTTAAAAAAAAAACAAGATATCAAGATTCAAGACATGCCAACTGTAGCAGTGGTACCCTGAAAATGATCTCTATTTGTTTATTTAAGGATACAAATGATGCAAGTCATCACCAAGAGCAGTACAGGTTTAGTGTTGACTGAATCTAATGCACCTACCCAAGAGTTGATAGTGATTTGTTTATATAAGATGCCTCCTTCAACCGCTCTCCTGCTCCAGAACTTCTCTGCCTAAATGACACATTCAGTTTTGTAAAGTCAAAAGCATGGAGCAGAAGTCAAATGCATGATGTGGTTGAAAATTACCTTTCAGAACCAGCCAGATCAACCAAATTTAGCCTTGCAAACCGAAGGTGTGTCACAGAATCTTTTTCCCAACGACTTTCAATGATGCATGTGAAAACACTATGTGACCGGCTGCTTTCACTGTTCATGTCTGTTCCTGCAACTTTCCTATTAGCAGCACCCTGTAGAGGTAGAATAATTTGATAGTCAATAAACATCAACTCTCCAGCTAATCATAAAAATGTAGTGAAGTATAAAGTTTGTTTATATTGACACACCTGCAACAAAAGCTTGATGACTTCGTCAACAGTTTCTACATTATATTCCGTAAGATTTTCAACATACACTCCTTCCTTTAAACCTTCTCTGAGCTGTTAAATAAAGTAATCATCATGTCCAATGTACACAGGTTAAGGAACAATGCAACTAAATAATGAAGTCAATCACTTATACTCACTTGGAGATTAGTGAATGAAGGTTCTAGAAGATCTGTGATCTGCTCGTTGTATATCTCCAGAAAGGAGCATTTGCAGCTATATTTAAGTCTTTCGTCCCTTCTGCTCTCCTCCTCCTACAAATAATTGTGCAGTTTAATTTTGGGATCAAAGAGAACGTGAATACCACAGAATCTAGTCATATATAATTAGAATCCAACTCTCACCGATTTAATCCTTGTGAATAAATATTCAAAAAGGCGTGGAGTCATCCCACAGTCATCAACAAACTTGCCATCCCGTTGACTTATCTCACCCATCATTGTATACGTTTTGCCACTACCAGTCTTAACACATGAAAGGAGGCGGTAAACAAAAAGATTCAAACTCCAACCTCATATTAAAACAATATAAAAGTACAAACTGTTTTCAAGCCATACCTGACCATAAGCAAACATGCAACTATTATAACCAGACATGCAATTATCAATCATGGGTAACCCAGCAACACTGAACAACTTTTCCTGGAAATAAGTCCACATGTATCGCATCAATACAAAAGCATTACCAACTTGTATTAGGAAAACATAACTATTTTTCTCTGACATTGTAATGAATCATAATAATACCTGTGATATTGTCTCACTAACAATATGGTCAAATGTGAATTTGACTTCAGGGTGGCCAAGCCAGACTAAGGTTTTTAAACTCTCCTGCTTCAAGCACCGACTGTACCCTTGTGTCATCTTCTCCATATTGCTCAACGGTCTCATCCGTATCAAGACCTGAATATTAAACTTTCACTTCATCATCTCATAAAACCATCCACATCACAATCAACAAACCACAAGTAAAAATCCATGTTAACATAAAGCAAACGGTTTATTAACGTTTTTCTTTCTCTGCGAGTTGAATATCAAACCACTTCGTCAAAACTGCAGTTCTGCCGTTAATTCAAAATCCAACTTTTAATTATTTTCTAGAAGCAATTTACTTACCTTAAGTTCCCAACGCCCTTGTACACATATCTAAGCTCTCATTTACATTCATTCCAACATTTTAAAAATATGGAATCGAGCCTCGAGGCGAACCGAGGCAGAATTAAAAAATATTTTTTTTAAAATATGTATCTTATAAAAAATAGAATACTAACTAATTTCATAGCCAGATTCATCAAAAACACACATAAAAAAGACATTGAGTGTTTGAAATTGATACAAAAAGTCTAAAAACATCAAAATCACATATCAAAACACCAAGAGGCACACCTAAGGCACAGCTTTTCTTAGTGCCTCAGCCCTATGAGGCGCACGTACAAGATAACCCCATGAGGCCCCGCCTCATACTCGTTTTCTGGCCGCCTTATCTCAAGGCGCACGCCTCGGCAATTTTTTTAAACCATGATTCATTCCAACATTCTAATTAAGTAAAACTAGTTCTTATGTATGTGTACGACACACACCGGTGTCATCAGTAGAGGCTGCAACATTAAGTATCATCATATCTAGTAATCTAGATGACTAGATGCAAGTATGCAACGATCAAATTTGGCAACTCAATACGATTCTTAAACTATTCTTATACAAATAAGATACACATCAATGAATAACAACACTGTTACACATCAATCAACCTAAACATTACTGTTCAAGCAGCAGTTCAATACATGTAACATTTATAAAGCAATAATATAATCAACC
This sequence comes from Ambrosia trifida, assembly GCA_028751855.1. NCBI lineage: Eukaryota > Viridiplantae > Streptophyta > Magnoliopsida > Asterales > Asteraceae > Ambrosia > Ambrosia trifida. The sequence continues at coordinate 145,171,830 of CM054122.1, read as the reverse complement.
TGAACATTATGATCATCCCAAAACGAAGGATCCTTTTCAAGCTCAAAACACGGAACCTCAGCCGCCACCAGCTCACAATTCCCACTCGAAATCCTTCTCGAAACCCTAGAAACACCCCCTCCCCTTTCTCCAGTACTATTAACAACCCTAGGCCCAGTACAAGCCCCCAATTGACCAACATTACTCCTCACAACACTCCTCGCTGGCGTACTATTCGCCGAATCAAACTTCCTTCGATTCGAACCCGAACAACCAGCATCCAACAACTTATCCTTAATTCCGTTCTGATTCAAAACCTCATGAAGAAACTCCTTTGAAAACTGAGACGGATCTGGTATCGTATCCAACGGCGTCCTCGATACCGAAACATCAACCGAAACCGAAACCGGAAGAATGTTATCGAACTGATTCTCGTTTGCTTCAGTTTGAGTGTTTTTTGAAACAGTTTTAACCATTTTGAATAGGAAAAGGTTTATTATTAGGTTGAAACTGATGAAATGAAAGTAAGAGATTTAGTGTTCAGCTGAATACTGTTGTGATTGGAAAATTAATAGCCATTAAAGGGTTTCAGTAGAAAGGTTTTCTGACAGTGAAACAGCTGAAAAGTATATAAAAAGATAGATTAGATTGAATTGAAGCGCTCATTTTTTGAATTATAAGAAGACGGGTTATGGTTTTTTTCACTTTTGGTCCTTTTGGTTTATTTTTTTGTATAATGGACCCTGACAAAGTAAGGAGGTGGTTTCGATTTTTTGAAATTTCGAATCGGGATTTATTTATGAATGGCCGACATGATGTAGTGTTGGGGTTTATTATGTTTAATAAAGTGGATTTATTTTTTATTATATTTTAGTTTTCGTAAGATACAAGATTTAGCTTTTTTTTTTTTGTGTGTTCTATTTTGGATATTGAAGTCTTTAACATATTGTTTAAAATGATTGTATATCTTGTAGATTTATCTTGTGAAGTACCTTTGTTTTGTATTTGTGTTGTCTTTAATGACCAACTAAAACAAGGTGGTTTGGGATAGGTTGACTTATTTAGAAGTAAGCTGGATTAGCTTAGTTGAGTTAATTCACAAGTGAATTAGGATAAAGATTCAAAAAAAGTTAGGAGTCTTTAATATTTGAATTCTAATAGTTATTATTCAAGAGTTAGGGATAATAACAAAGAGTTGGATCACGCTACCATTTTTTTATCGGCCGGTATCCCGTTTCGAACCTCCTTTCCGCATCGTCCCTAAGGGCATAAGCTCTTTCAATGTCAAGGGGTGTATTTTTGCTGACCCTAGGATTTGAACCGTGTACCTCTCCCGGGCGGAAACCTTCCTAAGGAATAAACCCTCTCACTTCTCCCCAACTGAGTTGGGGGTCATTGGCTTGGATCACGCTACTTAAGCTTGAAGTTTCGTGGTCCTATATGTGCTAGTGTTAAGGGTCATATTTTGTAATTGGTTTCTCTTTTGACTTAACGAAAGACATGATCGATTTGTGATCTAATATAATAGTGTTTTACGTTTATCAATTCTTTAATCAGTATATGAGCCAAGTTCAAATGGTTTGATATGATAACCCTGATCAGAAGTCGCGGTTACAATCCAAAGAAAAAAAATGAAGCAATGATCCAATGGAAAAAGGAACAAGCCATTCAAAGTTGATTAGAAGTCGTTTAAGAAACGAATTCGTTCAAGAAGGAAACCAACTCATTCAAAGCTTATACAAGTCGTTTAATACCTTAAGTCGTAATTAGAACTGAAGATTCAAAAGCCGGACGTACCTCTTCTGAGAGGTTGAAGACGACTGGCTTGATCAGACCTCTAAGTATTTAACCTGCAAAACTTAACAAACCGTTAGGCTCGTCACAAGGGGGGCAGGGAGGGCCTCTCTGTGACCACCCTTCGGCGTGAGGATAAGTATTTGTTTGGAGAAGAAAAGAGAATAAAGAGAGAGAGAGAGAGAGGGAGGTTCGGAGTACGTCAGAACGTGTCTTACTTGTACTTTTGAAGGGGTATTTATACTAATCAGAATAGTTGTACTATCCTTCGGTCAGGTGTACTAACTTTTGGAACTAGTGACCTCCGGTCACTTGTTCTGAGCACGTGTCATGGTGAGCTGCGTACCGTGGAGATTAGTCGCGTCTAATAGGGTTGTAATTCGGACGTGAGGTTTTATACCTCTTCATGTCCCCTTAAGTCCATAAGTTAGTTTATAACTTAGTGGAGTTGGTCGTTTCTTGAGGGTGCTTTCCAGCTGTTCCTTCAGATGCAGGACGTGGCAACTCTTTGGGCCACATGTCTTTGATGGGATGTGGCGGTTTTCCCAAGTTGATCTCCTCCGTTGGATTTGTGATTTTGGTGAGAGATCAGGACACGTGTCAGTCGTTTGGGTTTCCCTTTTCTTGGTTATTTAAACCAGTTTTTCACTTTTTGATTTTTACTTTTCCTCATAAATTTTTCCTACTTCCTTTGTCCTTTCACTGCTCCCCTTTTCTGCTACCAGGACCCGACTTGCTTCTTCCTTAACAGGTTCGTCCCTTCCTTTTGTTTCTTTCCAGATTCTTCCTTTTCACTTTGTTGTTTGTCAGGGAGAAAGATAACATGAGTGTTAGCTTCTCTACCTTGACTCAAAAGAAATTGGATAAATTTCTAGTCGATTATAGGATTCCCCTAGATCTTCACCCCAAGATTCCTGCCCCAGATCGAGCCATCTACCCCCACCTTTCTGGCAAGTTCGCGTTCTATACACGCGTTTGTGACTTTGCTAATTATAGGGTTCCTATGACAAAATTTTTGTTCAAGGTTCTCCTTTTCCATGGGGTTCATTTTTCTCAAATGAACCCCTTTAGCTTGGGGAGGGTCTGTCACTTTGAGTTAAAGTGCCGGGCTTTGAAGTCGAAGGCTGATCTTGAGGTTTTTAGAGCTTTCTATAAATTAAACCAGGCGGGAGATTGGTTTACATTTGAGAAGAGAAGGAAGAAGCCGGAGTGTCATGGGAAGGATACCTCCAGCCTGAAGAACTGGAAGACGTAGTTCTTTTGGTTGGACGATAGGTGTCTCCCTAAGGAGATGTTGACCTTGTGGAGAACAGATTTTGAGGCCTCCGAGTGGGAGCTCCCGGGTAACTTTGCTTGTGATTCGACTCTGTACAATAAGCTTGTTGCTCATAAGTCGAACATTAAGAAGTATCCGGAGCACATCTTGGTGTTAGCTGGGATTAGTAGGATTTGGGATGAACCGGACCGATGGCCCGTTATCCTGTATAAGAAGAAGGGTGAGCATTGCTCTTTATTCTTGAGCTTCTTTTTTGGGGATCTTGTTTTTTAACTCTCTTGTTTTTTGCAGAAATGTCGTTGCTTGCGGCACTAAAGTTCGATGATTATGATGATGATGACCTCACGTTCACCAGCGAGCCACTCGGGTCAAGCAAACCAATCTTGGAACAGGTGACGAAGATACAAGCCCCCATTCGTCCAGAGGGAGAAGAGATGGAGAATGTGGAGAAACCTTCTTGAGAGGGGGATGTTGTAGGTGAAGCTAGTGGTAAGGACGGTGATGAAGGTGGTAGTGAGAAGAGGCGAGTACTTGGTCAGGAAGGGGGCGAAGGCGAGGTGACTGTTGGTCAAATCTTTCCCAACCCTGATCCTCTGCAGTTTGTGAGTTCCTCAAGCATCCATGCCTCATAGGATGATATTGCTGAAGACGCCTCGTTGGATTTAAATGTGGAGGCCCGGAAGAGGAAGAATGAGCCGTCCAAGGTTAGGAGGAGCCCTAAGAAGGTGAAGTTCGTTCCACCACAAGTTCTTACCATTTCTGAGTCATCCCAAGGTAATATCTTAGACGAATTTGATTTGCATATTTTTGGTGGGGAATCTTCTCGAGATGGTGATCTCGTTTATATGTATGTTCCGGGGGATAAATTAGGTGGTGAAGGTGAAAAGAGGGCGATGACGTTTTTAGGGATATTGCAAACAATCCTCCTCGAACTTCAGTGGCCTAAGCTTCGGGTGGCTTTTCCACATCTTCTCCCGGTAAGTCTACTGGTCGCATCTCTACCTTTTGTGCTAGTGAGGAGAATAAGTATGGTGCATCCTATTCTCCTTGTTGGTTTGAGACCGAGACATTGATCATGTTTAATCTTGTAGATCCATTGGATGATGTGATGGAGGTGGATCCTGCCATAGCTGAGGATGTGTTTGTTCCTGATTGGGACCTGAAGAATGGTTCAAGGGTGGTTGATGCTTTGTCATCGAAGATGATGCTCTTTAACCTTCATACCCCGGCTGACCACGCCTACTACCGGAGCTTAAAAGATAATGATATGGGCGATGCTTTGATGGTTAACCAAGCTCAGTCCAACTTTTTGGTGTCGGAGGTGTACCGAAGGTGGGTTGATTCAGAGTTTCAGCGTGGTAAGTTGGAGAAAAGGGGTGTGTGCAATCATGGTAATGTGTTGCAGTCCTTGAAGACGACCCAAGACCAGCTCAGGTCAGTGCAGGCTTCCTTGGCCGCGGCCGGAGAGGAACGGGATGTTCTTCAGGAGGAAGCCGAGGTTTTGAAGAAGAAGCTGCAAGCTTCCGAGTAGGCTCATGAAACTTAAAAGAAGAAGTATGTCCATTCCATCGAGGAGCTTGAGAAGGTGATGGAAAAGACTAGGACTGCTGTGGACCAGCTTGTGAAAGGTTCGTTCTTTCTTCTTTTTATCTCTTCATGCCGTAACGACACTTAGTGAATTTTTCTTGTTTGCCCTTTTACAGATAAGGACGAAGCCTTGGTTCGGGAGAAAAATGCTCTGCAGCTTATCGCGGATCTGAAGGCGGATGTTGAGAGGAGGGATGCGGAGAAGTTCGATCTTCTTAAGGAGATCGAAGGACTGTTAAGTTTTAAACAGTTTATTTTGACGGAGGGAGTGGAGCTTGTTTCTCGTCACGTGCGGAAATGTTTGTTGATGAAAGAAGCCGTGGCAGGAGTCAATAATGCCATGAATGGGATCGGCTACAATGCTGGGGTACGTGCTGGTCATGCCGCAGCTCTTAAGGGAGTGGCCATGAGTGCCGTCCCCAAACTTGTGCCGAATGCTAAGCAACTACTGCTAGGGGCTGTTAAGAATTATGACGAGATCGTCCTTCCTCCCATCTCCAAGATGCAAGACCTTACTGCCGAACCTTTGGACGTCGTTATCAAGGCCTTTAAGGATCTGTCTATAATTGATGACGCACCTTAGGGGTCGATGAAGTAGATGGTTCTTTCCCGTTCCTCCACATAGGTTCGGTGACTTGTTATGTTTTTAGTGAAGCTTTTCTTAACACTTTGTACCACCCGTTCCTTTTTATAGGTTCGATGTTTAGTTTGTTTGCTTCTTCGTGAAGCTTTGTGTTTCTTTTGGGATGTAGCCATGTTGGCATAAGGACGTATCTTTTATCCTTTACAGGGTAATTTTTGTATATCAAGTTCGTCCTAGGATGAACATATATCTTTGTATCCCTTTAGAATGTGAATGGGACTATCTTATCTTTGTGCTTCGGATATCCCTTGCTTATTTATTTTCTTAAGTATAAATTAGTCGAATAACTTACTGAAGGTTTAGTAGCCTCGATTCGTATGATATAGAGGTTTTATCATGCGTCTATGATTTTTAAGCCTCGGTTATAAAATATGTTTTAAGTGTTTCGGGATTTTTTATCCTTAACAGCTTATAACATTCGAAGTAAAACGTTCATTTTTCGCGAAACCATTTTTTTTTTAAAGATGCTACGTAGTCTTTATGGGGTGTCTTTTAGGTTCGGTATTTTTTGGTTCTTCGAGCCTGTTTGATGTAACATCCCAAAATTTCGCTAAATGATTTTTATTTGACGCGAACCAACCGGGTTTGTATCGAATCGATCTATTGATGGGTTTTGTCGCGTTGAGGATATTCAATCTCGACAGGCCACAACTTGAGGTTCGGCACAAGCTCCAGAACGGCGGTCTCTGAGTTGATGATCTTAGTTTTCTTCATCGATCTCAAGTATGGATTAATGATTCCAACTTCTTTACCGGTAATTTCTCGTCCTAGCATGGAGTGTAAGGCATGTTACATTTTGTTAGTATTCGGGATAATCATCCTCCTTAAATGAGGAGTTAATTTTTAGTCAAAGTTTGTTTTGTATTTACATAGTTATCTCCTAAATTGTTGTTATTTCCTTGTTTACTATGGTATTATACATTCACGTCAATGTATCGATGATAGGCATGGAGAAATATTATTCTATCTTAATTTGGTATCAAGCCTAAATTCAATCTCCTTCCTTCGTCTCCTACCCAAACTTTTATTTCCCTGCACTCTTTTTTTTTCTGTTCTACAAAAGTCCCTTCCATGGCTTCCTCTTCAACCACGAATTCCACCCTTCCCATGAATACTCTACTTGATTTGCTCACCATAAAACGGTCCTCACCAAACTACCTCTTGTGGCGCAACCAAGTTGTTCTGCTGCTTATGCATCAGAATTGGTACGGTTTTGTCGGGTTCTCACCCCGCCCCTCCCAAAACCGTCACTACTAATGATAATGAGACTATTAATCCAGCCTATTCCTCCTGGTTGAAGACTGATCAGCTTGTTCTGCTGCTCCTTCAATCCTCGAGGAGGCAATTGCCGAAGCTCTCGGGCTCTCTTAATAGTTAGGTTCTTGGTGTCACCATTACGGTTGTTTCTTGAAGCTCAGTTTCGGGATCCCATTTTGACGCACATTCCAAGGAGGTGGGTGTCGAGATGGTGATCGAATGGTGGAGTGGTAACTGGAAAATGGCAGCAGTTGGGTTTGACGATGATGAACGGTGTCACGGCGAGGGGTAGTTTTGGCCATCGTCGGCAGATCAGGCAAAATATGGAGACGAAGATGGTATAGGGTGAAAGTGTTTGCCGACGCGGTCGCGTGGATATATAATTTGTCTCAAGCGGAGTTCGTATGATAGGGTCACGAGCTGCGCGAAGACAGACGCATAAACAGTGACGTACGGCCACTGTTTGTCTTTCTGGCAACTATAGCAGCAGATTCCGGCGATGACAACTGATGGGTTTGGAAGGGTTCGGCGATACGAACGTGTGGACATATTATTTTCCCAAAACGGAGTTCGTTTGGGTCGGTTTTAGTCTACTCGAATGTTGGCGAGCAAAACCGAACGAGCTGGCAGGCGGTTCTGCGTTCTGGCAGCAGCGAAGGCATCAGCAGCCAACACCAGTAATTTTCTGACCACGGTCATGTTGAGACGAGCGCGTGGATATGTGGTTCACCCAAAACGGAGTTCGTATGGGCAAGTTATTGACGAAACAAGATTTGGTTCGCAAGTTTGTTATGAGGTGAAATTCTTGGTGGGTCATGCAATTGAGGTTATAATATTCCTTGCTAAATATAATGGGGTTTCATAAGAATGCATATATTATCTTGGTTTCACTACCTGGTGTTGGTGGGTAATATAAGAGACCCTGTTAGGGTCTTGGTGAATACGAGTTTAGGTGATGATGATGAACCGTGGGATTTATACTTTGGTCCTCGTCAGATGGCACCTCTCTAGGGTCATCCAACTCATTGTGAAGCGAGCAATAAATATGATTTCCCAGAAGTGCAGTTCGTAACGGTTAGCACATTGACATGGAAGCTTTGCAACCAGTGAGTTCTTGTGCCCACTCTTTTAGTTATTATTTTTCTAAATATTTTGGGCTAACGTGCATGCTAAACCAATATGATTATTTTTATGAAGTCACAAAAATAAATATTTTTATAAAGTTATAAATATTTTTGTGAACTCATATCTACATTATTTTGGCATGAAACGTAAGTAGGCGGAATACGTCTAATGTGAAGTTATAAATATTTTTACGTGCGAATGAAATCCATACTAATTCAAATATATTTTTTTTCTAGGCTTAAAATGTGAGCAAGTTATTATGTTTTTATACCTACATGTTTGAAGGCAACTAGAATAAAATATATATTCGGATAGTTGTATATGTTTATATGTATATGAAAATGGATGTACCTATATATAGGTGTATATATATAGGTTTAAGTTATATGTGTTTCTATAAATATATAAATTGTGTTCGGCGACTACACTTGACCTTATAAACTGGGCTATGACAGAATTGGGATATGTCTGCTCTGATCTAAGGTATTGGTTTTGTGTCAAGGTTGTTGCTCAGTTTATGTTATACTTGTTATTATATTTAATAAACTATGTTGAGAGCTACCTGATATGTCGAACTGGGCTATGACAGAAGTGGGATATGCCTACTCTGATCTATGGTCTTGGTTTTGAGTCAGGAATGTTACGTAGTACATAATATATGTATTCTTATAAACTGAGCTATGACAGAGATGGGATATGCCTGCTTTAAATCTCTACCTTTGGTTTGGCTTACATAGACTGGATTGTACTTTGTGTTGATAAGCGGGATGCGCTTATTATATATAATTGGTAAGTGAAGTCTTGAGGTAAATAGGCATATTATGCCTATCCTAGACTTTAATTTTTGTTTTGCTTGGGGAAAAACAAATTAGCGGATTGCGCGTATTGTTAACTCTGAGGTTGAGGTATTTTGTTAATTCTTATTTTGACAAAATACTTGTTTATATAAATTTATAAAACCTGAACTCACTCAGCGTAGCTGACTTTTGCATACACGTTAGATTGATTTCAGGTTAATAGAGAGATGGATGGGTGACTGCTTGGCGATGCAAGAAGCTACCTGGCAATTGAAGGCATTTCTAGTGGAAGACAACTTTTGTTTACACATGATAAATTTTTAATTTGATTTACGATTGGATAAGTATTTGTCATGTGTTTTGTAGAATTTTATTCTAAATGATTTTCCGCTGCGTATACATACTCTTTTAAAAGAAAAAAAATTTCCCATGTTTTTCATATTTAAGAGTTTTAACCCAACTGTTTGACACCGGTTTTGCGGGTCTTACATTTGACCAAGAGGTCCGGACGAAAGGGCCTTCGATACCCCCATGCCCTAATTCTTATCCCCCTTCGTATGTCAAGGTACTTTTACCCCGAGTGTTGAAGCTTGCATGTTATGTTTGAACACACGTATAACAAGTAAATACTTACCATGGAATGAAATTGTAAAGATTACTTTTATAAAATGAGGTATGTCGCGTCTCATTGTATATATATATGTGCGGAGAATTGGTCATTCCGCGGTACATAATGAAAATATAAAGATTGTGGGGCATTCACATCCCACTCTTACATTGGAAAAGAAAATAAAACAAAGAACTATTTTATTATGTCCTCCTTTCTCTAGATGTAGCATTTCTTTAAGTGTACTCCATTCCATGTCCGGGGGACTTCTTCCCCACTGAGAGTGGCGAGCTTGTAAGCTCCCTTTTCCCCCCACCGAAGTAACGACGTATGGTCCTTCCCACTTAGGACTCATTTTGCCTGGCTTTTCCGAACCACTTGCTTCGTTACTTCGCATCACATATTCTCCAACTTTAAATTTTTGCTCTCGGACCCTTGAATTGTAATACCTTTCTAGGGTCCGTTTATATTTTGCTTCACGAATGGCTGCGGCTTCTCGTCGTTCCTCTAGAAGATCGAGATTGCATCGAAGCTCTTTTTCGTTTTCTCGTTGGTTAGCCACCCTATGGGTCGGCATGCCTATTTCGACCAGAATCATTGCTTCGGTTCCATACGTTAGACTAAAGGGCGTTTCACCAGTGCTTGTTTTGTTCATCGTTCGGTATGCCCAAAGGACGTTCGGCAATTCATCTACCCAGCCGCTTCTTTTCTTTCCCAGACGTTTCTTGATGCCTTCTACCAGGCTGCGGTTTACTTGTTCAACTTGTCCGTTTGCCTGAGGATGGGCAACGGAGGAAAAGGCATGTTCTATGCCGAGACTGGTGCACCATTTTTTAAACGGGTTATGGGCGAATTGTTTGCCGTTGTCGCTGATGATGGTCATGGGTAGACCAAATCTTCATACTATGTTTTCCCAGATGAACTTTTTCACTTCGGCCCCCGATATTTTGGCAAGAGGCTTGGCATCTACCCACTTGGTGAAGTAGTCTACCGCGACTAGTAGGAACTTGGCTTGTCCAGACGACACTGGGAAGGGACCCACTATGTCGATACCCCATTTTTGGAAGGGCCAAGCTGCGGTTACTGGGACCAGCTTGTTCTTTGCTCGAAGACTGATTGGTGCGTGCCGTTGACAAATGTCGCACTTTTGCAATTCTTTTACTGCATCTTGATGCATGCCAGGCCAAAAGTATCCTGCATTCATGGCTTTAGTGACTACCATTCGTGGTCCGGCATGGATTCCGCAGATTCCCCAATGAATTTCTTCTATGACGTATTTTGCTTGTTCGGAATCTAAGCATCGGAGTAGGGGGCCTAAGAAGGTCTTTCGGTATAAGATGCCATCGATCACTTGGTATTGCAGGGATTTAACTTTAAGCTTCCGGGCTTGTGCTTTGTCTGATGGTAGTGCATCATTCATGATGTAGTTCAGGATGGGAGAAATCCATGATTCCGTATGTGTATGTATCGCACATATTTCAGCTTCAACTGTGGAGGGGGCGTTTAATACTTCGAGCTTTACTTCTTGTGACATGTGGTCCAGTGTGTTTGCCGCGAGCTTGCTTAGAGCATCAGCTTGTTTGTTTTTTGATCCTGTCACGTGCTTCACCTCGCATTTTTCAAATTCTGTGATCAAGCTTTTTGCCTGCATCAGATGAATACAAAGTTAGAAGCTATGCCTTTTTTGTAGGAGATGAAGTATTTGGTGAGAGGTAGGGTTCGTACCTTTTGTAGGTATTAAACCATGTTTGCCTCTTTTGCTTCGTACTCCCCACTGATTTGGCGTGCTACCAACATAGAATCTACATGTGCTACTACCTGTTTAGAAACATGGTATTTTGATCTTTAGATTATTGCATTCTTTTCGAGTGTTTAAGAAAGGAGCATTTTGTTTTATCAAGGTGTATACCTTTCGGGCTCCGACCTTTTTTGCCAGTCGAAGTCCTACCAAGAAAGCTTCGTACTCGGCTTCATTATTGGAGCTCTTGAAGTTTAAGCGAATCGAGTATACGAGTTCCTGCCCATTGGGATCTTTCAAGACTACGCCGGCCCCTGATCCTTCGGAGCTGGAAGCTCCGTCGGTGAAGATACTCCATTCGCTTGGTTCCGGTGGAATGATTGCTTCATCTGGACTTATCACTAATTCGGTGAGGAAGTCTGCGACTACTTGTCCCTTAACCGGACCTCTTCTCTTATAGGTTATGTCGAATGCTCTGAGCTCGATTGCCCATTTGGCGAGCCTTCCTGAGACATCCTGTTTTCTTAGCACGCCCAGTATTGGCTGATCAGTCTGTACCTCGATTTCAAAAGCTTGGAAATATCGGCGTAACCTTTGTGAAGCATGTACTAGAGAAAGGGCGAGTTTTTCCATTGCAGGGTACCGCGTCTCATAATCATGAAGGGCGCGGCTGACGTAAAAGATAGACACTTGTGCTTTTACTCTGGTGACCATTAGAACTGAACTAATGGATGCCTCCGAGGCTGAAAAATATATGGTGAGGGTCTCCCCTGGTTCTGGCGCGGTTAATGTTGGTAATTCTGCCAAACATTTTTTAAGATCATTGAAAGCTGTGTCTGCCTCGTCTGTCCATTGGAACTCTTTGGTGCTCAAGTACTCTTTTAGTACTGCCATGAAAGGTAACGTTCTTTCAGCAGCTTTGGATATGAACCTGTGTAATGCGACCAACCGCCCATTGAGTGTTTGCACTTCTTTTAGGTTGGACGGGGGCTTCATGTTAATAACGGCTTCCACCTTTTCAGGATTTGGCCGGATGCCTTCTTTGGACATTAGGAAGCCCAGAAATTTTCCTTCTTCCAATCCGAATGAACATTTCTTCGGATTAAGCTTCATGTTTATCTCTCGGAGCTTGTCAAATGTTTCTTTAATGTCTTTCAGCAATGCTTCTTCATTAGAGCTTTTGATTACTACGTCATCCACGTATACTTCCAAGTTTCGACCTATCTGACCCTTAAAGGCTTGGTCCATGACTCGTTGATATGTGGCTCCAGCATTCTTCAATCCAAATGGCATTTTCTTATAGCAGTACAACCCTTGATTGGTGACGAAGGTTGTTTTGTCTTCATCGGCTTCGGCCATTTGGATCTGGTGGTATCCCTTATAAGCGTCTAAAAAACATTTCAATTTGAAGTTTGCCACAGCATCGACTTTTAAGTCTATTTCTGGCAAGGGATAACAATCTTTGGGACATGCGTCGTTTAAGTCTTTGAAATCAATGCACATCCTCCATGATCCATTGTGCTTCCGGACCATTACTGGATTGGAGACCCAGGTGTGGTATTTTATTTCTCTGATAATGTCCGCATCTAGCAGGACACTTACATCATGGGCGATTTCTTTGATTCTATCCGGAGCCATGCTTTGCTTTTTCTGGGCTACTGGCTTTTTATCCGGATGAATGTTAAGCCTATGTTCGGCTAAGACTCTCGGTACTCCGGTCATGTCTGATTGTTTCCAGGCGAACACGTCGAGGGACGTAGACAATAGCCTCCATAAGGACCTTTTAATGGTTTCCGGCAGTTGGGTACCGATGGTGATTTTTTGCTCTGGGAATGTTGGATTAATGGACCATTCTTCTGCTGTGTTAGTTTCGGAATCTTTTTCTTCTGGGGCGGATGGACCCAAAGCCTGTCGTACTTCGGCTACGTATACTTTGGATTCGGTGTTCATTGTGGCCACCCCCGTTTCGGTGGGAAACTTAATAGCTCCGTGGATTGTTGAAGTTACCATGCTGAAGGCTTTCATCCCCGGCCTTCCTAGTATGATATTGTGAACTGAGGGTGCCCCGACCACTAGGAAGGTAAGAACAACTGTTCTTTGATGCTCTTTGGTCCCAAGGGTGACCAGAAGAGTTAATTGACCCAAGGGGTGTATTACTTCTCCGGAGAAACTGATTAATGGCATCTGGACCGGGGCTAGCCTGTCCTTAGTAGCCGGAGCTAGCTGGTGATAGCATTGGTAGTACATTATTTCAGATGCACTACCGTTGTCTATGTAAATTCGCCGTACCTTGTGTCCTGCAACGACCCCGGAGACAACTATTGGTGCTTCTTTTGCCTCCCTTGGATCGATGGGTGGGAAGAATAACAACTTCTCCATCCATGGTGCTATGTGTTCGTGACTTCTCTTGACTCCGTGTTCATGGGTGGATCGGATCATGTGGATCCCTGCTTGGTTGTTTGGATTGGAGATTTGTGTTGCAACTGGTTTTCCTTCTTTCAAGTCTCGTATCAAATGGGACAACTTCCCTGCTTTGCATGCCTTATCAATTTCTTGTTTTAGTGACCAACAATCATCGGTATTGTGGCCTTTTGCTTAATGGTATTCACAATATTTTTTGGTGTTTCTGTCAGAGGTAGGTTTCTGCTTCGGTGGGGTTGGAAAACGTATTTGTTCGGTGCTTAAGATCTCGCTTGGAGTTTTATTGAGATCTAAGTAACTGGTGTTTCGTGAAGAGCGTCCGGAACTGGACCTCTCACTTCGATCGCTTTTTGCATAAGGTTGTGACCTATGCTTCGACCATGAGCTATTTCTTTCTGCTGGAGCCGAGGTTCCCTTTTTCCAGGAGCTACCTCTGGAGTTTCCTTTGTAATCACTGTCAGTTGTTTGGCCACAGGCGCTTTTTCCTCTTGCAAAAGCACGCGCCCTTTCCATCAGTGCTTCCATTGTTTTTGGTAGATCCTCGTGCAGCTTTTCGACCAGTTGGTTGTTCCGGACCCCGTGGTAGAAACCAGATATCCGCTGCTGATCAACGGCTCCGGATATCTGCATGCTTTTCTTGTTAAACCTGTCAATAAACCTTTCAAGTGACTCCCCGTCTTTTCTACGGATGTTATGTATTTCGGTGATGTCTTTTGAACACCTCCGCTGTTGGGAAAAGTTTTATAGAAAAGCACGGCGAAGTTCAGTCCAATTTGCTATCTCACCCGGTGGTAAACCATCGAACCATACTCTGGCCGCCCCCGTAAGGGTCTGAGCGAACATGTGACACCATGCGGGCATGGGTCATAGCTCAATCTCTGCGGCTCCTCCAAAATCATGAATGTGATCATCCGGATCTGATGTGCCATCGTATCTTTTTATTGTTGTGGGCATCTTAAGTTTTGCTGGCAAAGGAGCGCTAGCAATACGGGGTGCGAACTTGGAGTATGAAGTTATGTATGCTGGTCTGTATGGGGCTGTAAGTTCTTCGTCGATGATGCCGGAGCTGGGCTGTTGCTTGGCTGGAATCACTGATGTGGTAGCCATTGGCCCCGTGGATGTGAGTCCAGTTGGCAACGGTCCCGTATATCCATAGGGCATTAGGAGACCATATGGTGTTTGTAGCGGTACGGACGTGACGACGGTGGAGTATGTTTGGAGGCTAGCAGGGGTAGACATCGTAGTAGATGTTGATCCTTCGGAGGGGAACATATTTATCTGCACACTACGAAGCCGTTCGTCCCTGTCCTGCTGTTCTTTCAACTTCATCAGGAAATCTCGATTTCGTTGGAGGAAAGTTACGTCGAACGTTAACGATACAGTTTGCATCCCGCTGGGTGCAGTGACCGTTTCAGTGGCAGAAGTTGTGACGAAGTCTGTCAACACTCTGGAATAGCCAGCTGTGTGTTGTTCAGAAGTGGTGACGTCGTCGTCTTCTTTGTTTGTGATGTCAACGATGTTCGAATTTTCCATAGCCATTCCAGATCTGAGTGGAGAGAGTAGATCTGCAATAGGATGGCGCCAATTGAAGATCCAAAAGCCGGACGTACCTCTTGTGAGAGGTTGAAGACGACTGGCTTGATCAGACCTCTAAGTATTTAACCTGCAAAACTTAACAAACCGTTAGGCTCGTCACAAGGGGGCAGGGAGGGCCTCTCTGTGACTACCCTCCGGCGTGAGGATAAGTATTTGTTTGGAGAAGAAAAGAGAATAAAGAGAGAGAGAGAGGGAGAGGGAGGTTCAGAGTATGTCAGAACGTGTCTTACTTGTACTTTTGAAGGGGTATTTATACTAGTCAGAATAGTTGTACTATCCTTCGTTCAGGTGTACTAACTTTCGGAACTAGTGACCTCCGGTCACTTGTTCTAAGCACGTGTCATGGTGAGCTGCGTACCGTGGAGATTAGCCGCGTCTAATAGGGTTGTAGTTCGGACGTGAGGTTTTATACCTCTTCAAGAACCTTACAATCCGACCAGAATTGTTGTTCGATTCCCTGGTTAGTAACAAACAAAAATCAGAATCTGATTTCAAGGCCGAAATCAGTATTGGTCGGTTGAAATTGCCAGGTCTAGTTGAATGTATGGATCGTGAACCATAACACCACTTACAATGGCAGAAGCTGAGAACTAAACTATAATGACAATAAGGGAAAGCAATTTGACTTTCCTACAACGCCAGATGTTGCCTAAAATGAACCACATTGTTTGGGAAATGCAAATGAGGGTTTTACCGGTTCACTACTGTCGTGCTTTCGAGCGGGTATGTGGGTCGGGTTTTCCCTGGAAGCGGGCTGTCAGGCGGGCTAGGGGATTCGTGTGTCCGGGGTGGGCCGGGTTGTGCCCCTCCTCTTTGTTACTGGGGGCCGCGTACGAAGTACCCGACGTTGTTTAGTTCGTCGTTCAAAAAAAAAAACAAGTCATTAATATGTGTTTAACTTGTTTAGAAACAAATAAAGACATGCCATAAATAGGTCAACATTTTTTGTAAAGGACAAGTATTGTTAGCCCCAACTATGTTGTTGTCTAGGCTAGGGATGAGCTCGGGACGGTATCGGTACCGAACCGATACCGATCTCGACAATACCGATGCCGAAAAGTTAAAAAAACTAATACCGATACCGATTATATCGGTACGGTATCGGTATCGGTTCGGTATCGGTACGGTACCGGTGTGGCATCGGTATTTTACCTTAAAATACTGATACCATACCGATCCCGTACCGATACCGATAATACCGAAACCGAAAACCTCTAAATGTGGGTACCGATACAGATACCGAACACCCTCGATTCGGTATCGGTTCGGTACGGGATCGGTATTTTTTCGGTTCGGGATCGGTTTTCGAGACCGTATGCTCATCCCTAGTCTAGGCTAAATTGCCTTTAAACTTTGAAGGCTTTTCGTAGTTTTAGTTATTACAATAGTTGTCCTTTACAAAAAGAGCAAGAGGTTTTCTAATTCAAAATACTCCATCTTACAAATTTGATAATTAAAGATTATTTTAAACATGATATACTAGTGGTTTTAATATAAAAAAAAAAAAAAAATCCAATTTGCCTTTTTATGTCGTTCAAGGATTAAAATCAAATCGAAATATCTTCACTTACAATAATATCATTGACTAATTCAACTAGCGATTCCGAACCAACTAAACCTCACCAAAATTTAAGAACCGGAACGGACCCTAAATATAGAAATACGGTTCGAATCTAGCAGTTTGTTTTCAGTTCCTCAGTTTGAAACCGTGAGTTGGTCAGCACTAAATTAATTTCATGTCTGTATACGGTGAGAATATATTATAGCTTGAACTAAAAGAACAAGTCTTTAATCATGATTTACTTAATAATAATTTTTATTAACACATAACCGTGAAAAATTACATCAAGATAGCGGGCAGGCGGGCAACAAGCTGCACTGCCAACCCTTTCTGAATGGCAAACCCTAACCTACTAAGAACGAACCCATGCCCTCGTGGCGTCGAGACATTGCTATAAATAACCCGTTGGACTCTGGTCAGGAAACGGATGGCTTCCGGTGCCAGGGAGCCAAAGGTATCAAATGCCAGGGGTACGAAAACGTGTTGGTTCTCCTCACAAGCTTTAGCATGTTTCTCAACCTTTTTCGCCTCTGCTTTCCGCACTGCTTGCCCTAATATAAAACCATTATCCCTCAAACCAACCAGGGGAGATACACCTGTTAGGTCGACACATGCGTGTTTCCCCCCGGCCCACCCAAAGACAAGCAGGTCTGCTGGACGTAGGGTGGATCTCCCTTCTGCGGGGTCCGAGAGGAAATTCACAGGAGCCTCCTTTTTGGCTGAGATCCCAGCCCTTCTTAAAATATCCCAAAGGATGTCCCGGACCCAATCATGCCTATATTTGAAACCAGTCAACTCCTTACAGTGAACCGCGTGTTCCCTGTATTTGTCCAAGCATGCCTTACGACAAATCGGGCAGACTTCATCTTCGTGGTACATGGGGATCATCAAAAGATATTTGAGAATTGCCCTATATTCAACCCCAGACATGGTTCGGCCCAAACCTTCGATCGGGATAACATTCAGGAAATCTTGGGCATGGGGGCTTTGCAAGCATGCAATAACTGCCTTTTGGCGGGAAGACAGATCAAAAGCTTCACCCAGGCTCTGTGCGATTTTGCCAAAAAGGGCATTCGCCAAAGTTTTCTGGGGCTTTGGGGGGCGGTGTCCTTGTTAGAAAAACCGCCAATATCAAAACCTGGGAGATAGTCATTTATCCTTTCAAGGGCCTGCACGTAGTCCAAGTCCACGTCGACAACCCCGCTATTCCTTAAGATGTGCTCCTGGAGATTCCAAGACTGAGCTCGGGATGCCACAAAAGCATACACCCCAACATCCTTTGTCACACCCTTAAATTCCACATGCGGGGTTTTACCGCGAGGCGCATGACAAATCAGGATCCAAGTCAACGGTCACAATAGACAACAACTATATGAAAGAGACGTAGACTCAAACATAAACTTTAATATCTCAAAACTGTAGCGGAAGCATATTCAAGTACAACCCATGTGACAAAAGTAGTTTCAAATGATTATTCAAAAACATGAACTAAATCCCTAGACGCAATGCAGACCCATGCGCCTAGTCCGTGTGTTGCTACCTTAGCGACCAGAGAAAAACATGCCAAAAGGTGTCAACATATAATGCTGGTGAGTTCATAGGTTTTTATAAAACGTTACCAAATGTTCCAAGTTCAAAACTTGTCGTTACTATGTCATGTGTAAGCCAAAGCACGCTAGCTAGGCGTAATTTTTGCTACTACTACGATTGGAAAACCATTACTGGACACATTTAGCATATGTCTAAGCCGCCCGAATAATGTTTAGCAAGTTCAGCATAGTTCGAGACAACATGAACCCGTTCGACCTCCAGTCGACGGGTGAGGCAGGTCACGCCCAATAGATCTATCCATATTTCCCCCATTGTGCAACCCCGCACATTCATGGTTCTCCCTGGGACTTCCAAAGATCGTATAGCAACTCAAAAGTAACCCATAGTATGACATATGTTCCCAAAATATAAGTTCAGCGCATGTTTTCTCCCCCAAAAGCAAAACCAATAAAAGTGGGGCCGTGAAACTCACCTTAGGTTGCGTTCTTCAATTAAAGAATAAAAGCTAAGTCCTTGATAATCCCAACTACCGGAGATCTATCATAAAAGTTCACATAAGTGTTTTGACTAACAACCATAAGGTTATCTAGTCCCCAATTGTCCAAATCGTGACCAAGTATGTTTAAAAAAATGCTTTTGACTGTTAACCCGACACACTAGACTGACCCGACATCCCATTGGTGACCCATTACATAAACTAATTAAGTACACATAGATTACACATAAGGTTCAAGCATTAAACACTTAGTTTGCGTCAAAAACCACACATTTGAAGTCGTAGGGTCGAATCAAGAGTTTTATGGGTTGGTTCGACCCATATAACTCTGGTTCGACCCTTGTGAAGTTTATTCGACCCATATACAAGTTCATTCGACCTAACATACGTTCCTTCGACCTTAACACATGTTCCTTCGACCTTAATTGTGTTAATTCGACCTAAATCATGTTCGTTCGACCAAAATAAGTCTGGTTCGACCTGCAGTCTTCTGGTTCGACCCCAGTGACCCTCATTCAACCCCACAACAGGTCGAATGAGGCACTGGTTCGACCCTGTATGTTGATAACACTCTAAAACACACCAAATCGCATCAAAACAATCCGAAAACATCACGAAACACCATGAAACACAGCAGTCAAGCATGAATAACATATCCCCACTAAACCCTATGAATTTTACTCCAAAATCAATCCGTTTTAACACTTACCCAAAATGGCAAAATTATGGAAACGTCACATCATGCATGAAAACTTTACCCAATTTGGAAATTTTTCGAAATCCTTTCATAATCATCTCAAAATGCTCAGTTTGTTATGTTCATGAAAACCCCCAATCGTTTTATTAATAATAACAACATGTTTCAAGCCCTAGATTTACCGAAAATCCCCAAAATGGGCATAATAACATCATCTACCCAATTGTAACCTAAATCAATCATAAATCAGTACCAATAGCAGTCCTAGATCATGTTTCTATCATCTAAATAATAGTTAACCATTAAACAACACATAACACAACATAAAACATAATTAACACATGTTTATTTGTATGAAAAACTCATGTTTAATGATAGGGTTTTGTTTAGAAAGATGTTTGAAAGGTTTTTAATCATAAAAACCACCTTAAAACAAATCTGGACCTTGGGGGTTTGATAAAAACGAATCAAAATGCATGAAAAAGGGTTTTAGATCAAGAACACACCTTAGATCTTTGTTTGGATGATGTTTATAGGTTAGATTATGAAAAACAAGGGCAAAAACTCCTTCCCCAGTGACTAAAGTCGAGAGAGAGTGTTTAGAGGCGACTAGGGTTTGTAAAATGATGAAAAAAATGCAAAGTGTGATATTTATACTTGTGGTTCATTCGAACCCATGCAAGGGTCGAATGGGTTTATACAAGGTCGAATGGATCTTCACAACCTGTTTTCAAAGATAAATGTCAATATTTTTTTTTTGAAAAGTAATTAATTTTTTTTAACATTTTTATTCTTAATCAATATAAAGAATGGTTTACCCTCTTTCTTAGAGTTTCTGCCTGACATGATCTTATTGTCCGTCTTCAAATTTTCCTCTTCTGAGGTGTCATCTTCATAGCCTGGGTTAATTATCTTATAATAATAAGTGCCATATTATATATAAACATTTTTTTTATCATTGAGATCATGGTTTTTGAACATCTTAAAGGAACTTACCTATTAACTTCCGTCTTTTGCGCGAATCTTTCTTTTCCGCATTTGCTTCCTCCTGTTCGTCAATTACTATGGCAGTTTCCAGTGTGTTTGCATATCTTTTTAAGTTATTTCTTGCTATCCGAGGGCTTTTTCTAACTGAATCATATTATTTTACGGTTTGTCATTAACATTCCAAATGATTTTTGTGTTTTTTTGTCATACCTATTATGTTATATGTTCTTAATATAGTTAAGCAGGCATACCTCTTCTCATTCTTCCCAATTCATTCACGCTCCTGTAATTTTTGGGAAAGAAGTACAGTTTTATCAATTTGTGTATCAGTTCTCATAGACATTATACTAACAATAAGCTTTTTTTTTTTTTTTTTTTATCAATTTACTTTTTCAACTTGTTACACGATTATTTTCTACTAATATCAAACAATTAAGCAGTATCATCATTTTTTCGTTGATACACCACTATATTTTTTACATGTTTTAGAAAATAATTAAAATGTAACCACGTTACATTAAAACCCAACCCTACATAAATAAATTCAATCCATGTTTTGCTCAGCCGTGAGTTCATTTTGTCATTTGAAATGTGATATCTATTTGTGCAAAAATTTTTACACTAAATGTACAAGTCTAGATAGCAATCCTTTCAACAAAATGGTTCCAAAAAAAGGTTTAAGGCATATTATACCAATAAAAGAATTAAATTGTACTAACTACATGATTAACTACATGTTTATATCAATTTTTTATAACATTTTTGTTTGCTAAAAGTGTAGCTTACACTTTAATCATAACTAAAAACCCTTGTTTTAACCAATTTTTTTTTTCAATTTTCTTCCACCATATTTTTTACTTGTTTGACAACCTCCTTAAAAAATTTGTAACCACCTTACATCAAAACATTAACCCTCAAAAAATACAAAGATGTTATCTTTTTTAAATGTGTTATCTACGTATATCTGCAAAAAACATTTACACGAAATGTGCAATTCTAGATAGCACTTATTCAACAAAATTATTCCCAAAAAAAGCTTTTAGCCATATAATACCAATAAAACAATTAAACTGTAGAGTTTTATATCATTTTTTCTGTAACATTTTGTTTTGTTAAAAGTGTAGGTTACATTTTAAACATAACCAAAACCCCATGTTTTAACCAAATTTTGTTTTTTCATTTGTCTTTCCACTATGTTTTTACGTGTTTTACAAGATGAAAAAAAAATTGTAACCACCTTACATCAAAACCATATACCTCAAAAATTACAACGATGATTTGTTTTTAAATGTGTTATTTACATATATGTGCAATTCTTCATCAAAATGATTCAAAAATTAGAGGTTTTAGCACATAATACTTGTGATACCTTTTATCCCTTTGATCGCCACCTTTTGATGATGTTAAAGCCTTCAACCTTTTCTTCATCATAAACCCTAGTTACACAACCAACTCTAAGATTTGTTAAACAACAATTATAAGATGTTAGTAATCAAAATAAGTTGAACTAAATATACAAAACAACTACTTAATAACTAACTTCATACAGAATCTGATGGCAGTTGAATGAGACCGAAATTTTTGCTTTGAGTAAAATGAGAGGAAGTATTTTTTGTGTTTAAGAGAATTTTAATGAGAGAGAAGAAGATGTTTGTTCTTCTTAACTTACGATAATAATAATAAACAAATAACAAAATCTTTAATGAGAGAGAAGGAGATTTGGAAAGCCTTTTTTTGTCAGAAGAATAGTCTTTTCCTCTGAAAGTCTGCATGTAACACGTATATTTGAAAATGTGGTTATATGTTGTGTTTTGACTATTATGTCTTTCGTTATCTCATAGAACAAAAAGGACAATTCATATATTAATATTAAATTGTGGGATTCATATCAGCCTTTGATCAATGAAGATCAATGGTGTGTATTGGGTTTCCAGAGTTTTCATAACTCACTCATATATGCATTCTCCTATTTGAGAGTGTCATTTAGAATGTCATGTGACATTGAGATATTTTAGGAAAAAAAAATTTAAAAACAAAATTGCATTTTTCTCTCTCATGTTTCCTTCCATAATTTTTAAACGTTAATATCTTTTATATACGAGATTTTTTAAAGAAAAAAATTACACAAAATTAACGAGCGTTTTATTATCTTTCCAACGAGTACCATAGTGCTATATAAAAACGAAGAAAAAAACGACTATTTTTGTGGGGTTTTGTTCATACAGGAAAAAAACACAAAGTGTTCAGGTTATTCATTAATCATGTATAGGTAAGTCATTAATTATGTTCAAACCAATAAATATGAATTGTATTTACAATAGGTGTTAGCAATTGGAGTTGTATATTGTTTTAGGTTAGGTTTTAATATTAGAGTTATACATTTTAATGTTAGGCGTTAACATTGGAGATACATTGTTAAAATTGATGTTTCATATTAGATTTCTCAACCCGAGACGATCCCGGGATATAAATCTAGTTTCTTAATATATGTGTTTAATTAAGTTTGTAGCGTTTACATAGACAAACCAAGCTATTTTATTCATTTAAAAAAAATGAAAGAATGATCCATTTTGTTCTTGTAATAATTTATGTTGTGCTTAGATCCTCACACGAATATAAATTTGTATATATAATCACAAGTGAGATATGAGAGCGGTTGTGAGACTTGTGTCCGGTCCTAGTCCCACCTTGTTGATTGTAATTTGATTGATTTCAAAAGAAAGGTGTACGTAGTGGAGTCTAATTGATTAAAAGTGAGACAATAATATTATGAAAAAGGTTGGTGATTTGGAAAACTAAGAAAAAGCACATGGCAAGAGCGTCACATTTGATTTTTTTTTAGTTAAACATGAATGCTCAATCAACATATCACCAATGAAATTTGTTACTACTTGACCCTAGCTAGCTTGAGTAGCTTCTACAACTGACAAGGTTCGACATTTGAGCAATCTTCTTCTGTCCTTACTAGACAACTGTGTCTTCACTCGGTAAACAATGAGCCAGATTTTAGTTAACTTTCTGTAAAGAAGATTTGATCGGTTTAATAACATCTAAGAGAACATGTTAGTGTCAACTTTCATTGATTAATAATAATAATCTTAAGTATTTAAAAGAGAATCATAAATCTTCTAATCTACAGTTTTGACATTTTAAGTTACAATTTTTTATATTTCTTTTATTTACATGCCATCTCCACACTCCACTCATGTCTCAAGATGCTTGAGACATCAACATGTTGAGGTGGAACATAACATTTTTTAGTTATCTTCCAACTTTACACCCACAACGTATTGCATTATCACGTGTAGCTTTCCTCCTCCTATCACACTTCATTTTCTTCTGCTACGTACCCACTTTCTTTCTTCTCTAACTCTTCAAGCACGTTGGGTATAACTTTGTAAGGATATTTAGTGTCAAATAGGGATGACATACCCGTCTTACATTAGCCAATACTTTTAAAACTAATAACATACCTGAATACCCAAATGCCCATCCCAAATGTTTTGAGTTTACACTTTAAACATCATGTGTGGTTATTATGCCATCCCTAGTGTCAAATAACCAATTAATTAGTAAGTCTTCAAGCCTCTATAACACGTTGGAAATCATCTTTTTATAATAGATTCTTCCGACCAATTTTTTTTTTTTATGCTCATGTTTTCTAAAATCTTATGAAGTTTTATAAATTATCTCAACACATTTTGTTAATTTGTTACAAAAATCCATATTTATGAAATCATTTTAATTAATATAACCTGGTTTAGTTATCTTTTCTCAATAACTTTCTAGTCTTATGTCAATAAAATACCATTATCAACCAAGTCTTTTGTAAGAATTTCTATATAAAATTTTGAAAGGATCGATATTTTATTTATGAGCCTTATAAAAACGTACGTAGTCATTGTGAGTGATTTAAATTAAGTTCAATTTAAACACAAGTTATTTTTCGTTAACTTATTTTTCACAATAGTCGCAATTCAATATACTATGCAATGCATACATGCTCATGTTACCACAAAAGGGAACAAATTCAGCACACAACTAAAGATATACAAATTCTAGATAAAATTATAACAACATATGTCAGAAGATGTACTTGTATGAAGAATCCATTTCAATTTCAAACCTGAAAATTGATTAACCAAACATCATGAAAATTGATTCTTTTCTTAGTTTATAAACTTTCTAAGTTTTGTGTATAATGGGCATCTTTAAAACAATGTTATGACTTAGATAGTCCAACAACTAGTGTACCTTGTTAGCAATATTGTTGGCAAGCCAATCCAGTCCCTGGTATAGACCTTCGCCAGTGGTGCTTTGGATATACCTAATACATACAATTAAGTCGATTCTTCAATATGTACCGTTATCGTTGTGTTTGCGTGTGTGCACATGTGGCGAAATGTACTTACCAGTGTTGCAGTCCGAGTGAATGCAGATCAAGCTTGTCAGTTATCTCAGCAACATTCAACGCACCCGGAAGATCTTGCTTGTTGGCATAAACAAGCAACAATGCATCTCTTAATCCTTCCTGTAACACAATTAATAAAATGCCAAGATAATATGAAAATATCCGGTTATTATCTATCAACTGTAAACGCCTCATAATACCTCCTTAAACAACAAGCGTAGTTCATTGCGGGCAGCATTCACACGATCTCGATCAGCACTGTCTACCACAAAGATAAGACCTTGTGCATTTTGGGTGTAGTGTCTCCTCATCTGTAGATGAATCTGAAAACAACGAAAATCAGCAATGGATTCACATAATTATAAAAGTTATCATCATAATCGTCATCATATAGTTTGGTTATGAAAGGAAATGGATCAATATCCATATACAAATTGGTGAAAATATACCATTTCATAAGCACCAATATCCCATACATTAAAGCTAATGTTCTTGTGTTCAAGAGTATCAATATTGAATCCTGTAAAAAGTACAAGTCAACGACATGAAAAAATACGATAGCAGTTTAAATATTGGCGGTCTGAATTCATTTAAAACAGCTAAGGTGAGACTTTCATCATTTATATAGTAAGGTATGCTAAAAGTTTCGCTTTGGCGTAGAAAAATTTCCCAAATTAAGAGTTAATAATAATTACTTAAATCCATAATATAGCAAGAATATTAACGGACTGCAGGTTAAAAAATAAAAAAAATTTAAAGATTTATTAAACATTTGGTCCAACTTTTTGTATAATGTAAACGGGGAAGTAAACAAGCCAATCCGCTCATTAGCTACTGGATACTGACTCGCTTAAAGCTTGAAGCGAGAGAGCTTAAACGAGCATGAGCCCGAGCTTTGTTTATCGAGCTCAAGTAGGATCGCGAGCCTAAACAAGCCTACTGTTTACATAAATGTTATTATAATTTTAAATATATACTTACATAACAGGTATTGTATATAATAGCCAAACAATATAGATGGTGCTAAATACAAATACTTTTATTATATAATTTATATTTATATAAATTAATTATAATTGTTAAATAATAAACTAAACGAGCTTCAGCTGAGCTCGGGTTTGAAAGATTAGTCAAGAGCTAAACTTGAGCTTTAGAGGTAAAGCTTGAAACGAGCCGAGTTTAGCTCAACCTAGCGAGTAATGTAGCATACCAATAGTAGGAATGGTGGTGATAATTTTCCCCAACTTGAGCTTATACAAGATTGCGGTTTTACCAGCTGCACCCAAACCAACCATCACAATTCGAGCCTCCTTCTTGAACAACGAACTGTACATCTTGGTAAAAGACAACCCCATCTGTCTGTCTACCATAATAAAAATGTAAACGGTTTGGACAAGGTAATAATGTAGCTCAAAGATTATACAAAACTCACTTAACCGAAAGATGAGAATAATATGACTTACGATAGCTGGAAAGCTGACTGGATATTGTTTGAAATCGATCACCACCAACGGTCACGACCTGGAAAAAAAGCAAGCATGATGGTATTATTTAACGAGCTGTTATAATACAGTGGGCTGGGTCATTAGCCTTGTCTGCGATGCGTCATTCGCATACAAGTGTCTAAATGGCTTGCTCATGTCCTAACTACCACAGAACCTACCATTAGTTTATGTTAACAGAACAATGATCACTTCTAGCCAAATGCAGTTTTCACCCAACTAGATAAAATGATAATAAACAATACTATATATATATCTGCGCAAAATAGGCCAACAAAATTGTCTTAACTTGCCACTTATAAGCAACAATACTAGAAATTTGATGGTTGTACCATATGGGCGGCATGCTATGATACGGATAATCCATAAAATGATTTACCTTGTTAGCAATGTTGTCAGAAAGCCAATCCAGTCCCTCGTATAGACCTTCGCCTGAGGTAGCAGACGTGCTCTGAATATGCCTGACACATAAAAATCTTCAATACATCATCAATCATACATCATTCAAATGTTTGTGTGTGTGTGCACAAGTGGCAAAACGTTACCAGTTTTGCAGCCTAAGTGAAAGTAGATCAAGCTTGTCAGTAATCTCAACAGCATTCATCGCGCCTGAACGATCTTGCTTGTTGGCAAAAACAAGCAGCACTGCATCTTTAAATACGTCCTGCAGCACGACTAAAATAAGCATCACATTGCCAAAATAAAAACAAATTCCTGCTGCAAATTGCTTCAAAATAATACCTCCTTAATTATCGTATGCAGTTGATCTCTGGCATCAACCACACGATCACGATCAGTGCTGTCAACCACAAAGATAAGACCTTGTGTGTTTTGTAAGCAGTGACTCATTAAAGATGGTGGCCGATACTGAAAACAACTAAAATTAGCATTTGATTCACAGATCATAACATTTTTTTTTCAATCTTTCACCTGCTAACACTTTGCCATAATATTAATTATTTTTATAGTTTGGTTCATAGTTGTCAAAAGCGCGTGAGGCGCACCAAGTGTGTTGCGCCCTGTGAGGCGCGCATTTAGGCGCTGAGGCGTACTATCAAGGTTGTTTTAGGCTAATTTCGGGCCAATTTCAGGATAAAATTGCCTAAACCTCTAAAACATCCTAAATGACCTATGAACAAGTCCTAAACAACCCTAAAACATCCTAAAGTAGCCCTAAACAAGCCTAAAACATCTCTAAAATCCCTAAAAAATATATTTTATACTATGCGCCTAGGCTATGGGCTCGGCCTATGCGCCTTGAGTGTGCCTAGGCGCTTTGACAACTATGGTTTGGTTATGAAAGTCAGGGGATAAATAATCCACATATATACAAATTAGTGATATTACTTACCATGGTAGAAGCACCAACATCCCACACAAGGAAGCTGATGTTATTGTATTCAACCTCGAATCCTGTAACAATAATTATAACCAACAATTTGTAGTAATAGAAAACTTTACAAAACAATTTGTAGCAAGCATACCAACAGTAGGGATAGTGGTGACAATTATTCCCAACTTGAGCCTATACAATATTGTGGTTTTACCAGCTGCATCCAGACCGACCATTGCCATTCGAACCTCCTCCTTCTTGAACAACAAACTGAATACTTTTGTGAAAGACTGTCCCATCTTCCTATCTTCCTATAATAGAAATACAAATATATATATATATTGAACCAGCCAACCAGCCACGGACCTGTTAATGTGTATCACCACTTAATTCTGATATGATGATTTATAATCTAATAATAATAGCAACTAAAAGCAAGTGTACGTTGGTGTTAACAGGAGGGAATGTATGTATGTATGTATGTATCTATGCGAAGATAGATACACAGATATAATAGACGAAGATTCAAAACTGGAAAGCATGTTATAAAGAACAATATGCTATGAAGATTCAAAACCCAGTTCAGTTCGAGTTAACCGTTGACTTTTGGAGTGATGCCATTGAACCAAATTAGCATTTCAAATTATGCTTTTAGTTTGATCAAATTTTATCTTTAGTCCCTAACTATTTAAAATTACATTCTTGTTTCTTGTGATTTCATAGATAGATTATTGACCACTAAGGTTTTCACTTATTTGTGTAAAATGAGAAAAATACATAAGGGATGACGGGGCTCCACCTGTAATGACCGCGGGTACCTCACGGTTCCCCACTACCTTTACGGCAATAGGGCCGTCGTTGTTGCTAGTAGTCGTTCCGTCAACCTGGCACAGGTGTGAGCTTTATTGCCATATCTTTGGCAAGATTAAGTTGCTCCGCCATGGCGGCTGTAAATAGGGTATTCCAGCGGTCACACTTGTTGTTGAGATCCTTCCACTTTTGTGAGAGCGAATTGGTGGTTGTTGTCATTTTTACCGACTAGTTGGTTGAACTCCAGCTACACGCTGTTCCAAAACGAATTTACCCCTAAACGGCGGCGCTGGTGGGGTTGATGATTACGACTGTTTTGGATGTCTTTGCACACCATCACCAACGTGATCTCATCCTCTTCATTCCAACATGTCATTTTCGAGTGGATTATGAGATGATGGTAGGTTTATATGTAAAATTTATGAGATGATGGTGGGTTTTGGTCAAAAAGGGTATTTATAGGATAGAATTTTATCGTAATTCAAAAACCAATCGTTGGGTTACGGTAACATTACCGTTCTGCCACGGTTGGTGTACATTTAGTTTTTTTTTAATGAAAAAATAATTTAACTTTCAAATATATATATATATATATATATATATATATATATATATATATATAGGGGGCGGTTATTCTACAAAAATAAAATAACGTGCGAAGGATGCGAAGGATATTTATACATGATAATTACGTAATGATAATTACGTAATGTTTTTTATGTTCATGAAAGCATTACGTAATTATCATTACGTAATTATCATGCATTTGTACATGATAATTACGTAATGATAATTACGTAATGTTTTTTATGTTCATGAAGGCATTACGTAATTATCATTACGTAATTATCATGCATTTGTGCATTATGTAATTATCATGTACAAAGTGATCCTTCGCACGCTTCGCACGATTTTATATTTTTGTGAAGGATCAAATACAAAAATATAAAATCGTGCGAAGCGTGCGAAGGATCACTTTGTACATGATAATTACGTAATGATAATTACGTAATGCATTCATGAACATAAAAAACATTACGTAATTATCATTACGTAATTATCATGTACAAATGCATGATAATTACGTAATGATAATTACGTAATGCTTTCATGAACATAAAAAACATTACGTAATTATCATTACGTAATTATCATGTATAAATATTCTTCGCATCCTTCGCACGTTTCTTTATTTTTGTAGAATAACCGCCCCCTATATATATATATATATATATATATATATATATATATATAGGGGCAGGATCAAATACAAAAATATAAAATCGTGCGAAGCGTGCGAAGGATCACTTTGTACATGATAATTACGTAATGATAATTACGTAATGCACAAATGCATGATAATTACGTAATGATAATTACGTAATGATAATTACGTAATGCCTTCATGAACATAAAAAACATTACGTAATTATCATTACGTAATTATCATGTACAAATGCATGATAATTACGTAATGATAATTACGTAATGCTTTCATGAACATAAAAAACATTACGTAATTATCATTACGTAATTATCATGTATAAATATCCTTCGCATCCTTCGCACGTTTCTTTATTTTTGTAGAATAACCGCCCCCTATATATATATATATATATTTGGAAGGTGTGTTTTAGCGAAGAATCCAAACGACGCACAACCCCTCAACCTCAGTTCGAATCCAGTCCAAACGTGGGTGTTGAATTTCTCACCTCTTAGTGCGAGTGGGGGGACTCGAACCTGAGACCAAGCCCGGACGGGAACCTCCCTAAGGAGTAAACCCTCCCACCTCCGACCAGCTGGGCTGGACATCATTGTCTCAAATATATTTATTTAACTATATTTAAATGAAAAATAAGTTATTAAGTATACTTTTAAATGTATTATTTATTAAAAACAAATAAACAACCAATGAAGTGTTGCCTTCAAAATTGTGTTTTAGTGAAGTGATGTGGCTGTGGTGAAAATCAGTGAAAGACTAGTGATACGCCCCTCCTTCCCTAAATAATAATCAAAACATTAAAAAATATAATAAATATTCAAGTGGAACCCATTTCTTAATCATTTTAAAACATAAACTCCTACCATCTCCCTCTCTCCACCAGTCTTCTTCTCCACCGCCCACTCACACATCACCACCACCAGCAACTTCTGCTTCACCTCTGACGTTTTAAACTTTCGGCCAGTACCCAGATTTAAGACGTGTTCAATCGTCGGAGAAGACAACCGTGGGATAGTTCTGCCTCTATCTTCGAATCCATTAACGATGCCCGTTACATCTGCAAGCCATATCGGAAACTCGTACTCTTATTCCAACCATCGTCACACCCGTAACAACAACCACCACCGCTGCCAAAATTTCCAACCACAAATTTGAAGAAATAGAGGCATGTCTATAACACTGTTTATTTTTAATAGGAACCCGAAACCCGACCCGAATTAGGGAATACCCGAAAAACCCAAACCCAAGCAACCCGAACTTTAATGGGTCGGTTATCAGGTCACTTTTTTCCAGCCAAAAACTCGAATATCCTGACTCAAAAAACCCTAAATCCGAAACCTGAAAAAACCCAAACATTTAGTCTCTTTTTTCTATAGATCTAGTTAAGTTTAGAGACTTTATTATTTGAAACATTAAGTTTTTAAGATTTTCAAACATTATCATATCATATTGTTAAATAATGTATGAATCTTAATGATATTTTTAAATAACATGTATTTTCAAAGATTAAGCTCCACATTTATTACATATATAGTCTTAATTGTATTTATGTATAGAATAAATTGTCTTTGTAACATTTCCTTGGTATTAGCCACGGCCCTTGTATTTCTTATAAATTCTTGTAATGAAAAACTATTAACAAAACAATTTAAAATCAATTACCTCTCTCTCTCATATTGTCGCATATGTATCAAGAGCACATTAAACTCCCCCAAGTCTCTCTCTTTGATCTTGCCTTTTTTTTTCCCAACCAGAAAACCTCCAATGGCTTCTACTCTTGTTCATATTACCACAACCACTCACTTCCCAATCAAACTCTCCCTGCAAAACTTTCCCTCATGGCGAAAGCAAGTTCAATCCACTCTCATCGGCTTAGAGCTTGACCATCACATTGTCGGAAACCATCAACCACCCTCCGAATCCATTACTGAAGGAGCCACAACCAAACCAAATCCAGACTACCTTAAATGGTTTCGCCAGGATCAAATGATAATATCCGTGATACTCGGTAGTTGCTCGAACCAAATCCAACCCATTGTCTCCTCCGTCGACACCGCTCGACAAGCGTGGGATCTCTTTAACTCAAGCTATGAGAGTGGCTCGCGTTCTCGCATCATTTCCCTGAAGTCCGGCCTCGCTAAAACCCACGGGGCTCTCGCTCTATCACCAAGTATCTTAATGACTTGAAATCCATCTTTGATGAACTTGCCATCACCCAAAACCCCATTCCCGAAGAAGATCTCGTGGTTGACGTTATGAATCAGTTAGGAAACGAATATGCTCACCTAGTCTTTGCCTTTAAAAAGCGTGACACCACCATTTCTTTCTACGATCTATTTGACAAATTAATTGACCATGAGTAGACACTCAAAGAATCCGCACTCGAACCTACCATCACCACTGTTAACTACACCCAATGCCACTCCACAAACCGCTCATACAACTTATCCGACAATGATACTAGGACCAACCGTTTTTCAACCAAACCTACAACATCCCGAAACCGAAATACCTCATGGTCACAAAACAACCCATCACTAATTCCCACAAACCGTACCACTAGAAATAATTCTTTTTGCCACTACTGCAATATTCCAGGACATGAAACAAAAGAGTGTCGTAAGCTTGGACGTTTTCTACGTGAGCATCAAGTCTCCACTAATGGATCAACAACCACCAATCCTATGGTGAATCACACCTCTCCTCAAGTCACACCTTCCAACCCGTCATGGATCACACGGCCATACATTCTAACTCGGTGCATGTTCATTCCGAATACGGAGGCCCGGATGAAGTTGTCTTGGGTGACGATAAATCGCTATAACACACACCGGTCAAACCACCATTCGCACTAACTCAAGTCCACTTTACTTAAACAATGTTTTAATTGCTCATAATCTCCGCAATAATCTTCTTTCTGTTGCCAAAATTTGTCGTACTAACCGTGTTTCTGTTGGATTTTTTCCATATCATTTCTTGGTTAAGGATCTACGCATGAGGGCATATCTCATGTGGGGCGTGGACGTTAATGACGTTTACTATGGACCAACTACAATCTCTCCTCAAATCAACTCAACCTCAACAGGATCTCTACTCGCGTGGCACCATATCCTTGGACATCCTTTATTTCAAGTTTTCAAGCCTTTAATTTCTAAATTAGGACTTAAATGTAATAATGTGTCCCACAAGTCTTTTTATTGTAAATCCTGTTCATTAAGTAAAACTTACAAAATTCCTTTTGGTAAAAACTCATTTGTTGCAACCAAACAATTACAACTTCTTTACTCGGATGTATAGGGGCCGGTCCAAAGCTCCATTGATGGCTTTAAATACTATGTCATTTTTATCGATTATTTCTCTAAATACATTTGGTTATATCCAATAAAGAAAAAATCCGATGTCTCCACTCTTTTTCCGCAATTTATATCGCTAGTGGAATTTTTTTTCAAACACCAATCATATCCCTCTTTACCGACAATGCTGAAGAATACATTGTCCTTAAGCCTTTTCTCACCTCTCATGGCATTTCACACTACACCACCCCTCCCTATACACCCGAGCAAAATGGTGTGGCCGAACGACGCCATCAACATGTTGTTGAAACGGGTCTCGCATTACTTCACTATGCCCACTTACCACCTCATTTTTGGTCTCATGCCTTTCAAGCCGCAACCGACCTTATAAACCGCTTACCCACCATCATTCTAAATAACAAATCCCCATATGACATATTGTTCAACATGTCTCCCACCTACTCAAAACTCAAACCTTTTGGATGTCTTTGCTACCGTTGGCTACGTCCATACACCACTTCCAAACTCCAACCACGTTCCTCATCATGCATTTTTCTTGGCTACTCCTCTTCCAAATCCGCATACAAATGTTTCAATCCCACTACTAACAAGTTATATCACACTCGCCATGTTGAGTTTATCCCACATATTTTCCCACTTCGTGACACCATTCCCATACCCACTGCCATTTTCTATGAATACTTTCTATATATTTCTAACTCCTCTACATTCACTCCCACTACCTCACACCCTAACCCACAATCTGTTGACCCACACCACACTACAAATTCCAATTATTCACCTCCTATGACTATCCCACACACGACAACCGGCATCATCTCCTCTCCCATAAACCAATCACCACCGGAACACTCACCTGAACACCAAAACTCACCCACAAACCAAGCCTCAACCGCTGCCATTCCTACTTCATCCGACAACACCACTTCCTCTACATCCAACATCGATCACTATGAAAACATATCTCCTATTTCCTTCACCAATCACACCTCACCTCCCTCAAACCACCACCCATTACCACCGAAACAACTCCTGCCCCACCTATCCATCGCAAACCCAAACCTAATCCAAAATATTTTAACCAAAACTCTATAAATTCCACTACTCGTCATCCTATTCCAACCACCTTAGAACCCTCCATCTATACTCAAGCCATGCGTGATCCTGCTTGTAGACAAGCCTTGGACATTGAGTTTAATGCCCTTCTACAAAACCAAACATGGGAGCTCGTTCCTCAAACAACCCAACATCCCATCCGTTGTAAATGGGTCTTTCGCATCAAACAAAAACCCGATGGAACCATCGACAAATACAAAGCCGGCTTAGTCGCAAAAGGCTTTCACCAACAGTATGGCAAGGACTATTTCGATACTTTTAGCCCCGTCACCAAACCGGTTACTATCCGCGCTGTCCTCTCCATTGCTCTCTCTCTCGTGGTTGGCCCCTATGGCAACTCGACGTTAAACAACGCATTTCTTCATGGTACTCTACATGAAGATGTATACATGATTCAACCTCCGGGTTTCACAAACTCTGAATTTCCAAACCATATTTGCAAACTAAAAAGATCTCTTTATGGGCTAAAACAAGCACCACGGGCATGGTATAATGAGCTCACCGCCTTTCTTCTCAAATTCGGATTTCAAAAATCCATTTCCAATCCGTCTCTCTTCATTTACAAAAGCAAATGTTATTTGTGACTTACAAGGAGTCAAGGATGTTTATTAATCCAAACACCACAAAAACCTTTCCTATCAGAAGCATAAAAGTTGTCATCAAATACTACAAAAAAAGTTCAAATTAGTTCTTTGATTGGTAATTTTTGGCACATAATGAAACAAAAAAAGCTCTTTTGTGGGATCAATTTCTAACACCGCTAGATGGGAAGCTACCCATAAGATGTTATGCTTAATGTGTAGATTTAACTATAACGCAATTTAAAAAAAAAACATAGTTAGGGATCTCAACAGAAGAGTTATTATAGTTTATGCAATCAGCTAAATCCCCAATGTATATATATTGCATTTCATTGATTACTGCACATTTTTATGACGATTTTCTGCTATAAACTTCATGTAAAGCAAACTTTTTGTAAGAGAAAGATGATATAATCTTTAATATCAAGATATATTTTAGTTAATTAAATTAACTACTCAGACCTAAGTTTAGTATTCATGACAAATGCAAGCAAAAATACAAAGGGTAACAACAGTGTAACCTTGACCGTAAGATAAGAATCTGGATGGAAATCGAACTTCATAGCCAACATTTCACAAGCCGCCTAGTCAACAAATGGATAATAATAACAGACATATACTTTTACCGGTGACCGAAATATATGAATAATAGGGACAAGTAAAAGTTGGACCAATAAATCATTTTGATAACCACAAAATACTACGTTTTATTAGTAACTTGGCATCATGTCGAGTAATCTCCTACTGCAGTCTGCAGCAAGCTCAGGTGAATAGGTGATAACATATAAAATTGTTAAAATAATATAACTTTATTGGTTTTTCAACATCCTAATGGTGACGAAACTGAATATCAGCTAATCCATTAGTTAACAAAATACCAAGACTTTTACGTGTTTCATGATACTGATGTTGCAGGATCATGCATCCTGCCAGATTAAAAGAAAGAAAAGTTTTTTAACATGACTTCCATGTGAATGTGAATGGTACCCCATTCCTTTCCACACTGTCATGCCATGCCGAAGCACCCCATTCCTTTCCACGTTGTCATTGTTGGATTTATATAAACAGTTTCGATGACTCAACGTTGCTGACTGTGACATCCGTCATTTTTTTTATATAATATATATATATATAGATTTACAATAATAATAATAATAATAATAATAATAATAATAATAATAATAATAATAATAATAATAATAATAATAATAATTTTAACATATACTAGATACTTGGAATTGTGATTGTTTACCCAAACCATCCCAGCCCAAACCTGAGCCCAAACCCCATTCAGAAGCCCACAAACCAGGCCCATTTCTCCCCCCCTTCCCTTAACAGTTTTAAAAAAAAAAAAAAATGGTATCTGCTGCTTCTTACGGGACTCGAACCCGGGCAGGTTCAAACACACACGCACGTCTCAACCAGTTAGGCTATAGCTGTTTCTTGTTTATTACCCAACCCTTAAACCTTAAAACCCCAATCTGGCCTCCTCTCTTTCCTTTCCTGTTACGCGAGACAGCAGCAGGTTTTTTTGAGTTTTCAAAATTTTAACCAATCAATTAACGTAATTAAGGTGAAATTTATCTCGAGTTGACTTGGACACGTGATTACCGGCTTTCGTGGACTATTATGCGTGTGTAATTACGATTGATTGATAACCAATTTACCTATTTCGCGTTTTAACATTCAATGGTGGTCAATCCTTACCATTTCATCAAATCAGTGCTTAATCCTATAAATTGGGCATCCCAAAACACTCACAACTCGCCGAAAACATTACCCCCACTCTCAATTTCTGTTTAATTCTCATCTACGAGTTGGATTGTTCGCTATTTGACTTTCCGGTTGACCCTCGTTGTGGAAATAATTCGTAGAGGTATGTTATAATACTTTGTTTCCGTGTATTAATCGGCCCTATACAATCCTTAACCCCATGTTTAATCGGTCGCTAATAATGTTCATAATCAGATTGCAATTCTAGGGTTTATAAATTGGGGAAGAACACAAAACTTTGATTATATTTATTTTATCTAAACAGGAACCAAACACAACCACTGGTCTAGACCAAGTGGTTGTGTCTGGTGCTCTCCACCTCAGCCACGCGGGTTCGAGTCCCGGGTGTGGCATTCTTTTCCATGTTTTTGTTCTATTTTCCTAAAGCAATCAAGATTAACATTATATTACTCAAAATCTTATAAATTCATTTTAATTTATTAAAACTCTTTTAAAAATTCTAAAAAAATTATTTTTAACAAATCTAATGTCAAAACTTTATCTACAATTTTTATTTTTCTGAAATTCATTTATTTAATATTTATAATAATTAGATCAATTTTATACTATTATATTTATAAAAATCCATTAAAATATCAAAACGATCTTATTAATTTCCACAAAAATTATCCTAAGTTTTTATAACATTAAGCTTTTCAAAAATGATTTTTATTCCAGAAAAATCATTTATTTAAAATTTTTAATCAATTTTTGTTAGTTTTAATCATAATTAAATCATAATAAATTCAATTTTTATTATTTTTGCACCAAAATTTTATACAATTTATTTTTAAATATTTAGAACAGAAATATGAATTTTAAACTTATAATTCTTTAATTTTAATATTTTTAAATATTAAAGTTAACATTTGACAATTTGTTATAAATAGAATTAATATTCTATTTTAAAAGAAAATAATTTTATAAAAATTATTTTTAAACTTCAAACATATTCTTGTGACCATCTTGGATTTAATATTCATAAAAAGATTTTGGTTATTTATTTACTAATATTCTCCCATTTATTAAACAATTTTCACATTAATCCAACAAGCATTTATCCCCAATTCGAAGCCCTAGAAATACATATATCCTAGAGTTATTTTCCTTACACATTATCAATTACTTTAGGTTAATCATTTGGGAGTAATCTCAATTCATATTTCGTTGTCCAAGTTCAAATTCAAGTTATTACGTGAACTGTGAATATTCCTACCCCTTTTGCTTTTATACATTTTTGGGGTGTTACATGTACACTATTACAATTTCAAATACAAGTTTACATTTTTACAATACAATTCTAGTACTATGTGCATTGCTTACAACGTGCTTTATGCTTAGACATTACATGTGGATTACATTTGTACTTAGTGAAATCATTAACATGGTACAAGCCGACCTTAACATTGGATAGCGCTATTTGGATTGACAACCCGCCTAGGTTGATTCTCCCCCTTTTTCATCGGAGAATCCGTGGCCATTGTTAAGTTATTATCCACTTGTTGGATAAGTACACTACAGTTCATACAGTACATTATACAGTCACAGGGTTGATTTCGCTCATTTGTTTGATACATGGTTTACATATTTGCACTGTAGCTTGCACTTGAATTGTATAACTTTTTAACCTACTATATATATCAAATCTAGGAATGCTCACCAACATTTCATATGTTGACCAAACCTATTTTTGTACATGTTTCAGGTGCAGTTTGATCTAGTGCTTTAGCAAGAGACATTTAGTGTTCTATTTCAATTCAGTTATTTCAATATTTACATTTCATTTAGACAATGTAATTTCCATTTCCATGTAAGACAATTTTGATTATTCAATAATATTTACATTTTAGTACCATGAGCTTTTGAACAATCGTCACTACGTGGCACCTCGATGATTCCGCCATCGGTTGGGGTGTTACAGATTGGTATCAGAGCCATGGTTATAGGGAACTAGGTTATTAGATAAACTGGCCTAGACTATAACCGAACTTTAACCTTCATGCATAACATTTCCTAAATTACCCTACCCCTCATTTCCTTCTACTTTCTTCCTCTATCTTTCCCTCCTTCTCTCTCCCTTATTCTCATCTTCCATCATGGTGCATAGAGATGGTGTCCTACAAGGAGTGGAAAGCCTACATCACCATGGAACAGGAGCAGTACCTTTCATGAAGACACTCTTAGACATAATGCCTACTCTTATTGTTACTCCTTCGAAGTTGTTGAACTTTAATGAGTGTGATAAGGACACGTGCAATCTGGAAGGGTGGACGCCTGTACACTGGGTTTTCTGGCATAGGCAAGCATAGCGCATAAATCCATTTACGGACCTGTTATGCTTACCTGGGGATTCCTGGAGTGAGTGTCCACTTATAGGCTAAAGCATGTCTTCTTTGATCACCATTGGGCTCAATTTCTTTGAAAAGTCAACGTTCTTGTTGGGCTTTACAGCTAGACAAGGGCACTCCAAGCATCTTATGCAAGTTTTACAATAATACTCTCTCATTCCATATACAATATCCTATATATCATTTGTACAGTTATACACTCACATTTTCTAATCTCATGATTGTTCATTGACTACCTCATAGATGTCTGCTCGTCGCATGCTCCGTGATGCCAGCCAACGCCCTGTTCGTGCTTCGGGACGACGTTCTGATCGTCGCCTCGCATCTTTAGTCGCCGAGCAAATTGCTGCAGTGATCCCAAACCTTGTCAGTGAGATAACCCAGAATAGTAACAGTGCCAACACAGGGAGTACGACTCAATTCCGGTGCACTTTCAAACACTTTAACTCCTGCAATCCCACAAAATTCACTGGTGAGGAGGGTGCTACTGGCCTCCTCCAATGGTTTGAAAGCATGGAGAGTACTTTTGTGAACAGTGAATGTCCTGATGAACTCCGCGTTCGCTATGCTACCAGTGTCCTTCAAAAGGGAGCGTTAACCTGGTGGAATGGCGAAAAACGCAATCGAGGAGCTGATGTTGCTTTATCTTTATCTTGGGCTGAAGTTAAGGAACTCATGATCACCAAATTTTGCCCTAGGAACGAAATCAGGAAACTGGAGGAGGAGTTCCATGGACTGAAACAAGACAGTGGTGAGAATCTTGCGTATAATACTCGATATCACGAACTTAGCATACTGGTTCCCCACATGGTCACCCCAGTCTCTCGAGCAATCGAAAAATATATCGAGGGATTACCTGACCTGATTCAAGACGTTGTCACTGGAGGCAAAGTCACTACGGTAGAAGAAGCCATCCAACTTGCAGCCACATTAACAGACAAACACGTAAGGAAAGGAAACTTGGTTAGGAAGGGCACCAAGACACCTACTGAGAAAACCACCCATGTTGATGAACAACCTAAGATTGTTTTAGCAAAGGTCACCACTACTGCTTCGAACTCTAAGAAACGAATGGGCGATAATCAGAACCATGCTGTTGTTGATCCGGTGGCTCAGCCTCCTATCAAGAAAGCCTACACGGGAATCCATCCTCAATGCAACACCTGCAAATACCATCACCCTGCAAATCTTCCATGCCGTCAATGCACTAGATGTGGGAGGTTTGGACACTTTGTCACCACTTGTCGAGTAATGGTTGGGACACAGAGTAATCATCAAACAGCTGCCCAGGGACCACTACAGATTACTAACGGTCGGGCATGTTATCATTGTAGAGACCCTAACCACATGCTACCTCAATGTCCCAAATTGAACAATATAAACCTGATGGCACATGGACAAGTTTTCAATATCAATACCAACGAAACAACTGATCAGGATGATGTTAATCCCACTAGTTAAGCCATGGATGAAATCTTCCCAAGACTCGAGGAATCCAATACCCGTGTTTTCATTTTCTTGATCCTATTATCATTTTGTACCCAATTTTGTCGCACTCATTAGCATACAACATCTAGAAATTTCCTTGCGTATTATTGTGTATTAACACAGATTGGAAATTTATTATATTGATTACGTTTATTTTTAATCATACAAGACTCTACCTTACATTTATTTGAAACGTTTGGACTTGATACTTGATCTTACAGATGCTTTCTAAGAAAACATCATTGCTTGATTAAAACTAGATTTTTCCCTTAATTTGACTACGCATTGAACATCTAATTATTCACGATACTCGTAAACATTTAATTATTCATGATAACACTTACACTTAATGGTTGTAGTACTTACAAGCTTGCTTGCATAAACATGCTATCAATTTGCAATCTATGTGAATAATAATTGCTGCACTTAATAGAAGTCATCATGCCTTTTTCAACAGTCGGGAGAGGCCCTACAACCTGCTCCACGACTGGTGGAGGCTATCGAACATACTCAACGATTGGTAGAAGTCACTATGCCTTTCAAACAGTCGGGAGAGGCCCTACAACCTACTCCACGGCTGGTGGAGGCTATCGAACCTGCTCAACAATCGGTGGGATCATAGAAGGACATAAAACCCTAATGTAAGGTAAATTGATGATTCCGGTCCGGAACGTAATCATGAATTTACAGGTACATTAGGGTGGTGTGAAATTCTATTGGGATTCTTGGGTAGGCGTTCAGTACGTTTTCAAGGTATCAAAGGTGTGGTGGGTTAGCTGCGGTACACCCTGTATACAAACACTAATGATGCGTTGAAAGTGAGACTGGAAGTCGAACCAGGAACAAACTCTGTTTGCTTGTTAGTTCATTTAGTCTTTCTGTGGTCAATCAACTCGTACATTTATTTTAGGATTCCTGAACTTGCAATTTAAGTGATTTACTAGATTCTTACTCTCTTTACCCTTTCGAAACGAACTTAATCCAATCCTTAACCCACACTTATCAAACCTCTTATCCAAATCATTCGAATTTTCCAAACCACTGCTACCTTAATTTCTACCCAAGCATCCATAACCCTATGTTTCTAATAACTTCGGGACGAAGTTTCTAAAAGTAGGGGATGCTGTGACATCCGTCATTTTTTTTATATAATATATATATATATAGATTTACAATAACAATAATAATAATAATAATAATAATAATAATAATAATAATAATAATAATAATAATAATAATTTTAACATATACTAGATACTTGGAATTGTGATTGTTTACCCAAACCATCCCAGCCCAAACCTGAGCCCAAACCCCATTCAGAAGCCCACAAACCAGGCCCATTTCTCCCCCCCCCCCTTCCCTTAACAGTTTTAAAAAAAAAAATGGTATCTGCTGCTTCTTACGGGACTCGAACCCGGGCAGGTTCAAACACACACGCACGTCTCAACCAGTTAGGCTATAGCTGTTTCTTGTTTATTACCCAACCCTTAAACCTTAAAACCCCAATCTGGCCTCCTCTCTTTCCTTTCCTGTTACGCGAGACAGCAGCAGGTTTTTTTGAGTTTTCAAAATTTTAACCAATCAATTAACGTAATTAAGGTGAAATTTATCTCGAGTTGACTTGGACACGTGATTACCGGCTTTCGTGGACTATTATGCGTGTGTAATTACGATTGATTGATAACCAATTTACCTATTTCGCGTTTTAACATTCAATGGTGGTCAATCCTTACCATTTCATCAAATCAGTGCTTAATCCTATAAATTGGGCATCCCAAAACACTCACAACTCGCCGAAAACATTACCCCCACTCTCAATTTCTGTTTAATTCTCATCTACGAGTTGGATTGTTCGCTATTTGACTTTCCGGTTGACCCTCGTTGTGGAAATAATTCGTAGAGGTATGTTATAATACTTTGTTTCCGTGTATTAATCGGCCCTATACAATCCTTAACCCCATGTTTAATCGGTCGCTAATAATGTTCATAATCAGATTGCAATTCTAGGGTTTATAAATTGGGGAAGAACACAAAACTCTGATTATATTTATTTTATCTAAACAGGAACCAAACACAACCACTGGTCTAGACCAAGTGGTTGTGTCTGGTGCTCTCCACCTCAGCCACGCGGGTTCGAGTCCCGGGTGTGGCATTCTTTTCCATGTTTTTGTTCTATTTTCCTAAAGCAATCAAGATTAACATTATATTACTCAAAATCTTATAAATTCATTTTAATTTATTAAAACTCTTTTAAAAATTCTAAAAAAATTATTTTTAACAAATCTAATGTCAAAACTTTATCTACAATTTTTATTTTTCTGAAATTCATTTATTTAATATTTATAATAATTAGATCAATTTTATACTATTATATTTATAAAAATCCATTAAAATATCAAAACGATCTTATTAATTTCCACAAAAATTATCCTAAGTTTTTATAACATTAAGCTTTTCAAAAATGATTTTTATTCCAGAAAAATCATTTATTTAAAATTTTTAATCAATTTTTGTTAGTTTTAATCATAATTAAATCATAATAAATTCAATTTTTATTATTTTTGCACCAAAATTTTATACAATTTATTTTTAAATATTTAGAACAGAAATATGAATTTTAAACTTATAATTCTTTAATTTTAATATTTTTAAATATTAAAGTTAACATTTGACAATTTGTTATAAATAGAATTAATATTCTATTTTAAAAGAAAATAATTTTATAAAAATTATTTTTAAACTTCAAACATATTCTTGTGACCATCTTGGATTTAATATTCATAAAAAGATTTTGGTTATTTATTTACTAATATTCTCCCATTTATTAAACAATTTTCACATTAATCCAACAAGCATTTATCCCCAATTCGAAGCCCTAGAAATACATATATCCTAGAGTTATTTTCCTTACACATTATCAATTACTTTAGGTTAATCATTTGGGAGTAATCTCAATTCATATTTCGTTGTCCAAGTTCAAATTCAAGTTATTACGTGAACTGTGAGTATTCCTACCCCTTTTGCTTTTATACATTTTTGGGGTGTTACATGTACACTATTACAATTTCAAATACAAGTTTACATTTTTACAATACAATTCTAGTACTATGTGCATTGCTTACAACGTGCTTTATGCTTAGACATTACATGTGGATTACATTTGTACTTAGTGAAATCATTAACATGGTACAAGCCGACCTTAACATTGGATAGCGCTATTTGGATTGACAACCCGCCTAGGTTGATTCTCCCCCTTTTTCATCGGAGAATCCGTGGCCATTGTTAAGTTATTATCCACTTGTTGGATAAGTACACTACAGTTCATACAGTACATTATACAGTCACAGGGTTGATTTCGCTCATTTGTTTGATACATGGTTTACATATTTGCACTGTAGCTTGCACTTGAATTGTATAACTTTTTAACCTACTATATATATCAAATCTAGGAATGCTCACCAACATTTCATATGTTGACCAAACCTATTTTTGTACATGTTTCAGGTGCAGTTTGATCTAGTGCTTTAGCAAGAGACATTTAGTGTTCTATTTCAATTCAGTTATTTCAATATTTACATTTCATTTAGACAATGTAATTTCCATTTCCATGTAAGACAATTTTGATTATTCAATAATATTTACATTTTAGTACCATGAGCTTTTGAACAATCGTCACTACGTGGCACCTCGATGATTCCGCCATCGGTTGGGGTGTTACACTGACCGAGCTATGATCCGTAAGAATTACACCTTGG
Source organism: Ambrosia trifida (assembly GCA_028751855.1). Lineage (NCBI taxonomy): Eukaryota > Viridiplantae > Streptophyta > Magnoliopsida > Asterales > Asteraceae > Ambrosia > Ambrosia trifida. The sequence continues at coordinate 145,128,065 of CM054122.1, read as the reverse complement.
GCAATGAACATAAAATCCACTTAACTTGATTAACTGGTAATCACGAATAAATTAGTAAAACAAAGTCGATTTATATAATTATCTGAAATAGTTATGTAAGTCGATAAAACAGTTTTTATTATTTATACTGGTTATAAATAATATGTTTATTTATTAAACGGGTTGCGAACTTAGGGGTCTTGTAAATGATTAACATATATTTAAACCATGTGCTCAAAACCATTTGCCAAAACCACTTGCCCAAAAAAAAAAAAACCATGTGCCATTCATATCTTCAAAATATTCTTGTCTAATGTTATTGTCTCATATCCATGGGTACATAAGCATGTGGAACATATATATTCTTATCTTCAAAATATTGTTGTCTCCTATCCATCAGAACATAAACATGTGGCATATTTCTATCCATGGAACACAAGAATTGACGTATGTGTACTTAATGCCTATAAATACCACATTCTTAAAAGATCATATAAGATTTACCAACAAAAGTTCTTTTTTCCTCTCTACCTACACAAAACCGCTCTCATCGTGACAAAGGGTGCCACTGCTGTCCAGCACCCCCGGTCATCGCTACAACCCGTACTTTGTTCGCGTTCGTGCTCTAGCATCCGTTCATTGTACCTCGGTGTCTCAAACGGTTAATTATTTACCACTAAGGTATATCTATCTCATTGGTAGATTAATTATTTGTACCCTGTTTGTATGTTTTGTAACTTGATCCTGTTCGGTTGATTATTTGGTGTCGACAAAATATAAATATTCCGCTGTGTTTATTAATTACTAATTTAATTAATAATAAATATATCAAACCGGTTTTGATAAAAAGTAAAGTTGACACCACCGATACTCAATAGTCATGCCATGCTAGAACACCCCACAACAAAAGCCCATCCTCTGCAATCAACCACTAATGAAGTCGGTGCGTCTGAACAATAGGAAACTGTTGCTGAAGAAACATACATAAACACAAGCATTCGCAGAAGTAGCAGGACTCGTAAAGAACCTGAGAGATACCTTTGGCATCTTGAAGGTACTGAAGTTCCGGTAGTAGCCGAGTCTAATGACGAACCCACTAACTACAAATCTTCTATCTCAGATCCGCAATCTGCAAAATGGCATGAAGCCATGAACGCTGAGATGCAATCCATGCGTGACAATCAAGTCTGGGACTTGGTTGGGCTACCCCCGGATCTCGGGCAGTAGGAAGCAAGTGAGTTTTCAAAAGAAAAACCGACATGCATGGAAATGTATACACCTATAAAGCACGGCTAGTTGCGAAAGGTTTCACTCAAACACACGGAGTTGACTATGATGAAACCTTCTCGCCTGTTGCTATGATCAAATTGATTAGGATATTGCTTTCCATAGCCGCGTATTATGACTACGAGATATGGAAAATGGATGTCAAAACCGCTTTTCTAAATGGACATCTCTCTGAAGATGTCTACATGGTTCAGCCAGAAGGCTTTGTTAATCCAAAATATCCTAATAAGGTGTGTAAACTGAATAAGTCCATTTATGGGCTTAAACAGGAATCTCGAAGCTGGAATCTTTGTTTTGACCAAAAGATCAAAGAATTTGGTTTTGTCAAAAATGAAGACGAGCCTTGTGTTTACAGAAAGGCTAGTGGGAGCACTATATCATTCCTCATTCTATATGTAGATGATATACTGATCATTGGCAACAACATCCCAATGCTTAATGAAGTTAAACACTATTTGGGATCTTGTTTCGCAATGAAAGATCTGGGAGAAGCAGCTTCCATTATAGGAATCAAGATCTACAAAGATAGATCTAAGCGGCTTCTAGGGCTAAGTCAAAGTACATACGTTGACAAAGTGATAACACGCTTTAAAATGGAAAACTCCAAGAAAGGGAGTGTTCCTATGACTAAAGGAACTATCTTGAACAAATCGCAATTTCCGTCAACGGATGTTGAAATTAAGCGAATGGAAACAGTTCCATATGCTTTTGCGATTGGTTCTATCATGTATGCTATGTTATGTACTAGACCTGACGTCTTGTATGCTTTAAGTATGACTATTCGTTATCAACAAAGTCCTGGCATGTCCCATTGGACTGCATTAAAAAACATTTTGAAGTATCTGAGAAGAACTAAAGATATGTTCTTAATATTTGGAGGGGTGGAAGAAGAGCTCACTGTAAGATGTTACACTGACACTAGTTTTCAAAGTGACCGAGATGACTCTCGCTCACAATCAGGTTTCGTGTTCACTCTAAATGGAGGAGCAATCTCATGGAAAAGCTCCAAACAGAGTGTAGTGGCAGATTCAACCACCGAATCTCAGTATATAGCTGCATCAGATGCTGCAAATGAAGCTGCTTGAAGTTCATAGCCGACCTCGATGTGGTTCCAAGCATTAAGAAACCCATCAAGATGTTTTGTGATAACACAGGCGCTATAGCTCAAGCTAAAGAGCCTAGATCTCATCACAAGGCCAAGCACATTCTAAGAAAATTCCACTATATCCGGGAAATTGTGGAACGTGGATACATTATAATAAGCAAAGTAAACACATATCAAAACCTAGTAGACCCATTTACTATGCCCATGACTCAAGACAAACATGATCAACACATGGGTGCTATAGGGCTTAGATTAGCTAGCCATATGTTTTGATTTAGTATTTGGATGTATGAACTTTTAACATTTATATTCTGAATTCTCTTTTCTTTTTTAAATGCAATCCAAAATTTTCCCAACTGTGCGTTCATTTTCGATACATTTGATCCTTGAATCTTGTATTCTAAATTATCCGTAGTCGGTCAGACTCGTGGGAATGACTCTGAATTAAGACTATTCTGAATTTGGGCTCAAGTATTTGACTTCCAAGTTCACAAACCTCATTAAGAATGACGTCGAATGTAACTTGCTTCAAATCATCTTCATGGATCTTAGTCATAAGATGTTTGGGTATTGGTATACTCATTTAGTATCCTCTGACCTCGGATGCATACTAGAACTTTTGTTTACAAAGGATTATTCTTTGATTACTGTCAACCGCTGTCGCGTAACTGCCAGTCATAAAGGCTATAATTAGGAATAGTTCTGAAGTTTAGTGGGAGTTGTATGTAGTTAATAATGGATTCTGTACTCTTACATAATATGTAACAGATAGACATCGTGGCGCCCTCGTTGATTCAAACAGGTAAAGTGTAAGGCCTTACCCAAACTAACTGTGTGTTTGATTGGACCACTATGAATCTTGATCGAGAACAATAATTATTGAACGCCATATGAGAATGAGTTTTAATCCATGTCTCATTGATTCAATTGATGTCTTTTATGGAAAGGATGAATGACAATGATTGCCATAAGTCTATTGTCTTGTCTTAAACAAGATGTTTTTGGTTAATGACTTTAAAGTGTCATACCTTATTGGGGGCAACCATGTGCAGCTAGAGCACCGCAGACTGTCTGCGTTAAGGACCTAATCGAATATCGTCCAAGTGGGAGATTGTTGGATTTATATGAATGGTTTCGAGGACTCAACGTTGTTGACCGAGCTATGACTCGTAAGAGTTACACCTTGGGCAATGAACATAAAATCCACTTAACTGGTAATCACAAACAAATTAGCGAAACAAAGTAGATTTATATAATTATCTGAAATAGTTATGTAAATCGATAAAACAGTTTTTATTATTTATACTGGTTATAAATAATATGATGTTTATTTATTAATAAACGGGTTGCGAACTTAGGGATCTTGTAAATGATTAACATATGCTTAAACCATGTGCTCAAAACCATTTGCCAAAACCACTTGCCAAAAAAAAAAAAAAAAAAAAAAACCATGTGCCATTCATATCTTCAAAATATTCTTGTCTAATATTATTGTCTCCTATCCATGGGAACATAATCATGTGCAATCTTCAAAATATTCTTCTCTAATGTCCAAGGGAACATAAACATGTGGCATATTTCTATCCATGGAACACAAGAATTGACGTATGTGTACTTAATGCCTATAAATACCACATTCTTGAAAGATCATATAAGATATACCAACAAAAGTTCCATTTTCCTCTCTACCTACACATGCAAAACCGCTTCCATCGTGACAAAGGGTGCCACTGTTGTCCAGCGCCACAGGTCACCGCTACAACCCGCACTTTGTTCGCGTTCGTGCTCTAGCATCCGTTCATTGTACTTCGGTGTCTCAAACGGTTAATTATTAACCACTAAGGTATATCTATCTCATTGGTAGATTAATTATTTGTACCGTGTTTGTATGTTTCGTAACTTGATCCTGTTCGGTTGATTATTCGGTGTCGACAAAATATAAATATTCCACTACGTTTATTAATTACTAATTTAATTAATAATAAATATATCAAACCGGTTTTGATAAAAAAAAAAGTAAAGTTGACACCACCAATACCCAACAGTCATGCCATGCCGGAACACCCCACAGCAAAAGCCCACCCTCCGCCCGCTTACAACCCAACATCCACTATCGATGGTAGGAAAGAAAAAGGAGTTGGGAATTTCACCTCTACAACCCATCCACCCTGCATGCCGCCGCCACTGCTGCTCCTCGGGAAACAGTCCAGCTGGAGCTGCAAGAAGAGACTGGATGGACTTTTCTACATCTTTATGGCCCTCCAGCATTAATATATTTGAAATTACTTGTATTGATGTTACATGTACACGTGTTATAACACGTGCAGATGTAGCATCGATCCACATAATTTCATGTAGATGTAACATCGATCCAACAACATTTTTCACAGTTGTCAAATGCCACCATTTTTTTTCTTCTTCATATACCACATAGTACAATAACAACTTGTGTAACCCAATTTTTTTTGCTTTGTATGGAAAAGAATATGTGTTGCGTGGAAAAGGATATATGTTTAGGAAGATTGCATGCGTGAAGAACTCTATTTTTGTATGTTTATTGCGGTTGCATGCCATATATGTATTTGGATTGTCTATTTTTGAGTTTGTAAAAGGATTGTAGGAAGTTTGTAGACTTTTTTGCATGCCATATATGTTTTCCATCTAACATTCAGAATTCCATACATAATACACGAGTTAACATCGAATTCAGACAATTCATTGAAGGTGGTGGACTCGACCAACGAACTTGTAGAAGATCGCTACATGGATCAGCAATCTTTGAAGATGGCAGAATGGACTGGCGAACTACAATGAAGATTGTTGAATGGACCAGTGATATATTGTAAAATACATCTATTTCCAGTGTAAAGTTTGTACAGTTTTCGAGTCGTTTAGATAGTTCTTTTATTAGTTTTAGGCTTGTACCTGTCTACTTTTATTTAGTATAGGTTTTTATAGATTTTTATTAGTTTTGGGTTTTTTTTAGTATTTATTTATTTATTTTATATTTTGTAGGTGTTCATGGACGTTGGAGCGTAAACGAGTAACTTTGATCAAGTTAAAAACACCCGAGTCTAGAGCACAGGGTTATAGTACTACATAATAATAATAATAATAATAATAATAATAATAATAATAATAATAATAATAATAATAATAATAATAATAATAATAATAATAAATGTGACAAAGAGTCACTAATGTATTTACGGCCCAATGGCCCAAATCAACTTGTGATGAAAGATTTCAAGAGTTAATTATTTAGAATTGAATTGGAGGGCGGCGCACATTAGAGGACAAGGGACAGAAATAAGTGGCAGCGACATCGAGGATCGAAAGAGGAGCTACGCAGAAAAAAAAAAAAAAGACATTAAACATTGGTGCCGCATAATATAATATTGGAGGAGAGCCAAAGGATTGAGGAACAGGAGGAAGAGAGAAGGGAAGGAGATTAAGGGTTGAGGCATAGGTGCCAGCACGGGTCGGTTCTAATTCAATATTTATTATTTATTTATTCTAACCCGTTGTGAACACCATGAATATGTTTAGTTTTATTTGTTTTGATTTTATCATGCCTTTTATTGGCTAGACCTTTTCGCTACCTAGGTTAAAGATGATTGCACATGTTTGATTTATTTTCTTTTGGTCTTGGAACTTTTGGTTGTGGGTTGAATTTTAAAGTAAAGAACTTTTTATTTTCTGGTTTGATGTGTATGCGTATTTAGTTTTATTTAATTATTTTTTATAAACTCCACTTGCGTTTTTGTGAATGTCTTTCATGTATGAATGCGGGTTAGGTTGCGGACTGAGTGTTAGCGACTAGTTTATGGTTAATTCCGCAGGTTATCCATAGGAGTTGTAATTGTTAGTTAGATAATTCTAAGTGTTCTACCAATTCTCAATAGCTGTGAGGTGCGAGATTGTTGGTCTGTCTAGGGTGTTAAATTGCTAGTTCTAGAGGCTTTGTGAGAAGATCTTCCTAGTTTCCCTAGCATTCCTTGTAGGCCAAGTCTTATCAGAAATATTGTAGTTACCCCTTGCACTTTTAGGTGTATTGTGACTTTCGCGCTGTGAGGTAGACTGTCTAGCGGGTACTTTAAGATTCGAGTAGGTAAGCCTGTGAGGGTAACCTCTCAACCGGTGGTTTAACGGCACAACAGTATTCTAGGGTTTCCCCTTGAGAAGGGTCGAGGGTGTCTAGTTTATTCTTGATGTTTAGTATTTTAAGATCCCGGTTCCACACCAGTTCCATGACCATTAGAAATTTATCATTCATGTGTAGGATTCTAGCCTAGGTAGTGCCTTCCCATCACCTGATTTTAGTTACGGTTCCCAGTTCTTGTTTTAAGTTATTTCAGTTTTATTTTATTTATTTTTATTAGTTTATTAGAAAACCCCCCTTTTTAAGCAACAAAACATTATTAAGTCAGTATGTAGATAAGTAATCGAGTCTAGTTTACGTTTTCCAGTAGAGTCTCGTGGGTTCGATACTCGGACTTACTTTAGCTGTACTGCACTGACCGGTACACTTGCCGGTTGTGTGGTTTAGGTTTAGAGAGTCTTAGGTTATAAATTTAAAACTTAGAGTGTCTAGTTTAGGTTAATTTAGTTAGTTTTTACTAAACCACTTTGAACACATCAACCAGCTATTACCTAGTTTCACAAATTGTCTCATGCAACACCCAAAAACTGTTGGCAAACAATTATGATGTGCAGCGAAATTTAACAGAAAACAAAGAAACAACATAACTATTCGAACACTTGAAATAAGATTTGATGATTATTGTTTTGTGTTTCGGTTTGGACAGAAAACAAAAACTTTTGAATACAAAGTGGATTATTTTTGGAATGAACAATCTTGATAACCATACAATTGAACATTGATGTTCTATAAATACTAAACTAACAGGCATGTCCCCTTCGACAGTTAACAACCAACCGGTGCAATGTTTCCTGCCAAATAACTGATTTTAACTGTCAAGGGCAATACGGTCTTTTCAGTCTGAGTCGCGCCTCTTGTCTTTGTGTCTCGTGGGTGCGGTTTTCTGATCTGAATGCTTCACACTACGCCAAAATATGCCTACGGCCACACAAAAATAGTGTGACCATAGGCCTTTCGCCACACTTTTTTTTTCCAGCTCAAGTGTGACCATAGGTCGAGTCATCGTAGGTATCATACGGCCACAGTCACATTTAGTGGCTGTAACACTTAAAAGTGTGGCTAAAGGATACTAATATTTCTTTTTGAAATCAAACATTCTGTCTATTAAATGTTACTAAAGGATAGTAACGGCCACATGAAATTACTCTAAGTGTGGCCGTTTTTGTTATGTAGTCACTAAAAGTTTTGTTTTAGCCACATCAGTTAAAAAAATATGTGGCAAAAATTGTTGTTTTAATAAGCTTTCCATTTATTAACTGTGACTAAAGGGTAGGAATGGCAACATGAATTCACTGTAAGTGTGGCCTTTTCTATTATATAGTCACATGAATTTACTGTATGTGTGGTCAAAAAACTATTTATAGACACACAAAACAATTTTGTAGTTTTATGTGTGGCTATATTCTAACTTTTGGACACACATATTTTTCTTCCTTTGACATTTGCTATCATTCCATCACATAAAAAAGTGACAATGGTGTGGCTATTGCCTAACTTTGGTGACACATAATCCGTTTTGTCCATGGCATTTGGTATCATTTTGTCACACAAAAAAAAAAAAAAAAAAAAAAACAAATAGTTGATAGTGTGACTAATGATTATATAAAGTCACTTAAAATATTGTAATTTTATGTGTGGCTATTGTCAAACATTTGGTCACACGCATTTCATTTTACCCATGTCAATTGCTATCATTCTGACACACAAAAAATAAACAAAATTAAAGATTGTGTGGTTAATTGTTATGCAAAGCCACATGAAATTTATAATTTTTAGTATGACTATTGTTTAACCTTTGGTCACACGTTAAAGCTATAATTTGGACAATTGTTGACCTGTTTAACCTATCTGAGTTTTTTTTGAAAGGCCAACAAAAATTTATTCAAATACTCGACTAACAAACCATTAGTCCGAGCCACCATACAATGTCATCCACCACATACAAAAAAACTAACCAATACAAAAATTGGAACTACACCAATCCGCCCATGTGATCCCACCTACATTAGCCTGGTTTTTAACCCAAAGATAACTAAAACTTTTGATATCTTCCTTGATTCTCCAAGCGTTGGCCTGTTTTCCATTGAAAGTTGCATCATTACGCCATCTCCATAATACCCAAATCATTATCTGAATAATTGCCGGCACCGTTTTGCAAGCTCTTGTTTCTTCAATCTGGTGGTGCCCCATAAAAAAACATAGCTATAAAGATACAGGAAACAAATACTTATGAATGAAAAAGAAAAGTTTATTTTACATAACACCAAGTTGAGAGAGATATATATTGAAATTACATTGGCTTCAATCCAGACTCCAGAAGCCTAATCGTCAGATTACGGGTATGTTTGGCAAGGAGCTTTTAGGAGCTTCAAGCTACAAGCTTTTAAGAAAAAGCCCCTACTCAATAAAAAGTCTTGTTTGGTTGAAGAGCTGCAAGCTTTTAGATTAGGAGAAAAAGCTCTATAGTGAAAAGCTACTACTACAAGCTTTTAAGAAAAAGCTCTACTAGCTACAAGCTTTTAACTAGTAAATGACACAAATACTCATTCAATTTTAAAAACAAAATAAAAACCTTTCTTACAAGTTTTTAATTATGCCCATTTTAGTCATTTTATACATTTTATTAAAAGCTCTAGCTACTTTGCCAAACACCAAAATATATTTAAAAAGCTTCCAGCTTCCAGCTAACAGCCTCCAGCTAGTTTTGCCAAACATACCCTACACATCCCTCGCAAATGAATGCAATATGTATATTCAATTATAAAGTTATTATGCAATTTGTGTTCTTTTAGAAAAATAAGATTCATCGAAGTAATATACAAATTGACAGTGGAGTGATCCCAACATAAACCAAGTTTAACCACAAACCAAAGTCCAAAACACACAAGTCATATAAAAACATTTATTCTTAATACTCAACTCCTTAATGTAGCTACTACTCTCTATCCTAGGCAACTAAATCATTTCGCTTCCTAATTGCAACATAGTATAATGAAAGATTTCTACTAATAATCAACTACCTACTTGCCCTTTTATTCTTGAATGACAAAACCATACAAAACAACATAGCATCTCCATACCTACTTAAAAAAGACCAATTACTAACTAGATCATTTTGAAAATATGTATCAACCGTTACAACCACAAAGAGACTATGGGAACAATGACAATACATACGGATAAAGCAACAACTACAATTTACACTTTTAACTATGGGTTAACACTATTTCAAATAGTGAAAACAACTGCAGACTAACAAAGGTTCATGCTAAATGTCTAAATAGCAATGTTACATACGAACATATATGCCGGATAACATTCTATAGCATATATATTGCTACAAATCTATACATATAATAAACAAAAGCCATTTTAATGACATGTCATTCAAAGAGACATTCTCTTTTTTGAGTGTGCCATGTGTCATCCCATGTGACATTGAGATATTTTAGGAAAAAAATAATTTAAAAACAAAGATTTTTCACTCTCATGTTTCCTCCCATAATTTTTAAACGTTAATATCTTTAATATACGAGATTTTTTAAAGAAAAAAAATACACCAAATTAACTTGCTTTTTATTATCTTTCCAACGAGTACCATAGTGCTATATAAAAACGGAGAAATTTTTTTTGTGGGGTTTTGTTCATACAGGAAAAAAAACACAAAGCGTTCAGGTAAATCATTAATCATGTATAGACAAGTCACTAATTATGTTTAAATCAATAAATATGAATATATATTTTTTTCAACCAGAGCCGAATAGGTTAATAGAGTTATACGTTGTTTTTAAGTTAGGTATCAATATTAGTATGTTAGAGTTGTACATTTGTTTAGTCTTTAGGATAGGTGTTAATATTAGAGTTACATTAAAGTTCTACATTCTTTTAGGTTAGGTGTTAGCATTGGAGTTGTACATTGTTTATTTGTTTTAGGTTAGATATTAATATTAGAGTTATACATCAGTCTATTTCATATGTAAAATTGATGTATCATATTAAATTTCTCAAGCCATTGGGGTTGGTGGCCCAATGGTAGGATCAAAGCTTCTAAAAACACCTAAGGGGAGGCCATGGGTTCAAGTCCCATAAGGAGTAGAAATTTTTCGTTCAAAAAAAAATATTAAATTTCTCAACCCGGGACGTTCCCGGGGTATAATCTAGTCACAATATATATTTTATAAATAAGGTATCCAACAACAGTACTAACAAATAATGGATTATAATTAACTAATGAGCACAATCAAATATATATTTAAATGTCTAATTTTATAATCATGCCTAAATATATTATCATGTTCAAAGAGTTCACTGTGATTTAACTTAAATGTACAAGCTTTTTAGCTACATGTATAACAATTTTAAGCACAAATACATGTGTACAAAAAGCACGTTTTTCTCGCTTTTTTTTTTCTTACGCTTTTTGCGCTTTTAGTGCGCTTTTCTTGCGCTTTTCATACACTGCTCGCCTAGGGTTACATAAGACGCACGGATTTGCGCCTAGGTGCGCTTTGCCGCTTAAGCGCGCCTCAAGCGTGCTTTTTAAAACATAGATTAGGTCCATATGCTAGCTATTAATATTTCATGGTACTTATAATTAGTTACAAGTCATTAACTGTCTCACTCCTATATATTATCTATACATCAATGTATATATGAGCACCTGAATTTGACAATACTCTTTTTTTGATGTTATAACCTCTGCAGTGTCGTTTTATCAAAATTATTTTATTTCATTGTTTTTATTGATCTGCCAAGCACTAAATAACATTCATCCCCATTCCCCATATTGATTATAGGTTAAACACTAGGGTCATGAATTGAACAACTGATATGTTGTTTGGTTTCAATCTAATTTTTGTTAAGTTCTTTCTTGTCTACACTCTAGCATCAGTATAGCATATATATAGTATGATTAATTTCTAAGAATTCATAATTTGTATCTGGATCATGGGAGACATATTTAATAATTTTACAGTTTTTACTGTTCTCACAACTTTGTAAGTGGTAAGCTAGTATATATCCTTTCCAGATAAAGTTAGATTCTTATATTATCCATAACTTCACCCCTATTCTAACTTGCTACATGTTGATGCAGGGATCTCATGTAACAACTTCACAGGAGACCTACCAATTTCCCTAGGTTCATTATCAAGTATTTTAACATTATAATCCCATCTTAGAACTGTAATTAACATTGTTATCGCATATTCTTGGCTTTTGAAGTATGGCAAGGTTGCTGCTGATTTTGTGGATGCTCAAGACAATTCTATGCTGAAGTCAACTTCGAGAAGGGAAACATTTATCATTTCTTTTCTTGGAGCTTAAAATGAAAGACAGTTGCTGACTATGCAATTGCTATGGGCGGCTGTGCTACTTTTCTTTTGATTATGAGCTGGAGTGATGGCATTAGATGAATATTACCTATTGATATGTTATCAATGTTTATATTTTTTAAGCCATAGGTTAATTAAGTTTGAACAAGCATGTTCAAGTACATCATGTTACTACTGTTTTGGTGTAATTACGATTGAATGCATATTAATTCAAAGCAAATGTTGCATGTAATTAAAAAAGATGTATTTGCTGCAAAGAAAATTTGTATCAGGCTTAATGAAACTTTTTAAAGCCTAATGCAACATTACTTGGGTTGCATATGCTTCATATTAATTCATCATAGAAAAACAGAGTGACGATAATGTGGCTAATGGGTATGTAAAGCCACACTTGCTTTAATGTGGTTACAAATATCACATTTATTCTTAAACTGTGACTATATTATAATGATTAAGAAAAGATGTTAACATTTGTTCACGTGAATAAAAATTCAAAATGTACCATGACCGTTGGTAACATTTGGCAACATGAAGCTACTTAAGTGTGACCATAGACTATTAACGGTCATATGTTTATTGTTTTCCAATCACTATTTATAACTTTTTGCCACACATATAAATTTAAACTGTGGCCATAAAATACTTACACTTATTAATTTTTTTCTTTTACTAAGTGACTAATAAACAATGGTCTTTGGTTACACAAACTCGTAAGTGACCATATGTTTTAGCTTTTAGCCACATCGTTAAACAACGACTGTGGCAGTTGGTCACATTTTGCCACCCTTTTCTACTGTGACTAGTAAATGTCATAGTTCTTATCTTAAAGTGTGACTAAATGTTTTGAAAATTGTGTTTTTTGTCACATGAAACAAAAATTGTGGTCGTAGATCATGTGTGGCCACACTTTTGCTACTGTGGCTACTAAATGTCACAGTTTTTTCTAACAATGTGACTAAAGATTTTGAATGGTTATGCAATGGTCACATGAATAAATAACATGTGTGGCTAAAAGGATGCCGGGAGATTTTGAAATGTGAAAAATGACATTTAGCCACACATTTAAGAAAAAGTGTGGCACAGCGCTTTGAGGAAATGTGTGGTCGTAGCCCCTTTTTCATGTAGTGTCAGTTCCTTTGCAGCCGAATTGTTTGATTATCTTTCTTATTTAACTATCATACTATGATCCTAATTATTTACAAACATCTACATGGTTCAAATACACATACAATCATACATACATTTATAATAATAATTTAGAGTTTAGTTTATAATTCAACAAAAACACTCTTCCATCTTGATTTTTACCTATTATTGCAAAAAAAAAAAAAAAAAAAAAAATCTAATGTCAATGTTTATATCTATAACGTTTTGTTTTGAATGTTAATGTTTTGTTAGTTTGAGTGTATTTTAGAAGTTTGTTTGGCGTTTTATGTGTCGGATTTATGTGTATGATATTTAACACTTTTCTTTTCAGTTATATGAACTCGAGTCATGGTCATAGTAGCTACAATGAAAATGGTTATTTATTTGTTATATAATGCATAGTGACGATTTGATTCTTAGCATAACAATATTATCATATATTTAGAAGATATGTATAGAGTTATTAGATAGATATTAATTCCATAATTATCTTGTATTATCTCCCCTATAAATATAGGGCTTTGTATTCATTCTCATCATCAATAATATTAACCATAAACCACTTTTATGGTATCAGAGCTACGGCTTAAACCCTAAAAAAAATTCGCTTCCTTTTCTTCCGATCGGCTGCAGCCTATTCTTTTCTTTTTCTGCACCAATCATGACCAAAGACGTGGAGGGTTCTGACTCACAGGCTTCGGCCAAACCCATTCCCCTCCACCCCGCTTACACCGTGACAAATATTAACTCCAAAATCCGAACCCTAGATGGAACCAAAGTAACCTACACGGCTTGGGTCAAACTGTTTCGTCTACACGCCCGAGCCTACAAAGTCCTACACCATATCGATGGCAGTGATCCTCCGGCTGAGACTGATGCCGAGTTCCCGTTGTGGCTTGAACTGGATGCATTGGTGCTACAATGGATCGTCGGTACTGTCTTAGCATAACAATATTATCATATATTTAGAAGATATGTATAGAGTTATTAGATAGAACCTACACGGCTTGGGTCAAACTATTTCGTCTACACGCCCGAGCCTACAAAGTCCTACACCATATCGATGGCAGTGATCCTCCGGCTGAGACTGATGCCGAGTTCCCGTTGTGGCTTGAACTGGATGCATTGGTGCTACAATGGATCGTCGGTACTGTCTCAGACGGACATCTGCCTCGGCTAATGGGTCAGGTTTCGACCGCCCGTGCAGCATGGCTCAAACTGGAAAAGATGTATTTGAGTAATAAAAAGGCTAGGGCTGCCGCCTTAGAAATGCAGTTTTGTAATCTTACTCTTGCAGGTTGCTTGTCTGTGGATGATTATTGTGAGCGGCTCAACGACTTGGCGAATCAACTGGAGGATGTCGACCAACCCATTACTGAGTCTCGTCTCGTGCTTCAGCTTGTCCGTGTCTCCCACAGGAATACGACACCACCGCGTCTCTCATTCATCAAAATAACGCGGATTGGGACACCGCTCGGACCATGTTACAGGACGAGGTCATCCGCATGGAGGCTCGTAAATCTGTTGCTTCAACTGTCCTCCTCACGCAACAACAACAGCAGCCGCAGGCTGCTTCTTCAGCCCCAAATCAATCAGCTCCCAACCCGAACCCGAACTCGTATTCTCCTTCTTACGGGACGCGAGGCAGGGGGAGGGGACGGAGCCAATCCTATCGCGGCAGAGGAGGCAGAGGACGCGGCACAGGCAGATCTGGTTGGGTCCAACAGCAGCAACAGTACCCGAATTGGGCTTGGTGGGTACCCCCGCCTTGCCCGTATCCCACCCAACCCGCCTGGCAGCCCCATTCTTTCAGCCCGCAACAGTAGCCTATCGGTCAGCAGGCCTACGGGCCCGGTTTTTCTCAGCCTAACAGCGGCCAGCAGCCCACTGTCTAGGCCCAATATAGCGGCCATGCTCCGGCTCCTTCGGCTCCTCCCGGGTATGGGTATAATGTCCTTTGCCCATCTGATTTAAGTGCAGCACTTTCCTCTTTGCAGGTTAATTATTCACAGGATCCCACAAAATATATGGATACCGGAGCCGAAGCACATGTGACTCAAGATCAAGGTATGATCCAAATCCCTGCGTCATCTACTGTAAACACTAAAATTTTGGTCGGTAATGGTCAATGTGTTCCAATTGTTCAGCCCGGTACTGGCTTTTACCCACTCCCAAACCGCACCTATATTTTACCAAATATTCTTTATAGCCCCCACATAATTAAAAATCTTATTTCGGTAAGACGTTTTACTCGTGATAATTGGGTTTCTATAGAATTTGACCCGTTTGGTTTTTCTTTGAAGGACCTTCGCAATGGCAGAATTCTATCCTGCCACAATAGCACCGGGGACCACCTCTATCCAGTCACACCACCACAACTTCCGCCTCAAGCTTGCTACCTCACCACTGTCTCTCATCCCTGGCATGATCGTCTAGGACATCCAGGCTCACAAGTTTTAGACATTCTTATTCGTAATTTTAATTTTTCATGTCATAAAGACCATGTGTCTAAATTTTGCAATTCTTGTCATGTTTCTAATAGCAAGCGTTTACCATTTTATGCCTCTAATTCTTACACCTTTGCTCCTTTTGATATTGTTCATTGTGATTTATGGACTTCCCCAGTCACGAGTAAAACTGGCTATAAATATTATATGGTTTTAATCGATATTTTTTCCCATTTTGTGTGGGTCTACCCCCTCAAATACAAATCTGAAACCTTTCCCACCTTCGTTAAATTTCACCGTTTAATACTTACTCAATTTAACCGTCACATTAAAACTTTCCAATGTGATCTTGGGGGCGAGTTCGACCACAATGCATTTAAATCTTTTGCTAGCCAAAATGGCCTACTTTTCCGCTTCTCGTGCCCCCAAACGTCCTCCCAAAACGGACGTACGGAACGTATGATCCGTCGTCTAAACGACGTCATACGTGCCCTCCTCATCCATGCCAACCTTCCTCCCTCCTTTTGGGTGGAAGCTCTTCACACAGCCACATACCTACATAACATCCTACCCACCAAACGCCTCAACTTTTTTACCCCCAAATTCGCCTTATACCTTCGCCACCCAACTTATGATCACTTACGAGTGTTCGGGTGCGCATGCTATCCAAACACATCTGCCACCCAACCACACAAACTGCATCCCCGGGCCATTCG
Organism: Ambrosia trifida; assembly: GCA_028751855.1. Taxonomy (NCBI): domain Eukaryota; kingdom Viridiplantae; phylum Streptophyta; class Magnoliopsida; order Asterales; family Asteraceae; genus Ambrosia; species Ambrosia trifida. Next base: position 145,111,890 of record CM054122.1, on the reverse strand, counting down.
ATGCATTTTTTTGGGCTACCCATCTGATTTTCGGGGCTGCCGATGCTTTGACCCGTCCACGAGCAAAGTACACATATCTCGTCACGTAACTTTTGACGAGTCATCCTTCCCATACACTATCCCGAACACCGTCACATCCTACAGTTTTTTGGATGATGACCTCCCTCCTTCCTTCATATTACCTAACCCGTCCGCTCCTAGGCCTTCTCCACCCACAGCCCCGGCCCAAACCACTGGACCAGCCCACTCACCTGGCCCATCCTTCCCACCGCCCAACCCATTACCAACATCTCGCCCGGCCCCTCCTCTCACGTACTCTAGACGTCCCAAACAACCCATACCCGTGGCCAATATTCCACAGACATCCACTGCCCCCCGGTTTTCAACCTCGACCCAACCCATCTCCCACGGCCCATCCTTCTACTCCCGTCAACACTCACCCAATGACCACCCGCTCCAAAACTGGTTCACTCAAACCTCAAACCCCTCTGAATCTGCACACATCCACCATATCTCCCATTCCCACTACCTATACCAAAGCCTTTACCGACCCTCATTGGACACATGCTATGCAGGCCGAGTTTAATGCTTTGCAGGAAAATGATACATGGGATTTGGTCCCAAGGCCGTCTGACCGACCCGTAATTCGCTGCATGTGGTTGTTTCGCCATAAATATCGGTCAGATGGCTCCTTGGAATGATACAAGGCGCGTCTGGTAGTTAATGGAAAGTCCCAGACCGTCAGGGTTGACTGTGAGGACACGTTTAGTCCGGTTGTTAAACCGGCTACTATTCGAACCGTTTTGTCTCTCGCTATTTCGCGTTATAGGCCCATCCATCAGTTGGACGTCAAGAACGCCTTTTTACATGGTCATTTGCAGGAGACGGTATTTATGCATTAGCCACCGGGATTCGTTGATAAACGTTTCCCGCACTTCATGTGCCGCTTGAAGAAGTCACTTTATGGGCTGAAACAGGCACCACGTGCCTGGTATACTCGGTTCGCCACTTATATTTTGTCACAAGGGTTTAAAAGCAGTGCCTGCGATAATTCATTGTTTATTTTTAAGAAGGGTTCACATACTGCTTACTTGTTACTATATGCGGATGATATTATCCTCATCGCGTCTACGGATGCGTTCCTTCAGGAGATTATTGGTGCGCTCTCACGAGAGTTTGCCATGACAGATCTTGGCCGTTTACATCATTTTTTAGGGATTAATGTTTCCCACACAGCAACCGACTTGTTTTTATCACAGTCTCAATACACCAAAGATATTATCCAGCGAGCTTCAATGTCTTCTTGCAAACCTTGCACCACACCTGTGGACTTATCGGCGAAGTTGAGTGCCACCGATGGTCCTCTATTTCATGACCCGACTTTATACAGAAGTTTGGCAGGGGCATTACAATATTTAACGTTCACTCGCCCCGATATTTTCTTATGCAGTTCAACAAGTCTGCCTTTTCATGCATGAGCCTCGCGGCTCACATTTTTCTTTCATGAAGAGGATTATTCGCTACTTACAGGGAACCATTCACTATGGTATTCGGCTAACCAAGTCCTCTGTCAGCTCTCTTGTGGCTTACTCTGATGCAGATTGGGGCGGTTGTCCAGATTCGCGCCGCTCCACCAGTGGTTACTGTGTGTTTCTTGGTGATAATTTACTTTCTTGGTCTTCAAAACGTCAACCCACTGTTTCACGATCCAGTGCGGAAGCAGAATACAGGGGCGTTGCAAACGCCGTGGCCGAAGCTACATGGATTCGCAATCTCTTACTTGAGCTGCACACTCCTCTTTTACAGGCATCCGTGGTTTATTGTGATAATGTGTCTGTCGTTTATCTTTCTAACAATCCGGTTCAGCATCAACAGACAAAGCATGTGGAGATCGACATTCATTTCGTACAAGAAAAGGTCCGCATCGGTCACATACGGGTTTTGCATGTCCCCTCCACTTCTCAGTATGCTGATATTTTTACCAAGGGGTTGTCTCGCGAGTTATTTCAGACTTTTCGGTGCAGTTTAACTGTCTGCTCCGCGCCCGATCAAACTGAGGGGGAATCTTAGCATAACAATATTATCATATATTTAGAAGATATGTATAGAGTTATTAGATAGATTTTAATTCCATAATTATCTTGTATTATCTCCCCTATAAATATAGGGCTTTGTATTCATTCTCATCATCAATAATATTAACCATAAACCACTTTTATTGATGTGTTCTTCTTCTTTGATTGTGGTTTAAACGGATTTCCAAAATATATTTCAAATATCAAAGTTGGCACAATAGTTGGGAGTATTCATGAACTGTTGTATTAACAGAATAACTTCCAAAGCCAGTTTAAAAATTATATGGTTTGGTAATGGTTTGTTTTGGTGGTTTAGCCATTTGGACAACTATTTGAACTTGGAAGCAACTCTATTCATGAACCATTTTTGTCACTTTGAATTTTCCGATGCCAATTTTAGTTTTGAAAAAATATACACCAAAACACCAAACTGCTTCCACACAGTTCAGTCTAAAATGTGAGGTTTATTTAGGTGGTTTAACCGTCCGGGCAACGGTCTATACTTTGAACCGTTAATGTCGCATTGAAATTTTTAATACAAAATATAATCTTAGAAAAAAAAAATTATATATAATCTATTCAAACCAACACAACAATCTGTCATAGGTTTATGTGATGTTTTTATACATGGCATTATGTTGTAAAGGATATGGATTTGGTTTAAATGAGTTTACAAACATAATGGTTATGAGAAAAACAAGTATCTATATATATGATTTGCATGCTTCCAAATTACCACAAACACCTTCTATTTACTCCTCTTGACACAAGAATAGTCACTTTTAAAGCCTATACAAAATTACAAGTATAAGGAAATTACAACACAACTTGCCAAATTCAATTATTAGTTACACACTTGCTCATGTTGTTACCACAAAGCTAGAGAAAGTTTTCACTCAACAAATTTATCACATAAATAAAGATACAAATTCTATATAATTTGTGAGAAGATGTATTTGTAGGAAGAATCCCCTTTAAGCCTGAAATTTGGTCAACCAAATAATGCTTACTTCAGAAAATGGTGTCATATGGCAACACATTGCGCAAACAAACCACTTCGTGTATCATGAAAATTGATTCGGTTTTGTTTGTATTTTGTTATATGAACTTTCTATCTATTGTGTATAATCGGCTTGTTCAAAACAATATTATGACTTAGAGAATCCATCGTACGATTTACCTTGTTAGCAATGTTGTTGGCAAGCCAATCCAATCCCTCGTATAGACCTTCGCCAGTGGTGGCAGACCCGCTCAGGATATGCCTAATGCATACAATATTCTTTAATATATATGTCATCATCATTTGTATGTTTGTGTGTGTGCGCACACGTGGCGAAGCATTACCAGTGTTGCATTCCGAGAGAATGCAGATCAAGCTTGTCAACAATCTCAGTGGCATTCATCGTGCCCGGAAGATCTTGCTTGTTGGCAAAAACAAGCAACAATGAATCTCTTAATCCATCCTATAACACAATTAAAGTGCCAATTAAGATAATATGAAATTACCATCCACGTACTATTAGATATCCACGGTAAATGCCTAAAATTACCTCCTTAAACCACAAGTGTAGCTCATCTCTGGCTTCATTCACACGATCGCGATCAACACTGTCAACCACAAAGATAAGACCTTGTGCATTATGGGTGAAGTGACGCCTCAATCCTTTCGGAAAAAAACTAAAATCAGCATTTGATTCACAGGATCATAAAGATTGTCATCATCATCATTGATCATACAAGTGGGTGAAAATACCATGTCATAAGCATGCACCACCAATATCCCACACCTCAAAGCTGATGTTCTTGTATTCAAGAGTTTCAATATTAAATCCTGTAAAAAAGTATGGTAAATTAAGGACATGAAAACACAAATATACGAAGTGTTCGATTTAATTAAGGTAAGACTTCCATTAACATTCTAATTAAGTTATACTAAATAGTTATTTTTAATTACGTGCATATATAGTGTCATGTTATGTAATGTGACATGCACTATCTGCTCATCCCTACATATATGTAATGTAATGTGACATAGACATACCAATAGTAACCGTGGTGCTTACAACTTTCCCAAACTTGAGGCTGTACAATATTGTGGTTTTACCAGCTCTACCAAGACCAGCCATCAAAACTCTAGCTTCCTTCTTGAACAACTTACTGAATAACTTGGTAAATGATATTCCCATCTTTCTTTCTACCAAAAAAATTATATTAGATCATCATGTAGCTCAAAGATTATACGGAAACGACTAACCGAAGCAAGTCAGCAAGTTGGCCTGGTTGACGGACTGAAACAACCAGATTTAACGGTTCGGTTTATGGTTTAAAATATGGAACCAAATGTGTAAACCAAACCATTTGGTTACCAGTGTTATTTAAAGGTTTGAAATATGCATTTATGCATATGTACACTATTCATGTAAAAGTTTATCAAACGTAAACTAACACTTTTAAAATTTTGTATATAGAAGTCCAAATTGCCAAACTGGCCGGTTTGGTTTGTCGTTTTTTGAAACTATAGTTAGCGCCTTCTTTTAAAATTTTACCTAAAACCGGCAGGCCACTTACAACGATCATAACGAATCAGAACATAAAAACCGGATAATAATACACAACAAATGAACTTATTACATAAAGATGAGCATAATCTGACTTAAGATGGCCGGAAAGCTGATGGAGATTGTTATGAAACAGATCACAACCTGGAAATCAAAGCGAACAGGTTATTATTTAAATTAAATAGCCATTGAATATTGTGGGGGTGATGATATGAAGTTGTATACCCACGTCTAATGTACCGTTGACTATTGTGGTGATGCTATGCAGAGTTGCAAACCTTAACATTTAAGTTTTGACTAGTAAACAAACTTACTATAGTATTAAAGTTTAATTATAAGCACACATGAATGCATATACTAATTATAAACATAATATATGATTGAATAAATAAAACGAGTGGTTCGACTTTTGAAACCGTGAACCAGACCGTTAAACCCAATATATCCAAACAATTAATTATGAAAACGACCGAACTGTTGAGCAACATGTTAAACGATTTGTTTAGTTTTAATGGTTAGTGAACCCTTTATGTATTCATTTAACTTTGTTATGTAGGTTTTGCTGAACCGTATATGGGTTCCCTAATCCCGAGTCGTGTGAAGATTAAAGTATTTCGATGTTACTTTTAAGTTTTTATGGATCATTCACCAAAGTCAAAATAATTATTTTGTGTTCTTAATAATTTGTACCACAATCAGACCAAACACTCCCATTTCATAGTTGAGTAACCATCACATGTTTGGTTGAAACAAGACAACGCTTCGTGAAAGAGTGTTGTCAATTGACGACCAAATCGTTTTGCAATTAGTGAGGTTACTTTTAGCAAGGTCTCAAGCATGGTTGCAAAAGTCGCTAGGCGCTCCCTAGTCGGAGTCGGGAGTACTCGGGGAGTTCTCGGCCTAGTTGGAGAGTACTCGGGGAGTACTCGGCCTAGGCGTAGAGTACTCGGTCCTCGGCAACCTACCTTGTAGCGATTACTCGAGGAGTACTCGGCCTTCGAGACCTTGTTTTACAACAGAGGTCTCAAGTCCCAATCAATAACCAAACGTGCATAAAATATTATGACAAATGTTAGAAAACTTACATTGAATTTGAAGATGAAATCAACAGCGTGAACCGGGCTTGTGTTTGACACAATACCCTTTAACAGATTCGTGGTCTGTTCCCAGGGTACACCGGTTCGAAAACAGTGATGGTGCACTGCCGGACTATCCCACTTGCCTTAAAAATAATCGAAACTTGGTTGCTATGCTTGAGTGTGTGTGTGTGTGTGTGTTGCAAGAGTTTCTTAGTGTATATTTCTCATGTATATTCTTTCTACAATCAAATACGGCACATAGCCTACTAAATATACAAGAGTTGGAATGGTTAAAGGTTTCACTTTATTAGTCACTTAAATAGAGACTTAAGACTCTAATAAAACCTCATCAAATGACATTAAGAACTCTACTCAAGAGTTTCACCATATGAAATAAAACCTCATCAAATGACATTAAGAACTCTACTCAAGAGTTTCACCATATGAAATAAAACCTCATCAAATGGCATTAAGAACTCTACTCAAGAGTTTCACTATATGAAGAGTTTTAATATTAGTAATTTTAATAAATAAATTCCATTCACCACTTATATTTTCCAACAATCCCCCACATGAATGGAGATTGATCAAAACACACAAAATTTCCAACAAACCCCCACATGAATGGAGATTGATCAAAACACGCATATTTCGAACAAACCCCCACATGAATAGGAGTCATTCTGAGAAGCAACCTCATTCTGATTAAATTTCAACAGTTGAGTTTTGCATACGATAGGTAGGTGTGACCCTTTGAACCTTCGCTTATGAAACGCACTTAGCCCACTGGCTCTGAGCAGAACGCAATGTCTTTGAACTCGTCTGCCGTTTGTGTGGACGACAATACGCTTCACACAAGACTCTCCCTGACAATGTCAAGTCCTCATAGTTGTGTCCGTTATGGTCATGGACACGTGTCTGGTTCTGCGAGAGCTCTTAGGTATTGTGCCCCAACAATACCCTTCGAAGCGACCCCACTTCTCTATCACATAGGTGATCTACTAGGACTGGTTACCTCAGTCGAATCATTAAAAGCCATAAGCTTAACCTCAACCTTGTCACTTTTAGGAATGGACTAGGAAGCTTATTAAATCTTATAGTAAACTCCCTTTTTTTCAAAACGTGGGGTTTCCATCAACTCTCCCCCAGTTCATACATTTAGGTTGTCCTATTGAACTTAGATCTTGGGATCTCCAGTCAGCTGAGTCAGGGTTTCCTTCGCATAAACTTAGCCTTTCTTGGGCTTTAGTCCCATTCCCATTGACGACTTCTGAACTAACTCTCTGCTTAAGCCTTTTGTTAGCGGATCCGCGATGTTATCCTTTGACTTCATGTAGTCAACAGTGATAACTCCTATAGAGATTAGTTGTCGTATCGTATTATGCCTACGTCTTATATACCTATTCTTACTGATACACATTGTGATATGAGCTCTGCCAATTACTGATTGACTATCACAGCGTATGCATTAGGCCAATGCCGGCTTCGGCCACCTAGGTATATCCTTAACAAATTGACGTAGCCATTCTGCTTATTCATCCTTTAAAGCGATGGATTTTGATTCCATCATGGATCTAGCAATAACCATTTGCTTAGATGATTTCCGTGTTATCTCAGCACCTCCAAGTGTGAACAAATACCCACTCGTTGCCTTGGAATCATTCATGTCAGATATCCAATTCGCATCATAGTAACCTTCAACAACTGTTGGATATCTTTTATATTGCAGCCCGTAGTCTCGTATGTATCCTAATTACCAAAACACCTGTGTCACGTAATTCCAATGAATTGAACTTAGGTTGCTCATGTATCTACTTAGCTTGCTTGCTAAGTCTGGTCTGATACAACTCATCGGATACATCAGGCTACCAATAATTCTTGAGTACTCTAATTGGTTAACAGGCTCACCTCGATTCTTAGCTAGACGTTGACTCATGTCAATATAAGTTCTAGCCACATTAGAGTCATTTCCACTGAACTTTTCAAGAATTAATGAAAGTTCTAGCCACATTAGAGTCATTTCCGTTGAACTTCCCAAGAATTCTGTCTACATAATAGGACTGACTTATAACAAGTCTGTTCTAGGTTCGTGTGATTTGTACTTCCCAAAATCACATCCGTTCATATCAAACCTTCTATTTTCAAATGCAAGTCACCTCCACACTTAAGTGTTATTGGATAACTACCAAATGGGGTGATGAAAGTTTCTTCCTTTCATATGTAGTTTGAAAACTTTTCAAGTACCATTTTTACATCCCTACGAAATGTTTCTTAAATGTCTTTTCCCCCACATTTCTTGCACTTTGATTAAGTTCGAGTAATATCACTCATGATGACATTAGACACCCGTGATAGATAACGACTATCTATATCTTTGTGATATTGAGGTCATCCATTATATTACTCAACCTATATTTCTCACACCACTGTTTTCTGAGCTATATGAGTTCTCCTTATATTAAGCTAAATAGGATGATAACCAATGAACTATTTATTCGGTCCATTCGAGTCATCCTTTTTTAAGGGATAACTTACTAACTCTTCTTAACATTCACATCTTAATTTAGACACAAAATGAGATTTTATTTAACATTCCAAAACCTCAGTTTTAAGAATGCTTCAAAAGCATAATTAATTCCATCCATTAGGATCAAGACTCGTTTGCCTTTAATCTCTAAGGCTTCACCATTGACTCTTTAGGACTTAAACATAAGTCTTAATATAAGTCACTTTGATGAACATATTCATCATCAACAAGTCAATTAGATTGACACTCAATGACATGACATTCACATATGCCTAAGTGATATGTATATATTTTGTTGAAACTATTTATTGTGTGATTATCCCAAAATATATCACGAATCCTCCATATATTTCGTAAGAAGATGTTGAATATGGTATTCAAAGATGTTTATTGACTAAAGTAAGTGTACATAATAATATCAACTGTAATAATATTAGCACAACCAATATCAATTGTTAGGATTGAAGTTTAATTGTATATGTTCTTTCTTGAACTGCAAAATATTAACAATAAAGTTTTATCTCATAATTACTTTTTATATGTTTTTTGTCGGATATTGATTACAAGTATTACAAAGTCTGTATAAGCATCTGCTTATATCATCCTTCAGTGCTTTCAATATGTTGAGTTCCTACAATATCTGTATTCGATCCTCTGATTGCAAAATTGTAATGGATGACAGTTGTTTGAGAACATCTGTTGACAAGTCAACAGATATTGTATAAGTTTCAACTCAACAGTGGCTCGAATACCAAAGTTAATCATTACGATATTGAAACTTAGTTTATTCAACTTTATATTGCTTGAATGTTAATTATAATTATATTACAATATATAATAAAGACAATAATATTGAATTATTAATAATATTATATTTTATTGTTCTATTATTTGTGTTTATAATTGTTTTTCACTTTATATGAGGGCTCAAAAACCCTATTATAGTATGTATAGATATTTTTTCACTCTATAAAAGGCGACGAAGTCCTCATTTCAGTTTTCAACTTTGTATCACTTGAACCATTGAAAAACAAACCAACTTTCGATAACTGTAGTATAATGTTAGTTCCTTTAAATTTCCTACCACCAGTCTTGTGACACCCGGCAAACTCAGGTTAGTAACAGTGACTAAACTAATAAGTCTACCTTAGCGAGTCGTGCATATTACGTACTTAACGGGGTCAGTCGAGTCGGTACGATGATTCTGGGAATCATCGGGAGTCGTTACGATGATCCGCAGGATCATCGGGAGTCGGTCCATAACCATGTGTACAAGGTGTATCACCCCAACCGATGGCGGAAACATCGGGATGTCACATATTGATGATTGTTCAATAGCTCATGGTACTAAATGAAAATTTAATGATATTAATCAATTTACGATTCATCTTACAAGTAAGGATTACAAAAGTTGATTAATATAAACTAGGTCCAAATCTCCTATGTGTTCCAAGACTTGTGCAACTTCCAATAGCAAATAAACCTGAAACATGTTAAGTTGGAAAGATGGGGGGTCAACTATAAATAGTTGGTGAGAATACATAAGCCATGTCAAGCAATTAAGTTTAAGAATAAAAGTTTAGCAATTCATATGTCTATCGTAAGTTTAAGTCTACATGAATAAACATGAAATGTTGAATCGACATAATCAAACCTCCGACTAGTTTAGGTCCATCCCGTCATCCACGGTTCACCTTAATATTATGTTGGAACGATAACAATCACCCGCGCTCCCCATAAAAGATGGTCAACGAATCTAGGTGGGATTGTCAATCCAATGGATCTATTATTGAGTATCGCCGGCTTGGCCATAGCTAATGATTATGTAATGTTGAAACTGTTGTTGTTGTCTAAATCATGAGGCATTAAAGTTTACAACTAGACATGTATGTAGAATTGCTTAAGTATAATATTGCAAGTATAAATAATTGCATAAACATGGTTACCTAAACTCACATTGGCTAAGGTGAATTATCCTCTAAGTGTTGTGAATGTATGCGAGGCGAATCCCAAAGACTCAACAACGTAGCTAGCCCAATTTGAAGAAATAAGAAATCCGAAAAAAAAGAAAGAATATCATGCTTCCAATTCGCCAATTACAAGAGCTTATAATCAAAGCTTTAATTGTAGAAGTAATAGACTATAGAAGAAAAGTATGAGGGAAAGTTTAATCGGATTGAAACAATCGATTTAGAGGTGCCAAGTATAATGGGTCATAGGTGGGTTTTTATACTAGTTTTGGATTCAATTAGCCATTAAAATTGGTCAACACCATAAAGTAAGGTTTTATGATGAATTGACTATTTGACTAAGACTTTGACTGTTTGACTAAGACTTTGACTAGGACTTTGACCAGGACTTTGACTAAGACTTTATATCTTGAAATGAATTTATATCTTCCTTGTTTGAGATTATAAATGTAATTGGAAAAATGATTAGCTTTAATTAAGAAATAAAAAAAATCATTAGTTTGAATTAGAAAATAAAAACACCGTCTTATAAAATGACGATTTTATAAATAGAATTAGGATAGGACATATGTCATGATTGAAGATTTGTTTTTTTAAGTACAATGATAAAATGAACTTAGAAAAATAGAGTGCACGGATAAAGATAAGAATACTTAGAAATAAATTAGACTTTATATCATGGATCGGGAAATACTTTAATGCAAAATAAATGGGAAAACTCGTGAGGTTACACAAGGATTGGTGATTCGTGGAATCGCCGGGTTTAACGCACACACTCAAGTCTCGAGTCCCGGGAATTGGTGAACGGATGTAAACGTGTTAGTTATCGTGCATTATGTGTTTGTAATCATTATGTGACTTGTCGGTATATGAATACGTGTTTATATGTGTTAAAATAGTGTTTAACGCGCCGAAAATCAGTTCCAGGACCTTACAGGCGATTAGGAGCCTGGGGAGCTCCTAATCGCCACTTGCTGATGCGAGTAGGGGGATGCCTGACGGCGAATAGGGCCCTACTCGCCAGTATATAGGCGAGTAGGAGCCCTACTCGCCTGAACAGCTTTCCTACTCGCGTATACTGATGTGCACGAGTCAAAACACCTATAAATACAACCCTTGACTCCCCAAACACCATTTGTGCAACCCTAACTGATCCTAAGCCTCCCACACACCTTGAAACACCTCTGGAACTTGTTTTGCCTCAAAACACACCATCTCCAAGCTTATACACCTTTCTTTGATAAAATCCAAGGTGTGTTCTTCATCCTACACCTTTGTAATGTTATTGTCTTGGTTCCCCAAAAGTCCAGACCTTATTTTGATAATAATGAGTCTTTAAAAACCTTGGAAAGGAGTTCTAAAACAAGTCTACACCATAATACTTGCTATATGTGAAGTATTGATGCATATGATGATTTTTGGTGATTATAACATGAATGTTTCCATGAATTTGATGTACTTCTGATGTGTAGGTGTTGTTAGGATGATTATCTATGAGTTTAAGCTCTTGTTATAGTGTTTAGGTGCAAGTATGCATTTTGACCCATTTGGGTGATTCTTGAAGAAATAGGATGTTATGATATGATTTATTGCTTGTTTATGGTTAGAAATCATGCTAGGATGATGATATAACATAGAGAGGATGAATTGCAAGTTGTAGGAGGTGTAATCTGATCTTTACTACTTAAGGAAAGATTTCATAGTTAATGAAACCTAGTATTTTGCCATTTTTGGAAATAATCGCACCGAGCCCGTTAGAGCAGAGATAAATTGGGGGGTTTTTGCTTGGAAAGGGTTGGCTAATAGTTTAGTTTTGATATTGGGTGTTTTTACATGTTTCGGATCTGATTTGGAGGGTTTAACGCGCGAAAACGCGCATCAGCAGGGCTTGGGGCGAATAGGAACCTACTCGCCTGATACTTCATGCGAATAGGAGCCCTACTCGCCTAATCACCCCTCTTACTCACTAGTTGACTTTTCCTAATCGCATGAAAGTTTCCTAATCGCGTGTACTGCTGTCATAAACGCATTTTGACATCCCGGAACATGATTTGACGCCTAGGAACATGATAGGAACCCCGGGATACACCCAATGACTTAGTAACACGTGTTCGGACCTGTTTATGCGTTAATTGGACATTATGCTAGACTAGGTGAACTATTGCACGTATTGAATGTTTAATTGCATGTGATGCATGATGTCTTGTGTTTACCTAACACGTGGAATGTCGGGTCACCAATGGGATGTCGGGTCTTGTCTGGTACGGTCGGTTTAACAGTCAAAGGTGTTTTCAAACGTTTATGGTTATGGTCTGGACGTTCGGGGACTAGTTAACCTACGGGTTATTAGTCCGGGTACTTATACACATTTTATGATAGGTCGCCGCTATTTGGGGCTATCATAGCATAATTACTTAACTGTTTTCAAGTAACGCAATCCGAGGTGAGTGTCACAGCCTCACTTTTACCGTTTTGCTTTCGGGGGAGAAACATGCTACTTATTTAAATTACTCATTAAAGATCATGTTATACTATGGTTACTTCATGTACTATGCGGCTTTTATGGAAAGTCCCAGGGGGAACCATGAATGTGCGGGGATGCACAACGGGGGAAATGTGGATAGATCTATTGGGCCTTACAAACCCCACCCGACTGCTGGGAGCCGGGCGGGTGCATATTGTCTCTAATACTTTGGGGGTTACCGAGGCATCGGTAATCCCGTCCGTCTGGGCTGGCTTCAACACTTATACCGGTTTAGTAATGGATTCCCAACCGTAGTAGTGGCAACACTTAACGTCTAGCTAACGTTCTCATAACATAGTAGTAACGGATATGATCTTGCCGAACTTATAACAACACTTTATAAAAGAAAACCTGTGAACTCACCAGCATTATATGTTGACATTTTTGGCATGTTTTCTTAGGTCGCTAAGGTAGCAGTCAATGGGCTAGGTGCACGGAGTCATGCACAGCGTCTAATATTTTGAAGCATATTAAAACAATGTTTTGTAAACAATGATATGTCTTTTAGTTGTAAACAAGAAATGCTTCCGCTGCTGGTTTACGGCTCAAAGCATGATATTTTGGTTTAAATATATATATATATATATATATATATATATATATATATATATATATATATATATATATGAATGCATGTTTGTTGTATGTTTATTGTGATCGTTGACTGAGATCCTGGTGTGTCACGCGCCTCGCGGTAAAACCCCGCACGTGGAATTTGAGGGTGTGACAAGTCTTCTCGAAAATTCTTGCAATAAAAGAAAAATGTATTACCAATAAACCATTGGTAATGAAGTTGGAATTGGTGTTCTTGGAAGATTCTTACAATCAAAGAAAAATATTATCTATGTCATTACCACATCTAGAGCCTGTCCAAAAAGAGATGGATGTATAGGGAAATAATATGTCTGTAGCTTTTCGAGGAGTTAGAGACATATTATTTTATATGTTTTGTTTTTCTTTGGAGGCTGACTTCTTTGGTTTTGTTTTGTGGTGTTTTGGCTGTATTTTGTATGTAGTTTGTTGTCGGATAGAGGAAATGTGTTAATTGGCATTAGTTCACTTTTGTAGCGATATCGGAGTTTTTTTAGAAGACTTCTATCTTGTATAAATCTTAAACAATTTTGTTTTGTGGTGTTTTGCCTGTATTTTGTATCTTGTATGTTTGTTAACTTGGATATTTTCAGTAAAATTATGGAATTCCAATAATAAGTTTCATTGCTATAGCAGTTTTTTTCAACATTTGTTGACAGCTCAACACATGTTTGTAAGCACAGTATAGAATAAATTGAAGATACGTTTGACCACTTAAGACTTTGCTAAAACACACGGTTATTATATCTTAAAAGACTGTTAAAAAATATAATAAAATGTTAAAGCAAAAATCTGACTAAAAGCTCAGTTGAACATTAAGAGTGTTGAGTGGTAAATAATAATTATGATCTCGCGTACTTCATTTAAAAATTTGGTTAAAAAATTTAATTTCGCAATCTTTTTATTGAATCAGAAAAATAAGTCTTAATATAAGGACTCGGGCGATTTATATGTAAATAATTGATTTAGTTTCTTTAAAATATTAGTTACATTAGGTAACTTTCTTGTAAATTCTTAAAGAGATACTTATTTCATCTAAATAGAGGCTCGAAGTCCAAAGTTAATGATTACGATTTTGAAACTTAGTTTACGTTCCACATTGTAATCTCTAATTGGAAAATTGTAATGGATGATAATTGTTTCATAACAGTTGTTAACAATTCAACAAACAATGTAAAATTTTATCTTAAAAGACTGTTAAAAAAATATGATAAAATGTTGAAGCATAAATCTGAACAAAAACTCAGTTGAACATTAAGAGTGTTGAGTAGTAAATAATAATTACGATCTCGCGTACTTCATTTAAAAGTTTTGTTCTTATAAAAATTTAATTTCAAATCTTCTTATTGAATCTAAAATATAAGTGTTATTGTTATAAGGAGTCAAGTGATTTATATGTATATTAATGATTTAGCTTCTTCAAAATATTAGTTATATTAAGAAACCTTCATGTAAATTGTTAAAGAGATACTTAGTTCATCTAAATAGAGGCTTAAAGTCCAGAGTTAATTATTACGATTTTGAAACTTAGTTTATGTATGTTCCACGTTGTAATCTCTAATTGTAAAATTGTATTGGATGACAGTTGTTTGATAACAGTTGTTGACGATTCAACAGATGTTGTAAAACAGAGTATATAGAATAAAATGAGTATACTTTTCAATTTTGTGGATTTGTGTAAATGGATACTTGCACATTTTATAGATGATGATATTTTTTAGAAGTTTTATTGTTATAAAATATATTTTCATTTTTTAAAGTTATCGGAACAATAAATGGTTTTAAATGATTTATAGATTCGTTTTGTAAAATTAAATCATTTTTAATGGTTATGTTTAGCTAAAATAAAAATGATCAAACATATTGTTATAAAATATTAGTTACATTAAGTAACCTTCATGTAAATTCTTAAAAAGATACTTAGTTCATCTAAATAGAGGCTCGAAGTCCAAAGCTAATGATTACGATTTTGAAACTTACTTTATCTACGCTCCAAATTGTAATCTCTAGTTGGATAAATGTATTGGATAACAGTTGTTTGATAACAGGTGTTGAAAATTCAACATGCGTTGTAAAACAGAGTATATATAATAAAATAAGTATACCTTTCCATTTTGTAGACTTTGGTAAAGAGATACTTAGTTTATATTAACAGAGGTTCGAATACCAAAATTAATCATTACAATTTCAAAAATAATTTTATTCAATTTTATATTTATTAAATAAAAAAATTTATAATAGTAACAATATGTTTAAATTATTCAAAATATTATTTTATTATTTGTGTTTCACTTTATAAAAAGGTCGAAAATTTGTAACATAGTAAGTATAGATGTTTATTCACTGTATTAAAGATGACGAAATCCGCATTGTTAGTTTGCAAATTTATATCTCTTGAACCATCTAAAAAACAAATAAATTATGGAATTCCAACGAAGTGAAAATTTATTACCCAGAATCCATTTGTAATGAAATTAGAATTGGTGATCTTGGAGAAGACTTATATCTTGTATGTAGTATGTTAAGTCGTATATTTTCAGTGACATTATGGAATTCCAATAATAAGTTTGGTTGCTATATACAATTTTTTGCAACAATTGTTGACAAGTCATAAGATGTTAGTAAACAGGGTATGAAACATATGGTTATAACAACTCATGTGAGTTATATGTCAATATTTAATTTAGTTTCTTAAAAATATTAGTTATAATGAGTAAATTTCATGTCATTGCTTAAAAAAGTGTGTCATGAAAATATTATTAATTTTAAACATAATATATCGTGAATAAAAACTATAATTACACATTTTATAGATGATGATATTTTTTAAAAGTTTTATTGTTATAAAATATATTTTCATTTTTTAAAGTTATAGGAACAATAAAAAAGTTCAAATCATTTATAGATTCATTTTCTAAAATTAAATAATTTTAATTCTTTAATTAAAATAAAAATGATAATACGCAAATTTATGGTAACATTTTTTAGTTGTTTAATAATAGTAAAAATAAATACATCTACCATTAATGACCGTCGTATTTTGTAAGTTTCCATCTAAATTGTTCATCTGTACAGTGGCCATCATAGAGTTTTGGGGCTATCGACTATCAAGTAATAATCATTACCTTGAAACTCGATTTTTGAAGACACTCAATATTACTTATTTATTTATCAATAATTTTTGTTATCACTATTAATATATGAAATTTGTAATAATAAATTAAGTTATAGATATTTCTGTTGATAAAAAAATAATAATAAATTAAGTTAAATAAAGTTTATTATATGTTGTTATATGTGAAACCGTGAGTAATTATTACATTTTTTGGGGGGTTTAAAATTTATCATTTGTTATGCAGTTTAAGATTTTAATTATGAACTTGAAAAGACTGTACAATTTAAATTTGTAGTGATTTCGTAAGAAGATATTGAATTTTGTATTAAAAAATGTTTATAGACTAATGTAAGTGTACATAATAATATCAACTTTAATAATATTAGCACAACCAATATCAATTACAAAGTCTGTATAAACATTTGCTTATATCATCCTTCAGTGGTTTTAACATGTTCAGTTGCTACAATATATGTTGATTCACCATTATCTGTTTGTTTTTAAAGTCTGTTCTGTCAAATAAATGTTTTGATGCATCTGTTGAAGTTTATTTTGACTTGCTATATATATATATATATATATATATATAAGATTTACATTTTTTAAGCATGCTTTTAATCCAAAATTACAGCTTTTTGCCATGTCTAAAAACTAAACTATTGTGAAAGTTACTATTATCGATTCTTCATAATTTCATCCTGACGATGCTTCATTTCCTTACTGATAGTAATTATGTTATCAGTAAGGCCTTTCATCTTCTTGGCAATATCTTCGTTTAGTGCGAGTTGATCTATAAGGTACTGTAGACCTTTGTTTTGTTCAATTGGCTCGGGAATTTCAACCATATCAGTGATGGTTTTGGCTTTTTCCTTAGGTCTGCAATTACTAGAGATGTAACCATTCCACATGAATTTCATATTGTTTCTTCTTCAAAAGATTCTTTTTTGAAAGCTTTAATAAGAATTTCATGTGTTGTTTGTTGGACTCTGGTATGGTAATTTTGAGAGGATGGCATGGTTTTGTGTTATGTAAATATTTGATTAGTGTATGGTTAAACGTGCATGGTAGTAGAGTGTTTTGTATATTTATATATGTATATATGGATGGGTGTGACATTCGCAATTTCTAAAAAAAAAAAAAAATTCTTAAATGATTTTAGCCCGTTGTAAAACATATTCACTCGACACTATGCGTTTTCTTAATACAAATTTATTTGTATATAGTTTCTTATTGTAAATAAGTAGTTGGTATAATTCTTTTAAGTTGAACATAAACAAAAAAAAATCCATTTTTTTTCTAAGAACGTACAATTTGTTTATTCACATAGTAGAGCCCATTTACGAGAGAATTTTTTTTGGTGCACATTCAAAATGTATATACAAAACTCATGGTCATAGCTTCGTAAACAGATTTCGTAAATCCATATCTACAAGTGTTTTGGTTTATCTAAAAATAAATAGTAAAGAAAAATTAATGTACAGCTAATATTACTCCCAAATTGGTTCATAGAATTGTCAATGAATTTTGACCTTCCTATCATCTTTATTAACCAACACAAATATCGCACCAATCTATATGCGAAATATACGTCCATTCTATTTTTTTTTATCTCTAATCATTAACCAATTGAGGCATTTTCCATACATATCAATTCAACCATTATATTTTTTTTTTAGTAAGGAACACAACCATTTTATATATAGAACCTAATTCTAGTCATAGTCTTACATTGCTTTCATTCACAACCGCTGCCCATTCAAAGACACCGATGTCTGCCCGCGCGTAACCGTTGAGGCGCACCACCGCTTGGAACCGTCGTGTGTGTAACACCCCAACCGATGGCGGAATCATCGAGGTGCCACGTAGTGACGATTGTTCAAAAGCTCATGGTACTAAAATGTAAATATTTGATTATTGAATATTGTTTTACAACATGTGAAATTAAATATAAGACAACAAAAATAAAGATAATTGATTTATTTAATCTAAGTCCAAAGTCCTATGTGAAGCGTCAAGCAGCTTATCCTGAAACATGTACGAGAATAATTTTTGTCAACATATGATGTTGATGAGTACTACCTAGTTTTGTACATATAGTATAAGTTTTGAAAGGTGGTACAATTCATGTGTCTAGCATTACCAAGGCATTATGTAAACACGTAAGTAAACAAACAAGACAAAGATCAAATGTAAAGTTTGTAAGATGAAGTTGATAATGAGCACCCTAACACGTGTCAAGTCTAAAAGAGCACCATAACATAAGTTATGTCTAAATGAGCACCGTAACATAAGTTACGTCTATATGTAAAGAGTACCATAACATAAGTTATGTCTAGATGTATGATTTTGTATGTAAGCTACGTTCATGTTCAAACATAAGCACAAAGATAAACAAGACACGTATATGAATTGTAAATGAATAAAAATGTATATATAAATAAATATGAAAGTTTTGTATACTTGTGCATGAATCACCCAAAAAGTTGTAAAGGCGAAAAAGGGGATAAGTAATACTCACCTTACCAAGGTGGTTAGTCTTGTGTAATTGAATAAGTGTAATCCAACGTTGCCAAGTATCACCCTATGTATAAGGTAACACATAAGTCTAAGTCTATCTAGTCTATAAGTATTTTCTAGGGCTTCGAATTGGGGATAAGTATTCGTTTGATTAATAAATTAAACGTTTAATAAATAAGAGAAATTTGATAATTAAATAAACAAAAGTCTTTTTGTAAATTTTAAATTTAAGATGGTCACAATATAAAGTTTTAAGTGTGAAAATAATTTTATTAAATTATTTTCTTGAAAATAGAATATTTAATCTATTTATTTCAATTTGTCAAAATATAACTTTAATATCTAAAAATATTAAAATTGAAGAATTTTTGAATTAAAAATTGTATTTCTGTTCCAAATGAATAGAAATAATTTATGTAAAATTTTGGTGCAAAAATATTGAAAAATAAATTTATTATGATTTATTTATGATTAAAAATAACAAAAATTAATTAAAAATATAAAATGAACGGTTTTTCTGAAATAAAAATAAATTCTGTAATGTATATTGCTATACAAGTTTAGAGTAATTTTTGTGGATTTTTTTAAAATCATTTAGATATTTTTATTGAATTTTACAATTATAATTGAATAAAGTTGTAATATTTATAATATATGTTAAATAAATTATTTTTGAAAAACTAAAAATTGTAGGATGAACTTTACCATTAGGAGATCACACAGTAATTTTTATAGAATTTATAAACCACTTTTAGTATTTAAAAACTATTTTAAAAGATTATTATGTAAAACATATATATATATAAAAAAAAGAAAAAAAAATGTTTGTTGGTTATGGGAGTCGAACCCGGCCCTCTGGTCGGTTCGAGTTTTATCACAAGCGTGGCCACCAACTGAGCCACACCCTGAGAACGAAATATTTTGGTTTATATTAATTATATAATATAAGTAAAATTAGATTTATATACCTTTAAAAAAAGAAAATGTTGAAACCGTTTCAAAGGGGACTCGAACCCGCGTGAGTTGCCAAACAAACATCAGACACAACCACTTGATCTAGATCAGTGGTTGTGTTTGATTTCAGTTTATTTTAAATATATATCATAAGCTAATACAATGTTCTTCCCCAATTTATAATGTTCGAGTCCTCGATTTCCAATTGTTCAGATTACACAACAATAACCCAATTAACCTTAGGGTTATTGTTGTGTACATGCCGAAGATCAAAACCCATATGAAAAATATTACTTACAATCACGATCTGAATACGATTTGGACAGTCAACGTTTAAAGTCAAACACGAACAAAACACACGAACAGGAGATTAATAAGAGAAATTGGAGATTGTGAGAGGGTATTGTAACACCCCAACCGATGGCGGAAACATCGAGGTGTCACGTATGAATGATTGTTCAGTAGCTCATGGTAATACATATGTTTAAATAATTCTTTATTACATTACAATATTGAATTACATTAAGGTCTAATACATCAAACAAACCAATGAAACTTAAAACTTCAAATAACTCCTCATGCTAGCGTTAGACTTCAAGCATCAATATTTCCTGTTGAGTTTGGAAAAATGTGGGGGGTCAACTAGAAGTTGGTGAGAATACATAAGCCATGTCAAGCAATTAAGTTTAATAAAAAAGTTTAGCAATTCATATGTCTATCGTAAGTTTAAGTCTACATGAATAAACATGAAATGTTGAATCGACATAATCAAACCTCCGACTAGTTTAGGTCCATCCCGTCATCCACGGTTCACCTTAATATTATGTTGGAACGATAACAATCATCCGCGCTCCCCATAAAAGATGGTAAACGAATCTAGGTGGGATTGTCAATCCAATAGATCTATTATTGAGTATCGCCGGCTTGGCCATAGCTAATGATTATGTATTGTTGAAACTTGTTGAAACTGTTGTTGTTGTCTAAATCATGAGGCATTAAAGTTTACAACTAGACATGCATGTAGAATTGCTTAAGTAAAATGTTGCAAGTATGAAGAATTGCATAAACATGGTTACGTAAACTCACATTGGCTAAGGTGAATTATCCTCTAAGTGTTGTGAATGTATGCGAGGCGAATCCCAAAGACTCAACAACGTAGCTAGTCCAAATTGAAGAAATAAAAAAAACGAAAAAGAAAGAATATCAAGCTTCCAATTCGCCAATTACAAGAGCTTATAATCAAAGCTTTAATTGTAGAAGTAATAGACTATAGAAGAAAGGTATGAGGGAAAGTTTAATCGGATTGAAACAATCGATTTAGAGGTGCAAAGTATAATGGGTCATAGGTGGGTTTTTATACTAGTTTTGGATTCAATTAGCCATTAAAATTGGTCAACACCATAGAGTAAGGTTTTATGATGAATTGACTATTTGACTAAGACTTTGACTATTTGACTAAGACTTTGACTGTTTGACTAAGACTTTGACTATTTGACTTAAGGCTTTATTTTGAAATGAATTTATATCTTCCTTGTTTGAGATTATAAACGTAATTGGAAAAAAATGATTAGCTTTAAATAAGAAATAAAAAAAATCATTAGTTTGAATTAGAAAATAAAAAAATACCGTCTTATAAAATGACGATTTTATAAATAGAATTAGGATAGGACATATGTCATGATTTAAGATTTTTTTTTTTAAGTACAATGATAAAAGGAACTTAGAAAAATAGAGTGCACGGATAAAGATAAGAATACTTAGAAATAAATTAGACTTTATATCATGGATCGGGAAATACTTTAATGCAAAATAAATGGGAAAATTCGTGAGGTTACAGGTATTCGGCGAGTGTAGAGGGTATTGTGATGTTCAATTTATAGGGGTAGGGTCTGGGTTGCACAATGGAAGGTTTGACCCATTAATGTCATAAACGTGTGATTCATGCTTATTTGGAGCTGGAATTTCGATCAGTAACGCGTGGTGACGTGTTTGGTCAAACCGAATCATCTATTCTAAGTATGGTTTCCAATTATAATCTCAATTAAGGAGTCAAAGCAATGGTCAAAGCAAGAAAAAAAGGAAGAGGGTGTTTGGGGCCTGCTGCGAACAGAAGAAAGGAGGAAGAAGCAACAAGGTATTATGGGCTTTTATATATATCGAATCGGGATTAAACCAGAAATGAAACGTAGCTCAGATGGTGTTGATGTGTGTGTGTGTTATGCTGCTGACCCGGCTCCAGACTCGGGTTCGAGTCCGGGCAGCAGCATTATGTTTTTTTTTTTTTAAACAGACTAGAGGGAAAGGGGAGGCAGACTTGTGGGCCGGCTCATGGGCCTTCGTTACTGGGCTTGCGAAGTAGGCTCCGAAAATGTTTTAAAAGGGATGGTTGGGTTGGGTTATGTATGGTTTTGATTGTTTGTAAAAGAAAGGAGAATGTTACTATTATTATTATTATTATTATTATTATTATTATTATTATTATTATTATTATTATATACAAAAATAAAATAAAAAGAAAAGTGACGGTTGTCACAGTGTGCCATCCATCGGGTTAATCTCCACCAAGCCGCACCCACAATCACCGCCTCAACTAAACATGAATAACAACCTTGCCTCACCTTCACTATCACTCATCATCATCATCATCCGCCACCTTTGTCCATCACTAAACCGATAATCACCGTCACCATAGCAACCTGCAGCCCATCACTCGCAACGACTCCTTCCCTTTTATAAATCGCCTACGCTAGTTGTTAAGCCATCACCGACGAGCCCCGCTCATGTCGTTGTTCAGTGTCGACCCCGTTGTAGTCCGCTTCTAAAGTTTTAACCGGTCCACCCGTTGCTTGTATCTTTTCCGGTTGATTGTTGTCGGCGACAACTTCAGTCGGTGGTCTCCGGCTAATCTCGTTCGACATCCAAGGTATATTAAATCAAAATTTTGTTTAATTAAATTAGATGGCTCAAATTTGATTCGGTGATTGTCCGGCACTTCAATAGTCTGTCGTTGAATTAACTATTTTTTTTTTTTTTTGGTTTCCGTTTCAAACCTTCTGTACGTTTCATTTTTGGTGAACTATACTCCAAATAATATTAGATATTTAGTGTTGGGTTAGTGCTAGAATTGATTTTATGTGGAGCATATTGGTTTGCTCTAGTTTATTCACCAACAACCAAAATGAGATACTACTTTATATATAAACTGTTATGGATGCTAACATGAAACATATACTTATATTAGCCATAAAACTTATATATGTACACACGTTTATATTATTTATTTATTTCAATGGTAAATGAAAATGTCATATATTAAATAAGTTAAGCCAATATTCTAATTAAGTGTGCAAGTCCTAAAGTTATTTTGGGATGAATACTAATTTTTCAATTAAACATAATAGTTAGTTGAGAATCTAAGGTTTTTGTTGTCGGACAATTTGGTGAGTCAAATTATGTGTCGACTATTTGTACAAATGAGTTTTGGGGAAAAAAAATATAGACAACTTGAGTTGTCTGGCTTTATACAAAAACAGAGGAGACTTTGCCCAAATTTTTATAAAATATAAGAAACATATCGGATGATCAAATCTATTATTTGGTACAATTGAAGCTACGTATTACAAGTACATTTTATTAGCAGACTTTACTTTATCATACTAGAAATATATACGCTTATATATATAAACCTAATATATATACTAACCAACCTACAAAATAAGTTAACATTTGAGTCAAGTTACACCAATATTATTTTCTTAAAACAAATTGTGTCTTAAACAATTACTTCAAAACGCGACCCTGAAAATAATATATTAAAGTATATATTTTTGATAACTTTACACTTACGCATATTTTCAATAAACAAAACCAAGTTATCATCGGTTCGTTAAGTTATACACATTAAGACACGTATTGTTTACAATACGAGTCTAGGTAGTTGGATCAACTATATTTACAAATAAGAAAAGAAACAAGCTTATTTGCATTAAAATTAAGGGTATCCTTTACTTGTAACAGGACACAAGAGATTCCATTAATCCAGCTTCAGACATTGTTTGCTATTCTTTCATGATGCACTTCAGATGAGTTTACATAGCCCCTTTTTCCATTCACTATTTTGGGGTGAAACATGTTACAACATTCAATTTACAATTCAATCATAAGTGTCTATGTTATTCTATGTTGCATTATGTCTTAAACATTACTAGGGTAAGCACATTATTCTAGCATAATCATTAACATTGATCAGCCGACGGTATACAATGATAGATCTATTGGACTGACAATCCCACGGATACGTGTACCTCCTACATAGGTAGCGTGGGTGATTGTTATCGAACACATAACATAATAGAGTGAACCATATGTGTATGGGATGGACCACAATATTCTAGTCACAATGGTTGATTATGCACTCGATTTACCTCATAGTTTTGTTTTCACATATGGACTAGACTAGCCATGGCACTCGAATTGTACAACATTTTTTTTTATTCAAACCTATGTAATTCTCACCAATTTATGTTGACCCAAAATATTTTCAAACTTAACATGTTTCAGGTTATAGCTTTGCTTGAAGATTAGAGTTAATGCTTGAAGATTTGTATTAGTATTTCCCATTGATGTACAAATTCTGTTAGAACAATGTATGTAATTTATTTAATTAATTATTGAAACTTATTATTTACCATGAGCTACTGAACAATCATCAATACGTGACATCCCGATGTTTCCGCCATCGGTTGGGGTGTTACAATGGGGTGAATAGAAAATAACTTTGAAAATGCTATCTTACACGTGTGTTACACATGGGAGATTTGGAATGCCAACTGGTATATTATACATTTATTTTTTATGATATAGCGTATAGATTTTACAGTTGTCACTTGGTAAATATAGTTGTTCATCTACCGCATTTATAGAATTAAATTTTGGTAATTAATACGAAATGGGTAAGTTTGATTATTATTTGAACCGTGGTGTTATAAATATGTTGATCTTTTGCTGAAATTCTACAATATAGTCATATCATATAGGATAGTTAGTATTCGTTTCTTCAAGTTATGGCATCATCATCTTAAGCAGCAGAACAAGCAGGCGATTTGAAGGGTGATTTAATTAGGCAAGTTCTTGTGCAATATGAGAAAGATGCATTGTATATAGATGTGTTGAAGCAGAGTTTCACGCGTATTTCAAACTGTTTTGATAAAAGAGACAAGCTAATGGAAAAACTGAAGTGTTTGCCACCATCAACAATTCGTGACATTGTTGTGGTGTTTTACATTGATGCGATGAAAAGAGATCTGGGGCAGTTAGAAATAATTGCTGATATCCTAAATTCACTTAAGTGTTCTATCGAGTTAAAGTTGAACTTTTTAAATTCATTTTGATTCTTATTATGTTTATTGTCTTTCTTTTTTCTATGTTTTTGGTAATGTAGTAGATCTTCATGTAATCACCTGCTTATTTAAATAAAATATTAGTTTTTTGTTTATGTTATTTCTGTAATAATTTTATATACATGCAACACAAATTAATGCAAACATATTCAAAATATACTTGTTTAGATAAGAAAGTGTTATTTTTAAAAAAAGACCATATATAAGTTGATAAGTATTTGAGTTATTAAAATGTCGTTATTTTTTATCATTTGTGTATCAATCGTCTATTATTTTGGTTTAATTATCCTATGTACGTTATTTTTTTATCTTTTTTCTTTTGATTAATGGAAAAGTTACAAAAAAATTATAAAAGAAAAAGTAAAAATGTAAAACATTGATTGTAGATAATAATTGTTAAAAAGTAGTTAAACATGATGTTATTTTATTTAGAACAAAAATAAGAAAATATTTTGCTACAAGTCTATAGAAGGCAGACACACTTTACAATGATCAACGTCTGTTGTAAAAAAGTTAATTGGAATTCTGTTGGAGTGAATAGACTTTTAAGGCAAAACAGATGATAAACCGTCAGCAGATATTTAAACTGCTGTAGAATGATTTAAAGAGATTACAACTGTATATAGCATGTCATCAGATGCTCGTAAAATCTGTTTGAGAGAACAGATTTTTAGAAAATACAAAAAAAATATGTTTAAAAAATGTTACGTAACTATTATTAATTTAAATGTACTTAAGCAAACTTATAAATGTAATTTAAAATAGTAAAAAGATGTCAAATAAATATTTCACTTAAGTAATTAAGTTTATTATGAAAGGGATTTAACTAAAAATTAATTTAATATAGAATTTTAAGTGCATTATTATAATACAAAATCTGAAATACAACTAATTATAGTGTATGATACATTGGTATTCCTGCCAAATATATAAGTTGTCTATTATCACTGTTAAAGCTTTCTATCAATGTTGTGTACTAAAGTCTTTCAAAGGAATCGGTAATCTACATATCGATTATTTACAATTACTAAAGTTAACTTCACAAACATTAAATCAGGTAAGAAACATCTCTTAATCAAGTTATATTATGTGAATATTTACTAGTTAACTATAGTTTTTAGCATTTACTGTTCTTTTGTTTATCAGTTTTAGTGTTTCATTTAGGTATTCTAATATTTAAGTAACATGCAAATTATATGTGTTGGTTATTATAATATATTTTTATGATTTTTCTGAAGGATTATAGTTGTCTTAGTAATTTGTTTTACATTGATTCTAATAGGTTAGAACGGTTGAAATGGGTTCATTCATTGCATGTGTTTTTTTATCTAAAAGCTCAAAATCTGGTATTTATAATGTTATTGAAAGTTACATTTTTTTAAAACCTCTAATAAAATGTTTTTGTTTCTTACATTCTTGTAAATGTTGTTTCTTTATAGATCTTATCAAAAAATGTTGTTGGTAGCTTTTATCCTCCTAAAGCTATGGATAATCACGTAATAGTAATTACTACAACATATAGAAGGGAATGGAAAGTTGTTTTAAGAAGGGTTGCTTTTAATGATGTTGAGTTCAGTGAAGGATGACAAACTATTGTTAAGGATATGGGACTTGAACTGTATGACATATTAGTATTTGATTATGTTTCTAAAGGTACTTTGTTAATGTCCTGTTTCTGGAACTTGATTTGTGGAAAGTCTTTCATGCAGATGTTATATGACCCTTCAAGTGAATTATTAGTACGTATTTTTTTGTTATGGTTATATGCATATTTACAATTAAAAATAACAAATAATAGGAGTTTTTTTATTTGGTTTACTTACAGAGAGTACCTGATGCTTTTTCTTCTGTGTATCTTCGTGATAAAGTTACTGAGGCTTTAGTAACTATTAAATTTGGTGATCTTCCATGGCGTTTAAAGATGATTTCTTTGGAGAAACATTATTATTTGTATGATGGGTTGATGAATGTAGTTAAAGATCTTAAGTTGGATGTTTTTTATTTTGTGTTTCTGGAGATGAAAGACATGTCCACATTTGAAATTAAGGTTTTTTAAACAATTGTACTACTCTTTTTCGGTAAAATATCCAACTTGAACAATCAGTTGAATGTGTTGAAATTCTTATGATGGTCAGCTTGATATGCAGGTTAAAAAACTATTTATATGTTTTGTATATAATATAATAATTTATATTCAATTAGTATTACATCATATCTAATGTTATGTACTAATTTATTTGCTTTAAATGGTTGCACAGGTAGATGATTTGGATGGGAATATTACTTTTGAAGTTTATGAGTATGATGTTGTGATTGCTAAACGTTATGTAAGTTATATATTACTTTTCATTATCTTGCTGAACTTAATTAAGTAATAATGTTTTCAACATACATCAACTTTTCAGCGGCTTCATTCTACAATAGTTATGTTAGCTAAGATTACTTGGCCACATAAGATTTTGGTTCAAGTGAATGGTGGTGAAGTAAATGAGTGTAAACTTTATATGGAACAGTATAAGAATTCAAAAATGTATTACTTAAATTCTAATAATTAAATTTGCATTTAATTTTAATAATATAACTAACACTCTTATATTCTCACTTCATAGGTTTGTGGTTAGGGGATGGCTAAACTTTATAAAATCTAAAGGTTTGAAAAGGGGTGTATGGTGTAATTTCAAGTTTGATGAATCAGAAGGAATTTTGATCATAACTAAACATTGATCATTTCGTAGGCAGTGGAAATATTTTGATATTGATATAATATTTGCATATTGGTAGTGTTTGATTGTAGTTCTTAGGTTAAATATATTAACTTCCTAACTGTTTATTTGGTAGTTCTGAATATGCTTATTTTAGGTTGTCAAAACTTGATCAGTTTTGATGTAAATTTATATTAAGACTTTTGAAATTGTAAATGTGATGTCATTGTTAGTAACAACTCTTTAAGGCAACATCTGTTTGAAGAAAACCGTTGAAGGAATTTTTGTTTAAATCAACAACTGTTTGTATTAACAACTGTTTTAGAAAGATCTCCTTAACTGGCCCACTGCCTTGAACAGACGTTACCAAACACAATTTTTCTTGCAACAGATAATTGACTTCTTAATTTGATGTTTACTAAACAGACCATAATAGTTGGTCTGTTTATGTTTTTTTTTATATTTTGGGGAGTAATTGTTTTAAAAAAAGATATACTCTTCCCATGTTTTCACACGAGATTTCACCTAGATGTTCAGGTATTTATATATTTTTTTAGATGTTTGAAGTTTTGTTAGTTGTGACTGTATTGAAGTTAGCTAAATTTTTGTCTGAAAATGAAGTAGAGGGGTTGATATTTAGGGGATCTTTTGTTTAATTTTATTG
This sequence comes from Ambrosia trifida, assembly GCA_028751855.1. Lineage (NCBI taxonomy): Eukaryota > Viridiplantae > Streptophyta > Magnoliopsida > Asterales > Asteraceae > Ambrosia > Ambrosia trifida. The sequence goes on along the minus strand of CM054122.1, from coordinate 145,083,215 downwards.
GATTATTATATGTTTATTGTTGTATGCACTAATATTTCTTGTATTAAAAGTTTGTTTGAGAAATGGGGAGTAATTGTCTTAGAAAAAGATAGACTTCCCGTGTTTTCACACAAGATTGAGGATTCCACCTAGAACTATAGTTACAGGAGAATAACAGTGGTTGTGGGACGATGTTGGGGTGTTACCAAGCTGATGTGGAAGGGGGCGCTATTCCACACTATGCAACCTTAGTACTAACAACCATTTTTTTTGTTGGCAACCTATACTGACTTTACTTTTTAGGCGAATTTCTCTAATTATGTTTTATGTATGACGTAAGGCAAAATCCTCCGGTACTAAGCATTCCTAAAGGTTTTTGCCTTTCTAATGGGCCACTAACTCTATTGGTCGATACTCTACACACTAACATTACTAGTAAACTGATACATGCCTCATGAATTATCCACATCCATCTTGCCATGATCACATGATACGTGGGAGTTTCCATTTATTTTAATTATGCTTAGTGTTAGCGTGGTAGTTATTTTCCTACATATTGGTGATAGTGGGATTATGTTTAAGTTCAGTTATTTGTTTCTCTTTCTATTCATTGGTATTTTGAGTTATTATAAATGAAAAAATATAGAAAGCTTTTGGCTTAGATCCCTCTTTTATATTGATTTCTAGGAAGTTTTGTAGGTTTTTCTTTGTAAAACCTATCATAAACATTAAGAGATACACAATATAAATGAAAACATAATAGTTAGTTTTCCTCTGTTCCATCACAACCAAAACGTTGATGTTTAAGGTCAGAAGTTTTTATGTTGTTGATGTTTGAGGCCCGACAATTTTATGTTGCAGTGTCCCATGTACAAAAAACTATATAATGTGTATAAGGTGTCACAATAAGTTTAAGGAATTCAAGTTTTTCTAACTTTGAATAATATAAGTATCCTTTGGTTGTTGCAAAGGTGATTACCTCATAGAACCATGCAAAAGGAAAAAGAATACAGAATAAAAGATAGTCTGCTGATTACCAAACATCATATTACACAAACAAATCTGTACAGATTCTACTTGTGACGACGAATATAGTCTAAGAAAACCGATGAAAATATGAGTGTAAGACAAGAAGAAATCCATGCCACACCATGACCCATCTCAGTACCGACGGTTAGATTAGACGGTTGATATTGGTGACACTAATGAGCTTACATATTCAAGAGACATGATCACTATGATTAGGAGAACGAACTTATACCAGTTATGCAATGGGTTTCCTGTTCCCATGTATAAGATGAATACTTTCATGGTTCAACACCTTGATGGAACTAAACTGCGTGGAGGTGCTGCCAGCAAACACTTGTTGGGTATGCCTTCTTGGTTGTGTCTCTTCCGGGCTGCACGGAAGGAGCTCGTGTTCTCACAATTTCCCTTTACAAGCATGCTGCTTGGATGTTACCATGAACTTAGTTTTGACAGCATCTCATGCAATGTCATTAATTAATGACTTGCATGCTGACAAACGCTTGTCTTGCAGTCATTTATGATTCTTCCTATTGGTATTTCACACTTCGATATGTTGGACTCGCCCACTCCTATTCCAGTCTCCACCAGACCGTTTCATGTCCCACCTTTCACACACCATGTAATTGTGCCATTGGAACCTGTAATCACATCCTTTTGCAGCGCTTTATGGCTGTAAACCGCCAAATATACGTCTTTACATCAGACTGCACCCACCTACCCAAGGATTCCATATTTCCATAATCTGCACCGTTACTGAAGAAACAAATAGCTTCACGGTCTTGGCCTTGAGTTCCATCGCAACCAAGACGTTGACGATGTTTGAGGTCAGACATTTTTATGTTTATGTTTGAGATCATAGAATTTTATGTGCATTATCCCATGCACAAAAAAAAAAAAAAAAAAAAAAAAAAAAAAAAAAAAAAAAAAAAAAACTCTGTAAGATTTGACTTTAAGGTTAGGTTCAGTTAGCGAAAAAGAGGGAGCCAACGAAATGAAAACCATGATTACCTCATAGAACGATGCCACACTGAGGCCAAGTAAGCAAGTGCAAGAAGAAAAAGAATACAGGGGAAAAAAAAGATGGTCTGCTTATTACCAAACATCATATTACGAAAACACAGACGCACAGATTCTACATGTGTTGATGTATATAGTATATGAAAGCTGATCAAAATACAAGTGTTTGACAAGAAGAAATCCCCGAGTCCTTCTCAACATAGATAAAATGCTAACAATACTCGTTATACGATGCATACGTGAGTCCCTTTTAAGCCTGAAATTTGAGCCAAAGCAAACAATTATAACCCAGCAAATGAGCAAAGGTCATTGAGTCATTCACAAGCAAATTATATATATTACAAATTTACAACGCATGAAAAGCAACTTCTCCAATCACAATTTGCCACCCTTTTTATAAGTTCTAATTTCACCCCTTATACTATACATAATATACATATTTAACCTAATTAGCTCTTTTAAAAATATTTCATTTTTAATTTTATTTAGCCATGAAAGTTGAATGAGGGTTTACCTTGTTAGCAATGTTGTTGGAAAGCCAGTCCAATCCCTCATAGAGACCTTCCCCAGAGGTGGCACATGTGCTTTGGATATACCTGATACATATCATTGAATACATTAGTTTCAAATTCAACTCATTTGTACAAACAAGGTTGTATTTTATTTATAACAGGTCCAATGTAGAAAAATGAAACCGTCAATCAACTAGAACGGGTTAAACAGGTCAAAAGTCATCTAACGTGTATAATGTTTACATCTTCCTAAATTGTTTTGTTTAAAAGAAATATTTCTCATTATTCAAACAGAACTACTCAAATAGGCCAGATAAGTTAAACGGGTCAAAAGTCATCTAACATGTATAATGCTTATGTTGTCCTAATATTGCCTTGTTAAAAAAAAAATTAATTATATAAAATGTAGCTAGTGTATGATTTGTAATTATATTGGACCCAACCTGACCCCCTTTTTTTGCCTTGCAAATTAAATTTACCGGTTTTGATCCAAAATTCCAAACCCATTTTATCCCTTGACCCAATTCGCCCGCCCCTGCCAATTTGCCACAAAAATCATCACCCATACATCAATGGCAAAGTGGGTGTTGTTGGAGAGAGTTACCAGTGTCGTTGACGGAGAGAATGCAGGCCAAGTTTGTCAGTGATCTCAGCAGCATTCATTGCATTTGGAAGATCTTGCTTGTTGGCAAAAACAAGTAACACTGCATCTCTGAGTTCATCCTGTAACACAACAACATCACTTATACAGAAACAAACTCCCACTGCAAACTGATTGACAAAAAAAGTTTAGAGCCTCAATATACCTCATTAAGCATCCTGTGTAACTCATCTCTGGCCTCAACTACACGGTCACGATCATTGCTGTCAACCACAAAGATAAGACCTTGTGTGTTTTGGAAGTAGTGCCTCCACAAGGGTCGAATCTAAAAAAAAAAAGTAAATCAGCATTTGATTTGAAGACCAAAAGATGAGTTAAATGCATATCACTTCTTCTTTTACCAACAACCAAGCCGAAATAACCAAACCGATGATTGGTTTATATTCTTTACATACCCGATTTTTATGGTTCAGTACATCAGCTATGGTTATATGTGTACAAATACGAACTTGCCAGATTGAAATTTTAATAACTGACCCATGCTCATCCCTAGTTTCCATCAAGAGACGGAATCGCATAGTAAGGAATAAAGCAACCGTTTTTTGTTGCCAATAAAATTTGTTACGAAATAAATGTTACACAAATCAATTTGCTGCGTCAATTTTGCTGAAAACTAAAAGGGTGACACGATATTGGTCTAATCTATGACTGATGATGTAATGGGATAAGTATGCATGTACTAACTGGTGACAACATTACCTTGTCTTGACCACCAACATCCCACACGGTAAAGCTGATGTTCTTGTATTCAACAGTTTCAACATTGAATCCTGCAAAAATGTGTGTTAAAAACACAAAAGAAAAACTAGAACGCCACCTTTTGATAATATATATTAAATTGCTAATCATGGTACAGGGCAGTAAGACTGATCTACAAGCAATACACAAATGAATAATTGGGAGAAAATCTATAATATTAGAGGTAGAAAGATAGCAAATCAGGTAACACGTTAAAACAAGCATTACTTGGTACAATTCTAATTGGGTTGACAAGCATACACCTTTTTGTCCAGTTTTGTACTTCTTTATAGATAAATACTGTGTTATTTGTGATTAGAGGAAATATTACTACAATAATAATAATCTAAATCGTTGAATAGAACGATTAAGAGGTTGTATACATAAAAAATAATCATTGGTCAAGTTTCACTCTGTTCAACTCATTTAACCCGTTCCCTGTGACTCTGTTGGCTTAATTGAACCCATTTGAGACAGAACACAATCCAAATCAACTCATTTATAGGCATACATGTAAACTTTTCACCTTGTATGAATCATCTACTTTCTCTCAGTCCTCTTGCATTTGATTGACCGGACTTGTGAACATGAAATGACTTGGATTCTATACATCCCCGGGTAATATATACAACTGGGAGGGTTGCAGAATGAGAATAGTGCTATTGGGTTTATTATTGTTTTTTCTCCTATTTTACGTGTATAATCTACAAGTCTACTGAAAATTATTAGCGACAGGCCGACAAACAAGTTTAAAATAATATAAAAACCGAAAACTAAGAGGGATTTTCATATTCTTAACTAGAATCATTGGATGGCTTAGTATGGTAGAATAATTCTTTTCCTACCAACTCATAAGATTTGCATTATTTGACCCTGCAAGCATATTAAGAGTACCTTGTCATCCGTTATTGACCTTATAAAGGTAAATTTTGCAGGCCAAAACAAACACGAAATCTTGCAAAGCTTAATATCAAAAGAAGTTTATATTTGTATTCAACTTTATCATTACAGATGTGAGTTGTGTTTTAAAACGACTTCTAGTAGTAGATAGAACTCTATTATCTCATTTAAACACTTAACCATTTTGTTCCTCCTCAAAGGTTTTTGTTTTCTATTTAGTTTGAACTTGTAAGCAAAATTAGATACTAGATAACCCATTTTGAAGGACAAACCAAAGCTACAAAATGAGGGTTTGTGAAAAAAAAATACGTTACTGATTAAAATAAGTAAAGGTGAAAAACATGTGTGTTCATGTTATTGACTTATTTCTATGTGTTAATAACCAAAACAAAGATTCAATGAAATGTGGGAGACAATTAGGTGAATGGCCGAGCGGTTCTTGTGAGAATGAAAAAGGCAAAAAATCAAACAATAGGGACTTTTACCTACAATCATGGTTTAAAAAAAGGGTGAGACGTACGCCTCGAGGCGCGCCTCGAGGCGAAACTCTAAGAAAATGAGTCTGAGGCGTGCCTCATGGGGTTCAGATTGTACATACGCCTCTAAGGGTTGAGGCGCTAAGAAAATGTGCGCCTCAGGTGCGCCTCGGGTGGTTTAGGGGGTTTTTTATGTTTTTTTTTTTTTTTTCTTTTTTGGTGTTTTAGGCTTTTTGGATCAATTATTTTATTTTTTATGTGTGTTATTGATGTTTTAGACTTTTCTAGTATTTTATTTTTTATAGACACATAATTTTTATAATTATTTTTTGACTGCGCCTCGAGCTTACGCCTCGGTTCGCCTTGGTTCGCCTCAAGGCTCGTTTTCCGTTCTTTTAAACTTTGCCTACAATAGGCTGATTTTACTTCTGCTGACATTACTACCTTTGAAGTACTAGAACCTCCCAAAAACTTGATACATGCTTAAAAGAGTAAACACTTTCAGGTAACTTAACACAAAAGAAAAAATAAAGCAGACATTAAAGGTTATCCTTATCGATAACCTTTTTCAGCTAGCCATCCAGACCACATTAATACACTTGTCAAAAATACTAATTTTTCAAATGCCCTAATAGCAAAACTTTCTGCCTTTTCCAGCTCATTAATTTAAGGCTTAACACTCTAGCAATTCATGAGAGACTCAAAGTTATGCACGTAAAAGAGAAAGAAAACAAAACCAATAAGGAATTAGCTTTATTAACAATGAAGCATACCAATAGTAGGGATAGTAGTGACAATTTCCCCCAACTTAAGCTTGTACAATATCGTGGTTTTACCAGCTGCATCGAGACCAACCATCAGAATCCGCATCTCCTTCTTAGCAAACAAGCGACTGAACAGCTTGGTAAAAGACAGCCCCATTGTTCTATCTATCTAGCATGAAAAGGAACAAGTAAGGGTTTATTTATACTCTATAGTAACTTATTTACTCCTGCTTTAGATAATTATTAAACCTAAAATTTGTGCATTGAAATATGAAATCAAGCTAAAGAATCCTAATTTGCATAACTTTACTAAAACTTTATATAACATAACAATCAGAATATCATATAACCTAAAGCACTCGAAAAAATAAACTTATAACATGGATATGAACGTAATCAGTAACAAAACCTATCGGATTATCAACAGATCAATGCACAAATTTATAACGAATGGCGATCATCTAACAGATCCAGTTCCGATCTAAACTATAATGACAATGAAAACTAAAGTATTTGTATTAAACGGTAACGAGTGTGTGTGTAACGATATAGATGTGCGAGAATTAGGATCGGCGGTTACCGGAAAGGTGACGTGGATATTGTTTGAAATCTGGAGCTGTCGATCGCTACTACCACCAAAATGGCAAAATGAGGGGGCGATTAACGAACAGGGTGTTAAATATTTAATTTTACGTTTCTGAGTTTTGCTATTGGTGGGATTATGTCCAAGGCTTGATACAAAACCACTATCGAGCCGAGGGTCTCACTGGAAGCAGCCTCTCTATTCCCACGGGGTAGAGGTAAGGTTGTCTACATCTTACCCTCCTCAGACCCTACCTTAGCTTTTGCTATTGGTGGGATTAACTGAGTATGATGATGATGATGATGATGATGACGTTTCTGAGTTTCATTAGAGGAAGGAACCGGAAAGAAGGTGAAGGAATTGAAGGGAAAATAAAAAATAAGTGTGTTTCAGAGTTTCATTAAAAGAAATGAGTGAAAAGAATGGGAGGAAGTTTAAGAAAATTATTGCTTAAAATTTTCCTTTCAAAATGAAAGGAAATGGAAAGAGGAAAAAGTTATCAATTAAAATGTTTTGTTATTTACTATTTTATCCTTCCATTTAATCTAATATAACACCCAACAAGGGTATTATTGTAAAATTAAATCTTTCTTTTCTCTTCCTCTCAACTCGGGAACACATAAAACTTTTATTTTCATTTCCTTTCCTTCGAACTCGGGAACACAAAATAAAGTTATATATTTCTTTTCATTCCCGTTCTTTTCTGTCCTAAATCTCTTTTCTCTTCTTTTCTTTCCGATAGAAAACTCGGGAACACAGCGTTATTGTGTGATGCATTGAAAACCTTTGATTTTGACTCATGTACAAAATTAGCCCTTAACATGAAGTTTATAACAAACAAGTAAGGATTCTTCGCCGCATATAGCGGCCATTCTGTAGATACGGGTTCGATTCATTATAGTATTGTTATTTTCCTTTTGAACATTCAACTTCATTAAAAGAGGACAACCGGTCCGCAAATCGTGGACGGAAGCCAAACAACTACAACATGTATATCGGGTTCATATACCAATCATTCCACATCAAACTATTACAACTGAACCTATTTTTATACAAGAAAAACGTTCTCGACTTTATTCCATTGCCATTGTATCCCTCGACCATGACCCACACCCTGTAGGCGATCCGCAATTGTACAATCTTTCTGCTTCTCTAAAATGAATAATGAAGGTCATCTCATCATAAAAGGATGGATTGTCTACCACTCAAACATCATACCAAAATCTTATTTTCGAGCCATTCCCCACTAAACCTTTGATTAGAAAACTAATATTCATTCCAATCGACCTTAGCGAATCAACTTGTCTAACAATCGTTTTCCAACATCCTGTCAAGTACCTATTACATGGCATAGATGACCAACAAACCTTGCTCGCATGACAATTATCTATGACCTTCATCCATAAGTTTCCACTTTCTACTCGATACCGCCACATCCATTTAAAAAGAAGTTGTCACACCACGACAAAGGCGGAAACACGTGGCGCGACGGTTCAAAAGCATAAAGTCAAGGTTATTGCTAAACACAAGTAATTTAAGAAAATGGGTCATTTATTATGACGTCAAATCTGTTTCAAATATTACACAAAAGTTAATTGTTTTTGAAATAAACATAGAGGTTTCTCATATATATCCCAAATGCCTTGGGAAATAAAGGTGAAACCCCACAAAAGTTCGACATCGCATTGGAGATTCCCCGACCCTGCTTGCCTGATCTTTCATCTTCTAGTTACCTGAAAGATATGTTTTAAAAAGTTTCGTCAATATAAATATATTGGTGAGTTCACAGGTTTTCAGTTTCTAAAACTTGAATACTTGGGAATACCATGTTATGACAATATATAGGAGTTGCAAATTCCTATAAATCTACTTGAGACTATAATCAAACCAAGACGTATGTAAATAAAATGCCCCGCTCCAAGTCGTACTCGGTTTTCCCACGACTTAAGTTCAGAATATTTGCACCCCAGGCATAACCTAATGCATAATCGACGCTATCGATTAGGGGTGGGCCTTGTCAGGCACCAATAGTACTATCCGAATATTCCTCCGGTTTCAATTTCCGAATAAATGATTATAGAGGCGAGGACTCAACCCCGAGTGGCGGTCACACCTCAAGTATTAAATCCGTCAAACATTATCCCTAACATATCTTTCCCCCGGAAAACGTAAAAATAGTTTAAAATGGGGCCGTGAAACTCACCTGATACTGCGTCTGGCTCAATAGGGTGGATAGCAAAGGGGTGGTCTCGCACCTACAAACGTTCTAGGCGTATAAGTCACTATTCCTATAGTGCATGTGCCTTGGCAAGTTGTACACCCAACTCCCGACCACAAGTTGTTCCAAATCCCGTTTAATTAAGCGCGTATCCTAGGTTTTGTTGGCGTTACATTACCCTTTGTGTTACAAGTTATATATTACTCTTGTTAATATTTCCATAACTTGTATCTTATTATCATCGACTCGACTTCACTTAACATATAATTATTTTCCCATTTAAATAATTATACTTAAGATCGCATCGCTCGATATAATATATATTTCAATCCTCGACCCGACTCACTTTGCCGCACATTTGTTTTCCCATTTAAACAAATATACTAAGATCTTGTCGTTCGATTGTATATTCTTAACGTTCGATTCAACTCACCACACCGTATATTTATTTTCCCATTCAAATAAATATACTAGGATTTCGTTGGTACGACATACACATATATATATATCCTTGTCTTCTCGTCGCGGCTTTCCTTCCCGCATATCTACTTTCCCATTAAGTAGATATACTAGAATTTTGCCGAGACGAGCGTACATATATATATAAATGTGTAATTTTTCTTGTTAAGTATATACGTTTGTTTTAACGTCTTATTCGTTTGTGTCATGTGTTTCTCCCACGAATTAATCCTCCAACACTTAGGAAAGTGTTTATTTGTTTTCACCCATAATGTATATATATTTTACTTCTTAAAATATATATTTTTCTTATCTTGCCGCAACGGCATTTTTCTTATGTTTTGTCCGTGTACGGTTCGTTAACGCGTTTTAGTTCGATATCTTAACTTGATTAGTTAATTTTTCCAAGTTTTTCCCAACATGTATTTTATAGAAATATTATCCATATTTCTTCCTATTTTCACATGTTACTTGGATGGTTAAAATACTTATGTATTTTTAACCCAACTTGTCAACTTAACTACAAAAATGTTTCCAACACTTTTATATTCCCATTTATATAAAAGTATTCATTTTTGTAATAGTTTCCCAAGTTTGTTTAATATTTTTATAAAATCTCTATTTTATAAAAATCCTTATGTTAAAACCCTTTATATTTTTATAACTTTCAAAAATACACTTTTATACAAAATACCCAAGTATTTTTACTAGTATTTACAAAAATCATCCTTAGACTTTATTACTTGCATTTTTGACACCAAACTTTCCATACTTGTATTTTTGGACTAATAGTTTTTAAAATGTCCATTTTAGTCCCTTAACTTTCAAAGTTACAACTTTAGTCCCTTAACTTACAAAAGTTGCATTTTTCTACTCTAACTTTCAAAGTCAACATTTTTCACTCAAAATAGTTAACTTTGAAGATTCAACTTTTTATTGGTAAGTTATTTTTGTATCAAAACACTTATGTTAGTCTTATATTCCATATGAAAGACTAATTATATGTGTGTTTTATGTATTTGTCCATTTCCTCAAAATATCATTCATCCAAGTGAGTTAACTTTAATTTTTCCATCTTATTCATTTATGAACTTCTAACATGTTTTACCACATATTATAACTTAAATGATCATAATAAGATGAATTAAAGTTAGTTTTAACATATTCAAGTTCATTTCAAAATCTTAACCAAAACATCATCCTACTTAGTCTTACATGTAAACTTTATATATTTTCAAGACTAATACATCATCATCAACAAATCCATGGTTTATTTTCATATCTTTAATCTTCCATTTTACACATGAAAACCTATTAAAGATTATGTTCAAAACCATTTTTAAACCCTTCATGTACAACTTGCTACTAGGAACACATACATGAATAATAACAATCAAAAACAAGATTAAGAAGCTTACTACTAGCACAAGGCTAGGGAAGACAAAAACCTTGAATTTGAGAGGGGTTTAGTGTGTTCTTCCTAGTGGTTTAGCTCCAAGCTCTTGAAACACACAAAAGGGGTTTGGATGATGGATGATTTTAAGTGATTTGGAGATGTAAAAACTTGAAAGAACAATGTGTGTGTGTGTGTGGAAACCCACGGCCACAAGAGAAGGAAGAAAGAGGATTGTTTTGCTTTGTTATTCAATCTTCTAACATGTGTTATTTATATAATTATCACATGTAATGATGCCAAATATTCAAGAGATCTTATGGAAGATCATGTGTGTACTTGGGAGATTTTTGCAAAGGTGATATGTGTGTGTGTGGGATGAGCCGTATGTATGTATGCATGGATATGAGTTTTCTTGCAAATCTTAGCTAATCTTTATAAGGCATCATTATCTCTATTTACAAGACCCATCACACACATGCATACACTAGTGTAATGATGTCTTAGAGTTGTCTTGGATTACTAGGGCCATTGGCCGAAAATTACTTACAAGGGGGGACAAGAAAGTGTTTTTGCTTTTGTACTTATGTTACTTACACACTTTATCTCCCATATTTGTCTTATGCATGCATGCTTGATCTAAGCTCCTAGATTATAATTATTAAACACAAGACATGGGTATATCATGGCCCTTAGGCCGGCCCCTTGTGGGTTTTAAGTGGGGTCCACAACTTCAAATATTTACCCATTGTTTGTTATGTTTAATCCCCCGTCGTTCGGGTATTTTTCGGGTTTTAATCACGCGTTATCCGGACATTAAATATACCTTTAATAACCCTTAAATATAGTCTATTTTAAGCGTTGATTGGTTATTTAGGCCTTTGCCGGGTGAAATTATGAGTTATACGCGTATCGGGTGCGATACGCGCATTTTATTCGTTACCGGGAGATTTGTACAAGACGTTTTCATTTATGGTTTTGGAGTTCCAAAACTCATTATATCTTATGAAAATACCCTTTATTTTATATCCTGGGTGTCCGGGATCCGTTTCGTTTATTTAATTATTACCGGGTAATTGCCAACGTCCATACCGGATAGCTTATTCGCACATGATCCAATCATGCTTTACCATTAAACGTATGCATTCCTATGCACTATTTGGAAATTGCTATCCCCTAAGGCCTTGATAATTAGATCACACATAATTGCATTTAATTACGTTAATCATATATTAATTAATTGTACGGAATTACCTTATTTTTGCCGGTTGTTACAGAAGTGTATTGTTTATTTCTTCTAATTTGTTAAGCCCTAATCCACCTGCTTTCTTAGGTAATGTAACCCTGTCCCGCGAAACCCAATAAAAACAAGGGTCTTCTTTGAGCCCTTTCCTTTTTGCTGTTGTCCTAGATGAGTTGTCAAAGATGATTCAAGAGACGGTTCCATGGTGTTTACTTTTTGCGGATGATATTGTGTTAATTGCCGAGAGTAAACAGGGCTTAAATGAGAAGTTAGAGGACTGGCGAGTAGCTCTAGAGGGCAAAGGTTTTAAGATTAGTCGATCTAAGACCGAGTATTTGTATTGTGATTTCAGTGGCGTAGAGAATGATGAGGATACCTAGATTACCATTGGAGGTCAAGTGTTTCCGCAGGTAACTAAGTTCAAGTATTTGGGATCGTTTGTACAAAGGGATGGAAAAATCGACAATGATGTAGTACACCGCATCCAGGCTGGATGGTGTAAGTGTAGAGTGGCCACTGGAGTATTGTGTGATAAGAGATTTCCTGTTAAATTAAAGGGGAAATTTTATAGGGCAGCAATTAGACCTACTATGTTATATGAGACGGATTGTTGGGCTATCAAGAAAACACATGCACATAAGATGGACGTAGCAGAGATGAGGATGCTGAGGTGGATGTGTGGGCACACGAGGTTAGACAGGATAAGAAATGAGGTTCTTTGAGAAAGGTTGGGAGTAACTAGTATATCCGATAAGATAAAGGAGGGGAGACTAAAGTGGTTTGGGCATGTGAAAAGGAGACAGATGACGGAACCAGTTAGGGCGGTGGAAAACCTTACTGTGGAGGGGAGGAGGGGTAGGCCCAGGTTGACTTGGGATGAGAGGATTAGGAAAGATCTACAAGAGTTACACCTCTCTGAGGACATGGTCCAGGATAGGAGTTTGTGGAGACTTAGGATTAAGGTTAAAGACTATTAGGATAGGTTCATAAGAGTTTTTAGATGTGTCATAGGAAATAAGATTTCACCCTCACTTTTTTGTTGGTCTTTTCACGTGATTGTCTTCTTGTGCGTTATAGGTTCTTTATATGTTATTTTCTCGTTGTTTATCTTTTCCTTTTTTGCCATGTAGTCTTTCCACCATTCATGTGATATTGGTACTTTAAATTTTTATCATCATTTTTTTTTGAGCCGAGTGTCTCTTTGGAAGCAGCCTCTCTATTCTCAGGGATAGAGGTAAGGTCTGTCTACATCCCACCCTCCCCAGACCCTACCAATAGTTTACTATTTGTGGGATTCACTAGGTATGGTTGTTGTTGTTGTTGTTGTTATGGTGAAGAACCATAAAAACACATGTCAGAGCACTACTATTATTATGTCAGAGTTGGTTTGATTCTTCATGGTGAAAAGAAAATAAATAAGTATATGAAGATAACAAAAATGTTACTGGTAGAAAAAAATAAAATTTGTATAACAGCCTGAGCCTAAGAATAAAATCTTAAAAAAAACAGACAAACCTGGCCTGTCACACCCTCGAATTCCACATGCGAAGTTTTACCGCGAGGCGCGTGACACACCAGGATCCAAGTCAACGGTCACAATAAACGATAACTATATGATATTAAAAGCAACGTAAACTGTCCATTAAGTTTTCAAAATTTATCCAACACAGCGGAAGCATAATGTTGGTGAGTTCATAGTTATTACAATCCAAAAGTAAAAACATAAAGTCTGAAAAAGTTTAATGAGCATGCATATGAATCCTAGACGTAGTGAGACTCCGTGCGCCTATCGACAGCTGCTACCTTAGCGACCTGAGACAAACATGCAAAAAACGTCAGCAAATAATGTCAGTGAGTTCATAGGTTTTTCATGAAGACCGGCTCCAAAAGTTTCAATGAATACCCTTGGCCAAACCAGGCCACATGCATACAAATCAAATGAATACCTGTCACTACTGCGATTGGAAAACTATTACTGAACTCGAATACGTGAATACATGAATACTGCCAGATTGAATACTGAATACCTAAAAGACAACATGCACCTGTCCGAACTCCAGTCGACAAGTGGGGCCGGTCACGCCCAAATAGATCTATCAACATTTTCCCCGTTGTGCATCCCCGCACATTCATTTTTTTCCCCAGGACTTCCAAAAATCGCATAGTAACTCAAATGAATACTCCAATACATAAAGAATACATGAATACCAAAACATAGTTTGACACATCTTTTATGAAAACATAGTTGACACACGTTTAAAGAATACAACATGTTTTCTCCCCCCAAAAATGTAAAACCAGTAAAGAGTGGGACCGTGAAACTCACCTTAGATTGCGTCTTCAGTTAAATAGAAATTCGACACGTGTGTGATAGCCCCGACTAATGGCAACCTATCAATGAGTTTAAGTAAGCATATTGACTACTAACCCGAAGGTTAACTAGTCCCCGATTGTCCAGATCTTGACTATGTGTGTTTAGAAATGTGTTTGAATGTTAACCGAACATACCAGACAGACCCGACATCCCGTTGGTGATCCATTACATCAATTAATCAAGCACATAGGGTTAACACATAAGTTTCAAGCATACAACACTTAGTTTGCATCAAAAATCGCACAAACAAAGCCGTAGGGTCGAATCATCATGGAAATGGGCTAGGTTCGACCCAAACATCCTTGGTTCGACCCCCCAGCAGGCTCCTTCAACCCTTAATTAAGTTCATACAACCTATCACATGTTCATTCGACGTTAACACATGTTTATTCGACCTTAACATGTGTTAATTCGACCTAAATCAAGTTCGTTCGACCTAACTGAAGCACATTCGACCCAATTGAAATTAGGTTCGACTCCTGGGCACCTACCTTCGACCCCACGCTGGTCGAAGGTGTGCCAGGTTCGACCCCTGCAGTACCATTCTTCCTAAATGCACCAAATCGCATCAAAACTATCTGAAAACATCACAAAACATCACGAAACACAGCAGTCAAGTATGAATAACATATCCCTACAAAACCCTACCAATTTTATTCCAAAATCAATCCGTTTTAATACTTACCCAAAATGGCAAAATTATAGAAACGTAACATCATGCATAAAAACTTTACCCAATTAGGAAACTTTCTGAAATCATTCAATAATCAACTCAACATGCTCAAATTATCATGTGAAGCAAAACCCCTAATCATATCATCCATAATAAACATCATGAATCCAATCCCTAAATCTATCAAAATCCCCAAAATGAGCAAAGTATCATCATCCAACCATTGATAGCCTAAGATAACCAAAATCTATCATCCATAGCAGCCTTAGAACATTTCTATTACATCTATGCAGCACATAATCATCATACAACACATAACACACATAAAACATCATTAACACAACATAACACATGTTAGCTTGTATGAAAACTCATGTTTAATGATTAGGTTTTGTTTAAAAAGATGTTAGAAAGGTTTTTAATTGTGAAAACCATTTTAAAACAGATCTGGACCATTGGGGTTTAATGAAAATGAATCAAAATGCTTTAAAAAGGATTTTGGATGAATAACACACCTTGGATCTTTGTTTAGAAGATGTTTGTAGGTTAGATTATGAAAAACAAGGGCAAAAACTCCTTCCCCAATGATTATATTGCTAAAGAGTGTTTAGAGGAGTTTAGGGTTTGTGAAATGATGAAAAATGACAAAGTGTGGTATTTATACTCAGGGCTCATTCGACTCTTTGCCTACGTCGAATGAGAGTTTCAGTGGTCGAATGAGGTTTCTCATGGTGTTCATTCTCTGGTTCGACCCCCTTAAGGTCGAACCAGACTTTGTATTTTCCAAATTTTCCAGTTTTGTCGTTTTAACGCATTTTAACACATCCTAACACATGAACATGCAATCCTAACCTATGTTAAGCATACATAATCATGGATAATTATCTAAACACCGTTTAAACACGTATTTGTATATTATACACCATATACAGATAAATTCAGGTTTGTTACTTATTCTAATTCATGTAATTCACCAACAACGGAACTCATGACTTGTGTGTGTGATTATCCCAATGATCCTCCGAATCATTGAACCCCAGACAATACGTAATGAAATCTGACTTTACTGAACTAGTTAAATACGTTTGAATAAACGTTTTTCGCTAAGGTAGACTTATGTGTTTGTGAAAATGTTAACCTGAACATGTCGGGTGTCACGTGGCCTCACCCAAGAATCGAACCTAATAGTTCCCCTAATTTTTTTTTTAAAAAAGAGGGAAAAAAACTCTGACCCGCCCAGGACTTGAATCTGGGCCAGCAGGTTTATATGGGATGCATTCAATTACTACACCACCACCACTCCTATTGCTGTTCTAACTTGGATCTAACTGCATATGTCTTGTGTTGTATAAAAACCCTAAAAAAAGCTGCCCCAACATGGTATCTAAGCACCAACAGGTTTAAATGGGCCGCATCCAATCACCACACCACCACATTGTTATTTTATGTTGGATCTAATTATATAAATGTTGTATAATAACTTGAAACTTAAAAAATAAAAAACAATAATACTCGCCCCACCCGGTTTTCAAACCCGCATCAAAAACTTTAGATGGGGCGATCCAACCACCACAACACCACTACTTTTGTTATTTTATATTGGATCCAATTTTATATACACTAGATATTTGCCCGCGTTGACACGCAGTTCAACAACGTACGATTATTTGGAGTAGTATAACGTATAAGAAAAATAAAGTAGAAACATTTTATTAAAATTTAAAAGCAACGAATACACATTTATTCAAATATCGCTGAAAATTTCCTTATAAACCACATTTTTTGTTTTAGTCATCACTTTCCCACCAGCATCAAGTATAAGTAACTTCACGTCTGCCCTGCTTTTAACTCTTGACAATGCGACATAAAGCTGGCCATGTGAGAATACAGGGTTTCCTAAATACAATCCAACCTGAATAAGGCGACTTAAATGGTATGTGTTAAAAATAGACTTATGGCATATTCAACAATAAGAAAGTAATAAAAATGAAAATAAGAAACTAACTACCACCTAAATTTCACAATTTAATTTGACACGTCTGAGAAGATGAGCATTACCCATATCGACCCGCTAAAAAAACTTCGAGCATATTTTATTCTATGTTTTTATAAAAGAATTTATTTTTTAAAAATCGAAAATCATTCATTAATGTTTCGGTCAACGTGTTTAATAACTTTCCTAAACAATATAATCCACATTTTTTGTTTTTTTAAAATAAAAAACATTTAATAATTATTCTATTTTTAAAATTCAAAAAAGAGTTATTAATGTTTTTATAAAAAAATTTATTTTTTAAAAATCGAAATCATTCATTAATGTTTGGGTCAACGTGTTTAATAACTTTCCTAAACACTGTAATCCATATTTTTAATTTTCTTAAAATAAAAAACATTTAATGACTATTCTATTTTTAAAATTCAAAAAAGAGTCATTAATGTTTTTATAAAATTTTTTATTTTTTAATAATCGAAAATTATTCATTAATGTTTCGGTCAAAGTGTTTAATAACTTTCCTAAACACTATAATCCAGATTTTTAATTTTTTTAAAAATAAAAAACATTTAATGACTATTCTATTTTTAAAATTCAAAAAAGAGTCATGTTTTTATAAAAGAATTTATTTTTTAAAAATCAAAATTCATTCATTAATGTTTCGGTCAACGTGTTTAATAACTTTCCTAAACACTATAACCCAAATTTTTACTTTTTTTAAAATAAAAAACATTTAATGACTATTCTATTTTTAAAAGTCAAAAAAGAGTCATTAATGTTTTTATAAAAATAAATATTTTTTAAAATCGAAAATCATTCATTAATGTTTCGGTCAAAGTGTTTAATAGGAAGGAACATTATCTAAAGTGACCCATGTATAAGTAAAAGGAGCATTACTCAATAATTTTAACCGACTATTACCTTATAGATGCTATTTATACGCTAAAAATAGTAATGTGACAAATCAAATAATTCAGCATTTATTTTGTGTTTAAATGTCATTAATTTTAAAAACTGGATTTTTTTTTTAAATTTTGATTTTGAATGTTTAAAAATAAATTTATAAATGTATTTATATATGATTAATAATTTTATGTTTAAATGTTATTAATTAAATGGTAATCATAATTATTAACATTAGATGTTTCCAATATTGAGTAACTCACGATAAATGCTAATTATACGCTCCATATTTGCGAAATCGTTGCTAACCCCACATTGTGTAAATCTTCTTCCACATTTTGCTTCCCGGACTACTCCACAGCCGGGTGTTTAATAACTTTCCTAAACACTATAATCCATAATTTTTAATTTTTTTTAAAATAAAAACATTTAATAACTATTCTATTTTTAAAATTAAAAAAAAAGTCATTAATGTTTTTATAAATGTTTTTTATTTTTTAAAAATCGAAATCATTCATTAATGTTTTGGGTCAACGTGTTTAATAACTTTCCTAAACACTGTAATCTAGATTTTTAATTTTCTTAAAATAAAAGAAATGTAATGACTATTCTATTTTTAAAATTAGAAAAAGAGTCATTAATGTTTTTATAAAATTTTTTATTTTACATCAACGAAAATTATTCATTAATGTTTCGGTCAAAGTGTTTAATAACTTTCCTAAACACTATAATCCAGATTTTTAATTTTTTTTTAAATAAAAAACATTAAATGACTATTCTATTTTTAAAATTAAAAAAAGAGTCATGTTTTTATAAAAGAATTTATTTTTTAAAAATCGAAAATCATTCATTAATGTTTCGGTCAACGTGTTTAATAACTTTCCTAAACAATATAATCCACATTTTTTGTTTTTTTTAAAATAAAAAACATATAATAACTATTCTATTTTTAAAATTCAAAAAAGAGTTATTAATGTTTTTATAAAAAAATTTATTTTTTAAAAATCGAAATCATTCATTAATGTTTGGGTCAACGTGTTTAATAACTTTCCTAAACACTGTAATCCATATTTTTAATTTTCTTAAAATAAAAAACATTTAATGACTATTCTATTTTTAAAATTCAAAAAAGAGTCATTAATGTTTTTATAAAATTTTTTATTTTTTAATAATCGAAAATTATTCATTAATGTTTCGGTCAAAGTGTTTAATAACTTTCCTAAACACTATAATCCAGATTTTTAATTTTTTTTTAAAATAAAAAACATTTAATGACTATTCTATTTTTAAAATTCAAAAAAGAGTCATGTTTTTATAAAAGAATTTATTTTTTAAAAATCGAAAATCATTCATTAATGTTTCGGTCAACGTGTTTAATAACTTTCCTAAACACTATAATCCAAATTTTTACTTTTTTTTTAAAATAAAAAACATTTAATGACTATTCTATTTTTAAAAGTCAAAAAAGAGTCATTAATGTTTTTATAAAAATAAATATTTTTTAAAATCGAAAATCATTCATTAATGTTTCGGTCAAAGTGTTTAATAACTTTCCTAAACACTATAATCCAGATTTTTAATTTTTTTAAAATAAAAAACATTTAATGACTATTCTATTTTTAAAATTCAAAAAATAGTCATTAATGTTTTTATAAAAAAAAATAATTTTTTAAGAGCACTCGAGAATTCATCCTAACTCAAGAACACATTTGTATAAGTAGAACATACCTATTGAAATTAACTCTTCGGTTTTTGTATATGAAGAAGATCGTTCAAGTGTAACCACTCAAACAAAATGGAGCCAAGTATTAAGGTTTGCGAATGAAAGGGGATGCCTAAATACTTGTCGAAGATTGACTAATATTATGAAAGAAGAAAGTTATTAATGTGATATAAAAATAATTTTGATTAAAATGAGACAATTTTTGTATTGTTACCTCGTATGATATGTTATCAATATCGAGCCACCTATCCATGCCATAGAACATTAACCTGAAAATCAAATGAAATTACGAAATCATACACACTCGAACTCAATGAGCATACTGTAAATTATACATACACATTCGAATTTACAAAAATAAAAATAAATTGGGAGATGAACGAACCAGTAGAATGACTCAAACTTATACATCCTTTTGTAGTTTATTTGATTGTGCCTGCACCATAACATATAATATTATAAAATACAAAGCTTAATTAATTAGAATAAACTCATAAAGGCATGGCTCTTAACCACCGCACCATGGTCACCACTGCTATTACCGTCACCTGTCACAGCCAAACGAAGTGAAACAATGGTTTGAAATTGAGAAGATGATGAACTCCAAACAGAAAGAATACACAATACCTTAGTTTCAAAATTATTACTATTAATTATTACAATTAAAAAAATTCTATTAATTATATAATGGAAAAGAAAATATGTATGGTTCAAAATCAAAGCTTATGACCTTTCAGGAATGTGACACCCTGATCCGTGACCTTGCTACACGAAATTTGTAATTCTTTCAAGTTTGTAAGGTCTGAGACATAAAAATTATATATATTAGTAAAATATGCGAGATTATATATTCTTATCAAGTTCATTACATTACAAACTGTAATAAAATTCTGTAATAAAATTCGAATTATTCTAAGAAAGCACTTTTTCTTGACCATATATGTTATAGGCTTATTGTATTAGAACATTGATTAGAGCTGATCATGTAGACAACAATGATGTAAACTATAAAGAACAATTACCTGAGAGAGGCTTCATATCCGCATCGGTAATGCAATTACAGCAGTTGATATTAAGTGATTCGAGTTTTTTCAAACCTGCCAGATATTAAAATGCAAGAAATCATGGTTGATCAGTGGGAAGGGGAAGTTCACGAACTAACCTAGTAATGGAGAAGATTGCTGCAGAAAAGGGTTTAGAGAGGGAAAGTTATTAGAAAGATTGGTTTAATTAACAAAAAAGAAAAATTTTATAAATTCTCACAATAGAGACACTTGGCATTAGTTGATTGGCTATGTAATTGGAGGATGAATGTGGGATTGCCAAGTGTCCTCATGGACTTTGTTTTATTAGATGTATAGATTATAATAACTCGGAAAATTAAAAAAATATACCACTGCTCTTCTCAACCAACCAAAAAAGGGCGACTCACAATAGCACACTCCACACACCCACTTCTCATCTTAGTTTTCCTTTCATATATAGTTAATAAATTCCTTTAACACTAAATGGCTAATTCTTTGTTGAAAACCCTCTTCAATTTGGCATCATAGATATAGCAAGTGTCGTGAGTTAGAGTGTATATAATTATTCATTAATTTTAGTTGGTTTTTACACGAAAACAAGTCTTACATTTATAAACACGAAACAATACTATTACTCAAAATGACATGTGTAAGGCAAATGCACCAATCGCTAGCGTAATATTGTGAAGTTAAGATACCAAGATCGTCTAATAATACAAAAACTTCTAGTAGTGGTATGTTGTCAACGACTAGTTAAATCCATAAAAGATACTTTTTTTTATATTTTTGTGATTTTTATCCCATAAAGTAAAACTGAAATAATGAAAGTATAGTTGGTTTGAAAGCAATGGTAAGAAAGCGTCACTTAATTATCAAAGTCGATGGCCTTTTTCCACCGACTAAAAGAACCCCTATACTTTCAAAGTTGACATTTACAAACCCTATACTTTCTAAAAACTTTATAAAATGACATTTTCATGCATTTGAGTTTCTAACGTTTCAAGTTTACCCCCAAACTTTCGGTCTTTAAATTAAAAAAATACTATTTTCTCACGTGTTTTTTTATGTACATGTCAGTATTATTAATTCACGTTTTGACGTAAATTGTTTTTTTTTTTTTAAATAAATCGGGTCAGCTATAACATGTTTGATGCTTATTTTTATGTACGTCTTTAGTTGAATTATGTTTTAACGTAAATTTTGTTCGAAAACGGTTGGGTCAAATATAATACATTTTCATACAACTGTATAAATTGGAGTTACTGTACATTTTTTATGTTGCTAAATATTGATGCAAAGGTAACGATGGTGTAGTAGCTAGGTGGAACCCCACTATTCAAACCAACTCTAGTTCGACTTCGTTTCTTGGAAGTCACTTTTCTTATTTGGTTAGCTTGCTTTTCATGTTTAAATTTATAGTTACTGTTGTACGGTAAAAAATCGATTTACTTTATGTTTTGATTCAATCACAAAACTTATATAGGTTACAAATGGGATGAGATTTTTTTCTTCCAAATAGCAACCTGTACCCGTACAATTTTGGGTATTCGGTACATGTATTGGTACCCAGTTTTATTGATTTCGGTGTTTAGTACTTTCGGTATCGGTATTGGTACCAAATTTTATATATAATGAATATATTATTATGCTTTATTTCGTATTATGTTATTTATGGTACACGTATCGTTTTTTTCTATTTGATACCCACATCATATTAGTACTCATACCGATTTTACCTATATGGTACCCATACTTTATTGGTACCCGTACCAATTACCTATTTGGCACCAATACTAATGCTTAAAAAACTAAGGGGTTGTTTGGTTGATTAAGTGCTGAATCATTAAGAAGTTTGAATGGTTAAGAGACTCTGAATGGTTCAGCTATGCACCAAGTCTGAATGATTCATCTCTTAATCATTCCATTCAGAGTCTTTTTTAGGTTGAAACAAACAGTCTGAATGCTGAATCATTCAGAGCTGAATGGTTCAGAGCCTCTTAAAAACATGCCCTAAAAAACAAAGTGGTACCAAAGCGGGTGTTGTACCGAAACGCCGGTACTGATACTGATACCTGTACCGTACTAATATTTTCGGTACGGTACTCGGTACAGAAACACGAGTACAGTACCAATCTCATCCCTTTGTTACATTGAGTTTGAGTTAAACCAGATACATCAAAACATAAGTTTTCATATGATTAACACATATATAACGTTTGGACTATTTCATTTGGTGTTTGCAACGGATTGCGGTGTATCTTTCATCGACTCATGTTAGTAGGTCTTTTAACAAACAAACTAAGAGGGTGTTTGGGATTGAGTTTGGAAATGTAAAAGTACTTTTAGTCAAAAGTGCTTATTGGCTTATGACTTTTTAAAAATGAGTTTTAAAAAAAGTGTTTGGATTAGCTTTTGGGATGAGAAACGTCAAAAAGTCAATATTTTGTCTTTTTTTAAGGGGGTAACTTTGTTAAATAGTAACCAAGTTTTAAGAGTGTTCTAATTAGATCACTCATAAAATTTGTTGTTCAAATCAAGTCACTTTTATTTGATGTTCCAATCCTAGATATTTTACCTAGATAGAAGGTCATCAATTCCCATGACATTTATTTAATGGTTTTTTTTTTTTCATAAATATGTTGATACGGCATATAAATGGTAACATGGTTAAAAAAATTGCAAAATATTTAAAAAAAAATCCAAAGATCGCAAAATAAAAAAAATAAAAATTGAGAAAAAAATTTAGAAGTGGGAAAAAGTCATAAATAAAACTTTTTAAAGTGCCAAAAAATTGTTAAAAAAAGATTGCAAACAAATTTGAAAACTATAGTGAAGTCGTCGTTTTCGGTTTTACCAAAGGAGGATTAAAAAATTGACAGAAAGAAAAAACTCAACCATAACACTGAATTGTAAATAAACTCAAAATCTATCACTTTGATAATACCAATCTCAACCAAAACTAAAATAATATAATTACCCATAAAACTCTCTCTGCATTCGCACATATGAACTACCAAACTATTATCATGCCATAGCATATTATGTATCACGGTTACCACAAACCTATAAAGGTGCAAGACGGTTGTGGTTAAACTTTTAAAACACATACAACCAGATTGGAAAGGTGGTGCGATGGTGGATGAATGGAAAGTGGTAGAGTTTGAATTTTGATTATGGGAAGATGAATGTTACAAAAAAGAAGAATGGTACAGATGTATGGTAGGCTTAATTTATTAAAATGTCTAATTTAATTTAATTTTTCACTTTTATAAAGTATTTCAACAAATTAAAAAAAATGTCACATAGGATAGTTTACCTACTATTCAGGTAAATTATATAGGATTAAAACATAAAATAAACTTTAGTGACTTAACTAGAACAAATTATTTTATTAGTGACCTGATTGAAACACTTCTAAAACTTGGTTATCATTCTATGGAATATTCCATTTTTTAAGTGTTTCGCTTAACTTATTCTGAATATTGGTTGTATGGGTGGTAAATTTTTAATTTTTTTTTTCCAAAGGTCAAAAGCCAGGATTTATAACTTTTCAAAAACAGTTTTTTCACCCTTAAAAGCTAAAAGGCAAAAGCCAAAAGTCAAAATAGATAACGCTTTTAAGTTATGCAAACAACTTATTGACTTATTGATTTCTTGAAAAAGCCAATAAGTTAAGTTGTTTAGAAACTCAATCCCAAACACCCTCTAAACAACCCTCATTAAAGTGTCATTCGTGAATAATACACACTTCCTTCCAACCCTCCAAAGAAAGGCCCCTGAAACCCTACACGCACAATTTGGCAACACCCAACCCTAATCGTCCATCACTAGATCGATCCTAACAAAGGTAACGAAGCTTTTGCACCTACAATGCCTTTAATATTCATCAATTACTTATGTTTTATTGCCTTCTCCATGTATATCTATATATTCTGTTTACCCTACAATCATGTACAGTTTGATACCGATTAGTCTCTTTTGGTGGCCTCTGAATATTATAGCTTGCATGTCTGTCTATTTGTTGTGTTATCTGTACTTCCTATTATATGTTTATTCATAATTTTTCCTGTTCGGTAGCTTAGTAAGAATCTCTTTAGTGCCTTTATTTGTCTATACATGTTTTTGTTTTTCTGGATATGAATTTGGAGCTGCATCTCACCGGAAGCAGGGATAGAGGTAAGGCTTGCCTATATCCTTCCCTCCTAGACCCTACGGTTGTTATTGTTGTTTAGTTGGAATTACGTAATTAGGGTACCGTCACACATAATTTTACAGAAAGAAGTCTAATAAATTAGGTTCCTTGTAAATAACATACAATTTGTACAATACAATACAAATTATACAATACAATTAATCTTTTCTTTTATTATTGAATTTATTGTATTATGCTTTATTACTATGTTCTCTCGGTTTATATTATTTGGGTTATAAGTGCATGATACAATATAACAAGAGCTAACATGTACTCATCATTCATCATCAGATTTGAACCAAGTATTATCAACCATGTCTGCTGAGGGCTCCTCTGATGCTTCGGGTCCTCGTTATGCCCCACCTGATCCAACGTTGCCTGAACCGTGGAAGGGTTTAATTGATGGGAGCTCTGGTGTGATGTACTATTGGAACCCTGAAACTAATATCACTCAGTATGAGAAACCTGCTGCTGTGCCGCCACAGGTTCCGTCAGGCCCACCTCCTGTGCCCTCTGTACCTAAACCCGTCTCTGTACTGGGTGCTAGGACAGAACAGCCAAATGGGATTCCTGGGCAGCAAACACCCCAGATGTTTCCGACACCAGAACACCAAATGCTACCTCAGCAAGGAAATAGCATACCCCAATCATACCAGGGAGTTAATATGGAACAATCACAGAGCTACCAGTTTACACATCATCAACCGATGCCCTACATGGGGTATCAACAGAGGCCACCTAATATGATGCAGCCACCTCAGCATCTACAGCAATTTCCTCCTCAACAAGATCACATGTCTGCTCCACCTGTTCAAAATCAACATTCGGATGCCATTCCCAACCAACCACTGCCGACACATTACGGTGGCTCGCAGTTTAACATGCAACAGCCATCTTCATTTGGTCAATTGCAGCAGAGTGGTGTTGAGTATCAGCAACATGGACAACAGTTTCAGAATCAAATGGGTCAGCAGCCAAATATTCCGCCAGTAGGATCGAAAATGGGCTTTGAGGATAATCCACCAGGGAGAGGCGGGAATGATCAGTATTTCAATGCTAAAAATGGTGGGCCTGCTATGACTCCTCATCAACCTAAGCTTGCAGCAATTCCAGTGGCAAGAACTCAGGTGGTATCTGTAGTTTTTTTTTTTTTGTTTATTGTATTTGTTTTTTTTAACTATTCAAATGTAGCATGTCAATATGTCATGAGGATGTGTAAGAGCATGCTAAGTGTACATATGTACTTACTACTTTGTGTTGATTCACTGTGCTACATGATTCTAAATGCAACTATGTTGTTTCAGAATGTTTCATCTGTTGTCCCTGGTGGGCCTGTTTCACATAACATGTATGGCCAAGCTACTGGTGGCCCTCCGTTTATGAATAATGCTATGATGAGGGCAAATCCAGCAGTTATGGTCTCTCCAGATGCTATGAATTTGTCATCTGTTGACATGTACCGTCAAAAACATGATGTCACAGCAACGGTTTGTTTACTGACTTGACTTATATATGTGGATGATAGTGTTTCATGATGCCCCTTTTATTGTATAAGAGATATCAGAGAACCTTGATGCAAGTTACTTTCTCCATTTGATTCCATAGGGTGATAATGTTCCTGCTCCATTCATGTCATTTGAGTCAACTGGATTCCCTCCAGAATTATTGAGGGAGGTAAGTCATTCTCTTGGACTATTAGAATTTGTTCGAAGTATTTGTTTGTGTTCTGGCATTTTATATCCAACATGTTTAGCTCTTTTATTTTTATGTTTTTCTTAATTTTGACTCTAGGATCGATTCTTTTGACTTAACGCAGGTGCGATATCTGTTCCAGAAACGGAGCACATGTCGTACACAGCCCTGCTATTCACACATATATTCTGAGTTAGGCTGCAAATTCTGAAGTTGGCTCTGCCTCTTTTATCTTAATTGCACCCTTTTGTTTCCTCGAGTTGCTTCAGTAAGCAACTCTATATCTATAGGCTTTCATTTACCAAACATCTTTTTCCAAATTCAGACATGCTTTGAATTCTAGGGTCTCTTTTAAGTTTACTGCAAAATGCTTAACAATCAATGAAAACAAATTTTATTTTTTTAATCTAGATGGTTAATTAGTATGATTTTGTTTCAGATCTATGCTGCTGGTTTTGCCTTCCCTACACCAATTCAGGCACAAACGTGGCCTATTGCTCTACAAAACAGGGACATAGTGGCAATTGCAAAGACGGGTTCTGGTAAAACATTAGGTTATCTGATTCCTGCTTTCATGCTGCTTAGACACTGTAACAACAATCCCCAAAAAGGGCCCACGGTTGTTGTTTTAGCTCCAACAAGAGAACTTGCTACTCAAATACAAGATGAGGCCATCAAGTTTGGCCGATCTATTAGAATCTCATGCACGGTGAGTCTTGAGCTACCATTTAATCGTTTTCTGTTTGCATATAGACTTGCTAATGGGTGTGACTGTGGTTCAGTGTTTGTATGGTGGGGCTCCTAAGGGCCCACAACTGAAGGAATTAGAACAAGGAGCAGATATTGTTGTAGCGACTCCAGGTCGACTCAATGATATCCTTGAAATGAGGAAGGTTGACTTTCGTCAAGTTTCTCTTCTTGTGCTTGACGAGGCTGATAGGATGCTTGATATGGGTTTCGAACCTCAAATAAGGAAGATTGTCAATGAAATACCTCCTCGGAGGCAGACCCTAATGTATACTGCCACTTGGCCCAAAGAAGTGAGGAAAATAGCTAGTGATCTTTTGGTCAATCCTGTTCAGGTCAACATTGGCAATGCAGATGAGCTTGCTGCAAATAAGTCTATTACACAGGTAACACACAGTTGTGTATGACTGTATTTCTATATCTTTATATAGAAATACACTCAAGGGTACTAGGAGGTTGGGTTGAATTAAAAGTGCCAACTTTGACTTGCGAATGTGTTAGTTCAGCTTACGCTTTATTGAAGTGTTAAATGGGTAAAATGTCATTTTATTATTATCCAAATAAGTCAGCTTTTGTAATCATAATTCACACACTAACTGTTCATAGAAAAAGGTAGAAGTTTTGGATAAAATGTTATATGGGTCATAACTGACCTTTTTTAAACAAATAAATAGTTAAAAGAAAGGCTCATTTTTACCTAAACTGTTTCCTAACCTGCCTATTTTTTTAAATGCGAATGCATGGAACTTTAGAAAAACATTGATTTTTTCTCTTAAATTTCTCTCGTTCTTTGCCTAATCAAGGATGATACAAGTTGGTCAAGATAGGGGATTTGTTTACGTCTGGTGTTTTTTTTTTTAATTAAGCGTTTAGCTAGAGCTCTATATCTATATCTATACTATATTATAAAGCATTTTCCAAGGACTTCTTAAAACTTAAGAGGTACAAGTTTAATTCTTTATGATACAACACACAATGCATAAAATAACTACTTTTTTTTTGTGTGTCTTCTATTTAAAGTGTTGTGGTCCCTGATGCAACGTGCGGGCACCCCCACTAGTAGTAATATAAAGAGCTTGGTTTTAATGCAGACACAGTTTGTTGTGTCATGTGTGCAATTTTTTTGTTAATTAAGCAGGAACTTGTCTTTGTTTTTTTGTAATGGGTGACTTTGGTGTTTGGGTTGTTCTAGGGCCTTGTCAATTGTCATTAGAGCTGTCATCAGAGGATGATATATTTACACCTAGCTAACGGCTTGATGCTATTAGTTTCTGGTATAACTTCTCAATCTTCATAACGGTAAGTTGTTTGTGATTTTGTAGTATGTGGAGGTGGTCCCTGAAATGGAGAAGCAGAGGCGTGTGGAGCAGATTTTGAGATCTGAAGAAAGAGGTTCCAAAATTATTATTTTCTGCTCAACTAAAAAATTGTGTGATCAGCTTACACGTAGTATTAGTCGTAATTTTGGGGCTGCTGCCATTCATGGAGACAAATCTCAGGGTGAGAGAGACTATGTTCTCAATCAGTTCCGTTCTGGAATGTCCCCAATATTAGTTGCTACCGATGTTGCTGCACGTGGCCTTGACATCAAGGACGTAAGGTCAGGCTCCACTGAAAGTAAATGGTGAAAGTATTCAAATTGTGTTTTGCAAATTCTTGACTTTTAATGGTGTTTGCAGGGTGGTGATTAACTATGATTTCCCAAATGGTGTGGAGGACTATGTCCACCGAATAGGGCGAACTGGAAGGGCAGGGGCAAAAGGGGTGGCATACACTTTCTTTTCTGAACAAGATTGGAAGCACGCCACTGATCTTATCAAAGTTCTTGAGGGAGCCAATCAGCCTGTGCCACAAGTGGTGCGAGAGATTGCGACACGTGGCGGGCCTGGTTTTGGGAAGGACCGAGGTGGGATGAATCGCTTTGAATCTGGAGGGGGCGGGCGTTTTGATTCTGGTGGTGGTCGTGGTGGCATGAGGGATGGTGGTTTTAGGGGCCGAGGTTTTGATTCGAGGGATGGTGGTTTTGGTGGCCGTGGTGGAGGTGACATGCGGGATGGTAGATTTGGTGGCAGTGGTGACATGAGGGATGGTGGTCGTGGTGGTGGCTTTGGAGGTAGGGGCGGACAAAGGGATGGTGGGTTTGGGGGTCATGGTGGAATGAGAGATGGTGGTCGTGGTGGGGGTTTTGGTGGCCGTGGAGGGAGAGATGGCAACTTTGGTGGTCGTGGTGGAGGGAGGGATGGAAACTTTGGAGGCCGTGGTGGAGGGAGGGATGGCAACTTTGGTGGTCGTGGTGGACCTAGAGGTGTTGGATTTGGTGGATCGGATGGTGGTTGGGATAGGAATGATAGATTCAAGGATTCCCGTGGTGGTGGTGGGCGTGGCAGAGGGCGATTCGATAACAGAAGAGATGGTGACCGTAGCAGGGGAAGAAGTTATAGCCGAAGCCGGAGCCGGAGCAGGAGCTGGAGCCGGTCACGCAGCCGTAGTCGTAGCTGGTCACGCAGCCGTAGCAGGAGTCGAAGCCGGACACCTGTAAGGCGTGAAAGACGGCGTGAATCTAAATTTGATCAGAAAGAAGCGGACGTGCCGGTTGTTGGTCTAAATCCTCCTGAAGTGGGGGGCACGCAACAAGGAGACGTCCGACCTGAGAGTAGCGTTGCTGTAAATCAAATTGCTGAATCCTAAACCATGGTTTTATTTTTCTGCGTCTGTTATATTTGATTAGAGAGAGGTATGGCTGGCTACTATGGGTTGGGTTGTCATTTTTGGTTCTGATTTCACATGTTATGTTATTTAGGTTTATAACTTTAGTGATGTCGAGCAAAACCAGAGCATAATATGTTTAAATAGAGATTTTACTATCATTTTCATTACAACTTAGAAGAATCATTTGTCAAGCATTATCTTCTCTAACAAGTACACGCCACTCACACTACATTTGCCTCCGCAGTCTACTACTATTCATCACCATCTTCGGTTGCTGCGATCACATCCATTTACCACATTCGAACAACAATAACCTGTTAAAAATGTCAGAGCAACAACCGGGTACCTTTGCGGGAAACCTAGAATTAGACTTTTGCTGAATTTTCAACCAGAGAAAATACAAATAGTTATCACACATACAACTAACTAAAATTACCTTTGCCAAAAACCTAGAAGTAACGTTTGGTGAATTTTTGTTCTCACCTACAGTGCCCTACCTAAACAACATAAGTATCACAATTATCTAGTCATTTCACACACATAAGTACCACAATTAGGTAACATTGTTTGTTCTCACCTATAGTGCCTACGTAAACAACATCGTGTATCCTCTCTTAAAAGTATCTCACCTAAGGTAACATCATATGTCCGCCGCACCTATGGAACCAGACAAGGCGTAGCAAACAAGTTAACCCCCAAGATCCTAGAAGTGACTTAGATACGTAGGGCTGCAGCGAACAAGTGGCCTAGGTCTCCTAGGTAAGTTGTACATTGATATCCTGGTAATTAAGTGGTGTACTCTAAAAAACCAAAGTTGGAGATGTGGTTTTCAGTTTGTATGAGTTATAACAATGATATTTGTCAAAAATTCTATTGAATTTGTATAAAATGACTAGATAAGACCATTAGATTTGCTCAAAATATTGAACGAGTCAGCCCAACCATCAAACTCACGCATGAAACAACCAAAACTGATGTCAGTTTTCATTGAACTCGCCTATAGTCTCATTCAATGCTTGATGATCCTTCAATTGAAATCACACTAGAAACATAACTCTCAATAATCATAGTTTTCACAACCAAAATACAACTACAAAATCAAACAAAAAATCACAATAGTTTATTTCACTATTTTTTAAAACTTTATTTCACTAGTTGGTGTAACAATAACCGTTGGGAGTTTGGATGAACAAAGTATGAAAACTGAGAATGATTTTAAGCGGTTTTTTACCGGTCCAACAATTGGTTGATTTCCTAACGGGTCGGCAATTGATCTACTAATCTATGGTGATGAGATGAAGGCCTACGATAGTTTGAAGTCCTATTTATATTCCTTTATTTCTAACTAGTGGGTTTACTCACGCGTTACCGCAAGGTTTAAATAAAACCAAACCATAAACTAAATTAAAAATAAGAGTTAATTACCAAAACAGTTCCTGTGGTTTGGTCCCATTTTGTCCGTCAAGCCCAAAATCAAAATAATTGCTTGAACAATCTCTTGAGTTTGACAAAATAAGCCAAAACAGTCTATTTCGTTAACAGGGTTAACTCAATCTCGTTAAGTCAGAGGTAAAATTGTCAACTCACTTATAAAATTTTAAACAAACGTTGGTTATCCCCTTTATAAACCTGCCATTGCCCCCAATCCACTATAAACACTATATTAAAAACCCAACGTTCCAATTTGACCTGTAATCGAGATGGTTGTTTGCTCGTAGGGATCCAACACTGTAATCAAGACTTCTTGGACATCAGTAAATGTGACATCCGTCACTTTTCCTTTTATATATATATATAATAATAATAATAATAATAATAATAATAATAATAATGATATTAAAAAAAAAAATAAAAAAAAATCAGATTATATATAGATATATAATCATAACCACACTCACTTGAAACATAACCCAAGACCAACCCAACATTCCCTTGTTATTATTGAGCCCAGATCTGAAGCCCACAAAGTGTCCAGCCCACCAGACAAGAAGCAGGCCCATCCCCTCTTTGTTTTAAAAAAAAAAACTAAAACCTGCTGATGCCGGGTTTCGAACCCGAGCCGGCCGGCAGACACACCCACACGCATGACCACTTGAGCCAGGTCTAATTCTTGATTTCATTTCAACTCATATTATATATATACACACTTTCTTTTTCTTTATTTTTTCTTTCTTCTTCCCTGTTCGAAGCAGACAGCAGCGAAATTTTTTTATTTTTTTCTTTTTCTCCTTTTAAACCTTTGATTTGGCCTAATTAACTCATGCTAATTATGAATTGACTTAGGAAACGTGATTTCCGGCTTTGACTGACCATAATACACGAAGATTTTGACCAATTGATACACAATTAACTCTAAAACGCGTATAAACTTCAATGTATGGTCAACCTTACCATTTCTTCGTTTCTGTAATCCACACTATAAATTGGACCTCTACAATCTTTCACAACTCGCTCACAACTCTCTCTCAACCTCAAATTCTCTCTGATTCACACTGATTATCATTATCTTGTTCGTTGTTGACTTTTTCTTTGACCCGGAGATAATACTCAATTCAATACTGTGAGTTCCATTTTTTTTATGGGTTTTGATAGTCGGCAACCATACAACAAAAGCCCTAACAATAATCGGGTTCAAAGTGTGTGGTTTGTTTGATTGAAATATCTAGGGTTCGTTCTTTGCAATTTGGGGATAAACTCAATTTCATGTTGTGTATATAATTATTATTAGACGGGATTATCACAACCACAGGCCTAGGCCAAGTGGTTGTGACCATAGGCTATAACCCTGAGTACCCGGGTTCGAGTCCGGCTACTGCCATTCTTTTCTGTTTCTTTTTATTGTTATAAACAAACAAAACCAACATATATATATTTTACCTTTTAAACTTATAAATTCATTTATAAATATTAAAACTATTTTATAAATTCTAAAAAAATTATATTTATAAAATCTGAGTTAAAAGCTTTATCTACAATTTTTATTTTTCTGAAATTCATTTATTTAATATTTATAATAATTAAATCATTTTTATACTATTATATTTGTAAAAATCCATTTATATATCAAAACAATCTTATAAATTTCCACAAAAATTATCCTAAGCTTTTATAACATTAAGCTTTTCAGAAATGATTTTTATTTCAGAAAAATCATTTATTTAATATTTTTAATCAATTTTTGTTAGTTTTAATCATAAATAATTCATAATAAATTCATTTTACAATATTTTTGCACCAAAATTTTACATAAATTATTTCTAACTATCTGGAACTGAAATACAATTTTTAATTCAGAAATTCTTTGATTTTAATATTTTTAGATATTAAAGTCATATTTTGACAATTTGAAATAAATAGATTAATTATTCTATTTTCAAGAAAATAATTTTATAAAAATTATTTTCATACTCAAAACCTTATGTTATGATTATATTCAACTTAAGATTTTACAAAGAGACTTTTATTTATTTATTTATTAAATTTCATATATTTAATAAACAATTCATTAATTAATCAAATAAGCATTTATCCCCAAATTCGAAGCCCTAGAAATACATATATCTTAGAGTTATTTCCCTTACACATTATCAAATTCTTTAGGTTGATACTTTGAGATAGTTCCAACACATATTTCGTTGTCCAAGTCCAATTTCAAAGTTATTACGTGAACTGTGAGTATTCCTACCCCTTTTTGCTTTTATACATTTTTGGGGTGTTACATGTACACTATTACAATTTCAAATACAAGTTTACATTTTTACAATACAATTCTAGTACTATGTGCATTGCTTACAACGTGCTTTATGCTTAGACAATACATGTGGATTACATTTGTACTTAGTGAAATCATTAACATGGTACAAGCCGACCTTAACATTGGATAGCGCTATTTGGATTGACAACCCGCCTAGATTGATTCTCCCCCTTTTTCATCGGAGAATCCGTGGCCAGTGTTAAGTTATCATCCATTTATTGGTTGAGTACACTACAGTTCATACAGTACATTATACAGTCACAGGGTTGATTTCGCTCATTTGTATGATACATAGTTTACATATTTGCACTGTAGCTTGCACTTGAATTGTATAACTTTTTGACCTACTATATATATCAAATCTAGGAATGCTCACCAACATTTCATATGTTGACCAAACCTATTTTTGTACATGTTTCAGGTGCAGTTTGATCTAGTGCTTTAGCAAGAGACATTTAGTGCTTTATTTCAATTCAGTTATTTCAATATTTACAATTCATTTAGACAATGTAATTTCCATTTCCATGTAAGACAATTTTGGATTATTCAATAATATTTACATTTTAGTACCATGAGCTTTTGAACAATCGTCACTACGTGGCACCTCGATGATTCCGCCATCGGTTGGGGTGTTACAGATTGGTATCAGAGCCATGGTTATAGGGAACTAGGTTATTAGATAAAATGGCCTAGACTATAACCGAACTTTAACTTTCATGCATAGTATTCCATAGATTCCCATTTCCCTCTACTTTCCTTCTTCTATCTCTCCCTTCTTTCTTCATTCTTCTCACCTTTCATCATGGTGCATAAATATGGTGTCCTGCAAGGAGTGGAAAGTCTACATCATCATGGAACAGGAGCTGTACCTTTCATGAAGACACTCTTAGGCATAATGCCTTCTCTTATTCTGCTCCTTCAAAGTTGTTGAACTTTAATGAGTGTGATAAGGACACGTGCAATCTGGAAGGGTGGACGCCTGTACACTGGGTTTTCTGGCATAGGCAAGCATAGCGCATAAATCCATTGACGGACCTGTTATGCTTACCTGGGGATTCCTGGAGTGAGTGTCCACTTATAGGCTAAAGCATGTCTTCTTTGATCACCATTGGGTTCAATTCCTTTGAAAAGTCAACGTTCTTGTTGGGCTTTACAGCTAGACAAGGGCACTCCAAGCATTTTATGCAAGCTTTTTCAAAAAAAATACTCTCTCGATTCATATACAATATTTTGTATTTCACGATTTTCATATATTGCTTACAAGTTCATACTTTCATAACCATCTATGGATTTCACAATCACACTTCACCTTACCCTCTTAGCCACTTTTTAAATATTCAACACCCAACCCAAATCATATTATTTCATTTCTTCACATGTTATTTATCTTAAAAAGCTATAACCTCATACCTTAGCACAAACTAAAGATTTCTAAAACTTGTTGTATTACCTAGTAACTTTACAAAGCACATATTTTCCTCGAACTTAAATTCAATTGATTATTTATTGACGTAACAAACGATTTTCTATATAATGTTTTAAACTATTACAAAGCCTACTTAGCTTGTATTATTTAACAACTTTTGCCTTATGTACAAAACCAATTTTGAAAATAATTTTTTTTGGAATAATATCTAGTCTCTAGATTCTCCATCGACACTCACTCATTTTCAACTTGTTCAAATTTTTACAATATTTGGCATATACCACAATCATGTTTTCTTATACACTTGATTATAACCTTTGATCCAAACCTCAAAATTTACACTGCTACATAATCTCCTTACTATAAAATAAACTCTTTATCAACTATCTTCACATTCTCTCACAACCTTGATTATGCTTCAAGATTTTTCATCATCCTCTCAAGAACTAAATTCATATCCTTCACCTTCTCACACATGAGCTAGTTACCCATGATAATCAAACTACTAAAAACCTGATACTTGATTCTACATGATATTCTTTCCAAAACATCATTGTTTGTGAAACTTGATTTCCCTTGATTTGACTATTCACTGGACATTTAATTATTTATGATACTCGTGTTTTCATTTTCTTGATCTTATTATCATTTTGTACCCAATTATGTCATACTCATAGGCATACAACATCTAGAAATTTCCTTGCATATTATTGTGTATTAACACAAATTGGAAATTTATTATATTGATTACGTTTATTTTAATCATACAACACTCTACCTTATATTTATTTGAAACGTTTGGACTTGATACTTGATCTTACAGATGCTTTTCTAAGAAAACATCATTGGTTATTACATGAAACTAGATTTTTTTAATTTGACTACGCATTGAACATCTAATTATCCATGATACTCGTAAACATTTAATTATTCATGATAACACTTACACTTAATGGTTGTAGTACTTACAAACTTGCTTGCACAAACATACTATCAATTTGCAATCTATGTGAATAATAATTGCTGCACTTAATAGAGGTCATCATGCCTTTTTCAACAGTCGGGAGAGGCCCTACAACCTGCTCCACGACTGGTGGAGGCTATCGAACATACTCAACGATTGGTAGAGGTCGCTATGCCTTTTCAAACAGTCGGGAGAGGCCCTACAACCTACTCCACGGCTGGTGGAGGCTATCGAACCTGCTCAACAATCGGTGGGTCATAGAAGGACACAAAACCCTAATGTAAGGTAAATTGATGATTCCGGTCCGGAACGTAATCATGAATTTACAGGTGCGTTAGGGTAGTGTGAAATTCTATTAGAGTTTTTGGTAGGCGTCTAGTACGTTTTCAAGGAATCAAAGGTGTGGTGGGTTAGCTGCGGTACACCCTGTATACAAACACTAATGATGCATTGAAAGTGAGATTGGAAGTCGGACCAGGAACAAACTCTGGCTATTTGGTAGTCTATTTCGTCTTTCTGTAGACAATCAACACGTACATATATCTTAGGATTCCTAAAACTTGAAATTTATTGATTTACTAGATTCTTATTCTCTTTACTATTCGAGAAGAACCTAATCAAACCTCATATCCAAATCATTCGAATTTTCCAAACCACAGTTATCTTAATTTTTACCCAAGCATCCATAACCCTATGTTTCTAATAACTTCGGGACGAAGTTTCTAAAAGTAGGGGATGCTGTGACATCCGTCACTTTTCCTTTTATATATATATATATAATAATAATAATAATAATAATGATATTAAAAAAAAAAATAAAAAAAAATCAGATTATATATAGATATATAATCATAACCACACTCACTTGAAACATAACCCAAGACCAACCTAACATTCCCTTGTTATTATTGAGCCCAGATCTGAAGCCCACAAAGTGTCCAGCCCACCAGACAAGAAGCAGGCCCATCCCCTCTTTGTTTAAAAAAAAAAAACTAAAACCTGCTGATGCCGGGTTTCGAACCCGAGCCGGCCGGCAGACACACCCACACGCATGACCACTTGAGCCAGGTCTAATTCTTGATTTCATTTCAACTCATATTATATATATACACACTTTCTTTTTCTTTATTTTTTCTTTCTTCTTCCCTGTTCGAAGCAGACAGCAGCGAAATTTTTTTATTT
Organism: Ambrosia trifida; assembly: GCA_028751855.1. Classification (NCBI taxonomy): domain Eukaryota; kingdom Viridiplantae; phylum Streptophyta; class Magnoliopsida; order Asterales; family Asteraceae; genus Ambrosia; species Ambrosia trifida. Next base: position 145,045,886 of record CM054122.1, on the reverse strand, counting down.
TTTTCTTTTTCTCCTTTTAAACCTTTGATTTGGCCTAATTAACTCATGCTAATTATGAATTGACTTAGGAAACGTGATTTCCGGCTTTGACTGACCATAATACACGAAGATTTTGACCAATTGATACACAATTAACTCTAAAACGCGTATAAACTTCAATGTATGGTCAACCTTACCATTTCTTCGTTTCTGTAATCCACACTATAAATTGGACCTCTACAATCTTTCACAACTCGCTCACAACTCTCTCTCAACCTCAAATTCTCTCTGATTCACACTGATTATCATTATCTTGTTCGTTGTTGACTTTTTCTTTGACCCGGAGATAATACTCAATTCAATACTGTGAGTTCCATTTTTTTTATGGGTTTTGATAGTCGGCAACCATACAACAAAAGCCCTAACAATAATCGGGTTCAAAGTGTGTGGTTTGTTTGATTGAAATATCTAGGGTTCGTTCTTTGCAATTTGGGGATAAACTCAATTTCATGTTGTGTATATAATTATTATTAGACGGGATTATCACAACCACAGGCCTAGGCCAAGTGGTTGTGACCATAGGCTATAACCCTGAGTACCCGGGTTCGAGTCCGGCTACTGCCATTCTTTTCTGTTTCTTTTTATTGTTATAAACAAACAAAACCAACATATATATATTTTACCTTTTAAACTTATAAATTCATTTATAAATATTAAAACTATTTTATAAATTCTAAAAAAATTATATTTATAAAATCTGAGTTAAAAGCTTTATCTACAATTTTTATTTTTCTGAAATTCATTTATTTAATATTTATAATAATTAAATCATTTTTATACTATTATATTTGTAAAAATCCATTTATATATCAAAACAATCTTATAAATTTCCACAAAAATTATCCTAAGCTTTTATAACATTAAGCTTTTCAGAAATGATTTTTATTTCAGAAAAATCATTTATTTAATATTTTTAATCAATTTTTGTTAGTTTTAATCATAAATAATTCATAATAAATTCATTTTACAATATTTTTGCACCAAAATTTTACATAAATTATTTCTAACTATCTGGAACTGAAATACAATTTTTAATTCAGAAATTCTTTGATTTTAATATTTTTAGATATTAAAGTCATATTTTGACAATTTGAAATAAATAGATTAATTATTCTATTTTCAAGAAAATAATTTTATAAAAATTATTTTCATACTCAAAACCTTATGTTATGATTATATTCAACTTAAGATTTTACAAAGAGACTTTTATTTATTTATTTATTAAATTTCATATATTTAATAAACAATTCATTAATTAATCAAATAAGCATTTATCCCCAAATTCGAAGCCCTAGAAATACATATATCTTAGAGTTATTTCCCTTACACATTATCAAATTCTTTAGGTTGATACTTTGAGATAGTTCCAACACATATTTCGTTGTCCAAGTCCAATTTCAAAGTTATTACGTGAACTGTGAGTATTCCTACCCCTTTTTGCTTTTATACATTTTTGGGGTGTTACATGTACACTATTACAATTTCAAATACAAGTTTACATTTTTACAATACAATTCTAGTACTATGTGCATTGCTTACAACGTGCTTTATGCTTAGACAATACATGTGGATTACATTTGTACTTAGTGAAATCATTAACATGGTACAAGCCGACCTTAACATTGGATAGCGCTATTTGGATTGACAACCCGCCTAGATTGATTCTCCCCCTTTTTCATCGGAGAATCCGTGGCCAGTGTTAAGTTATCATCCATTTATTGGTTGAGTACACTACAGTTCATACAGTACATTATACAGTCACAGGGTTGATTTCGCTCATTTGTATGATACATAGTTTACATATTTGCACTGTAGCTTGCACTTGAATTGTATAACTTTTTGACCTACTATATATATCAAATCTAGGAATGCTCACCAACATTTCATATGTTGACCAAACCTATTTTTGTACATGTTTCAGGTGCAGTTTGATCTAGTGCTTTAGCAAGAGACATTTAGTGCTTTATTTCAATTCAGTTATTTCAATATTTACAATTCATTTAGACAATGTAATTTCCATTTCCATGTAAGACAATTTTGGATTATTCAATAATATTTACATTTTAGTACCATGAGCTTTTGAACAATCGTCACTACGTGGCACCTCGATGATTCCGCCATCGGTTGGGGTGTTACAGTAAACCCTGGTCGATAGTTCTATTGTTGTAATCGAAAGGCAAATTTTCCAATTGAAAAATTTAAGGTGTTAATTTTTCAATTTCTATCCAATGTGTGCTGATAGGGTGGTGGTTGTGGCTTTGTTGCTTGGGTGGATCATCACTGTGTGCATGAGGAGGCGCTTTCAAAATTGTCTGCTGAAAATGCAAGATTGACACATGGCAACAGAAGATTGAACATGTATTTGGGGTCAACTTAGGTTTTAATCATATTGTATTGTGTGTTATTTGGGTCAGAAAATTCAAGTGGGTCAAATAGTATGTAGTTGTGGATGTATTTCTTTTGAATTTGTCATGTATCAGTTTCATGAATGAATGAATCAATGATTGTTGTTTCAATGCATTTGTTTTTAACTAACTCTTATGGAAATTGGGTATTTGTTTTAAGCTAACTGTTATAAATTGGTCATGCTAGCACAAATGTGTTTGATATGAGAAATGGGTCATACTGCAGCTTATGAACTTGCAAAAATGGGTCATGCAGTTTGGTAGTATTGGTCAAATGCAATATGCATATGCAATCTTGATCAACCCAAATGGGTCATGCATGAGCTTGCACAAGTTTGCATTTGCAGCAAAATGTGCAGCAGTTTTGCAATATGATCAAACAAAAATATGCAGCAGTTTTGCAAATGGGTCATGGGTCAGCTGCAAAAGTCAACATATTATGCTCAAATCTACTGCACATAAACATGTACTGTCAACAACATAAAACAACATAACACATTCATACTGAGTCATAATACAACCATAATGGTCATAAATAAGTCAACATATACCTATAAGATTCAAAAGTCAACACACAAGAAAAGTCAACACACAACCAAATACATTGTTGGATCAGTTTTGCTCTTTTTGCTAAGTAAGAACTTGCTATCTTGACACTTAAGTGTTTAGCAAGCCCTTGTAAATCAGATTATAAGCACAGCGGAATGTATAAGTTAAAGCAACACTTTTTATACTAAGGAAGAGTTATTACTCCCCCTTGATGATTGAAACTAAATAAATGACAAGTATTTATTATGAATCCAAGCAGTAAATGAGAATTAGATACTTAGACAGATTCACAATAAATACAGAAATGGAATAGAACAGTGATAGTGTTTGAAGGATTTTTCTATTAAAAATCAATGTCTAAAATAGAAGGTTGAAGCCTCCTATTTATAGACGTTTACATACATGTATCTTGCCCAAAAAGCAAGTACAGAAACAACAGAAACAAGTTGCACAAGTTGCAACATTGAAACTAACAAATACAGCTAAAAGTAATAATAAACAATAAACTACTGATGCAAAAGGCGATGGAAAATATCTGATGCTAAGTGCTGATGAATGACAAACTACTGATGAGTAGTTTGTCTTCAGTACTTCTGAAGTGAACTTGTCTGGTTTGGACTTCAGAACTTCTGATGAAGTTTCTTCTTCAGCACTTCTCTTATCTTCTCTTCAGCAGTTCTTTGTTTTCTTTTCAGTACTTCTATACTTAGCCAAAATGACAGAAGTGAATTAGACTAAGGTTTCCAAAAGTGGTTTCACCAATCCTCTTTGTCCTAACAATCTCCCCGTGGATTGATGAAGGCAAAACCTTACTAATTCCTTATGTTTTTCTTCTGTCTTGAACAATCTTCCATATCTCTTTGTACATGGTGTTCTTGAGCTGGTTTAACTGACCATCAGATAGAGATCCTCTCTGTGGTTCTAGATGTTGAATTGTGAGCAGGTCTTGTGTTGACAGTTTCTTCAGATCACTGATCTTCTTGTAAGCCCTGCTTGAGAGGTCTCTTCTTGTCAACAATACTGAGTTGTTATCAGTAAGTGACCATCTGATGATAGGTATCTTTGACTTGTTAAAGTCAGAAGAATAGGGAACCAGACTTGTCCCTTGGGTTGATGGTCCTGAGTGCTGGATGCTTTCAGTTTCAGTTAGCTTCAGGTGGGATTCTCTTCCTTGTTGTTGTTGCATATCAGGCATCTGAACAGTTGGGAGATGGTGTTCAGTCACTACTCTGGTATGCAGCTTTTCTTTGATGGTCTTTTGTATTTGGTAGGCAAAAGTGGAAGGATCCCTGAATTGTGTTAACAGAGGTTTCTCCTCAATGTCAAAATCTAAATGGACTATTGAACTTCCTTCAAGTAGTACCATTTTGAAGTCAGTTTTGACATTGTCCTCTGCCTTCTTTCTCTGAGTAGCAGTTCTTCTTCTTGATACACCAGAAGTTCTAACTACTGATCTTGAAGGATCAGCAGTTTGAAACTTCTCTGGATTTGCAGCCTTGGCAGCCAAATATTTCTTGTAAGTATCCATTAGTCTTTCTTCTTTCCATCTGGATACTGAGGCTTTTGAACCATAGCCCTCTGCTACTAACTCTTCTATTATTTGGGCTCTCTTGGCCTTTCCTTCTTTGCTTGTGGCCATTTTGTCTGCAAGCAGTTGTGCTCTTCTTGTCAGCTCTTGCATGGAGAGTCCTTTGAGTGTATAGGCTTTAGTCTTGCTGTTCTTGGTAATGTAAGACACCATTTGTTGTCTTTTATCTTGTTCAGCAATCTCATCAAGGCTAGCCTGCCTTTGTAGTTCAGCTTCATAAGCCTGAAGTTTTTCTTCATGGCTTAAATCCAGATCATCCCTTTCTTCCAGAGTTTTCCAAATCAGATCTTCTCTGGCCTTCTTGTTGGCTGCAACTAAGCTCTTCTCTAATAATTCAGCTGATTGAGAGATAGGAGAAGGGTTTAGTACAGTCATTGTTGTAACAGTTGTAGGCCTGATGGGATCAGATGTTGGTTGAATGGGAGCAGTGGTTCTGGAAGGTTCAGTGGTTTGAGGTTTGGAAGTGTTAACCTCTGATGGGTTGACAACTGCTGATGGTTTGTCAACTACTGAAGGATTGTCTTCAGTACTTTCTGATTCATCAGAACTTTTGCCATCAGAAGTTTCTTCATTGTGCCTTAGGGATTCTTCAGATGTTTGGGCCTCATCTTCTTTTTCTGCTGCTTCAATTTCTTCTATTGAGACACCAAACTGTTTGGCCAGTTTTTCTTTCCTAGCCTGATCTTTTTGATCTCTTTCAAGGATGGCCACTCTTGCCCTTATCCTGGCTTGGAATGACTCCTTAGGTTCCCTGATCTTCTCCCCCTTTTTGGATTCATCAATTTTAACCCTTGAAGCAGAGGGTTGGGAGAATTGTCCTTGAAGATGAGCAATCTGTTTGCTGTTGAAGTCTATTTTGTTGGACATATCATTCATCTTGGTCTTGATCACTCCAAATTGATTCTTGATAGACAGCTCCAAGTTAGCTGTGTATGTTTGGAAGTGATTTCTGATGAGAGTATTCATCATGTGGTACAGGGGACCCTCTGGGCTGCATAGCTGGTTCAGGTCTATGCTTGTTTGCCCAGGGAATTGGGTAGGCATTTGTTGTGAAGGGGGTGTTTTTGGGAGATCCTCATGTTGTACAGAGGATGCCACTCTAGGGGTTTTAGGGATTGAGTGGGCTTTAACCTGTGCAGGGGTGACTAGCTTCTTGAGCCTGGATACCCCTGAAACAGGACCTTCAGAAAGTGCCGTCAATTCAGTAGTTTGTGTTTTTGAAACATCATCCAAATTAATGGAATCATCTGAATCCCTGATGTTGCCCTCAATGAGGACTGTCTCAGTTAAATCATGAGCTGAGCCCAACTCAGTTCTCTCATGAACCTCTTGTTCTTGGTTCTGAGGATTTCCTACTTCAGGCATTAAGCCTTCATCAGTAGTTGCCACATCTGAGGTCTTAGCTATGTTACTTCTATCCTCAGATCCACCACTGGGTGGTAACTGAGTAGTAGCAGCCTCAGATGCCCCAAGAGTCTCTAAAATTGGGCTTAAAGACTCTGGTCCACCCTCATCTCTTGGGATAGGGCTAGAGATGTCCACATCCATGTCTGATGTAGTGGTTATGTCCCATGTTTGTTGTGGTTGTAGGGGACTGACATGATCAGATGGGACCTTCTCTTTTAGCCCAGAGAGAAGTTTGGCAATTTCTATTGCCTCTTGTTCAGAAATTTGTGGGGTTGGTTCAGTAATTTGGGCAATAGGTGAAAGTTGTTGTTCAGCAGTTTCAAAAGAAGAGTGTGTTTCATATGTTTTTCTAAGTCTTTTTCTTTTGAATAAAATGGTTATGGGTGCTCTTGGTGGGGTTTGAGATGGATGAGACTGAGAGGGTGTTTCAGTCTCACCTATTTGAAGAGCAGACTGCTCATGAGCATGTTCAGGCATCTCAACCTCCTGAACAGCTTTTCTTTTGGGTTGGTGGGTTTTAGTCTTTGTTGGCTTGGGCTTTTTGGCTTTTGGTGGTGTGAGTTTGGAAGATGTGGGCTTCAGGGGGACTTGTTGTTGTTCTCCCTGATCATCTTCTGGCCAGGCAGCCGGTTTGTTATGCCTTGAGTATGCTTGTGATGTTAAAGGATTTAAAGTTGAAATTTTTCCCACAAGCACCTCATTACCCAGTTCCCCTATTATGCATTGCATAATGAACCTTGGGTACAACAAAAACTTTTTCTTGGTATTATTGTGATGTAACACCAACTCATTGAAAAATAGTTTTGATGCCCTGAATTTAGTTTCATTCACAATGGAATGAAATATTGGTTGAAAAGTGGAGGGCATCTGGTCATAAGACCCTGTTTTTGGACTCAAACACATAATAATATAATGAAACAAAAGCTTGTATTTTGGTTCAAAATATTTTTTGAAAATTGTAGCATGGGAGAGAGTACCTTGATAACCACACTCAGTCATGGTTAGGTGAATATCAGAATTAGCAACATGGTCAGGGGCAGTTACATCATCCAGACCCAGTCTTGTTGCCAGTGTGGCCGGTGTGATGGTCAGTGGTTTCTCTTTTATTCTTGAGTTGAGGGAAATGACCTCATCATCCGTTGTCACCGTCTCAGCATTTGCCCAGAACTCATTTAGAGTTTCAGTGTGAATTGGTGGGTTTATTGTGAGAGCAGTAAAATATTGGGATTTTACGACAAGATCAATGATCTCATCGTATTGGGACCAGCCTTCTTGTTTTTCAAGAAAGGCCCTTTGATTGTGTCCCTGTTTTAGAACTAGAGCCATGTGGTTTGGGTTTTGATCGAACAGTTGATTTGCAGGTTTAGGTTATTGAGAGAGTTTTTTGAGAGAGAAGGAGGGATATTTTGAGTTTGAAAGGATAAGTGTGGAGAAAAAGTATTTATCAGAAGTTTTAACCGCTTGAATCTACTTTATTAGAAGTTTTTAAACCGCCTTAGGTTAAAAATCTTTTTATCAGAGGTTTTAAACTGATTAGGTCAAACCTCTGATGATGGGAAAAGTCAGATTTGCCCTTTTGACTTAAACTGCTGATGAAGGATTACTTCATCAGTAGTTCCCATTTCCTCTTCAGTAGTTTTAACAGCTGATGAGAAATGTTTTTATAAATACTTTTATTCATAACTTCTGAAGGTTATTTTATCAGAAGTTACACACTTTTTCAGAAAATTATCCCCATACTGATGTTTGTTCATCAGTAGTTTCTCTCTTTTCAGAAGTTTTGTTTCAGACTTTTGTCTGTTTTGTAAGTGAAAAAGAAAAATTGCAAAATAAGAAAATAAACACTTACAAATTTAGCATCCCAAGCATGGATACTAACTTCTGAAATGTTGATGTGTCAAGGGGTTTTGTGAAGATGTCAGCTATTTGATTAGCTGTTGCTACATGCTTCACCTCAATCTTGCCTTTTTCATAGCAATCTCTTATGAAATGGTACCTGATCTCAATGTGTTTGGTTTTTGAGAACTGTACCAGATTTTGAATGATGCTAATGGCAGATTTGCTGTCTACAAACAAAGGTGTCTTGGTCTCTTTGATTCCATAATCAAGAAGTTGATATTGGAGCCATTGTATCTGTGATGTACAACTTGCAGCTGCAATGTATTCAGCTTCAGCAGTTGAAGTTGCAACAGATGTTTGCTTCTTTGATTGCCATGACACTAGACAGTTACCCAGGAATTGACAACCACCAGATGTTGACTTTCTTGTCATCTTACACCCTGCATAGTCACTATCTGAAAAAGCTGATAACTTGGTATTGCTTGAAGCAGGATACCAAATTCCAAGTGTTGGAGTTCCTTTCAGATATCTGAAAATTCTTTTGACTGCTATAAGGTGTGATTCCCTTGGTGCTGATTGATATCTAGCACAGACACATGTTGAAAACATAATATCTGGTCTAGAAGCAGTTAAGTATAAAAGGGAACCTATCATGCATCTGTACATGGTTTGATCAACCTGTTTTCCTTGATCATCAGGTTCAACTTGTGTGATTGGTGTCATGGGAGTGGAACATGATTTACAGTCATTTAAAGAAAATTTGTTCAATAATTCTTTAACATATTTTGATTGATGTATAAAAGTTCCATTTGTTTGTTGCTTGATCTGCAGTCCTAGAAAGTACTGTAGTTCTCCCATGGTACTCATCTCAAATTTTGATTGCATGAGTTTCTTAAAATCATCACACAGTTTTGTGTTTGTTGAACCAAAAATGATATCATCAACATAAATTTGAACAAGTAAGACATGATTTCCAACATGTTTAATGAAAAGAGTTTTATCAATGGCACCTCTTGTAAAGTTATTTTTGAGTAAAAAGGTGGAGAGTGTATCATACCAGGCTCTTGGAGCCTGTTTGAGCTCATAAAGAGCTTTGTCCAGTCTGTACACCCACTCAGGATGAGAAGGATCCTCAAACCCAGGTGGCTGACAGACATACACCTCCTCTTTTATTTTTCCATACAAAAATGCACTTTTCACATCCATTTGATAAACTTTAATTTTGTTGGAAATGGCATAGGCCAGAAATAACCTGATGGCCTCAAGCCTTGCAACTGGAGCAAAGGTTTCATCATAGTCAATTCCCTCTTCTTGAGAGTACCCTTGAACTACCAGTCTTGCCTTGTTCTTGATTATCATACCAGCTTCATCTTGTTTGTTCCTGAAAACCCATCTTGTGCCAATTGGTTGCTTGTTTGGAGGTAAGGGACATATTTCCCAGACCTGTTGCTTGTTGAACTGAAGCAGTTCATCTTACATAGCTTGCACCCAATTATTGTCTTTGAGGGCTTCCTGGTACTTCTTTGGTTCCAACTGTGAAATAAAGGCCGAAAATAGGCAAAAGTTGGAGAGCTGGTTTCTGGTAAGAACACCTGAAGCTATATCACCCATGACTTGATCAAGTGGATGATCTCTGTGTTCAATCAGTTGTTGTAAACCACTGACAGGTGTAGGTGGCTCTTGTTCTTCAAACAAACTACTGAGGTCTATAATATCTGGTTCAGCAGTTTTAGCTTCTTCAGTAGTTGCAGGTGCTGAAGCAGATGTTTGAGTTTGGCCTTCAGTATTTGTTGGATCAGAAGTTTGTGAAACTTCTGATGGTGTTGAAGTTGACTTAATGACTGTTTGAGGAGTCCATGGTGTAGGATCCTCATCTTCAAACCTTTGATCACCATAATAAGTAGGTTTGGAAGAAGTAACAGTCTTTTCAGGTCCAAAGTGAAAGTTGTCAAGGTCAAAGAGTTCAGCAGGATGTGCTGGAATAAGAGTGTGTTTTGACTCATTGAACTTGACATTCAATGTTTCTTCTACTATCCTGGTGTGAGAATTAAAAACCTTGTAGGCTTTTCTAGTTGAAGAGTAACCAAGAAAGTAACCTGAGTCAACTTTGGCAGCAAACTTTGAAATAGATTCCTTGATGTTGAAGATGAAACATTGACACCCAAAAGCCCTGAAAAAGGAGATAAGGGGCTTCATGCCATGAAGAACTTCATAGGCAGTCTTGGAGTGTCTCTTGACCACAAGAACTCTATTCTGAACATAACATGATGTGTTAACTGCTTCTGCCCAAAAGTACAAGGGCAGTCCATAATCAGCTAACATTGTTCTTGCTCCTTCTATCAATGTTCTGTTCTTCCTTTCTACTACACCATTTTGTTCAGGAGTTCTGGGAACACTGTATTGTCTAATAATCCCTTTAGACAAACAGAATTCATCCAGAGTTTTGTTCCTGAACTCTGTCCCATTGTCACTTCTAATGGTTTTGACAGATAGAGAATATTGTTTCTCTACTTGTAGAATGAAGAATTTGATGATTTCAGCAGCCTCATCCTTGGAGAATAAGAAGAATACCCATGTGAATCTTGAGTAGTCATCAATGATGACTAAGCAGTACTTCTTCTTACCAAGGCTCATAATCTTGACAGGTCCAAATAAGTCCATATGGAGTAGTTGAAGACATGCAGTTGTTTTTGATTCTTCAATAGACTTATAGGAGGACTTATGCTGTTTTCCCTTTAAACAGGATACACAGTGTTCTTGACACTGGTATACTTTCAAAGGTAGACCTCTGACCAAGCCCATTTTTGTGACTTTATTTATGGTTTTAAAGTTCACATGGCCAAGTCTCCTGTGCCAGAGATCTGTTTCTGAAGTTGATGCCCTTGAGAAGAAACAGGCAGTGTTGTTCAATACTTTGTCTTTCTCAATGTCCACTGCATAGACATTGCCACATCTTTTGGCAATCAGCAAAGTATGATCTTCAATGATCTTCTCTATCAACTTCTGGCCTTCTGGTGAGATGATCTTGCATGCTGTCTTTGTGAAAAAGGAAGAATATCCTTTATCACACATTTGTGACACACTCAGCAAGTTGTATTCAAGGTTTTCCACCAGATTGACCTTGTCAAACTGTATTTTGCCAGAGGAGACATTGCCATGTCCTAGCACATATCCCTTAGCATTGTTCCCAAAGGATACAGATCCTTCTCTTTGGCTGATAAAGTTGTTTATCAGGTATCTGCATCCAGTCATGTGCATAGAGCCTCCACTATCAACATACCATATGCTGTTTAAGCCCCTGGAAACTCTCTACACATAAAAGCAAATTAGTTAGATCTAGGAACCCAAGCCTGTTTGGCTTTGGGTTTGCTCTTGAGAACAGTTACAGTTTGTTCTTGACCAGGTTGAGAAATCCATGTCTTTTTGGCAATGGATTTTTCATTAAGAACCATGGTGGTATCCTTTTCGGGACCACCATCAACCTTGGTCATCAGTAGTTGTACCATGTTCATTAGATTTTGTATCTCAGCAGTTTGTGAAACTGCTGATGATTCTGGTCTAACTACTGACAAAGAATTTTGAGAAAAAGATTTTGGTTAAGATCTTATCTTTTTCTGAGAAAAGGTGTTTTCAGGTTGTTATTTCTTGGGTTTAAAGATTCTTTCATAATCATTTCTGATTTGATTTCCCACAACCTGTTGTTTAATTTTTTGATTGAACTGAATTCCTTTTCTGTATCTACAAAATTCAGTTTTGTGGTTGAACAGACCACAAATTTCACACTCTTTTGCCTTTTGTTTTTGATCTAAAGGCAAATTTCTGATATTAGTGTAAAGATTTTGCTCATTAGTAGTTTTCAGGGTCTCAACTTCTGATGTAGATGAAACTACTGATGGCTTGTTGTCAGATTTTGTTAATACTTCTGAAGTACTTTCTTTAAAAATGCCAGGATTTCTGTTTAGAAAGTTTTCATGGAAAGATGTGCAGTCTTTCCCTTCAGAAGTTTCATTTGAAACAATTCTTCTCCCATCTTCAGTAGTTTTGGGAGAGAAATCTGTTGGTGTTTCAACATGATGGTATCCTATGCCAAACTTAACATTTGAAGCACTTTGTTTGTTTAGCAATAATTGATACCCCTTACAAGATTCCACCCATTTTTCACATGTGATCCTGGTGTCAGCAAGCTCTTGTCTGACATCTCCCAGGTCATTTAGCATGATTTTAATTTGTGCTTGGGTTTCAATAGCTGAGTCAGTTAATTTAGAAACTTCTTTTGTTTTAGCACACAGTTTTCTTTCTAAATCACATTTTATCTGTGTGTATTTTCTTTCTAAATCATTGGCTTTACCTTGTAAGTGCACATTTGTCTCTCTTATGAGAGCAAAAGTTTCTTTGCAAGAATTTGAACAAAGTTTTGTCAAAGATTCTTTTGATACCTGTGACAATGCAGATTTTGAAGTACAGCCTTCAAATGCCATTAAGGCAAAGTTCTTTCTGCCATTGTCTGGTTCTACCCAGTTGATGTCAAACACTTTGTTGTCTGCATCAGGATTGCACTCTGTGGTGTCAAAAGGAAGACTGCTGCAGTCAACATACCCTGAGGTGAAAAGACTTTGTTGAGAGGGTTGTTGAGGCTATGGAGGATGTTGAGCAGCTGGAAAGGGAGGGATTGATTGTTGGCTCTGCATCTGTTGAGCAGGCACTTGAACATATTGTACTTGTGGCATGTATTGCTGTTGAGGAGCTTGTGCCTGTACAAAATGAGCACTCCCTTGAGTTCCATTATTCCTATTATAATTGGGGTTATAGTTATTTCCAGATTGTGATTGGTTAAAGCTAGAGCTTCTACACTCTCTAGCAAAGTGTCCCAACTTCTGACACTTGTGACATCTTAATTTAGATTTGTCAAAACCAATTTTTGTATTACTGGTCAATCCTGGAAATTTCCTTCCTGACCTTTTATAAAACTTGTTAGTTTTAGTGCTTAGCATGGCCAGTTGGTGTAATATGTCCATTTCTTCTAAGTCATCACTGCTAAAGTTTTTCAAATCATCCATGATAAAACATAGATTATCAGCAGTTTGACTTTGGTCATTATTGTCATAACCTGGGAAAGATCTTTCTGATGAGATCCCAGTTGTTATGTCAATATTGTCATAAGATCCATAGGAACAAGTTGGTGAATCTTGTCCCAAAAGTGCTGTACTACCTGGTAGGTAGTCATCAGCAGTTTTACCAGATGATTGTAATTTCTTCTTTTGATCAATTTCTCTCTCAAAAGTAAGTAATCTCCCATGGAGTTTTGTAAGAGTGAGGGAGCTAAAATCTGGTGAGGATCTTAAAACAATGGAGTATGTTTCCCATTTGTCAGGTAAAGACCTTAAAAATCTATGTAGCATAGACACTGTTGTATAGGTCTGACCATTTAACTTTAGCTCAGATATTAATGAGGAGAATCTTTCAAATTGTTGAGTTAAAGTTTCCCCATTAATATGAGCAAATGTTTCATATTGTTGAGCTAATATCTCTCTGGTGTTGGCAATCACCTCTTCAGTTCCTCCAAACTGTTCTTTAAGACAATCCCAGAGTTCTTTGGCACTTTCACAATGTAAAAGGCCAGAGTATATCTCATTTGGGAGAGCCATTGCCAACATAGAGAATGCTTTTGCATCTAGCTCAAGTTTTAGGAAATCATCATCTGTATATTCTTTAGGGTCCTTAGGGACCTTAACATTAGTTTCAAGATTAACATTTACTGGTTTGTGAGGACCATATATCACAGATTTCCAACAACCTGTGTTGGTTTGTGACAAGGTATGTGCCATTCTCTTTTGCCATATGTTGTATTCATTTCTAACAAGCATGGCAGGTTTAGTGGCAGAACCAGTATTATGTGGATCCATTTTAAAGAGTATAGATTTGTCAGATGACTCTTTTAAGTGATGGATGTTGATAAAAAGTGAACTTTTGATCTTTTTATTGAGTATCAATAAGAGCTTTGTGTCTGATTCTCAATTTGTTAGATTGATATGTGATCAGATAAACCAATGCTCTGATACCAATTGTTGGATCAGTTTTGCTCTTTTTGCTAAGTAAGAACTTGCTATCTTGACACTTAAGTGTTTAGCAAGCCCTTGTAAATCAGATTATAAGCACATCGGAATGTATAAGTTAAAGCAACACTTTTTATACTAAGGAAGAGTTATTACTCCCCCTTGATGATTGAAACTAAATAAATGACAAGTATTTATTATGAATCCAAGCAGTAAATGAGAATTAGATACTTAGAAAGATTCACAATAAATACAGAAATGGAATAGAACGGTGATAGTGTTTGAAGGATTTTTCTATTAAAAATCAATGTCTAAAATAGAAGGTTGAAGCCTCCTATTTATAGACGTTTACATACATGTATCTTGCCCAAAAAGCAAGTACAGAAACAACAGAAACAAGTTGCACAAGTTGCAACATTGAAACTAACAAATACAGCTAAAAGTAATAATAAACAATAAACTACTGATGCAAAAGGCGGTGGAAAATATCTGATGCTAAGTGCTGATGAATGACAAACTACTGATGAGTAGTTTGTCTTCAGTACTTCTGAAGTGAACTTGTCTGGTTTGGACTTCAGAACTTCTGATGAAGTTTCTTCTTCAGCACTTCTCTTATCTTCTCTTCAGCAGTTCTTTGTTTTCTTTTCAGTACTTCTATACTTAGCCAAAATGACAGAAGTGAATTAGACTAAGGTTTCCAAAAGTGGTTTCACCAATCCTCTTTGTCCTAACATACATAGGCGAGGATGTCAGACGATGAAATTCAGGTGGATCATCAAGTGAATTACTGAATGTTGGCAGAGGAAGGAAGAATAACAGAGGTAGTGGGAGCAAAAACAGGATGAGGAGTCAGTATAGGGCTCGAAGTGATGTGACTTGTTGGAACTGCAAAGAGGTTGGACATTTTAGGAATCAATGTCGAAACGAGAAGAAAGAAGTTAACACTGCATCAGACTGCTCAGATGATGACGCATTAATTTGTAGTGTAGAGAGTTATGTGGATTCCTGGGTCATGGATTCTGGTGCTTCATTTCACACTACCCACAGCACTGAAGCATTGCGGAATTTGAAGAAAGATGACTTTGGTAAGGTAAGACTGGCGAACAATGATGTTCTAGATGTTACGGGCATGGGTGATATGGATATAGTAACTTCAGCCGGTTCATGGACTTTGAAGGATGTCAGGGTGATTCTAAGCTTAAAGAAAAAGTTGATTTCAGTGGGGCAGTTGGATGAACAGGGACATGAGGTTAAATTCGGGAACGGGCAGTGGAAAGTTATCAAGGGAAATCTTGTCATAGCTCGAGGAAGAAAGCGGGGTTCGCTTTACATGGTCAGTTTACCGTCTGAGGGAGTAACTGTCCCATTTCAGAAGAAAAACAAAGTCGGATTCACAGAGTCTTATGGGCGGAAGAAGGTTTGTTTTGCAGATGATAAACCCAGAGCCACACGTAAGATTTAGGTTGAGCATGCTAGGAAAGGTTCAGAACTACCAGTCAGGGGTTTTTGTGGCAGTGGGAGCATGGGTTGTGCTTCAGTCAGAGTTACTAGACGACGTTGGGTTAAGAGAACCAGTATTCCAGCTGTCAAAGTCTCTACAGGTGATTATCTGCTTTATTCGGAGAGTGTTTATTCTCAGGGTGTTTCAGGATCCGGCAGTTCGTGTCAGTGGGAGCCGGTAGACACAAAGAATGGGTCAGGCGCAGACATAGCCATGACTGATGTGTTGGAGCTTAGGGGAGCTTCAAAGGGCCTTCAGGTTAACTGATGAGAAGGCCGCTGCAACCAGGAAAATGAGGAAGATTACAAGAGGTACAAGTTCACAGCGGATGGCAGTTTAAGATTATCAAGCCTCCAAGTGGGAGATTATTGGGTTTGTGGAGACTTGATTTGGGCTCAGATTAGAAGACAATAAATGGCAGACCAATTAAATTGAAGACCTGGCCCGTTTTATTTAATTAGCCCATTATTAGTTTTCTTGGGGATTAAGTAGTAAACCCTAATCTTGTATTATAAATAGGCATTTTGTGCTTGTAATTCTCATCACGAGTGAGGCAGAAAGCAATAATAAAATATCCTGGTTGCAGCCCGTGGACGTAGGTCAGCTGACCGAACCACGTAAATCCTTGTGTTCTCGTGTTTGTTTATTTTTATCTCTTGCAGTTTGTTTGTATTTGGTGTGTTAATTGAGAGATCGAATCCTAACACTTGACAAGATCCAACTTCACAATACTCACTAGATTAGTCTAGTTAGTCATTATACTCCCTCCGTGTGACACCCGGCAAATTCTGGTTAACAACGCTGTCTAGATTAAAGTCTACCTTAGCGAGTCACGCGTATATTATACTTAACTGGGATAGTTGAGTCGTGTTACGGTTCGGGAACTGTTAGTTTGGTATAGAGGATCATTAGATGTTAGTCTAGAGGCTCATTAGATGTCGGTCCTTAACCAAGTGTACAAAGGGTGACGATTCGTAGAATCGTCAGAACATAGGGAACATACAAGTCTCGAGTCCCGGGAATTGGTGAACGAGTGTGAATATGTTTGTTTGCAAGTATTATGTGTTTACAATCATTATGTGACTTGTCGGTATGTGAAAATGTGTTAACATATGTTAAAACGGAGTTTAACGCACCAAACATGCTGAACCAGACCCTATAGGCGAATAGGGGTTGTATTCGCCTATAGGGTAGGCGAGTAGGGTCCCAATTGGGGCGAATAGGCCCTATTCGCCTATACTGGGGGCGAATAGGATCCCTATTCGCCTAATGATGCTGCGTAATCGCCTATAACGTGCTGGACGACTAAAAACGCCTATAAATACAATACTTGACCTCCTAAACTTCATTATATCAACCCTAGTCGTCCCACAACTCGTCCCAACACCCACACAACCTCTGGAACACGATTTTGGATCAAAACACAAGATTTCAAGCCTATTACATCAATCTATTACAAATCTAAGGTGTGGTTTTCATTCATGCAATCCTTAATAACGTTTTTATTAAATCCCTAATGGTCCAGACCTGTTTATAAACGTAAATGTCTTCTGAAATTCGTTATTAATCATTGTTAATTGGATTCTAACTACTATGCATGTTGTATGTGTGTTTATGATTAAAAGATAGGGTTTTTATGATTCAAGAAGGATTGGTAACATGATATTAAGGTAGTTACAGATTAATAATAATAGCATTTTGATGAAATCTGAGTAATTGTTCATTAGGGTTAGGGTTATGCATGTTAATGTGATGTTTCATGCTATATGTGTTGTTTTTGGGATACATGGTTGCATGCAGGGCTGATAGAACGAGATTAAACGAAGGATTTTGATTGATAATTGATGTTTACACACGTTCTGGATTCGATTTGGAGTGTTAAACGCGCGAAAAACCGGAACAGCTGTGCTATAGGCGAATAGGAACCCTAATCCCCTATACTATAGGCGATTAGGAGGCTATTCGCCTGAAGGGGAGCCCTAATCGCCTATAGTATAGGCGAATAGGATCCTATTCCCCTTTACTTCATGCATTTACGATCCTAAATGCTAGTTAAGCCCTGAATTGCATGCTTTACGACGTAATCGCATATAAACTCCTAATTTGTATATGATATAGCCCTAATCGCCTATAATATAGGCGATTAGCATTCCTAAATGCCTGTTGACCCACGTAATCACTAGTTGACTTTTCCTAATCGCTTGTACTGCTGCTGTAAGTGTAATATAGCGTTTCGTGACCCGATTTGACACCTAGGAACATGCTAGGAACCCCGTAACATATCTAATAACTTGGTAACATGTGTTCGGACTTATTTATGTGATACTTGAACTACGTGCAATAACTTGTTGGACTTTAACGTATGTTTAGTGTGTATTGCATGATTGTATGTTTGTGAGTACAAGTATAACACGGGGAGTCTCGGGTCACCAATGGGATGTCGAGTCTTGTACATTGGGTTAATTTAACAGTCACGGTGTTTTCAAACGAACTTGGTTATGGTCTGGACATCTAGGGACTAACTAACCTACGGGTTATTAGTCTAAGTACTTGTAACTGTCATATGTTAGGTCGCCGCTTTACGGGGCTAGCATAGCTTGCTGATATTATTCGTGTTTTGAAGTAACGCAACCTAAGGTGAGTTTACGGCCCCTCTTTTAACTGGTTTCACTTTTTGGGGGAGAAAAGATAGGTTAAACTTATGTTTTGGTAACAACTGTCATACTATGGGTTTCTATGGTTTTCTATGGTTTACTACACGATCCTTGGAAGTCCCGGGGGAAACCATGAATGTGCGGGTTAGCACAACGGGGAAATGTGAATAGATCTATTGGGAGTGACCAACCCCGCTCGTCGGCTTGGAGGGCCGGGCGAGTGCATATTGTCTCAGACAGGAACAGGTTTACTATTCGGGCACGACATCTGGTTTACGAGTTAGTAATGGTTTTCCAATCGTTGTAGTAATAAAACATACGCCTAGCTAGCGTACCTTGGTTTGCAAATTGTTATAGTATGGACAGGTTGAACTTGGTACTTTGATTACAAAACCTGTAAACTCACCAGCATTTTTGTGCTGACGTAAACTCTTACATGTTTTCTCAGGTCGCTAAGGTAGCACAATGGAACTAGGGCGCACGCGTCTGCACGGCGTCTAGTTAGGATTGCATGGTTTTCAAACATTGAATAAATTGGTTTACTTTTGGGTTATGTTTTGAGAATAAGCTTCCGCTGTATTTGGAGATTTTAAACTATGTTTTTGAAACTGCTTGTGTTCATTTAGACTTGTTTATTGTGATCGTTGACTTGGATCCTGGTTTGTCATATGCCTCGCGGTAAAACTCCGCAAGTGGATTTTGAGGGTGTGACAGATTGGTATCAGAGCCAATGGTTATAGTGAACTAGGACTGCATGTAGAGTCTAGACTATAGCCGAGTCGCACACACTAGACGATCACTTATTACTGAACATTATGGTGGATTACGTATGGGCTTGTCGGGGTGTCTCTAAATCATCTGACCTTCCTATGTTACATCATCCGTTCTATCTTAAGTCGGGTTAATTGCCTTCTAGGCAGTGCAGTATATTGGGGTAAATCGTGTACTCTTGAGATTTGTCCAAGGCTCGGACATCTCCCTTTCATGCTCCAATAGAAACACTGGCCATAAACTACCGTAGCATTACGGTGTATAGCTAAGAGTCTATGTTCGGTGATTTGAACTTTGAACTAGGAGAACACTTGGAGGACCATGTAGAGCGGTTTATCATTTTGGGTGCACACAAAATCATAAACCGAAATGCATGAAAGCCCTAGTGAGCTCTGGGTTTGAATGGATAGTCCTGAGTTGGATCTAGCTTTGATCTTGTAAATGCTAGTGGTTACCATTAGCTGCGAAACTAAATTTTCTCGTTCCTTCTGTCAGATCATGTCTGGAGTACGAGGAGGACGTGGAGGTGGCCGCAATGGTGGGCGTGGTGGTGGTCGCGGTGGTGGTGGTGGTCGTGGAGGTGTAAACCTATCACAGGAAGATCTGAACAACTTACTGCAAGCTGCCTTTCAGTTAGGGCACAATGGTGGTGGTAAGTTGATTTATCCACTTTTGCCTCATTAGTGAACCCTGTTTACATTCTTCGTGATTTCTCATGCGTTTCATTTCAGGTGGTCCTGTTAACCCACCCCCACCCATGTGTACCTACAAGATGTTTCGGGACTGTAAGCCCCAGGAATTCTCTGGCACTAAGGGTGCGGTGAGCTTGCTCAGGTGGCTGGAAAAGGTGGAGTCAGTGTTTCTGATGTGTAACTGTCTCCCAGAGGATCGAGTCAAGTACGCTGCTGCGTTATTCCAGGATGTTGCTTTGACCTGGTGGAATAACATCACCCAGAATATGGGTATAGGGGAGGTGTATGCTATGCCTTGGGAAAATTTTGTTCAACTACTGAAGCGAGAGTACTGTCCAAGGGAAGAAGTTCAGAAGTTAGAGCACGAGGTGTGGAACCTCAAGATGACTGGGTCCGAGATTGAAAAGTATACGGTAAGGCGTAATGAGTTGGCAGTGCTGTTTCCTGATCTGCATGTGCCAGAATACAGGAGGATTGAACACTATATCTCGGGGCTAGTACCAGAGATCGCAGGGTTGGTGGCTGCGGGAAACCATCCTACATACTCAGAGGTGGTCAGATCGGCTCACAGGATGACAAACTTGAAGGTGAATGAGGGTATTTTGCCTGCTAAGGGTTCGACTGTCAAGGCCCCAGAGAGTAACAAGCGTAAGTGGGATAATGAGGGGAAAGGATCTGTGCCAGCCCAGCAGGGTAAGAGATTCGATAACGGGGGTTCTTCTTCGTCTGGTAACAAACAGGGTGGTTATGCGGGGAAGTTACCTAAATGTAACAAGTGTGGGCGTCATCATCAGGGAGACTGCGACCGTAATCGTTGTCATCGCTGTCAGCGACTGGGGCATTTTGCTAAAGACTGTCGGGTGACACTTCCATCGACCCAGGCTCCAACTACTAACTCGGCTCCTACTACTCAAGGAACTACGGGAAGGCAGGGATGTTACAACTGTGGGGAGACTGGGCATTACAAGAAGGATTGTCCGAAACTGAAGCAGGGCGGGAATAACGGTAACGGGAACAACGGGGGCGGTGGCAGGAATGCACGTGCCTTCGTCATTGGAGCCGCAGAGGCTAGGCAGGATCCTGACACAGTTACCGGTACGTTCCTTCTCAATAATCGCTCTGTTAGTGTTTTATTTGATTCCGGTGCCGATAAAAGTTTTATATCCATGGAAGTTAGTCGACTGCTAGATGTAGTACCCGTACCATAAGAGGCTAAGTATATAATTGAGTTGGCTGACGGTAAAAAGATTGAAGCTACTTGTATCCTTCGGGAGTGTCAACTAGAGTTGTCGGGTTTGTCGTTCCCCATCGACCTTATGCCGGTACCTTTGGGTAGTTTTGACGTTGTGGTAGGCATGGATTGGTTGTCTTTATATCGCGCGGAGATTGTTTGTTACGACAAGATTATTCGGATTCCTCTCCCTGATGGAGAATTCCTTTCTGTGTACGGTATCAAGGGCGGTGTTCCGCTAAATCTCATCTCCAGCATGAAAGCCCTTAAGTATCTTCGAAAGGGTTATTCGGCCGTTTTGGCACTTTTATCTGTTTCCTCTACCGATGAGAAGAAGATCGACGATATTCCTATTGTACGCGAGTTTCCTGATGTATTTCCCGATGATTTATCTGGTCTTCCTCCCCATCGTCAGGTTGAGTTCGGTATTGATCTTGTACCAGGGGCTGCTCCTATTGCTCGGGCCCCCTACCGTCTTGCACCTCCCGAGATGCAGGAATTGTCTAGTCAGTTACAGGAACTCTTGGACAAGGGTTTCATTAGACCAAGTTCTTCCCCTTGGGGAGCCCCGATTCTGTTCGTTAAGAAGAAGGATGGAAGTTTCCGATTGTGTGTGGATTACAGAGAATTGAACAAAGTGACCATCAAGAACCGTTATCCTCTTCCACGCATTGATGATCTATTCGACCAACTCCAGGGTTCTAGTTACTACTCTAAGATTGATTTGAGGTCCGGTTATCACCAGTTGCGCGTAAGGGAAGCTGACGTTGCAAAGACTGCCTTTCGTGCACGTTATCGCCATTTCGAATTCTTGGTCATGCCTTTCGGTCTCACGAACGCACCGGCGGTTTTCATGGATTTGATGAACCGCGTTTGCAAACCATATCTTGACAAGTTCGTCATTGTGTTTATTGATGATATCCTGATTTACTCCAAGAACAAGACCGAACACGAGGAACACCTGCGTTTGGTTTTGGAACTTTTGCGACGGGAACAGCTTTACGCTAAGTTCTCGAAGTGTGACTTTTGGTTACGCGAAGTACAGTTCCTAGGACATGTGGTTAATGAACTAGGAATTCATGTCGATCCAGCTAAGATTGAAGCGATCAAGGACTGGGGAGCACCAAAGACGCCAACTGAGGTGCGGCAATTTCTAGGCCTTGCGGGCTATTATCGTCGTTTTATTGAGGGTTTCTCGAAGATCGCTCAACCCCTGACCACTCTTACTCAGAAGGATAGCAAATTTGACTAGGGTGAACCACAAGAGTCGGCATTTCAAGAACTGAAGTCTAAACTTTGTTCTGCACCTATTTTGTCCTTACCTGAAGGCCCTGATGATTTCGTTGTTTACTGTGATACTTCTATTCATGGTCTCGGTTGCGTGTTGATGCAATGCGAGAAAGTGATTGCGTATGCTTCTCGTCAACTTAAGGTGCACGAGAAGAACTACACCACCCATGACTTGGAGTTGGGTGCAGTGGTTTTCGCGTTGAAAATTTGGAGACATTACTTGTACGGTACCAAATGCACCATCTACACCGATCACAAGAGTCTTCAACATATTTTCGACCAACAACATTTGAACATACGACAGCGTCGTTGGATTGAACTCCTGAATGACTATGATTGCGCCATTAAGTACCATCCTGGCAAGGCGAATGTAGTAGCAGACGCCTTGAGCAGGAAGGAATCAATTAAACCTCGTCGCGTTCGGGCGTTGCAACTCACCATTCATTCCTCTCTACCCGATCAACTCCGTTCTGCCCAGTTAGAAGCTTTGAAGGAGGAAAACCTTAAAGCTGAGACTATGCACGGTGCCGACAAGCACCTCGAGCGAAGGCCTGATGGCCTGCACTACTTCGCAGAACGCTTATGGGTTCCTTTATTCGGGGGACTTCAGGAGCTTGTGTTAGACGAGGCTCACAAGTTCCGGTATTCTATTCATCCTGGTTCGGATAAGATGTACCAAGATCTGAAGGTGCTTTACTGGTGGCCAAACATGAGGTCGGATATAGCCTCATACGTGAGCAAATGCTTGACCTGTGCTAAGGTCAAGGTGGAATACCAGAAACCGTCGGGTCTCTTGCAACAACCTGAGATTCCGGAGTGGAAGTGGGAACGGATTACGATGGATTTTGTCACGCAACTACCTAAGTCACCGAGCGGGAATGATAAGATATGGGTGATTGTTGATCGGTTGACGAAGTCAGCCCATTTTCTCGCTATTAAGGAGACCGACACCATGGATCGTTTGGCTCGTCTTTATCTGAAGGAAGTTGTTTCTAAGCACGGGGTGCCGGTTTCTATTATTTCGGATCGTGACTCCCACTTTACTTCTCACTTCTGGAAATCCTTGCACAAGGCTTTGGGTACCCAGCTGGACATGAGTACAGCTTATCACCCACAGACTGACGGTCAGAGTGAACGCACGATTCAAACCTTAGAAGACATGCTGCGAGCATGTGTGATCGATTTTGGCAAAGGTTGGGAAGCTCATTTACCGTTAGTAGAATTCTCTTACAACAACAGTTACCACACGAGCATCAAGGCAGCTCCGTTCGAGGCACTGTACGGGCGAAAATGCCGGTCTCCTCTTTGTTGGGCTGAGGTGGGTGAGAGTCAACTCACTGGGCCTGAGCTAGTGTACGAAACTTCGGAAAAGATCGTACAGATTCGTAACCGGTTGGCAGCAGCACGGGATCGGCAAAAGAGTTATGCCGATCATCGTCGCAAGCCATTGGAATTCCAAGTTGATGACAAGGTACTTCTGAAAGTTTCACCGTGGAAGGGCGTCATATGCTTTGGGAAGCGTGGCAAACTCAACCCTTGGTATGTCGGTCCATTTACGATCCTGGAACGGATTGGACCGGTGGCGTATCGTCTTGATTTACCGACGGAGCTCGGCAACGTACATAACGTCTTCCATGTGTCCAACTTAAAGAAGTGTTTGGCGGACGAGTCTCTTATTGTTCCACTGGAAGAGATCAAGGTGGATGATCGCCTTCGGATTGTGGAGGAACCTGTTGAGATTCTTGATTACAAGATTCGTAGCCTACGTCATAGCAAGATTCGCATTGTTAAGGTTCGCTGGAACTCGAACCGGGGACCAGAGTACACTTGGGAACGGGAGGATCAGATGAAGTCTAAGTATCCTCATCTCTTTCCTAAGGAAGCATTCAAATCGAGATATGTTGCCACTGCTGCTGAATGAATCTCAGGGCGAGATTCCTTTTAACGTGGGGATGATGTGACAACTCGGGTAAATCTCTCTCTTGGTTTCTATCTTTTGCCTGTTTCTTTTGTTATCCCTTTTGGTACTTGTGCAATTTTCGGGACGAAAATTCTTTTAACGTGGGGATGATGTGACACCCGGCAAATTCTGGTTAACAACGCTGTCTAGATTAAAGTCTACCTTAGCGAGTCACGCGTATATTATACTTAACTGGGATAGTTGAGTCGTGTTACGGTTCGGGAACTGTTAGTTTGGTATAGAGGATCATTAGATGTTAGTCTAGAGGCTCATTAGATGTCGGTCCTTAACCAAGTGTACAAAGGGTGACGATTCGTAGAATCGTCAGAACATAGGGAACATACAAGTCTCGAGTCCCGGGAATTGGTGAACGAGTGTGAATATGTTTGTTTGCAAGTATTATGTGTTTACAATCATTATGTGACTTGTCGGTATGTGAAAATGTGTTAACATATGTTAAAACGGAGTTTAACGCACCAAACATGCTGAACCAGACCCTATAGGCGAATAGGGGTTGTATTCGCCTATAGGGTAGGCGAGTAGGGTCCCAATTGGGGCGAATAGGCCCTATTCGCCTATACTGGGGGCGAATAGGATCCCTATTCGCCTGATGATGCTGCGTAATCGCCTATAACGTGCTGGACGACTAAAAACGCCTATAAATACAATACTTGACCTCCTAAACTTCATTATATCAACCCTAGTCGTCCCACAACTCGTCCCAACACCCACACAACCTCTGGAACACGATTTTGGATCAAAACACAAGATTTCAAGCCTATTACATCAATCTATTACAAATCTAAGGTGTGGTTTTCATTCATGCAATCTTTAATAACGTTTTTATTAAATCCCTAATGGTCCAGACCTGTTTATAAACGTAAATGTCTTCTGAAATTCGTTATTAATCATTGTTAATTGGATTCTAACTACTATGCATGTTGTATGTGTGTTTATGATTAAAAGATAGGGTTTTTATGATTCAAGAAGGATTGGTAACATGATATTAAGGTAGTTACAGATTAATAATAATAGCATGTTGATGAAATCTGAGTAATTGTTCATTAGGGTTAGGGTTATGCATGTTAATGTGATGTTTCATGCTATATGTGTTGTTTTTGGGATACATGGTTGCATGCAGGGCTGATAGAACGAGATTAAACGAGGGATTTTGATTGATAATTGATGTTTACACACGTTCTGGATTCGATTTGGAGTGTTAAACGCGCGAAAAACCGGAACAGCTGTGCTATAGGCGAATAGGAACCCTAATCCCCTATACTATAGGCGATTAGGAGGCTATTCGCCTGAAGGGGAGCCCTAATCGCCTATAGTATAGGCGAATAGGATCCTATTCCCCTTTACTTCATGCATTTACGATCCTAAATGCTAGTTAAGCCCTGAATTGCATGCTTTACGACGTAATCGCCTATAAACTCCTAATTTGTATATGATATAGCCCTAATCGCCTATAGTATAGGCGATTAGCATTCCTAAATGCCTGTTGACCCACGTAATCACTAGTTGACTTTTCCTAATCGCTTGTACTGCTGCTGTAAGTGTAATATAGCGTTTCGTGACCCGATTTGACACCTAGGAACATGCTAGGAACCCCGTAACATATCTAATAACTTGGTAACATGTGTTCGGACTTATTTATGTGATACTTGAACTACGTGCAATAACTTGTTGGACTTTAACGTATGTTTAGTGTGTATTGCATGATTGTATGTTTGTGAGTACAAGTATAACACGGGGAGTCTCGGGTCACCAATGGGATGTCGAGTCTTGTACATTGGGTTAATTTAACAGTCACGGTGTTTTCAAACGAACTTGGTTATGGTCTGGACATCTAGGGACTAACTAACCTACGGGTTATTAGTCTAAGTACCTGTAACTGTCATATGTTAGGTCGCCGCTTTACGGGGCTAGCATAGCTTGCTGATATTATTCGTGTTTTGAAGTAACGCAACCTAAGGTGAGTTTACGGCCCCTCTTTTAACTGGTTTCACTTTTTTGGGGAGAAAACATAGGTTAAACTTATGTTTTGGTAACAACTGTCATACTATGGGTTTCTATGGTTTTCTATGGTTTACTACACGATCCTTGGAAGTCCCGAGGGAAACCATGAATGTGCGGGTTAGCACAACGGGGAAATGTGAATAGATCTATTGGGAGTGACCAACCCCGCTCGTCGGCTTGGAGGGCCGGGCGAGTGCATATTGTCTCAGACAGGAACAGGTTTACTATTCGGGTACGACATCTGGTTTACGAGTTAGTAATGGTTTTCCAATCGTTGTAGTAATAAAACATACGCCTAGCTAGCGTACCTTGGTTTGCAAATTGTTATAGTATGGACAGGTTGAACTTGGTACTTTGATTACAAAACCTGTAAACTCACCAGCATTTTTGTGCTGACGTAAACTCTTACATGTTTTCTCAGGTCGCTAAGGTAGCACAATGGAACTAGGGCGCACGCGTCTGCACGGCGTCTAGTTAGGATTGCATGGTTTTCAAACATTGAATAAATGGGTTTACTTTTGGATTATGTTTTGAGAATAAGCTTCCGCTGTATTTGGAGATTTTAAACTATGTTTTTGAAATTGCATGTGTTCATTTAGACTTGTTTATTGTGATCGTTGACTTGGATCCTGGTTTGCCATGCGCCTCGCGGTAAAACTCCGCAAGTGGATTTTGAGGGTGTGACACTCCGTCCCTATTTAAATGTCATGGGCCCAAAAACACACATTTTAAGAAATCTTTTGTTTGTATGTGGTAAAATGACCATAATATCCTCAAAAGTGGTGATTGTGTTTTGTCTTTTATGGGCAAAACTGAAAATTACATTTCTCTTTTTGGAAATTAACATTTAATTTGGGACAACAAAAAATAGAAAGATGGACATTTAAATAGGGACGGAGGGAGTATCAAATAACTACCACATCTCATGAGTTTATACATTTCATTAATACTTTAATTTGGTCAATTTGACTTTTGAAAGTCAAATTGCCCTTATCATACTCAAGTGCACTAGCTTAATGCAATAATCCTTACAAGAGTTAGCCTTTCATTCTGCTTACAAATTCATTAAAACTAGTGTACATTCAATTCTTAATCACTATTAGGCCACTTATTTCATCATATGATGTGTTTCACATCTTTCAAGCCAAGAATTGATGTTTCTAAGGTATGGTAATGACACATCATACATTCAAGCTATTTGACATTTGAATAACCATCTATCATGCATTCCTCATGCTACTTATCAATCAATTTTTATTCCCCGCATAACATTCAAGTTCATAAGGTTTCAAATATGCATTTTCATCAATTAATTCTAACTAGGCATTTCCTCAAACACCTAGTGTGTATCTTATTTTAACCACTTATTTCATAGTTTAAAAATTTTATGGAATCCTCCATTTCTCGAAGTTCATCATTCAACATATTGGATAGCATTTAGACTATCACATACACATTTAATCATGTTTATCATCCCCCTAATCAATATTAGAATGCGAGTTTTAACTATAGGCCAAAATCCACTTTTCACATATTTGATCATCTTTCTCTTTGGTATGAATTATTCAATTTTTACACAATAAATGTTTATTTGATTATTCTAAGCACCAACATAACAAAATCTTGCATCTAATTGCTTCAATTAACACAATCCTACATTCATCATCAATATTGTAACATCATCAATATTATAATATGGAAAAATTCGTTAAGAGATGATTTCTTGCATACCTTGGTTTTGTAAGGCTTAGCTGCACCAATATATACCCACATGTATTAGATTGGGCTTCACTTTGATTGTGATAGACTTAAATTTCACCCTCTAGGGTTCTTGGAGCTTTCTTTGCTCATGGACATCAATACATACACAGTGTGTGGATCCTTTTAAATAGCGTATTAGAATTTAATAATCCAAACTTTCACCTATTGACCGGCAAGAATCTGTACTTCAAAAATTCCTAACAGCGATCCTAACTTTCAACGTATTGGCCGACAATGAACTGTTGTTAACTGAGAACTAACTCAGTTAGTGGATGCTGACGTGGACGCTGATGTGGCATGGTCACACTGACGTGGACGATGACGTGGCATGCCAGGTCAGCGTCCACGTCATCATCCCCACCAATGTTGGCATGCCATGTCATAATCCACGTCAGCATGACCATACCACGTCAGCGTCCACATCAGCATCCACTAATTAAGTTAGTTCTCAGTTAACAAAGGTCATTGTCGGTCAATACGTTGAAAGTTGGGATCGCTGTTGGGAATTTTTAAAATACAGATTATTGTCAGCCAATGGGTGAAAGTTTGGATTATTAAAATCCAATACCCCTTTTAAATATTCCATTTTAATGAAATCTCTAGTACATCACTTTCATTCTATTATACTTTCTCCATTAGTAACAACTTAACTTCTTTAAGTTTTAACATCATTTATTATATTTGTAAGTAACATACTAACGGGGTTATTTATTTAAGAAGTATAAATCTCCCATTTTATCACATAGTATTATTCTATTTGTTAATAAAACCTTCCTTTTACTAATTAACTCATTTCTTTAACCGTAAATCACTTATCAGGGCGCAATTATACAATTTTTTGGGGAATTACAGCATTAGAATTAGAACAAATGAATTGAATAGGTTAGTTGGTTAATTGGGCTTTGGATTAAATTAGTGGGTTTCTTTTTTCTTTTTTAGATATGGGCTTTCAACATCTGGGTTATTTAAACAAAAAGTTAAAAAAAAAAAGTTGTCAAGGCCGAGCTCAAGATATATAAATTTTTCAAAAGCTTTTGGTTTAATTAACAATTTTGAAATCATATAAATAAATAGATAACAATTATGTTATTATTAATTTTGAGCATCTTTCACTTATGTAACTTTTCAAATATAATGTTTTATAAAATTTTCCTATGCTTTTAGAATATGCTTAATTTATCTAGCTACATCTTGATATAAAAGTTTTTCGATATCAAATTGTGAATAGTAATATACAAATAATCTATAATCTAATAAAACATTCCAAAAAATACCACTTGTTAGCACCAAATATCTTCTTTCACTTTTAATATATTTATTTTTATATTTTTTGTACTATGCTATTACATAATAATATTAAACTATAACTTTTATGTTTCTCTCTTCAATTAAATAATAATACTAAAATAAATATTTTTTTCTCTCTCCTGTTAAATCATAATTTTTCAATTCCTCTATTATTTATTTAATTTTTCTTTTTTTTAACTAATTCTTTTATTTTCACTGTTTATTAATAGTCATTTAATATTTATGATCAAACCCATGTAAAATAAAAGTTCCTAACTATATAATAAATAATTAATAAAATAAAATATTATAATAAGTTAATACTACATCAAAGTTCATATTTTTACAAATATCTTAACTATGGTATACGTTAATTAATTGCACTATATTTATCTAATGTGCTTAATACACGGGTTTATTCAACCCGTGCAATACACAAGTTTTTAAAGATGAAACAATTTTATTCTTTAGCATATAAAATTACTTTTATTCAACTCATCTAATATACTGGTTTTAAAAATATTAATATTTTATTACTTAGCATGTAAAATTACATTTATTTAACTCGTGTAATACACGAGTTTTGATCTAGTTACTTAATATATCATTTATCAACTTAAATGAATAGTAAAAAAAGGTTATAACTAAACATATTTTGTTTTTTTCTCATATAACTTTATAAATACGATGTTTTATAAATTCTGATTATGGAGTTGCATGTGGCTATCTTTATCTATAACTTGACATAAAAAATTGAAACCGTTTTATAAGTAGTAATGTACGGGTAATTGAAGCACAAACGTACATGTTATTATAATTACTACTACAGATATATAGCCTCTTTTTTTTTTTTGAGAAAATTGCAGTTTTCGTCCTTGTGGTTTCATTTTCTAACACTTTACGTCCCTGAGACTAACGGTCGTTAGTTGTTCCGTTAGTTTTTGGTGAAATGACTATTATACCCTTAATTTTTTTTGGGTGAAATGACTCTTATACCCTCTCTTCCTTCTTCTCCAACCAACCCACCCACCCACCATCACCATCACCACCACCTGCAACACCCACCACCACCACCATCTCCACCACCACCACCTGCAACACCACCACCACCATCTCCACCGCCACCCTCCCTTTCCTCACCATCTCCTCTCTCCTCACACACAAATTATTATTCCCTCCAACTTATTATTATTCCCTGCAACCCCACCTGCAATCGATCTGACCTACCCACCCACCCATCACCACCTGCAATTGATACGAACCGAACAACCAACATCTAACAACTTATCCTTAATTCCATTCTGATTCAAAACCTCATGAATAAACTCCTTAGAAAACTGAGATTGATCTGGAATCGTATCCAACGTCGTCCTCGATACCAAAACACCAACCGAAACTGGAACACTCTTATCGAATTGATTCTCGTTTGCCTCAGTTTGATTGTTTTTGAAACAGTTTTAACCCTTTGAAAATTGATGAAATGAAAATAATAGATTTAGTGTTCAGCTGCATATTATTGTGATTGTAAAATTAATAGTCATAGAAAGGGGGTTTAAGTATAAATGTAGTAGAAAAGATTTTCTGACAGTGAGATAGGTTATGGTTTAAACGGTGGTGGAGAGAGGAGATGGTGAGGAGGGAGGGTAGCGGTGGAGATGGTGGTGGTGGTGTTGCAGGTGGTGGTGGTGGAGATAGTGGTGGTGGTGGGTGTAACACCCCAACCGATGGCAGAATTTGTTAATTATGTTTCTGACCTCAAATCAGCGTGTAATAGACGCGTAATCAACAAATCAATCAACAATCATTCCTAATCCGGATTATTACGCGGTTGAATTTGTTAATTATGGTAGATTGGTGTCACAGTTGACTTTCTAAGTCAACTGTTGACATAACGCGTCATTATATAGTTTAAACGTGCAGGAGTTTTATCAAAAGTGTTGGGTAGATCAGCTGGTTGAGCTTATTGTGTTGTTGACCCGGCTTGGGCGCGGGTTCGATTTCTGGCCCAAGCACTTTATTTTTTGACAATTATACTATATATATGTATATTATATATAAATAACATAGTATTAGGGCTCCAAATGCATCACAATAATATTTAAAAAGCGAATAATAATAATGAAACTTGACGTTTTATTCAAAATAATTGTAACGTACAAGTATTAATGTGTAATGTTACAGTGGGTGTTGCAGATGGTGGTGATGGTGGTGGTGGGTGGGTGGGTTGGTTGGAGAAGAAGGAAGAGAGGGTATAAGAGTCATTTCACCCAAAAAATTAAGGGTATAATAGTCATTTCACCAAAAACTAACGGAACAACTAACGGCCGTTAGTCTTAGGGACGTAAAGTGTTAGAAAATGAAACCACAGGTACTTAGGGTGTTAAGCCTGGGCTGAACCTGTTAGTTTAGACAAACCACATGGACGAAAACTGCAATTCTCTCTCTCTCTCTCTCTCTCTCTCTCTTTTAATAATTGATGCCTTAACCTGTTTTGTTATCATAATCCTGAATATCGTTGCTACATGCTTATTTTTATCTATAAATTTTCAAGAACGCAGTTGCGACTTACCTATTTTTTGTTTATAAAATTTTAAGGTTTGAATAGTATTGTCATCACACTATTGAAACACAAACATATATGTCATTAAAGTTTCTCACACTTTAATTTTTTACTTTACTTATATAAAGAGTCATGATTTGCTAATAGTTTTATTCGAGCAAGTCAAATAAATTTGACTTTTTTCTATATCGTGACAAACTGAACCGATACCGTACGAATAAATACCAGAATAATATTTGCTTTTATGGTTTTCTCGATGTGACGATGCAAAATTTGTTAAAAGTAGAGTTGTATTCGGAATTTAGAGTATTATTTTGTACTTTTGTTACCGAAGGTTATAATGGGTTGATATTTATGGTTTTTTTTTCTCGATTTAAAATACATGTTGATATCTCATAAGCATATTTGTTCGGGTGCTATACCTAGTCTAGGATCAACCGGTCTAACAAACCAAACCAATACAAATTAATAATCCCACTAGTTAGAAATTCAAACCTCAAACACCATCATAATATATCATGCATCTTACAATACTGTAGTATATTGTTAAGTCAAATAGAAACATCTAATTATTACAAAGCTTCAAATTAATATATAACATATCCGCATTGGATTGTTCATGGTTGATCCGGATGTTGCTTAGCATCAAAGTAAGTCTGAAGAAAACTAGTGAAGAGAATAGCTATAGCTCCCAACAAAGCTATGGTCTTCCATGGACTACTAAAGTACTCAGTAATCAACTCCCCGGCCCATGTCTTATACTTGCTATCGATGTGCCTATTGATTACTAACCATACCTGATTAAGCGAGTAAAGGTTAACTGCTGGGACTTCAATCTCATCGTACATCTTCACCACTTGTTCATCACTAGCAAGGCTATGAATCAATATACCTTTCTTTTTTAACTCCTTCACATCATCACTTCGAATAAGTAACGATTTCATTATCCTAATATAAGTCGAAACTCGATAGTCATTGGGGTTATGCGCGCACAACTCGTGCGCCATCATGTTCATGTAAATAGCTTTTGTGTTTGGGGATATGGCTCTTGTAGGAAGCTCAAATACACCAAAGAAAGAGTGAGAGTAAAATGCAATGTCATTCGCATCACAGTTGTTTCGTCTCAAGAATATCCATCGAGATTTGAGTTCCATTACTGAACCAAACCATCGATTTTGTTTTACATAGTTAGAATATGCGTCGGAAACAACTTCCATTTTATTAGGATCAGTCGGAATAGAGATGAAATAAGACCTGTAGAGCTCGAGAAGATGAAGGGGTCGCGTGTTTGTGTTTCCAAGCACCCTTTGATCATCCCTAGTGACCACCTCGCCGCAGTTTAAGTAGTTAAAGAATCTGTTTAGAATACATTCGCCTTTATCTTCTGGGAACGTAAACTCTAATAAAGCTTGGAGCACTATAAACGGGATCTGATTCTCCAGCAAGAAAATATCACGCATTAGGTTCGCAAACCCTAATGCGCCAAGATACTCGCTGTTTAACAACAACTTACTGCTTCCTCGAGATATGCATTCAATAAAGAACAAAATAAAGCAACCATCACGCAACATCATTCGGTTGAACTCCTCATCGTTATAAGCATCTGTAGAACCATTGATATAACATTTTCTGGCATCATGTACCACTTCAAACACCTTGTCGTATAACTCATCTACAGGCTTTCCTTTACTCAAACCATATTCTTCTAGAGTTATGAGTTTGTACTCCTCGGCTTGAGCAAGGCGGGTTCGTGATTTATAGTGGTATGGGCCAAGTGAAACCACTGCAGGCTCGTAGTACTTGCGGTTTCTATCATCTTCTAAGAGTAACGGTGGTACTCTTTCTATTTGTCGTTGGCGCGTGTAGTTGCTACTGATCTCCTTGCCTCTAAGGCAGCCTTCCCACTCCTTGATCACCCTTAAGTTGTAGCTGATCGGCAGTTCATTACTGGGGATGTCAACGATTACATGGTCACTTTGTCTTTCACTCATCTCCATCTCCTATGCGTTAATTTCAGCTTCTGTACAAATGTATTTGGAGTCGCAATATATACTTAGATATATGAAAACTTTAACTTAGATTTTGAATTTGTGGTATTCTGATTTGATTTTGTTGGTCGCCACCCTTAAACATACAAATTTAGTGTAATTTGTATGTAAAAATTCCAACTGCACCCATATACTAATATATATTAAATAATTTGTCAATAGGAAATTTGAAGTACTTAAATTAAAAATAAAAAGTTAAAAACCCTAATGAATTAATGAGCACAAACAAACATAAACAAACATGTTACCGTGGGTTCACGAACATAAATGAACGAACACGATCTATGTTCATGTTCGTTTGTTTAACTGAACAAACAAATTTTTTTTGTTTGTGTTCGTTCATTTATTAAACGAATGAACACAAACGAACTTCCTGATAAACAGCTCACAAACTGTTCGCTGAACGTTTTGTTTGTTTACGACCCTAGTTGCAATATAAGCTTGTTTTTCCTACATACAACTTTTTACTAAAGAATGATATGTGGCAAATAGTACTAAGGGTATGTGGGTCAATAATGAATAGTTTGGGGGGGGGGGGGTGTAGATATTAACACAAATCAATAGTCAATAGTTAATAGTCACAGTCATAGTCAACAGTCAAAGAGCTATTTTTATGCATTTGTAATTATTTAATCATAGTCAATAGTCATAGTCAATAGTCCAGTCAATAGTCCTCCTAGAATCAAGCCATTGTATTAATGTTGTAACCATTATATGATCTTCTGTGAATAATGAGAATTATACATTCGATCTAATTCACTCTATTACTTATTACTCTATATGGTATCAAGAGCCTAAAGCTCCCTTGAGCCAACCGATCAATCACAGCTTTCGACAGCTTTCTGTCCGCAGCCCACACAACCCTTTCATCTTTTTTTTTTATGAGTTGCAGCCTCAATGGCTCCTTTTTTTTGTTCATCAATTGAACCGTAACTACAATCGGAACCCTTGTTACTCAGCCTCAAACCCCTCATTACAAAACCGACCCTCCTCGTGGTCAAACAAATCCACAACCCAAACTCAAAACAACCTGACCCACAAAAGCCAAACTAACGTTTTTTGTTATTTTTGCAGCATACCGGTCATGTAACGAAAGACTGTTGCAAACTTAGTCGCTTCCTACGCGACCATCAAGTCTCTACTCATAATTCCTACTCATACCCGGTTGTGAACAATACATCTTCTCACACAGCGGTTTCAAACACTCCATGGATGTGGGATACATGCGCTTCTAATCACACTAACAATAACAGCAACAACCAAATGCATGTTCTTTCCGAATATGGTTGCCCGGATGAGATTGTTTTAGGTGACGGTAAAACCCTTCCTATCACACACATTGGTCAAACAACCCTTCACACTAACTCACGACCGCTTTTCTTAAACGATGTCTTAATCGTTCCATCTCTTCGTAATAATCTTATTTCTGTTGCAAAACTTAGTCGTACCAATCAAGTTTCTGTTGATTTTTTTCCATATCATTTCTTGGTTAAGGATCTATGCACGGGGGCGCATCTCATGCGGGGCGTGAACGTCAATGACGTTTACTACGGACCAACCACACTCTCTCCTCAAATCAATGCAACAACAACAAGATCTCTACTTGCGTGGCACCATATCCTT
The DNA here is from genome assembly GCA_028751855.1 of Ambrosia trifida. NCBI lineage: Eukaryota > Viridiplantae > Streptophyta > Magnoliopsida > Asterales > Asteraceae > Ambrosia > Ambrosia trifida. The sequence goes on along the minus strand of CM054122.1, from coordinate 145,010,606 downwards.
GGACATCCTTCGTTTCAAGTCTTAAAGTCCTTAATTTCTAAATTAGGACTTATTGGTAATAAAGTGTCACCAGAGTCTTTTCATTGCAAATCTTGTTCGTTAAATAAAAGCCATAAAATTCCTTTTGGTCAAAACTCATTTGTTGCAAATAAATCGTTGCAACTCGTTTACTCAGATGTATGGGGTCCAGTCCAAACATCCATTGACGGCTTCAAGTGCTATGTCATATTTGTCGATTATTTTCCTAAATACATTTGGTTATATCCGATACAAAGAAAATCCGACGTCTTCATCCTTTTTCCACAATTCAAATCACTAGTGGAAATTTTTTTTTTCAAACACCTCTTATCTCTCTATTTACCGACAATGGTGGTGAATACATTGGTCTTAAACCATTCCACAACTCATGAAATTTCTCACTACACCACACCCCCTCATACACCCGAACAAAACGGGGTGACCGAACGTCGTCATGGACACGTTGTTGAAATGGGCCTTGCCCTCCTCCACTATGCTCCACTCCCATCACAATTTTGGTCACATGCCTTTCAAGCCGCCACTTATCTCATCATCCGTCTACCCATCACCATCCTGAACAACAAATCACCTTATGACATGTTATTCAATGTTGCTCCCACCTACTCCAAACTAAAACCATTTGGATGTCTTTGCTATCCTTGGCTCCGCCCATACAACACCTCCAAGTTACAATCTCGCTCCGCATCATGTATCTTTCTTGGATACTCCTCTTCCAGATTAGCATACAAATGCTTTGATCTAGCCACCAACAAGCTATATCATTCTCGCCATGTTGAATTCATACCACACATCTTCCCATCCCAGACCAATAACCCCACTTCTCCCACTGTCACCTATGAATCATTTCTTCACAACATACCAAATCCTCCAAAGCCTTCACACCCTACACAATCTCCCATCGATCCCACACCCCAACCCATACCTCCTACACACCCCTCTCCCGACCCTACACAACCTTCTACTGCACCTACACAGCAGTTGCCTGATAACACAGCACTCATCTGACCCTATACAATCTTCTACTACACCAACACAACATTCCCCTAACCCTACACAGTCCACCGCTATCCCTACAAAGTCCTTCACTGTCCATACACAGTCCTTATCTCCTATACAATCCTCCACTCCTACAAAACCTAATTCACCTACACAGCCTTCCAATGATTCTACCACATTCTCATCTCAAACTCCTTCAACTAACCCCTCTCCTACCACCTCTACTCGCCTACAACGGTCTCGCAATCCTAACCCAAAATATTACAATTCCAACTTCATCAACTCCACCACACTTCACCCACTTCCTACATCCATTGGGCCCTCTACTCACATCCAAGCGATGAAAGATCCACAATGGCGACAAGCAATGGATCTTGAATACAACGCTCTTCTTCAAAACCATACGTGGGAGCTTGTCCCTCATACTACCCAAAATCTAATCGGATGCAAATGGGTATTCCGAACCAAACGAAAACCCAATGGAACTATTGATAAATTTAAAGCGCGCCTAGTCGCAAAAGGGTTTCATCAACAGTACGGTAAGGACTATTTTGATACCTTTAGTCCAATAAAGAAACTTGTCACCATTCGTACTGTTCTTTCCATCGCACTCTCTCGAGGGTGGTCGTTACGACAAGTAGATGTCAATAATGCATTTCTTCATGGCACCTTACATGAGGATGTGTACATGATTCAACCACCCGGATTTGCAAATTCGGCGTTTCCTAATCACATTTGCAAACTCAAGAAATCTCTCTACGGCCTTAAACAAGCCCCGTGGGATTGGTACAATGAATTAACTGCCTTCCTCATTAGCTTCGGTTTTAAAAAATGTCTCTCTGATGCGTCTTTTTTTGTCTACAACACAAATGGTAACACTTGCTACCTACTCGTCTACATTGACGACATTGTCCTCACTGGAAACAATAATCCATTCATGGACATCTTTGTTCAAGCCCTAAGCAAATAATTTTTGATCAAAGACATAGGCCCTCTACATCACTTCCTAGGAATCGAATCGAAGTCATTCCAACTCCTCATGGTCTATTCCTCTCCCAACACAGGCACATTCAGGACATCTTAACCACTTTCAAAATGGATGGTGCCAAAGAGGTCCTCACCCCCCCCCTAAGCGTCTCTGATCCGCTTATCCCTTCAGATGCCTCTCCACCCGTTGACCCAGCTTCTTATCGCAAACTTGTTGGCACACTTCAATACCTTGCCTTCACCCGCCATGATATCTCTTTTGCTGTCAACAAACTCTCCCAGTTTATGCACCACCCAAAACAGTCACACTGGCAAGTTCTCAAACGGGTTCTCCGCTATTTGAAAGGAACATTGCACCATGGGTTATTGTTAAATAAACAGTCCTCACTTGATTTACATGCTTTCTCAGATTCTGATTAGGGAGGCTTACATGACGGAGGAAGATCTACTACAGGTTATATATTATATCTTGGATCCAACATCATCTCCTGGCTTTCATCAAGACAAAAAACAGTCTCACGCTCATCTACTGAAGCAGAATACAAAGCACTAGCAAACGTCACAACTGAAATCTCATGGGTTAAAAATCTTCTTCAAGAACTCGGTCTTCGCACGACACGCACACCATCTCTTTTCTGTGACAACACTGGTGCCACCTACCTTTGTGCCAACCCAGTGTACCATTCCCGCATGAAACATGTTGCCCTTGTAACACCCCAACCGATGGCGGAAACATCGGGATGTCACGTATTGATGATTGTTCAGTAGCTCATGGTGAATAATAAATTTCATTAAATGATTTAAATAAATTACATACAATTGTTCTACAAGATTTCGTACATCAAATTGAATAAAACTATGCACACATCTTCAAGCATTAATTCGAATCTTCAAACAAGTAGAACCTGAAACATGTTAAGTTGAAAATATTTTGGGTCAACAAAAGTTGGTGAGAATTACATAGGTTTTGATAATCGAATAAAATTGTTGTGCAATTCATGTGTCATGTCAATCTAGTCCATATGTGAAAACATACTAGAAGTAAATCGAGTGCATAATCAACCTTGTGACTGTTGTATTGTGGTACATCCCATACGCTCATGGTTCACTCGTTTATATTACAGTAACAAACACCCACGCAACCTTTGTAGGAGGCACGTATCCGGGTGGGATTGTCAGTCCAATAGATCTATCAATGTATACCGTTTGGCTGATGAATGTTTATGCTAGAATTGTGCTTACCCTAGTCATGTTCAAGACATAATGCAACATAGAAATACACATAGACACATTGATGATTGAATTGCATAAATAATGTTGTAACATGTTTCACCCCAAAAATGGTGATAAATAGAAAAGGGGCTATGTAAAACTCACCTTAGCAAAATGTTATGTCTCGTAAAAAAAATAGAATATTGTGTTGTGAATGTATGCGAGGCGAATCCCAAAGACTCAACAACGTAGCTAGTCCAAATTGAAGAAAACGAAAAAGAAAGAATATCAAGCTTCCAATTCGCCAATTACAAGAGCTTATAATCAAAGCTTCAATTGTAGAAGTAATGGACTATAGAAGAAAGGTATGAGGGAAAGTTTAATCGGATTGAAACAATCGATTTAGAGGTGCAAAGTATAATGGGTCATAGGTGGGTTTTTATACTAGTTTTGGAGTCAATTAGCCATTAAAATTGGTCAACACCATAAAGTAAGGTTTTATGATGAATTGACTATTTGACTAAGACTTTGACTGTTTGACTAAGACTTTGACTAGGACTTTGACTATTTGACTCAAGGCTTTATTTAAAAAAAAATCTTGTATGTGAAAAAAAAAGAATTTAGAATCATATTATTATTATTATTATTTATATACATTTATGTATAATATTAATGATAAAGGTGTAATAAAAAAATATATATATATATATAAGGGCTTTTTATGTATTAAAATTTTGGGGAAAATTTTGCGATGTTACAGCCCTTGACTACCACTTTGTTCGTGAACAAGTCAATGCCGGTCACTTAAAGGTCTTTCACATTAGCTCAAAGGATCAACTAGCTAATGTCCTCTCCAAACCACTTCCACGATCACCGTTTCTTTCCTTTCGCTCCAAGATTGGCGTATCCAATGGATCATCCATCTTGCGGGGGCGTATTAACACAAATCAATAGTCAATAGTCAATAGTCACAGTCATAGTCAACAGTCAAAGAGATATCTTTATGCATTTGTAATTATTTAGTCATAGTCAATAGTCTTAGTCAATACTTCAGTCAATAGTCCTTCTAGAATCAAGCCATTGTATTAATGTTGTAACCATTATATAATCTTCTGTGAATAATGAGAATTATACATTCGATCCAATTCACTCTATTACCTATTACTCTATAGTAGAAAGTTAGGTTGTTGTATTAGTGTTATAAAAGAGTACCGACTAATGTGAATAACCAGTGATTGATTTTAAGAGTTATCTCCTTCTTCGCTGTGTAATTCTTCTTTCTCTATCTTTCACTCTTTAATTCTTGATTATCAAATTGTATCATATGGAAGAACCCCGGTTCTAAAAAATGGCTTTTTTGATATGTAAACTATAGTAAATACATGTAACATTGGTTGGTGTTAATTAAGCACACTACTGTTAAAGCATATGCGAGCACTACATAAGTGATGGATAAAAGATCAAATAGAAAAGAAAAAAAAAAGTCTCTGTACGTGGCGGATCCCTTTTCTTTGTAAGTAGCTAGTGCGAACCCCTTTGATAATAGGCTCCACTAAAAAGTCTCTGTGCGGGACAAAGGTATGGCTAAAAGAAAACGGAACATGTAGAAAGAATTTAAGTAGGTAAAAAGTTGTGGTGGTTAATTGATGGCCAAAAGAAATTAAAGGAAGACCATAGATAATATAGAAGATGGAAGATCTTTATGGTTACTTTTTTCTTCTTATCTCATTTATAAACATAGTGCCTTCTAAAGGTTTACAAAACCAATAAACTTAACAAAGAACATGGTGTAAAAATTTGCTGTTTAAAATAAATAAATAAATAAATAAATAATAGTAGAAAACAAACCTGCCAACCTTTCACTGAATTTGTTGGTCAAACAATCATATCAAACACAAGCACAAGATATTTTGGGAAACGAACTCTCTGACTCTTTCTTTTTATCTTTTTTTTTTCTTGAACAGCTAATTACATCCACTGTTGATCAATTCCTTAAACATAATACATAAGCATAATAATAAATCAGATATGTATCTTATTAGCCAGTAACTACTGAGAGGCAATACTTCATGATCTATAGGATGATTGGGTTCCCGTTTAGGGTGTACACTTATGATGGCTAAGAAGATCAAAGATCTCAGTTTTAGAGAGGAAAGAGGAGGCGACTTGGGGTTTAGATTATTGGTGTTTCATTAGCCATTAAGCTCTCCTAATAATCTCTATATATACACACAAGGGGAAATCCTATTTAATGATTCATTAAGGGTAATTGTGTCCATCACATAAAGACCAGTTAAACCAATAGGAGTATTTAGGTCATTGATCATTTATTAGATAAATTATTATAAGGGCCATATAATAGAATATATAAATATATTCTTACATTCTCCCACTTGGCCGAGTAATCATTTATTACGAGCATTAGATAAGCCTGACCAGGAGTTAACACTCATTTTAGTTTTAAACTAAAAAATGTAGCCGAGAAATACAGTCGTTGAGTCAGTTATTCAACTCAGGACCCCCATTAATCATACTACAACCTAAATTTAAAACTTAACATTAGGTCATGACAATTAAGCCCTTAACGTTAATTTGTATAATTAGTGTCTATACGTTCTTAGGCATGTATGAACGTATTTAGAGACAAACAAATATCAAACGAATCAAGAATAATTAATAATTAGTCATTCATAGTGCAATATACAGTTGTATATGGTCATTAGTAAAACTCGTCTCTATTATTAGCCCTTAGAGAGACTTATGGGTCATAGACCTTTAGTTATTGGATCCATAAGCATATCATGAATGAATTCGATACAAAGAATTAGTTTCCCCTACTTTTTCATAAATAGGGATGGCAATCAAACCCGAACCGGGTGGGTAAACCCGAAACCCGACACATTTGGGACGAGTTTTGGGTTGGGTAATCGGGTATGGGTCCGGCTATGGGATTAGTTTTTTTTTTTTTTTTTTTTTTTTTTTTTTTTTTTTTTTTTACGGGTTTGGGACGGGTTTGGGATTCACTACTAGAAAATAGGCCAAATGCAACTTTTTAAAAGCAACCTTTTTAAAATAAGTTGCATTTGACTCTAATGCAACAAATTAAATATGAGAGAGGCTATTGTACAAAGCCTCCTTAAAATACAAAGTGTAAGAAGCCATCCTGACCATCCATCTGTGTTTTAATCAAGATCATCGTACATTAATTACAATCACGTGTTTTTAATGGCAGTTAACAAGAGGAGGGCAAATTAGACAAATTGCCACTATAATAATTTGAATTTTTTTATAATAGCGCCCAAATCATCTAATTTATGGACGGTTACATAATCAAACACTATAATCATGGAATTCACACACATAAAACACACACAAAATCAATCTCTCTGTAACAAAAAAAAAAAAAAAACAGAGCATTCCATCAACGAAGAAAATAACAATCGATCAAAGCAGGATTATGGCTCCAAAACGCAAATCAAGTAAGTAAATGTTCATATTGTTATTTTCATTTTGATCGTATATGAAAATAAATTAAACAATTGTGCCAGTTAATTCTAAAACCCTAAAAAACGAACCGGGTGAAGGAAGAGAACGAAGAAGCAAACTGAATCATGACAGGCCTTCGAAAGGGAACTAATACAGGTATGGTTTAGATCTGTTTTATGAAATTAGTAAAGGCGTTTTTGATGTTTTGAATGATGAACATCACGATTTAATGATTTGTTTGATGAAATTAGTAAATGCGTTTTAGATGTTTTGATGAAAGTTGTAAAGGCGTTTTAATGATTCTAATGATTAATAAGAATTTGTAAGTGCGTTTGTGGTAAATAATAAAGGCGTTTTATAGATTTTAATGATGAATGAGATGATTTGTTTATAATAAATTTGTTTATAAAAATCAGTGTAAAATATAGTAAAACGCATGCATAATGAGTAAAACGCATGTTATGTTTTCTGCAGGTTTGGATGAAAAAAATGGACAAAAACATTAAGAAGTATCTACATATACAGGAGGAAATGGATGAAATCGTTTACTCATCAGAAGTTAGGCCATCAGTGGTTTGCTCATCACGAAAAAGTAAAACGCATGTGTATCAATGTTAAAAAAAAGTAAAACGCATTTGTAAACCCATAAAACGCATGTGTATCAATGTTCATTAGTAGTTTGCTCATCAGAAGTTAGGCCATCAGTGGTTTGATTCAGCAGTAGTTAAAACGCATTTGTAAACCCATAAAACGCATGTGTATCAATGTTCATCAGTAGTTTGCTCATCAGAAGTTAGGCCATCAGTGGTTTGATTTAGCAGTAGTTAAAACGCATTTGTAAACCCATAAAACGCATGTGTATCAATGTTCATCAGTAGTTTGCTCATCAGAAGTTAGGCCATCAGTGGTTGATTCAACAGTAGTTATTAACTTCTTCTTCAGTAGTTACAAACACTTCATCAGAAGTTATCAATCAACAGTAATCAGTAGTTTCATTAATCAGATAAAACGCATTTTGTTAATCTTAAAACACATGTATTTATTTTTTGAATCTTATCAATAACATAATATCACCAGATGCATCAAAACGCATGTTAAAACATAATAAAACGCATTTGAATCTTATCAATAACATAATATCACCAGATACATCAAAACGCATGTTAAAACATATTAAAACGCATTTGAATGTTATCCTAAACATAATATCACCAGATACATCAAAACGCATGTATAAAACATACTAAAACGCAAATGATTATCTTCAAATCCACAAAACATCAAAAAATTTTAATGGAATGCTCAACCTCTGTTTTCATCACTGATCTAAAAAAACTTCAAAACAGTAGAAACTTCATGTTCTTCATCGAATAAGAATTCAGGTTCATTGTTTAGATCTGAAAACACAAATTAAGAGTAAGATCACGATTAATTGAAAACAATAAAAACAGAGTACATACCGAACATGGTGAAGAACTCGGCAAATTGATTATGATTTTCATAAAAAATTTGAACCAGTGATCGACGATGATTGTAGATTTTTGAATATGGTAAGAATTGATAATCGTATATTATGGAATCAGTTATGAAATTTGAAATATTGATGAACGATAAAACAGGGATTTGATAATAAACGTGATTATTTGATATGTCCAATTGACTATACTACCCCTCTAATCAGTTATAGAGTTATAACAGACAAGTTCCACGTGGCATCATTTTGTGGCTTCCTACACTTTGTAGGATAAGAAACTTTGTACCCTACACTTTCTCATTAAATATAAAGGTTGCATTAAAATATCTAATGCAACTTTTTTCATAAAAAGTTGCAAGTTTTCCTAGAAATTGCAACCTTTTACATAAAAGGTTGCAAATTTTATTGAAATTTGCAACTTTTTATTAGAAAGGTTGCATTGAGAAATTAAATGAAATAATTTAAATAAAACTGATTTTTTTAAATATGACCGTTGTTCACTTTTTGACCATTGCCAACGGCAAAAAAATTATGGAGTTCATCACCTTGTTCTCGGTTACTTTTTACCGAGATGGTGAAGGCTTAACGGTTGCCGAGAGGGTAGCGGCGTGTTACCACGAGACACCCGTACTTGAGAAGCCCTTGTCATGAAGTACCCCGACCCCTTAGTAAACATTTTTTGATAGTATACATCATCATAATTAGTCAGTTATCGTCATACTGGTCGATCACTATTGGTTTAATCAACCGTAATTAAACCTAGCCATTTGTATTTAGCAATAGAACTTAATTAACAGATAATTATTTACATAATCGTATACAAATATATATTGTTTATCTTTTTTAAATATACCACTTAAAATTTTTATAGGTTTTTCTACTCTTACAAATTCCTCTCCATAGATGGTCAACTTTAATAGTGTGACAACTTAAGTGTGCACCAATATTGTTTTTTATTTTTATTTTTATGGGTGACCATTTGGTACATGGTGTTTGTATCTAGGGGTGTTTATCGGTTCGGTTTAAAGTTTATTTGGTTTATTCGGTTCGGTTTATTTGGTTTTCAAAATTTTGTACCACAAACCAAAAACCGAACCATTTTCCTTTGTTATTATCTTTTCCCTCCGGATCTTTCCCAATTGTTTCAATCTTCCCGCTCCTACCCTAACCCTAAATCAATTTATCCCTTTCATCTATACAATTGATCCCTTTAATCTATACAATTGATCCCGTCAACAGTCAAATAACTAAAGAGTAAAAGCAGCTGCCTCTGCTTTTCTTCTTGTTGTTGAGTTGGGTTTAGTCCTTGTTCCAATCAGTCATCTCTCTCAATCATTATCTGTTGTAGGTAAACAATACTTTGTTCAAGTCATATTTTTCATTGCTATTCTAAAATCGCAGGTTCATCAATTCATCATTATTCGTAGTTTTCTTGAAGAGGTCTCAACTTCGCATTCATAGGTTTGGTTTTGCATCCTCAAGCCGCCAAGAACTCTAAAGAAGGGAGAGACAGTGCTGAAGTGCTTCAATTTTTGGTTAGTTGTATTTTTGGTTATACGTTTGTTGCCCATTCTTCGCATAGTTATGAAGATATTTGCTCATGATTTATTTGCACACCAACTGTTTGTGGAAATATCTACAACGACCTCCTCATTGTATATGACTTTACATACATACATATGTTCACTACAATGCTTTCTATTTTGATTCTTTTATTTAGTTAATATCTACTAAGTTTTGATTCTATGGCTACTACTTACGGTAAGAAACCTATAACTTGAATTTAGTTTTTCTTAGATTGTTTTAGGGCCTTATTCGTACATACCTTGTATTGGAAAAAAAGTGGTTGTTAATTTATAAAGTTGTATGTAAAACTGTTGTTATGAAACTGGTATTTGACTACATAACCAGCGAGTTTACATATTAGTTAAAAAAATTACATATGTTTTGTTAGAAGGTATTCAATTTCTAGAAAAACATGATTCAAGTCAAAAACAAAAGAAAATTCTAGTAATCTGTATGCTAAAGAAAAGCGAGTAGTTAATTAAATTATTTTGTTTTGCACTTTTGCTGACATCTCAGTTTGATATTCTTAAAATATTGTATGACATATAAGTTTATTGCAATGCAAGTTTCTATGCTCATATTTGCAGTAGATTGTTGATCACAGTAAATTAGTTAAGAAACTTAAACTTACGATCAAAGTTTAAAAGAACGGAAATGAGCCTTAAGGCATTTTCCCTTCGTGTCATGAGGCATAAGCATCGAGGCGAACCAAGACGTAAGCCCGAGGCGCAGTCAAAAAATAAATATACAAATTATGTATCTTATAAAAAGTAAAATAACTAACCTAGAAAAGTCAGAAACATAAAAAACACACATCAAAAATAATATAATTGACCCAAAAAGTAAAAAAAAACACCAAAAAAACACATCAAAAACAGCCTAAACCACCCGAGACGCACATTTTCTTAGCGCCTCAACCCTTAGAGGCGTATGTACACTCTGAACCCCATGAGGCGCGCCTCAGATTCTTTTTCTTAGCGTTTCGCCTTGAGGTGTGCCTCGAGGCGTACGCCTCACCCGTTTTTTTAAACCATGCTTACGATTTTAATTGGCTAACACCTTTTGCAATATTTATATTCACAACAATTTTTTTTGAAGAGGTTATAAATTTAACATTGGTCTCACAAACTTGATTATTCATCCCTGAGTCAACATAAATTGCATCACCTACTGTTTGGGTGTTCACAGAGCTGGGGGCTGATCTTCAAGTAAGGAAAAGAAAAGGGTGGTTTTAACTTCGAGGTTCCATTTTATTCCCATTTACTTGTATATGGGTCTTTTTGAGTTTTTTATAGTCTCTAATTTGTCAAACATGCTAAGCAGTTAATGCGGAAAAATATCGGTTATCGGTTGAGGACCGATATTTGATATATCGTTTTTCGCGGTGAGATATCGGTCATTGCAAAATCTATATACATGTATTTTTATGCATAAATATAAATATTTAAGTTTGGAAACTATATGTAAACAAGTGAAATATGAAGGGGGTTAAATTAGAAAATACCCAAACTTAACAAAAACATAAACCCTAGCCCATTTATAACAGCAGCCACAACTCTCCTTCTCCATTTTACACAGCAGCCACACCCACAACAACAAAACATAAACCCTAGCCCCAAATTTGCTTCATCTATTGATGGATTCTTCAGATAGGGTTCGATTTTGCCCAAAATAGACGCGTGCAGGTCTGATGTTTGTTCGAATCGAGGTAATAACTAGTTTCCCTAAACTGATTTTGACCTAATTTTTTTTATTTGGGAAAAACCGCTATAATCGGTGAGATTACCGATATAAAAAGTCAAATATCGGCCGATATCTTGGTCATCTCGGCCGATATTCTCGGTCCCGAGATTATTACCGATATTTTACACCGATATAGGCCCTTAACACCGAGAACCGAGATCTCGGACCGATATAACCGAGATCTCACCGAGATTAACTGCTTAGCAAACATGTAAAAATATAGCTCAAAATTATCGTACAGTGCTTTCTCGGAAAGGGCCCTAATTTCATTTCGCTTTGGCCCCGAATACGACTGAACACACTCTAATATTATAGAACTTTGTACTTACATACAAAATAACCCTATGAGCATTAAAAAAGTTGATAGTTAAAAAGTGAGCCAACCCAAACTTAAAATTTTGGCTCGGTTTAAAATTTTAAGGGCTCATTTACTACTTGCACATGGCACATGGAATCTCAAGGACGGCCTTTCCTCTATGGATCATGATTCCTGCGCCTAATGTGCTCTACATTCAGGTAACCTTAGTCTTAATATTCCTATGACTTCTTATTTCTGTTTGCTTGAGTTGGTTATTTTGACTCGTGTACTTTATAAACAGTCTATTTGGGTTAAAGTGTGTAAAGAAATAAATGGTGCAATAATTTTCACCCTAACCTCTAACGGGTCAAAATGTTAAAAGATTTAGCTTGAATAAAAAACATCTAAAATGGTTCAAATCGATTGGTTTAATTTTGTGCATTAAACCCATACCATTTTATTATAAAATAGTGCCTAGGCATATAATCCTTTTCTTTTTCAAGGACTTACCTCTTTATTCTCTGTCTCACAGGTGGACACTTCTGATTGTTGAGTTCGGTACAAGTTAATAGGTAACATTTAGCTCATGTCAGGTGGAAACTTTTGTAGTGTTGATTTGAATGCCAAATCATGGTAATTTTGTATTCCTCTTGAATTTATTTGATCATGTGAGTGCATTCGTTTTTGTTTATTGAACTTTTTGCATATTTCAATGATTTATGTGATTCGCATTCATATATCTTACATTGAAGTGGCTGTTTCATATGATAAATCAGTTTAAACCTTGAACTAGTTCATAAACAACCACACCTTTTAATTGTCAGGTTAATCCAACCAAATATATATTAATCTTTATTTAGTTAAAAAAACATTATTATTCATATTTTTGATTTTTCGGTTAATTGATTTCAGGGGTTGATGTTGGGATAGGCTGCAAATTTAATGCAGTTCACCAAGTACCCCAAGTAGACATCATTCTTGATTAGCTGGACTACAAAATCGCTACATGGCTGGTCCTAATCTACCTGTTTATTCAGGGATAAACTAGATCATGTTGTATGTCTTGGTAAGGTGTTTAGTAGTTTTATTTCTTTTATTTTTTTTATTTTCATTCTGCACTAAATTACCCTGTTATGTTTGAACCATATTAGTCTCTGATACATGTTTCATTCTACACTTAAATTAGATGTTTCATGTTTCAATATGAATTACTTGCAGCTTCTATATGTATCGGTCTGACTTTGTTAATAACATTACCTAATTTGTTGGTAGTTGGTTTTGATATAGATACATATATACACATAAAACTTCTATGCAAGTCTGACTTTCTAAATTTTGACTTCTGAACTTGGATAATACCTTCTCAATATGTTTTTGAACAATATTGCATGTACAAATGAAGAACTACAAACCGATGTGCCTTAAAATTACATTGATTAAAAAACAAAGTAGATAGTGCTTGCACATCATATGTAATTTTGCAGGGGCTGATGGAATCATTTAAAGCAAACGTTGAAGTTGAGAAGAACCAACCAGTTGCTTGAAATATGTAGAGAAATTGAAGAGGACCATGAAAGAAAAAAAATCTGAGCTCAAAGCTATGGAAAAAGGTATTAACAGCCAAGGAGAAGAGTTGGAAGCTGTGATGTGGAAGGTTATGTAACAACTATTAGATGGAGATCGAGATGAGTAGAATGTTTTTAATACTCTTTATTATTGTATGAAATCTTGTGTTGACTAATATTGTTATTTGAGTTTGGCCAAATATGTAGTAAACCGTTTAGACTATCAATCAAATCTATGTTATTTTTGTTTTGGCATAGTTACAAATGAATCCATTTTAATTAAATAATAGAATTTATGTTACAGAGTTGCATTAGGTGTTAAAAAAAGGTTGCACTTGTAACTAAAGCCTAAAAAGTGTTGCATTTAATGTAAAAAATGGTTGTGTTTTTCTACTTAAGGTTGCATTTGAGTGTTATAAAAGTTGCATTTTAAAGCAAAAAGAGTTGCATTATCATATAAAAAAAAGTTGCATCATCAAAAGGTTGCATTTGAATAGTAAATGCAACCATTTCAAAAAAGGTTGCAATAACTAACAAAAAGGTTGCATTATGTCTAATGCAACTTCACCTAATGCAACCCTTGATAAAAGGTTGCATTAGGTCTAATGCAACATTTTCAAGGCCTAATGCAACACTTTACCTAAGTTGCATTAGCTTCATTTTCTTGTAGTGATTTAATGATATACCCATTTACCCGACCCGATTACCCGATAAAATATACCCGTTTACCCGATTAGATACCTGATGTAATTTCCTATATCTTTTAAAATATGTATTCATAATATATCTAATTGTCCATCTAGATTGTCATATTCTTTAAAAAAAACACCAATTATTTGCGTATAATATATGTTATCTATGTCTTTTAGTGTTTTTATATGATCTAATATTTTATATTTATACACTGTAATCATTTACATACATATTTGATAATGCTAAATGTATTGGTTAATAGTTATGCAATAGATACCCAACATGTTTTTAGTCAGATATACCCAATGGATAAGTTTTTAAAATTAATAGGTTTACCCGATACCTGACGGGTAATTACCCGATACCCGACGGGTTTGGGACAAGCATACCTAATCAGGTATGGGGTTGGGATTACCTAAACTCGTCCCAAACCCGACCCATTGCCATCCCTATTCATAAAATAAGTGAACAATCAATTTCGTATCGAAATTCTAATGCAGCTCCGCTCGAACTGTGACTGTTTGAAAAAATAGGGTAGCTGACTTTATCACAATAAGTCTTCAATATAGAATTTAGATGGAGTTATAAAATTATTAGTCCACTGATAAAAATTCCAACAACATTTAGTGACTGCTACGTTGTGATAAGCAATATATTATTTAAACAAATAAACTAACAAATTTATAAAGAAAAGGGACAATTAAAAACATTAACCTAGACTCCTATTTATACTAAAATAAATATACTAATTCTACTCAAAAACTTCTTCTAATTATATTATAATACTAACCTACATAATTATCTCTACTAATTTAATCAAATAAGATAATTCTAAACATTCATACTAATTAATTAAACTGTTTCATATTACTCATTCCACTTTCAACTCATACGAATTTTAGGATTGAAGTTAAACAAAATTGCAGCAAATTAAACACCAACATAAAAGTGGAATAAAACAACAAACAAACATGATTTAAGAAACCCGCGGTTGCACCCATAAATCAACTCAAAACACTCATTCTCTTAACCAATGGCTCGAATCCTTTCCTACCCTCTTTTGGATATTTAGACTTAACCCGAGCTCAATTCAAATCTTTAAAACCACAAAGTAGAAAGAAAACTCTAACCACTATAGTTAAGACTTACAAAGAACTAGTGCAAATTCACGGGTAAGGTATTACGAGAAACATACATGCATTTCTTAAGATAGAAGCTTATTTAAAATGATTTAATGTTTTGTTACACAAAAGTTGTCTCGTGTAACTAAAAATAAAGTCATGCTATGTCTAAAAAGATATTGGGACATGCTTTATATCGATCAAAACCATAAAATTGATTATCTACACGGAAACCAATCAATGGCGTTAGGGGTGTTCATCGAATTGAATAACGAATTTTCGAATTATTCGAATCGAATTTTTTGAATAATTTATTTTTTTTACTGAATTTGTATTTGATTCGAATTCAATTAAAAGCTGACCAATTCGATTCAAATTCATATTCGAATAAAAAAATCAATTCGAATCCGTATTAGAAAATCAATTCGATTCGATTAAATTCATTTATGGTTAAGACTTAAGTTATTGGTTTTAGTTAGGCTTGGGCTTGGTAATGGGCTAATGTATAACTTAGGTAAAATTCATAGATTAGCCCATGTTTTAAAGTTATAGTTGTGTATATAATTATATATATAATAAATATGTATTATTTTTATTCAAATTTCGAATCGAATTTAAAATCATAAATTTGTATTTGATTTGTATTCGATTTACTGAACTCGGATTGAATCGAATTCGAATTCTTGATCATCGAATCGAATTCTTGATAATCGAATCGAATTCTGAACACCTCTAAATGGCGCAGCTTCTTGAGGGCCCAAGGGGGACCCGACCCCACCGTTCTTTGGCACAATGATGGAATTTTGTGATTTTCGTAGGTAAATAAAGTCCGGGTTGAATCCGGTCGCACCGATTTGATCTTCCGGCCAATACTGATCGAAAAAAGTTGAGTCCGGCCCCCACCGATTTGAGAACCAAGCTTCGCCACTGGAACCAATGTTGTTTAGACGGCCGGGGTTAAGTTTAATAATTTACAATTCAAATAATAATAATAATAATAATAATAATAATAATAATAATAATAATAATAATAATAATAATAATAATAATAATAATAATACAACTCTACTTTCTATAAAATTTAAATCGGAATGTGACCAAGACCGAGATGATTAAAAACGCACACCGAACATCGTGCCAGTTATCAAGGTACAATACTGGTTTAGTACCGCTCGTGACGTTTGCAAAAGCAGCAAAGATAACAGAAAATACCTAAATCGAGTGGTGCCGAAACTGAAAACCATAAAAATGAATATCAGTATCACAGTTTTTCCAGGGTATTGTTTTGGTGCTACACCTCAGCGTTGTTCGATCAGTGTCAGTACACATTAATATTCGATATAGTTTACCATCACAAAATATATTTTATTTTAAATACCATTCAATTTCAATCAAATTTATTTAGATTAGGCCAAAAAAAAAAATATTAAACGTGATTGTGTATTTAGAATTAAAGTTAACAACCATCTTATATATTACGAATTAGAGATATTAAATTTCTAGGTTCAGGGTTTGTTATTGGAGAAAAAGATGAAGTATTGTGCGTATGTTAAATGACTTCGAAATTCAAAAGTTTCAACAAAATAGCATTTGGTAGAGTGGTTGTGTCTGTGTGTTGTGTTCAAGTTAACCCGGGTTTGTTTCCACAAATCCACGGGTTTGCTTTCATTATTTTTTTCCTATTTATCATATAATAAAAAAAACATTTATAATTCGTATAAAAATTTAAAATATTCATAATAAATTCATTTTTGTCAAAAAATTATAAAACTTTAGGTGTAGTATCTTGAAACCATAAACTTAATTTGCATACATTTATTTTCTGAAAAATGTTTTATTTTCATATTTTTATTAATTTAAATTGATTTAATCATATTTAATTGATTAAAAATTTATTTTAATAATTTTAATCCCAAAAATTTGGGAAATTGTTTCTAAATATCAGGAACTGAAATAAATATTATTTGTCCTGAAAACATTTAGTTTTATTGGTTTTCCTATTTTTAATCATGTAAACATGATTTAAAATAGTTTTAAATACAAACAAATTGAGAAAAATTATGGAAAATTTATTTTCACTAAAGTATTCAATTTTCATAAAAGTATTATTTTGGATCGTACTTTGTAGTTTAGACTTATTTATGTTTAATTAGACATAATAAATCATTTAATTAAATATAGTTTATAAATATTTTTCTGATAAAACAGAAATGTTACTATTTTTGAATGTCATAATTATCATTTGTTTGATTCGTTTTTGTAACTTGTAATTATTTATTCAATTCTTTATCAAAATTGTAATTATTTACTATTATAGTTTAACTAATTAACCATATCGTTCATTTTTACGTTCCAAAACATATTTTTATCTAAATATTCAATTGATAATATTTAGATTACTAAATCATATTCATAGACTTTAATCATATAATTTTGAGATACAAATTTAATATTATTTCAATTCTTTGCAAAACGTTGATTCCCCAATAGACTTAGCAAACCCTAATATCTTAGAACTTTAGATACCTTAGACTTTTAAGACACCCCTCTTATTAGTATTCGTATACCTTACTAGTGGTTTACCTGCGCGTTGCGGCGGGACCACAAAACTTCGGTTGGTGATTTTTATGGCATGCACAAGTTGATATATGGCTCAATTTGGGTTTGAGCCATAACCATAACTTTCGATTAAGGTATTTCAAAAACCGTTGGGTTTCAGTTATTTCAGCTTGGTAAATCAGTTTGAACATTGGGTCGAATTAGTTGTTGACTAATAACCTGAAATTTAACTTAAGATGAAAATTATCATAATATCCTCTAACCTCATTAACCAGTGGAAATTTTGTGCGCGGTGTCTTGTTCCAAGCCTTGCTAGAGTTTTAGCTTTTCTTTGCAACAACATGATGCTTGCATGATTTTGTATTGTTTGTTGAAGTCATAGAAGTTGTGATTATTTATGATGTTACTCTTGCTCAAGTCATTTGGATTATGTATTAACTGAAGCAATATAAGCCAAAGTATGAAGTAGTGTTTTTTTTTTAAATTATGTTTTAATTATGACACACTTTGAATTTAAAGTTTAACTTGTGGCATGAAAAAGCTTTATTAATTGATTTTGAGAATATGCAAAATGAAAATACATGTGTAAAAAAGCATAAACAACAATCCAAAAAATAGTCCACCCTGAATTTGAAAAGTCAAACACATATGTGTCATCTTTAAAGTTCCAAATTCAACATAGATGTTTATAGTTTCGTGCCTTTAAAGTGTGTTTAAAGATTTTGTTATAACGATATTAAGTTTAAACCGTATGCCAAACTTAGTTTATCAAAACAAACAACATAAAATTTTGTTTGGTTTCACTAATTAATTGACCAAATCTAGATAAAGAATGCATAAAAAAGCTAAAATGGATATAGTTAAAACTTAAAAAAAAAGTAATCCAATTATTATATTGTAAAACATAATCCATTAATATAAACAGTACAACTTAAATAAATAAAAACAACACACGCACATGAGTGTGAGAACCTTCGCCACTATTGATCATCATTGGTGGGGTTAGCACCTCCATTGATGACTTATGCATAGCTTGTTTCATATTCTTTTGTGCAAATAAAAATAAATACGTCAAACCATTTATACTACCCTAATTGGATAATTGCAAAATCTCTAAAGATAATGCATAAAAGCAAAAAGATAAAAAAGTAAACACACAACTGAAAATGAAAGCCACCACTGTCATTAATCATTGATGGGTTCTCCATAAGGTCTTTGTGTTTCTTTCATTTAAAACAAACAAATATCAAACAACATACGAATTTGAACCAAAACTGAAAAACCTACCTTTGATCTGTTGGCATTCTTGTGACGTCTAAAGATGGTGAACAAAGAAGCTAGTCATTTTCCCATTTATACACAAATGTGTGAGGTTTTCAATCGGTTTATGGTTGCATCTATTTAATCGATTTATGACTGATATTAAATCTCCATCCGCTTAAAAAATAAAGCATCCCAATCTCCTTTGATTTCCAAGATAACACAAATTCAACTTTTCAACTCCTCATTTAAGTTTTGAAACTCACCCTAACATTGTTACAACTCACAAATGTTATAGTAATTTAAAAAGACATAAATTCAATGTTTCAACTTCTCATCTATGTTTTGAAACTCCCCCTTTTTTTTTTTTGATCGGCGAACAACTGTGTGGCAACCACCCTTGCGGGGCGCCGTGCCCAAGAATCGACTACTCGACCTCCAGCAGCCCCCGCCTTCTCCCGATGCGCGGAAACCCGAGCCCCACCCGCCCGAAGGCACGACAGTGTTATAGAACTCGGTAAAACCTCGCCGCCCGTCAGAATCGAACCGGCGCCACCCGTATTCGATCTTCACCCGGATACCAAACCATAAATGTTGGAAGTGGGAATTGAACCCATGATCACCTAAGTGAACATAAGGCCTCTCCACCACTCCACCACTATAACTTGTCACAAATGTTATGGTAATTAAAGAGTGTAGAAAAGACAACTTCGCCCCTAAACTAACCTAATTTCCTATTGTACCATAAGCATAAACACTTGTAATTACTAAATTTCATGGTCATCCTTTCCAAATGCTTTATAATATAGTATAGATAGGTTGGATTTCTCAGAATTCCCATTCCTTAGCTCACGACAGCTTACGTTTGATTTTGATCGTTTTCGCAAACTGTGACCTTTTTTTTTTTTTTTTCATTTTTACACTTTTGGGGTGAGACATGTACACATACACAAATTTACACACTCACTTACACATAATCTTTTATATGTTTACAATTCATATACGTGTCTCGTTATCTTTGTGCTTTGTGCTTGACTTAAACATAGTTTACTTACATTGTTTGCTCGAAAACGTTATCTAGACTTAATTAAAGTTAGGATGCTCAAATGATCAAATCGACATAACACGCGTTACAGTACTAAAATCATTTTGAAACATGTTAGTATGTTTTATATTAATCATATTCGTTTGACTTTATTATGTTTGTTTACTATGTGTTTACATAATGCCTCGATAAATCTTGACACATGAGTTGTAAAACATATTCTTTAAACTTACATTATACGTATACAAACCAAGTATGCTCACCAACATTATTTATGTTGACAAAATTATTTTCATACATGTTTCAGGTTGATTGTTGAGATACTTCATGTAAGACATTTAGACTTAGTAAAGACTTAAACCAGACAACGTGTGGAATTATATTTGTATTTGATGAATATGTGTAATTGTAACTTGTAACATTTTAATAAAATATTTACACTTTAATACCATGAGCTTTTGAACAATCGTCACTACGTGGCACCTCGATGATTCTGTCATCGATTGGGGTGTTACAACTGAGAAATAAACTAGAGGTGTTTTGAATTACCTCTAGACCAAGGAAGTAACTTAGAGAGTTCCTAGATCTTTGAATTTAAATTCCTTATGTAATCGAGCAATATTGTTTCTGATGAGTATTACATAATCTACATAGACAAGTAGATAGAGTAAAACTTTGTTAGTTTTGTAGACAAAAAGAGACGTATCCGATCGACTACATTGGAAATCGAGAGAGATAAACAATGTGCTAAGACAGTGAAACCAAGCCCGTGGTTCTTGTTGAGACCATATAAGGCTCGTTTGAGACGACACACATGATGCGAAAAGTTTGGATTAGCAAACCTAGGTGGTTGATCCTAGTAAACAATTTCATTTAGGTGACCGTTATTTATATCGAGTTGTTAATTTTCCAGTTGTAGATTGTGGCAAGGCTTAGTACAACCCGAATTGTAGATGCCTTAACAATGGGACTAAAGGTGTGAGAAAAATCCAGTCCGAGAACTTGCGTGAAGCCTTGAGCTATTAGTTGTGATTTATATCAATCAAGAGAGCCGTCCGCTTTGTATTTGATTCTTTAAATCCATTTTATGCCAACAACATTAGAATCACTAGGACGAGTGACAAGTTCCAATGTATCAGTGGTTTTAATTACATTAAGTTTGTCATGCATAGTGGCAGTCTAATTTGGATTTTTTTTTATTTGGTTTTAATTCCTTTTGGAATGGTGGAGGCAAAAAGGGAATGATGCAATTGGTTTGTGTGTAACTCGGTTATATCAGCAAAGTGTTTTGGTTTTTGGATTCCAGACTTTGATCTTGTGGTCATGGGATGGATTGAAGTAGAGGCGGATTGGGGAAGAGGTGATAGAGTAGAGGTGGAGCTGATGGGAACCAAAAGAGGTATTGGGTTTGAGATAATTAAAAAAATGGACAAAAACTCTAGAATGTCCTTCATCTCAAGATTTGATCAGATTTGATCCAATGGTTGAAAACAGTTCCTACACAAAACAATTTTCCTATAGGATCCTCTACCTACCTATGTATATATATATATATATGGTCATGATCCTGTACAAAGTGTTTTTTGTGTGAGAAGTGTGAGAAAGTGTTTTGGCCATTAGATCATTTTAATCTATGGTGTGAATTAATTGAGTGGCATTTTGGTAATTAGTGTTATATTATTAATAATAAATTAAATGGCTAAAGGGTATTAAGGTAAAATTCACACCCACATTTAATTGAGAGGCCTTAATAAGATGGAAACTTATTCAATTATCATCAATATTGTTCCCTCTCTCTCTCTCTCTTTCTCTCTCTTGTTTACGAAACTATCTTCTGCCCTTGTTAATGTTTTAACAACACATTCAAGCATATCTAGTAGTTGCTGAGATGTGGTTTAATTGGCACACTTGATTGTGAAAATATCACTTGAATTATGAAAAGGTATGAGTCATGGTAAATGTGGTTGATAAAAAAATGGATGACAATCCGTCCTTTTGTGCAATTTTTTTTTTGTGATACAGACAAACTCGAGCCAACATGGTACCCACATTTATTAATTTGGGTGTTTTGTAATAGTGGTTTACACCCACATTTTATTGTTGTGTTTTATACCTCTTTAGCAGCAAGACAATGTAGTACACCATGTTTCAACATAAAACACCATGTTATGTAATTTGTACACGAATACAAAACACAATTGAATTTGTACTCAGTGTTTATTTGGGTTGTTAACAAATGATATGTTTTATGTTGAATGTTCTTAACTGGGTGTTTTGTAATAGTGGTTTACACCCACATTTTAGAACACCATGTTTCAACATAAAACACCATGTTATGTAATAGTGGTTTACCTCTTCAGCAGCAAGACATTGTAGAACACCATGTTTCAACATAAAACACCATGTTATGTAATTTGTATATGAAATATAAAACACAATTGAATTTGTACTCAACATTTATTTGGGTTGTTAACAAATTAATGATGTGTTTTATGTTGAATGTTCTTAACAAAAAAGGATTTAGTATAAAACACAACGTGTTTTGCATTTTTTTGCTTAACATGAATATAAAACACACCAGTATGAAATTTAGAGAATTGTTGTAAATGAAAAATGAATGACAAAACGTGCAGTGGATATTTTATAACAATTCAAGATTCTTTGACATTGGAAATAATATCCCTAAAAAACTCTAAATTAATAACAACCTTAATTGCAAAATTATCTCTAAAAATAAGATTAAGAAGCCAAATTACATTGATGCCCTTTTAATTAATAATTTTGGCTCCCACGTGTCACCACCCTATTGCTTCTCACCCTTCTCACAAATTTTTGGCTTTGTACAAGAACCTAACTATATATATATATATATATATATATATATATATATCAATTATAAAATACATGTTTGTAAGCGTTTGGGACCAAAAAAATAAGAAAAAACGCCGATGGAATTTTTTTTTAAAATCATGTATGTTACATACCCTAAAATTTTCATAGGAAAAAAAAAGTCGGAAAGTTAGAGTTTGATAGAGTTTCCAAAGTTTTCACTATAACAAGGGTTTCCAATATAACCTTATACTATATATATAGGGGGAGGATAAATTGAAAACCCACTCGAGTTAAGAAAACTCAGAAAACTCTTTGTAAAACCATCTAAAAAAATTATTTTTTTTTGAAAAAAATACATAAGGTAACATACATGTATTAAAGCGTTTTGGGCAAAAAAAAAATAAAAAAAGCGCCGATTGGATATTTAAAAAAATTAACCAAAATTTGCGCTGTTACATATGTAACAACTGATGTTACATACTTAACATAGCTGTTACATATGTAATAGCACAAACTTTGTTTATTTTTTTTAAAAATATCCTATCGGCGCTTTTTTTATTTTTTTGGCCCAAAACGCTTTAATACATGTATGTTACCTTGTGTATTTTTTTTCAAAAAAATAAAAATAAAAAGATTTAGATAGTTTTTACAAGGGTTTTCTTAGTTTTCTTAACTCAAGTGGGTTTTCAGTTTATAATTTCCCTATATATATATATATATATGTGTGTATATATATATATATATGTGTATATATATATATGTGTGTATATATATATATATATGTATACACGTTAGTACGTTACCGTTTAATACAAATACTTTAGTTTTAATTGTCATTATAGTTTAGATCGGAACTGGATCTGTTAGATGATCGCCATTTGTTATATTTTTTTTGCATTGATCTGTTGATAATCCGATAGGTTTTGTTACTGATTACGTTCATATCCATGTTATAAGTTTATTTTTTAGAGTGCTTTAGCTTATTTGATATTCGGATTGTTATGTTATATATAGTTTTAGTAAAATTATGCAAATTAGGATTCTTTAGCTAGATTTCATATTTCAATGCACAAATTTTAGGTTTAATAATTATCTAAAGCAGGAGTAAATAAGTTACTATGGAGTATAAATAAACCCTTACTTGTTCCTTTTCATGCTAGATAGATAGAACAATGGGGCTATCTTTTACCAAGCTGTTTAGTCGCTTGTTTGCTAAAAAGGAGATGCGGATTCTGATGGTCAGTCTCGATGCAGCTGGTAAAACCACGATATTGTACAAGATTAAGTTGGGGAAATTGTCACTACTATTAGGGCTGCAAAAAAACCGAGCGAACACAAACTGTTGGTAATTTTAGTGTTATCAACGATTTTAGGATATTGGATTAACTTGTTGATCGAGGAAATAACATTAGAGATTAAACGAGTTAGGTGACGCGGGAGTGCGGGCTTGATTTAATTCTAATTTTATTTGATTGTATTGTATAAATAATTTACATGGGCCTGATTTTGTTAATGGGCTTTTGATTAAAGTTAATTGTCTATGGTCTTAATTAATTGGAATTGAATCAAATTATCTTTTGGGCTCATGATAGGCGTATGGTGATTGCCATTTAATTAATGGCTGGTGATATTTTGCCTATTAAAAATGAATTGGCAGGACATATAATACAGTTTTGATCTCGATCAAATAAAGTAGGGGGTATTCACATCTCAATTGAAACGCATGGTTACAAAAGGAAAAGGAAAAACCATCAATATTTTGTTTCATAGAATCATCCAAATCCAATTCCAACAAGATAAATCTTTGTCTAATTCGATAAATCATTGCGTGTAACCCGCAAATAGGTTTATCTGATAGTTCTCATACGATTCAGAGATTAATCCAAGTTTCACTTATTTTATTTGAAGATCCATTCAGTTTCAAGGTTATTTGAAGATCCTTTCGGTTTCAAGGCATGTTTTATGTTTGAATTTGATGCAATAGACCACAATTAACCAACAAAGATAAACCTATTTTAAGGGTTAATTTGGTTGTTGAAATTAAAATCGAATTCAAGTTGTTTATATGTTTTAATTCATGGCTTTGAATAATTATATTTCGTAAATGGTTTCAAGTTTTGTGGCTTTGAATATAAAACCAATTTGTGAAAGTAATGGTGATTATTACGACACTATCAGTGGTTTGATTATATGAATTTTGTTTTCATATAATATTAACCGTTTAAATTTGGTAAATTTATTTGGAACTTGGAAAGGAATATTTGGGAATTGGGTCGACTCAAAGGATTTCATAGTAATTAATTGTTATTACTACAAGCGTTCAAGTGGTTTTCAAATTGGAAGATTTGTTCAAAAAGGTCATTAGAAGTTCCAGTGAATTATTTATTAACAAGATTTAAAGTTAAAAGAATTTTCTCTTTGGATTTGGTTTCTGATCTAAGTTGGAAATCAAATAAAATTTGTAGTCATCGACTGAACAAATCATTTATTTGAAAGTGTGATTTTCAAATTGAACTAGAACTGAATCAAAATGGTTTACCGTGATAATAAATCGGTTTCAAGAAAGTTTAAGGGAAATAAAAGAGTGTTTGATTGGGACAATAATAATTCCAAAAAGAAACCAAAAATGGAGTGTTGGAGATGTGGAAAAGTGGGTCATTTTAAAAAGAATTGTGGTGTAAAGCTTGCAAATATAAATAAAACTAACATACCGGGTTCAGGTGGGTCAAAAGATTAAAAGGCTCCAAAAGGTACGCTTTCTAATCCTTCTTTAAATGTGACAAAACCTATGAGTTTTGTAGTTGTTTCAACTAGTCATTCGGGACATGTTAATTATTTTCAAACCACAAAATTTGGATGTGATTCAAAGAAACAAAAAGTAACTTGTGATTTGAAAAATAAACAAATGATTTGTAATGTTTTTGAATCAAATAAATTTAATACAAAGGTGCAGCCTGCTGGCTGTGATGGTACACAGATGGGGCAATTTGGCCAAATTACTAGATGTGTACAAGTAGGGAAAAATCCCTTTGGGTGTGAAATAAATGGAAAAGAATCTTCGGGTTTGTTATTCGGCTCTAAAAGTCCAATGGTTTATAAACTTAATTCGTTTGCGAATTATGCTTCATTTATTTCGGAATCATTTTATGTACAGGATGATATACTTGCATGGTGGGTAGACTCAGGTGCTACGAGTCACGTATGCAAGGATCTCAAATGGTTCGAGACATTTGAACCACTTGAAGATGGATCTGTACTAAGGATGGGAAATGTAGCAACTGAACCCATCAAAGGAGTTGGAAAAGTTAGACTTGTTTTTACTTCTGGCAAACAATTAGTATTGAATAATGTATTGTATGTACCGGGGATTCGAAAGAATCTCTTGTCTGGATTGTATTAAATAATTATGGTTACAAACAGGTCATTGAGTCGGATAAATTTATCTTATCTCGAAATGGAACATTTGTTGGATTTGGATATTTATGTAACAGTATGTTTAAACTTAATATCATTGTCCCGTTTGCTGTTGAATCTGTTTGTATGGCTTCTTCATCTTCTAGTAAAGTCGAGAATGATTCCTATTTGTGGCATGCTAGACTTGGTCATGTTAATTATTACAAGATGAAAGATATGTCCAAAATGAGCCTTATACATGCAAATTGACTAAAATTACTAGAAAACCATTTAAAAATGTTAAAAGGGATTCTAAGGTATTAGAATTGGTTCATTCTGATTTATGTGATATTCATAGTACTCCTTCACTTGGAAATAAAAAGTATGTGGTTACCTTTATTGATGATGCAACTAGATTTTGTTATGTCTATTTATTGCATTCAAAGGATGAAGCTCTTGATAAATTTAAAGTTTATAAACAAGAGATTGAGCTATATAGGAGTGGTTTGATTAAAAACCTCCGGACAAATAGAGGTGGGGAGTATTTTGATCCAGTATATTTTCAGTCTACCGGTATAATACATTAAACCACTATTCCTTATACACCACAACAAAATGGAATAGGACATTGAAAGAAACGGTTAATTTCATGTTGTCCTATTCTGGTTTAAGTGATGGATTCTGGGGTGAGGCTATGTTAACAGCCTGCTACTTATTGAACCGAGTTCCTAATAAAAGGAATAAGGTGACCCCGTATGAACTTTGGTACAAAAAGGCACCAGAATTGAGTTATCTCAAAGTCTGGGGATGCAGAGCTGTTGTGAGGCTTAGTGAGCCTAAACTAAGTACCATATGTGAAAGAGGCATTGATTGCATATTTATTGGATATGCTGAACATTCCCCTGTTTATAGGTTCTATGTCATAGAACCAAATGATTACGTATCTGTTCACTCTGTCATTGAGTCAAGAGATGCTGATTTTGCTATGAGGATAGATTTTCCTCTGTACCTAGATTAAAGGATATGCCTCAGTGTTTGAAAAACTATGGAAATGCAATTGCCTATGGTGATAATTCAGGTAATTGTAAAGATGTACCTTCTACTAGTACCGAACCCAGAAAAAGTACTAGAGTCAGAAAAGCCAAGTCTTTTGATGCTGAGTTTCATCTTTATTTAGTGGAAGGAACTAGGAATGAGGTTGAACATCAGTATCAATATTGTTTTAATATCGAGGAGGATCCTGAGACATTTGGTGAAGCTATGGCTTCTAGGGATGTTGCTTTCTGGAAAGAGGCCATTCAAGATGAGATGTATTCTGTCATGTACAATTATACATGGACACTAACTAATTTACCTCATGGTTGCAAACCTTTGGGTAGCAAATGGATATTTAAAAGAAAGATGAAAGTTGATGGAAGCATAGATAAGTTTAAAGCCAGATTGGTTATCCAAGGCTTTAGACAAAAGGAAGGAATTGATTTCTTTGATACTTATGCTCCTGTTGCTAGAATTTCCACTATAAGACTTCTTATCTGTCTTGCTTCAATTCATAAACTGATAATTCACCAAATGGATGTTAAGACTGCATTCTTGAATGGTGAATTGAATGAAGAGGTATACATGAAACAACCTGAGGGTTTTGTATTACTTGGACAAGAAAACAAGGTGTGTAAACTTGTTAAATCATTATATGGTTTGAAACAAGCACCTAAGCAGTGGCATTAAAAATTTGATGAGGTGATCTGATCATATGGTTTTCTTCTAAACCAAGCTGATAAATGTGTCTACAGTAGATTTGATACCTCTGGTAAAGGAGTGATTATTTGTCTATATGTGGATGATATGTTGATTTTTGGCACTGACCAAGATCAGGTTGATAAGACAAAAGAATTGTTGTCTTCTAATTTTGAAATGAAGGATATGGGGGAGGCGGATGTGATCCTTGGAATAAGGATTAAAAGGAGTAACAATGGTATAACCATGACACAGTCTTATTACATCGAGAAAGTGTTGAAGAAATTTAATCATTTTAATTGTTCTCCTGTTAGTACTCCCATAGATCCTAGCATCAGGTTAATGCCTAATCCAGGTGACTCAGTTTCACAATTACAATATTCTAAGGTCATTGGTTGCTTGATGTATGCTATGATTAGCACAAGGCCTGACATAGCTTATGCTGTGGGTAAGTTGAGCAGATATACTAGTAAGCCTAGTGCTCAACACTGGCAAGCAGTGAACAGACTGCTTAAGTACCTGAAAGGAACCATGAACTATGGCTAATTTCATTCTGGTTTTCCTTCAGTGATAGAAGGGTACTCTGATGCAAGTTGGATAACAAATATGGAAGATCACTCTTCTACAAGTGGTTGGGTATTTCTACTTGGTGGTGGAGCTATTACATGGGCTTCAAAGAAACAAACTTGCATCACTAACTCGACTATGGAATCTGAGTTTGTGGCTTTAGCTACAGCTGGTAAAGAAGCTGAATGGCTAAGAAATTTGATCTATGAGATTCCATTGTGGTCAAAACCGATATCACCAATCTCTATCAGATGTGATAACACATCTACCTTGGCCAAGGCATATAGTGAAGTGTACAATGGGAAGTCTAGACACTTAGGTGTTAGACACAGTATGATTAGGGAATTAATCATGAATGGTGTGATATCTGTGTAATTTATAAGATCTAAGGTTAATTTAGCTGATCATCTAACCAAAGGGTTAGGAAGAGATCTCGTGAACAAATCAGCTAAAGGGATGGGTTTAAAGTCCATTTAAATATCTTGTGTCAAGACACCCAATTCCCATCTAATACAATGTTAGATGCTGAATTCAATGTGGAAAGCTTGTCATAACGATATTGGAACACATTAGCAAATCATCCCAAGGTATGTGTTCGGACTGCAAGATAAAGTAGGTTGAAGTTAAACTTCTTAATAGTTCATTGATAAATTGCAGTGCAGGTGCAAGAGTAATGAACTACCTATAAGAATATGAAGTTTAGCCGCTTCAAGAAGCTTTGGACTTGAGCTTTGATATATTCTTTGAAGGATTAGGACACAGGCTAGTAAAATATTGTGTCAAGTGGAATTTGGATTTGTAAACGTATGTGTATTTACCTACATGTATTTAAATGGATAACATGGGTTCAATCCATTGAGACACCCAGTTATTCTAATATTTGTATCGTGTAAATACTAAGATGAAAATTCAATCCGCAGGACATTTTCATTTATGCATGCGTTTGTATTTCTGTGAGGATGGTTAAGTTAATCATGGATATCACTAAAATGGGGGGAGGAATGTTGGTAATTTTAGTGTTATCAACGATTTTAGGATATTGGATTAACTTGTTGATCGAGGAAATAACATTAGAGATTAAACGAGTTAGGTGACGCGGGAGTGCGGGCTCGATTTAATTCTAATTTTATTTGATTGTATTGTATAAATAATTTACATGGGCCTGATTTTGTTAATGGGCTTTTGATTAAAGTTAATTGTCTATGGTCTTAATTAATTGGAATTGAATCAAATTATCTTTTGGGCTCATGATAGGCTTAAGGTGATTGCCATTTAATTAATGGCTGGTGATATTTTGCCTATTAAAAATGAATTGGCAGGACATATAATACAGTTTTGATCTCGATCAAATAAAGTATAGGGGGATATTCACATCTCAATTGAAACGCACGATTACAAAAGGAAAAGGAAAAACCATCAATATTTTGTTTCATAGAATCATCCAAATCCAATTCCAACAAGATAAATCTCTGTCTAATCCGATAAATCATTGCGTGTAACCCGCAAATAGGTTTATCTGATAGTACTCATACGATTCAGAGATTAATCCAAGTTTCACTTATTTTATTTGAAGATCCATTCGGATTCAAGGTATGTTTTATGTTTGAATTTGATGCAATAGATCACAATTAACCAACACAAACAAGGCCTTGTTCGTGTTCGTTTGTTAAAGAAATTAAGTGCTCACGAACAGTTCATGAACACTTACCGAGCGAGATTTTCTATCCGTGTTCGTTTGTTAAGAAAACACTCATGTTCGTGTTTGTTTGTGTTCGTTTGTTAATTTTGTTCATGAACGCACATGAACATTAATGAAGACAAAAAGGTTTTCGTGAACATGACAAACGAACGCAAATAAGTGTTAATGAACAGAAACAAACACAAATGGACATATATTAACTTTCGAATAAGATTGAATTCACACGCATTAATACATTAGCTAAATCCACCCAAAATATAACCTAATTATCCATTTATCCAGACATACTTAGTACTTAACACAATATTGATAAAAATAAAAAAAAGTAGTGTCTAATGGAGGTGGATGGAGGAGGGTGTCGGAGGTGGATGGTAGAGGGCGTCGAAGGTGAAGGGCATCAGCACTGGAATGTGGAAATATAATGAACTTAGATACTAAAAGTATGTTTATTAATCTCATATAATCATATATTTACCTCACAAATATTATTTATTTGGATAAAACAAATAAAAATATATAAGGATATAAAAAATATAAAAATTAAAAACCCTAATAAACTATCAACACAAACGAACATAAACGAACATGTTAACGAACGTTCACGAACATAAACTAATGAACACAGCCTCTGTTCATGTTTGTAGTCCCGAAATACTAGATCTTGTTGAATGCAATAGATTGTTATCACTTAGAAACACCTATTAGTTAGGTGTTTCAAGTGATTAATCCAAGAAACAAATAAAACTAGATGAACATTTAAAGACCCGACACACACAATGAACAATATAATGATTCCATAGCAGATTTGAAGATGAATAACCTTGGAATATGATTAAGTACGCACGTATGCAAAGTGTGCTTACAAAGATAAAACTCCAAAACCCCAAACCTAGAGCTGTGCACACACTATCAATATATAGGAGAACCCTGGGCCTGCGCACTTAGCATAAGTGCGCAGGGCCCGTGTATATAAGTGCGCAGCCCTAGGGTTTGTGTACAAAAACATGTGTTAATTACATTCTAAGCCCTTCAACTATAAGTCTTTACAATAAACACTCAAAAGTCTCTATTCTGGTAACTGTGGTCTCAAAATAACCCAACAATACTCCCCCTAGACCACAGCTACCAGTCTTCAATCTTCAGTCAACCTCCACATCGCTTTCCTCCCCCTCAACCTGAGCAGGGGGGTCTTGTAAGTACAGTGTGACCGGATCTACCTCAGCTGCTGGAGGAGTTTGTGTAGATTCTGTTGTGGTTCCTTCAGGATTTGCTACTGATACAGGTTCTTCTGGAAGTGCCTCTGATGCTGCAGTTTCTGTAGCAGCAGCATCAGCAGTTTCTGTAACAGTAGCAGCAGCAGCAGCATGCGCAGCCTTCTCCTTGTCTTCTTTTTCTTTATCTGCTGCGTTTATCCTGTCAACTAAATCCAGCAGCTCACTCTTCAACTTCAAAGCCCTATCTACTGCTCTTCTAAACAGTACGGCTTCTTCAAACAGTGTGTTTCCAGCACCAACATTGATCTGATTCGCAAAAAGCATATTCAGATCTGACAAGTTTAGTGCGAACACATCAACCGGATCCAAGATTCTCAACACCTCTGAATCATTTTCCAGCTTGATCACTGCTTCACCAGTGTTGCTGTCATAGAACCATTTCTTGAAGTTTCTAAGCATCACTGGAAGCTCGGGTCTGATCGGAACTCGTGTGACGACCTGAGGAGGGTCTATCACATAAGTTATCATTCCTCTTCCCGTTGCTGGATCGATTCTGGTCTTTGATATTCTTCTTCTAGGCTTTTGCGGCTTGAATATCTGGAAGTCACTTTCACATTCTTTCCTGATAAAGTTCTCAACCATGCCAGCTTGTGAGTCAAGAGAGGGATTAATGAATGGGGCCCTGCTAAGTTCCCTGATATCCCATCGGGGAAGAGATTTCAGCTCCTTCTGACCCATGAAGTATTGGATTACCCCCCCTCTCCTTTTCACAGCAAACAATCCCTTTTCAGCATCATACTTCCACGAGATAATCTTTTCTCGATGAGCAGACCTTGTATGATGAATGTTCTGATGTAAAGCAGGAATGGTAATTGGCTTTCTTGGGAACCATGCTGCTCTTTCAGGGTCTAGTTTGTGCCCATCAGATGTCTCATAGATGACTTCTTGATCGGTTCCCATCTCTATAAAACTGTCAGGCATCTCATCTTCACTGACCTCGTCCACTTCACTAGCCTCAGCCTCCTTTTCTTTCTCCTTTTCCGCCTCCAGAAACCTTCCAAAATCAAAGGTTTCGTCAAAAGTAGCTCTGGGAGCACCTGTTAACTGCTGCCTCAGATCCTGAAACATGTCAAACATCTGCACATGAACCTGATGTTGAAACTTAATCAGGTATCTTTGATCCTTGATCACCTTCTCCATTTTCTTGTTCTTGACCTTGAGCTTTTTCACCTTCTTTCTTAGCTCCTGGTTATTGTGCACATCGCTTTTCATTGTGCAGAATTCTCTGGTCGCAACCTTACCTATCTCCTTCACAAGCTTCTCGTATAGCTCCTGATGCACCGGTTTTCGACGAGGTGCAGCAGGAGCTGATGAAGAAGGTTCAGCTGATCGGTGGGTAGGAGCTTTGGGGGCTGATGCAGTAGCAGTGGATGGCCCTGGAGCAGAAGTTGCAGCGGTAGAAGGCCCTGGTTGGTTTGGTTGTTCTTCCCCAAAAATCCGTTCCATGTACACTTGCTCCTCAACATCATCCGGTGTTATCACTCGAGGGATCTCAGATTCAGGAAGCTGTTGTCTTCTTTTCTTTCTAGCTTCCCTTTCATATTCAGCTACTGCTCGTACATTTTCTGCAGCTTCAATCTGTTCGGGTGTCAAAGATTCTCTCGATTCTTGCAGTAAGCCAGCTGGCCTTTTCTTCATGCTGGGCTTTGCTCGAGCCGGCTCAGATGCTACTCTTTTGCCCCTGGCCTTTTCTTGGGCGATCTCTTCAGCAGTTGGCCGAGCTGATGTAGTGGGTTCAGATGGTTCGGGTGTGGGAGCAGCTGTGGGTTGTTGTCGAGCCTGAGCAGCGTCTGCCTTTCTCTTATTGATCTTGTTGTAGATCTCTATGACAATCGGATATCGCTGAGCTGCATACATGTGTTCAAGCATTGGTTCCCAATCCGGTGTGTTGCATTCTGTGAAGAATCTAGCCCCTCTGGTGAAAATGTATTCATCACCGAGAGGCAGATTCTCGTGCTGAGTGTTGATCATCATCTGAATGAACCTGGGGTACATCGCCCATTTCCCGGACCCAGCTTCTGCATTCTTTATCAAGTAGTCGAAAATCATCCCGGATAGGTTGAACTTTTCTTCTTTGCAGATCTTTATCATAGCCGTCGACCATTCAGTACTGAGTGCATTGTAGCCTCCCTTTCTGTGACCTAGAGACATAATGAACACATGACTAATGAGTCTCCAGTCTCTCGTCAGTTGTGTCTTCTTAACATCGCCCCTCTTGTCAAACTCGCCTTTGTAACCGAACCTCCTGAACTGTTCATGAATGTCTGCTTTTGCCATAAATCTGATGGTTCCTGGTTCATCCCGTAGTCTCAGCACTGTTCGAACTGTATCTTCAGTAATGAATAGAGGCCTGTTTCGGACTGTTGCTTTGATACGCTTGACTCCTGCAACTGTTTCAACTCGAGCAGAACGCCAGAAATCTTCAATGTGTGAAACGTACACGGGTTCGACGTTCTCCACAGCAAAACCGATTCGGCTGCGTCTAATCCAGGTCACAACGTCTTTGAACTGCACATCATCGGTATCTAGATTCATTGGCTGATTGTGCATGCCTCTACGATCCCATTCAAGTGCCATCTGTTTAGCCAAGAGCACGAAACGCCAATTAGATCCCGGATAATTGATTTTAGACTTAAACTTACACGGACAACGAACTTACACCTAGATCTTATTAATATTTTAACGGTCATTGGATTAAGGATAGATGAATTGATGTTATCGGTGTCAATGGTACGTTTGAATTTTAGTTATTTGATTATTAAGGTCCGGTTTTGAGTTCGTAGTCCGTTAAAGTGTCTTAATAGTCAAAATGAAAGATGTGTGAGGTTTAGAGTCCAATTGTTCAAGAGTGTCAAGTCCACAGTCCAGTTCAAGTACTCAGGCCCATTTTAGTACGCAGGCCCATTTAGGTACGCAGGCCCATTTAAATACGCAGGCCCATTTAAATACGCAGGTCCACTTAAAGTCAAGTGCTCAGTCAAGTGCGCACATACTTTGACTGAGCACTTAGTTATCACTTAGACCAAAACAAGTACGCAGGTGAGTCCACCCGGGCATGGTAACCCCTTAGATCACATAGTCAAGTCTGCGTACTAAGCAAGTACGCAGACACTTGAACCTTCGTTCAAGATTTCAAGTTCACAGTTATGTACGCAGATGATTAGGGTTTCTGTGTACTTATATGACTATGAAACAAGTACGCAGTCTCTATGAGACAAGTGCGCACATGTTCATATGTCAAGTACGCAGATCTTCAAATCTTTAAGAAACCCAATAATACACGAACAACCCACATAAGATCCGTTTATAACCTGTAATCTCAACAAATAACTCATTAGAAACATAAGATCTACCTTGATAAACAGTAAATACGAGTCAATGAACACAGAAACAGGTATGGTATGAGTGATTAGTGTGATTATGATGTTGATGAAGATGAACGGTGAAGAAGATGATGAACATGTGGTTTAGGGGTGATTAGGGTTAGAAGGAAACTGTTAAGGGTGATAAAGCTTTTGACCAACATTGACCTGGTATATATATACCTTCAACTAATGGGCCTGCGCACTTGAGTTAAGTGCGCAGGCCTCAACAAGTACGCAGATACCCATAATTTTGGCCCAAAGATAGAAAAGAAAGCCCAAATCCTTTAGATTAAGGGGGTTTTTCCAAATCTTACCTTCTGCATTCAAGATCATACTGACCATACCTGCCGGAACCCGTTTCAACTTCCCGTTGGATAGCTGCAGCCTAAGAACAATTGTCGGTATGCTTGTCCATTTAAATCCATGCCCTTTCTCTTTCAACATGTGTTTGGTGATACTGTTTATCATGTTAATATCGGTAATATTAACGAAAATTTTATGGACCCCACAGTGTGCTAGGTATTAGCCTACCGATCCTCAAGGTTTATTGAAATATAATGATGAGAGCTTCAGGTCTATGTTGCCATAAGCAGAGAAGATGATCATTATCTTGATCAGATGATGAGAGCTTCAGGTCTATGTTACCATAAGCAGAGAAGATGATCATCTGATCGTTTGGTGAGCTATCTATGTATGTTTGCACGTCACTAACATTGCGTGTCTTTTCTGCTCAGTTTCAAAAATTTTGTTTTTCTTAGCCCCGCATTGGTAGCTTGCACTCTTAGGTGTCTTTTGATTTGCTTATGCACAAAATTTTCTGTGTCTTTTAATTTCTCAACCTATGTATGACCGGACTCAGCTTGTGCAGACCTAAAGCACAGTGGGAATCCAGCTTTCCGTGTAGATCTTCATTGTTGATCACCTAATGGCAGTTTACTTGATTTCAGGCTGAATCTACCGACATATCGTTGCTTGAGGCCGCAACATCCTCTGGGTCCTATTCACATGCTGACGAGATATGATTAGTTCCTATCATTTCCTGAATTAATTTTGCAATAAGAATAGACCGGTTCACTTTCTCCCCCAAAAATCTTGTTTTAAAGGAAAATGAGATTTTTCTTTTTATAAAATAAAAAATTTGTTTTTGTTTTGTTTTTTTTTTTTTTTTTTTTTTTTTTTTATTCAAAGTTGATCATCTCAAGCCATGAAACCAACTGATGAAACCGGGTTTTATCAAAAGCTTTTGTAAAGATATCTGCTTTTTGATCAGCAGTATCGATAGGCAACACCTGTATGTACCCTTTGTCGTGAGCATCGCGAATTGAGTGAATCCGAATTTCAATGTGTTTGGTTTTAGAGTGGTCAATTGGATTCTTCACGATGTCACGACATGCATCATTATCAATGAAAATAGGTGTATGCATGACATTCAAACCGTAGTCCAAAAGCTGATTTTGGATCCATAACACCTGACAGCAACAACTGGAAGCAGCTGTGTATTCGGCCTGAGCAGTAGAGATTGACACGGTGGTCTGCTTCTTGCTTTGCCAAGACACTAGCCGGTTACCCAGAAATTGACAGCCACCAGAGACAGATTTTCTGTCTATCCTACAACCTGCATGATCACTATCAGAGTAAGCGATTAGATCAAAGTTATCGCTCTTAGGATACCATAAACCAAGTTTAGGTGTTCCTTTGAGGTAGCGGAAGACTCTTTTTACTGCAGTCTCATGCGATTGCTTAGGATTAGACTGAAAACGCGCACAGCATCCAACTGCCCACATTATATCTGGTCTGCTAGCTGTAAGATACATCAGAGAGCCAATCATTGATCGATATGTATGAGGATTCACTGAAGGCCCCTGAAGATCTGGTACAAGTGTTGTTTGGGCCGCAAAAGGAGTATTGGACGGCTTGCAATCGGTCATGTTGAATTTTGCCAAGATGTCTCTTGTATACTTCGCTTGATGAATTAGAATTCCGTCTTCTTTTTGCTGTACTTCCAAGCCTAAGAAAAACGATAATTCTCCCATCATGCTCATTTCAAACTGAGACTTCATGATGCTTTCAAATTCCCTGCACAAATTTTCATCAGTGGAACCAAAGATAATATCATCAACATAAATCTGAACAAGGATAGAGTGTTTATTGACTTCTTTGGTGAATAAGGTCATGTCGATCTTCCCTCTAGTATACCCATTTTGCAGCAAGTATGACGATAAGGTCTCATACCAAGCTCGTGGAGCTTGATGAAGTCCATAGAGAGCCTTATCCAGTTTGTAATATTTATTGGGATGATGGGGATCTTCAAAACCTGGGGGTTGACACACATAGACTTCTTCTTTGATTTTCCCGTACAGAAATGCACTTTTCACATCCATCTGAAAGACTTTGAAGTTCTTGTATGAGGCGTAAGCCAGGAAGATACGAATAGCTTCAAGTCTAGCAACTGGAGCGAACACTTCCTCATAATCAATGCCCTCCTGTTGACGAAATCCCTGAACGACTAAACGAGCCTTGTTCTTAATTACCACGCCTCGTTCATCCATTTTGTTGCGAAAAACCCACCTTGTTCCAATAGGATACTTTCCTTCAGGTAAATCCACAAGCTCCCAAACCTTTAGCTTCCGAAACTGATACAGCTCATCCTGCATGGCTTCAACCCAACTTGCATCTCTGACAGCATCTTCAATACTGAAAGGTACCGTCTGAGATAAGAAGGCTGAAAGTGCAATATTCAGTTTGTCTGCCTGATTTCTAGTAAGAACACCCTCAGAGATTGGTCCAATGATGTTCTCCACAGGGTGATCCTTAAAGGATTTAAATCCCATGTTCGGTTCTTCTTGAATATGGGAAGGCAGATTGGAAAGATGATCTGTAGGAGTTGACGAACTGGATGGATCATTTGCAGACTGTTGTGCTGAAGATGGTTCTTCTGAAGCTGGAGTAACTTCAGGAGATGTAGTGGTATCAACAGTTGCATCACCATTTGTGGTTTGAAGGGGAACAATTGGATCAGCTACGAGTGGAGAGAAGCGGGTGGTAAAAGGTGCTGCATCGTCTTCTGAAGAGTAAAGAGTATCTTCAAGAGGAGAAGGATCGGCTGCTTGATTTTCAGATGGTTGTTCATCTATGATGCTGAAATTGTTGAAAACAACATCTACATCAAAGAACCAGTCAGGTCCGGCTCCTGTATTGGTAGAGTTGGATTCCTGCCAATCAACATAAAAAGACTCGAGAACCATTTTGGTTCGTTTGTTGTATACTCTATAAGCTTTTTGACTAGAGGAGTATCCAACAAAGAAACACTCATCACCAACTGCATCAAACTTCATGATGTTCTCGAAATTGTTAAGCAGCGTGCATGAGCATCCAAAAGGCCTGAAGTAGTCAATCAAAGGTTTTCTCTTAAAAAGCAACTCATAACCTGTTTTCCCGCGCGTCTTTACGATTAAGACTCTGTTAAGAACATAACAGGCGGTATTTACAGCTTCAGCCCAGAATATGATCGGCAGTTTGGAGTCGATAAGCATGGTTCTGGCCGCCTCAATAAGTGTACGATTTTTCCTTTCAGCAACACCATTCTGTTGAGGAGTTCTCGTAGCACTGTACTGAAGATGAATTCCTCTATTGTTGCAGAAAGTCACGAAACTTTGATTCTTGAATTCGGTTCCGTGATCGCTTCGAATTGATCTAACTTTTGTCTTTATAATGTTTTCAATAAGAGGAACAAACAGCATCAGAATCTCAGCAACTTCACTTTTGTATTCCAGAAAGTACACCCATGTGAATCGGGAAAAATCATCTGTTATCACCAAACAATAAGACTTTTTAGCTAAACTTTTAACACTAATAGGACCAAACAGATCCATGTGTAATAAATGAAGAGGTGAGTCTATAGAATTCACAGCTTTGGACTTATGCGACTTTTTGTGTTGTTTTCCTTTGGCACATGCTAAACATTTTTCAGAAAAGGGGAATTCCTTAGAAGGAAGACCTCTTACAAGGTTTAGTTTTGAAAGCTTATTAATGTTTTTGAAGTTAACATGTCCTAATCGCCTGTGCCAAAGCAGTGACTCTGACTCGGATGCTTTAGAAAGTAAGCATGTCATTTGACATTCAGACTTTGCATCCCTCATATTTATCACGTAAGTATTATTTTGTCTAGGAGCTTTAAGCATAATCATGTTGGTAGGAGGAATGAATCCTGGCTTTAGAAAGATGCACTCCATGTCATTAAATAACACCGAGATTCCTTTGTCGCAGACTTGTGATACACTCAGCAGATTGTAACACAATTCTGGAACGTAGTTCACATCTTCTAAAGTCAATGCATCAGAAATCACGTCCCCTATCCCGACTATCTTTCCACCCTTCTCATTGCCGGCAAAAGCAACAAACTCTCCATCAATGAATCGATAGTTCTTAAGGAGTTCTTTCAGTCCCGTCATGTGCCTTGATGCCCCGCTATCAACGTGCCATAGATATCTCATCAGGGCAATCAACCACTTTTGTAGTTTATTCTGTAAAATACATAAGACAACAGAAATATACAGATAAATATATGAGACACTATGTACAAACACGACTCAGACCACCCGTTAAGTAACTTTTGGAATCCAGGTCTGTTTTAGTTTTAATTTGTCGTGATTTTCCCCCGACACAAACTCTTGCCTTTTCCAATTTTTAGTGACCTTAACCAAACTTTTTATGGTTTCTTGAAGATCTTTAATTTGAACTGCAAAAGATTTTTGGTTATTGGTATCAGTTTGTGGTTTGGGTTGCAAATGACACTTTTTAACCACATGTCCTTCATTTCCACATCTAAAACATTTAGAGTGTTTAGGTTTGATCTTTGAAGAAGATCTGGATGATGATGGTTGTGATGTTCTTCTTTTGTTGTTGCTTGAATTGAGGCTGTCTGTTGAACATGCTTCATCACTTTTGTTGTTGCTTGAGTCTTCGTTTGTGTTGCATTCTGGCTCGCTGATATCACTTTCTGTATCACTTTGTGATTCTTCAGAAATTGTGTTATCTGTTTCACTTTGTGACTCTTCAGAACATGACACATCTGTTGATGATGGTGTAAATTCTGGAATTTCTTCAGTAAGAAATTTTCCAAACCTGTTTCTTTTTAGTTCTGGAACAAATGGAGATGGTCTATATACATTTTCATTATCACAGAATGCATCATTAAGATCAACACAAACAGGCACAACATTTTCAACACAAACATCCGATCGTTTGATAGGATTCATCCTATCATTTGGGTCCACAACACCCTTTAAATCAAGTTTAGAGGTTAGAGTAATACAGTCATCCGGCCTAGATAAAC
This sequence comes from Ambrosia trifida, assembly GCA_028751855.1. NCBI lineage: Eukaryota > Viridiplantae > Streptophyta > Magnoliopsida > Asterales > Asteraceae > Ambrosia > Ambrosia trifida. Next base: position 144,970,363 of record CM054122.1, on the reverse strand, counting down.
TATTACAGTTATCCATCCTAGATAAACTATTACAGTCATCCAAATTAGTTAAGTTATTACAGTCATCCGAATTTAAAGAAATGTTTGACTTATCATGGTTCCAGATGAACCAATTCACTGTGGAGTAATTGGCACCTGGGTGACCTAACCCCATTGTTTGACCACCACAACTGTCATCATCGTCCACCTGATCCTGTTGGGTCATATCTGCACTACTTTTACTTATATTAGAGTGTGACTCAGATGTGACACATTCTTTTTCAAAAAGATCATTTTTTGGATGTGGTTTTGGAATGGGTATATATTCACTTTTGCTCAAGGGTAAAAACAGGGATTTTACAATTCCCTTTTTATCCTTATACCCGATTCCATCTTTGACAAAAGATTTCCTTGAACAATCAAGGATATCAGTATGAGCATGCTTGCTTACGTTCCATTTGTCCACAACAATTTGGAGATGATTGGTTTCATTTCTGGATTTTTCTAGTTTTTCAGTTAAGTCATTTATTAAAAAATCTTTTCTGAGAACAAATTCTTTTAGAGTGTGCATTTCAGCAATTGTTGCATTTAACTTTCGCTGATAGGCTAACTCGTTTTCTTTCATTTCAGTATTGATTTTCCGTATGTCATCCATTTCTCTTAAGATTCTCCTATTGTGGGACAAACAGTAAGCAACGGCTGTAACACACCTTGGTGAGCACAGCTTTGATTTTATTTCGAGAGGAATACTTACCAGGTCTCTCTCTTCAGCTTCCTTCTTCATGCTCTGTGATTTCTGATTGTCCTTGCTTGTGGAGGTCTTTTCAGCAACAAAGGCTTCCTCAGCAGCAGTCTCCTTCCCTTTCTCCACACTCAACACGCCTTTTAAACCAGCCTTCTCTATCTCTTCTCCTTTTGGCATTTCAGCTGAGGGCCCCTCAAGAGAGCTCACACCAAGAGGTGACTTTGTGCAGATCTTTGCCATCAGTGCTTTATTAACTTCAGCTTCTGCCACAGTGACTTCCTCTCCCCAATCGAAATCCTGAACCACAAGCGCCTTCTACTGGTTACCTTCTCCTCCTTCTGTAATTGCCACCACTCTCTTTGCTGGTTTGGCTTCAACTTGATTCAGAGTTGGACATTCATACTTGAAATGTCCGAGAATTTTGCAGTTATAACACCTGATCTTAGATTTGTCAAACCCAGCTTTCCCCATGCCGACTCTTCTACCGGTTCTATCTTGAAACCTCTTCACCCTCAAAGTGATCATGGCCATCTGCCATTTCAGATCCATTTCCTCCATATCGTCTGGATCAACTTGATACATGTCTTCAGGACTCATCATATCACTTTTTAGATCACCAGTCTTTAAAGCTTCAAAGCTCGTCATGAAAGCGTTGAAAAGTTCAACGTGTTCAGTTGCCAGCTTCGTCTGTTGAGGATTGAGAGTTGACGGCTGAGGGTTAGTGGCACTGGGTTGAGAGTATGAGACAGCTTTTCCTGAACTTGAACTACCACCAATTGTTCCATCAGCATACACGTGAGATGAGCTTGAACCCATGTTCCCCACTGGAGTCATTAGCGCTAAATTCTTCATTGCAGTGATAGGAACTGCCTTTGGATTGGTCTGATTCATTTCCCTTTTTGTAATGTCCATCTCAAAGGACTTCAATGTGTTGATGAGATCAGCCAATGTAGACTGGGCATCAAGATATTCTTTTCTGATTAGCATGCATTGGATGCTCCATTCTTTTGGTAATGAATCCAGCAGCTTCTTGATAGAATTTCTGTTGTTCACAGGAATTCCAGCCTTTTTCATTTTTGTTAACATACTCATAAACCTATCAATGTGCGAGCTCAGACTCTCCCCACGAATGCTACCGAACATATCATATTCTTTTTGCACCATGTCTTGCTTGTATTGGCGCATCTCTTCATTGCCTTCGTAGTATTCATTCAGTGCAAACCACAGATCATGTGCCGTTCCATACTCTTCAAACATGTTGTAAACATCATTAGACAGGGCCATGGTTAGAGCACCATAAGCCTTATGATCTCTTTGAAGTAATTGTTTGTCAACATCGGTATAGGTTGTTGGATCAGGGTTGAATTCTTCTCCAGTGGCGGTGGTTCTCATGGGAATATGTGGGCCCAACTGGATGGAGTTCCATTGGGTAAAGTCAGTCACGTAAAAGAATGACCTCATTCGGTTTTTCCATGTCCCGTAATCTTCAGCACCTTTTAACTTAGGTACTCTTGTAGTAGTTCCGGTTTCAAGATCTTGTTGTGTGATAGGGTTAACAGTTGATTGATTATTGTTACCAGCCATGTTTTAGATGAATTTTAGAAACGTGGTTCAACAGATTTTAATTATCAGTTCAAAAGATTGTCCAAGTCCTTAAGTACACAGCAAGTTCGCAGTTAAGTGCGCAATTAAGTTCACACTTAAGTTCACAGCAGTCTGGATCAGTATGCAGCAACCTGTAAGAATATAAACAGCCTTGTCAAGTTGTAGTCTTAGTTAAGTATGCAGCTTGGAAGTATACGTGTGGCTATAAGTTCGCAGATCAGTCAACATTTGGGCATTATAAGTGCTCAGTGTTTGCTGATCAGCCTGCGCACTAAATTAAGTGCGCAGACTCACTTAAACTCTCGTTTAAGATTTTAAGTTCGCAGAAACCCTAGCCAAGTACTCAACACTACACCTTCAGTAAGTGCGCACAAATCCAAGATTTCTGTTTAAGTATGCAGAAACCCTAGATAAGTACTCAAGACAATGAAATGCTATAAGTGCGCAGAGATTAACTTATGCAAACAAGTGCGCAGAAGCTCAAGTGCGCAGAGACCAAATTCAAAAAAAAAAAAAGCAAGTGCGCAGGGATCAATTCAAAGGAATAAGTGCGCAGAAACCAAATTTAAAAGCAACAAGTGCGCAGAAACCCTAGATGCGTACAAAATGACAAGTACTCAAACTAAGAGATAAGTGCTCAGCTTATGAGATATGTGCGCAGTATATATGAAATAAGTGCGCAGATACGAGCTGTAGCAAACATGAAATTCAGCTGAATCCTTTCCAAACCATTTTCTGATCAAAATAATATACTCTAAACATTTAGAAACACGATTTTCACAAGATTTGAAACCAAAATATGAGAAAAACACCAAGATTTAAAGTTTACAAAAAATAATCTTGATAATAAAAGCTTAACAAGATGAGGGTTTTGGTATCTTAAAGTAGATACAATCTAGAGCACAATGGCTCTGATACCAAATTGTAGTCCCGAAATACTAGATCTTGTTGAATGCAATAGATTGTTATCACTTAGAAACACCTATTAGTTAGGTGTTTCAAGTGATTAATCCAAGAAACAAATAAAACTAGATGAACATTTAAAGACCCGACACACACAATGAACAATATAATGATTCCATAGCAGATTTGAAGATGAATAACCTTGGAATATGATTAAGTACGCACGTATGCAAAGTGTGCTTACAAAGATAAAACTCCAAAACCCCAAACCTAGAGCTGTGCACACACTATCAATATATAGGAGAACCCTGGGCCTGCGCACTTAGCATAAGTGCGCAGGGCCCGTGTATATAAGTGCGCAGCCCTAGGGTTTGTGTACAAAAACATGTGTTAATTACATTCTAAGCCCTTCAACTATAAGTCTTTACAATAAACACTCAAAAGTCTCTATTCTGGTAACTGTGGTCTCAAAATAACCCAACAATGTTCGTTCGTTTAACTAAACGAGCGAAATTTTTTATTCGTGTTCATTAATTTATTAAACGAATGAACACAAACGAACTTCCCGCCAAATGGTTCATGAACTGTTCGCTGAAATTTCAGCTCGTTTGCAGCCCTAACTACTATCCCTACTATTGGTATGCTTCGTTGTTGATAAAACTAATTCCGTATTGGTTTCGTTGTCTTTCTCTTTTACATGCATAACTTTGAGTCTCCCGTGAATTGCAAGAGTGTTAAGCCTTAAATTAATGAGTAGGAAAAGCAGGGGTGGACCTAGGCCAGCCAAAGGTGGGCGGGCGACCCCCTCGAAAAGAAACTTTTTTTGTGTTATATACGCGCGTTAATCTCGTCCGCACCCCTTGAAAATTTTCAATCGCACCCCTTCGACTGAATGTTCTAAACCAACCTCTAAAAGGTACCTAATTTTGATAATCTTTTGAAACTTTGGCTTTATTCTGACTGGTACGTATACACAGAGTTATCTTGAAGAAGATGATGTCTTTTTATTGTAATTAACTTGCAAATGAATGGTGTTTTTGTAATTTACTCATCCATTACAAAACTCTGTGTCATTGAGGTGATGTGTCATGTCACTTTTGTGGTCAAACGTAAAATACGTTAAATATTAACAAAAAGAATGTTTGTGTGACACCCCGTATTTTCAGGTTCCTACTTTATCTGAACTCTAGTTAACTTGCATGTGCATACGTGACTAAACACTTGACTAGGGTTAGTTAGGAAGGTCTTCCTATATGTTATAGGGTAATAACATATGTTATGTGATAATAACATATGTTACATTATAATAAGTAAAGTTATCATCACAATGCACACACGAGTCCTGTATCCCGAACGTTGGTGAATTATCTGGCATACATGATAATGTGCACAATGGAATTATGATGAATGTGAAGTAACATGTTTATGTGAATTACCGCTTAACTGAAAGTTAGTACGTACAGTATGCAAATTATGTGCACTCTATGATTAATATGTATTAAGATAATAAAAATAATAGTTTTTATGTAGGTTGGGGTGGTTAATATTATCGGGTCCAGTATTGGGCTAAAACATGATTAACAAGTCCGGTTAGCAAACTAAAAAGCCCTAAAACCCAATTACTTGGGCAACAAGCCAAATCCTCTTATAAATATTGATAAAAAAAAATAAGAAACCCTAACCCCCACCCCTTGCGCCGTAAGCACCCCCACCCCCACTCTCTCTCAATTTCAATCAAACAACAAATCCTCGTGATTAATCTAAGTGGTGTTGGGTGGAATCTCTAAACCTTGAGGATTTTTTTGCATTGAAAGGTATAATTTTTATAAGTTTTATGATAATTTTTAATGTTTTGAAAAGCTTTTAAAAACCCTAAAAACTCTATGAGTACGAATCGCATGTGTATGTGTTTGTGTAAATTCTTAGATGTTTTGCATGGAGGTTTATGAAAATTGATGTATGTGATTATAATTAGGGTTTAGGAATGTGAAAAATATAGATTTTAACTTGATTGTATAGGAGGATTTCATGGAATAGGTGATTATGGATGATTAGGGTTTATGAATAACTTGGGGTGCAAGTTTCAGTTTTCTGACAGATTCGTTAGGGTGTTTTGTAGGGTCTGTATTGTGATGTTAAATTGATTGTTTTGATCGATTCTTTTCATGAATGGATTGTACATGGTCTTAGATTTTTAGAATGGGCAAAATCATCTGATTTGGATGTCATTTGATATGTTTTTGGAATTTTATTTGATTAAAGGTCATATCAGATTTTCGGAGTTATAAATTGGGTCAACTTTAAACGGTCATAACTCGACTTTTACATAGTGTTAAGTTATGCAATTTGGAAAGTAGGTCAAAATTGGAAAAACTTGGCTTTTCCAAGTGGATTCACCTCGTTTGGGTGAATACACAATTTTTGGTAATTTTTCTACTAAACTGACCTGCTGTGGAAATTTTCTGGACATAGCTGTGTTGTACGAATTTTAATAATTTTTGTGTTTGGTTTTGAGACAAAAAAAATATGGGTTATCAATTGAATCCCAATGAATATTCAGTAAACATTTGGGAGTTTAATTCATTTATTAAGTATTTTAAATAATTCATTTTTCACAACGCACAAGCTGCCCTAAAAACGCAGATTGTGTAAGGGATGTTTACGTGACTATTTGGAGTCTTATATGGTATGTATTTGACATGAACTTGTATTAATGCTTATATGAGATGTGTATGAGGTATAAAACTGATAATAATCAATATGATCACCAACGGGATATGTAGGACTTACTTGTGCATGTAGAGTCATTAGGTGTCACTACACGGTTTGAACTTTAGAAGTCTTGGACAAACGAGTTGCATGGTGTGTTGGTTATGCACATATACTCACCTAGTGACATTTGTAATAGGGAGTCGGTAGCTCATTACTGTTTGAGGAATTTGGATTATTCACGTGCAACCTAAGGTGAGTTTCACTACTCTTTTCTCAAAAGCATGTGTCTCGGGTTTGAGACAACGTACTTAACTTTATCTAGTCCGGTTTGGGACTACTTACACATCTCGGTTGGGATGCTATGGCTCCTTGTGTGGGTCGGGTTTTGACTCCTTGTGTGGGTCGGGTTTTGCTAGTTCGCAAACTTTGTCCTTGATGAACTAAACCAACACTATCACTGTAAGTCCTTCACATACCGAATGAGTTGTCGGGTTATGGCAAGCGGGTTATTAGTTGATAGCGCTATTAGGTCTGACAAACCTCACACCGGCTCGGGGGAGTGCGGGAGTGAACTATAACTTAACAGATTATCATTGTTGATAGGCAATGATGCAAGGCAAACTGTTCACATTTGTGACAACACGTACATTAGCAGTTCGGTATATCGGTGTTAGTTATCATGAATGGGTTAGCTACCCTTGGCATGCGATGAACTAGTGGTTACACGGTTTTTGGAACCAACTTAATTACTTACGCTTTTACTTGGCTACGTGGTTTTGGAAACCAGCGCATGTACTTACTCACTTTCTTTACTTTGTGAACTCACCAACATTGTTTGTTGACCCACGATATACATGCTTTTGCAGGTAGTTAGCTTCCGGTGCCATGATTAGAAAGCACTGCACACTTCACTTTATTTGGGGTCTTGGGCATACACCTAAATTACATATTATGCTTTTACGTTTTCCTTCATATGGTTTTAATTTGGGCGCGTTGTTTTGCGCATGTGAAAGACCCTAACCCGTAAACACGCGATTAACTTTAAAACTTACGGGCTTTGGTCTTATTGAATAACACTCCCGATTTCGAACTTTGATATCTATGAAATCCAACCCATTATGATTTCTACATTATAGGTCCCAACAAAATTTATGTAATTAGGTTTACTAAAAACATGTACTAAATCCTGCGTTTAATCGGGAACTTCAAATGCGGGAGCTTGATGAGTGCTCGAGTGTGTTCGGTTCTTCTAACAAATCTTGATCATCATCCATCCAGTGCAACCGAGTACCTGTGGGTTAAACACGATTAATTAACCCATTAAACGTTACTAGAATCGAGTAGGATGGAAAGTATAAGAAAAAGAGTTTTGTTACTATAATTTCCAGCATTAATCCCCTTTTAGGTTCTGGATCCTCTTGAGGTTCTGGATCCCCTTTTAGGTCCTGGATCCCCTTTTTAGGTTCTGGATACTCTTGAGGTTCAGGATCCCCTTCTAGGTCCTGGATCATATCCAAAAAGGGGAACCACGACTCGTTAAGGCCATAGGTTTTACAAAACCTCATTAGACCCTTCAAAAAGCATAATAATCATTTTGTGAACTTATTGGACTCTTGTTTAACTAAAAACATCATCCGGTTTATGTCATTAAGACCCGTTTCCCAGTTTTAAATGTTTATGTTGATTTTTACCCAAATCGACCCGTTAAGGCCTTGGACTCTATAAGACACCTTTTAATCACACCAAAGTCATTGAAATCATATTGTCAACTCATTGGACATATGTTCAACTAAAAGCATTTCCGTTTTGTGTCATTATGACTTGGTTATTAGATTTAACCTTTAGTAAATCTATAAATTCCCAAAATGCCCCTTTATAGCCAAATCCACAAGTTTAGCCATCCATGGTGACACTTTTGATTCAACCCATTGCTTTTAAATCATTGACTTGTTTAAAAACCTCTAAGTCCTACCGGACTTAGATTTTCACCTTTTCTCAAGTTTTCTCTTATTTAGTAAATTCTAAGCGCATTAGCGCGCATTAGACATGGTGATGGAAATAACTTACTTGGTTGACACCCACACTTTATGTGAGTAGCTTTAGTACCCACATTGCTTCGCCCAAAGGCGTTTATTTAGCTATGGACTTACCGGGTGGCGTTGACCCATACCTTGCACCCATATGGATTACTTAGGCAACAAGTGCCCAATTTTCCAAGTGTTCTCCTGCATACACTCTAGATTGACCACATTCGTCTCTTGGGACTCAATGGTATTGCATTTACCATTTGACCCGTTATCCACAAGTTTCATAAAGCTTAGATAACTGGATTTTAATGTCGGGTTCGAATGGTGATGGAATCACCCCTAAAACCCGTTAAGACTCATGATTACTTAAATTCCTTATTCATGTGATTTTCATCCAAAATCTGAGTTTAGACTCTTGTTTACCATATGGCTTTATTGGTTGACCCAATTGATGATTTCCGTCATTTGATCAACACCATATGACTCATTTATGACTATGAATTTTGTTTTGACATGAAATCGCATTAATCACTCGGTTAATAGGTTTCACCCCTTGAGGTCATACCTTTTTTCCCACTTCAAAGTTTAAACACTTATATCAATACAAGAGTTGTATTTGTAGACTAGTAGTGTAAGTATTACTTACCTCATATCCGTTTCGCTTTCGTACGCATTGAGCTTGCATCCGTTTGACCCGTTTGCTCCCTAGTCCTTGTACCTAACTTAGGGACATGTCAAACCTTTTTTTTTTTTGTTAGAACACATAATATGGATTTCTTTCATAATCCATGGCATCATGTATTCATTTTTCCTCAAGCTCAACATTTACATTTCTAGTTTTCATATGCATACATGTTCTACACATTTATTTTCTCATTCAAGAATTTCATCAAACACCTTATATGCACTAATTTCATCATGTTAGTTCTAGGTGTTCAAGACTTTCTAGATTCCACCATGGCTTAGCTAACCATTTGCACATGATCAATTCACCAATTAGCATACATACATGATACAAATCACATATAGTTGCAAGATTTACCACATAGTAGGGTAATTCATGTTTAGGGTAAAAACCCACTACTTATACATAATGAGAATTCACAAATTCATATGAATCAACATCATATAAAAATTCATCACGTTTTATAGCTTCCTTGATGTCTACTAACACATAGAAATCCATAGAAGCTAGGAATTCACGTTTTTAATGTGAACCCTAATTTACCATCTTCCACATAAAAGTGTTTTAGGTGAAATCAAATGGGTAAAGATACCTTGTGATGTGTAGAACACTAGATAAACAAGAATTTCATCATGCATCAAGAAAACCCCCTTGATTTGAGCAGATTTGTGCTTGGTAGATGAGTTAGGGTTGGAGCCCTTCTTGGGATCTCCTGAATATCATACGAACACACACACATTGTGTGTGTTTTATGTTTATTAATAAAACCAACTTTATCATTTTGGCCACTATGGTCCCTCAAGTTCCAATTTCCATGATTATTAGATAACATCACGATCTAGGTTGGTCTCGTGTATTGAGTTTAGCCTCGTTTTTATCCGTTGACTAAAACATCCACCGCTAAATTCGCTTTAGATACTTTATCAATTACGCCAAATGGCGTATTTATGCGAAACAAGATTTCGGATTATTTATGGCATAGAGAGATCTTTGATATTATCTATGGTTATTTTTTATATTTAATTTATTGTCTTTTTTTACATTTTATCTTGTTTAATTTCTTAATTAAGTTTTATTTTTATCTGGTTTAAATTCTTTTTTGCTTATTTATTTTCTTATCTAATTTACCTTTTTATCTTGTTTAATTTGGTATTTAAGTTTTTTTTATATCTTATATAATTTTATTTTTCTATTTAATTCCTTGTTAATTTTTTGTGTTCCAGTTTTTTAAAATTTAATTTCTTATTAAATGATCTTAGTTATTTATTTATTGTGGATTGTTAAAAAAATAATTATTGTACCTTAGCGAATATGATATATGAGTACCATTTAACTCATCGATCTATATTACCTAATACGTTGACCCGATCCGACTCGGGTCCAAAAAGTTATCATATAGCAATAGCCGACGACCTCTGAAAATCACAATTGTATTAAAATGAACTATGACTCTTAACAGTTTGATTTGGGTCAAAGGCTCAAATAAATGGAAGAGTTAGTTGTTGAACATAAAGGTGTTTGATAATATAACAGTTAGTTTGGATAAAGGGCTCAACTGAACAAATAAATTAGATATTGGATTAAAATGAGCCAAGGATTTTCCTTCTAGTGAGCCAAGGATTGTCCTTAAGTGAGCGAGAGATTTTGCTTCTAGCGAGCCAGGGATCTTTGATCTAGTGAGTGAAGGATTTTTCATATAATGAGGGAAGGATCTTTATTCTAATGTATGAGTCACAGGTGGAATTTTCAGATCCCTCGCGTATTGCAAGGGATATGTAGAAATTTCTCCTATGGTACACCGGGAAGCACCGGATCAAGTAAATTGTTGTTTTGTATTATCTTGACTCGTTAACCCAAATACTAATTGCTTTTCGTTTGTATTTGTGGTAGGAATGGACAAAGAATAGCACCGGGTGGAGAAGCAGACCAAGCAAGGAACCCAACATGCTAAAGACCACCATTTTTCTTGGGTATAAATAAGAGGATTCATCTACGTAGGTGGTGAGGGACAATTTATAAAGTTTAACACGTTAAAATGTATGTAAATAGTACAATAGGTGTATTCGTAAGAACCAAGTAGTTGTAGAGTCACATGATAACTCGACCGACTTATGAATATCACGTGCGGGTTATTCATTGACCCGAACGTGCAAAGTAAGTGTTAAGTTATGTTTTTTTAAATATGCTAATTTGTGACCTAATTGCGTTTAAAGTCGTGTTAATACTTGAAATAGTGCAATCAATTAACTAATAAACACACAATAACCACATGAAAACACTATTCATCTCACATTAAATTTATATAAAGTATGATATAATAACCTGTGTGTACACCCTAAAATTACAAAATCTCTATGATACACTCAATCTACAACTGACCAACCCATAGGTACAATAAATAAAATTCACAATAAATAAAATCTCTATGATACAATCAATATCACGAGGGGGGATGAAATGTAACTATTAAATAATTATTTAGAATTTGAATAAAGGTGAAAGATCTAAAGTGTAATTAAAATGAGAGGATTAAAAGTTAATTAGTGTTTGAAAGACTATTTTGCCATTATTGCCTTATGTAGTAAACTAAAAAAAGTTGTTAACTTTTAAGTATTTTAAAATGTCTTTATGAAACATATAGATTACATTTATTAGAAATAAAGGAATATAAATAGGACTTCAATCTACCATAGGCCTTCATCTCATCACCATAGATGTGTGACATGTGTCACTTTCATGATTTCATCTTCTCTCCATTGTCAAATTAGTATAATAGCACGTGCGAGTTATTCATTGACCCGAATGTGCAAAGTAAGTATCAAGTTATTTTTTTAAAAGATGCTAACCTGGGACCTAATTACGTTAAAAACCGCTTTAATACATGCAATAGTGCAACCCATTAACTAATAAACACACAATAACCCTGTGAAAACACTATTCATCTCGCTTTAAATTTATATAAAGTATAATAACCTATGTGTACACCCTAAAGAAACACAAAATCTCTATGATACACTCAATATACAACCGACCAACCTCAAGGTACAATAAATAAAATTCACAATAAATAAAATCTCTATGATACACTCAATGTTTTAAAAATCGGTCTTTTAACCATAGCGGATTAAACTCAGAAATGGTTCAACCGGGTTGCATCGGGCGGTTCACTGGATTTACTAGCTAAACCTATAATTCTATAAAATACAACTTCAACTCAAAAATAAATCCAATAATACATGATTTCATAATAAAAAATAATTCAAAAGTGAATCCGTAATAAAATAATATCCAAAAGTAACCAATTTTTCAACAAAGTTTTTTCATATGAAAGGGTATACTATGTTTATGTCATTGGAGTGTTGAATGCATCAAATTTATGATTGCTTAAAAGATAAAACTCGTAATCATCGTTATCCTTGTCAACAAAAGTATAACCATTTTCGTTTTCTACAATCTTTGATAAGAAGTTTTAGTTACCAATAATCAAAATATACTAAAATTACATTAGATAAGTAACATATATAACAAATAACTTTGTATCTAAGAAATCGGTTCATGCTCTTTCTCACCACACGTGTTATTATATCATTATGGGCTGATAAATTCCATTGGTTAACCTTGTGATGATACCGATATAGCGGTATAAACCGGTATACCGGAATTTACCGACGGTTCAAAACCCATACCGTTTTCCTAAAATACCGGATTGATTCGTGTCAGACAAGACACCGGTAAGCGGTATAAATGGTTCAACCGGCCGGTTTAAACCGGTTTTTAAACATTGGATACACTCAATATCACAGGGAGGGGGGGGGGGATAAAGTATAACTATCAAATAATTATTTAGAATTTGAAAAAATATGAAAGATCTAAAGTGTAATTAAAATGAGGGGATTAAAAGTTAATTAGTGTTTGAAAGACTAATTTTCCCTTATCACCTTATGCATTAAACTGAAAAAAGTTGTTCTTTTAAGTATTTTAAAGAGAAATTGCTCGAATAGTCCCTGTTGTTTACCCAAATTTCACCTATAGTCCCTATCTTTTCACAATTACAGGTATAGTCCCCAACTTTTGACATCGTTAAACTCAGATAGTCCTTAGAGTGTATGGAGGCTAGTTCGATCTGTTTCCAGTTTCGGGTACAAAATTTGGCAAGGTTCCTTTATTTAAGCAGCAAAAAACCTTGAAAGATTTTATTTTTATTGCATGGAGATTAATGGTGTCGTCCAGATGTGATTTTAGAGGTGCGATATGTGCCTGATGGGTTTGTGATTTGGGTGGATGGTGGTTGTGGTTTGTGTTAGGACAAAAAGGATTGGTGAAACCACTTTTGCAAACCTTAGTCTAATTCACTTTTGTCAAAATATTCTAATTATAGAACTGCTGAAGAAGGAAGATCAAACTGCTGAAGAAGAGATTCCACAAGTGCTGAAGAAGAAAAGTCATCAGAAGTTCTGAAGTTCAAACCAGACACTTCTACTGAAGAACTACTGAAGACAAACTACTCATCAGTAGTTTGTCATTCATCAGTACTTATGTGAAGATCTTTTCCACCGCCTTTTGTATCAGTAGTTTATTACTTTAGTATTACTTTTGCTTTATGTACAAGTTCCAAGACTGCAACTTGTTGCAACTTGTTTCTGAACTTGCTTTTTGGCAAGGTTCATGTATTTGTAAAGTCTATAAATAGAAGGGTTCATCCCTTTGTTTTAGACATTGATTTTAATACAGAAATCCTTCAACACATATTATTGTTATTCCATTTCATATTTATTGAGAACCTGTCTAAGTGTTTCATTCTCATTCAATACTTAGATTCTCAATAAATACTTATCATTTATTAGTTTTTCAATCAAGTGGGAGTTATAACTCTTGTTAATAAGTGTAGCTTTAAACTCATAACATTCCGTTGTGCTATCACTGATCAAGAATTTGCTAAACACCTAAGTGTTCACTAGCAAGTTCATATAAAAGAGCAATACTGATCCAACTATTGGTATCAGAGCACTGGTTTATCTGATCACACATCAATCTAACACATTGAGAATCAGACACAGGCTCTTATTGATATTCAATAAAGGATTATAAGCTCACTTTTATCAACATCCATCACTTTAAGAGATATTTGACAAATCAATACTCTTTAAAATGGATCCTCATAATACTGATTCTGCCAATAAACCTGCTATGCTAGTAAGAAATAAATATAACATCTGGCAGAGGAGAATGGCACATACATTATCACAGACCAACACAGGTTGCTGGAAATCTGTGATATATGGTCCTCATAAACCAGTAAACATTAATCTTGAAACTAAAGAAGAGATTCCAAAAGACCCAAAAGACTATACAGATGATGATTTCCTAAAACTTGAGCTTGATGCTAAAGCTTTCTCTATGTTGGCAATGGCACTCCCAAATGAAATCTACTCTGGCCTATTACATTGTGATAGTGCCAAAGAGCTTTGGGACTGCCTCAAAGAACACTTTGGAGGAACTGAAGAGGTGATTGCCAACACCAGAGAAATCCTGGCTCAACAATATGAAACTTTTGCTCACATTAATGGGGAAACTTTAACACAACAATTTGAAAGATTCACCTCATTAATATCTGAGCTAAAACTAAATGGTCAGACCTACACAACTGTATCTATGCTTCATAGATTTTTAAGGTCTTTACCTGAAAAATGGGAAACATACTCTATAGTCTTAAGATCTTCACCAGACTTTAGCTCCCTCACTCTTACAAAACTTCATGGGAGGTTACTTACTTTTGAAAGAGAAATTGATCAAAAGAAAAAGTTACAAAGTTCTGGCAAAACTGCTGATGACTATCTACCAGGTAGTACCGCACTATTGAGACAAGACTCACCAACTTGTTCAAATAGTTTTGGATCTTTTGACCATATTGACATAACTGCTGGGATCTCATCTGAAAGATCATTCCCAGGTTATGACAATAATGATTTTGGTCAAACTGCTGATAACATGTGTTTTATCATGGATGATTTAAATAATTTCAGTAGTGATGACCTAGAAGAAATGGATATTTTGCACCAACTGGCCATGTTAAGTTTAAAAACAAATAAATTTTACAAAAGGTCAGGAAGGAAGTTTCCAGGACTCAACAATTCAACAAAAATTGGTTTTGACAAATCTAAACTTGGATGTCACAAGTGTCAAAAGTTGGGACACTTTGCTAGAGAGTGTAGAAGCTCTGGCTTTAACCAATCTCAGTCTGGAAACAATTTTAACCCCAATTATAACAGGAATAATGGAACACAAGGGAGTGCACATTTTATACAGGCACAAGCTCCACAACACCAATATGTGCCACAAGTACAATATGTACAGATGCCTGCTCAACAGATGCAGAGCCAACAATCAATCCCTCCCTTTCCAGCTACTCAACAACCTCCACAGCAATAGCAACCCTCTCAACAAAGTTTATTTACTTCAGGGTATGTTGATTGGAGCAGTCTTCCTTTTGACACCACAGAGTGCAATCCTGATGCAGACAACAAAATGTTTGACATCAACTGGGGAGAGCCTGACAACGGCAGAAAGAACTTTGCCTTAATGGCATTTGAGGGATGCACCTCAAAATCGGCCTTGTCACAGGTATCAAAAGAATCTTTGACAAAACTGTGTTCAAATTCTTGAAAAAAAATCTTTTGCTCTCATAAGAGAGACAAATGTGCACTTACAAGGAAAAGCAAATGACTCTGAGAGAAAATTCACTCAGATGAAATGTGATTTAGAAAGAAAACTTTCTGCAAAAACAAAAGAAGTTTCTAAATTAACTAACACTGCTATTGAAACCCAAGCACAAATTAAAATCATGATAAATGACCTAGGAAATGTCAGACAAGAGCTTGCTGACACCAAGGTCACATGTGAAAAATGGGTTGAATCTTGTAAGGGGTACCAATTATTGCTAAACAAACAAAGTGCTTCAAATGTTAGGTTTGGCATAGGGTACAATCACACTGAAACACCAACAAATTTTTCCCCCAAAACTACTGAAGATGGGAGAAAAATTGTTTCAGGTGAAACTTCTGAAGAGGAAGAATGCACATCTTTCCATGAGAACTTTCTAAAAAATCACAAAGAAAGTTCTTCAGAAATACTGATTAATTCTGACTTTAAGCCATCAGTAGTTTCAACTACATCAGGAGTTGAGAACCTAAAAACTACTGATGACCTAAAACCAATCAACACAGTCAGAAACTTGTCTTTGAAAGAAAAGACAAAAGAATGTGAAATCTGTGGTCTGTTCAACCACAAGACAGAATTTTGCATATATAGAAAAGGTTTTCAGTTCAACAAGAAAAATCAACAACTGGTTGTGGGAAAACAAATCAAAAATGATTTTGTAAAAACTTTTTCTCAGAAAAAGACAAAATCTCAACAAAGTCTTTTTCTCAAAATTCTCTTTCAGTAGTTAGACCTGAATCATCAGCAGTTTCACAAACTGCTGAGATTAAAGATCTTATAAACTTGGTACAACTACTGATGAAAAAAGTTGATGGTGGTCCTCAAAAGGATACCACCATTGTTCTCAATGAAAAATCCATTGCCAAAAAGACATGGATTTCTCAACTTGGTCAAGAACAAACTGTAAATGTTCTCAAGAGCAAACCCAAAGCCAAACTGGCTTGGGTTCCTAAATCTAACTGATTTGCTATCTTGTGCAGAGAGTTTCCAGAGGCTTAAATAGTATTTGATATGTAGACAGTGGAGGCTCAATGCACATGACAGGATGCAGATACCTGATAAACAATTTTATCAGTCAAAGAGATGGATCTGTATCCTTTGGGAACAATGCTAAGGGATATGTGCTAGGACATGGCAATGTCTCCTCTGGCAAAATACAGTTTGACAAGGTCAATCTGGTTGAAAACCTTGAGTACAACTTGCTGAGTGTGTCACAAATGTGTGATAAAGGATATTCTTCCTTTTTCACAAAGACAGCATGCAAGATCATATCACCAAAAGGCCAGAAGTTGATAGAGAAGATCATTGAAGATCACACTTTGTTAATAGCCAAAAGATGTGGCAATGTCTATGCAGTGGACATTGAAAAAGACAAAGTACTGAACAACACTGCCTGTTTCTTCTCAAGGGCATCAACTTCAAAAACTGATCTCTGGCACAGGAGACTTGGCCATGTGAACTTTAAAACCATAAATAAAGTCACAAAAATGGGCTTGGTCAGAGGTCTACCCTTAAAAGTATACCAGTGTCAAGAACACTGTGTATCCCGTTTAAAGGGAAAACAGCATAAGTCCTCCTATAAGTCTATTGAAGAATCAAAAACAACTGCATGTCTTCAACTACTCCATATGGACTTATTTGGGCTTGTAAAAATCATGAGCCTTGGTAAGAAGAAGTACTGCTTAGTCATCATTGATGACTACTCATGATTTACATAGGTATTCTTCTTATTTTCCAAGGATGAGGCTGCTGAAATCATCAAGTTCTTCATTCTACAAGTAGAGAAGCAATATTCTCTACCTGTCAAAACCATTAGAAGTGATAATGGGACAGAGTTCAGGAACAAAACTCTGGATGAATTCTGTTTGTCTAAAGGGATTATTAGACAATTCAGTGTTCCCAGAACTCCTAAACAAAATGGTGTGGTAGAAAGGAAGAACAGAACTTTAATAGAAGGAGCAAGAACAATGTTAGCTGATTCTGGCCTACCATTATACTTTTGGGCAGAAGCAATTAACACATCATGCTATGTTCAAAATAGAGTCCTTATTGTCAAGAGACATTCAAAGACTGCCTATGAAGTTCTTCATGGCATGAAGCCCCTTATTTCCTTTTTCGGGGCTTTTGGGTGTCAATGTTTCATCTTGAACATTAAGGAATCTATTTCAAAGTTTGCTGCCAAAGTTGACTCAGGTTACTTTCTTGGTTATTCTTCAACTAGAAAAGCCTACAAGGTTTTTAACTCAAGAACCAGGATAGTAGAAGAAACACTGAATGTCAAGTTCAATGAGTCAAAACACACTCTCATTCCAGCACATCCTGCTGAACTTTTTGACCTTGACAGCTTCCATTTTGGACCTGAAAAGACTGTCACTTCATCCAAACCTACTTATTATGGTGATCAAAGGTTTGATGATGAGGATCCAGCACCATGGACTCCTCAAACAGTTATTAAGTCAACTTCAAAACCATCAGAAGTTTTACAAACTTCTGATTCAACAAATACTGAGGAACAAACTTAAACATTTGCTTCAGCACCTGCAACTACTGAAGACACTGAAACTGTTGAACCAGATATAATAGACCTCAGTAGTTTGTTTGAAGAACATGAGCCACCAACACCTGTCAGTGGTTTACAACAACTGATCGAACACAAAGACCATCCACTTGATCAAATCATGGGTGATATTGCATCAGGTGTTCTTACAAGAAACCAGCTCTCCAACTTTTGTCTCTTCTCAGCATTTATTTCACAGTTGGAACCAAAGAAGTACCAGGAAGCCCTCAAAGACAACAATTGGGTGCAGGCAATGCAAGATGAATTGCTTCAATTCAACAAGCAACAGGTTTGGGAAATCTGTCCCTTACCACCAAACAAGCAACCAATTGGCACAAGATAGGTTTTCAGGAACAAACAAGATGAAGCTTGTATTATAATAAAGAACAAGGCAAGACTGGTAGTACAAGGTTACTCTCAAGAAGAAGGAATTGACTCTGATGAAACCTTTGCTCCAGTTGCAAGGCTTGAAGCCATCAGGTTATTTCTGGCCTATGCCATTTCCAACAAAATAAAAGTTTATCAAATGGATGTTAAGAGTGCATTTTTGTATGGAAAGATAAAAGAGGAAGTGTATGTTTGTCAGCCACCTGGGTTTGAGGATCCTTCTCATCCTGAGTGGGTGTACAAACTAGACAAAGCTCTTTATGGACTCAAACAGGCTCCAAGAGCCTGGTATGACACACTTTCAACCTTTTTACTCAAAAATAACTTCACAAGAGGTGCCATTGATAAAACTCTTTTCATAAAACATGTTGGAAATCATGTCTTACTTGTTCAAATATATGTTGATGATATCATTTTTGGTTCAACAAATACAAAATTGTGTGATTAATTTAAGAAACTCATGCAATCAAAATTTGAGATGAGTACAATGGGAGAACTGCAGTACTTTCTGGGACTGCAGATTAAACAACAATCAAATGGAACTTTTATACATCAATCAAAATATGTTAAAGAATTATTAAACAAATTTTCTTTACAAGACTGTAAATCATGTTCCACTCCCATGACACCAACCACACAAGTTGAACCAGATGATCAAGGAAAACAGGTTGATCAAACCATGTATAGATGTATGATAGGTTCCCTTTTATATCTAACTGCTTCTAGACCAGATATTATGTTTTCAACATGTGTCTGTGCTAGATATCAATCAGCTCCTAGGGAATCACACCTCATTGCAGTCAAAAGAATCTTCAGATATCTGAAAGGAACTCCAACTCTTGGAATTTGGTATCCTGCTTCAAGCAATACCAAGTTATCAGCTTTTTCAGATAGTGACTATGCAGGGTGTAAAATGACAAGAAAATCAACATCTGGTGGTTGTCAATTCTTGGGAAACTGTCTAGTGTCCTGGCAATTAAAGAAACAAACATCTGTTGCAACTTCAACTGCTGAAGCTGAATACATTGCAGCTGCAAGTTGTACATCACAGATACAATGGCTCCAATATCAACTTCTTGATTATGGAATCAAAGAGACCAAGACACCATTGCTTGTAGACAGCAACTCTGCCATTAGCATCATTCAAAATCCTGTTCAGTTTTCAAAAACTAAACACATTGAAATCAGGTATCATTTCATAAGAGATTGCTATGAAAAAGGCAAGATTGAAGTGAAACATGTAGCAACAGCTAATCAAATATCTGACATATTCACTAAACCCCTTGACACATCAACATTTCAGAAGTTAGTATCCATGTGCTAGGGATGCTAAATTTGTAAGTGTTTCTCTTTACTTTTCTGCACAAATTTTTTATTTTTCACTTACATATGTTTTCAAAACTTGAAAAACTTCTGAAAAACAAACAAGAGAAAAACTACTGATGAACAAAACATCAGTATGGGGATATTTTCTGAAAAGTGATTAACTTCTGATAAAACAACCTTCAGAAGTTATGAAATAAAGTATTTATAAAGTATTTCTCATCAGCTGTTCAAAACTACTGAAGAGAAAGTGGGAACTACTGATGAAAATAATTCTTCATCAGCAGTTTAGTCAAAAAGGGCAAATCAGACTTTTCACACATCAGAAGTTTAACCTAGGCGGTTTAATACTTCTGATAAAGAGGTTTTGACCTAGGCGGTTTAAAACTTCTAATAAAGAAGTTCTAAGCGGTTTAAAACTTCTGATAAATACCTTTTTCAACACTTATCCATTCAAAAACAAAAATTCCCTCCTTCTCTCTCAAGAAAGCTCTCAAACCCTGAACCTGCAAAAACACTGTTCGATTCCTACACACACAAAACCACATGGCTTTAGTTCTTAAACAGGGACACAATCTCAGAGCCTACTTAGAAAAACAAGAAGGCTGGTCCCAATACGATGAGATTATTGATCTCGTCGTCAAATCCCAATATTTCACCGCTCTCACAATAGACCCACCAATACATCCTGAAACTCTCAATGAGTTCTGGGCTAACGCTGAGACAGTGATGGTGGACGATGAGGTTATCTCTCTCAACTCAACAATTAAAGGGAGACAAATGGCCATCACACTGGCCACACTTGCAAACAGACTGGGGTTGAATGATGTGAATGCCCCTGAAAAGTTTGACAACTCTGCAATCCACCTAACCATGACTGAATGTGGTTATCAAGGTACTCTCTCACAAGCTACCATCTTTAAAAAGTATTTTGAACCAAAATACAAACTTTTGTTTCATTATATAATTATGTGTTTGAGTCCTAAAACAGGGTCCTATGACCAGATGCCCTCAACCTTTCAACCAATTTTTCATTCCATTGTGAATGAAACAAATTTCAGGGCATCAAAACTTTTCTTTAATGAGTTGGTGTTACATCATAATAACACTAAAAAGAAGTTTTTGTTATATCCAAGGTTCAGTATGCAATGCATAGTAAAAGAGCTGGGTGATGAGGTGCTTGTGGGTAAAACTGAAATTTTAAAACCCTTAACCTCACAAACATACTCAAGGCACAACAAACAGGCTGCCTGGCCAGAAGATAACCAAGGGGAACCAGAACTAGTCCCCATGGAACCCTCATCTTCCAAACCTACACCCCCAAAGGCCAAGAAACCCAAGGTACAAAAACAAAAACCCACCAAACCTAAAAGAAAAGTTGTTCAGGAGGTTGAGATGCCTGAACAACCTATTGTGCAATCTGCACTTCTTAAAGATGTGACTGAAACATCCTCTCAGTCTCATCCATCTCACACCCCACCAAGAGCACCAATCACAATTCTTTTCAAAGAAAAAGACTTAAGAAAACCATTCCTATTGATGCTTCTTTTGAAACTGCTGAACACACTGCCCAAACTACTGAAACAGCACCCCAACTTTCTGAACCAGATTTTGAAATAGCCAAACTTCTCTCTGGGCTAAAAGAGAAAGTCCCATCTACACATGTCAGTCCCCAACAACCACATAAAACAGGGGACATAGCCTCAGAATTTGACATGGATGTGGACACTCAAAGCCCTAACCAAAGAGATGAGGATGAACCAGGGTCTCTAAGCCCAAACTTAGAAACTCTTGGTACTTTTGAGGCTGCTACTACTCATTTACCACCCAGTGGTGGACCTGGGGATAGAAGTAACATAGCTAAGACATCAACTGTGGCAACTATTGATGAAGGCTTAATGCCTGAGGTAGGAAATCCTCTAAACCAAGAAAAAGAGGTACATGAGACAACTGAGTTGGGCTCAGCTCATGATATAACTGATACAGTCCTCATTGAGGATGTAATCAGGGATTCAGATGATTCCATTGACTTGGATGATGTTTCAAAACACCAAACACAAGTGAAGGTCCTGCACCTGGTGTATCTATGCTCAAGAAGCTAGTCACACCAGATCAGGTTAAAGACCACTCAATCCCTGATTCCCCTAGAGTGGCATCTTCTGTACAACAAGAAGATCAACCAAAAACACATCCCTCACTACAAATGCCTACCCAATTCCCTGGGCAAACAAGCATAGACATGAACCAGCTATGTAGCCCAGATGGTCCCTTATACCATATGATGAACACCCTCATCAAGAATCACTTCCAAACATACACAGCTAACTTGGAGCTATCCATGAAGAACCAATTTGGGGTGATACAGACAAAGATGAATGATCTGTCCAACAAGATTGACTTCAACAGCAAACAGATTGCTAATCTTACAGGTCAGTTCTCCCAAGCTTCGACATCAAAAACTGATGAAGCCAAAAAGGGGGAGAAAATTAAGGAACCTATGGATACACTTGAAGCCAGGAGAAAGGCAAGAGTGGCTATCCTAGAAAGAGATCAAAGAGATCAAGCCAGAAAAGAAAAACTGGCCCAACAATTTGGTATCTCTATTCAAGAAGTAGAAGATGCTGAAAAGACTGATGAATCCCAAGGGCACAATGAAGAAACCTCTGATGGACAAACTTCTGATGAAGAATCAGAAAGGACTGAAGACAATCCTTCAGTAGTTGACAAACCTTCAGTTGTTGTCAACCCATCAGAGGTTAACACTTCCAAAACTCAAACTGCTGAACAAAAGCCTTCCAGATCAACTGAACCTACTCAACCAACTCCTGTTCCTCCTAGGCCTATTACCACTATGACTATACTAAACCCTTCTCCAATCTCTCAATCAGCAGAACTTCTTGAGAAGAGTTTAGTGGCAGCCCAAAAGAAAGCCAGAGAAGATCAGATTTGGAAAACACTGGAAGAAAGGGATGACTTAGACTTAAGCCTGGATGAAAAGCTACAGGCTTATGAAGCTGAACTCCAAAGGCAGGCTAGCCTAGACAAGATTGCTGAAGAAGATAAAAGACATCAACTGATGTCTTACATTACAAAGAACAGCAAAATCAAAGCCCACACATTAAAGAGACTCTCCATGGAAGAAATGACAAGAAGAGCTCAACTTATTGCAGACAAACTTGCAACAAGTAAAGATACAAAAGCCAAGAGAGCTCAGATGATAGAAGAGTTAGTAGCAAATGGTTATGGTTCAAAAGCCTCTGTGTCCAAATGGAAAGAAGAAAGATTAGTGGACACTTATAGAAAATATAAGGCTGCAAGGGCTGCAAATCCAGAGAAGTTTCAAACTGCTGAAGTATCAACTTCAGTAGTTAGAACTTCTGGTGTTCAAAGAAGACCAGCTACTCAGAAGAAGAAATCAGAGGAGAATGTAAAGACTGATTTCAGAATGGTACTACTAGAAGGTAGTACAGTAGTCCATTCTGACTTTGACATAGAAGAAAAACCTCTGATCACACAATTCAGGGATCCTTCCACCTTTGCCTATCAAATTCAGAAAACCATCAAAGATGAACTGCACACTCAGGTAGTTACTGAACATCATTTACCAACCTTTCAACTACCCAATGTGATGCAACAACAACAAGGAAGTGAATCCCACCTGAGAGTCACTGAAGTTGAAAACATCTAACACTCAGGAGAAACCCAGGGTACCACCATGGTTCCCTACACTTTAGATGTTGACAAGTCTAAAGTACCAATCATCAGATGGTCCTTTACTGATAACAACTCAGTACTTGTGACAAGAAGAGATCAGACAAGCAGAGCCTATAGGTCGATGAATGATCTGAAGAAGCTATCAACTAAAGACCTGCTTACAATCCAACATCTAGAACCACAGAAAGGGTCTCTCACTGATGAACAACTAAACCAGCTAAAAAATTCCATGTTCAAAGGAATATGGAAAATTGTGAAGGACAGAAAAGAACAATAAGGAATTAGTAAGGTTTTGGCTTCATCAATCCAGGGGGAGATTGTTAGGACAAAAAGGATTGGTGAAACCACTTTTGCAAACCTTAGTCTAATTCACTTCTGTCAAAATATTCTAAGTATAGAACTGCTGAAGAAGGAAGATCAAACTGCTGAAGAAGAGATTCCACAAGTGCTGAAGAAGAAAAGTCATCAGAAGTTCTGAAGTTCAAACCAGACACTTCTACTGAAGAACTACTGAAGACAAACTACTCATCAGTAGTTTGTCATTCATCAGTACTTATGTGAAGATCTTTTCCACCGCCTTTTTGTATCAGTAGTTTATTACTTTAGTATTACTTTTGCTTTATGTACAAGTTCCAATGCTGCAACTTGTTGCAACTTGTTTCTGAACTTGCTTTTTGGCAAGGTTCATGTATTTGTAAAGTCTATAAATAGAAGGGTTCATCCCTCTGTTTTAGACATTGATTTTAATACAGAAATCCTTCAACACATATTATTGTTATTTCCATTTCATATTTATTGAGAATCTGTCGAAGTGTTTCATTCTCATTCAATACTTAGATTCTCAATAAATACTTATCATTTATTAGTTTTTCAATCAAGGGGGAGTTATAACTCTTGTTAATAAGTGTAGCTTTAAACTCATAACATTCCGCTGTGTTATCACTGATCAAGAACTTGCTAAACACCTAAGTGTTCACTAGCAAGTTCATATAAAAGAGCAATACTGATCCAACAGTTTGGCATAGAAAGGGTAGTGGTGGTGGTTTGGGCAGGTGTTGGTGGTGGTTTGTGGAGGTGATGGTGGGGAAGATGAAGTGGGGAAGGTGAGTTTAGTGTGCCATCATAAATTTTTAATTATTTTTTGTTATTCTATTTCTGATAATAAATGTAGTTTAGTAATTTCACACCTACTTAACTGAATAATTTAACCTCCATCCACTCCAGGACTATCCAAGTTAAACGATGTCAAAAGTTGAGAACTATACCTATAATTTTGAAAAGATATGGACTATAGGTGAAATTTGTGCAAACAACAAGGACTATTCGAGAAATTTTCTCTATTTTACAAGAGTTATTTATACGGATGGTCCCTGTGATAAGCACATATTGCATCTTTGGTTCTCAAAAGTTTGAAATTACATAGATGCTCCTGATGGTATGTATTTTGTAACCTTGTTGGTCCCTAGCCCTAACTGTCGTCTATTAAGTCCGTTAAGTTGATGTATATGATGTATAATGACCAAACTACCCTTTCATTTCAAAAATAAAAGAAGAAGGTTTAAATATTAAAATTGTTAACCTTTGGGCCCACAAGAAAGAGTGCCCGCCATCCTTTCTTTTTCACTTTTATCGTCTGGTAAGATACCTTCACCATAGCCATCATTCTCCACCACAACCACTGCCGTTCAACAACCATCATTCCTGTTGTGAACACTACATATCCAAGCACAACTCATGTTTACAACAATACAATGGATCCAGCCCCATCTCCAGTTCCTTATCTGTAATTACCATCCCCTTGCTTTGATTACTAACCTGTGATAGTTACATCTGTAATTCGTGTGTTGATTAAGTTGTTGAAAATCACCTCACTTTAATCCCTTTCACCACAACCACCATCCTCTACAACAACCACCACCATCCTCCGTCAAATTTGTCGATCAAATATAAAGCAAACCCAAAACGGGGATGTACCTGTCACACCCCGCCTAAGGCGGAAACACGGGGTGCAACTGAAATGATTTCCAAGCACAAAAGTCACACGCGCATTATTTAATAAAACTGGAATTACCATTTAAAACATTCAAGTCTTACAAAACATAACATTAATTGTTTAGAATAGAAACCATTGTTTAAAGTGTTTAGATCAAAACATCACAACAATAGTTCAAAAGATGGAATCCCTTAAATGCTCGCACGCGACTTTCTCAAGTTCCATGCTCCATGCTAATTTCCTGAAAAAAACATGCATGAAAAATATATGGTTCAACATAAAGTTGGTGAGTTCACGGGTTTGTATGTTGGACCTGTAATCCCAAATTCGACTAAATTACTACCTAGCTAGGGCAACAATTAATATGTGATCTGACATGAGCCCATAACCAAACCTTGACATGTTGTGCCTCGCCCGCCCATTGTACACTCAAGACAACCCATTGTACACTCAAGACAATGAATAAATGTGAAATACTAGCACTCTTTTGATATCTGCCATCTGGTCAGAGCGACTGACCAAGAGTGGGGGTGTCAACCCAATAGAGCTATTCTGGTGTTTCATGGCTAAGTCTATAGCTAATGGTTATGGTATGATGTATGACACGAGGTCTTAATGGATCCTGAACCTTGATGTCTCATGTTCACATAATAGTCATGTATGTAACTGAAAACTAAAAACTGTACGCATGTTTTTCCCCCGGAAAAATGTAAAAACAGTAAAAAGGGAGCTGTGAAACTCACCTTATGGTATGTCTTGGAAATGAACTAATGAATCTGAGCTAGAGAGATCGACCTATGGGTCCTATGTAAAAGAAACATTTTAGGTATACGTCACTTGTACTGTTTACAAGTTGTTCTCTTGTTACGCTTGTCCTTGTAACTTAACTTTTTAAGTTAAATGTGTCTTTGATGGACAGATTTACATATTTAATGACTTATTTGTCAAAGGATACAATGTTTACCCTTTTAAATGTTCCATATTAGGGTTCCTAATGTAGTATTTTCCAAAATATGATCTTCATGGTTTTGTGTTGAAAGATTCACCTTCCTTATGTAAACTAGTGATCTTGACAAAAAGATAGCTTAGTTTCTTGGAAAAACACCACTTTTACTTGTGAAAACATGTGTTTTATACACTTTGATGTGTTCATGTGTTGTAGGTTTTACAACTTTTATCTTGACATGTGTATAGATCTAGTATATTTAAGTATGTTTAACTTATTATTTTCATAACTTGGCAACTTTGTGAATATAATAATATTTCATGTCAAAATGTTTCTTTCTTGAAAACTCATGGATTTTTGTAAGCTTTGTTATAAACTAACAACTTTCAACACTATGTCTTATGTTAATGAGTTTAGAAAACATATAAATTTTCTTATAAAACTTTCGGCCCTTATGGATATATATCCATATATATGTTTCGGCCCTAAGTAGGTGTAAACACATACATTTATCAACTAACATAATGTATTTTAAAGCATGTGTTCATTCACTTGTTTGGTTTAGTTACAAAAGTAAACAGACTAGTGAACAACTTTGTATTTAAAAGACTATGTAAAAATAAAGACACAAGTTTAAGAAAACAAATGTTATACCTCCTAGTGTCTTAAGAAAAGAGGGAGTTAGGGGCCTTGTATAACCCTGATTATGTTCCTTGTACCCCTAATGATCCCTTGAAAGTTAATGGTTATTGTTAGTGACTTGTGTGTGAGTGGTGGTTTGTGGTGGTGTGGTGGCCGAGTGGTGGTGGTGTTCGGTGGTGGTGCGGCGACTGATCGAAAGAGAGGGAGGAGTGGAGGGGTTGTGTTAGTTGTTTTGGTGCACTTGTTCCTATAAACCTTGACCCTATTTATAACAAATTAAATTGGAAAGTCATTATGGTTTAGGAAAGGTGAAAGAGAGCATCTTTCTAAATATGGATTAGGATCTTACAAAGGTTATTTTGGTTGGATTTGGAAGAGATTATGAACTTGATGTGTGTAACGCCCCAACCGATGGCGGAAACATCGAGGTGTCACGGATGAATGATTGTTCAATAGCTCATGGTACTGAATGGAAGTTGAATATTACTAAACAATTTACAATTTGTCATACAATTTAATAAATACATAAACTTGATTTTCATAAACTAGGTCCAAAGCTCTTATGTGATCCAAGACTTGTACAACTTCCAATAGCAAGTAAAAACTAAAACATGTTGAGTTGGAAAAATGGGGGTCAGCTATAAATAGTTGGTGAGAATACATAGGTTTTTGAATGTAATAGATAACAAATAGTTTGTACAACAATCATTGTTGTATAGTGTAAGAGTATGAGTCCGACATGTAACAATGCGTCTATTGTACAATCAAACCTTGTGTCGACTGATACCTAACTCACAAGTTAGTAAAAGTGTAACTGTTATCGATCATCCCTGAATTTATGTGGGGGGATGGGTTTGTCAGACCTATAGCGCTATAATCTAAACAGGCGGCTTGATCAATGTTAATGATTCTACTGTGTCTTTTTGTTACAGTCAAATTGAATCAATAAGTTTCAACAATGTAAGAATGAGTAAATGTGTCACACCCTCAAATTTCCACCTGCGGAGTTCTACCGCGAGGCGTGTGACACACCAGGATCTAAGTCAACAGTCACAATAAACGACGTCTAAATGTAAAACATACGTAAACAGAAACCATGCATAAGTTTAAAACCAACATTCAACAGTGCGGAAGCATTTAAAGTTTACAAAAGTCATGCATAAATAAGACATAAGTTCAAAAGTTCATGATTCCAAAACGTGCAAATGAGACCCTAGACGCGAGACGACTCCAGTGCGACCTCGTGCGCCTATCCGACAGCTGCTACCTTAGCGACCTGAGAAAACATGCTAAAAGAGTCAACATATAATGCTGGTGAGTTCACAGGTTTTAATTAAACGTTTAAAGTGATCCTTCGAAAACCGTTACCATCACAGTTACTACTATGCTTGTGAGAACGCTAGCTAGGCGCAGAATGAGATACTCATACGGGTGAAACCATTGCTGACTAAGCCGTGTAGTGACCCTTAGTTTCCTATGGGCTACCGTCATCACCGGTAGACCTTGTTTTATTAGAGATAATATGCACTCGTCGGTCCCACCGTCGAGTGGGGTTTGTCAGTTCCCAATAGCGCTATCCATATTTCCCCGCCATATACCCATGTTAGTGGTTTCTAAGGGACTTTTTGATGAACCGTATAGTACGATAAGTAAGCCATAGTATAACGTGATAAAGAGTCATGAGCCATAAGAGTTTAACAAGTCATAAATCATGTAAGAGTTTTAAGCATGTTTCTCCCCCGAAAACATAAACCGTAAAATGTGGGGCCGTGAACTCACCTTAGGTTGCGTATTCCGTTTAAGAGTAAACCGTATGCGTGATATGAGTAAACCGTCTGTAAGATATGATAGCCCCAACTATTGACGACCTATCATAAGATATGTGTCAAGTTAGACTAATAACCCATCGGGTTCATTAGTCCCTAAGTCCAGTCCATGACCATTATGTGTCCAAAAAGCGTGTTTGACCGACAACAAGACTACGTAAGACAAGACTCGACATCCCATTGGTGACCCGACATTCCACGTGTTAGATAAATACAAGACATCATGCCACATATGCAATTAAACACTTAATACGCGCAACAGTTCACCTAGTCTAGCATAATGTCCGATTAACGCATAAACAGGTCCGAACACGTGTTACTAAGTCATTGGGTGTATCCCGGGGTTCCTATCATGTTCCTAGGCGTCAAATCATGTTCCGGGATGTTAAAATATACATACAACAGCATTATACGCGATTAGGAATCAAACTAGCATTTAGGATTGTAAATGCTTAAGTATAGGCATTTAGGATTGTAAATGCCTTATGTATAGGCATTTAGGATTGTAAATGCTTAAGTTTAGGCATTTAGGATTGTAAATGCTAGTAGAAGTAGCATTTAGGAATCAAACTAGCATTTAGGATTGTAAATGCCTTATGTATAGGCATTTAGGATTGTAAATGCTAGTAGTTGAGGGGAATAGGCCCCTATTCGCATATACTATAGGCGAATAGGCTTGTATTCGCCTGAACATCAGGCATTTAGGAGCCTACTCGCCTAAAGCCTCGTGCGAGTAGGATCCTACTCGCCTATACAGTTCTGTAGTGCAATTTCGCGCGCCGAACACTCCAAATCAGATCTGAAACATGTAGGAACATCCAATAATCATCCTAACACATTAATAAACATATTTCAAGCAAAACCCCTAAGTTTTCATCGTTCTAACAGTCCCGAATGCGAGCGTTTTCCCAAAATAGCAACTTAGCATGTAAACATCACATCAACATGCAAGAACTTGCCCCAATTAGCAATTATTCAGATTAAATCACATAACCACGTTATCCGATAGCATCAGCAAACCCTAACATCATACAATCAACAACACACCTCATATCATCCTTAATCATCCAAAATCCTTCAAATGGGTCAAAACATCAAGTATCAACAATACACAACCAAAACCATTCAAACTCCTAGGACATCATCATACTAACTTGTAACAGCCATAAACATCATAATAACACAAAAACAACCATGATTCAATCCTAAAAATCCTATCTTTAATCACATATAACACATATAATACATGTAAAGGTGTGGGTTTGTTTAAAAACGGTTTTAAATGGATTTTCAAAGACAAAAACATTTATAAGTCAGGTCTGGACGTTTAGGGAGTAAAACATAATCATTTAAAGGTTTGGGTTTGAAGAACACACCTTGTATTCAAGAGGAGATGATGGAATAAGCTTGGAAATGGTTGTTTTGATGTAAAAATAGGTTCCAGAGGGTGTTTGTAGGTTGAGATAGGTTATGGGACGGCTAGGGTTGAATAAATGATGTTTTGGAGGTCAAGGGTGGTATTTATAGGCGTTTCTAGTCGTTCGGAGCAGTTCAGGCGAGTATGCAGCAGTATACGCGATTAGGACTGCTACTCGCATGAACCTTCATGCGAGTAGCATCCTACTCGCTTAAAGATTTCCCCTACTCGCCTCAATTACTGGCGATTAGGCTATACCACATGGCCTAATCGCCTATAGTCTGTGTGTCCGGGTTTTTGGCGCGTTAAACCCTATTTTTACATATGTAAACACGTTTCCACATACCGACAAGTCACATAATGATTACCAACATATAATGCATGATAACTAACACGTTCCCGCCCGATCACCAATTCCCGGGACCCGAGACTTGCGTATGTTAAAACCCTAATGATGTGCGACTCGACTCGACCGACCTTGTTATGTATGCGCGACTCGCTAAGGTAGACTTACTAAGTTTTCAAAAGATAGTTACCGGAAATTGCCGGGTGTCACATCATCCCCCCGTTGAAAGAATTTTCGTCCCGAAAATTTCCCGAAGTCGAGGAGAGAAAACAAATAAGAAGAAAAATTTTCCGGGTCGTCACATCATCCCCCTGTTGGAAGGAATCTCGTCCCGAGATTCTTTCGGCTTCAACAGTGATGAGTGTCGACCTCTGTGCCCAAGTAACGTTTCCCCAAAATACAACAAGTGAAGGTCATAAACCAAACGTGACAGTAACAACCGGGAAACCACTTTCCCAAATGTGAGTACGAGACAAGAGACCCCGATCGAAGGCCTACTGGAGACTACTATGATCGGTATAACTAACCCACCGGTACCGTCCAAGTAACATCCCCAAAGGACCCTCATCGACCCAAAGAATGAGAAACAGAGACCAAACCACAAAGAAAACACCCGAAACACGAACGCACAACAATGCGGATAAAAGTAAAACCAAAGCGTAACAAGAGATAAGAGAGAATACGTACGGGTAACAGTGTCTGGGTCCACCTGGTTCTCCCTAGCACCGATCACATAAGCATGAGCACGAGTAAACCGGCCACCGCCTTCATTGTCTCCTTCCTTCCCTGCAGTCCCTGTGCCCCCTTGATTCAACTTGGGACAGCTTCGCTTGAAGTGCCCCACTTCTCCACAATGAAAGCAACCCTGATTCCCTTGTGGAGCAGGGGTAGTAATAGCAGCAGTCTGAGTCGTCCTGGAAAGGTTGACCCTACAATCCCTGGCAAGATGCCCCGTCTTCCGACAACGCTCACAGCGAAAACTCTCACAAGTACCATAGTGATGAAACCCACAACGCACACACTTAGGGCTTTTCCCAGCGTAGCCCCCTTGTTTCTGATCCGACGCTGACCCAGAAACTTCAGCCTTCTTCGCCGCCGGTTGTCGCTGAACCCCCGATGAACCCTTATCCACGCTTTCCCACTTCCTCTTGTTCTCTGCCGGAGCCTTCACAGAAGAGCCCCTAGGAGGCAAGACACCCTCAGAAATCTTCAAGTTGGTCATCTTAGTAGCCGACCGCACAGCCTCTGATATAGTAGTAGGATCCCTAGCAGACACCAATCCCGCAATCTCTGGCACCAAACCCGCAAGATACTGCTCTATCCTCCTATACTCTGGTGTAGACAAACCTGGACACATCACTGCTAGCTCGTTGTGCCTGATCGTGTACTCCTCCACCTCAGATCCAACCATCTTAAGATTCCCATATTCCTGTTCCAACCTCTTAATCTCCTCACGCGGGCAGTACTCATCCTTCAACCTACGCACAAAATCCGCCCAAGGCATGGCGTTGGCCTCCCCGAGACCAAGTGTCTGTGTGACGCAGTTCCACCACGTCAAGGCGGCTCCTACAAAAGTCCCCGAAGCAAACTTCACCCAATCCACCGCTGGAGTCTCACATAAAGCAAACACCGACTCAGTCTTCTCCAACCACCGTAGCAACTCCACAGCCCCCTCTGTACCCTGGAAGCTGAGAGGCTGACAATCCTTAAACCGCTTATAGGCAACACCTGCCTGAACCGGAGGAGCAGTAGCACCCATAAAAGTCTGCTGGGCAGCCTGAAAAGCAGCTAATGCAACGCCCAACTGTTGCTGCATCATCTCATTGAGCTCATCATACGTCAAGGTGATGTTACCACCACCTCTACCCCCACCAGTGTGGCCTCCACGTCGTCCCCCAGTGCGTCCTCCAGTGCGTCCTCCAGTGCGTCCTGACATTTTCTGAGAAGGAACAAGAAACAAATACTCAGACCCATCACCAACGCTAAACCAAGAGAATATGAAAAGCCTAGGATCGGGTTCGAACGTGACCATTAATCCCAACACGAGATCCACCAAGTCTTCCATGCATCTCAACTTATGATTTCGTGTGCACCCGAAATGATAAATTGCTCTACATGGTCCTCAAGGCGCGCCCCGAGCTCGAACCTCAAGTCACCAGGTACCCGCATCTTAGAAAGATACAACTAATTCAAAAGATCAACAAACATGTTCCCTCGGCTGCAAACCCGAAGAAGAAGATAAATAAAGCTAGGAATAACCAAGTATGAGATAGGTAATGTGACACTGTGTGGTAAGGATACCGACACCCCGACAAGGTTAGTATGTTTACCAAAAGACACGACTCAAATGTATGTGACCGTCAAGTGTGTGAGACTCGGCTATAGTCTAGACTCTGCATGCAGTCCTAGTTCACTATAACCATTGGCTCTGATACCAATCTGTCACACCCTCAAATTTCCACCTGCGGAGTTCTACCGCGAGGCGTGTGACACACTAGGATCTAAGTCAACGGTCACAATAAACGACGTCTAAAGGTAAAACATACGTAAACAGAAACCATGCATAAGTTTAAAACCAACATTCAACAGTGCGGAAGCATTTAAAGTTTACAAAAGTCATGCATAAATAAGACATAAGTTCAAAAGTTCATGATTCCAAAACGTGCAAATGAGACCCTAGACGCGAGACGACTCCAGTGCGACCTCGTGCGCCTATCCGACAGCTGCTACCTTAGCGACCTGAGAAAACATGCTAAAAGAGTCAACATATAATGCTGGTGAGTTCACAGGTTTTAATTAAACGTTTAAAGTGATCCTTCGAAAACCGTTACCATCACAGTTACTACTATGCTTGTGAGAACGCTAGCTAGGCGCAAAATGAGATACTCATACGGGTGAAACCATTGCTGACTAAGCCGTGTAGTGACCCTTAGTTTCCTATGGGCTACCGTCATCACCGGTAGACCTTGTTTTATTAGAGATAATATGCACTCGTCGGTCCCACCGTCGAGTGGGGTTTGTCAGTTCCCAATAGCGCTATCCATATTTCCCCGCCATATACCCATGTTAGTGGTTTCTAAGGGACTTTTTGATGAACCGTATAGTACGATAAGTAAGCCATAGTATAACGTGATAAAGAGTCATGAGCCATAAGAGTTTAACAAGTCATAAATCATAAAAGAGTTTTAAGCATGTTTCTCCCCCGAAAACATAAACCGTAAAATGTGGGGCCGTGAACTCACCTTAGGTTGCGTATTCCGTTTAAGAGTAAACCGTATGCGTGATATGAGTAAACCGTCTGTAAGATATGATAGCCCCAACTATTGACGACCTATCATAAGATATGTGTCAAGTTAGACTAATAACCCATCGGGTTCATTAGTCCCTAAGTCCAGTCCATGACCATTATGTGTCCAAAAAGCGTGTTTGACCGACAACAAGACTACGTAAGACAAGACTCGACATCCCATTGGTGACCCGACATTCCACGTGTTAGATAAATACAAGACATCATGCCACATATGCAATTAAACACTTAATACGCGCAACAGTTCACCTAGTCTAGCATAATGTCCGATTAACGCATAAACAGGTCCGAACACGTGTTACTAAGTCATTGGGTGTATCCCGGGGTTCCTATCATGTTCCTAGGCGTCAAATCATGTTCCGGGATGTTAAAATATACATACAACAGCATTATACGCGATTAGGAATCAAACTAGCATTTAGGATTGTAAATGCTTAAGTATAGGCATTTAGGATTGTAAATGCCTTATGTATAGGCATTTAGGATTGTAAATGCTTAAGTTTAGGCATTTAGGATTGTAAATGCTAGTAGAAGTAGCATTTAGGAATCAAACTAGCATTTAGGATTGTAAATGCCTTATGTATAGGCATTTAGGATTGTAAATGCTAGTAGTTGAGGGGAATAGGCCCCTATTCGCATATACTATAGGCGAATAGGCTTGTATTCGCCTGAACATCAGGCATTTAGAAGCCTACTCGCCTAAAGCCTCATGCGAGTAGGATCCTACTCGCCTATACAGTTCTGTAGTGCAATTTCGCGCGCCGAACACTCCAAATCAGATCTGAAACATGTAGGAACATCCAATAATCATCCTAACACATTAACAAACATATTTCAAGCAAAACCCCTAAGTTTTCATCGTTCTAACAGTCCCGAATGCGAGCGTTTTCCCAAAATAGCAACTTAGCATGTAAACATCACATCAACATGCAAGAACTTGCCCCAATTAGCAATTATTCAGATTAAATCACATAACCACGTTATCCGATAGCATCCTACTGTTCTAGCATCATCCTAGAGCAAACCCTAACATCATACAATCAACAACACACCTCATATCATCCTTAATCATCCAAAATCCTTCAAATGGGTCAAAACATCAAGTATCAACAATACACAACCAAAACCATTCAAACTCCTAGGACATCATCATACTAACTTGTAACAGCCATAAACATCATAATAACACAAAAACAACCATGATTCAATCCTAAAAATCCTATCTTTAATCACATATAACACATATAATACATGTAAAGGTGTGGGTTTGTTTAAAAATGGTTTTAAATGGATTTTCAAAGACAAAAACATTTATAAGTCAGGTCTGGACGTTTAGGGAGTAAAACATAATCATTTAAAGGTTTGGGTTTGAAGAACACACCTTGTATTCAAGAGGAGATGATGGAATAAGCTTGGAAATGGTTGTTTTGATGTAAAAATAGGTTCCAGAGGGTGTTTGTAGGTTGAGATAGGTTATGGGACGGCTAGGGTTGAATAAATGATGTTTTGGAGGTCAAGGGTGGTATTTATAGGCGTTTCTAGTCGTTCGGAGCAGTTCAGGCGAGTATGCAGTAGTATACGCGATTAGGACTGCTACTCGCATGAACCTTCATGCGAGTAGCATCCTACTCGCTTAAAGATTTCCCCTACTCGCCTCAATTACTGGCGATTAGGCTATACCACATGGCCTAATCGCCTATAGTCTGTGTGTCCGGGTTTTTGGCGCGTTAAACCCTATTTTAACATATGTAAACACGTTTCCACATACCGACAAGTCACATAATGATTACCAACATATAATGCATGATAACTAACACGTTCCCGCCCGATCACCAATTCCCGGGACCCGAGACTTGCGTATGTTAAAACCCTAATGATGTGCGACTCGACTCGACCGACCTTGTTATGTATGCGCGACTCGCTAAGGTAGACTTACTAAGTTTTCAAAATTTAGTTACCGAAAATTGCCGGGTGTCACAAAATGCTAGTGTATAAAATGTTTAAACATGTTTCACTCCAAAAATGTAAACAGAAAATGGGCTATGTAAACTCACCTTAGTGCTAGAATTGCGTCACTTGATATAGAATAATTGTGGCTCTTGTGTCAAAATATCATTAAGGCAATAATTGAGTAATGGGGAAAACTTAAAAGTCTAAGTTTTCTAGTCTACAAGTAGTTCTAGGGTTCCTAATTTGGGGATTCATAATTGATTAGTCGTTAATTTAGATAATTTGTTAATAAATAAAAGAAATTCGGAAAATAAATAAATAAAAGACTATTTGTAGATTTTTAATTAAGGATGGTCATATTATAAGATTTTAAATATGAAAATAATTTTTATAAAATTATTTTCTCGAAAATTGAATATTTAGTATATTTATTTTTATTTGTCAAAACATAGTTTTGATATCTAAAAAATATTAAAATTAATGAAGTTTCAAATTAAAACTTATATTCTGTTCTAAATGAACAAAAATAATTTATGTAAAATTTTGGTATAAAAATAGTGAAAAATGAATTTATTATGAATTATTTATGATTAAAATAGTAAAAATTGATTAAAAATATTATATAAACCTTTTTCTGAAATAAAATTATATTTCTGAAATATTTCTGCTTTCTTGGTTAGAGTGGGCCAAAAATATGAGGGTGTTGGGAGGTCATGGATTAGTCAACCTCATAAGGATTTGATGCATGATAATCATGGTGTCTTGGGTGATTAGAGGTGTCTTAGGTTGACTTGGTAGGATCTTGCATGGAAAGTGTGGAATGGTAATTGTAGTAAGTCAACACTTAAGCTTTCCTAAGTGTCATAAGATGCTTTCCTTATTAGTGTAACATCTAAGAATGTGATGGAGGTGACTAAAGTTTGTCTTAGGAAATCATGCTGGAAGAATAAAATGAAGGGACTTGTGTAAGAGTGGAAGACACAAACACTACACACATGTGTATATGTGTGTCGTGTATATATGTATGTATGTGGAGGTTACATATTTTTGGCAAGTCAACTACTATGGAATGACTACAAGGTCCAATGTTTAACTAATTATGGTGGAATCTTAGTGATGGAAATGATGGTTCATTAAAGGTGTAGGAGTTTAACATTGGAAAGCACATACACACATATGTATGTGTGTGTGTCGTCTCATATATACACACATGCATATATATTATTATTTTTTGAACATTTTAAATTCATGTCTTGTACAAATGCATATTCACATGTTATAATTAGATGTTAAGTGTGATCTTTGTACAAGTTTAGGTGCCACAAACATAATATATAATTGTGCGTTCAACATATATTTTTAACTAGTCGTATTACTAGTCACATGTGGGCGTTGTGTTTGGGTGATTTCTTGTATATGGACATTGTTTGATTTTGTCCTTAATTGGATCACAATTGAAATGTTATGTTCAATTGTATGAGTTTCCCAAACTAGGGTTTTTAGTATGATCTCTCTATAGCTCATGATAACTACTCAACTAGTTATGAAATTGTATTCCCTAGCGTGTCTAATGCTAAACTGTAAGCATTGAAATTGGCTTGTTGAGACCCTGTATGGCTCAATTGTAATAAAACATGTAAAATGAGATGTCATGCACAATGTGTACGTGTAACTAATGTACGGATATGACCTGTGATTTCGACGGGTGTCACAGTACCATCAGCCTCTATTCCACTGCTATTAAACCTAAAACAGAGGTGAACTCAAACCAACCACCGTTCGCCGTCAGTCGAAAAACAAGCACGGCCCAACTTGTCGTCGCCTCCTCCTCATCAGACAAAATCCGACCCCAATTAGATGGTTATTTGATGGCTGTGTGCTCACTACATAGAAGATTTTATGGTGTGATGGTGGTTTTGGGGAGGAAGGGTGGTGGATGCAATAGCAGAGGTAGGTGGGAGTGGGGTGGGACCCACTTGAATAAATACATGTTTTAATTAAATTTATATTATTTTAATTGTTTTGTTTTCTAGAAGGGGTATAAAAGACATTTAACGCTCATTTAACAGAGAAATTTAGCATCTGTTAGGCTCTATTCTAGAGTTTCATTTAAGGGGGGAAGAGAGAAGAATCCCTCCTTATCTTCCTCCCTTTCCTTTCTCTCGTGCTCCTTCCAAATTGGAAAGACAAGAGTTATGCCTAAAAACCTCTTCCCTTACTTTCTCTCTATACAAAAACTCTGGAACACACTTTTTCCTTCATTCCTTCCAATTCCTTTCTCTTCCCATGCTAAATGAAACTCTGGAACAAAGTGCTAGGGATAAGGACCACCCGAGTGCAAAGTTACAACCTCTGGGACCATTCGTGTTAGTTAAAGGCATTAATAAAATATGCGCTTACCACAGGATCACCGTGTAATTAACTCTATTTTAAAATGTCTTTATGAAATATATAGACTACATTTATTAGAAATTTCTAATATAAATAGGACTTCAATCTATCGTAGGCCTTCATCTCATCACCATAGATGTGTAACATGTATCACTTTCATGATTTCATGTTATCTCCATCGTCAAATTAGTAGACCAATTGCCGGCCCGTTAGAAAATCGACCAATTGTTGGACCGGTAAAAAAACCGCTTAAAATCATTCTCAGTTTTCATACTTTGTTCATCCAAACTCCCAACAATTATTGTTACACCAACTAGTGAAATAATATTTGAAAAATAGTAAAAATAAACTATTGTGATTTTTTGTTTACTTTTGTAGTTGTATTTTGGTTGTGAAAACTGTGATTATCGAGAGTGATGTTTCTAGCGTAATTTCAATTAAAGGATCATCAACCATTGAATGAGACTATAGGCGAGTTTAACGGAAACCGACATCAGTTTGGTTGTTTCACGCTTGAGACCATGGAGCTAGTTTGATACAAACTAAAAACCACGTGCATCTCCAACTTTTTTTAGAGTACACCACTTAATTACCAGGATATCCATTTATGACTTACCTATGACTTAGGAGACCTAGGCCACTTGTTCGCTGCAACCCTACATATCTAACTAAGGTGATGTTTGTTTTTGAAGAGGTAAAACGTATGTAGTCTGTGAACCACGTCTGTAGATATCTGCAGGAGAAGAAGTGGACCAAAGGTCTGCAGTCTGAAAGAAGAAGATTGTTTGTTTGTTAACATCTGCAATGTAACCCAAAACCATAACCCACCACAACCTACCAAAACCATAACCCACCACAACCCCCCCCCCCCCCCCTCTCTCCCTCTCCCTCTCCTTCTCTCCCTCTCTCTTTCTACATCACCTACACTACTCTTCTGTCTAAATTGTGATTTGTTTTTCCTTTTTCTTAGGACCAAGTCTATTACTCTTCTTATAATATATCAAGAATCAAATATGTGATTTATTTTTCCTTTTCCTTAGGACCAAGCATAACTTACAACTATTACACGCACTCATGTGGGTGTATAAGGGAGAGAGAAATATCTACAAAGAGATGGTGGTGAGTGGTTGGTTTTGATTAGGTTTGTGGATAGTGACGTCACTGGGTTTTATTTAGGAATTTGATTTGGGGATTGTGGTTGTGGTGAACGGAGGGGATTGTGGTGGTCTTTGATGAACCGGTCGTCACGGGTCATACAAAACCTAAATAACCTAAGTAGATAGGATAAGTAGGGTATCAATCCAAGGAGCGTGTGGTTTGTGGATATTGTTTAGTTGATTAAACGTGTTACTTATAAAGATTGCTAGAGAACTTACAAGGTTTGTAGTTGGTTCATTAAGAAATTTGATTGAAAAAGTTTTGTTGTTTTATTAAAAACTTGAATTGAATTATATGAATGAAAAATAATAGAGTTTGTAAACAATTTAATAAAACTGATCACACCTAGGTTTCAACAATTGAATTCTAAGGTTTTCACAAATGGGTCAAACAAATGTAGTGCAATTGATGTTAAGGGGGTGATTGTTCAATAGGCTTAGGTGTCAAGTTTTATCAACATCAAAGATGGACTAAACTACACTTCATTACCTAGAACATACAACCCTATGTTTGTATTAGAGCAAGAAAACATGTTCATGACACTAGAAAATTGGCACAAGATCAATTAACTAAAAAGAATTCAACATAAGATTAATCGCAGTCTAATACAGTTAATTCAAACACACAATCACACAATTAAAAAGTTAAAGTAATACCAAATGTTTAAATCCTAAAGTTTCAATTGTTTACTTCCTAGAAGTGATGCAAGGAATTAGCCACTCATGGCCATAGAGCTTGATTCTTCAAAAGTTGGATCCTCTTCTTGTCTTCAATCTTCTTGTGT
The DNA here is from genome assembly GCA_028751855.1 of Ambrosia trifida. Classification (NCBI taxonomy): domain Eukaryota; kingdom Viridiplantae; phylum Streptophyta; class Magnoliopsida; order Asterales; family Asteraceae; genus Ambrosia; species Ambrosia trifida. Next base: position 144,930,249 of record CM054122.1, on the reverse strand, counting down.
GTCTCTCTGTTGCTTCTCTTTCTCTACTTGCGTCGCACCCCTCTGTCCTAATTATATATTGTCGCCGTCCAAGATTATTAAATTCCCTCAACCCTCAAAAGTGTCATTGTTTTTTGCTTGCGCTCTTTGGGCCGTGTGACACCAAAGTCACTTTTCTATTGTTTTATTATTATTATTATTATTATTATTATTATTATTATTATTATTATTATTATTATTATTATTATTATTATTATTATAAATGGTATTATGACCTCGTGCTCTCGACTCGGGTGTTCGAGTCTCGAATATAATTTGTACTGTTTTAGCCCCGCTCCATACGATCACCTACCAAAAATATAAAATAAATAAATTAATAATAAAAACAACCAAAACGTAATAAAATATATAAAAGATACTAAAATAATAGAGTACAGACCTAAAACTAATAAAAATACTATTTAAACGACTCAAAAATATACAAAACTGGCAAATAAACATGATGCGTGCAACCGCGCATCACACCCCCACACTTATCTTTTTTCGTCTCGAAAAAATTATATACACTCTGCTCAAGACATTATCACAGACTAGCACCACAGTTGCTCCATCATACCTTAGCTAAGGTCCAAAATCATACCCCATTACAGATCAGCATTAGATGTGTTAATTCAGCAAGTCACGTTGATTTTCATTTAAAAACAGAATTAACCCGACTAAATCTAACATGCTTCCGGTTTTTATTTTCATGCAACACACCCCTCGCAATTTTTCACTCCACTCGGTTTAATATCTGAACTAACATGTAATGCGCTAGTATTAATCACTCAAAAACCAAGTATGCAACTCTGTTATCATAGGCTTGTATAACAGTCACACCTCAACTGTAGACAATGCACATATCTAAAGGACTTACGGGTTTTGGGCTCAGGGTAATGGTAGTGAACGTTTAGGCTGAAAGTGGCTAAAATAAAATGCTGAAACAACTTGAATGACAATCCTTAATCACGATACTGCTAAAAATCACAACTTCGATCATATTTGGCCTATAACACATACTTTTATTTTTTTTCTTTTTCTTTTTTTTTCTTTTTTTTCTCATATATATATATATATATTTTTTCTTTTTTTATTCATATATATATATATATATATATATTCTAACATAAATACAATCACTTAACACTTTGGATGTCATCAACACTTGGTAAAGGTACTGGTTTAATTGGGTGATTATGTGGTTTAGCAAACGAAAGGATATAAGGCTCAAAATTGGCTACTAATGGTAATATTCTTGGGTAAACCGGTCAACACATAACAAATAAAGGATGTCAAACAAAAAAAAGGGAATCCTAAATTGCTTTTATCATCTATGTGCATATCTAGTCTACAACATCGGCATGTATCAAATCACACAAGTTCTGCAATAGAGAAACATCTGGCCTACTCTCAACAAATGAAAATATATATAAATCAATCTATCAACTAGTAGGCTCAAGATCTCACAAAAGTGGGAAAATGGGTTACCGATGTGTACATGCAATTATTACCAATAGCTTGTTAAATCTAGTCAGACAATTCTAAACTTTTTTTCTTAAAAACACCTGCAGAAAACGGTTCATACTACTTTTCCACAAATTAGACCATGACTAAGGATCTACTGCCAAAACAATCAAGAAACAATTGGTAGGTACCGAAAAAGCTGTTTTTATGTCTAATTAGAATGTTTTTTTAGAAACAATTTTCAAGACATTTTCAGTTTTATTTTATTTTTATTTATTTAGACACAAAATTAATCTTTTTAGACACAAAAATAAATAAAAACGAAGTTTCCCCACCCCCACACTTGAACGACACATTGTCCTCAATGTGAGCTAGGAATAAAATAAAGCAGAAATAAAAATAAAATACAACAGTAAAAGGAACAGACTCCCCTGGATATAGGCAGTGCGCGTATGAGCTTCTGGAATTCCTCCGAATCGAACCGTATAGCATTTCATTCGCGGCCGATAGACAAACCTGAACTAAGACTCAAAGAAAAATAAAAACGTAAAATTCTGGGATGCATGATACACCGATGGTGTACATATTTACCCTGCCTGAATGGAGATTGAGTACAGGAAAGTTATCTGGTTGCAAGTTAAACTCAAAGCATTCCCAGAAATCAAAAGAGACTCAAAATACTAACTAAAAATAAAAGAAAAATAAAACAAAATAAATAAATATACAAACTATACAAGAATCATACCTGATATTCATTCATGATGGTCTCAAAGAACATTTGCCTACCGAGTTTCCAATGTATGCTCGGTAGTTTACCTTCCATGCCCCAATCTGTTCATTCTCTTTCAGCTTGTCCATCGAGTTCAAGCATGAAGGTTTTATCCCACATTTTCCTACCGAATTTCCAACATACACTCGGTAGTTCACATGCCAAATCCACAATTGCTTCCAAGTTATTGGCATGAGAATTGAATCATTCTTGTTACGGGGCCGTTTTACAATAAATTGCCCAATGTCCTCCCAGCTCACCTTCCTCTTCTTCATCTTTCAACTTTCATCCTCCTCTTTATTAGGTGCCCTAATCAACACGGGATGCGATTTGTGATGAACTTTCACCTCAGCCACCAAATCTTCATGAGGTGCTAAGTCTTCAGTTGGGTTTAACCATTCAGAAAGACTTGCAGTATCTTCATCTATATCAGCATCTACCATAATACCATTGGCCAACTCGTTTTGCTCACACTTAAGTTGGGCAAATTCCTCGGCTAGTTGACCCACTTGAATCACCAAAGCTTCATGAGTTTTGTCTCTTACTTCATTTGCTCTCTTCATATCTTTGATCATGATCGCAAGAGCATCGAGCTTAGAATATGTTGAATTTTGAGGGTCTTCGTATGCCGGTTGAGGTTGATTAAGATAATAGTCATTATATTCCTCATGGTTTGAATATGGTTGCGTCCTATGGCTAAATGAACTCCCTTGATACCTGTTATTTAACTGATAATAGCCTTGGGAGTTTGAATAGCGTGACTCACGATGTGAAGAAGATAAATGTGAACCTCCAGGTTTTTCAAGCCCAAAAATAATACGATCTTGTCGTTCTTTAAATGCTTTCATTTCCTTACGGGCCACTGGACAATCTCGCCACAAATGATATGGGCTCCCACAACAAGGACAAGTATTATCATCATCTTCCCAATACATTGTGATGATGACGATCAAGTCTTGCTAAATTCCCAATCTTCAGATTTTACACAAGTGGCATGCATGCATTATCTGTCACCTGCACACTTCACACACCACGCGTAAAAACGAACAAAAAGAAGTAACAAAGACAAATTAAACAGTTAATCACAATAATCAACTAAAAACTAAACACTAAGCGCACTAGCTCCCCGGCAACGACGCCATTTGATGAACCGGTCGTCACGGGTCATACAAAACCTAAATAACCTAGGTAGATAGGATAAGTAGGGTATCAATCCAAGGAGCGTGTGTTTGTGGATATTGTTTAGTTGATTAAACGTGTTACTTATGAAGATTGCTAGAGAACTTACAAGGTTTGTACTTGGTTCATTAAGAAATTTGATTGAAAAGGTTTTGTTGTTTTATTAAAAACTTGAATTGAATTATATGAATGAAAAATAATAGAGTTTGTAAACAATTTAATAAAACTGATCACACCTAGGTTTCAACAATTGAATTCTAAGGTTTTCACAAATGGGTCAAACAAATGTAGTGCAATTGATGTTAACGGGGTGATTGTTCAATAGGCTTAGGTGTCAAGTTTTATCAACATCAAAGATGGACTAAACTACACTTCATTACCTAGAACATACAATCCTATGTTTGTATTAGAGCAAGAAAACATGTTCATGACACTAGAAATTGGCACAAGATCAATTAACTAAAATGAATTCAACATAAGATTAATCGCAGTCTAATACAGTTAATTCAAACTTACAATCACACAATTAAAAAGTTAAAGAAATACCCAAATGTTTAAATCCTAAAGTTTCAATTGTTTACTTCCTAGGAGTGATGCAAGGAATTAGCCACTCATGGCCATAGAGCTTGAGTCTTCAAAAGTTGGATCCTCTTCTTGTCTTCAATCTTCTTGTGTGTCTTTCTCTGTTGCTTCTCTTTCTCTACTTGCGTCGCACCCCTCTGTCCTAATTATATATTGTCGCCGTCCAAGATTATTAAATTCCCTCAACCGTCAAAAGTGTCATTGTTTTTTGCTTGGGCTCTTTGGGCCGTGTGACACCAAAGTCACTTTTCTATTGTTTTATTATTATTATTATTATTATTATTATTATTATTATAAATGGTATTATGACCTCGTGCTCTCGACTCGGGTGTTCGAGTCTCGAATATAATTTGTACTGTTTTAGCCCCGCTCCATGCGTTCACCTACGAAAAATATAAAATAAATAAATTGATAATAAAAACAACCAAAACGTAATAAAATATATACAATACTAAAATAATAGAGTACAGACCTAAAACTAATAAAAATACTATTTAAACGACTCAAAAATATACAAAACTGGCAAATAAACATGATGCGTGCAACCGCGCATCAGTCTTGTTCGCTGCAACCCTACATATCTAAGTCACTTCTAGGATCTTAGGGGTTAACTTGTTTGCTACACCTTGTCTGGCACCTTAGGACCGATCTGAACAATAAATATGAACGGTGGAGCACCCTCTACGACCGCACCTTGAGGGAGCACCCAGGCATTGACGCGGAGTTGGTTGTCGAGTTCACGCGGGTGGATTATGCGGCTCGATATTGTCACACCCTCAAATTCCACGTGCGGGGTTTTACCGCAAGGCGTGTGACACACCGGGATCCCAGTCAACGATCACAATAACCAAGTACTAAACATGCATATATATATTAAAACCAAAACATTATGCTTTGAGCCATAAACCAGTAGCGGAAGCATTTCTTGTTTACAACCAAAAGGCATATTACAGTTTACAAAACATTGTTTAATATGCATCAAAACTCTAGACGCCGTGCAAGACTCCGTGCGCCTAGTCCGTTAACTGCTACCTTAGCGATCTGAGAAAACATGCCAAAAATGTCAACATATAATGCTGGTGAGTTCACAGGTTTTCTTTTATAAAAGTGTTGTTGTAAGTTCGAAAAGGTCATATCCGTTACTACTATGTTATGAGAACGTTAGCTAGACGTTAGGTGTTTCTACTACAGTGGTTGGGAACCCATTACTAAACCAGTAAAGTGTTGAAGCCAGCCCAGACGGACGGGATTACCGATGCCTCGGCAACCCCGAAAGTATTAGAGACAATATGCACCCGCCCGGCTCCCAGCCGTCGGGTGGGGTATGTAAGGCCCAATAGATCTATCCACATTTCCCTCGTTGTGCATCCCTACACATTTATAGTTTCTCCCTGGGACTTTCCATAAAAGCTGCATAGTACATGAAGTAACCATAGTATAACATGACCTTTAATAAGTAAGTAAGTAAGTAGCATGTTTCTCCCCCGAAAGCAAAATGGTAAAAGTGGGGCTGTGACACTCACCTTAGATTGCGTTACTTGAAAACAGTTAGATAAGTATGTTATGATAGCCCCAAATAGCGGTGACCTATCATAAGATGTGTATAAGTATCCGGACTAATAACCCGCAGGTTAACTAGTCCCCGAATGTGCAGACCATAACCATAAACGTTTGAAAACACCTTTGACTGTTAAACTGACCGTACCAGACAAGACCCGACATCCCATTGGTGACCCGACATCCCACGTGTTAGGCAAATACAAGACATCATGCAACATATGCGATTAAACACTTAATACGCGCAAGAGTTCACCTAGCCTAGCATAATACTCAATTAACGCATAAACGAGCCCGAACACGTGTTACTAAGTCATTGGACGTATCCCGGGGTCCCTATCATGTTCCTAGGTGTCAAATCATATTTCGGGATGTCAAAATATGTTTACAACAGCAGTACACGCGATTAGGAAACTAACATGCAATTAGGAAAAGTCAACTAGTGATTGGGGAGAGTGTATAGGCGATTAGGCTGCCCAATCGCCTGTTGCAGTGGCGTGTTGCGTTTTCGCGCATTTAACCCTCCAAATCAGATTCGAAACATGTAAAATCACCCAATATCATACCTAAACTATTACCCAACCCATTTCAAGCAAAAACCCCCAATTTATCTCTACTCTAACGATCTCGGTGCGTGTATTTCCAAAAATGGCAAAGTACTAGGTTTCATTAACTATGAAATCATTCCTTAAATGGCAATAACCAGATCACACCTCCTACAAGACTGGCGATTAGGCAACCCACTAGTGCCTAATCGCCTATAGCTCCCAGATTGGGTTTTTGGCGCGTTAAACACTATTTTAACATATATAAACACGTATTCACATACCGATAAGTCACATAATGATTACAAACATATAATGCACGATAACTTACACGTTTACGTCCGTTCACCAATTCCCGGGACTCGAGACTTGCATGTGTGTGTTAAACCCGGTGATTCCACGAATCACCAATCCTTGTACACGTGGTTATGGACCGACTCCCGATGACCCCGCGTATCATTGTAACGACTCTCGATGATTCCCTAGAATCATCGTAACGACTCGACTGCCCTAGTTAAGTATGTAATATGCATGACTCGCTAAGGTAGACTTACTAGTTTAGTCAATGTTACTAACCTGAGTTTGCCGGGTGTCACATCATCCCCCTGTTGAAAGAATTTTCGTCCCGAAAATTGCCCAAGGCCAAAAAGGAAGAGACGAAAGAGAAGAAAAATTTTCCGGTTGCCACATCATCCCCCTGTTGAAGGGAATCTCGACCCGAGATTCATTCAGCTTCAGCAGAGACATGTCTTGATTCGAACGCGCGCTTAGGAAATAAATGAGGATACTTACCTTTCATCTGATCCTCCCGTTCCCACGTGAACTCCGGTCCACGGTTTGAGTTCCAACGAACTTTAACAATGCGGATTTTACTCCGGCGAAGGCTACGTATCTTATAATCGAGAATCTCAACCGGTTCTTCCACGATACGCAGACGATCATCCACCTTGATCTCTTCGAGTGGAACAACCAAAGATTCATCCGCCAGACACTTCTTGAGGTTAGAGACATGGAAGACAATATGAACATTACTGAGTTCAGCTGGCAGATCAAGCCTGTATGCTACCGGTCCAATCCGTTCTAGAATTGCGAACGGTCCCACATACCGAGGATTCAATTTGCCACGCTTCCCAAAACGTATAATGCCCTTCGACGGAGATACCTTCAATAAAACCCTGTCGCTAACCTCAAACTCTAAAGGCTTGCGACGACGATCGGCAAAGCTCTTTTGACGATCCCGAGCTGCTACCATGCGGTTACGAATTTGTACGATCTTCTCGGAAGTCTCGTACACAAGTTCCGGGCCGGTGAGTTGGCTTTCACCCACCTCAGCCCAGCAAAGAGGAGATCGGCATTTCCGCCCGTAAAGAGCCTCGAACGGAGCCGCCTTAATACTAGAATGGTAGCTATTGTTGTAGGAGAATTCCACCAGTGGTAGATGACTCTCCCATCCTTTGCCAAAGTCGATCATACATGCCCGAAGCATGTCTTCTAGTGTTTGAATCGTCCGCTCACTTTGACCGTCAGTTTGCGGATGATAGGCTGTGCTCATATCTAGCTGAGTACCCAGAGCCTTATGCAAGGACTTCCAGAAGTTAGAGGCGAACCGAGGATCACGATCAGAAATAATAGAAATAGGCACCCCGTGCCGAGAAACCACTTCCTTAAGATACAAACGAGCCAAACGCTCAAGGCCGTCAGTTTCCTTGATAGCGAGGAAGTGCGCAGACTTTGTCAACCTATCGACGATCACCCAGATCATGTCACAATCACTGGGCGACCTCGGGAGTTTGGTCACAAAGTCCATTGTAATCCGTTCCCACTTCCACTCGGGAATTTCAGGCTGTTGCAGAAGGCCGGACGGCTTTTGATATTCAACCTTGACCTTGGCACAGGTCAAGCATTTGCTTACATACGAAGCTACATCCGCCTTCATATTCGGCCACCAATAAAGTATCTTTAAGTCTTGATACATCTTATCGGAGCCAGGGTGAATAGAGTACTGAGACTTGTGAGCTTCATCAAGAACGAGCTCCCGCAAGCCCCCGAATAAAGGGACCCAAATACGTTCAGCGAAATAATGTAGGCCATCAGACCTGAGTTCAAGGTGGCAATCAGCACCATGCATGGTTTCAGCTTTAAGGTTTTCCTCCTTCAAAGCTTCTTGCTACGCCGAACGGATTTGGTCAGGTAAACCAGAATGGATAGTGAGCTGAAGAGCTCGAACACGACGAGGCTTAGAGGATTCCTTCCTGCTCAAGGCGTCTGCGACAACATTTTCCTTGCCAGGATGGTATTTTATAGCACACTCGTAATCATTAAGAAGCTCGACCCAGCGACGCTGTCGTATGTTCAACACCTTCTGGTCAAAGATATGCTGGAGGCTCTTGTGATCGGTATAAATGGTGCACTTGGTACCGTACAAGTAATGCATCCAGATCTTCAAAGCAAAGACCACTGCACCCAATTCTAGATCATGGGTGGGGTAGTTTTTCTCATGAACCTTAAGCTGATGAGAAGCATAGGCAATGACCTTCTCGCGCTGCATTAACACACAACCGAGACCCCGGATAGAAGCGTAACAATAAACCACAAAATCGTCCGTGCCTTCAGGCAAGGACAAGATAGGAGCAGAACAGAGTTTAGCCTTTAGCATCTGAAAGGCTGACTCTTGCGAATCACCCCAGTCGAACTTCTTGTCCTTCTGGGTAAGCGAGGTAAGGGGTTGAGCGATCTTCGAAAATCCCTCGATGAAACGACGGTAATAACATGTAATACCCAGGAATTGCCGCACCTCAGATGGCGTCTTCGGCGCTTCCCAGTCTTTGATAGCTTCTATCTTAGCTGGATCAACATGAATTCCTTTTCATTAACCACATGACCAAGGAATTGGACTTCACGCAACCAGAAGCTACATTTAGAAAACTTGGCGTACAACTGTTCCCGCCTCAAGAGTTCCAAGACAAGACGCAAGTGTTCCCAGTGGTCCACTTCGTTCTTGGAATAAACTAGAAGGTCATCAATGAATACAATCACGAATTTATCAAGATAGGGCTTACAAACACGGTTCATCAAATCCATGAATATGGCGGGCGCATTGGTGAGACCAAAAGGCATGACCAAGAATTCAAAATGGCCATAACGAGTTTGAAAAGCGGTCTTCGGAATATCGGCTTCCCGGACTCTCAACTGATGGTACCCCGATCTCAAGTCAATCTTCGAATAGAAGCTAGAACCCTGAAGTTGATCAAATAAATCATCGATGCGAGGAAGAGGATAACGATTCTTGATGGTAACCTTGTTCAATTCACGGTAGTCGATATACATACGTAGGCTTCCGTCTTTCTTCTTGACAAAAAGAATAGGGGCTCCCCACGGGGATGAACTGGGTCGGGTGAAACCCTTCTCCAATAACTTCTGTAACTGGTTAGACAACTCCTGCATCTCGGGAGGTGCAAGACGATATAGAGCTAGGGCAATAGGGGCCGCATCTGGAGCGAGTTCAATATCGAATTCGACTTGACAATAAGGCGGAAGGCCAGGTAGATCTTCAGGAAATACGTCGGGAAAATCACAAACGACAGGAATATCTTCAATCTTGCTCTCTTCCTCTGACGAAATCGAAACAAGAGCCAGAATGACAGAATACCCCTTTCGAAGATACTTATAGGCTTTCATACACGAAATGATGCTCAAAGGGACCCCGCTCTTCTCACCATGCACCAACAGAATTTCTCCATCAGGGAGAGGAAGTCAAATGACTTTATCAAAACAAACGATCTCAGCATGATACAAAGATAAGCAATCCATACCCATAACCACATCAAAACTACCCATGGACACCGGCATAAGGTCAATAGGAAAAGAATAACCTGACAATTCAAGGAGACACTCCCTAAGGACGTGCGTCGCTTCAACTTTCTTACCATCAGCCAATTCTATCAAGTACTTAGCCTCTAAAGGTGTAGGTACCCTATCAAGCAATTGACTAAATCCAAGAGATATAAAACTCTTATCGGCACCAGAATCGAATAAAACTGAAGCATAGCGATTATCAAGAAGAAACGTACCGGTAACAGTGTCAGGGTCTTATCGAGCCCCGCTCGAACCAATCACAAAGGTGCGAGCATTCCTACCTCCGCCCCATTGTTTCCATTACCCGATCCATTCTTCCCAGCCTGCTTCAATGTAACACCGCAAAATTTTTCCCAAATTCTAAACGTGCTTTATATATATATATATATTTTTATTTTAACGTTCATTATATAACGTGTCTAAGCTTTTCCTACCGCACAACTTATATATATATATATATATATATATATATGTATATGTATATGTGTATAATAATAATAATAATAATAATACAAAAAAAAACAATAGTGTATTGATTTTTATTAATCTAAGCCCAAACCCAAACCCAAACCACCCTTTCCCTTTCCTTAGAATCAGACTGGGCCTGCTGAGCCCAAGCAGTCGGCCCAACCAGCCCAGCCCAAACCCCCCTCTTTTCAAATCCGTTAAAAAAAAAAAATGTTGTTTCCCCCAGGAATCGAACCCGGGTCACTCACATACACACACACCAACCTAACCAACCGGGCTACACCTCTATGTTGGTTTAATCTTAACCTGTATTATATTTAAACCCGCGTTACTGCTTCCTTTTTCCTTCTCCTTTACGCGAAACAGCAAGCAGCAGGTATGGTAATAAGTTAACAAATTTGACCAATCTAATCAATGTTTTTGACGCGTTTTAATCCTGAAATGGAATGTAACCATGATTGCCGGCCCTATGCGACTGTATTACACGTCAATTACATCTAACCATTGACCAATTCATAATTTTTACGCGTATGATAATTATCAAGGTCAAACCTTCCAATTAACCATAATCATTGAACCTCTGTATAAATACATGATCTGCGAACCATGTATACTCGCTCACAACTCTCTCTCAACCTTCAATTCTCTCTAAATCACTCTGATTATTATTATCAAACTCGTCGTTTGACTTTTGCTTTGACCCGACGATTATCATCAATTCAACACTGTGAGTTATAGTTCTTTTGTGGGTTTTGTTAGTCGGCAATCAAACAACAAAAGCCCCAACATTAATCGGGCTTAGATTGTCTGAATTGTTTGATTGGAATTTCTAGGGTTCGTTCATGCTTATTTGGGGATAAACTAGTTTTACCATAGCGTATTTATTTAATTTTAATCAGGATTCATCACAACCACTGGCCTAGGCCAAGTGGTTGTGACCATTGCCTGCAACAGAAAGGAACCGGGTTCGAGTCCCGGCTAGAACACCCTTTTTCCACATTTTCTTTTTTCTAAAACAAACCATTTACAATTATTTATTATACATTTAAATCTTGTAAATTCATTTTTAAATAGTAAAATCTCCTTATAAATTCTACAAAAATTATATTATGTTGATTTGATGAAAAAGTTCAACACCCAATTTTTAGTTTTCAAAAATTTAGTTATTTAATATATATAATAAATAAATCAAGTTTATTCCATTTTATTTATAAAATTCCATTAAAATATCAAAACGATCTTATTAATTTCTACAAAAATTATCCTAAGTTTTTATAACATTAAGCTATTCAGAAATGATTTTTATTTCTGAAAAATCATTTATTTAATATTTTTAATCAATTTTTGTTAGTTTTAATCATAATTAAATCATAATAAATTCAATTTTCATCATTTTTGCACCAAAATTTTATACAATTTATTTTTAATCATCTAGAACAGAAATATGATTTTTTAAATAGAAATTCTTTAATTTTAGTATTTTTGAATATTAAAGTTAAATATTGGCTATTTATAATAAATAGATTTAAAAATCTATTTTAAATGAAATAATTTTATAAAAATTATTTTTATACTCTAAACATATTATTGTGACCATCTTCAATTTAAATTTCATAAAAAGATTTTTAGTTATTTATTTACTAAATTTCTCTCAATTGGCGAATATTTTTACTATTAATCAAACAAGCAATTATCCCCAATTCGAAGCCCTAGAACTTATACATTTGTAGACTCTATAGACTTAGACATATTTATTACTTCATTTTAGGGCGATACTTGATACATTTGGTCAACACAATTCTCAACAGATATAACATTTTACCAAGGTGAGTTTTACATAGCCCCTTTTCTATTTATCACCGTTTTTGGGGTGAAACATGTTACAACATCATCATTGCAATTCAATCATCAATGTGTCTATGTGTTTTCTATGTTGCATTATGTCTTGAGCATGATTAGAGTAAGCACCAATCTAGCATAATCATTAACATTGATCAGCCGGCGGTATACATTGATAGATCTATTGGACTGACAATCCCACCCGGATACGTGCCTCCTACAAAGGTTACGTGGGTGTTTGTTATCGTATAACATATTGGACCATGAGCGTATGGTATGTATCATTTTATAACAGTCATCAGGGTTGATTATGCACTCGATTTATTTCTAATATGTTCTCACATATGGACTAGATTGACATGACACATGAATTGCACATCATTTTTACTCAATTATCAAAAACCTATGTAATTCTCACCAACTTTTGTTGACCCAAAACATTTTCAACTTAACATGTTTCAGGTTCTATTTGCTTGAAGATTTGTATTGATGCTTGAAGATATGTGTATAGTTTCATTCAATTTGATGTACAAATTCTAGAACTATTGTATGTAATTCATATAAATCATTTAATGGAATCTATTATTCACCATGAGCTACTGAACAATCATCATTACGTGACATCCCGATGTTTCCGCCATCGGTTGGGGTGTTACAGATTGGTATCAGAGCCATGGTTATAGGGAATTAGGTTATTAGAAAAATAATCTAGTCTATAACCATAGGATTAAAAAGTACTTGCTTCTTTTGCTTGCTATTCTCTATCTCCTACTTCTTATCCCTACTTTCATTCCTACAAGAAGGTTGCTCTCCATCAGTGGATCTACTCATTAGACAAAATCCTCAGGTTTAACCTGAACCCCCTTGAGATCTCGTCGAAGTTCTAGATCTTAATAACGAACACGTGCAATCTGGAAGGGTGAACGCCTGTATTCTGAGTCTTCTGTCTAGGCTGGCATTGCGCATATATCCCAATCAGACGAGGGACCCGGATGCCTACCTGGGAATTCTCGGGATGAGTGTTCACTTATAGGCTAAAGCATGTCTTCATATGTTATTAGAATTTAGAATCTTTGATAAGTCAACGTTTTCGTTTATTCGTTTTAATTAAACGAATAAATGATTACATTCCTTATATTACCTCATTGTCCTTCATTCAACCCATATCTTATTGAACATTCATTACCCAAATCATTACCATAACCAATGCCCTATACTAAACCGAGATCAAGACCCTCCAGCTACCTAACCGCAAGACTCACCATTTGACTATTGGTTACTTTTATTCTATGTATTGACGTTATTCGATTCAAGTAATAAAATTCAAGTATATCATAACATCTGTGTGCATGCTTGTCTGAATATGAATTGATTGCTATAAATATACTTGCTTACTTGTACAACAATTAGTAGACTACCAAGCAATCTACTTAACGATTGGTAGAGGTCATCATGTCTATCCAACAGTCGGGAGAGGCCCTACCACCTGCTCAACGACTGATGGGGACTATCAGACCTGCTCAACAATCGGTGGAGTCATAAAAGGACACAAAACCCTAATGTAAGGTAAATTGGTAATTACGGTCCGGAACGTAATCATGAATTTACAGGTACGTTAAGGTAGTGTAAAATTTTATCAAGGTTTCAGGTAGTTGACCAATTGTAACCCTGGTTTTCTCTTAACTTCGGGACGAAGTTCCTAAAAGTAGGGGAGACTGTAACACCGCAAAATTTTTCCCAAATTCTAAACGTGCTTTATATATATATATATATTTTTATTTTAACGTTCATTATATAACGTGTCTAAGCTTTTCCTACCGCACAACTTATATATATATATATATATGTATATGTATATGTGTATAATAATAATAATAATAATAATAATAATAATAATAATAATAATAATACAAAAAAAAACAATAGTGTATTGATTTTTATTAATCTAAGCCCAAACCCAAACCCAAACCACCCTTTCCCTTTCCTTAGAATCAGACTGGGCCTGCTGAGCCCAAGCAGTCGGCCCAACCAGCCCAGCCCAAACCCCCCTCTTTTCAAATCCGTTAAAAAAAAAATGTTGTTTCCCCCAGGAATCGAACCCGGGTCACTCACATACACACACCAACCTAACCAACCGGGCTACACCTCTATGTTGGTTTAATCTTAACCTGTATTATATTTAAACCCGCGTTACTGCTTCCTTTTTCCTTCTCCTTTACGCGAAACAGCAAGCAGCAGGTATGGTAATAAGTTAACAAATTTGACCAATCTAATCAATGTTTTTGACGCGTTTTAATCCTGAAATGGAATGTAACCATGATTGCCGGCCCTATGCGACTGTATTACACGTCAATTACATCTAACCATTGACCAATTCATAATTTTTACGCGTATGATAATTATCAAGGTCAAACCTTCCAATTAACCATAATCATTGAACCTCTGTATAAATACATGATCTGCGAACCATGTATACTCGCTCACAACTCTCTCTCAACCTTCAATTCTCTCTAAATCACTCTGATTATTATTATCAAACTCGTCGTTTGACTTTTGCTTTGACCCGACGATTATCATCAATTCAACACTGTGAGTTATAGTTCTTTTGTGGGTTTTGTTAGTCGGCAATCAAACAACAAAAGCCCCAACATTAATCGGGCTTAGATTGTCTGAATTGTTTGATTGGAATTTCTAGGGTTCGTTCATGCTTATTTGGGGATAAACTAGTTTTACCATAGCGTATTTATTTAATTTTAATCAGGATTCATCACAACCACTGGCCTAGGCCAAGTGGTTGTGACCATTGCCTGCAACAGAAAGGAACCGGGTTCGAGTCCCGGCTAGAACACCCTTTTTCCACATTTTCTTTTTTCTAAAACAAACCATTTACAATTATTTATTATACATTTAAATCTTGTAAATTCATTTTTAAATAGTAAAATCTCCTTATAAATTCTACAAAAATTATATTATGTTGATTTGATGAAAAAGTTCAACACCCAATTTTTAGTTTTCAAAAATTTAGTTATTTAATATATATAATAAATAAATCAAGTTTATTCCATTTTATTTATAAAATTCCATTAAAATATCAAAACGATCTTATTAATTTCTACAAAAATTATCCTAAGTTTTTATAACATTAAGCTATTCAGAAATGATTTTTATTTCTGAAAAATCATTTATTTAATATTTTTAATCAATTTTTGTTAGTTTTAATCATAATTAAATCATAATAAATTCAATTTTCATCATTTTTGCACCAAAATTTTATACAATTTATTTTTAATCATCTAGAACAGAAATATGATTTTTTAAATAGAAATTCTTTAATTTTAGTATTTTTGAATATTAAAGTTAAATATTGGCTATTTATAATAAATAGATTTAAAAATCTATTTTAAATGAAATAATTTTATAAAAATTATTTTTATACTCTAAACATATTATTGTGACCATCTTCAATTTAAATTTCATAAAAAGATTTTTAGTTATTTATTTACTAAATTTCTCTCAATTGGCGAATATTTTTACTATTAATCAAACAAGCAATTATCCCCAATTCGAAGCCCTAGAACTTATACATTTGTAGACTCTATAGACTTAGACATATTTATTACTTCATTTTAGGGCGATACTTGATACATTTGGTCAACACAATTCTCAACAGATATAACATTTTACCAAGGTGAGTTTTACATAGCCCCTTTTCTATTTATCACCGTTTTTGGGGTGAAACATGTTACAACATCATCATTGCAATTCAATCATCAATGTGTCTATGTGTTTTCTATGTTGCATTATGTCTTGAGCATGATTAGAGTAAGCACCATTCTAGCATAATCATTAACATTGATCAGCCGGCGGTATACATTGATAGATCTATTGGACTGACAATCCCACCCGGATACGTGCCTCCTACAAAGGTTACATGGGTGTTTGTTATCGTATAACATATTGGACCATGAGCGTATGGTATGTATCATTTTATAACAGTCATCAGGGTTGATTATGCACTCGATTTATTTCTAATATGTTCTCACATATGGACTAGATTGACATGACACATGAATTGCACATCATTTTTACTCAATTATCAAAAACCTATGTAATTCTCACCAACTTTTGTTGACCCAAAACATTTTCAACTTAACATGTTTCAGGTTCTATTTGCTTGAAGATTTGTATTGATGCTTGAAGATATGTGTATAGTTTCATTCAATTTGATGTACAAATTCTAGAACTATTGTATGTAATTCATATAAATCATTTAATGGAATCTATTATTCACCATGAGCTACTGAACAATCATCATTACGTGACATCCCGATGTTTCCGCCATCGGTTGGGGTGTTACATTCAACTTGGGGCATTCACGCTTGTAGTGTCCAAGCTCACCACAGTTGTAACACCCCTGATTTCCCTGGGAAGCAGTAACCTGAGGGACTGGGGCTGGCGTAACCGGTGGGTTTTGGTTTCCCAGAGGGTTGCACCTACAATCCTTGGCTCGGTTCCCAATCTTAAGGCACCGAAGGCAACGGTCCTTATCATCACAGGGACTAGTATGATGATAGTTACACCGATCACATTTCGGCAGCTTCCCAAAATAAACCCCCGGTTGCCACTCAGACGATCCCCCAACATCAGACCTCTTTACCTGCTGAGGCTGAGCTGAACTCGAGCCTTTACCCATGCCTTCCCACTTTCGCTTGTTGCTCTCGGGAGCCTTTACAGTAGCGCCTCGGGGAGGCAAGACTCCTTCAGCTACCTTCATATTGGTCAGCCTGTGACCCAACCGAACAACTTCAGAATAAACAATGAGATTGCCCGCGGCTACCAATCCCGCAACCTCCGGCACCAACCCAGAAATATAGTGCTCAATCCTCCTGTATTCCGGTGTGTGCAAATCCGGGCACAACACCGCCAGCTCATTGTGTCTAGCTGTGTAAGCTTCAATCTCAGACCCCACCATCTTGTGATTCCAGACTTCATGCTCGAGCTTCTAGATCTCATCCCTCGGGCAGTACTCGCTTTTCAAAAGTTGCACGAATTCTGCCCAGGGCATAGCATGGGCTTCCCCAATACCCATGGTCTGGGTGGTGGAGTTCCACCAAGTCAATGCTTGACCCTCAAGGGTCGCAGAAGCATACTTCACCCTGTCGCCCACCGGGCAACTGCACATGGAGAAAACTGATTCAACCTTTTCCAGCCATCGGAGCAGTCCCACTGCCCCTTCAGAACCACTGAAGTTGTGCGGCTTGCAATCCATGAACTTTTTGTAAGAGCACTGAGGTGGAGGGGGATTGAAAGCACCACCTGGGACAAGACACACAGATAACTAACAAGAAAGGTACAGTACCCTAGAACAAGGTAGAGTAGATGGAAATTGACTTACCACCCATAGCATTATGAGCAGCTTGGAATGCAGCCAAGGCTACGTTCACGTGCTGCTGCAGCAGATTATCCAACTCCGCTTGGGTCATATTAACGTTTCCGCGGCCACTGCCGCCAGCACGGCCGCCTCTACGACCTCCACGAGCTCCTGACATCTTCTGTCACCACATGAAACAAAAGACTTAGGCTTGCCCGTGGTATGACCCACTAGGAATTTCAAGAAACTAGACCGGGTCCAGTTCGGGTCCATCCGTTCAAACGCAAAGTCCACTAGGGTTCCCATGCATTCCAGTTTATGATCTCATGTGCACCCGACATGATAAACTGTTCCACATGGTCCTCCAGGTGTACTTTAAGCTTGAAGTTCAAGTCACTAGACACTAGCACCCAATCATGGTATTATTATAAGTATAAGTATAAGATAGTATGTGTAAGGATGAGCGTGTCTATTGGGGAATAGAAAGGAGATGTCTGAATCCCTGAACAAATCTCAAGAGTATGCCGAAGCTACCCCAATGTACACCGCCGCCAAGAAGGTTCAATAATATGTTGTTCGCAGTCGAATCATGTTAAGGATGCGTTAAGGAGTAGAATGATAAAGAGTAAACAGATGATGTAGCGTAGAAGATGATGACACCGACACCCTGACAAGTTATAATGTTACCCACATGTTAAGACTAGACCATCTGTGACCGTCTACATGCAGTCCTAGTTTACTATAACCGTTGGCTCTGATACCAATCTGTCACACCCTCAAATTTCACAATAACCAAGTACTAAATATGCATATATATATATTAAAACCAAAACATTATGCTTTGAGCCATAAACCAGTAGCGGAAGCATTTCTTGTTTACAACCAAAAGGCATATTACAGTTTACAAAACATTGTTTAATATGCATCAAAACTCTAGACGTTGTGCAAGACTCTGTGCGCCTAGTCCGTTAACTGCTACCTTAGCGACCTGAGAAAACATGCCAAAAATGTCAACATATAATGCTGGTGAGTTCACAGGTTTTCTTTTATAAAAGTGTTGTTGTAAGTTCGGAAAGATCATATCCGTTACTACTATGTTATGAGAACGTTAGCTAGACGTTAGGTGTTTCTACTACTGCGGTTGGGAACCCATTACTAAACCGGTAAAAGTGTTGAAGCCAGCCCAGACGGACGGGATTACCGATGCCTCGGCAACCCCCAAAGTATTAGAGACAATATGCACCCGCCCGGCTCCCAGCCGTCGGGTGGGGTTTGTAAGGCCCAATAGATCTATCCACATTTCCCTCGTTGTGCATCCCCGCACATTCATGGTTTCCCCCTGGGACTTTCCATAAAAGCCGCATAGTACATGAAGTAACCATAGTATAACATGACCTTTAATAAGTAAGTAAGTAAGTAGCATGTTTCTCCCCCGAAGCAAAACGGTAAAAGTGGGGCTGTGACACTCACCTTAGATTGCGTTACTTGAAAATAGTTAGATAAGTATGCTATGATAGCCCCAAATAGCGGCGACCTATCATAAGATGTGTATAAGTATCCGGACTAATAACCCGCAGGTTAACTAGTCCACGAATGTCCATACCATAACCATAAACGTTTGAAAACACCTTTGACTGTTAAACCGACCGTACCAGACAAGACCCGACATCCCATTGGTGACCCGACATCCCACGTGTTAGCCGAATACAAGACATCATGCAACATATGCAATTAAACACGTAATACGCGCAAGAGTTCACCTAGCCTAGAATAATACTCAATTAACGCATAAATGAGTCCGAACACGTGTTACTAAGTCATTGGACGTATCCCGGGGTCCCTATCATGTTCCTAGGTGTCAAATCATGTTTCGGGATGTCAAAATACGTTTACAACAGTAGTACACGCGATTAGGGAACTAACATGCAATTATGAAAAGTCAACTAGTGATTAGGGAGAGTGTATAGGCGATTGGCAGCCTAATCGCCTGATGTTCAGGCGATTAGCTTCCTAATCGCCCCTGCATCAGGCTATTAGCTGCCCAATCGCCTGTTGCAGTGGCGTGTCGCGTTTTCGCGCGTTTAACCCTCAAATCAGATCCGAAACATGTAAAATCACCCAATATCATACCTAAACTATTAACCAACCCATTTCAAGCAAAAAACCCCAATTTATCTTTGCTCTAACGGTCTCGGTGCGAGTATTTCCAAAAATGGCAAAGTACTAGGTTTCATTAACTATAAAATCTTTCCTTAAATGGCAATAACCAGATCACACCTCCTACAACTTGCAAATCATCATCCCTTTGTTATAATATCATTCTAATGTGAATCCTAACAACAAACAAGCATTGAATCATATAATAACATCCTAATTCTTCAAGAATCATCCAAATGGTCAAAATACATACTTTCATCAAAACACTATAACAATAGCTCAAATCCTTAGATAATCATCCTAACAACTCCTACACATCAGAAGTACATCAATATCATGGAAACATTCATGTTCTAATCATCAAAAATCATCATATGCATAAATACTTCACATATAGCAAGTATTATGGTGTAAATTTGTTTTAGAACTCATTTCAAAGGTTTTTAAAGACACATACTTAGCAAAACAAGGTCTGGACTTTTGGGGAACCAAAACAGTAACATTACAAAGGTTTGGGATGAAGAACACACCTGGATTTTATCAAAGAAAGGTGTGTTAGCTTGGAAATGGTGAGTTTTGAAGCAAAACGAGTTCCAGAAGTGTTTTGAGGTGTGTGGGAGGCTTAGGATCTGTTAGGGTTGCACTAAGGGTGTTTGGGGAGTCAAGGGCTGTATTTATAGGTGTTTTGACTCGTGCACAACAGATCAGGCGATTAGGAGAACAGATCAGGCGATTAGGAAGCCTAATCGCCCCAACCTCTCTGTAATCGCCTATAAGACTAGCGATTAGGCAACCCACTGGTGCCTAATCGCCTATAACTCCCAGATTGGGTTTTTTGGCACGTTAAACACTATTTTAACATATATAAACACGTATTCACATACCGATAAGTCACATAATGATTACAAACATATAATGCACGATAACTAACACGTTTACGTCCGTTCACCAATTCCCGGGACTCGAGACTTGCGTGTGTGTGTTAAACCCGGTGATTCCACGAATCACCAATCCTTGTACACGTGGTTATGGACCGACTCCCGATGACTCCGCGGATCATTGTAACGACTCCCGATGATTCCCCAGAATCATCGTAACGACTCGACTGACCCAGTTAAGTACGTAATATGCATGACTCGCTAAGGTAGACTTACTAGTTTAGTCAATGTTACTAACCTGAGTTTGCCGGGTGTCACAGATATTGCAACAGTTTCGACCATGTCGAGGCATGGCAACTGTTGCGTCAAGTTTAAGTTTCTTTTATTTATGTTTGTTTTATTAATGTTCTAATATTTTGTATTTTTAATTATGTTTAATATTAATATATTTAATTTTTTGTGTTTTATTATTTGTAACCGTTAAATTAAATAAAAATAAAAATAAAAAACCAGTACCCAAACCGTGAAGAAACTCATGGATGACCGTAACGGGCCCACTACCAACACCACCGGCGGCACTGTTGTCGTGATGGTAGTGGGGTTACCATGAGGTACCCGTGGTGGATACGGGTAGCGAGAGGATACGATGTTACTTAGGTAGGGAACCGTAGGTGAGAACTGACAATGTTACCTAGGTACTTTTAGGCAAGGACATGTGATATTACCTAGTTGTGGTACTATTTTTTTTTATTTTTTTTTGAACGGCAAATTTTGTAACACCTTATTTTCACCTAACCTTGCATTTGCAAGGATTTGAACCCACAACCTCACATTTGTAAGGAAGGATACCATACCACTACACCTAGTTGTGGTACTTATGTGTGAATAATAATTATTTATATTTTCTTGAATCAAAATTCACCAAACATTACTTGCAGGTTTTTGGAAAAGGTAATTTGTGTGTGTGATAACTATTTGTATTTCTGGTCGAAAATTCACCAAAAGTCTAATTCTAGGTTTCCGGCAAAGGTACTCGGTTGTTGCCTTTTGGCGCCTCGGCATTTTTAACAGATTATTGTTGTTCGAGTGTGGTAACTGGTTGATATGTTGATGGATTATCACAGCAACCGAAGATGGTGATGAATAATAGTAGACTGCGGGGGTAGCCAAGGCAATATGGTAACTGAAAACGTTATAATTCTTCTAAGTTGTAATGAAAATGATAGTAAAATCTCTATTTAAACATATTATGGTCTGGTAGTTTAACATCACTAAAGTTCTAAAGCTAAATAAATAATACTCCATAACATGTGAATCAGAACCAAAAATGACAACCCAACCCATAGTAGCAGCCATACCTCTAATCAAATATAACAGATGCAGAAAAATAAAACCATGGTTTAGGATTCAGCAATTTGATTTACAGCAACCCTACTCTCAGGTCGGACGTCTTGTTGCGTGCCCCCCACTTCAGGAGGATTTAGACCAACCACCGGCACGTCCGCTTCTTTCTGATCAAATTTAGATTCACGCCGTCTTTCACGCCTTACAGGTGTCCGGCTTCGACTCCTGCTACGGCTGCGTGACCAGCTACGACTACGGCTTCGTGACCGGCTCCAGCTCCTGCTCCTGCTCCGGCTCCGGCTATAACTTCTTCCCCTGCTACGGTCACCATCTCGTCTGTTATCAAATCGCCCTCTGCCACGCCCACCACCACCACGGGAATCCTTGAATCTATCATTCCTATCCCAACCACCATCCGGTCCACCAAATCCAACACCTCTAGGTCCACCACGACCACCAAAGTTGCCATCCCTCCCTCCACCACGGCCTCCAAAGTTTCCATCCCTCCCTCCACGACCACCAAAGTTGCCATCTCTCCCTCCACGGCCACCAAAACCCCCACCACGACCACCATCTCTCATTCCACCATGACCCCCAAACCCACCATCCCTTTGTCCGCCCCTACCTCCAAAGCCGCCACCACCACCACGACCACCATCCCTCATGTCACCACCGCCACCAAATCTACCATCCCGCATGTCACCTCCACCACGGCCACCAAAACCACCATCCCTCGAATCAAAACCTCGGCCCCTAAAACCACCATCCCTCATGCCACCACGACCACCACCAGAATCAAAACGCCCGCCCCCTCCAGATTCAAAGCGATTCATCCCACCCCGGTCCTTCCCAAAACCAGGCCCACCACGTGTCGCAATCTCCCGCACCACTTGTGGCACAGGCTGATTGGCTCCCTCAAGAACTTTGATAAGATCAGCGGCGTGCTTCCAATCTTGTTCAGAAAAGAAAGTGTATGCCACCCCTTTTGCCCCTGCCCTTCCAGTTCGCCCTATTCGGTGGACATAGTCCTCCACGCCATTTGGGAAATCATAGTTAATCACCACCCTGCAAACACCATTAAAAGTCAAGAATTTGCAAACGCAATTTGAATACTTTTACCATTTACTTTCAGTGGAGCCTGACCTTACGTCCTTGATGTCAAGGCCACGTGCAGCAACATCAGTAGCAACTAATATTGGGGACATTCCAGAACGGAACTGATTGAGAACATAGTCTCTCTCACCCTGAGATTTGTCTCCATGAATGGCAGCAGCCCCAAAATTACGACTAATACTACGTGTAAGCTGATCACACAATTTTTTAGTTGAGCAGAAAATAATAATTTTGGAACCTCTTTCTTCAGATCTCAAAATCTGCTCCACACGCCTCTGCTTCTCCATTTCAGGGACCACCTCCACATACTACAAAATCACAAACAACTTACCGTTATGAAGATTGAGAAGTTATACCAGAAACTAATAGCATCAAGCCGTTAGCTAGGTGTAAATATATCATCCTCTGATGACAGCTCTAATGACAATTGACAAGGCCCTAGAACAACCCAAACACCAAAGTCACCCATTACAAAAAAACAAAGACAAGTTCATGCTTAATTAGCAAAAAAATTGCACACAACAAACTGTGTCTGCATTAAAACTTAGCTCTTTATATTACTATAGAGCTCTTGACCAACTTGTATCATCCTTGATTAGGAAAGAAAGAGATAAATTTAAGAGAACAAATCAATATTTTGCTGAAGTCCCATGCATTTGCATTTAAAAAAAAATAGGCAGGTTAGGAAACAGTTTAGGTAAAAATGAGCCTTTCTTTTAGCTGTTTATTTGTTTAAAAAAGGTCAGTTATGACCCATATAACATTTTGTCCAAAACTTCTACTTTTTCTATCAACGGTTAGTGTGTGAATTATGATTACAAAAGCTGACTTATTTGGATAATAATGAAATGACATTTTGATAAAGCTGATTTACGGATGATTTATGCATTAAAAAAAACTCCCTGTTCTAAGATACCCATTTAACACTTCAATAAAGCATAAGCTGAACTGACACATTCACAAGTCAAAGTTGGCACTTTTAATTCTACCCAACCTCTATATTGCCAAGAACGCTTGCAAGTTGGGGATACTAGTGGTAAAAAAGAAAATGGTTTTCAGGCATTTTAGTCAAACATACAGTCATACACAACTGTGTGTTACCTGTGTAATAGACTTATTTGCAGCAAGCTCATCTGCATTGCCAATGTTGACCTGAACAGGATTGACCAAAAGATCACTAGCTATTTTCCTCACTTCTTTGGGCCAAGTGGCAGTATACATTAGGGTCTGCCTCCGAGGAGGTATTTCATTGACAATCTTCCTTATTTGAGGTTCGAAACCCATATCAAGCATCCTATCAGCCTCGTCAAGCACAAGAAGAGAAACTTGACGAAAGTCAACCTTCCTCATTTCAAGGATATCATTGAGTCGACCTGGAGTCGCTACAACAATATCTGCTCCTTGTTCTAATTCCTTCAGTTGTGGGCCCTTAGGAGCCCCACCATACAAACACTGAACCACAGTCACACCCATTAGCAAATCTATATGCAAACAGAAAACGATTAAATGGTAGCTCAAGACTCACCGTGCATGAGATTCTAATAGATCGGCCAAACTTGATGGCCTCATCTTGTATTTGAGTAGCAAGTTCCCTTGTTGGAGCTAGAACAACAACCGTGGGCCCTTTTTGGGGATTGTTGTTACAATGTCTAAGCAGCATGAAAGCAGGAATCAGATAACCTAATGTTTTACCAGAACCCGTCTTTGCAATTGCCACTATGTCCCTGTTTTGTAGAGCAATAGGCCACGTTTGTGCTTGAATTGGTGTAGGGAAGGCAAAACCAGCAGCATAGATCTGAAGCAAAATCATATAATTAACCATCTAGATTAAAAATATAAAATTTGTTTTCATTGATTGTTAAGCATTTTGCAGTAAAGTTAAAGAGACCCTAGAATTCAAAGCATGTCTGAATTTGGAACAAAGATGTTTGGTAAATGAAAGCAAGGTTGCAAAAGGCGTTAGGCGCTAGTCAGGCGGTGAGGTCCAGCCTAGGAACTAGTCGAGACTAGGCGGAATTAGGCGTTTTGGTATTTCATACGTATTTTATATATATACACACAAATAGGCCTGTAACGAACCGAACGTTCATGAACTATTCGTGAACTGTTCAGCGGGAAGTTCGCTTGTGTTCGTTTATTTAAATAAATGAACGAACACGAACACAATTTTTTGTTCGTTTAATTAAACGAACGAACATGAACACACGCTTTGTTCGTTCATTTATGTTCATGAACGTTCGTTTATGTTCATCCATTTATGTTCGTTTATGTTCGTTCGTTTATGTTCGCTTAATTAAACTTAACTTTATTTTTATTATTTATTTCCTTTTGTTAAGTATCTTAATTCATATGTTCTAAAAATTTAACCTTAAACCTAATATTCTAACCATATGTGATATCAGACGCTATCCATACTTCACATCCACACCTCCCTTCTTCTCCACACTCCACAGCCCTACCTTCTTCTACTTCCGGTCGACCACCTCCATAGACCCGCCTCCACTCTCCACTCTCCATCCTCCAGCCTCAACAGCGTCGCCGTATTTCTCATCCCCGTCATTTGGTTTTGGTTGTATTGTGATGAATCATTATTAACTTGTTTTTGTTTGTGTTCGTTTATGTTCATGAACAATTCGTAGTTTTAAATGAACGAACACGAACATGACAAATTTCTTAATGAACGAACACGAACACAAAAATGTGTTCGATTATGTTCGTGTTCGTTTGGTTCGTTTACAGGCCTACACACAAATTTAGGTGTTTTTTGAAAATATGTTAAGATATATACACATAAGACTTAGAAATACTTAGATATATACACATGATACTAAGAAATACTTAGAAATTTAAAAAAATAATAATAAATAAAAAAATCCACCGCCTAGCACAGCCTAGGCCCGACTAACGGCCGCCTAATGGCCAAAACGCCTAGATCAGCGACTAGGGCTTATTTCCGATGTTTACTCCCGCCTAGCGCCTAGGCAGATTTTTGCAACACTGAATGAAAGCCTATAGATATAGAGTTGCTTACTGAAGCAACTCGAGAAAACAAAAGGGTGCAATTAAGATAAAAGCAGAGCCAACTTCAGAATTTGCAGCCTAACTCAGAATATATGTGTGAATAGCAGGGCTGCGTACGACATGTGCTCCGTTTCTGGAACAGATATCGCACCTGCGTTAAGTCAAAAGAATCGATCCTAGAGTCAAAATTAAGAAAAAAATAAAAATAAAAGAGCTAAACATGTTGGATATCAAATGCCAGAACACAACCAAATACCTTCGAACAAATTCTAATAGTCCAAGAGAATGACTTACCTCCCTCAATAATTCTGGAGGGAATCCAGTGGACTCGAATGACATGAATGGAGCAGGAACATTATCACCCTATGGAATCAAATGGAGAAAGTAACTTGCATCAAGGTTCTCTGATATCTCTTATACAATAAAAGGGGCATCATGAAACACTATCATCCACATATATAAGTCAAGTCAGTAAACAAACCGTTGCTGTGACATCATGTTTTTGACGGTACATGTCAACAGATGACAAATTCATAGCATCTGGAGAGACCATAACTGCTGGATTTGCCCTCATCATAGCATTATTCATAAACGGAGGGCCACCAGTAGCTTGGCCATACATGTTATGTGAAACAGGCCCACCAGGGACAACAGATGAAACATTCTGAAACAACATAGTTGCATTTAGAATCATGTAGCACAGTGAATCAACACAAAGTAGTAAGTACATATGTACACTTAGCATGCTCTTACACATCCTCATGACATATTGAAACGCTACATTTGAATAGTTAAAAAAAACAAATACAATAAACAAAAAAAAAACTACAGATACCACCTGAGTTCTTGCCACTGGAATTGCTGCAAGCTTAGGTTGATGAGGAGTCATAGCAGGCCCACCATTTTTAGCGTTGAAATACTGATCATTCCCGCCTCTCCCTGGTGGATTATCCTCAAAGCCCATTTTCGATCCTACTGGTGGAATATTTGGCTGCTGACCCATTTGATTCTGAAACTGTTGTCCATGTTGCTGATACTCAACACCACTCTGCTGCAATTGACCAAATGAAGATGGCTGTTGCATGTTAAACTGCGAGCCACCGTACTGTGTCGGCAATGGTTGATTGGGAATGGCATCCGAATGTTGATTTTGAACAGGTGGAGCAGCCATGTGATCTTGTTGAGGAGGAAATTGCTGTAGATGCTGAGGTGGCTGCATCATATTAGGTGGCCTCTGTTGATACCCCATGTAGGGCATCGGTTGATGATGTGTAAACTGGTAGCTCTGCGATTGTTCCATATTAACACCCTGGTATGATTGGGGTATGCTATTTCCTTGCTGAGGTGGCATTTGGTGTTCTGGTGTCGGAAACATCTGGGGTGTTTGTTGCCCAGGAATTCCATTTGGCTGTTCTGTCCTAGCACCCAGTGCAGAGACGGGTTTAGGTACAGAGGGCACAGGAGGTGGGCCTGACGGCACCTGTGGCGGCACAGCAGTAGGTTTCTCATACTGAGTGATATTAGTTTCAGGGTTCCAATAGTACATCACACCTGAGCTCCCATCAATTAAACCCTTCCACGGTTCAGGCAACGTTGGATCAGGTGGGGCATAACGAGGACCCGAAGCATCAGAGGAGCCCTCAGCAGACATGGTTGATAATACTTGGTTCAAATCTGATGATGAATGATGAATACATGTTAGCTCTTGTTATATTATAATAAAGCATAATACAATAAATTCAATAATAAAAGAAAAGATTAATTGTATTGTACAAATTGTATGTTATTTACAAGGAACCTAATTTATTAGACTTCTTTCTGTAAGATTATGTGTGATGGTACCCTAATTACGTAATTCCAACTAAACAACAATAACAACCGTACCCAGTACAGTCCCGCCAAGCCATTGGTAGGGTCTGGGAGGGAAGGATATAGGCAAGCCTTACCTCTATCCCGAGGGTTAGAGAGACTGCTTCCGGTGAGATGCAGCTCCAAATTCATATCCAGACAAACAAAAACATGTATAGACAAATAAAGGCACTAAAGAGATTCTTACTAAACTACCGAACAGGAAAAATTATGAATAAACATATAATAGGAAGTATATATAACACAACAAATAGACAGACATGCAAGCTATAATATTCAGAGGCCACCAATCGGATTCAAACTGTACATGATTGTAGAGTAAACAGAATATATAGAGATACATGGAGAAGGCAATAAAACAAAAGTAATTGATGAAATTAAAGGCATTGTAGGTGCAAAAGCTTCGTTACCTTTGTTAGGATCGATCTAGTGATGGACGTTTAGGGTTAGATGTTGCCAATTTGTGGGTTAGGGTTTCAGGGGCCTTTGGATGGTTGGAAGGAAGTGTGACAATGTTATTATTCACGAATGATACTTCATTGAGGGTTGTTTATTGTTGTAAGACCTACTAACATGAGCCGATGAAAGTTGCACCCTTGCAAATCGATTGGTGCTCACCGTTTGTCGCTCACTTAGAATTTCTTTGGAAATTGTTCGCTTGATTTTCCGCTCGGTTGTAACCGAGCCGATCAGCTCAGTTTAGTTTGTAAACGAGCCAATTACAAGCAAAGGTCCGCTTGGCTCGGTCTGGCTCAATACAATTTTTATTAGTTTATATATATAGGGTTGGATTACGCCCCACTTACGGTGTGCGCATATAATGTATATATGTGTGGCCCTCGGGGGGCAAAAGTAAAGTTGCACTAGTTTTAACGTTATTTTACTAATTTCGTGAAAATAACGTTAAAAACGACGGACGGTTAATCATGCATCATGTGGTGGCGTTGATAGCCAAAAGACAAAGGAGTACATGCACCGATCGGGTTTGTCCCGATTGCTAAGTGTTCTGTGCCTTATGTCCAAGGCTTGATACCAAACCACATCGAGTCGGGGGTCTCACTGGAAGCATCCTCTCTATTCTTAGGGGTAGAGGTAAGGCTGTCTACATCTTACCCTCATCAGACCCTACCTTAGCTTTGCTATAGATGGGATTAATTGAGTATGATGATGATGATGATGATGATGATGATGTAGGGTTGGATTAAAATAAAAACTCTCTTGAATTGTGGAAACTCTAGAAACTCTATATTAACCGTTGATCTCAATTGATGAAAGGTGAAGATTAAACATTGCATTTTTTATTTCTAAAATACTATGTCATTGAAATTAAAAGGTATAAAGGGGCAGTTTGGTTATTTGCTTTTTAAACTTCTTTCCTGACCATACGAGCAGTCAAAGTCATAATCTCTCTCCATATTTTTCAAATTCAAAGCAATCAAGTCCTCCCCCCCCCCCCCCCTCTCTCCCTCTCTCTCTCCCCCTCTCCCTCTCCCTCTCTCTATCTCTCTCTCTCCGTATTTTTCAAAATAAAACTAAAATGTCTATAGTTTTCCATCTGAATGGCATCCCCTTCTCCTACAATCTAAATATATTTTTCAAAATCATCCCCTTCTCCTACAATCTGAATAGCAATAAGTATATTTCCCGTAATTTGCAATTTATCATCGTCATCTATCCCGTCTGAAGAAGTTGGTGAAGGCTAAAGTAGACCTGTGGCAAGGAAGGGACGCCCAAGCAAATGAAGATGAAGAAGCAGATGATGGAGACTCATATGAAGATGATGATGAGACGGAGGTTGCGGATATGACGGTTGAATCAGAGGATGAAACAGACTCTAAGGTCTGATCCTTTTGGTGGTGCATTATTAGTGGATTGAAAGTTTAAGTTTTTATTGGTTTCTGTATATTTTTTTTTAATATTGACTTTAATTAACAATGGTTGTAATTTAATCCTCTACTTTAATGGACAACTTTTGCTTAATGATAGTATTATAAATGTTTTTTTTAAGACCTAAGTAAAATCTAGAAATTATTTTTTTTGTGATCATTTGTTTGTTCATTAACAATGGTTGTATTTTTCTAAAAATACAAATTTGAAATCATTTGTTTGTTTCTTTAAGACCCAAGTAAACTCAATAATCTTTTGCATTAAAATATAATATTCTAGAAACTCCGTAATTTCAAAATCTATTCTATACTACCCTGTAAAAAGGTCTCTAAAACTCCAAACTCTGTTTAAAGAACAAATGTGGAATAACAGATATTATATAGCATCTATTTTCTAACTGTTCATAACATATGTTACAATATAAGTCATTACAACACACTCCTAAATTTTTTTAAAAACACAACACTTTCTTGATAGAAACTTGAATCTTATGAACCTGAAAATAACTATAAACAAAACATTACGATCAAAGACACAACATGTAAATTAATTAAATTAAATTAAATAACGAATAATACACAACCAACAGATTTTACCAATGTGGAAAGGTCTCCATTGTTTTTACACCTGTTAATAACTTCAAGTCTTCAATAGTCTTTTCTCATCAAACAGTTTGTATTTACAACAGACTGTTTTCAATAAGGGCGGCAATTACTGACACGGCCCAAAAACCGACCCGAACCCGACACGGAAAAAAACAGGTTTGGGTCAAGTAACACGACCCGTTTAAAAAAACGGGTCGGGTTCGGGTCGACCCGTATTAAAAATGGGGCGGGTTCGGGTTGACATATATATAAAATGGGTTGACCCGTTAACCCGTTTAAGTATTTAGAAAAAAAATCTATTATATTTTTATGTTTATTTTTTCATTTCTGTTTACATGGTTAGCTATAATTGTGTTATTTTTGGCACACTATATTATTTATTTGTCACGCTTATATACTAACCATTAAACATTTTATTGATAACCCGCTTACAACCCAACAACCCGCTTATAACTCATGAACATGTATGACTCATTTAAAAATATGGGTTAAACGGGTCGTCTTCGGGTTGACCCGGATTTTATGTGGGTTGAGTTAGGGTTGAAATATTTGACACGAATAATAATATGGATCGGGTTCGGGTTGCACATTTCAACCCGCAACCCGTAAACCCGCCAACCCATCAACCCGACACGATTGACACCCCTAGTTTTCAATATTGTTTGTTGCTATAAACTCTGCTAAATTTATATTCTACAACAAATGTTCCATAACAGATAGTGCAACATCTAATAATAAAACCATGTTTGCAACAACAGTTATTATATAGCGTCTGTTTTCTAACAGTTATAACAGATGTTACAATATAAGTCATTACAACAAACTCTTAAATTTTATAAATGTCTTACACTAAAGAATAATTCACAAACCAAAAGATTTTACCAAAAGACAACAGTTTCTTGATAGAAATTTGAATCATATCAACCTGAGTATAACCATAAACAAAACATAACGATCAAAACACAGAACATGTATAATTAATTAAATTAAATTAATTCACAAACCAAAAGATTTGAAGAAAAACACAACACTTTCTTGATAGAAACTTGAATCTTATGAACCTGAAAATAACTATAAACAAAACATTAGGATCAAACACAGAACATGTAAATTAATTAAATCTACATCTACATCTACATCTACATCTACACTCTACACTATATAATAAAAGAAAACACATGAGGGACACATGACACTCCCTCATGAATTCAAATTCATAATATAAATATATTAGTAACATAGTTGTAATAGAAATCATTAAAAACGGATTTAATGATTTATGTTATTAATATAAATATTAAAATTCTATTTAATATACTTATATTATGTTTTCGTAGTTAATATAATTATATTTTAATACAGAATTAGATATAAATTGTTAGACATAATTTGAAAAGATTTATTAACTAACCGAATTAAACATTATTGAAACATTAGTGATTTTTTTATTTAACATATTTATATGTTATTAACTTTAAATTTAAATCATGTATACCTTAAATAAACCTATTTATAAAAATTTGATCTTTTATTCTAAGTTTAAAACTATGTACGCATTGTGTTTTAGATTTTTGGATAAATGTTTTATACTCTTTTGGTAGTGGATTATATAGAAAAACAACAAAAGTAACAATTTAAAACACAATCAAATGGATTCTATGCATTAAATGTAAAACACACTGATTATCGTTAGAACACGCTAATTATATTTCTTCGCATCGTGTTTTAGATTTAATGCTTAGAATACATTTGATTGTGTTTTAAATTGTTAATTTTATTGTTTTCTATAAACACAATACTAAAATTTCTCCTAAAATTTAAAACACAATACCTACATAGACTTCTTACACTTCTTAGGAAAAATATACTTTTTAGCCAACTCTTTACCTATATATATATATATATATATATATATATATATATATATATATATATTCTATGGTTTTGTAAATCAATTAATATGATTATATTTTAATACAAAATTAGATATAAATTATTAGACATGACTTGAAAATGTTTATTAGCTAATAGAAGTAAACTTTATTAAAAAATATTCATTTTTTTAAGATAGTGTATTTATATGTTTTTAAATTTAAATTTATATTTAAATTTCGTACTTTAATTAACCTATTTTTTAATATGTAGTCTTTCACTCTAAGTTTAAAACTATATTTCTTAGAATGTTCTAAAAAACAAAATAAAACAAATCAATCTACATGAATTAAATATTTGATTTAATACAAACTAAATATGCTTGGCTAATTTCGTATTATAATATCTTGATTTATAAAATACATTTTATATATGAAAAATCATCGTTTGAAATTTTCATTGACTTTGTTTTTTTCAAGTTGCTTCAACAGAGAAATGCAATATCAAAGTAAGTGGCAACAGTCTTTTCATTACTAATTCGTTTCAGCTTCATTTCCATGCTATTAATTCACGCAATTTTTTTTTTATAATTACAGTCATATTGAACCAATAAATGGCATTATGTTTAAGGACATTGATGTTAGAAAAAAAATGATTATACACTCAAGGTTAAAAATATTTTGGCATTGGAAGAAACTTGATGTCAAATTCCAAATGAACGATACTCGATTGGGATGGTTTAACGGATGAGGAGATATTTTTAAATTAATTTCATTTTTTACATCTTAGCCTAGCCTAAACAAATTCACTATTATTACTTTTGATTTTTTTTCTGTTGTACATGTAGTCTACCAGGTAACAGTCACGATTAAGAAGATATATTTTGAAAAGTTTGAAAATAGTTTTATGTGAATATGAATGTCTTTTACAAGAAATTATTTAGAGCTCATGAATATTTAATATTTTTCTGTTGTAAAGGCAATTTTATTTATTTTAAATGTAATATGTAATCTAATTTTTCTTAGTTATATTTTTAATTTATATATAATTTAAATTGTTCAACCCGTGTATCACATGGGTAGATAACCTAGTTAAATTAAAAAAAAAAGAATGAAACACAAAGCAAAAGATTTTACCAAAAGATAAGTTCGTTGATAGAAAGTTAAATGATATCAATCTGAAAATAACCATAAACAAAACATGAAGATCAAAGCACAGAACATGTATAAGTTTCTGTTAGGATCTGAGTTTGATTGTTTTGATTATATTTAACTAAGAATGATAAGAGTGATATGAATATAGATGGAAAGTGCAGCGGAATGATAAACTATTAATCAAAACATGAGAGTAATTGTTTTCTGATCGAATGCTTTCATTTATCTAAAAGATTACAATCATACAAGTACTCCCCCTCAGCCTGATCACACAGTGATTGTTTGTCTGAGAGAATGTTTGTGTGTGTGATGCAATAGAACAGTACAAGCACTGTTCTATTTATAGACAAACCTAAACCACTGATGACCTAGGCTGACGTCACCTTAAGACAGTGACCTCTAACAGAATAACAAACATAAAACATCTGCCTATTACAAACCACTGTTACATTGAAAACACTGAAGGTAAACTACTGTTGTAGAAAAACTCTGATGATCTTGTATCCTCTGCTGGAGCCTAAGTGCTGTTGGCTCCAGCAGTGCTTTAGTCTTCAGTACTTGGATCGGCAGTTGTTCTTCATCAGACCTTTGGTCAGCAGTTGTTCTTCATCAGTGTTTATTCAGCAGTCCTTTGTATCAGCAGTTGTCATAGCAGTTGTTTGGATGGAACAGTTGTTAGAGTCAGCAGTCTTTTGGGAGAAGTATGTTGTAAGGACTGTTTATTGTGTGGATCAACTGTTAGCATGTTTTGGCTTTTCAATCATCTGTTCTTCTCCAGGTCAGCAGACCCAACAATCTCCCCTAGAAAAGATGATGCCAAAACGCAGCTTTATTTACTGATCTTTATTCCTCATCAGACTTTCTCTGATTTGACCTTTGAATTGTAGTTCAAAGTTCAGAGCAAATAAGTCTTCTTCATCTCTTTCAAGCTCTAGATTTAGCAATGTTTGAAGATCATTTGCACATAGGCTTGCTAATTTTCTGAACTCTTCCATCTGACCTGAGCAGAGTCAATTCATGGTTGTCTTTGTTGACTTTCCATTTTAGAATTTTTTAGTCAGTGGATTTGCTGAGATGAACTTTTATTTGGGATGAGTTAGGTGATGGAGGTCTTCCAATGAGTTCCCTGAGTTTCTCTGTTGTGGGATCAGAGAAGAAATGTATCTGATTGAAGAGCCCTTCTTTGATAAATGTATCAGCAAACTTCTTCTGATCTTCTTCTGACATTTCCTTCTTTTTCTTGAACTGTCTTCTTGCAGCAGCCGATAGATCAGAAGTTTCAAGTAAGCTGTCTAAGGTAAAAGTCTGCTGGGGTCTCTTCATCAGTGGCTCATCAGGATAGACAGGTTTTCTAGGTAGGCTGGGATCCTTCTTTCTGTTTTCTTCAAGACTCTTGTATGTCTCAACCAGCCTCAGCTCAGACCATCTAGAAACAGACCTCATCTCCCCATAATTAGCAGCTACTATCTCTTGTCTCATTCTTTTAAACTTTAAGGCTCTGACTGGGTATCTGCCTTTGCCAAAATTAGGGGTAGAGACTTTAGCTTTGGGGTCTTTGGCCAATTCTTCTATTCTGAGAAGTTCTTCTCTTAGTGCATGAGTGGTCCAGCCAGCAAACTGCTTTTTGGTTGCTTTATATGGCTTGGTTGCCAAGATCTGTTCCAGAAGAGAATCCCTAACCTCCTTTTCCAAGTCAACACTAAGAGGCATGGAAGACATGAAGTTGCTCAGGGTCTTAGCAAAGTCCTCAATCCTTCTGAGTTTGCTAAGCTCTGCTGAATGGATGCCCTGAGCAGTCCTGTCATCCTTCCCTTTGCATCTCTCCTTAATGATGGCATCTACCTGTTCACCCTTGTATTTAAGATATGTATCAATGTTTAGGGGAACAGGGAAATTTGGGAGAGAAGGGAAAGATCTGTCAGATGGTTGTTCAGTATTGTAGAAGGATTGTAATTCCCCCTTGAGTAGATCAAGTTCAAGGGGATACTGAACAACCAATGGTGTAATGGTTGGTGGTGGTCTATGGGAACTGAATTTGGATGTGTGTGGTGAGAATGATGAAAGTGGAATAGCTGTAATAGGGGTGGATTGTGCAGTTGAGGTGGTATTTGGTGATGTGTGCATGTTTTCATCCTGTACAACAAAGGTTGATTTTCTCTTCCTTGTGTACAAGATTTTAGGGGATGGTGATTTGGAAGCTGATGTATTGTAAAATACATATATTTCCAGTGTAAAGTTTGTACAGTTTTTGAGTCGTTTAAATAGTAATTTTATTAGTTTTAGGTTTGTACCGGTCTATTTTATTTAGTATAGGTTTTTATAAATTTTTATTAGTTTTGGGTTTTTTTTTAGTATTTATCTTTTTTATTTTTATTGTGTAGGTGTTCATTGACGTTGGAGCGTAAACGAGCAACTTTGATCAAGTCAAGAACACCCGAGTCTAGAGCACGATGTCATAATACTATATATATATATATATATATATAATGATAGTATATAATAATAATAATAATAATAATAATAATAATAATAATAATAAATATACAAAAAAAGTGAAGCACTCACGGGCTGGAGCCCAAAACAAGAAAAATTGTGAAGGCCTCAATTAGATTTTTTTGAAGGAAGAGTGGGGCGCAAGAAAGATTATTAGGGGAGGAATATTATTGTTTGAGAGGAGGCGGCCGCACAGAATATCTTGGAGAGCCACATCATTGAAGTCCAGCACAAAGACAAAGGGAGCAAAGCAACAAACAACCGTGGTTGGAAGGCAATATTATTATTAGAGAGGCAAGCCAAGGATCAAAGGTTCTAAGCCAGAGAGCGATTATTCGGGTGTCAATCATTCGGTTTTTTTCGTTCCTTTATTATCTTTGTTCTAGACAATGATTGCTGAATTTTTATTTGGCTTTGTTTCTCTTTTCAAGATGATTTGTGGCTAAAACTTTTATAGCTACCTAGGCTAAGACAAATAACTATGTTTTGATTTGCGTTTTCTATGGTTTTTGGAACGTGTTTTGGATTTATGATTCAGTAAAGATTTTGATTTCTCTAGATCTGGTGTATATGCGTATTTATTATTTTCTGATTGTCACTTATTCACTCCACTTGCACTTTTGTGAATGTCTTTCATGTATGAGTGCTAGTTAGGTTGCAGACTTTATGTAGCAACTAGTTTATGGTCAATAGTCACGAGTTTACCATAGGAGTGGTATTTGGTGGTTAGAAGATTTTAGGTATTCTTCCAAGTTCAATAGCTGTGAGGTGAGGGCTTGTTGGTATGTCTAGGTTGTTAGATTGCTAGGTTAGAGGCTTTGTGAGAAGATCTGCCTAGTTTCCCTTTCAACTCCTGCATATCAGGTTAGATCTAGGCTTCAATAATTACCCCTTGCACCTAGTGTACTGAGGCTTTCGCGCTGTGAGGTGGATTGTCTAGCGGGTACTCGATCATAAGAGTTAGATAACCTGTGAGGGTTTGTACTCCAACCGGTAGTTTAACAGCACAAAAATATTCTAGGGTTTCCCCTTGAGAAGGGTCGAGGGTGTCTAGTTTATTCTTGATGTTTAGTATTTTAAGATCCCGGTTCCAACTCAGTTCCATAACCATAGAAGCTCATCAGGCATAGTTAGGAGTCTGGTCTAGGTAGTGTCTTGTCATCATCTGAATTCGGCTCAGCTAAGTTCGTGTCTTTAGTTCAGTTTAGTTAGTCTAAGTTAATCTTTATTTTATTGCAAATTTATTTTTCAGTAAAACCCCCCTTTAGAATAATAAATTAATTTAATCAGTATTTAGGATAAGTAATCGAGTCTAGTTTTCGTTTTCCATTAGAGTCTCATGGGTTCGATATCCGGACTTACTTTAGCTATACTAGAGTCGATAGGTTCACTTGCCTGTCAGTAGTTTAGTTTTAGAGAGTCTAGAGTATTACTAGGTGTCTAGTTTTAGGTTTAATTTAGTTATTTTTATTAAACTACTTTTAGCACATCAAGTTTTTGGCGCCGTTGCCGGGGACTCTTGGCGATTGCGTTTACTAGCTTTGATTACACTTATCTGCCATATCTGTGCTACTTGTGTTTTGTTTTGAGTCTGTCTTTTTGTATTATGAGTCGTAGGAGTCTAATTTTATGTGTCTTTAGTTTCTTTTGAGTCTGTAAATATGTGTGAGATTTGTGGAGGACCCCATTTCACCATTTTATGTCCACAATATGAGGGGTCCTCTGCACATTATTGTGCTAATTCCTTTGTGCAGCCGCAACCATATTATTCACAGGGTTGTCGTACATATTATTATGATGACTCGTATCAGCAGCCACGTTTTAATCAATATCCTGGTCAATTTTCTGGAAGCAATTCTCGTGAGGATAGTGGCAATGATTGGAGTGAAATCAAGAGTCTGTTGACATTACTAGTTGCTAAGGATGCCAATACCCAGAACATGTTAGCAGAGCAGGACACCCTCCTAGAAAACCACAACATCCTCATAAAAGACCGACAGGCTGCTCTTTTAGATCTTCAACGAACAGTAGAAGACATTGCTAGAAGGTTAAAAGAAGAAGAAGAAATAGAAAAGGTTCAGCAAGAGCAGCTGCCGAAAGTTGGTTATACATATGATGAGGAGGGCAACTATCTCGGTTACATGAATGCTCTAGGGGAGTTGTTCCCGACATTTCCAGAAGAAGGGAAAGAGCCGATCATGCAATACGCTGATGAGTCAGATGAAGAGATCATCCCAATCACGGAGACGAAAATGGACGTTGAAGTCCCACCTCCGGTGCCACAGGTTACTATATATGATTTTGGGAGTGACTCTGATGAAGAGGACGACGAAGAAGAATGGGCGGCGTATCAGAGGTCGTTAGTGCAGAGGGAAGTGACTGAAGAAGAAGTGGAATTAGGAGATTCCATTGATATGATGTTTGGTGTAGAGGAAGACAATAAGGTTAGTGAAACGTTGTTGTCTGAAGAGGATGAGTTTTTAGATCTAGAGTTAGATGGTTTACCTGTTTTTGAAGAAGTAGGGGAGTCTGATCCCGATGGAGATATGGCATACCTGGATGCCCTACTTGAAGGTGAACCGACAAACATGACTGAACCTGCACCAGATAAAAGAAATAAGTGTGGGGATCATCCTATGGAAATGGTGGTAGAAGAAGCGCACCATAGCTGGCCCGTGGTAATAGAAGGAACTTCAAAATCAACAACACCACGGGAGAGGACAAGGAAGAGAAAAAGAAAGGACCGGAACCGAAAGAGGATCAAAGGATGGCACGATTTGGAGAAGAAGAAGCCAGTGAAAGTCAAACACGATCAGTCTTCTTGCTATATGCCACGTATCCGGTTCATTCCAGGTAAGTTTAAATTCTGGTGGTTTGACCCATTAAAAATGCTTAAATTATTTTTCACTCCCACCAATAAATCTTCAATTTTTAATAAGAACCGGATGGAATTAAACGGGTTAGATCGGGTCCAGATAAAAGAGAAGCCCCCTGATTAAGTTTAAGTGTGGGGAGGCTCTGTAGAGTTTGTAAACTTATTTTTATATTTTTTTCTAGCTGTTCATTTTTTTATTTGTGGTCTGTCTTTCGATAGTTGTTCATAGGTTTTTATCTTTCTATTTTATTTTATCTTTGTGTCTTTGAGTATGTTCGCAGGTTTGCGTGTTTGCTTAGGTAGAGGAAATTTCACTATGAGCGGATCCCATGTATTATCTTTATATATATATATATATATATATATATATATTTTTGAGTGGGAGTTTTGGTAGAGGTTTGGGTAATAAAAGATAATTTTTCTTAAAAAAAAATAAAAATTAATTAACTTTCTGTGAAAAAAGACTTTTCATGTAATGTGAGGAGTCTGGGCTGACCTGTTCGCCTTATGCGACCAGCTATTACCCCGGAAAGTTATATTTTTTTTCGCTTGCAACGCGTGTTGTGATCACCAGTGTCCTTCACGTTGAGCGAGAACCATATTTTTTTTCTTATACCCATTTGGTTTACCACCATTCACCGCCATTTTGCCAAGCAGGTACATCTTCTTGTTTGTTGCTATATTATGAGTCTAAGTTAGTAGTTTGAGTCTTTTTAATTTTTTTTTTTGTGTGGTTCGGTATTATGCTCGGGGTTTGTCTGTTTCGTTTTGTGCAGGTTTGGATTGCACCACCCGTACTCAATCTCCATTTGGGTGATTCCAGGCTGTTTATCATTTGTCAAGGCAAGCCTAGAGTTTACCAGTGTGTCAGAGCCGATCGCGACCAAAATGCTATACGATCGAGCTGGATTGGACTAGGTTTTTTGGAAGCTTACGCGTTAATAAACCAGCTAAGTCCTTTCCAATTTGCCCTTGTCTTTTTATTTTTGTATTCAGAATTTATTTTTTTTGTTTTGAGTCGTTTTCTATTCCTACATTGAGGGCAATGTAGAGTTTAAGTGTGGGGATGGGAAACTGTCGTTTAATTTGTATATAGAGTCGTTTTGAGTCCAAAATTAAAAAAAAAAATTTAAAAAAGAGAAAAAAAAAATTTTAAAAAGAGAAAAAAAAAGTCCCTGATTTTGAAGTTTGCATTATATAAAATATGGAAGATGATAGGTAAAGTTAGGTGTCCGGATTTCAAATAGTATGTATAATAAGAGATTAAAATTGATTGAAAACGTGTCTGATTTGGGATATGTGGGTAGGCTCAACCGGTAGAAAAGTTTCCTTTGAAAAGTAATAAATTAATTATGTTAGGCTATTTTGTGGGTTCTTATCTAGGAGAAACGGGGAGACCGAAACCGCCAAAAATAGTATAAGAAGCACCGTTATAAGTTTAAAGCCGTTAGAATTTCTAATCACTTTGAAAAAAAAAAAAAAACTAGAAATCAAAGCAAAAATGCTGAAGCTTAAGGTGCATGGCCACTGGGATAGCGACTTGGATTGGTCACACCCTCTGAGTTAAGTATGCTGAGATGAAAAAAAAAATGCTGAAGCTTAAGGTGCCTGGCCACTGAGATAGCGACTTGGATTGGTCACACCCTTTGAGTTAAGTATGCCAAAAAAAAAAAAATAGTGATTTTAAATTCGCTTGGTTTTCTACATAAGACGGTTGGGAAATGGTCAATTGGTCGCTCCTTTAGCTTCATAAGCTTGAGGTGGGATTAGGAGGAACTGTGGCTTCCTTCGAGTGAGACCCTAGATAGACTAATCAACATGAACTTAACATAAAAAAAATGGCTTGGAAACCGGTGTGGGTTTAAGAGGATCAATATACCTGCAATCGCAATCAACACGTTAGTAGATTATTAATTAAGTAACCTATGTTTTGAAACTGGATGTAAACCTAAATGTGATTCCATAGCATAATTCTTTTTCAGGGACGAAAAAGAGATAAGTGTGGGGATATTTGATGTATTGTAAAATACATATATTTCCAGTGTAAAGTTTGTACAGTTTTTGAGTCGTTTAAATAGTATTTTTATTAGTTTTAGGTTTGTACCGGTCTATTTTATTTAGTATAGGTTTTTATAAATTTTTATTAGTTTTGGGTTTTTTTTAGTATTTATCTTTTTTATTTTTATTGTGTAGATGTTCATTGACGTTGGAGCGTAAACGAGCAACTTTGATCAAGTCAAGAACACCCGAGTCTAGAGCACGATGTCATAATACTATATATATATATAATGATAGTATATTATAATAATAATAATAATAATAATAATAATAATAATAATAATAATAATAATAATAATAATAATAATAATAATAATAATAATAATAATAAATATACAAAAAAAGTGAAGCACTCACGGGCTGGAGCCCAAAACAAGAAAAATTGTGAAGGCCTCAATTAGATTTTTTTGAAGGAAGAGTGGGGCGCAAGAAAGATTATTAGGGGAGGAATATTATTGTTTGAGAGGAGGCGGCCGCACAGAATATCTTGGAGAGCCACATCATTGAAGTCCAGCACAAAGACAAAGGGAGCAAAGCAACAAACAACCGTGGTTGGAAGGCAATATTATTATTAGAGAGGCAAGCCAAGGATCAAAGGTTCTAAGCCAGAGAGCGATTATTCGGGTGTCAATCATTCGGTTTTTTTCGTTCCTTTATTATCTTTGTTCTAGACAATGATTGCTGAATTTTTATTTGGCTTTGTTTCTCTTTTCAAGATGATTTGTGGCTAAAACTTTTATAGCTACCTAGGCTAAGACAAATAACTATGTTTTGATTTGCGTTTTCTATGGTTTTTGGAACGTGTTTTGGATTTATGATTCAGTAAAGATTTTGATTTCTCTAGATCTGGTGTATATGCGTATTTATTATTTTCTGATTGTCACTTATTCACTCCACTTGCACTTTTGTGAATGTCTTTCATGTATGAGTGCTAGTTAGGTTGCAGACTTTGTGTAGCAACTAGTTTATGGTCAATAGTCACGAGTTTACCATAGGAGTGGTATTTGGTGGTTAGAAGATTTTAGGTATTCTTCCAAGTTCAATAGCTGTGAGGTGAGGGCTTGTTGGTATGTCTAGGTTGTTAGATTGCTAGGTTAGAGGCTTTGTGAGAAGATCTGCCTAGTTTCCCTTTCAACTCCTGCATATCAGGTTAGATCTAGGCTTCAATAATTACCCCTTGCACCTAGTGTACTGAGGCTTTCGCGCTGTGAGGTAGATTGTCTAGCGGGTACTCGATCATAAGAGTTAGATAACATGTGAGGGTTTGTACTCCAACCGGTAGTTTAACAGCACAAAAATATTCTAGGGTTTCCCCTTGAGGAGGGTCGAGGGTGTCTAGTTTATTCTTGATGTTTAGTATTTTAAGATCCCGGTTCCAACTCAGTTCCATAACCATAGAAGCTCATCAGGCATAGTTAGGAGTCTGGTCTAGGTAGTGTCTTGTCATCATCTGAATTCGGCTCAGCTAAGTTCGTGTCTTTAGTTCAGTTTAGTTAGTCTAAGTTAACCTTTATTTTATTGCAAATTTATTTTTCAGTAAAACCCCCCTTTAGAATAATAAATTAATTTAATCAGTATTTAGGATAAGTAATCGAGTCTAGTTTTCGTTTTCCATTAGAGTCTCATGGGTTCGATATCCGGACTTACTTTAGCTATACTAGAGTCAATAGGTTCACTTGCCTGTCAGTAGTTTAGTTTTAGAGAGTCTAGAGTATTACTAGGTGTCTAGTTTTAGGTTTAATTTAGTTATTTTTATTAAACTACTTTTAGCACATCAGAAGCAATGGTTGGATTAACATCTGTTGACCTTTTAGTAGGACCAGCAGATGTTTGGGATTTGGTTGGTGATGTAGGTTTGGGTGTAGGTTTGGTGGTTGTATGTTCAAATGTGCTTGTAGGTTTAGGTGCAGTGGTTTGGGAAGCAGTGTTTTGGGTGGTTTCAGTGTTTTGGGTGGCAGTGGTTGTAGCAGCAGTGGTTTTGTCAACAGAGGTTTTTAGCTTAGATGGTGGTTTTCTAACATGTCTAGCAGGCATTTTCATCCTTTTTGAGGATCCCACATCTTCAACCTCCTACTGTTGTTCCTTCTTGAGGTTCACCAACAACTCTGCTTTAGCTTCCAAGGTGTCAGCCCTTTTTTGTTTGGCCTGAGCAGCCTTTTTAGCTTCTTTGTTTGCAGAGTTGTCTACTGCTTTGCTTCTATCAGTGGTTTGTTGTGGTGCTGATGGTGTTGCTTGTTGTTGTTGTTGTGGTGGTGCTGTTTGACTAGCCTCTGGTTTGTTGGCAGACTTGGCTTTGCCCTTTTTAGAAGGTGGACAACCAAAGGGATCTAGCTTTGGTAGCCTATCTCTGCCACTCTCCCCCTTTTTGGCATCATCAGCCGTGAAGACATCATCATCTTCATCCCTGAGAATGGTGGTAAGGGCAGAGCCAGTGGTATTCAGCAGGTGATCTTTGATGGCTTTAATGTCTGCATGTGTATCTTTGTACCTTGCATCCACCATGTTTCTGATTTCAGCCATATATGTTTCATGGTTCTGATCAGCTAGTTTTCTGTGAGCTATGATGATGGGGGAAACGGATTTCCATAGCTCACTAGCTATATCAGCTGTTGATGGTTGACTTTTGGAAAGGTCTGCTATGGAACCCAGTATAAGCTTGACATCAGATTTGATGTCAGCTACAGAGGTTTCAATTTCTTGAACTCTGTCCGTCAATTCTTGGTATTTTGACCCATCTCCTAAGTTAATAGGATCATCTGAGTCCCTACCAGTGGTAGTTCTACCTGATTCAGTCCTAATAGGTGAATCAGATGCCCCTTTTTCTTGGTACTGGGGACTTCCAACTGATTTTGGGGACACTATAGTGGCCTCATCAGTTTTTGCCTTCAAGGGAGTCTTAGCTATGTAACCACTGTCCTGGTGTGAGACAATGGTCTCTACATCAGTAGTGGTTGCTCCACTTGAAAACTCACCTAGAGTTGCATTGAACTCAGGTGGTGTAACCTCCTCTAATGTTTGTGGGATGGCAAATTGAATGTTCTCAGGACCAGTTACTTGTGGGGGTATGCTCTCAGTGATAGGTGGAAGAGAGGAACTGGGATTTTCCCGAGATTTCTTAATTGCCTCAAACAGAGGTTGCATGGTTTGTGGAACATGATTTGATGGTGAGGGTGGAGGAGTAACAAGAGAATTAGCCCTGGGAGAGGGGCTTGTGAACATTTGGCCAAGTGACTCAAATGTATCATGATGTGTTTCCCCTTGGCTTACAACATGATCCTTTTGGGAGAATTCATGAGGAGTTTGGTCAGG
Organism: Ambrosia trifida; assembly: GCA_028751855.1. Taxonomy (NCBI): domain Eukaryota; kingdom Viridiplantae; phylum Streptophyta; class Magnoliopsida; order Asterales; family Asteraceae; genus Ambrosia; species Ambrosia trifida. The sequence continues at coordinate 144,885,967 of CM054122.1, read as the reverse complement.
TTGAGGTATGTCCAACTGTTGTGAGGAAGTAACAACAGTGGTTTCAGGTTGCTTTGGTGGTGCAACAGAGTTATCTTCTGGTACCTCATCATCCAGAAGTCTCATTTGTGGTTGAGTGGTGGTTTTGTGGATGGATGTTTTCTTTTGGAAGTGGCTGGTGTGGGTTTCACAGCACTGGATGTAGTGCCATGATCACCAGGAGCAGTGGGCTCAACAACAGAGGTTTTGACAACAGTTGTTGTCTTTGTCCTCTTTGTTTGTGTTTTTGAAACTTTGGACACTTTTTCTTGGGTGCTTCCACCCAGCATTCTAGTGAAAGTTTCATCAGTTAAGCTTTTCATTTGCATTGCCTCACCCTTTTTGAAAACTTTTTCTGGTAAGGCCTTTTGTAGGATTACACTAAGAATTCTTGGGTAAATTAGAAAAGCATTGTTTGACCCAGACTTAATTGCTTTCATATTTGACACTAAGTCCATGAACAATCCCTGGGAAAGATTGAAGTCAGAGTTTGACAACATGGCATAACCCAGATATTGCATCCTTAATGGGATTTCATTGAAGGATGTGGACTTAGCGGAGACACATAGAAGAAGGGTATGGAAGAAAAATTTCATGACTGATGGGAAAAACTTTTTGAAAAGAGTTGACCCAGTCATCTGACCATCATACCCTCGTTCTTGAAACTCAGTGTGAAGCTCTGTTTTTGTGATGGAGTCCTTACCTGCCAGGTCATTTAGTGAGAAGGTTGTGGATATGATTTCAGGGGTAATGACGACACTTGTTTCTCCAATTTTGGAAATAATGGAAGTAGGCTTTTTGTCTTGCAATAGAAACTCAGCATTCAACCAGAACTCTTGGAGAGTATCAATGTAGATGGGGGCGTCAGCGGTTAAGATGGGTAGGTATTTGGAATTTAGAAGAATGTCAATGGTGGAATGGAATGATATATTCTCATCTGTTTTAACCAGATATGGGAGACAATTATGGGTGGCTTTGGCTTGAAGATCCAATTTAATGGATTCCGAAGGTGAAAATGAATGAAATCTGATTGAGGGTTTGAGAATGGAGAAGGCGGTTTCAGTATTTTGAATACAATGAGACAGTGTAACATCTGTTGTGGTAAAACACGGTTTTTATAGGCTCAAAAGAAACCGCTGATGTGGCCAAACCTCTGCTTGTAGGAGCAGACGTGGCAATCATCTGAGGGATAAACATCTGGTGGAGAACAGCTGTTTTGGCAAACAGCTGATACAAACAGCTGATGGAACCAACTGTTGTAATTTTTTTTTGTATAGATATAGTATAGATATATAGCGAAACAGTTGTTTTATCTGATCAGATGTTTTGAAACAGATTTTTCAACCAACAGTGGATATGAATGAAACAGTGGTTGTGTTATCTGATCAGATGTTTGAAATAGATTTTTCAACCTAACAGCTATTTTTAAGGAGAAATTTTGATTTTCTGAAACATTTTATTGCTTTTAAAAAACAGTTTTGTTTGTTTAATCCATGTTTAACATACCAATTCTAGAAATCAGATTTGTAAAGGTAGATGTGTCTAAAGCTTTTGTCAACACATCTGCCAACTGATCCTCTGTTGGAACATGGTGCAGAGAAATCAAACCTTTTTCATAGCTGTCTCTCAATCCTACATGGCTTACAATCATTCATCTCAAATCTGGTTAATAAATTCTTTACATATTTGTTTTGGTGAATGAATGTGCCATCTTGCAGTTGTTTCACTTGAAGACCAAGGAAACACTGAAGTTCACCCATGGCACTTATCTCAAACTCTGCTGTCATGAGTTTTCTGAACTCTTCACACATTTGGTTACATGTGGATCCAAAAATGATGTCATCCACATATATTTGAACAATCATTAAATTTTTCCCTTTCCATTTTAGAAATAAAGTTTTGTCAAATTTACCTCTTGTGAAGCCAATGGATAAGAGAAATGTGGAAAGAGTTTCATACCAGGCCCTTGGTGCTTGTTTGAGTCCATACAGAGCTTTGTTGAGCTTGTAGACATAGTCAGGATGGAATGTGTCTTCAAAACCTGGTGGTTGACATACATAGACTTCCTCCTGAATTTTGCCATAAAGGAAAGCACATTTGATGTCCATCTGATACACCTTTATGTTGTGGTTGACAGCTAAGGCTAAAAATAGTCTGATGGCTTCTAGTCTTGCTACAGGAGCAAAAGTTTCATCATAATCTATTCCTTCTTCTTGTCTGAAGCCTTGAACCACAAGCCTGGCTTTATTCTTGACAACAATACCCCTTTCATCAGTTTTGTTTTTGAAGACCCACTTTGTTCCTATAGGACAAACATCCTTAGGTAATGGTACAAGCTCCCATACTTGTTGTCTTTTAAACTGAAGGAGTTCTTCTTGCATAGCTTCTACCCAACTGTTGTCTTTCAGTGCCTCTTGGTACTTGACAGGTTGTGTGAGAGATAGGAAACCTGCAAAAAGACAGATATTGGAGGATTGGCTTCTTGTGAGCACACCCTCTCTGATGTTGCCAATGATCTGGTCTGGTGGATGAGCTCTTACGTAAATAAGATCTCCCTGATATGGTATGATGGCATTTTGAGGTGAAGGACAGAGGTTTGGTGACTCTGTTGATGTAACATCTGTTTGCACTTCTGTAGTGCCATCAGATGTTTGGAATGGTAGTGGGGGAATGGGTCCAAGTGGTGTAAAACTGGACTGACTTTTGTCAACAGATGATTGACTTTTGTCAAAAGATGATTGTTCATTGGTTGTGAGAGGTGAAACAGTGGTTTGAGGATAAGACTGGCCAACAGTGGTTGACACAGCTGTGGCAGAGTTTTGACAATTGTTTTGAACAGCTGCTTCCTCTGAAGCGGAATAGATTTTGTAGTGACTGGGGATCACAACATCTGTTCTGTAATCTTGTTGTGGAGACTGTGGAATACCTGCATTGTTAGTTTTAACAGTGATATCTTCAAATTTGAATTTATCTAAATCAAATAGTTTAGCAGGATTTGCTGGGATTTTTAGAGATGAAAGTTCATTGAACTTTACATTCAGAGTTTCTTCTATTGTCTTGGTCTTTGTGTTAAACACTTTATAAGCCTTGGCAGTAGAAGAATATCCCAGAAAATAACCACAATCTACTTTGGCTGCAAATTTTGAAATGGAATCTTTGAGATTTAAGATGAAACATGGACAGCCAAAGATTTTGAAAAATGAAATTAATGGTTTGATTTTGAACAAAATTTCATAAGCAGTTTTTTGATGTCTAGGGTTGATCAAAACTCTGTTTTGAACATAGCAAGCAGTGTTTACAGCTTCTGCCCAGAAGGACAATGGCAAACCAGAATCTGCTAGCATGGTTCTTGCAGCTTCTATAAGAGTTCTATTTTTCCTTTCAACCACCCCATTTTGTTCTGGTGTTCTTGGGATGCTGTACTGCCTCACAATTCCTTTTGACACACAGAAATCATCCAACTCCTTATTTTTAAACTCTGTTCCATTGTCACTCCTAAAGACTTTTACTGGCAAGTCATATTGTTTTTCAACTTTGGTGACAAAGTCCTTCAATATACCTGCAGTCTCATCCTTAGAATGTAAAAAGTAAGTCCATGTAAACCTAGAAAAATCATCAACTATGACAAGACAAAATCTTTTTCTTCTTAGACTCATGATTTTAACAGGGCCAAACAAGTCCATGTGCAACAATTGTAGACATTGACTGGTTTTGGACTCATCAATGGATTTGTAAGAGCTTTTATGTTGTTTCCCTTTTAAACAAGAAACACAATGCTCATCACATTTGAATTCTTTTGATGGTAAACCTCTGACAAGGCTTTGTTTGGAGAGTGTGTTGATAGTGTTAAGGTTGGTGTGACCCAATCTCCTATGCCACAATTCTGTCTCCTTTGTGGAGGCAGCAGAAAACAAACAGACATTTGCCATAGGATTGTCCTTTAACATATCAACAACATACACATTGCCACTTCTATGAGCAACAAGTTGTGCTTTGCTCTCAGCAATGATGGTATCAGTCTTTTTCACCACTTCTGGCCCAATAATCTTGCAAGTTTTCTTTGTGAAGAATGAGCCATAACCTTTGTCACTCATTTATGAAACACTCAGAAGATTAAACTTGAGATTATCAATAAGATTGACATTTTCAAACTTGAGTTTCCCAGCTTGTACAGTCCCTGACCCCAACACCTTACCTTTTGAATCATTAACAAAGGATATATCACCCCCTCCATGAGCCAAGAAGTCCAGAAGAAGGGCTCTACATCCTGTCATGTGCCTGGAGCCTCCACTATCTACATACCAAAGACTATCTAAACAAGCAGAAGCTCCCTGCACAGCAGTAATGGATTAGTTTTGGTGAGTGTCCAAAGCCAAGTTGGCTTTGGATGGGCCCTCAGACTTTTCAGACTCAAGCTTTGGAAGATGATCAGTGGTTTGAACTAATTTTTTAATCAAGTTCAACAACTGCTGCTGACCATTTGCCAGTGCTTGAATGTCAACACTTGGGGCAACAGTTGTTTGATCACTTCCAGACAGATGATAATACCCATAGGGATTTCTGTTCACTCTTGGTTTAGAGGGTCTTTTTGGCTCCTCATAAACATGTGGCAGACTATGACATGGTGGTTGTCCATATCCTCTTGGGTATTTACTTGTGGGTGGAGCATCTGTTACTTGGACATCCCTAGAAGCAAATGTTTCAAGACTTTTAGTAACAGATGTTTGGACAGGGGTGAAAGTCTGTTTGGGCTTTCCTTTTGAAGTACTAACCCCAGGATTTGCAAGAGTTTTAGCTTTGTATTCTTGTATTTTTACATCAAAATTTTTGAGATACAAGCACTCTTTGGTCTTGTGATTCTTTTTCCCACATATTGAACATGTGGCTTTGGAATCACATACACTTGTTCCTTTGTTAATGTCATATACTTTTAGAAGAAAACAGTTTTTAGTGACATGATTCTTCTTTTCACAAAAATCACAGAACAAGTGGACAGTCTTTTCTTTCTTCTTCCCTTTTTCAGCCTTCTTTTCAGCAGATGTTTGAGCATCTGCTAGAAGGTTTTTCAAGGGAATGACTTTTGCCTGAGGAGCTGTCTTTCCTTCAGGTGTTTTAAAATCAACAGGTTTAAAATTCTCAAGAGTATCACACTCATCAGACCAGGTAGGTTTAAATTCATACTTTTCAAGTTCAGTGAATGATGAGGAACCTTCTGGTTTTTCAAGAACAATTTTCTTACCATTTGGTTCAGTGATTTTAATCTCTTGACCCTGCAGATTTGTTGGAACTATCTCAACAGACTTTTGACCCCTTTTGTCAGTGTTTTTAAAAGCTGGAGCAGTGGTTTCAAAACCAAAACCAAACTTCACATGACTTTTGGTTTGTTTGTTGAGTAGCATCTCAAATCCTCTACATGATTCCACCCATTTCTCACATTCAACTTGGGTGGACTCAAGCTCACTTTTACAACTCTGATATTTTGCTATCATAGTTTGGAGCTGGTCTTTGGTTATGGTTGCTTCATGTTTTAAACTGCTTATTTCAGATTCCTTTTCAGTTAAACTTGTTTTTAAATCTTTTGAAAGTTTCTCAAATTTAACTTCATCATCTAAAATTTTCTTTCTAAGGTTTTCATTCACCTCTTTGATGTTAGCAAATGCTATTACACATCAGTCAGAACACAAATCCTTAAGAATTTGAGGAGATACCTTAGCAGCAGCCATCAATGCACAATCACACTTGCACTCACAATCATCAGATGTACCCCAGGGATCTGAGAGATTCACAACCTCTTCTTCAGGTTTTTCACCTGTAACAACTTCATCAACAACATCATTAGTCACAACATTAGATTCAGTTACCACCTCCTCAGATTCAACCTCATCAACCATAGCCATGAAACAAAAGTTTTCTGGTTCATTTTCAGCTTTGGCAACTAATGCAAAATTTTCATCTGTTAACTCATCTGGTAGACTGCTCCAATCAACAAAGCCTTGTGTAAAGAAGCTCTGTTGACTGGTCTCTGCAGGAGCAGAGGATGAAGCAACAGTCATTTGCACAGGTGCTTGAGCAACAGGTGTTTGCACATAGTGGATCCGAGGAACAGTGGTTTGGACATACTGGACAGGAACAGTGTTTGAGGACTGTGCAAAATGAGCAGTGTTTTGCACATTTGGTCCAGGGGTATTATAGGAATTTTGATAAGTGTTGGTCTGAGGTCTTTGATTTGGATAGGTGATTATAGGTGTACCATGTTGACTCCTACATTCCCTAGCAAAATGACCAAGTCTATGACATTTGTAACACTTTATCTTTGATTTATCCAACCCAACCTTTGATCTGCCAGTTAACCCTGGAAACCTTCTCCCAGTTTTCTTGTAAAAATTGTTAGTTCTTACACTGAGAAGGGCCAATTGGTGCATAATGTCCATTTCTTCCAAATCATCAGGGTCAAAGTATTTCAGGTCATCATACTCAAAGGATATGTTATCAGATGCCTGGATATCACCACCACTTGCTGTGAAAGCATAGTTTGGTGAATAAGAATCAGAGTTAAAACCTGAGTTAAAACCTGAAGTTATGTCAATGAAATGATCATAACTCTGATCCTTAATATTTCCAGGTACCTCATCATGACCCAAAAGTGCCGTATTCCCAAATACATAATCATCAGACACTTTTCCAGAGTCCTGGAGCTTCTTTTTCTGGTTAAGCTCTCTTTCATAGGTCAAGAGCTTACCATGAAGCTGGGTCAGTGATAGGTCCTTAAATCCAATCGAGTTTCTCATAACAATAGCAATAGTGTCCCATTTGGCTGGTAATGATCTTAAAAACCTATGGTTCAGGGTTGAATGAGGGTAAGTAAGACCAACGAGTTTTAGTTCACTAATTAAACAATTAAACCTCTCAAATTGTTGAGTTAATGACTCTCCTTTGACATGACTGAATGTTTCATATTGTTGGTTAAGTATTTCACGATTGTTTTCAATAACCTCCTCAGTCCCACCAAATTGTTCTTTCAGTGCATCCCACAACTCCTTTGCACTGTTACAGTATAACAGCCCAGCATATATATCATTGGGTAGAGCCATGGCCACAATACTGAAGGCCTTAGCATCTAACTCAATTTTCTGAAAATCCTGGTCGGAGTAGTTTTCAAGTTTCTTTGGCTCCTGAACCTTGGGATCTTCAGTACTCGGCACCATCGGAACATGTGGTCCGAAGATAACCGACTTCCAACACCCAGTGTTCTGTTGAGCTAGAACATGGCTCATTCGACGTTGCCAGATATTGTATTCAGATATGACAAGCATCGGTGGCTTGTTGTTCGTGCCAGTGTTATGTGGATCGTGATTGATTGAAGCCATTCTCTGATTTTTCAAAAAACAAAGTCTGTTTAAAAACGGTTGAAACAAAATTTTACTATTACTCTGTTTTCAATTCAACAGACAAACGATATCAATAATTGTGAGCTGATCTGTTTATATTAAATTGATTTGTTAGATCGAATTTAATTGACCAGGCTCTGATACCAATTGTTAGGATCTGAGTTTGATTGTTTTGATTATATTTAACTAAGAATGATAAGAGTGATATGAATATAGATGGAAAGTGCAGCGGAATGATAAACTATTAATCAAAACATGAGAGTAATTGTTTTCTGATCGAATGCTTTCATTTATCTAAAAGATTACAATCATACAAGTACTTCCCCTCAGCCTGATCACACAGTGATTTTTTGTCTGAGAGAATGTTTGTGTGTGTGATGCAATAGAACAGTACAAGCACTGTTCTATTTATAGACAAACCTAAACCACTGATGACCTAGGCTGACGTCACCTTAAGACAGTGACCTCTAACAGAATAACAAACATAAAACATCTGCCTATTACAAACTACTGTTACATTGAAAACACTGAAGGTAAACTACTGTTGTAGAAAAACTCTGATGGTCTTGTATCCTCTGCTGGAGCCTAAGTGCTGTTGGCTCCAGCAGTGCTTTAGTCTTCAGTACTTGGATCAGCAGTTGTTCTTCATCAGACCTTTGGTCAGCAGTTGTTCTTCATCAGTGTTTATTTAGCAGTCCTTTGTATCAGCAGTTGTCATAGCAGTTGTTTGGATGGAACAGTTGTTAGAGTCAGCAGTCTTTTGGGAGAAGTATGTTGTAAGGACTGTTTATTGTGTGGATCAACTGTTAGCATGTTTTGGCTTTTCAATCATCTGTTCTTCTCCAGGTCAGCAGACCCAACAGTTTCTAAATTAGATAAATAATAATACACAAGCCAAAAGATTTGAAGAAAAAAACAACATTTTCTTGATAGAAACATGAATCTTATGAACCTGAAAATAACCAAAAAGAAAACATGACGATCAAACACAAAACATGTATAATTAATCAAATTAAATAAATAATACAAAAACCAAAAGATTTAAAAAACAACACAACAGTTTCTTGAAAATAACCATAAACAAAACATGAGGATCAAACACATAAGATGTATAATTATAATTAATCGAGTTAAATAAATAAAAATACACAACCCAAAAGAGTTGAAGAAAAAGACAACAGTTTCTTGATGGAAACTTGAATCATATCAACCTGAAAATAAGCATAAACAAAACACGAGATTCAAACACATAAAGCAAACCATCAAATGAAATATACTTTACCTACTAATACAATAATAAAACCTCTCTCTTTACCTGGATTCGATCGGTTGCATATCTGAAATTGAAATATTTGAATATTTGAATTTGAAAAGTGTTTTAGACATTTCAGTACTGATATAAACAATAAGCAATGGTTGTATTTGTTATGGAGTTAAGCTCATAAAGGAAGATACATGAAGCTTAATTAATGAAACACGATTCCCTATGTTAATTTAAAAGTTCACTCTTAAAATTTCAAAATTTAGGGGTTTTAAAAATTGAAAACATTTTATCACAGCATCTGCTTATTAAGTAAAGAGCTCAACTATTGGTCTGAATAGTTGTTCGTCTATCGAGGCCAATCAACAGATGTTCTTGACCTCAACAGCGGTAAAAGATATTGGCCCACGTTTTTCTTCAATATTTTAAAGTCATTGATGACATCATTATTCGCGTCATACACGGAATCGTGACCTATCTCTAAGCTTGCCACATCAGCTTTTGAAACTCTCAATGGTTGTCAACTCAGCTTTTTTATGTCACTCGCGACTCTCCTATTATAGTAAGTATAGATAGATATAGATATAGATCTTTTTATTAAATTTGTATGGCATACCAACCAATAACCTAGTAAATAAATATATAACTCATTGTTTATAAATTTAGATTAAACGACATAAATGATCATACCATAACCTCTTGGTCTAGTGGTATGATGTCCCTTTACAAATATGTGGTTGTGGGTTCAAATGTTTGCAATTGCAAGATGAGATGAAATTAAGATGTTGAAAAATTTGTTGTTAAAAAACAAAATAAATGATCCGTGTTGAGAAGTCGAAACGAAGGATATCGTTTTTAAGTAAACAATTTACATATTTCAGCCTATTTTTATTTGTCTAACTAAATCCCTTACATTCTAATGTATTGAATTTACTTTTTTTTTTTTTGGTAAAAGGGCCCAACTAATAAAAAGTTTATATGGTTAGAAATTCGATTTCTAGATTTTCAACAACAGTAACAGGTTGTTAGTGCCTAATAACAATAAGGTCGGGTGGTATAGAATATATCCCTAAGGGCTTCATTGCGCCACATAGGCCAATGGTTCTAATACCTCCTCCCCTTTCCATTGTGTAGAATAACTCACATTGGTATGCCTCTAAAATGCCGGATCTGAGATCAGACAGGAATTTAACATTGCATAAGCTTAACCTAAGACTTTCTATAACCAATCTGGATCGTAGAGCCTTCCAAATCATTCTAAAATACATTTTCATGTAGGAGTTAGCAAATCCTTAGGATTTTGGTTTCACTTAGTAAAACTCATCATTAAAAAAGAATGTGACACCATAATTGTTGAGAGCTCTAGGAGTTTTGATGTTCTCCAAAGTCCTATTGTACCCAACCCAAACCGGTTGACACTACCTAAGGGTGAGATTTTACTGGGTATGTTTATATTTTTATGTGAAGTAATATCAAGACAGAAGAATAAATGTATGGTGGACCTAAGACCAAAAATATACCAACAATTCTACTCATGTTAACTTGTTAAGGGGAGGGAGTTTACATCATTACAAAAGACATAAAATCCTTAGTTTACATACATACGTTTATAGTCTGATTGACATAGGATTTGACACCCAAAACCCTCTAACCAATCATGTTTTTACCCTCCACATATCACTCACTAATTGCATTTACACTTTTCCTTATCAAGGTGTTAAAAGTCAATCTTCAGGTTTTAGAGGAATGGGCACATCTGGTTCTTTCTGGTCAAATTTTGATTCCCTGCGTCTTTCACGCCTTACAGGTGTATGACTTCGGCTACGCCCACTGCTACTGCTCCAGCTTCTACTCTGACTGCGGCGAAGTCTTTGACTTCGACTCCGGTCTCTTCCCCTGCTGCTTTGGTCACCATCTCTTCTGTTATCTAGTCTAGATGCCCAGCGTCTATCACGCCTTATAGGTGTGTGGCTTCGGCTCCGCCTGGAGCTGTGGCCGCGTGACCAGCTACAACTGTGACTACTGCTCCTGCTCTAGCTTCTACTACGGCTATAGCTTCTTCCCCTGCTGCTACGGTTACCATCTCTTTTGCGGCTTCGGTTTCGGCTCCGTCTGGGGCTACGGCTATGTGAGCAGCTGTAACACCCCAACCGATGGCGGAAACATCGGGATGTCACGTATTGATGATTGTTCAGTAGCTCATGATAATACATATGTTTAAATAATCCTTTATTACATTACAATATTGAATTACATTAAAGTCTACATCAAATAATCAAACAAAGCTTAAAACTTCAAATATCTCCTCATGCTAGCTCTAGACTTCATGCATCAGTATTTCCTGTTGAGTTTGGAAAAATGGGGGGGTCAACTAGAAGTTGGTGAGAATACATAATCCATGTTAAGCATATAGTTTAAGTATAAAAGTTTAGCAATTCGTATGTATATCGTAAATTTAAGTCTACATGAATAGTATAATATGTTGACATAATCAAACCTCCGACTAATTTAGGTCCATCCCGTCATCTACGGTTCACCTTAGTAATATGTTGAACGATAACAATCACCCACGTTACCTATGTAGGAGGTACACGTATCCGGGTGGGGTTGTCAATCCAATAGATCTATTATTGAGTATCGCCGGCTTGGCCATAGCTAATGATTATGTAAATGTTGAAACTCGTTGAAACTCGTTGAAACTGTTGACTAATTCATGAGGCAATAAAGTTTACTACTAGACATGCAGGTTGAATTGCTTAAAATTGTTGCAAGTATAAAGAATCGCATAAACAGGATTACGTAAACTCACCTTAGCAAAGTATTAAGTCTCGAGAAATAGAATATGTGTAGCCCCAAAGTTGCCAATTACAAGAGCTTATAATCAAAGCTTCAATTGTAGAAGTAATAGACTATAGAAGAAAGGTATGAGGGAAAGTTTAATCGGATTGAAACAATCGATTTAGAGGTGCAAAGTATAATGGGTCATAGGTGGGTTTTTATACTAGTTTTGGATTCAATTAGCCATTAAAATTGGTCAACACCATATAGTAAGGTTTTATGATGAATTGACTATTTGACTAAGACTTTGACTATTTGACTAAGACGTTGACTAGGACTTTGACTATTTGACTCAAGGCTTTATTTAAATAAAAAAAAAATCTTGTATGTGAAAAAAAAAGAATTTAGAATCATATTATTATTATTATTATTTATATACATTTATGTATGTATATAAGTTGTGAGTTAGGATAAATAAAGACTTAGGCACATTTGTATAATATTAATGATAAAGGTGTAATAAAAAAAAAAATATATATATATATATATATATATATATATATATATAAGGGCTTTTTATGTATTAAAATTTTGGGGAAAATTTTGCGATGTTACAGTCTCCCCTACTTTTGGAAACTTCGTCCCGAAGTTATTAAAAACACAGGGTTGAAGGTGATTGGGTAGAAATTAGGACAAGGGTGGTTTGGGAAGTTTCGAGTTAAGGCATGACATAAATTTATAGGTAATAGAATAAACTGTTTCGAATAATTTGGGTAAGAGTTTTGATATGTGTGAGTTTTAAGGGTTGGATTAGGTTCATCTGAAATAGCAAGGAGAATAAGAATCTTAAGTTTTAGGAGTCCTAAAAGGAATGAGTTGATGGACTATTGAAAGACTAAATCAACTACCGGATAACTAAGGTTTATAATTGGTCAACTACCGAAAACCTTGATAGATTTTCACACTACCTTAACGTACCTGTAAATTCATGATTACGTTCCGGACCGCAATCACCAATTTACCTTACATTAGGGTTTTGTGTCCTTCTATAACTCTAGACACACATGTAAAATAATATGATTAACCATGTATCCAAAAATGAGTCCAACTGTTGAGCAGGAAAAAGACTTCTACCAGTCAGTGAGTAGGAACCTCTACCGATTGTTGAGCAGGTATGATAGCCTCTACCAGTCGTTGAGCAGGTTGTAGGGCCTCTACCGACTGTTGAGCAGGCATGATGACCTCTACCAATCGTTGAGTAGGTTATTTTGTACTCTACTAACTGTTGAGCAAGTACTTCATCCTCTATCAGTTGTTTGATTAAGTGTACCAATTATTACACACATGAATTGCAAATTGATAATATGTACATGTAAGCAATCAAGTATCAAGTATAGCATACGAGTTGTAATAGAGTTGCCCTAGATAAGGTTAATGACTCTAGGTGTGTCTATAGTAAATAGCTTATATTCCATGAATTCTAGTTTCAAATGTTCAAATAAGGCAAATAGTCGAATCCACATGTATAACTAAGGATTATGTTTGATGCAACACACAATCAAGTTTCAATAGTTTGGTTATCATGGGTAACTAGCTCATGTGTGAGAAGGTGAAGGATATGAATTTAGTTCTTGAGAGGATGATGAAAAATTCTTGAAGCAGAATCAAAGTTGTGAGAGATAGTGAATGTGAAGATAGTTGATAAAGAGTTTATTTTATAGTATGGAGATTATATGATTTGAGTAGGGTGTTGAATATTTAAAAAGTGGCTAAGATGGTAAGGTGAAGTGTGATTGTGAAATCCATGGATGGTTATGAAATGAGATTGATTTAAGCTGTAAAATTTTGAGATTTTTGAGCTTAGTTTAACGAAGGTGAGTGTAATCATTTATTCATTAAAACGAATAAACGAAAACGTTGACTTATCAAAACTTCTAGATTCTAATAACATAGTGAAGACATGCTTTAGCCTATAAGTGAACACTCATCCCGAGAATTCCCAGGTAGGCATCCGGGTCCCTCGTCTAATTGGGATATATGCGCAATGCCAGTCCTAGACAGAAAACTCAGAATACAGGCGTTCACCCTTCCAGATTGCACGTGTTCGTTATTAAAATCTAGAACTTCGACGAGATCTCAAGGTGATTCAGGCTAAACCTGAGGATTGTCCTATTAGTCTAAGAGTAGATCTTGTGATGGAGAGCAATCTTCTTGTAGGGGTTGAAGTAGGGATAAGAAGTAGGAGTGAGATAGAGAATAGCAAGTAAAAGTTGCAAGTAAAAGGAGCAAGTACTTATTAAAATCCTATGGTTATAGACTAGATTATTTTTTTTTCTAATAACCTAATTCCCTATAACCATGGCTCTGATACCAATCTGTAACACCCCAACCGATGGCGGAAACATCGGGATGTCACGTATTGATGATTGTTCAGTAGCTCATGATAATACATATGTTTAAATAATCCTTTATTACATTACAATATTGAATTACATTAAAGTCTACATCAAATAATCAAACAAAGCTTAAAACTTCAAATATCTCCTCATGCTAGCTCTAGACTTCATGCATCAGTATTTCCTGTTGAGTTTGGAAAAATGGGGGGGTCAACTAGAAGTTGGTGAGAATACATAATCCATGTTAAGCATATAGTTTAAGTATAAAAGTTTAGTAATTCGTATGTCTATCGTAAATTTAAGTCTACATGAATAGTATAATATGTTGACATAATCAAACCTCCGACTAGTTTAGGTCCATCCCGTCATCTACGGCTCACCTTAGTAATATGTTGAACGATAACAATCACCCACGTTACCTATGTAGGAGGTACACGTATCCGGGTGGGGTTGTCAATCCAATAGATCTATTATTGAGTATTGCCGGCTTGGCCATAGCTAATGATTATGTAAATGTTGAAACTCGTTGAAACTCGTTGAAACTGTTGACTAATTCATGAGGCAATAAAGTTTACTACTAGACATGCATGTTGAATTGCTTAAAATTGTTGCAAGTATAAAGAATCGCATAAACAGGATTACGTAAACTCACCTTAGCAAAGTATTAAGTCTCGAGAAATAGAATATGTGTAGCCCCAAAGTTGCCAATTACAAGAGCTTATAATCAAAGCTTCAATTGTAGAAGTAATAGACTATAGAAGAAAGGTATGAGGGAAAGTTTAATCGGATTGAAACAATCGATTTAGAGGTGCAAAGTATAATGGGTCATAGGTGGGTTTTTATACTAGTTTTGGATTCAATTAGCCATTAAAATTGGTCAACACCATATAGTAAGGTTTTATGATGAATTGACTATTTGACTAAGACTTTGACTATTTGACTAAGACGTTGACTAGGACTTTGACTATTTGACTCAAGGCTTTATTTAAATAAAAAAAAAATCTTGTATGTGAAAAAAAAAGAATTTAGAATCATATTATTATTATTATTATTATTTATATACATTTATGTATGTATATAAGTTGTGAGTTAGGATAAATAAAGACTTAGGCACATTTGTATAATATTAATGATAAAGGTGTAATAAAAAAAAAGATATATATATATATAAGGGCTTTTTATGTATTAAAATTTTGGGGAAAATTTTGCGATGTTACAGCAGCTACGGCCACTGCTCCAGCTTCTGCTCCGGCGGAAGCTACGACTTCGACTCCGGCTATAGCTTCTTCCCCTTACAAGTGTGCGGCTTTGGCTCCGCCTAGTGCTACGACTACGACTACTGCTCCGGCTCTGGCTGTCCCTTCTGTTCCAGCTTCTACTCCGGCTGCTGCTACGACTATATCTTCTTCCCCTGCTACGGTCACCATCTCTAGCGTTATCAAACTGCCCTGTGCCATACCCACAACCCCCACCACAGGAATCCTTGAATCTATCATTTCCATCCCAACCGCCAGTGGTCCACCAAATCCAACACCATTATGACCACCACCATCTCTCATTCCACCACGACCACCAATGTTGCCATGTGTTCTTCCACCACGACCTCCAAATCTGCCACCCCTCATGCCACCTCTACCAGGACCACCCAAACCCCCAACCCTCAAGTCAACACCACCACCCCTAGAACCATCATCTCTCATGACACCAAAACCGCGACCACGACCACGGCCACAACCACAATCCCAATGCCCACCCCCTCGCCCAGAATATAAGTGGCACATTCCACCACTATCCTTCCCAAAACCAGGGCCGCCACGCCTCGCAATCTCTCGCACCTCATGTGGCACGGGCTGATTGGCTTCCTCAAGAACTTTAATAAGATGAGCAGCATGTTTCCAGTCCTGTTCCGAAAAGAAAGTGTAAGCCACCCCTTTGGCCCCTGCCCTTCTGGTTAGCCCTATTCGGTGGACGTAGTCCTCCACCCCATTCGGGAAATCATAATTAATCACCACCCTGAAAACACCAAATAGAATCAGACTCTGCTGCTAGAATTTAAATATTGTTTTTTATACAACTTTTCATTGAGTCTGACCTTACGTCCTTAATATCAAGGCCAGGTGCAGCAACATCAGTAACAACTAACACCGGGGACTTTCCAGAATGGAACTGATTGAGAACCGAGTCTCTCTGACCCAGGGATTTCTCTCCATGAATGGCAGCAGCCCCAAACTTACCACTAATACTATATGTAAGCTGATCACAACATTTTTTAGTTGAACAGAAAATAATAATTTTGGAGCCCCTTTCTTCTGATCTAAGAATCTGCTCCACACGCCTATGTTTCTCCATGTGAGGGACCACTTCCACGTGCTACAACATCACATATAACTTATAGTTATTATGGTAATAAGCGCAAAACTATATCATCCTAAGTATGGCATAAAACATCTGACAAAGCCCTAGAGCAATCACAAAATGACACCCATAACAAGAAAATGAAGACAACACTTAATTAACAAAGAACTTGCACACAATAAAATGTGTATGCATTTTCTTTTTTAACTAGCTTGACCCTTTTTTTATTAATATTGTTAAATTATCCATTTGACACATTAGAGATAAAAGGATAAGTCTAAATTACCACTTCTAATTTAATCCAATCTCCTAGTATTTGAATGTGTGATTAAACCTTTTTTTTTTCTTGTGAGAAGAAACATAAGCAACAGTGCGTTACCTGTGTAATAGACTTGATTGCAGCAAGCTCATCTACCTTGCCAATGTGTACCTAAACAGGATTGACACATTAGAGATAAAAAGATAAGTCCGAATTGCCACCTGCGATTTGTTGGCCCTTGCTGTTGATAACCGACAAACGAAATGAATACTAGTTTTGGGTGACCACCCGTCTCAACCTCTATTAAACAATAAACTTGACACACATTAAATAATTACAATGATCCCTATTTAAACTAAAAGTAAACTTGATTCAAATTACAGAAACTACTCTCCTAGTTTGATTCAATCCTTACCAAATAAAAGTAAAATAAAAAAAATAAAAAAAACGATAAAAACTAAATTAAACCAGACTCCAACGCCTGGCCCGATCCAAATGAAGCCACCATAATATTACCCAAACTCCTAGTGCTTGAGTGTGTGATGAAACCCTGAACATTTTTGCCCACTATTCAGTATTTCTATATTGCTTAAAATATTTCCAAAAAATTGTGGATACTATTAGTGAAAAGGAGAAAACGGTGCGTTACCTGTGTAATGGACTTGTTTGCAGAAAGCTCATCTCCATTGCCAATGATGACCTATACAGGATTGACACATTAGAAATAAAAAAGATAAGTCCATATTGCAACTTCTAAGTAACCTAATTTCCTAGTATTTGTGTCATTGTGTGTGATGAAACCTTGAACATTTATCCCCATTTTTTAGTATTTCTGTATTGCTTAAATTGTTTCCAAATTGTGGATACTATTAGTGAAAAAGAGAGTGTACTTTTTTTAACTGAAAGAAGAAGCATTAGCAACGAAACAATACCTGTGTAATAGATTTGTTTGCAGCATGCTCATCTGCATTGCCAATGTTGGCCTGAACAGGATGGATAAAGTAGAGATAAAAAGCTAAGTCCGAATTGCCACTTCTAATTTAACCCAATCTCCCAGTATGTGAGTGTGTGATGAAACCTTCCACAGTAGTGAGAAAGAGAATGGTTTTTTACTGAAAGTAAAAACATGCGCAACGGTTCATTACCTGTGTAATAGATTTGTTTGCAGCAAGCTCATCTTCACTGCCAATGTTGACCTGAACGGCAGTGTCCAGAAGATCATTAGCTAATTTCCTCACTTCTTTGGTCCAAGTGGCAGTATACATTAGGGTTTGCCTTCGATGAGGTATTTCATTGACAATCTTCTTTATTTGTGGTTCATAGCCCATATCAAGCAACCTATCAGCCTCATCAAGCACAAGAAGAGAAACTTGACGGAAGTCAAGCTTCCTCATTTCAATAATGTCATTAAGTCGACCTGGACTTGCTACAACAATATGTGCACCTCGTTCCAAGTCCTTCAACTGTGGGCCCTCAGGAGCCCCGCTGTACAAACACTGCACCACATTCACACACATTAGCGACACCGAATGCAGAAAAAAGAGCATAAAATGGTAACTCAAGACTCACTGTGCAAGAGATTCTAACGAATTGACCAAACTTGATGGCCTCATTTTGTATTTGAGTAGCAAGTTCTTTTGTGGGAGCTAAGACGATAACTGTGGGCCCATGTTGGCGATTGTTGTTGCAGCGTCTAAGCAGCATGAAAGCAGGAATCAGATAGCCTAATGTTTTACCAGAACCTGTCTTTGCAATTGCCACTATGTCCCTGTTTTGTAGAGCAATAGGCCATGTTTGTGCCTGAATGGGTGTAGGAGAAGCAAAACCGACAGCATATATCTGAAACAAAATCATATTTAATTAAATATCAAGATAAATAAATTCCGATAGATATAGAGTGAAATTAAGTCAAAAGGGGCAGGGCCAACTTCAGAACTTGCTAGCCTGACTCAGTAGTAAATGTGCGAATTGCAATACAGAGTACGAGATGTGCTCCATTTCTGGAACAGATATCGCACCTACGTTAAGCAAACATATCAATCCTAGAGTCAAAATAAGGAAAAAAAACAAACGAGGCAAGGCCAAAGTGCCAAACATACTGGATATAAAATTCCAGCACAAAACCAAGTGTCTTTAAACAAATTCTAATAGCTGAAAGGAAAAATGTACCTCTCCCAATAATTCTGGAGGGAATCCAGTGGACTCAAATGACATGAATGGAGCTGGAACATTATAACCCTATAGAACCAAATGAAGAAAGTAACTTGCATCAAGTTTCTTTAATATTACTTACAACAAATGGGCATTATGATAAATATCTGTAACACCCCAACCGATGGCGGAATCATCGAGGTGTCGCGTAGTGACGATTGTTCAAAAGCACATGGTACTAAAATGTAGATATAGTATTGAATAATTTAAATTGTCTTACATGGATGAAATGGGAAAAATACAAAAGTCTGAACAAAACAGGAAATTTGAAATAAATTATTAAAAGCAAGCACTAAAATCCAATGCTATAGAACTAACATCAAACTGCACCTGAAACATGGACAAAATAAATTTTGTCAACATATGAAATGTTGGTGAGCATTCCTAGTTTTAATACATATACTAAGTTGGAAAAAAAATGGGCATACAATTCAAGTGCAAAGCTACAGTGCAATTATGTAAACTATGTATCATACAAATGAGCGAAATCAACCTTGTGACTGTATAATGTACTAATAAACGGCGGTGTACTTATCCAATAAATGGATAAAAACTTAATAATGACCATGGATTCTCCGATAAAAAAGGGGGAGAATCAACCTAGGCGGGTTGTCAATCCAATAGCGCTATCCAATGTTAAGGTCGGCTTGTACAATGTTAATGATTTCACTAAGTACAAATGTATTCTACATGAAATGTCTAAGCATAAAGCACGTTTCTAAGCAAATGCACATAGTACTAGAATTGTATTGTAAAAATGTGAACTTGTATTTGTAATTTGTGTAAGTGTACATGTAACACCCCAAAAGTGAATAAAAGCAAAAAGGGGATAGGAAATACTCACTTTCGCCAAATGACTAGATGACTTAGCGTGCGTGAAAATGCGAGCAATCCAAAGATTCAACAACGAAACTAGTCCAATTTAGAGGAAAAGAAACCGAATAGGAAAAATATTAAGCTTCCAATTCGCCAATTACAAGAGCTTATAATCAAAGCTTCAAATGTAGAAGTAATATACTCTAGAAGAAAGGTATGAGGGAGAGTTTAATTGAATTGAAACAATTGATTTAGAGGTGCAAAGTGTAATGGGTCATAGGTGGGTTTTTATACTAGTTTTGGATTCAATTAGGCTTTAAAATTGGTCAACACAATAAAGTAAGGTTTTAAGCAGTGTTTTCAGACCCGAACTGGACCGGCCGGTCGAACCGGTCAGACCAGAAAACGGGACCTGAGCCGGTCCGGGTCAGTAGACAGGACCGGACATGCAACGAACCAGTGATAGAGCCGGCCAACCGGCGGTCGGACCGGAGACCGGGGAGGTCGGACCGGATTTAAAGGGCTATAGCACCGAAAGTTGTTTTAAATTCTAAACTTCATGATGGTCAGTTCACCTACTAAAATCAGATCTAACATTGCCTTCCTCCTACGATCCAAACCAGTGTGATTTGAACGGTGGCTGGATCTTGTTTGCCGATCTGCAGAGCTTGTCTTCTCCTTGTTAGATCTTAAAGATAATTAAAGTTGACAGCACCAACGATGTGTAATATTGGGTTATAGTTGGATGTAGGATGTATGCTCTGTTATCGAAGAACAAGAATTTTGTTTGGGTGAAGAAGGAAAAGACTCAAAGAAATGGTATTCTAAAGTTTAAAGAAAATAAAGAAACTTTAGTCAAATCTGAAAGTTATACAACCAGCTAGCTGTAAACCACTAATTGTTTTTTGATTTAACATATCATTCATATTTCATTTTATTTAATAGAAAATCCATGCCAAAAATAATATATTAATATTAAATTAGATGTATAAAAGTTATTATTATTTTTATATTATTTATAAAGTTGTCCGGTTCTTAAATCTGGTTCAACCGGTCGGACCGGTCCGACCAGTGGACCGGTTCAACGTCCGGTCCGGTTCTGAAAACATTGGTTTTAAGATGAATTGACTATTTGACTAGGACTTTGACTAGGACTTTGACTGAGACTTTGACTAGGACTTTTGACTAGGACTTTGACTGGAACTTTGACTGTTTGACTGTCTTAGCGGACCGCGAGGGCTAAAAAAATAATTTTTCTAATTTAATCAATTTATAGACTTGTTTCCTTTTGTTTCTAAGTTGTTTTAGGACCGAAAATTAAGGGCTTTGAGTATCAAGGTTTGAAACATACGTGCTCGAGTTTAGATGTGAGTATAAAACGTGCATACTTTTACTTATAAAAATTATAAGTTTTATTAAATTGTGAATTCTGGTCCTATTAAAATACGAGGGTTAAAAATGAAAATTTTGAAATAGTTGAGGAATTAATTATGCACATTTATGAAAAGTGAAGGGTGCAGCTTGTCACAGTCTCCCCTACTTTAGAAAATTTCGTCCCGAAATTACTTTCAAGTGAAGGTTTTCATGAAACAAAAGACATTTGTAAAAAGGCAAGTAGATTTTAAGAAATGCATCAGCCATGATTTGACAAAGTTTGAAGTAGTTGTTTAATACCCAAAATAAGAGTTTGAAAATCCTTAAAGTTTGACCCAAGGTTAGAGAATTAAGAGTTTATAATGAGCAAGGTTTGGGAAACGTATGAAACTGGTGAGGGCAGGGCAGTGTTATAGTAGCTTCCCTTACTTTAGAGAAGTTTCTAACCGAACTTTATTAAGGACATGCAACATGATTTTGACTAACAAAGAGTGTAAAAGTATAGAAAGTTTGTGTTTTCTGTGTGGATGGTCCAGAGAAAGACTCTAGGAAGTCGAATTGAAGCTCGTGTAAGAACATTCTTATCGAAAATGCTAGCTATTAGTCAACGATCTAATAAAGAGATAGTAATGGGTAGGTTCTTGGTCAGAATCCTAGTCCGCTCCCGCGGTATCGCTCGTGCTTATATATAGGGTGTACCGCAGCTAACCCACCACACTACTGATACTTTGGACTCGTACTGATTGTCTACCAATAGCCTAAGTAGAATCACACACCATCCCCATGTACCTGTAAATCCATGATTGCGTTCTGGACCGTAATCATCGATTTACCTTACACTAGGGTGCTATGCTTTTCCATAACACTAACATAAGTAATACAAGAAACAATGTGTGCAACAAAAATGTGTTAAGTAGTAGATACTGCTCAAGTATAAGATGCGGTTAGAGGTTCTTCCCCTTTCAGGTTCACCCTTTTAACCGTAATGAGATTAATGTGTAAGTATAAGACATGATTAGGGGTTCTTCACCTTTCGGGTTCACCCTTAACCGGTAAATTTCTGTTCACATCATTGGGCTCTAAACAACCATATTGATAAACTCTGAGGATTACACCATTCCCCTCGGGTTAGAAGAATACTCTGAACCGAGTCGTACATGGGAACTGGCTTAGATCTCATACGGGCTATCAATTAGTATGTTTGTTGGCCATGATGATGAATAAAATAATGTAAAGTATAACAGGGTTTTGCTCACAACAAAAAAAATATGCATACCAAATATGCGTTCATGTAAGTATATAAGTATAGCATAAAATTTCGATTGAAAGAATAGCATAACGTAAATCGAGTAAATCGCACAATTTGCACAAAATAAAAGTAAACGAGTTAAATTAATGCTCAAAACTAGTGTTGTAAGAATAACTACTAATAACTAGTGCGAGAATAGTTGCGAATAACGCGTGAAAATAACTACCAACAAAAGAATAATACAAAAATAATAAGATAATGTACGAACGTAACTACAAATAGAATGGTGTAAAAAAAATAATGAAATTTACTGTAAATGAAAGTGCGCAGAACAGACGTATAGTCTATTGGTATGAGGATAACTTTTTGGAAACCGAAGAATGTTTTAAGTTCAAAACAGGTTCACTTGAAAAGATTTCGTAGGTACACATTTTCATGTGTTTACGAGAAGTCGAGTTTGAAAAGTGTTATAAGGTATATTATTAGTTGCAAATTCCTCCCGAAAACATATATTGGATACGTTATATGAAAACATGTAGATTTACATTTGATTTGTAAAATATGCAATGCAAGTTTATAAAATGCAAGATGAAACCATTTCATGAAGTGTGTGTAAATCTAATATGTTTCGAAAGTCCAAGATTTAAAATGATGTGAAGGTTGTGAATGATCCCAGATGCCTTGACGAATTTCGGAAAATAAAATTTTCTGTATTTAAACATTTCTTTAACTTGTGGGTTGAAAAGTCGGAAATTTTTAATTGTTATGAAATGTTGAGAAATTGAAGTGTTACCCGTTAAGACTGGGTAAACTTGAAACCTTTAAAATTTTCAAACTTTTACGAAATTTATACATTGAAAGATCATTTATTTGCAAGATCGTTAAGGTATCTCTTTGGGCTCATAGCGGGCTATTTGTTTCAAGGCACAAGGTGTATGAAAAGTGTGTTCAAATTTGACGAATAGGCTTTGTGAAAAGACATATAGAATAAGTTGTCAAATTAATCGTTTTAGAGAGTAGTGTACCAGTGCGTATCGTTTAGGTAGACATTTATTTATGAGTTTAGTCTGACTAAGAAGTTCTAATTAATGGTAGTTGGCTATGGCTTAGGAGACTGGGTGCAGCAATATTAGTATTAGGTATATGAGGATATACTGTGACTTCAATCAAGTAAGTTTGTAAACATGAAGGTATAAAACAGGTTAATAATATTAATTTTGGAAAAACCATGTTCATTTTTAACTGTATGATGACACAACATTCCTAAAATCAGGATGTGATCAAAGTTAAACACAGAGTTTAAAACTTAAGTCGTGGGTAAAAATGTTTTAACGCAAAACGAGTAATACCTTATAGTGTAAGAATCATGAGCATAAGTGAAATAGTGTAAGCTTTAATACGATAATATATCGAACAAAAGTTTTAGTAATGATGATAAGGGATTCAAAAGCGAATGATTAATGAATAATGGCATATGAAACATCAAGTGATTAAATGGAATCTTCAAATGATAAACAAACACAAATATCAATGATATAAAACATTGGAATTGTTTCTATAGGAAACTTTGACCAACTCAAGTATTTGAAATTTTCTAGTGACTTGTGGGGCGTACTTTAGCCTATAAGTGAATGCTCATCTCAAGAGTTCCCAGGTAGGTATATGGGTCCCTCGTCTGATTGGGATTTATATGAAATACCAGGCCTAGACAGAAAACTCAAGATACAGGCGCTCACCCTTCCAGATTGCACGTGCCACGTCAATAGTGAATTCCAAAACTTTAGCGAGATTAAAAACGAGATGCAAAAATAGATCCTTGAGATTTGGATTTCACTCCTAACAGATGTATTTCAAAATTGAAAACGATTGTGGAATGAAACCAATCGCTAAGTTAAGGATATCACTCCCAGCTTAGTGGTTAAGTTCCTTTTAAAAAGAAATACTCTTTGAGGTGTGAATGTCACTCCTATCTCAAAGATATATTCCTAAGATAAATAACATATAGATGAGTGAAACTAATCACCAAGGTATGGATGTCACTCCTAACTTGGTGATATCGTTTCGTTTGTGAAATACGAGTATCTTTTTCTTTAAACAACACACCGAAAGAATAACGAGAAAGAATCATAGCGAAAATATCTTGAAAGAAAATAATAGGATAAAGAGAAATAAACACAAGAGGACTCGTGAATGTAAGCTTGGTTATAGACTAGGCTAAAAGGCATTCTAATAACCTAATTCCCTATAACCATGGCTCTAATACCAATCTGTAACACCCCAACCGATGGCGGAATCATCGAGGTGTCGCGTAGTGACGATTGTTCAAAAGCACATGGTACTAAAATGTAAATATAGTATTGAATAATTCAAATTGTCTTACATGGATGAAATGGGAAAAATACAAAAGTCTGAACAAAACAGGAAATTTGAAATAAATTATTAAAAGCAAGCACTAAAATCCAATGCTATAGAACTAACATCAAACTGCACCTGAAACATGGACAAAATAAATTTTGTCAACATATGAAATGTTGGTGAGCATTCCTAGTTTTAATACATATAGTAAGTTGGAAAAAAAATGGTATACAATTCAAGTGCAAAGCTACAGTGCAATTATGTAAACTATGTATCATACAAATGAGCGAAATCAACCCTGTGACTGTATAATGTACTAATGAACGGCGGTGTACTTATCCAATAAATGGATAAAAACTTAACAATGACCATGGATTCTCCGATGAAAAAGGGGGAGAATCAACCTAGGCGGGTTGTCAATCCAATAGCGCTATCCAATGTTAAGGTCGGCTTGTACAATGTTAATGATTTCACTAAGTACAAATGTATTCTACATGAAATGTCTAAGCATAAAGCACGTTTGTAAGCAAATGCACATAGTACTAGAATTGTATTGTAAAAATGTGAACTTGTATTTGTAATTTGTGTAAGTGTACATGTAACACCCCAAAAGTGAATAAAAGCAAAAAGGGGATAGGAAATACTCACTTTCGCCAAATGACTAGATGCCTAAGCGAGCGTGAAAATGCGAGCAATCCAAAGATTCAACAACGAAACTAGTCCAATTTAGAGGAAAATAAACCGAATAGGAAAAATATTAAGCTTCCAATTCGCCAATTACAAGAGCTTATAATCAAAGCTTCAAATGTAGAAGTAATATCCTCTAGAAGAAAGGTATGAGGGAGAGTTTAATTGAATTGAAACAATTGATTTAGAGGTGCAAAGTGTAATGGGTCATAGGTGGGTTTTTATACTAGTTTTGGATTCAATTAGGCTTTAAAATTGGTCAACAGAATAAAGTAAGGTTTTAAGATGAATTGACTATTTGACTAGGACTTTGACTAGGACTTTGACTGAGACTTTGACTAGGACTTTTGACTAGGACTTTGACTGGAACTTTGACTGTTTGACTGTCTTAGCGGACCGCGAGGGATAAAAAGAATAATTTTTCTAATTTAATCAATTTATAGACTTGTTTCCTTCTGTTTCTAAGTTGTTTTAGGACCGAAAATTAAGGGCTTTGAGTATCAAGGTTTGAAACATACGTGCTCGAGTGTAGATGTGAGTATAAAACATGCATACTTTTACTTATAAAAAATATAAGTTTTATTAAATTGTGAATTCTGGTCCTATTAAAATACGAGGGTTAAAAATGAAAATTTTGAAATAGTTGAGGAATTAATTATGCACATTTATGAAAAGTGAAGGGTGCAGGTTGTCACAATATCATCCACATACTAAAATCAAGTCAGTAAACAAACCATTGCTGTTATCTCATGTTTTTTACGGTAAATGTCGACAGATGACAGAGTCATGGCATCTGGAGAGACTATAACTGCTGGATTTGCATTATTCATTAAGGTGGGGCCATTGTTAGCTTGCACATGCATGTTACATGTGTTCGGTCCACGAGGGAGAGTAGGTGAAACGTTATGATGCACAAGATCTACAGAGTTCATCTCCTGAAACAAACACATTCTGCATTCAGAAACATGCAACATAGCATGATCTCACACATGCTCATGTCATATTCATGGTTTTAAATAGCGCAAGGTGCACAAAAGCAATAGGATCTAAAAGTGAGGCGCCAAGCACAAAACCGCACCGCTTTTCGTACACGATGCGCAATTTGTTATATATTTTATTTATATTTTCCTACAGGTTTCTAGCATCATTTACCCAATATTTGGACACAAATAAGCTTTATAAATGTTTTAATACATAAATTACCTACACGTAATACCTACAAAGCCGTTTGTACAACATCCTGCTGCACAAAAATATGTCATGTACGTAAGGCGCTGATAAGTACCAGACTTGATTTTAGAAGAAATAGATAAGAAGACCAGAAGAAACAAGAGAGAAATTAGACTAATTTTTATACTTTTCATTCATAATTATAACATTAACATACTTGCCCTTTTATAGGCTTACAACCAAAAGAAATTAACAAGCTTAACCCACTAATGACTAACCCACTACTAAACTTAAGCAAATAATAAATACTTAATTGGATAAAGTGGTCAAACACCACTAATTAGGTATTATTCTTTGACTCCTACTTTATTGGAAGAAGTGGTCTAACACCACTAATTAGGTATTATTCTTTGACTCCATAAATGACTCACAAATACTAAGATGTTTGAACGTGGCATGCATGTGGTCTATTACATGGGTAGCACATGTCAGGCACATAACAGACGCGTGCCTCAAGGTCACCGTATGCCAATTTTTTTGCCCAAAAAATACGCCTCACCAGCGCTTCCTGTAAACCTCGCGCCTTATGTAGGCTGAAGGGATGACCTTTGCGGCCGAGGTCACCTTATGCCTAGATGCACCACAGGCATGCCTTTTTAAACCAAACATTAGTATAGTTCAAAATGAAAACAGGACCAAACTAACTGAAACCATAGCACATGAAGTTCACAAGTACACACTACACAGTAGTATACTTTACCGGAAAAAAATTTGCCATTGGAATTGCTGCAAGCTTAGATTGATGAGGGACCATATCAGGCCCACCATTTTTAGCATCAAAAGAGGGATCATTCTTGTCTCTTCCAGGTGAATTATCCTCAAAGCCCGTTTTCAATCCTACTGGTGGAATATCATGTTGTTGACAGTCAGCAATACTCTGCTGTGATTGACCACATGTCCATGGTTGTTGCATTTGGAACTGAGAACCACCACTTTCTGTAGGCGGTGTTTGAATGGGATTAGCATCTGAAGGCTGATTTTGAACAAGTGGACCACTTTCTGGTAGCGGTGTTTGAACGGGATTAGCATCTGAAGGCTGGTTTCGAACAAGTGGACCATTTTGTGTAGGCGGTGTCTGAACAGGATTAGCATCTGAAGGCTGATTTTGAACAAGTGGACCATTTTGTGTAGGGGGAGGATTTACAGGATTAACATCTAAAGGTTGATTTTGAACAAGTGGGCCCTTTTTTGCAGGCGGTGTTTGAATATGATTAACATCTAAAGGTTTATTTTGAAGAAGTGAACCCTTTTGTGCAGTCGGTGTCTGAACATGATTAACATCTGAAGGTTGATTTTGAACTAGTGGCCCCTTTTGTGCAGGCGGTGTTTGAACAGGCTTAACATCTGAAGGTTGATTTATAACAAGCGTACCATTTTGTGCAGGCGGTGTTTGAACGGGATTAACATCCAAAGTTTGATTTTGAACAAGTGGGCCCTCTTTTGCAGGCGGTGTTTGAATGAGATTAACATTTGAACGTTTATTTTGAACACGTGGACCATTCTCTCTCTGGCGGAATGCAGCTCTGTGATGTTGATGCTGATGAAATTGCTGAAGCGGCTGCGTCATATTAGATGGCCACTGTTGGTACCCCATGTAGTGCATCGGTTGATCACGTGTAACCCGGTAGCTCTGTGACCGTTTCAAATTAACACCCTGGTATAACTGAAATCTGCCATTTCATTGCTGGGGTCGCATTTGTTGTTCTGGTGTCGAAAACATCAGTTTCGGCACATTAGTAGGTTTCTCATACTGAGTGACATTAGTCACAGTGTTCCAATAGTACATCAAACCCGTGCTCCCATCGATTAAACCCTTCCACGGTTCCGGCTAAGTTGGATCAGGCGGAACAAAAGCATAACAAGGACCCAAATAACAAGAGGTCCCCTCAGCATCCATGTTTATAAACCTTCACCTCTGATGATAAACAACAAATTTAAATATATACATATATTAGCCCTTTATATATATACTGTAACAATTAACAAGCATCATGAGAAACACATTATACAAGCAATAAACTTATAACTCAAATGATATACTCCCATTTTTAACTTCTAGTTCAAATATAATATAATAAAACAAAAAATAAAAATAAAAACAAATAAAAAAACTCAAAAGTAACTTATGATAAAAGAAATGCATTAAAAATCCAAACTTTATGAGTAAGATTGTTAAACAGAAAACACCCAATAATCTACAGAAGCTAATAATATATGAAGAGTAATAATATTAATGTATATAAAAAGATAGAGCATTGTTGGTGGAAGTAAGGTTAGGTTACCTTTGGTAGAATGGATTAATGAGTGACATTACAGAGAGATTGGTTCAATATTGAAGATTAGAGTTCATTGTTAGTAATTTGTGTGTGTTAGGGTTTATAGGTGTGTTTAAATGAAGTGACAATATTCAAACGTTATGATGCTTTTTATAAGAGGTTTTGAATTTGTTATTTGTTGCATTTATTTTTTAGATGGTCAAAATTTTAAATTTATGACATGTATCGCTTATTTATTATTTGAGTGAGGTTTTTTTTTCTTTTCTTGTTAGAACGGATTGTTTGAGTGAGTGTTAAGAGTGTAAATAACAAAGTGGAATAAGAGACTATTAGGGCTACCAAATCGTGTATACTCGATCTGTTAAGACACGAATACGAACTTGTTTATACCTAGTTTACATGATAATACAAGTTTATATCAAGTTAATACGAAAACACACGATAATACATGTTTATACCAGGTTAATACGATAATACACGAACATGTTTTTCAAATCTAACACATTAAATGGGTACCATCAAGCATTAAAAGATAGAATTCCACCTAGTATAAACATATAACTCCAATAGTCCACCCCCGGCAACCTATATTTAAAAAAAAAAAAAAAAATCATTAACATGTCTTAACGGGAACTAAACAGGAAAACAAGTATTTAACATGTTTAGACACGAAAATTAACAGGTATATTCCGTGTCTACCTGTTTAGGACACGAAACCTGTTACGGGCATACATGTACCTGTTAAAATCATGTAGGTTCGTGTTGGATATTCGTGTTCGTGTCTGAAGTTACCAGCCCTAAGACTATTGGAACTAGGGATGAGACTGATACCGTACTCGTCCATGTACCCGTATCTATACTTATACCTGTACCGAAAATACCGATACTGAAATTTGAACAAAAGTGGGCACCGAGTACCGTACCGAATATATAGGTACGGTACGGGTACCGATATTTCGGTACGTTACCCGTTTTGGTACCACCTTTTTATTATTCTTTTTTTTAGCACTCGTACGGGTATCACGTAGGTAAACCATTACGAGTATCAATATTATATAGGTCCCACATTGATAAAATTGGTATGAGTACCAATACGGCACATGTACCAAATAGGTAAAATTGATACGAAAACCATAAATACCATAATAAGAAGTAAAACATATTATCAAATTCATTACTATATAGAATTCGGTACCCGTACCATTTTTATCCGTACTCGTACCCGTACCGATACCCAAAGTACCGAATACCGAAATCAATAAAAATGGGTACCGATACCTATACCAAGTACCCAAAATCGGTATGTGTACGTGTATAGGTACTAATGGTTATCAATCAACTTGAATATTGCATTGATATGTCTCCCTATAAATAATACAAGAGTCTCCATAATTATAGGAGATGATTATGACAATATTGTTACAAATTTGAATTTACCAAATATATCTACATCTATATTAATACGCCCCCGCAGTTGAAACGTCGGGCGGGCCGATGTTGAGACTGGAACGGAAATCATCGAATAGAATGCGAGGGAGACCCTTCGTGAAGATGTCTGCAATCTGATGTCTGGAGGGAACATGAAGAACTCGAATGTGACCACGATGGACTTGTTCACGGACAAAGTGAATGTCGAGCTCAATGTGCTTCGTTCGTTGATGTTGAACAGGATTGCCTGATAAGTAGACGGCACTGACATTGTCACAGTAAACCAGTGTGGCTCGAGTAAGTGGGTGATGAAGTTCAAGGAAGAGATTACGCAGCCAGCAAATGTCCGCAACAACATTTGCAACTCCTCGATATTCTGCTTCAGCACTTGATCGAGAGATGGTGGGCTGGCGTTTTGAAGACCAGGAGAGAAGATTGTGACCCAGGTAGACACAGTAGCCCGATGTGGAGCGGCGAGTATCAGGACAGCCAGCCCAGTCAGCATCAGTGTAGGCGACTAAAGAAAATTTTGAAACAGGGCCAAGTCGTAAACCATGATCCGAGGTGCCTTGAAGATACCTAATTATGCGCTTTAAAGCATTCCAGTGATCCTGTCTGGGGTCATGCATGTGCATACAGATTTGTTGCACGGCATAGGAGATGTCTGGTCTTGTGAATGTAAGATACTGTAAAGCGCCAGCTAGGCTTCGATATGTAGCAGGATCATCGTGTGGAGGACCTGAGTCAGCAGATAATTTGGACTGGGTGTCAACAGGTGTTGAGACTGGTTTGCAGGAGTCCATTGCAGCCCTATGAATAATGTCTTGAACGTACGCCTGCTGAGAAAGAAACATGTGGTCACCCTGTCGGGTGACCTGAATACCCAAGAAGTAAGAAAGCGGGCCCAAGTCTTTCATGGCAAATTCACCTGATAAGGTGTGCAATAACCGCATACGAAGAGCCTCAGTGGAAGTGGTAAGAATAATGTCATCCACATAAATTAAAAGGTATGCGATATCAGCCCCATTGTTGTAAATAAATAGAGAGTTGTCCGACTTGCTCTGCTGAAATCCCTGCATGGTGACAAAATCTGTAAAACGCTGGTACCAGGCCCGAGGAGCCTGTTTGAGGCCATATAAGGACTTTTTAAGCCGGCAGACATGGTCAGGGAAGTCTTTGTGTCGAAAGCCCAGGGGTTGATGCATATAGACAGTTTCTTCCAGGTTGCCATGAAGAAAGGCATTGGTGACGTCCAATTGATGGATGGGCCATGATTTAGAGAGAGCCAAGGAGAGAACCAAGCGAATGGTAGAGGGTTTTACTACCGGGCTAAAAGTCTCACCACAGTCAACCCCAGCCTGCTGTTTACGACCATCACACACTAAACGAGCTTTGTAGCGCTCCAAACTTCCATCAGACCTGAATTTATGTTTAAATAACCACATGCAACGAATAATATTCATGTCAGGTGTCCTAGGTACAAGCTCCCAGGTCTTATTTTTAATAAGTGCACTAAATTCATTGGTCATGGCATCATGCCACTCTGGAGTGGACAAGGCAACCTGTGGGTTTTTGGGAATAGGAGTAATTGTGGAAATGTGGAGGTTAAAAGGTTGTTTCGGTTTGTGTATGCCGCTCATGGAGCGTGTGTGGATGGTGCGGTTAGCTGGAGGAGGTGGTGGAGCAGAATGGTCCGAGTTTGATGGACCGGGTGGCTGGTGAGTGGGCTGAGAGGCCGAAGCCGTGGACGGGAGTGGGTTAGCGGAAGAGGTGTTTGGGTTGACAGTGGGGTGGGCTGAAGTGTTGGGCTGGGACGTTGGGCCTGGAGGAGTAGGTGGTATGTTTGTAGTGTGCGAGGGTTGTTGGGCTAGGGATGTGGACGGGTGGTGGGTAGACAGAGATGGGCCAGGAGGTGAGGAATCAGTATTGGTTTGGGTAGAGGGAGTGGAAGGGGCTGGTGTAGTGGGTTTGGTTTTAAGATAATCCCAAACAAGTGGGTTAATGGTCGGGTTAAGGAATTCATAGGAGGGTGGTGTGGTTGGGGATTGGATAGCGTATGGAAAAATGGCTTCCTCAAAGTGTACATGTCTTGAAATTATAAGTTGATGTGTGGTGAGATCAAGACATTTGTACCCACGATGATTGGTGGGGTACCCGAGGAAAACACAAGGATGGGAGCGGAAGTTAAGTTTGTGGATAGTGGTGGATGGTGTGAGTGGATAACATAAACACCCGAAAGTGCGAAGGTGTTCGTACTCCGGTGTGCAGTTATAAAGAAGGGTGGTGGGGGATTTAAATTTAAGAAGTTTGCTAGGGAGGATGTTTAGAAGATATGTGGCGGTTTCAAGGGCGTGATGCCAAAAATTAGTGGGTAGGGAGGCTTGGGCAAGGAGGGTTTGAATCATGTTGTTAATGGTGCGGAGTTTGCGTTCCGCTTTGCCATTTTGGGAGGACGTGTAAGGACAGGAAAACCGAAATTGCATGCCATTTTGATTGCAAAAGGTATAAAATTTTTGGTTAGCGTATTCTTTGCCATTGTCACATTGAAATTGTTTGATTTTACGTTCAAATTGTGTGTTGATTAAGTTGTAGAGGGTGGTGAAGGTGTCGAAGACTTGGGATTTGTTTGAAAGGGGAAAGGTCCACCAAAAATTAGTAAAATCATCCAAAAACAATATATAATATTTGTGACCACCCGTACTAAGTATGGGTGAGGTCCATAAGTCACTGTGAACAATGTCAAAAGCAGAACACGTAGAATTAACAGAATCATAAAACGGCAATTTAACACTTTTGCCAAACACACAAGATTGACAAAGTGATTTATTTAGTTTTCCATAATCAATAAACGAAGAATGTTTTAAAGACTGAAGAAGATTGTGTCCAGGATGACCCAATCTTTGATGCCAGCGATCTTGAGAGACAGTAACAAAGGAAGAGGATTGTGTTGTCTTGAGTGGGAGTGGTTCAGTCAAAGGGTAAAGATCGCCGGTGCTGTTGCATCTAAGGATAGGAGCCCTTGTTTTGAGATCCTTCACAAGAAAACCAAAAGGGTCAAATTCCACAGATACTAAGTTGTCAGTGGTAAGGCGACGGACAGATATAAGGTTTTTAATTATTTGTGGTGCAAATAAAACATTGTTGAGTTTCAGGGGAGGGTAGGGCGGTGGTAGGACTTGGTTGCCTTGGGCCACTACAGGGATTGATGTGCCATTACCAACGACAATATATTTATTAGTACATTTATTAAAATTAGACGGGGAGTATATACCTTGCTCATTAGCAGAATGAGAAGAAGCTCCAGTATCCATAACACCCTGATCCGGGGGATTGAGGGACAGCGAGTAAAGTGCCTGTTCAATATCTGTGGGAGAGTATGTGTGATGTGCCTGATCAGGTCGTGAGCCAAGAATGCCTTGAGAGTTCTGTGAGTTGGGTCTAGACGGGTAGGGGCATGGGGGTTGGGCTAAGTTATTTTGTTTTAGGATGGAGGCCCATTGGGAGGAAGTCCAGTTACTGGGAAAGACAATGTAGGGGTGGCTCGGATTTTGAGTTGGTTGACGGGATTGGGTGTGAGTAGCCCTTCCCCGGCCGCGACCACGACCGCCGCGAGGACGGTGGTGACTGCGGTCCGAGTTAGGGGGAGTGGATGATGTGTTGGTGTGTAAGGCTGTAGCGGCTTTTTGAGAGCCACGGGTTACTTGGCGTTTCTTTTTGGCTTCTTCCTGATTCAGTTTTGACCGGACTTCAGTAAACGAAGGGAGTGGGTCACGGTTTTGAAGGACCGTAGAAATACTATCATATTGTTCTGTTAGTCCAGTCAAGACTTGAAGTACTAACATGCGATTATCAACCGGGGATCCCACACCCGCTAACTGATCAGACAAATGCTTAGCATGATCACAATACTCACCTATTGAAGAAAAATTATCCAGGGACAGGTTTGCGAACTCCTGACCCAAAAACACGGCACGCGAATTCTGATTGTCCGTAAACTCGCTGTCAACAGCCATCCAGGCTTCAAGGGCTGTCTGACCGGGCTGTATGATGGTCCGTAATAAGGGTTGCGAGACAGTGGCGTAAATCCACTGCTTGACTAACGCATCCAGCCGGTTCCAGAGAAGGTCAGCGGCCGCTGCAGCAGCCGCCGCTGTTGGATCAGAGGCCGATTGAACAGAGGTTTCAGTTGGTCGGGGAGAGAGATGATCAACTACTTCGTACGCCTGGCAGTGAACCTGAAAGAGAGTTTTCCAGGTGCTGTAATGCGACGAATCCTTCTCAAGAACAATCGGAATGTGGGCTTTTATGTTGGTGACAGTGAGGGCAGGGTGAAGGGCTTTGGTGTCCATGATGAGAGGTAGAAGAAAATAGAGGAATATATGGAGGATGAAAGGTGGCCGGCTGCCGGAGAAGAAGACTGCCGGTGAGGGATGAAGAAGGGGCGGCGGAAATTAGGTTTAGGATCGTGAAGGTATGGCTGATACCATAATGGTTATCAATCAACTTGAATATTGCATTGATATGTCTCCCTATAAATAATACAAGAGTCTCCATAATTATAGGAGATGATTATGACAATATTGTTACAAATTTGAATTTACCAAATATATCTACATCTATATTAATAGGTACTCGTTAAAAGATGTCCATCCTAAATGGAACCACATATCCGTTCTTTAAATATTATATTTAAAAACCTTATTAGTTTAGTGGGCTTGTCCAAGTAGTTCGTAGACTGACCATTCACATTTTCAGTTTCCCGGTTTAATATATTCTAAAATCTTCGTTGACATTAAAAAAAAAATAGAGATCTTAGAGACGAATTAACTTAACTCAAGTCCAACTTATTCTAACGATTCCCAATTCAACATGGTTTAATAGAAAAACAGTTTTATGTATTGCTTCAGCTTCAGTGGACGTATTAACTGACCGGATCCGTGTTCGGTTACAAGCTTAACCGTTCCGTTCGATCTGTTTTAATAACACTGTATATAAAAGCTTAAAAAAACATGAACTTTATTCGGGGAAAAAATATTATTGAGGCAATGAGTTCAAGACTTGCGATTAGATTTAAAGCCAGTCTAACCTAAATATCCTATCCCACATCGGCCACATAATAAAATTAAGCTTCGTTATCTTCCTATAAATAAACATCTCACATAGCCCAACAAATGAAACACATGATGACCACCATCTTATAAATCGCAAGACTCCATCAGATAGTTGATGTCGTTTCAAACAGCCCAAGTCAGTTTAGGTTCAACCCAGATTGCTTAAAACTGGACGGTTATTTTAAATAAAGGCAATTTAAGTGGCTAAAATCCATCATAAAATTCGGTTTTTAGAAAATAAAATACCAAAGCGTAGGTTTTTTGTATGGTTCAGTTATTCTAATTTCGTTTCTGTATAACATGACACTAAATAATAATTAACTAGGAATTCATATCATACTCAATGGTATATATAAATTCTCTCGTAAGGTTATAACACAGTAATAGTAATTAACGTTTATATAATGTTGGTGATTTTAGTATCATCGGGCCGTTTTGGGTAATCGGGATTTACTTAAGACCAAATGATAAATTAGAATATATACTGATACAAGTTAGGAGGTGCATGGTGTACACTTGGTCAGGACTATTTAAATCTGTTACTTAAAAGCTCTGACAAATAAAGTCGGTGACTATCAGTGAGAAATAAGAACCTAGTATGTGATTGATATGTCATATGTTTGTCACATAAATGATATTAAGGTGTATCATGTATTCTAGTTATCTAGTCTTTGTAGTAGTGATTTGGGTTCCTGCTTTTGCCCCATGTTATAAGCTCAAAAAACATTCATTGGAGTAATGGATAAGAAAGGTTGTCCCTGAACCGTATTTTCGATGCTACTTCAAGGAAAATGGTTAGAGTATTCTTACTTCTTAGACGCGTTATCCATCAATGGATGCACGTACACTGCACCAATTAATAAAAGTATAAATCAAACTATTTTCACTTTTTGGATTTTATCCGATGCGTTAATTTGACGAGAAGTCAATTGCATGACTTTTAGTCT
This sequence comes from Ambrosia trifida, assembly GCA_028751855.1. NCBI lineage: Eukaryota > Viridiplantae > Streptophyta > Magnoliopsida > Asterales > Asteraceae > Ambrosia > Ambrosia trifida. The sequence goes on along the minus strand of CM054122.1, from coordinate 144,849,828 downwards.
TTTGCATACATACATAATCTATATCTATATCTATATCTATATATCTATCTATATATATAAAAGAAAACGTATATGCTGATGTGGCGTGCAATGGAGGCCTCAACCTCCTCTTGAGAGTGCCACGTGGCATCATAATTGAAAGATTTTAGTGTTTTTGAACTATTTTCTTTTTTAATAAAAAAAAATAAACATAAAACCCTAAATTAAATTGAGTTATTTTAGGAAAAAAAGAATTTAAAAATAAATTTAAAATTTTCTCTCTCATATTTCCTCCCATAATTTTTAAACGTTTATATCTTTTATATACGGGATTTTTTAAAGAAAAAAATTACACCAAATTAACGAGCGTTTTATTATCTTTCCAACGAGTATCATAGTTCTATATAAAAAACGGAGAAAAATCGACTATTTTTTGTGGGGTTTCGTTCATACAGGAAAAAAACACACAAAGTGTTCATGTTATTCATTAATCATGTTTTTTCTTTTAAACCAGGTTCTTATCTATGATGTTGAAAATCAGCCCAATCGCCATGTTATCATTGGAATTTTACTAGGTATACTTCATCAAGAGAAGTTAGGAGAAAGAATCGCGCAACACTGCAACACATGGTGTCACCTTATAGCAAGGTTATTTTTTATTTATTTAATTACAAGAGTAATAATTACTATTAATATTAGTATTATTAGAATGGTTATATTTTTCAACCCCGGGACGCTCCCGGAAAGAATTGATAGTTGCTGACGTGGCGTTCAATGGTGGTCTCAACCATCTCTTGATTATGCCACGTGGCATAATGAGATGCAGTGATTACAACTTCCAACTTAAGTGTTTGTTTAGTTGATTAGGTTAGAAATCATAAGAGCCATTAGAATGTGAGAAATTAGAGAGTTGTGATGAGTTTTTTAATAGTTGCAGCTTACATAAGTGATTCTTTAGATGATTACTGATTAGGTTTTAGATTAGGGAATACGAGTTATTACTGATTAGAATACTATGAACATGCAATGATTGAGAGATTTTGTGGTTAGTTAACTTGAGTCATTTGCAATAGGTTATCACGTAAAATTAGATTTTTCAACCCCGGGAGGGACCCTCCCGGGGTAATCAGCTAGTACATATAATAAACCAAAGCCATTTTAATGACATGGCACTCAAAGAGGCATTCTCTTCCTTGAGTGCCATGTGTCATCCCATGTGGCATTGAGATATTTTAGGAAAAAAATAATTTAAAAACAAAATTGGATTTTTAACCCCCATGTTTCATCCCATAATTTTTAAACGTTAATATCTTTAATATATGAGATTTTTTAAAGAAAAAAATTACACCAAATTAACGAGCGTTTTATTATCTTTCCAACGAGTACCATAGTGCTATATAAAAAATGGAGAATTTTTTTTGTGGGGTTTTGTTCATACAGGAAAAAAAACACAAAGTGTACAGGTAAATCATTAATCATGTATAGGCAAGTCATTAATTATGTTCAAATCAGTAAATATGAATTTTTTTTCAACCAGAGCCGAATAGGTTAATAGAGTTATACGTTGTTTTAAGTTAGGTATCAATATTAGTATGTTAGAGTTGTACATTTGTTTAGTCTTTAGGATATGAGTTTATATTAGAGTTACATTAAAGTTCTACATTCTTTTAGGTTAGGTGTTAGCATTGGAGTTGTATATTGTTAATTTGTTTTAGGTTAGATATTAATATTAGAGTTATACATTAGTCTATTTCATATGTAAAATTGATGTATCATATTAAATTTCTCAACCCGAGACGCTCCCAGGGTATAATCTAGTATATAATAAACCAAACCATTTTTAATGACATGTCATAATATTATGTAATCTCTCTTTTGAGAGATGCCACATAGGATGTGATGTGGCAACTCTAGACCAATTAAAAAAAAGGAATAAATATGATTTAACATAATCTATTAAATACCTAATCTACTAACTGTAAATATTAAACTTTACTATTTTCTCTCTTTTGTTTCCTCTCATAACTTTTAAATGTTAATATCTTTTATATACGACATTTTTTAAAGAAAAAAATTACACCAAATTAACGAGCGTTTTATTATCTTTCCAACGAGTACCATAGTGCTATATAAAAAACAGAGAAAAAAAAACAGCTATTTTTTGTAACCCGATAGGTATTGTGTCAGGTTTGGAATTAGTTTAAAAAAAATTGTGGGTTTGGGTCGGGCCTGGGATTAGGTGATACCCGACCCAATTACCCTTTTTTATATTAGAATATGATAACTTATGGTAGAGATTTGTTTATAATAATAATAATAATAATAATAATAATAATAATAATAATAATAATAATAATAATAATAATAATAATAATCGATAACTTATGGCAGAGATTTGTTTAAAATAATAAAAATAATAATAATAATAATAATAATAATAATAATAATAATAATAATAATCTATATCTATATCTATACCTATATCTAAATCTATATCTATATCTATATATATAATAAACCAATGCATTTTTGATGACATGTCATAATATTATGCAATCTCTCTTTTGAGAGATGTCACATAGGATGTGATGTGGCAACTCTAGACCAATTAAAAAAAAAGAATAAATATGATTTAACATAATCTATTAAATACCTGATCTACTAAATGTAAATATTAAAACTTTATTATTTTTTCTCTCATGTTTCCTCTCATAACTTTTAAACGTTAATATCTTTTATATACAAGATTTTTTAAAGAAAAAAATTACACCAAATTAACGAGCGTTTTATTATCTTTCCAACGAGTACCATAGTGCTATATAAAAAACGAAGAAAAAAAACGACTATTTTTTTTGTAACCCGACAGGTATTGTGTCAGGTTTGGAATTAGTTTAAAAAAAATTGTGGGTTTGGGTCGGGCCTGGGATTAGGTGATACCCGACCCAATTACCCTTTTTTTTATATTTAAATATGATAACTTATGGCAGATTTTTGTTTAAAATAATAATAATAATAATAATAATAATAATAATAATAATAATAATAATAATAATAATAATAATAATAATAATATTCATTAATCATATATTGGCAGATGCCATTTTTATAGTTTAGATACTTCTAATTTTATGCACTTTACTTAGATTTCCCAACCCGGGACGCTTCCGGGGTATAAACTAGTCTATTATATAATTGAAAGCCTCATATCCTACAGGGTCTTATATAGTCATTCTTCCCTTTGAAAGTGCCATGTAGGATGCCATATAATATTAACTAATTTTAGAAAAAAAAAATTAAAAAACAAAATTGAATTTTTCTCTCTCATATTTCCTTCTATAATTTTTAAACGTTAATATTTTTTATCTACGAAATTTTTAAAGAAAAAAATTATACCAAATTAATGAGCGTTTTATTATCTTTCCAACGAGTACCATAGTGCTATATAAAAAACAGAGAAAAAAAGACTATTTTTTGTGGGGTATTGTTCATACAGGAAAAAAACACGTGTTCAGGTAATTCATTAATCATGTATAGGCAAGTTACTAGTTATGTTCAAACCAGTAAATATGAATTCTATTTTCAACCAGAGCCGAATATGTTAATAGAGTTATACATTGTTTTAGGTTAGGTATCAATATTAGTATGTTAGAGTTATACATTTGTTTAGTCTTTAGGATAGGTGTTAATATTAGAGTTACATTCGAGTTCTACATTATTTTAGGCTAGGTGTTAGCATTGGAGTTGTATATTGTTTTAGGTTAGATATTAATAGTAGAGTTATACATCAGTATATTTCATATGTAAAATTAATGTGTCACATTAAAATTTTCAACCCCAAGACACTCCCGAGGTATAATCTAGTAATATAATATACACGGGGAAGCTTAAGAATACATAAAGAAGCCTCTCTATTCTTAGGGATAGAGGTAAGGTCTGTCTACATCCCACCATCCCCAGACCCTACCAATAGTTTACTATTTGTGAGATTTCACTGGATATGGTTCTTGTTGTTTATACACGGGAGGGAAGCTTAAGATGCATAATATACACGGGGAAGCTTAAGAAGGCTTAGATGTGCCCCCCATCGTTTATTGGCTTAGTAGTGTAAATTTTCTTGTTTTTGTTTGAAAATTTTATATATGTTAAGTCCGCCCTCCACCGATTTAGTTTGATATTAGGTAAATTTAAGTCTCGTGACTTTCAGCCCTCACTATCTTAAAATTCAAGGTTCGTCGCTGATGATATACATACGTACATGCACGCGTACACATCATAGCATAAAATACAAAAATCTTTAGGATTGGAAAAACCGTATAATTCACTTCTATACACTGCATGGAAGATAATGATTATAGTTGGAGGGAGAAAAATGTAACGGTTACGTAATCGTCTTGTATATCATATTCAAAGCATCACGTACAACGATACAAGTGTAGTATACAATTCTCCTAGTTCTCAACAAATTTTTTAGTTCGGGAATCAATATTTGCTTTTTTATCTACGTAAAACATGTTTCAATATCCTTTTGGGATGTATCGTTAACTAACATAAACGATACTGACCGAATAACATTGGTAATAGTATTGATATTATCATAACCGGTATCATTATTTGTTTGTATATTTTCGATAGATTTTTAAAACAAATGTCGATATCATTTTGGGTATATCATGCATTAATTTTTAGAATTTATCTTTTGGTTGCATGAGAGCAAGCATATTTCGTGAGAAGTGTGAGAAAGATTAAGAATTGACGAGTAAACATCATGTTTTGCATTTAGGAATGATATTTTAAGTTGTTTAGGCTTGAAAAACACCAAACACAAAAATTTAAAACACAATGCAATGTTTTATATTCATGGAATTTAAATGACGCCTACATAGCAATTTTTAATCACATGGAATAAAAAAACTATATCTTATATTTATATTTGGGTAGTACTATTATATTTATTGTTATTATATTAATGTCGCCAATTAAATAATGTATTAATTAGGGAAAATTAGTATTTTGCCCGTCACGCGTTGCGGTGACGCGCAGCGGGTGGAATCATGTTGTAACACATGAAGTGTAAAACACAATGCGTAAGACACAATACTACACATAATTCTTAAAACACTAAAACATAATGCGTAAAAGACAATTATTAAAAGGAAAAATTATAGATTTCGTCCTTTAAGTTTACCTCGTTTTTCAATGGATACCCTTTCGCGTAAAACACAATGCGTAAGACATGAAGTGTAAAACACAATGCGTAAGACATAATGCACTACACATAATTCTTAAAACACTAAAACATAATGCGTAAAAGACAATTATTAAAAGGAAAAATTATAGAATTCGTCCTTTAAGTTTACCTCGTTTTTCAATGGATACCCTTCCGCGTTTCAGTTGCTGAGATTCATCCTTAACGATCTAAAATCTTACACCCACTGTCCTAAGGCACTAACTTGGTTAAGTTTTAACGTTAAATCAGATCACGTGCCTGGCACGTGAGGGTAAATTGGCCATTTCATCTCCCCAAATCATCTTCCACCTATAAAAGCATACGAATTAGGGGAAATTGATCAGATCTTCTAGAGTTCTTCAAGAAACCTAAATTAGGGCAAGCACTTCAATCGATCATGGACCGTGTGTACTGCCATTGTGGAAAACCAGCAATTGTACGTACATTGTGGACAAGTAGAAACCCAGGTCGACAGTTTTATGCTTGTCCTGACCAGGTATGTTATACACTAAAGTTTCTGAATTTCATTACATAATGTTGCATCTGATGGATTTGTTTATGTGAAATTAGCTATCACGATGTGGATTTATTGGATGGTGTGATCAATTGAAGTGCCAAAGGTGTAAAAACATCATATCAGGTCTGTTAAAAGCCAAGAACAACCTTGAAGTTTATAATGGCCACCTTATAGTTGCAAACGACCAACTTGAAGACAATGTCAAACTTTGAAAGGTAAAAGAAGCATATGGAAAAGGATGTTGATTTGTAGTTGGTTAGGTTTCTTGGTGTATATAATTTTGTATTCTTAGTTCAAATTTGCATAAAATGCACCTGTTAGGACCTTGTAAGAAATGGTTAATGATAATGAAAGTGCTTATAATGCACATATTGAATGTTCACCCAAATTGACCCATTTAACAATGTGCATATTGAATGTTCAGCCAAATTGACCTATTTGAAAGATTGTAACCAAACCAATAAACTGTGTGTAACCAATAATGGCAGTACACACAGTCCATGATCGATTGCTGGTTTTCCATAATGACAGTACACACGGTCCATGTTTAATTGAAGTGCTTGCCATAATTTGGGTTTCTTGAAGAACCCTAGATGATCTGATCAATTTCCCCTAATTCATATGCTTTTATAGGTGGAAGATGATTTGGGGAGATGAATGACCAATTTACCCTCACATGCCAGGCACGTTATCTGATTTAACGTTAAAACTTAACCAAGTTAGTGCCTTAGGATAGTGGATGTAAGATTTTAGATCGTTAAGGACGAATCTCAGCAACTGAAACGCGAAAGGGTATCCATTGATAAACGAGGTAAACTTAAAGGACGAATTATGTAATTTTCCTTATTAAAAAGTGCAAAACACAATACTTTTAACTTGATGTAACAAAATCTATGTCGAAACATGGACCAATTGGAAGCGCACATAAAATAAGTACGAAAACATATAATATTTGACATACTCATTTTTCAAAAGGAAAAACAAGTTTAAGTCGAGACATAGAACACCTCAAATTTATACCGATACATACATAAAAATTTAGACGTAAAAAATAGTTTTTTTCCAAGTAAAGGTACGGAAATGGTAAACACGAATTTCCAAAAGAAATAAAAAAAGTAAGCCGAAACATACACCAACTTGTGTTTATACCGACACATATATAAAAAAAATTGCACACAAATAATAATTTTTTTTCCGAGTAAAGGTACGGAAAAAGGTAAACTCGAAATTTTCCAAAAGAAAAAAGAAGTTTAAGTCGAAACTTAGACCAATTCATATTTATTCCCCAACATATATAAAAATTCACACGTAAAAAATAGTTCTTTTTACCAAATAAAGGGGCTAAAAACAAAAAAATGACAAAGTTGAGGGGTATTTATATCGACACTCCATGTATGGGGGTACTGTTTAGGTTGGTGCCAAATATACAGGGGTAAAATGTAAAGATTTCAAAGTTTGGGTTGTGACACCCGACATGTTCAGCTTAAACATTTTGCAAAACAGATAAGTCTACCTTAGCGAAAAACATTTATTAACATACTTAACTAGGTCAGTTGAGTCGATTCATGTACGTATTGTCCAGGGTTCAATGATCTGGAGGATCATTGGGGGGTTGTTTTGGGTACACACTAGTCTTGAGTCCCGTTGTTGGTGAAATTACATGAATTGAATTAAGTGTTATACATAGATTGATACATACATGTGAAATAATGTGCAAATACGTGTTTCAAAGGTGTAAACATGATTATACATGGTTCTATATGCTTAACATATGTTAGGATTACATGTTTATGTGTTAGGATGTGCTAAAATGCACTTAAACGACAAAACTAGAAAATCTGGAAAACATGGGAAACTGGTTCGACCTTACATGTTCATGTGTTAGGATTTTTTTGACCTTGTTTTTCATAATCTAACCTACAAACATCTTCCAAGCAAAAATCTAAGGTGTGTTCTTGATCTAAAACCCTTTATGAGCATTTTGATTCGTTTTTATCAAACCCCAAAGGTCCAGATCTGTTCTAAGGTAGTTTTTATGATTAAAAACCTTTCAAACATCTTTCTAAACAAAACTCTATCATTAAACATGAGTTTTCATACTAATAAACATGTGTTAATGGTGTATTATGTTGTGTTATGTGTTGTTTAATGATTAAATGTTGTTTTGTTGATAAAATCATGATCTAGGGCTGCTATTGGTACTGGTTTATGATTGTTTTAGGTTACAATTGGATTAATGATGATGTTATGTCTATTTTGGGGAGTTTGTTAGATCTAGGGCTTGATGCATGTTTTTATTGTTAATAAAACGATTGGGGGTTTTCATGAACACATTAAACTGAGCATTTTAAGATGATTATGAAAAGATTTCAACAAGTTTCCAAATTGGATAAAGTTTTCATGCATGATGTGACGTTTCCATAATTTAGCCATTTTGGATAATTTATAAAAATAGACTAAGTTTGGAGTAAAATTAGTAGGGTTTTGTGGGAATATGTTATTCATGATTGACTGCTGTGATTCATGATGTTTCGTGTTGTTTTCGGACTGTTTAGATACGATTTGATGCGTTTTAGAGTGTTTGCAGCAGTGTGGGTCAAACCAAAGTCTCATTCGACCCATCGTGGGGTTGAACCAGGTCTGTAACAGGTCGAACGAACTTTAATTTAGTCGAACGAACATGATTTAGGTCGAATTAACATGTGTTAGGGTCGAATTAACATGTGTTAGGGTCGAATGAACATGTGTTAGGTTACATGAACTTGTGTATGGGTCGAAGGAAACTTGGGGAGGTCGAACCAAGGTTTATTGGGGTCGAATGAACCTCCATAAATACTGATTCGACCCTATCTATTCAAATGTGCGATTCTGATGCAAACTAAGTGTTTTATGCTTGAACCTTATGTGTAATCTATGTATACTTGATTAGTTGATGTAATGGGTCACCAACGGGATGTCGGGTTAGTCTGGTGTGTCGGTTTAACAGTCAAACACGTTTTTAAACACACTTGGTCACGATCTGGACAATCGGGGACTAGATAACCTTATGGTTATTAGTCAAAACACTTATACGAACTTTTGTGATAGATTACCGGCATTGGGAACTATCAAGAACTGTTGGTAACACTAGTGTTTGGAAGAAGCAACCTAAGGTGAGTTTCACAGCACCACGTTTATTGGTTTTACTTTTAGGGGAGAAAACATGTGCTAAACTTATGTTTTGGGAACTTGTCTTATACTATGGTTTACTTTTGAGTTGCTATATGATGTGCTGAGAAATTAACATGTTTTACATACTTAATTATCTCCCTTTATGCACCTTTTTATGCTTTATCTTTTATAAAACATTGTTAAATCGTTCCTTTGAGATAAATGTAGGTTATTGAAAGGAAAATGCAAAAAGAAAGGAAAAAGACACATTTTGAGTGGAGAACAAGCTTCTAGGAGACAAAATGCTACAAGGCACAAGAATCTTGTCTCTCACATGCAAGTTTTGAAGACCAAGAAGGAAAACGACACCAAAGACAAGGAATTAAAGACTTTTAGAGCTGTTTCAGATACAGCACGGTCGCGCTCTGGCCGTGCACGACCGAGCAACTGTTCCGGGTCAACAAGTCAACATTTCCATGTCAATGGAGGTCAAAATCAGCATTTTGTAGTGTGCACGGGCGTGCTTCATACTCGTGCACGGGCGTGCTTTACTCCAGCGTGTTCTCCAAGTAAAAAACCGACCAAAACTAACAGTAATGGTACAACAACAGGTAAGCACGGGCGTGCCAGACACAACATGGGACAATTCTGCACAAAGGACTCTGCAGCAGTACGCGTTGTCGAGCATGGTTGTTCCAGAACGTTGTCGAGGGCGTGCTGAAGCTGTTTTGCCTATAAATAGAGGCCTACACCCCTCATTTTGAACCATCCCTTCACCCGTCCATTCCACTAGAGTTCACATACTCTCCAGCCACCTTAAGGGTCTTGCAAGTCACCTTTGGGACCTGGGATCACTCCATAAAGGCTCAAAGATTGTGAGTTGAGATAGAGATCACTAGAAATCATCCAAACCACCCTATTTAATCCACTTCACACTCACCACCATGTATTCACCATTGTCTATTGCTTGTGTGATAGGTGTAGAGCTGATGTTGGGCTAGATTATTCGAGTGTTGCTAGGGTGAAGACTTCCTTTGGCATGGATTTATATAGTTTTTATTAGTTAAGTGGTGTTGTGTTCTTGTTAAATTCTTTTACTTAGAGTCTTGTTTGGTTAACTAAATAACTAATTAACTAGTCTTTGGTCTTGTGGGTGTCTTGATAGGAAATGGGAAGGATTGATGAGTGTACCCATGGTGTGTAAAAACCCATGCACTTGTGAACTTAAAACCCATAAATGGGAAGGACTCATGAGTGTACCCATGGTGTGTAAAAACCCATGCACTTGTGAACTTAAAACCCATAAGTAGTGATTAGTCCATTTGTGGGTAGAAATACACACACTTTGAGACTTAATCATCTCTTATCAAGATCTCTCTTAGGGTCGTGTAGGTCACGACTCCTTTATGATATCAAGTGGCTTCTCGTTCGGTCATGCTCCGGCCACCGACAAGTTGTCCATAGAGGTTTTGGGTATTTAGATGTCTTTATTGCAATACTGGGAGGTGGATACTTCGGGGCCGGGACATCACAATTTCGAGTCATCCTCCCCTCATTGTTGAGAGGTGAGCTTACCAGGTCGGGGACCCTCATTTTAAAACAAGAACACAGCTCGTATTGCGAAAACAGACACCACTAGAGAATGCTGTAGCAACTCCAAGTTCAGCAAAAGTACGCACTTGTTTACACCACTTAATTAGGTAGCTACTTTAATCCATTCCAAAAATAAATCGGATCCTGAAGCAACACTTTGTTTGGTATTGATTTTTATTCTGATCACCCTTGGTTTCTTTCTTTATTTTATTTATATTAAAGCCACTTAGGGCTGAGTAGGGGAAGTGGTGTCTTTGGGTTCGATACTCGGTACTTGCTGGAAACCTATACTACGCTCGATAGGTACACTTGCTTATCGTGTGGGTTTTAGAATAATTCGCAAATACCGTTTTGTTTTATAAATTTAAAACTTGACAAAGTGTTTTAACTTAAAAGTTTTGACTTGAAGTCTTTTGAATCAAGTGTTTTGCGCATCCGCCAGAGACTTGTTTCCTTTAAAATAAAAGTCAATTCAAGTCATAAAAACATTTAATCCGCACGATATCAAGTTTTTGGCGCCGTTGCCGGGGACACGACATATTCCAGAGAAAGGTTTTAAGTTGCTAGTTACTAATTATTTTACGAGTTGTTTTGATAAGCTTTGCAGGATGGATCATCGAGTTGCTGAAGGTGGCTGCTACGTTCAACAAGGATGTGACTATTGTGGCAGACCTCCTTTTCCCCACAGCTGTGAAGACTATTTATTTTGTATTCTTCCGTGCATATATTGTGGTGGACCTTCCTACCTAGGGCTGTAAACAAACCAAACGTTCAACAAACAGTTCTTGAATTGTTCGGCGGGAAGTTCGTTTGTGTTCGTTCGTTTAATAAATGAACGAACACAAACATAAACATATGCCGCGTTCGTTCATTTATGTTCGTGAACGTTCAGTAACATGTTCGTTTATGTTTGTTTGTGTTCGATAGTTCACTTGAGTTTTTAACTTTTTATTTTTAATTTAAGTACTTCAAATTTTCCATTGGTTGATTATTTATATATTAGTGTATCACATATTAATATTACTGCACCTATTTTGATTAACTATTATTTTGGGTTGATTAAATAAGGATTTCATATTTAATATGATAATTTTATGTTTTTTATGAGACATTATGTTATGGTAATTATGTGATCAAGATTATGTCAAGTATGTATGGGTAATTGGGTTAATATATTTTGGGGACAATGTCTGTGAAAAAAATATTGATTTTATTCAAAATTTAATATGTGTTAGTTTGTCCCTAGTTTTGTTCATAAATGCTTGTTTGTGTTCGTTTACATTCATTTGTGTTTGTTTGCTTTCGTTTTTGTTTTCCCAATATGTATCTAAATTTAACAAAGATACATAAACGAACACATTCATCTCATAAGAAAATGCACATGAACAGAAAATCTCGTTCGATAAGTGTTCATGAACAGTCCGTGAACATGTTATTTCCTTAACAAACAAACACAAACAGGAAATCTCGTTCGGTAAATGTTCGTGAACAGTTCGTGAACACGCTATTTCCTTGTTCGTGTTCGTTTGGTTCATTTACAGCCCTATTCCTACCCACATAAATGCGAAGAATACATCTCTCCGCATATTCCTACTTTAGAGTCTTACCCTTGTGAACCTTCCCTATATTCACACCCACCTAAACCAACCCCATATAACCCGTCACCATTCCCACACTCTCATATATCACCACCCTTTGATTCTTCAACTTTCTCACCTTTCAAAGAAAAATACCCCCCCCTGAAAATTCACCACCAATTTTACCATCACCAAATCCTTTCTCCGAGTCCAAACCCGAACCTATCATTGACTTGGGAAAGTTTTCCAAAAATCTCGAGATAGTAAAAAACTATCTTCTGAAGAGATTTGCAATGGAGGATGAAGCGAGAGTAGCAGGTGCAGAAAAGGTTGAAGAAAGCATGGGCGGAAATGGAATGATGGACAAAGAGGTGCAAGAAGGACAGAAAGAAGCAGACTGCGGCAACTCGGAAAAGGAAGTGGTAATATCTCCATTGCCACTGTTCACGAGTGATAGCCCCCCAATGGCTGAACTTATTCACGACTCCTAGGGTAAAGCATATCGCTTGGAGGATCACTTCACTATGAAGAAGTGGCGTTATTTTGGCAAACCACTTGTGGTGTGTCGGGGTGACCGACTTCTTCACTACCTACACATAGTGAAGTTTGATCCAGGAAACTTCAAGTGGTGGTGGCGCGACTCATTATCACCTCTAGTGTGTTTCCTTATCAATCCCAAAATATTAAATTGCGGGATTGAGTAGTATTTTCGGGGCTAGCCCGATGACGAATAAGTTGAGAGGTTGGTGCATACGATAAGAAAAGGCATTTGAGGACCATCAGGTATGATCGTTCACTTTTACTACTTTCTAACCGCCAGGTATGCCCTCTCGACACTAGGACTTAGTAGTTTATTATCAGTAGTTTTTTTTATGTTTCTAGTTTGTAGTCAACTATATTTTTCATGCCAAGTGATTTCTCTCGGAAGGGCTCGGTGGTTTGATAATTGTGGGTGTCACTCGAACAGTTTTCTTTTAGAAAACTAATTAGGGGAGGGTTTGTTTTTGTCCCACTTATTTCTTTAAGCATAAAATATATCATAAAATCTATAATTTTAATATGCTAAAGAATTAGGTGTGAGGTGGTAAAATTTTATAAATTTTACCACCTCTTGAAATCAACAAACCAAAACCGTTTTAAGGCAAATTTTTTCAAAAAAATGTTTTGATTAAATAAAAACTATTTTCAAACCCATTGACTCCGCCCAACGATTTTGCAGGAGATTAGGGAGGTTTTTGGTAGTCAAAAGAGCAACCTAAGGTGTTCACGATTCCTTAAATAACCCCTACCCCTACATGTGAGTATTATTGAGCCTTATCGCGCACACCATCACCTATATATATTACTCATGCTCGTTCTTTTGTTTTGAGAGATATTCCCCGTTGGCATGACGCGATTAGAACTTGTGTGACTTATGCGTTACAAGACCACATCAGAGGGGAGTGTGTGAAAATGATCTAGGCACCTAGGACTTACCCATTCTGTTATCATTGGCCTTCCATATATTTTCCCCACCCCTAGCCACCCATCTTTAAGCCTTAGCCTTTTCATTTCCTTACATCCATTTAGCCCCGCCATGACGAAACCAGGGAAGTGTTGAGGTGTTGAGGAAGCTCTTTTGCATTATTCGGACTTTGAAGCATAAGCCGCACATCAAGAATTCCTGAAAGTTCATTAAGCGGGACTCTTAGGAGGTAAGTTGAGCTCGGCACATCGAGTAAAACTTACAATTTTTACCTCACAAAGCTGCCTAAGGTTTGGTTTGCTTGAGGACAAGCAAACGCTTAAGTGTGAGGTATTATGATGTGCCGAGAAATTAACATGTTTTACATACTTAATTATCTCCCTTTTTGTACCTTTTTATGCTTTATCTTTTATAAAACACTAGGTTATGTACCCGTGTGATACACGGGTTGAACAATTTAAATTATATATATTATATATAAATTTAAAATATATTTAGGAAAAATTAGATTACATATTTTATTTAAAATAAAAAAGTTGCCTTTACAACTGAAAAAATATTAACTATTCATCAGCCCCTAAATGATTTATTGTAAAAAACATATTCCATACCGTGGCTTTTACCTTATAAGACTAAAGGTACAACAAAACAAAAAAAATCAAAAAGTAATAAAGGTAAATCTGTTTAGGCTAGGATATAAAAAATGAAATTAATTTAAAAGTATCTCCTCATCCATTAAACCATCCTAATCGAGTATTGTTCATTTTGGAATTTGACATCAAGTTTATTCCAAAGTCAAAGTATTTCTAACCTTGAGTGTATAATCATTTTTTTCTAACATCAAGGTCCTTAAACATAATGACATTTATTGGTTCAATTTTATTGTATTATAAAAAAAAATGTGTGAATTAATAGCATGGAAATAAAGATTGAAACGAATTAGTAATGAAAAGACTGTTTAAATATTACATTTCTCTATTGAAGTAACTTGAAAAAACAAAGTCAATGAAGATTTCAAATAATGATTTTTCTTGTATAAAATGTATTTTATATATGAAGGTATTATAATACGAAAATAGCCAAACATATTTAATTTTGTATTAAATCAAATATTTAATTAATGTGAATTGATTTGTTTTATTTTGTTTGTTCAAAATATTGTAAGAAATATAGTTTTAAACTTAGAGTGAAAGACCACATATTAAAAACACGTTTTTATGGTACACGATTTAAATTTAATAACACATAAATACGCTATCTTAAAAAAATAATCAATTTTTAATAAAGATTACTTTCGTTAGTTCATAAACATTTTCAAATTATGTCTAATAATTTATTTCTAATTTTGAATTATAATATAATTACATTAGTTGATTTACAAAAAACATAGAATATATATATTAAACTGAATTCCAGAAATTATACTAATAATTATAGTTGTAACAAATAAAAACTGAAAAAGTAATAATTATTAAATAAAGAAAAAAATTAAAATAAATGTATTGTTTAAAAATAATAAAATGGGAGGCTTTGTGATGGAGTTCTATGTACTCCATGTGCTGTCTTTTATTACTATAGATAGAAATCGATTAACGTTGATTGATTTGTTTTATTTATTTGTTTTGAACAACATGAAAGTCTCACAAAAAAGCTTGACTAATTGCATTGTGTTATTCTTAATTTGTTTATTTGACTTTTGAATTTTAAATATTAAAATTAATATGTATTTGTTGAGCATAGTGTAACATCTAAAACAATGACCAAAAAAAAATCTTAATAATCATTTGTCAAATATTGTAACAAACTTAATTTTAAACTTTGAATAACAGATCAAATATTGTAAAAAGAATCATGTGTTTTCTTTTATTAATGATTTCAGTTACAACTCATCATCATCATCATCATCATCATCATCATCATCATCATCATCATCATCATCATCATCATCATCATTATCATCATCAAACTCAGTTAATCCCACCTATAGCAAAGCTAAGGTAGGGTCTGAGGGGCGCAAGACAACTCTCTCTAAGGAACTCGGCAAAATAGCCCCGTAACTTCGGGAGAAGGGGTGCCTCCTCACAAAGGGGGTCGCAGTGACCAGGCCTGGGCGACTGTTTACCAAAAACATAGGTCTCCGCAAAGTCATAAGACCATGTATGGGGGCTGACGCCTGCCCAGGGCCGGAAGGTCAAGGAAGTTGGTGACCTGGTGACAGGGGAGCCAGAGACCGAAGTCCCGGTGAACGACGGCCGTAACTATAACGGTCCTAAGGTAGCGAAATTCCTTGTCGGGTGAGTTCCGACCCGCACGAAAGGCATAACGATTTGGGCACTGTCTTGGATAGAGGCTTGGTGAACTATGATTATTAATATAATTAATAAAATTCAATTTAATAAATTTATAATATGCTTTTGCAAATCAATTATTATATTTAAATTTGAATTTATTGTATTAAATAATAAAATGAGAGAATTCATGAGGGAGTGCCATGTGTCCCTCACGTGTTTTCTTTTATTAACGATTTCAGTTACAACTATGATTGTTAATATAATTAATGTAATTCATTTTAATAAATTTATAATATGCTTTTGCAAATCAATTATTATAATTAAATTTGAATTTACTGTATTAAATTAAATAAGAAAATGAGAGAATTCATGAGGGAGTGCCATGTGTCGCTCATGTGTTTTCTTTTATTATAGTGTAGATGTAGATTGTTAAATCGTTCCTTTGAGATAAATGCAGGTTATTGAAAGGAAAATGCAAAAAGAAAGGAAAAAGGCACATTTTGAGTGGAGAACAAGCTTCTAGGAGACAAAAGGGTACAAGGTACAACAACCTTGTCTCTCACATGCAAGTTTTGAAGAACAAGAAGGAAAACGACACCAAAGACAAATAATTAAAGACTTTCGGAATTGTTTCAGATATAGCACGGTCGCGCTCTGACCGTGCACGACCGAGCAACTGTTCCGGGTCAACAAGTCAACATTTCCATGTCAACGGAGGTCAAAATCAACATTTTGTAGTGTGCACGGGCGTGCTTTACTCCAGCGTGTTCTTCAAGGCAAAAACCGACCAAAACTGACAGTAATGGTACAACAACAGGTAAGCACGGGCGTGCCAGACACAACAGGGGACAATTCTGCACAAAGAACTCTGCAGCAGGACGCGTTGTCGAGCATGGGTGTGCCAGAACGTTGTCGAGGGCGTGCTGAAGCTGTTTTGCCTATAAATAGAGGCCTCCACCCCTCATTTTGAACCATCCCTTCACCCGTCCATTCCACTAGAGTTCACACACTCTCCAGCGACCTTGAGGGTCTTGCAAGTCACCTTTGGAGCCTGGGATCACTCCATAAAGGCTCGAAGATTGTGAGTTGAGATAGAGATCACTAGAAATCATCCAAACCACCCTCTTTAATCCACTTCACACTCACCATTGTCTATTGCTTGTGTGATAGTTGTAGAGCTGATGTTGGGCTAGATTATTCGAGTGTTGCTAGGGTGAAGACTTCTTTTGGCATGGATTTATATAGTTTTTATTAGTTAAGTGGTGTTGTGTTCTTGTTAAATTCTTTTACTTAGAGTCTTGTTTGGTTAACTAAATAGCTAATTAACTAGTCTTTGGTCTTGTGGGTGTCTTGATAGGAAATGGGAAGGATTGATGAGTGTACCCATGGTGTGTAAAAACCCATGCACTTGTGAACTTAAAACCCATAAATGGGAAGGACTCATGAGTGTACCCATGGTGTGTAAAAACCCATGCACTTGTGAACTTAAAACCCATAAGTAGTGATTAGTCCATTTGTGGGTAGAAATACACACACTTTGAGACTTAATCATCTCTTATCAAGATCTCGCTTAGGGTCGTGTAGGTCACGACTCCTTTATGATATAAAGTGGCTTCTTGTTCGGTCATGCTCCGGCCACCGACAAGTTGTCCATAGAGGTTTTGGGTATTTAGATGTCTTTATTGCAATACTGGGAGGTGGATACTTCGGGGCCGGGAAGTCACAATTTCAAGTCATCCTCCCCTCATTGTTGAGAGGTGAGCTTACCAGGTCGGGGACCCTCATTTTAAAACAAGAACACAGCTCGTATTGCGAAAACAGACACCACTGGAGAATGCTGTAGCAACTCCAAGTTCAGCAAAAGTACGCACTTGTTTACACCACTTAATTAGGTAGCTACTTTAATCCATTCCAAAAATAAGTCGGATCCCGAAGCAACACTTTGTTTGGTATTGATTTTTATTCTGATCACCCTTGCTTTCTTTCTTTATTTTATTTATATTAAAGCCACTTAGGGCTGAGTAGGGGAAGTCGTGTCTTTGGGTTCGATACTCGGTACTTGCTGGAAACCTATACTACGCTTGATAGGTACACTTGCCTATCGTGTGGGTTTTAGAATAATTCGCAAATACCGTTTTGTTTTATAAATTTAAAACTTGACAAAGTGTTTTAACTTAAAAGTTTTGACTTGAAGTCTTTTGAATCAAGTGTTTTGCGCATCCGCCAGGGACTTGTTTCCTTTAAAATAAAAGTCAATTCAAGTCATAAAAACATTTAATCCGCATGACATCAAGTTTTTGGCACCGTTTCCGGGGACACGACATATTCCAGAGAAAGGTTTTAAGTTGCTAGTTACTAATTATTTTACCAGTTGTTTTGATAAGCTTTGCAGGATGGATCATCGAGTTGCTGAAGGTGGCTGCTACGTTCAACAAGGATGTGACTATTGTGGCGGACCTCCTTTTCCCCAGAGCTGTGAAGACTATTTATTTTGTATTCTTCCGTGCATATATTGTGGTTGACCTTCCTACCTAGGGCTGTAAACAAACCAAACGTTCAACAAACAGTTCGTGAATTGTTCGGCGGGAAGTTCGTTTGTGTTCGTTCGTTTAATAAATGAACGAACACAAACAAGAAATTCTGTTCATTTAGTTAAACAAACAAACATGAACATATGCCGCGTTTGTTCATTTATGATCGTGAACGTTCGGTAACATGTTTGTTTATGTTTGTTTGTGTTCGATAGTTCACTAGAGTTTTTAACTTTTTATTTTTAATTTAAGTACTTCAAATTTTCCATTGGTTGATTATTTATATATTAGTGTATCAAATATTAATATTACTGATGACAGGGGTGAGTTCCGACCTGCACGAAAGGCGTAACGATGGGCACTGTCTCGGATAGAGGCTCGGTGAACTATGATTATTAATATAATTATTATATTTAAATTTGAATTTATTGTATTAAATAATAAAATGAGAGAATTAATGAGGGAGTGCCATGTGTCCCTCACGTGTTTTCTTTTATTAATGATTTCACTTACAACTATGATTATTAATATAATTAATGTAATTAATTTTAATAAATTTAAAATATGCTTTTGCAAATCAATTATTATAATTAAATTTGAATTTACTGTATTAAATTAAATAAGTAAATGAGAGAATTCATGAGGGAGTGCCATGTGTCGCTCATGTGTTTTCTTTTATTATAGTGTAGATGTAGATTGTTAAATCGTTCCTTTGAGATAAATGCAGGTTATTGAAAGGAAAATGCAAAAAGAAAGGAAAAAGACACATTTTGAGTGGAGAACAAGCTTCTAGGAGACAAAAGGGTACAAGGTACAACAACCTTGTCTCTCACATGCAAGTTTTGAAGACCAAGAAGGAAAACGACACCAAAGACAAATAATTAAAGACTTTCGGAATTGTTTCAGATATAGCACGGTCGCGCTCTGACCGTGCACGACCGAGCAACTGTTCCGGGTCAACAAGTTAACATTTCCATGTCAACGAAGGTCAAAATCAACATTTTGTAGTGTGCACGGGCGTGCTTCATACTCGTGCACGGGCGTGCTTTACTCCAGCGTGTTCTCCAAGGCAAAAACCGACCAAAACTGACAGTAATGGTACAACAGCAGGTAAGCACAGGCGTGCTCATCCCTTGAGCACGAGCGTGCCAGACACAACAGGGGACAATTCTGCACAAGGGAATATAGGCGTGCGATCCTGATTGTACCTGGCCATTAACTACACAATGTGTCGGGCACAAGCCTATACTCCTCAGTAACCACCACAAGCCAGTCGATCAGGATTGAACACATGCTGGCATTAATGTCTTTCTGCACCTCCATGAAATCAACAGCCGGCCTCTTCTTCACCTTCGCTGCCGCTCATTTATATATTTGTTCCTGCTCATCTACTAAGGTAACGATCTCAAGCTTTCGTTTGTTTCCTGCACGAACAAGCGCTAATTTTTTTAACATGCCATATGGGATTACTGTGGCAACTGGAACTTAGGAATCATAATACTAATATGAATTTGAAGGTACAATTCACTTGCATACCATTTATATTGCTAATTTTCTACTATTGTTTCTTTTAATTGATTCTATAACTAACAATTTGCTATTATTGATTTCCTAACATCAACTAGTAGCTAATTTGGCACTTACAATTCCATCAAGACAACAACTAAAGCACGTTATTTAATTACTATTGTGATTACCTAAATTGTTATTGACTTATTGGTTTCAACCAGGTGCTGCAAAAAATGCTACTTGTGGAGTAAACTTTTAAGTTTAATTAGATGCTTCAAAAATATATTAAATTGTTGACTTAATTATTCCTATCTTTGCTCATGAATCAATTGGGTAAAATGGTGGTTTTATGAAGTGCTCTGCTCCTATATGACCGATTCCATTTTTTATGGATACTATGTGGGTACTGGTTTATATATGTTTTTTTTTGTGCTGATTGTGTTTAAGCATATTGAATTGATAATTCAGTGATTATGGGATATTTTTGTTTGTTGTTGTTGCTGCTTGTAAAAATAAACTCCTTGCTGATTTTTTAGATTAGTTCATCAAGGAATTTTATTACTGTTATGTTCCTCATTCTTGTGACTATTCATAACCATGTTGTTGGCCGAAGTTTTGGTGTGGTTGTACATCTTCTAATATATTAACACCTAGTAGTATATAGTCAAAATATACTAGATCTACTAAGGGCATCCGTAGTGGGGCTCCATGGGGGCTTGATGGCCACCCATAGCACTGGGAACACTGGCCACATGGGCGCTATGGAGGAGACCGGGAAGGCCATCGCGAGCGTGATGGTCTGACAAAATGAACGTTGGGGTTTGTTTATTGAGTTTCCAATTTAAAAAAAACCCATCTTCGTCTTTTTAAAACAGGGTGACCGGCCGGAGGCCAAGTTCGGTGAGTGTCTAGTTAGAGAATGAAATTTGGGAAATAATTTGAAATTACATATCAACATATTTCAAATTATTTTCCAAAGACTAACTCAAATGAGGTAATTTAATTTTACCACTCAATTATGGGCAACTAGATTATTTATGTCTATCCTTTAGATTCTAAAAGGGACCATTGAATTAAATAATACCTTAAAACTATGGTGGTTTGTTAATTGTAATTGTTTTTTCACTTTGATACAGTTTTGTTTGCTTATTCAACATGTATGAACACTACTCATTCCTATTCTAGAGTAGCTTGTTGTAGGAGACTTTGATTCTTATCGGTATTTAGTATATAGGGTGCAGTGTTTTCCTTCTGAAGTATATATTTTTTGACCTGTGAACTTTGGGACTTACAGCATGTTTGACCCATTCCACTTTTAGAATAAAATGATAGGTGTGTGTATATATTGATTATGTAGATACACGTATTGCGACTAATGCTATTGAATTGCAAATTTCAAGATGTTTTGTTTTTGGTCGACTGGTCGAAGGTGGATTTTAAGATGGTCGAATGTAGATCAGAAGGTCGAAGGTAGCACTGGGAGGTCGAAGGAAGATTTGTATATATATGTGTCCAGATTCACCCTATATGAACGGTCGAACCTGCACATTCGACCAAGCTATTTGGGCGAATGTGCAGGTCTATATTGTCACACCCTCAAATTTCTACTGCGGGGTTCATACCGCGAGGCGCATGACATACCAGGATCCCATAGCCATAAGTCATATGAACGAACTCTAAATGCCCAAACCATTTAGTTCGTTTTCAAAACCAAGTTTAGTTAAGCTGCGGAAGCGTAAACCAAATTTAAACCTTTTAAAACCATGCACAAAACAACGCGCCCAAATTAAAACCATATGATAGAAAATGTAAAAACATAATATGTAATTTAGGTGTATGCCCAAACCCCAAATGCAGTGAAGTGTGCAGTGCTTTCTAATCCTGGCACCAGAAGCTAACTACCTGCAAAAGCATGTAAATCGTGGGTCAACAAACAATGTTGGTGAGTTCACTAAGTAAAGTAGATGAGTGTGTAAATGCGCTGGTTTCCAAAACCACGTAAACAAGTAATTGAGTTGGTTCCAAGAACCGTGTTGTAGATGCATTTATGCGACTAATGCTTTGGATTTACAATAAACTTGTTTTTGTTGATTTTCGTTTGGTCGAAGGAGAATCGAATGGGCGAAGGAAGAAGTTTGTTTGGTCGAAGGAGATTCAGAAGGTGCGAAGGAGAGGTTTTGGACGAATGTGTATAGGTTTCTTATGTATGGCTTGGTTCGACCAGATGAAGTGGTCGAACCTGCACATTCGCACGAACAATGTGGGCGAATGTGCAGTCTATATATAGTCAAGCTGATTTTTTGAATGTAACTTTGAGTCATTTTGTTCCCTCCACTTTCTGATTCTCTCTCTAGGATTTTATTTAGCTTAATTCATGTTCATACCTTGTTGTTTTCATTTTGTCAACGTGTAATTGAGTTCGTAATTAATGAAAAAGCTTTGAAATGATGATTTACTTGTTTTGATCTGTTTGATTATCATTTTGTGATTGTTTTAGGGTTTCCGCACCTAAAACAAACTTGTTTGATCATTTCTTTGTTGATTTGACGATCCTTATAGCACATACAAAGTGGTATCAGAGTCATTCTGGATCAAACAACCACAAATTGATAGTTTCTCAGTTGATTTGGACCCAATTTTGGTCAAAAAGTTTCTGTTTTCATAGAACAAACTGATTTGATGAGTTTTTGATTGATTACAACTTGTTTTCATGGTTAAAATGGATAATTCTCTTTGTTAAACTTGTTCCAAATCAATTCCGATTCAAAACCTGATTAAAATCATCAAAATCTATCAACATTTGATAAACATGATCAAAATTAACTGATTTTCAAAGAATAACCGTTTTTGAAATACCAGGGGTCGAACCTAGAGAGACGGTCGAAGGTGTCAGTTAATTTGGTCGAACGAGTGTTTTTGTGGTCGAAGGTGTTGATTTTGTGGTCGAACGTAGACTTTCATAGATTATTTGTGTACATTCGCCCGTCTGAGTTACATTCGACTGATCGAACGGTCGAAGGAGGGACAGAACGGTCGAAAGAGAGAACAAACGGTCGAAAGAGTTTGTGTGTTATCACAGTCCACATTCGTACCCTTCCAAACGGTCGAAGGAGAAGAATTTTTCTCATTCGACCATCCGTAAGTGCGAAAGAGAAGCCTGTTTTAAAATTTTTCTAATCTTTTCGTGTTTGAACATTTACAGGTTAAGATGTGGAACTTTCCAACTACGCCAAGACCTAATCAAGCACCACAGCAGCAGACAACAAGAGATCCATGGTCAGTTGTAGCTCAGAAGACTAGTCCACCATCACAGCCAATCAATTACATGGCTATGACTAGTTCTACTCCTCAGCAAGTTGTGCAACCGTTACAGCAACCAATTGACAATTATTGGGGAGTAGCAGCAGCTGCAGTTCACTCACAGACGACCAATGCTATATCTACACTTATTCATGATCTATCATCAGGAAGTGGCAATCGTCCACCAAAGCTCATGGATATGATGGATTACAACACATGGAAGACAAAGTTCAAGATACATGTGGAGGGACAAGGCTTAGAGGGAGCTGAGGCATGGCAGATGATAGTGAAAGGTTATGTTGCTACTATTCTGGAGAACACTGGTGAACCTATACCGTTGGAGAATTTGGCTGATGATGAGAAAAAGAAGTTCGCAATCGAGAAAAAGGCGTTTTCTCAATTATCTCAGGCGATCAACACTGACTTGCTGCATCAGTTCGGATCGTGTACAACTTCAAAACAATTGTGGGATATGCTGAGAAACAGACATGATGGTAATGAGAAGACTAGGAAGCTGAGAATGGAAGAGCTTCGAAAAGAGTTCGAGAACTTTAGTTACATGGATAATGAGACTCTAAAATAATTGGTTCCAAGGTATTGCCATTTGCTCACAGAGCTTTCGAGCTACGAGATTAGCATACCGATGTCAGAACTGGTGGATAAATTTGCTGATGCTTTACCACCATATTGGAACCAACACATTGAAGTGTTGAAAGAAAAAGATGCATACCAGTATTGGACTATCAATGAGTTCATACAAAAACTGGAGAACAAAGAAATGGAGGAGAAGAGGAAAGCAAAGAGAGCACAGATTCCACAGAACCCAGATTTGTATGTGAGTGGTACATCTACTTCTCTTTCTACTTCTAGCTCTACTTCAAGTGTTGCACCTCATATTGCTTGCGTATCTAATGTTGTTGAACCCACCAAAACACCAATAAACCATCTAGCCCAAATTTCATCATACACACCACAATCTTATCAAACACCAAATTTCATTCCACCTTTTTAACCTTTACAACAAGCTGCCTGTTACACTGCCAGTCAACCTCAAGAACAAACATATAATCCTCACATGAACCAAATGCAGATCACTCAAACACAATCAAATCAAAGTCCGATTGTGTTAGAGACTTCTAACCTTAACAATGTTACTGTTGAGATTGCTCAACAGCATGTAGCATTAGTATCTGCTATGGTTGCATCATACAATGGTTTAGTTGCTAGTCAGATTGGAAACAACAATCTAACCAATGAGGACTACGCACAAATCGATAAAGAGGAAATGGAGCTTATGGATATACAGTGGGCGTTTGCTAGCATCATGAGAAGAGCCACTGATTTTATCCAGAAAACAGGGAGAACTGACCTTTCGACTTCTCCAAACACCACTTACGGCTTCAACAAAGCCAAGGTTACATGCTTTAATTGTGGTGAAAAGGGTCATTTCAAGAGAGAGTGTACACAGCCGGCTCAGCAAGGTAATCGAAACCCGTTCAACTAAAGCTACCAAAACAGACAAAACCAAAACCAGAATCAGGTATCATACAACAGTCCCAACATCTCTAGCTTTCAACCTCAAAACAACTACCAGAACCATCAAAACACACAACAAAATACCAATAGTAGACAATCCACATCTCAAAACCAACCACAACAGAATCCAAACCGAACCATTATTCCTATCTCTACACCTAACACTCAAACCCAAACCCAAACTGAAAATCAAAACCAAGCACTTGTGATTCAAAAAGATGAAGGTTTTGATTGGACGGGTATGCAATTAGGAGTTGAAGAGATTACTGCAGGAAATGTGGCTTGTGTAGCACAAAAGATGAGTTTGGATGAACATGTGGAGATTGAAGAGGATGTTGTGATAGAAAAAGTGTCGGAGTTGAAAATAGAAGAGTTGAATGAGGATGTGAATGATGAGTGTGAAGACAAGAAGTCTGGAATGATTCTTGATTCTATCACAGATGTTGGAGAGCAATATGATTCAGCTTACTCGGACATGGAAAGTGATTCTGACTCAGAAGCTAGTGTGAACTCACTAGACGATGACATCGATCAGTTGCTAGCTGAAGCAGATTTCCTTATGACCCGCAAGTCGTGCATGGTGGATGATGCCTGCACAAAGATTGACTACTCAAAATTCTTTGCAGGGAAGGAAGCTCATTTCGCGCTGATGGCAATGACAGAACCACCTAAACCAGTAAGTACTGAATCTCAATCAAAAGTTTGTGTTAAATGTTCTGATTTTGATAGATTGATAGAAGAAAATAAGCAACTCAAGGTACAACTTGAGAGTGCTAAAATAAATTGTCAAAATTATCAAAAAGAATCAAAAGATTTCAACAAAGTACTTGATGGTTACAAAAAGGATGTTTCTGAACTGAAAAAGACTTTGTTTATAAAACAACTTGCCATTAACAACTATATAAATGAAATGGAAAACACAAAGTTAGAAATGGCGACCATCAAGTGCTTCGCTGAAAAAGTGAATAAAAAATTAGAGAGTTATAAGCACATTGCTTATGTAGTTGACCACATCATCGAAGAACCTTCACAGACAAGTAGTGCAAACTACAAAGCTGTCCCATCTCCGGTGTTGTTCGAGAATCAT
This sequence comes from Ambrosia trifida, assembly GCA_028751855.1. Classification (NCBI taxonomy): domain Eukaryota; kingdom Viridiplantae; phylum Streptophyta; class Magnoliopsida; order Asterales; family Asteraceae; genus Ambrosia; species Ambrosia trifida. Next base: position 144,824,066 of record CM054122.1, on the reverse strand, counting down.
AATTTACATGCGATAGCACCGGAGACTCTAGTCAAATCTGACTCCACATCAGATAACGAGTCCAACACTTCCAGTGTCGGAGACCCGTATTCTGATGAAGAAGATGAACAGTCTGAGATAGTTGTTGATAATGAAAGTGATATCCCTGATGAAAATTATATAATCACTACTGAACCAGTCTCACCATCTCAGATTGTTCATCCCATGGCTAATGCTCACAGAAAGAATCAACCAGCAAAGAATGTTGCTAAGAAAGGTGAGCAGTCTGTTGTTAAAAATGTTGAAAAGAAAGCTGTTAAGAAAGTTGAGAAAAATGTGGTTAAATCTGTTGAAAAGAAAACTGAAACTAAAACTGAGAAACCAAATGAAATGAGCAACGAATCATGTGACAAACCTGTAAAAGTTTTCTATTGGATGCAAGGCTCCGATAAGATTATGTCTGATGATGAATATCCGATTCAATTTGTGAACTATTCCAAAATTGAAAAGATCTGGCAGGAAAGTACAATTTGGTTCCCAAAACATGAACGAACCAATGATATTCCTCCAGCCATTTTAGAGAAAATTTATTCGGATAATTCTAAAGACGCAAAGGTCAATGTCACACAATTCGTTAAGGCAGTAGACAAGTCAAATAGTTTCATTGAGCCGACTTACACAAAGGACCCAGCTCCTGAGAGTTTGAGAAAACAGTGCATGGTTGATCAATATCCTATTGCAAGTTTTTCCAAGTCGAACATCAAGGAGAACTATGAAGAATACCGTGCGTGTTTTAAGTGCGGGGAAAGGGGACATTTACTTGCCACCTGCCCGTATGTACGACACAAGAGGCACGAGGTGGAGATGAAGCAAAGACATGATTATCCGGTTGACAATTACAGTTATCCACAAAGACAGTTTTTCCCTCAGCCAGCACCTTATTATAACCAAAACAATTTTTACAACAAAAGGGAAAATCGTCCGATGACTTATGACAAACGCAACCGGATAGCCACTGAAAAACCATTGAAGAAACCATTGATGAACACAACTGCTGAAAACAAAAAGGTTCCTGCTAAACCTAATGCCAAATCAGCAGTTGGACCTGTCTCTGTTAAATCAGAGAAGGTAACCAAGAAGGTAGCATTTGAAGACGAAGTAAAGAAACCGGCTGAGACCTCAAAATCTCAGATCCGGATCTTGAAAAGCTCTGAACAGTCTTAGTCATCAAAGGAGTCTGAGGGTGCTTCAACTTCACAGAATGTGAAATCTGAGAAAAAGAAAGTTGAGAGTGAGAAGAAAGGGGTTGAAATAACCCAAGATGTTTATGAATCTAATGAATCTTTGAAACAACCAGTTCAAAGACCCAAGACCAAACAGGCTTGGGTCCCCCGAAAGATCTAATTGCTTTACTTGATATGTGCAGGGAGCTCCAGCTGGCCCTGTTAGCAGCCTCTGGATTGTTGACAGTGGAGCTTCTGGCCAAATGACAGGGGATCTCACGCTACTCTTTGATATCAAGAACATAAATGGAGGTTACGTAGCGTTTGCAGGAAATAAAGGAGGCTACATTACGATGGAGGGTAGTGTTAGCAATGGGGTAGTGACATTTGAGCGGATATCGTATGTGAAGCAGATTGATTACAATCTACTCAGTGTTAGCCAAATCTGTGATAAGCAATTCTCTGTTTATTTTGACGACAAATCTTGCTACATCCTGAAACCGGGTTTTGAACTTCCAAAAGAGTGGGTGATGCTAAAGGCACCGAGAGTAAACAACTTGTATATTCTCGATATGTCCAAAGCTATGACCACCCATGGCCAAGTCACGTGTTTCCTCTCTAAGGCTACAGAAAAAGAATCTATCATGTGGCACAGGAGAATGGGACACATTCATTTGAGAAAGATGAACCAGTTGGTAAAGAATGAACTTGTCACGAGAGTCAATGTGAAACATTTCCATTTGAATGACAAGTGTATTAGTTGTAAAAAGGGTAAGCAGCACAAACAAACCCATAGACCAAAGAAAGTCAATTCCGTTTAACTACCGCTTGAGCGTTTGCACATGGACTTATTTGGTCCAGTCAAGCGTAAAAGTCATGCCGAGGAATTGTACTGTCTTGTGGTGACTGACGATTATTCAAGATTCTCATGGGTTATGTGCTTACACCAGAAAAGCGACACGTTTGACAACCTGAAAGTTCTGTTTACTCGTCTGGAGAATATCTATGGTCTAAAGATCAAACGAATCCGGAGTGATAATGGGACGGATTTCAAAAACGCTCAGATGGATGATCTTTGTGAAAACAAGGGAATTCATCACGAATACAGCGCTCCGTATACACCCCAGCAGAACGGTGTCGCAGAACGGAAGAACAGGACTCTAATCGAAACGGCGAGAACAATGCTTGCGGACTCAAATCTTCCAGTCAAGTTCTGGAACGAAGCAATTTACACAGCATGTTACACTCTAAATCGTGTTTTAACTGTGAAGAAGTTTGGCAAAACTTCTTATGAGCTGTTGAACCGACGAAAGCTGAATCTAGAGTATCTAGAACCATTTGGAGCCCCGTGTACAATGCTTAATCCTTCGGAGAAGTTCGCACCAAAGGCTGAAGAAGGCTATTTTGTTGGATATGCAACCCTACTAAAAAGGGTATTCAACAAAAGAACTAGAAAAGTCGAGGAGTGGGCTAACGTCGAAGTACAAAGATACACTCAAAATGTACAGGGAGCCGGTCCAGACTGGATGTTTGATTACAAAGACTTCTTTGAATCATTCAATCCAGATAGCATGGTTGAAGAAGCTGTACTCCGTTTATATTACGAGGTCGAAAACGCAATGACTTCACCATTAGTGCGCCCGATCACTGTAAATCCTCAAGCAGCTTCTAATGATACCACTGCTCCTGTGATGGAAGAAGAGGTGTTCCAAGAAGCTTCAACAACGCTTAATTCATCAGATTCAGAAGATGAAGATGATGATGCTACAAGTGAAGTTATTCTGGACAATGCTACAGTGACACCACCAGTGAACCCAACTACTACTAATGCTTCAACATCGAATGTGGGTAATGATCTGGTTTCTACAGAGAATTTGACGACTCAAACGGGAGTGCAAGTACCTGATTATCCGGAATCTCGGATACATCGGATACACCCGCTTGAACAGGTTATTGGTGATCCTGGTAGCAGCGTTATGACAAGAGGGCAATTGAGAAATGCTCAAGCACCAGAGAATATTGGCAATCTTGCTTTATATGCCAAAATACAGAAATCTGGTTTTCAAAATGACTGGTCTTTCGCTTGTTATGTTTCGCAGGTCGAGCCGCGGACATACAAGGAAGCTCTTTTGGATGACGCCTGGGTGGAAGCAATGCAAGAAGAGTTGTTACAATTTCAGAAACTCGGAACCAAATGGGTTTTTAAATGTAAAAAGGATGATAGAGGAGTTATAGTGAGAAACAAAGCTCGTTTGGTTGTTCAAGGTTTTCATCAAGTTGAGGGAATCGACTACAATGAAATCTATGCACCTGTTGCACGCTTGGAAGCTATACGAATGTTTTTGGCGTTTGCATCCTGGAAGAAATTCAAGGTGTATCAGATGGATGTAAAGAGCGCATTCCTTTACGGTGTGGTCAAAGAGGAATTTTACGTAGGTCAACCACCAGGCTTTGAGGACCCTATTCACCAGGATAAGGTTTATGTCTTAAACAAAGCTCTCTACGGGTTGCACCAAGCTCCGAGACAATGGTATGAGGAGCTAAGCACGTATCTTCTCTTGAAAGGATTCAAACGCGGATTGGTAGACTGTACACTGTTCACGAAACGAGCAGGAGATGACTTGCTTCTTGTGCAAATTTATGTTGATGATATTATTTTTGGGTCTACTAACGAACTTCTGTGCAGGGAATTTGAAAAAGTTATGCAGGAAAAGTTCTAAATGAGCGCAATGGGAGAGATGCAGTTTTTCCTAGGCTTGCAGGTGGAGCAAAGACCAACGGGGATCTTTATTCACCAAACCAAATACGTTTATGAAGTCTTGAGCCGATTCCAGATGGATGATTCGAAGCCGATGGATACCCCTATACAACCTAATCACGGGATTGGAGTTGACGCTAAGGGGGGAGCTGACTGATCCATTTACATACAGAGCAATCGTCGGATCTCTGATGTATCTCACCGCGTCTAGACCGGATATAATGTTTGCAACATGTCTTTGTGCACGATATCAGTCGAAGCCGAAACAAAGTCATCTTGCAGCTGTCAAGCGTATCCTTAGATATCTGAAGGATTGTCCATCGAAAGGACTTTGGTACCCTCATGATGATAATTTTGACCTAATCGCTTTTAGTGATGCAGATTGGGGCGGCTGTGACAAAGACATCAAATCCACAACGGCTTGATGTTAGTTTATGGGGAGCAGGCTCGTGACCTGGCAATGCAAGAAACAGACCGCAGTTGCACTATCCACATGTGAAGCAGAATACGTTTCAGCATCGAGCTGCTGCTCACAGGTTCTATGGATCCAACAACAGATGGTGGATTACGGTTTGCAATTTCTTAAAACCCCTATTTCCTGTGATAATGAAGCCGCAATCGCATTAACAAAAGACTTAGTAAATCACTCAAAAGCTAAACATATCCGGATTAAATATCATTTTATCCGTGATTGTTATGCTAAAGAGTTGATCGATATGGTCAAAATCCACACTGATTACCAACGCGCAGATCTTTTTACCAAAGCTTTTGACAAATCCAGATTTGATTATTTTTTAAAAGCTAATGGTATTAAAGAAAAACAAGACTGATCACCACCTCAGTCTATCACTTTTTAGTTTAAATTTTTACTGCTTTTCAGAAAAATTTCGAAAATCCAAAAACATTGAAAAATTTCAAAATCCATAAAAAATTAGAAAATTTCTTTGCTGACTGCTATATCTTCTTCCCTTAGATTAATGCTGTCAGATTTCTGTGAACAAACGATATCTGGGCAGTCACATATTTGAAATGCTCCAGCTTATCCTTGGGAACAGTAAATTCAAAAATTTATAAAAATCAGAAAAATCAAAAATGATTTCCTGGAGTAAAAGGGGAAATGATAGTACATCAGTGGGGATCTGACACATTCCAAGTAATGTACTACTATATAAGACGTGTGTCTGAGTCTGTGTGATGTGCTGATAGGCTTCGTAGACCTATTACTGCGTGCCTGATACATACATATCAAACGAATTGTTGTGTGGATGAACTCCTCATGGGCATATGGTCTTAGTACCGTAATTTCGTTTGATAGGGTATTTGTACAAAACTCGGAGGTTTAGGGTCGTTATGTTATTAGTTGTCTAGGGATAGCCTCTCTGATCTTCTGCTGTAAGTCATTACGGACCTAGATCAGACAGGGTGTCTTTATAAAAGAGCTTTATGCCAAATCCTAAAGTTACCGAATTGAGGAACTTTCCATGTTTTATGATGTTCAAAGATTATCTATTACATCGTATTAATCACTGATGCAAATCATGATTAATATCAGTCCTCAACCTGGTAGAGTGCACAAGTTACTTTGCAGCATTAATTTGCTGATCTGTACACCTCTGTGCCTCAAACCTTGTAAATTACAGATGACAAAAGCATAATCACGCGTTACAATGAGTCTTTGTGCATTTACTTCTTGATACGGGAGTATGTCGTGTGCGTGGGAACCACAGAAAATTATGTTTATACTATAAATAACAGTATCAGTTTAAAGCACTGCACAAAAGTCTGCATGTGAGTTTATGTGGATCACAATATCAGCAGTTGCCAGATCACACATTGTCTTTAATGATAATAATTCAAAAGATCAACGGTGTGATCAGATTTCTCAATAACTGATATGATCCCTTTACCGGAAGTCACAAAAACATTTACTGTTTTTCATTTACATTTTTGCATTTTATTTTCTCGTCAAAAATTACAAAACTCAAAAAGATTTTACATTTCCATCTTCTTTTTGATAGCTGATGGTGGTTGATGTCGATTTTCTAAACCTTGATGAACCATTTGAGCTTTGTAATCTTTTAAATGTGAAAATATGAATGTTGGATGCTCAAAAGTTGAAAAATAATTGGAACGGGACTCGATTTTGAGATTTGAAAAATTTATCAAAAATCCTAGTTCTCGTTCGCCCATTCGTTTGGTCGAACGTGGGTTTTTCATGTTCCTTCGTATGTTCAAAATGGGCGAATGAGAGTGTTCTTGAACATCTGTCTCATTCGAACCCTTTTGCCTCATTCGAACCTTTAACTAGGGTCGAAGGAGACAAAAGTATCTCATTCGACCGGTAAGAATGGTCGAAGGAGCTTGCCTATATATACCCTTTCAGCCTCATTCGACCCATTACAAAATTTTTTCAAAAATTCTTCTCTGAAGTCACCTTGTTGCCCTGTTATTTTGCACCATACCATTGTGATCGTCTAGTGTTACTGATCATTTGCCATTCATTTTTACAGTTAATACTTCAACAACAAGGAATAATCATCGTTTTTCAGTTTTGAGCCCTAGTTTTTTAAAATCTGACATAAACATGTTCATTGTTACAATTGATGCTTAGGATTCATTCTATCAATGTTTTAGGGAGAGAAGAAACAACAATTAGTGATGTTAATCCATCAGATTGATCAGTTGATCATGATGAATGGATAAACCCTAATTGTGAACTGAAAACATGGATAAAATGAATAATTGATACAATTGTTGCTTTAAAAACATTAATCGGTATCTTTACTTGCCAAACAAATCAAAATAACATGATAAGAAACAATAAAATTCAGATTTGAAAATTTAAAATTGCAGACAGACTCCTTCGCACCTATCGAATGGGCGAAGGAGATGGTTAACTGGGCGAATGAACAAAAATTGGGCGAATGAAACTTTTTATCAAAAATTCTTACATTCGTACCTTTAAATTTTCACATTCGCACCAAGTTTCTCTCATTCGCACCCCCGTTTGGGCGAATGAGAAGATTAATTACCAAATTTTCAAAGTTTGAATTTTTTGTCGATTTTTAACATGTTTCTTTGTTTTGTTTTGCAGATCAAACCATGTCTGAACAGGAGAAGACTACTGAGCAAGCCGGATCATCCTCACAGCCTACAAAGAAAGCTACTGAAGAGCTTTTAACCTTCGAGAATGCGCATAATTGCTGTGCGTATCTTGGTGAAGTTAAAAAGCATACTGAGTTTATCGAGATCATAGAATTCTTGAAGAGAAGTCGGGTGATAGACGCGATTGCTACACCTACCATTATTTACAGAGATATGATGCAAGAATTCTGGACAGAAGCGAAGTTAGATTTCTGGAATTGCGAGTCATCTGTGATTAGCAAGATCCAAGGAAAGATGATAATTGTATGTGAGCAGGATATTAGAGAAGCCTTGAATCTGCAAGATGAGAAGACGGATCCCAAAGAGCTTAGTTTTATGGATCAACGGAAGTGCTTCCTGAGGATGAAGTACAATGGACCGATCACTGATGGTTCATTGCATAAGGGAAAGCTGTGTCCACAGTTCAAATACTTGGCACATGTTTTGATACACGTTTTTGGTTCAGCAGCTGGAGGATATGACTTGATGCGTAAGAGTATTAGCTCAATGATGGTGGCACTGGTATTGAACAAACCGTTCAATGTATCAGGAATGCTAATGGAACACTTGTTGGAGCCTGTGAATGGTACGAGGAATCTGAAGTTTTTGCTGTATCCTCGATTCCTCCAGATGGTGTTTGATAATAAATACAAAGATTTGAAGAGGGATCCTAAGCACATTGTTGTTCAAGAACATATGTCGATCAATACTCTTGCTAGGATGAAAGCTTACAAAGGATTGTCAGTGAATGAACGTCCACCTGTAAGACGTTTATTTGGACATCTAGCAAGGATTGACTATACGGATCCAGGTGAAGGGCTTGTAAGACATGCTAACAGTGATTCAGATCCAGATAACCCATTACATCCTGTTGATCCAGATGCAAAGCGCAAGAGACAGGTTGTTAATGTCGGTGCTAAGAGTGGAAAGGGTAAGGAAAAAGAGATCAGAATAGAGGTTGTTCCTGAACCTGCAAAGAAGAAGAGTACACCAAGAAGAAGCAAGACAATGGCAAAGAAAGGAGTGCATATTGTGGATGAGGCGTCAATTGATTCTGAAGAGACGCAAGAAGATGAACACTGGGATTCGGAAACTGAAACGCTAAAGACTACCACGCCCAAGGCCACTGTGGCTGGTGAGTCTGTTAGTCAGTCTGTTGAAGATCAAGGTAATAAGAGCCCAATTCCTGTTGATGAAGATGAAGAGGGTCTTAATGTAGAAAAAGATTTTCCTGGTTCACCTGTACAGGCTGTGAAATCAAAGAAGAAGCCTCAGTACAAGAAACAAGAGAATGTATTGAAACCGAGTCAAAAGAGATTGAGGGAGATTGAGTCACTCATTGCTGGTAAGAAACTACCGCCAGTTTCTAGTTCCAAGTCACCGGTTTCTGCACCTGTATCGAAGAAGCAAAAGACTACAACTACTTCTAGCACACAACAGGGAGATGAATTACCTGTTGATGAGTTCAATGAAGCATTAGACAATGTGCTCAAGAAGATGAGGAAAGGCAAACTGCCTGAAATTGCTGAGATGCCTGTTAAGAAGAAGGTCACAGTTGATAGTGATGTAATGACTGCTGTGAACCAAAGGCTATCTAAAATGATGAGCATTATCAACAAACAGCAAACGGAGATTGAGCAATTGAAGTCGAATGATAAAAAGATGTTGGAAGTTGTAGTCACATCTCATGATAACAGTGAAGAGTTGAAGGAAACAATCAAAAAATTAAAGAAAGAGAACAAAAAGTTGCTGAAACATGAGCAGAGAAACACCAGACGGATAATAGCCTTGAAAGAGGAGAACAAAAAGCTAAAGAAGAGTAACAAGAACATGGACGATCTGATAAAAGACTTGTACTCTCGAGCTCCTCTACTTCAAGCTGGTGAAGAAGATAAAGAACAAGAAGAAGAGAAAGTTGATTATGAATCATCTGACGATGAAGAGGATGAAGATCTTGATGAAGATGCTGGTAACGATCCTCAAAATAAAAAGAAGAAAGATGATGGAGATGATGGTGGTTCAGATGGTGGATCAAGTGATGCGAACAGCTCTGCTTTTGATAGTGATGATGACGATGATGATGACAACGCTGGTAAATATAAGTATGAGAAGCGTGATTCAAGTAAAGGTGGAGAGTCAAGCTCAAAGACTCCAGGTGAAAATGTAGATGATGACATTTTCTGGAATGAAAAACTGCAGTCTTTATCTGAAGAAGACAAACACATGTATCGCCAGATGCTTACAGATCGAGTCTGGACGATTGACATGACAAGCAGGTTTCCAAAAATATTCGAGTCTAGTAATAAGCCGTTTGAGTTGGAGTTTGATGACCCAGATCTAGAAGATGGAGAGGTTTCTGCGGCGGTTTCTAAGGAAATACTTGAAGGTTTAGCTAGACAGGTTGGAAAGACTTTGGAAGAGTTACTTGCTGATAATTTCATTCCAAAGATACCTGAAAAGGAAGCCGGTAATCATTCAGATGACCGTGACGTTCCTGCATTTGAAGAAGTTGAGATGGAAGACATTACAAGTGAGGAATATCCACAATACTTTAAAAATGATCAAGATTGTGGATTTCCTGGATTTTCTGAAGAAGTGCTAAACCAGGCCGAGAAACTTGCTAAGGAAAAGAGAAAATTGTTTGAAGATGAAATATTCAAAGGGCATGATAAGCCACAGTTCGAGCAATCTGATAGTTTGAAAGAACTTTTGAGGAAATTGAAAGAGAAGGAGAATAATCGTCCTAAAGCTGAGATACAAGGTAGCTTCTACAAACTTCACAGTGAAATTTTCAAAGGTCGTGCATTGGCCTGGAAGTTTGTTCAGCAACTGAAATGCATAGCAGTCAAGTGGGAGAAGGGAATTCTGTACTTTAACAAATTCCATGATCTGAAGACTCTCCCTTACTGGGCTATTCGTGATATTTGTCGTCACCGTATATCGGGAGCGCCAAATAGTCAAATTTCATATGTTGCTGAGAGGATGACGAGAGAGAGCCGAACTAAGTGGGATTTATTTGAACCTCAATATCCAAAACGAATCGTTCATAAAAAGGATATTGACATGATTACTGGAATGCCCAAAGTGACACTGAAGTATAAGCCACCGCGAGTGTTGAAGAAGATTCCTTTGATGCCGATTCCATAACACTTCGCTAAAGACTTTATTTGGTGGTACTATGATTGGAAGATACCAGAGGCTGTGATAGTGCTGAAAGATGGTGAAAAGAACTTCAAGAAGATACACATTTTTGATCCCATGTGGTTGATTAACTGTTCACATGAGGATATAATAATGTTGTTCTATAATCCGATTTATTCTGAGGTTAAGGATGCTGAACAAGCAGGCAAATACCAACGTGTGGTATTTCTGTGCTTTGCGTATGATATAAATGCTGGATGTGACTATGACAAGAAGCTCAGGAGGTTGGTGGAGATACAGAAAGTGCCTGAAGTGAAAAAGACGAAGCCGAAGACATTTCATGAACCGGTGCTGACTAAGGAACAAAAGATTCAGCGGCATATCAAGTTGATGAACATCAGAATGGACGAAGAACGTCGACAACAATCCAAGCAATAGTCGAGGGGGAGTTTGTAGATGCATTTATGCGACTAATGCTTTGGATTTACAATAAACTTGTTTTTGTTGATTGTTGTTTGGTCGAAGGAGGATCGAATGGGCGAAGGAAGAAGTTTGTTTGGTCGAAGGAGATTCAGAAGGTGCGAAGGAGAGGTTTTGGACGAATGTGTATAGGTTTCTTATGTATGGCTTGGTTCGACCGGATGAAGTGGTCGAACCTGCACATTCGCACTAACAATGTGGGCGAATGTGCAGTCTATATATAGTCAAGCTGATTTTTTGAATGTAACTTTGAGTCATTTTGTTCCCTCCACTTTCTGATTCTCTCTCTAGGATATTATTTAGCTTAATTCACGTTCATACCTTGTTGTTTTCATTTTGTCAACGTGTAATTGAGTTCGTAATTAATGAAAAAGCTTTGAAATGATGATTTACTTGTTTTGATCTGTTTGATTATCATTTTGTGATTGTTTTAGGGTTTCCTTACCTAAAACAAACTTGTTTGATCATTTCTTTGTTGATTTGACGATCCTTATAGCACATACACGTGTAAACACTAGTTCGTCGCATGTCAAGGGTAGCTAACCCATTCATGATAACTAACACCGAAGATACCGAACTGCTATGTACGTGTAGCCACAAATGTGAGCCGCATGCCTGACATCATTGTCTATCCACAATGATAAAGTTTCGTTAAGTTAAAGTTCACGCCCGCGCTCCCCGAGCCGGTGTGAGGTTTGTAAGACCTAATAGCGCTATCAACTAATAACCCGCTTGCCATAACCCGGCAACTCATTCGGTACGTGAGGACTTACAGATGATAGAGTTGGTTTAGTTCATCAAGGACACAGTTTGCGAACTAGCAAAGTAAACGACCCACACAAGGATCCATCAAAGTAAACGACCCACACAAGGATCCATAGCGTCCCAAACCGGACTAGAAAAATGTTAAGTAAGTTGTCTCATACCTGAGACGCGTGCTTTTAAGAAAAAGTAGTGAAACTCACCTTAGAATGCAAGCAAATAAATCCAACTCCAAAGTAGGGTGTGCTACCGACTCCCTAGTACATGTGTCACTAAGTGAGTATATGTGTAATACCATTACACCATATAATCCGTTTGTCCAAGACGTTTAAATGTTCAAAAGCGTGTAAGTGACACCTAGTGATTCTACATGCATAAGTAAATCCTACGGACCCGTTGGTGAATATGTTGGTTACCATTAGTTTACACTTCATATGCATCTCATATAAGTGCCCATTCAAATATATATCAAACACATACCACATAGGACTCCAATTAGTTACACAAACACAAAATACACAATCTGCGTTTTAGGACAGATTGTGCGTCACCAAAACTAATTTATTTAAAATACTAAATCAGTGAGTTAAACACCCAAATTTTTACTGAATATTATTTGGGATTCATTTGATAACCCATATTTTTGTTTTGTTTCAAAACGAAACACAAAAATCATGAAAAATCGTACATCACAGATATGTCCAGAAAGTTTCTACAGCAGGTGAGGTTAGTAGAAAAATTCCCAAAAATTGTGTATTCATCCAAATGGGATGAATCCACTTGGAAAAGCCAAGTTATTCCAATGTTAATCTACTGTTCAAATTTCATAACTTAATTCCTTGTAAAACTCGAGTTATGATTGTTTAAATTTGACTCAGTTTGTTAATCCGAAAATCTGACATGACCTTTAATCAAAGAAAATTCCAAAAACATATCAAACGACATCCAAACCAGATGATTTTGCCCATTCTAAAAAGCTAAGACCATGTACAATCTATTCATGCAAAGAATCAATCAAAACAATTATTTTCAAGCCACGAAACAGACCCTACAAGTCGACATTCAGATTCTGTCCAGATTCTAATCATGCAATATTATCAATTATATCAAACCCTAGTTGCATATTATCAATCAATAACACCTAATAATCATCAATAACCATTACCAAACATTCCTAATACCTATTGTGATCAGATTCTATCATTATTCATGCAAATATTACAACTTTAATGATCAAAACTTCAACAACTTGCGCAACAAGTAACCTATGATATTACTAATCGCCTATCATCATGTTTAATTCGTTTAATCTTCAAAAACCTCAAGTTTTAATAATTATCAAAAGCTTTCAGACCTGGACAAACCTTGTTATATGATTTTTATAACATAAAAATAAGATTAAAGCGTAAAGTATTAAAGATTATACCCCTAGCTCTTCGATACAATCAACCGAACGCCTTTGGAGCTTCCCAATCGATGATCTTGAGCCTTTGCAGGTTGTTTGGGGTTAATAATTCGTAAGGAGCAGTAAGGGGGCGATTAGGGTTGAGTTTAGAGGTTGCATGGGGCTTAAGAGTGTTTAAATAGGGGTTTGAGGCGGTTTAGACCCGTCAGGCCATTTCGCGCGGCCGCTCGGGCCCTGTGAGCGGCCGCTCACAGGCCTTTGGCCCGCGTGGGTGGCCCGTTTCGTCACCCGACGCGTTTTCCTTCGACGTTTTCGTTATTTCGGACCGTAACATGTGCAACCCCATGCGTTAAGACCCTAATCAACCTAATGATCCACCTTTAATGATTTTATTAACGTATTCGGTTTAGGTTCACACAATCACGTATGGTTTTCACATAAGTTCATCGAATATCACATAGACACGTAATCGCAATCAATCCAAATTAGTTTACTCATTATTATTATACTTCATTATTCACCAACGTCCGAGGTTCACTAATCATGTATTCAGTTATTAACTCACAACAATGCAACGTGTGTCCTATCTAGCTAACCCTAGTTAAGTATAATGCAAGGAACGTAACTAGAGTTTAGTTAAAGTGAGAACCTGAATTTGCGGGGTATCACATCATCCCCAAGTTGAAAAGAATTTCGTCCCGAAATTCAGCAAGTAAACAATAAAGCCAGCTAGAAAAGTGTGCGCTTGGTTCCCGGATGTCACATCATCCCCAAGTTGAAAGGAATTTCGCCCCAAAGACTCGTCAACCATCCCAACCAATTAACTATATGGCAATGACTGGTTCCATGCCCCAACAAGTTGCACAACCACAACCACAACCTATGGCTGATTACTGGGGAGTTGCAGCAGCGGCAGTACACTCTCAGACTACCAATGCAATTTCGACACTTATTCATGACTTATCTTCGGGTAGTGGGAGCCGTCCACCAAAGTTGATGGAAATGGTAGACTACAACACATGGAAGACCAAGTTCAAGATTCATCTTGAGGGAATGGGACTAGAAGGAACGAAAGCTTGGCAAATGATTGCTAAGGGTTATGTTGCTCCAGTTTTGGAGAACACGGGTGAGCCGATTCCGTTAGAGAGTCTAGCTGATGATGAGAAAAAGAAGTTTGCGGTGGAAAAGAAGGCGTTTTCCCAACTGTCCCAGGCCATTAACACTGATCTCTTACATCAGTTTGGGTTGTGCACCACTTCTAAACAATTGTGGGACATGTTAAGGAATCGTCACGATGGGAATGAAAAGACGAGGAAGTTGAGAATGGAGGAGTTAAGAAAAGAGTTTGAGAACTTCAGCTATATGGGAAATGAGACGCTGAAGGAGTTGATTCCGAGGTACTGTCACTTATTGACTGAACTTTCAAGCTATGAGATCAATATACCGATGTCAGAGCTGGTGGACAAGTTTGCTGATGCGTTGCCACCATATTGGAATCAACACATCGAGGTACTCAAGGAAAAGGATGCGTACCAATACTGGACCATTAATGAGTTTATCCAGAAGCTAGAAAACAAAGAGATGGAAGAAAAGAGGAAGGCAAAGAGAGCTCAAGTTTCTCAGAATCCAGAGCTATATCATGGCGGTACATCTTCATCTCTAGCCAGTTCTAGATCTAATGTTGCTCCACACATTGCTTGCGTATCAAGTATTGTTGAACCACCCAAAGCCCCCATAAACTACCTTGCTCAAACTTCATCTTATACCTCACCATCATACCCTACTACTACTTACATCCCACCATTTTCACTAATGCAACAAGCTGCTTGTTATTTTGCAAGTCTAAACCAACCTCAACAACAATCCTATATTCCTCAAATGAATCAAACCCAAATGAACCAAAGTCAATCTAATCAGAGCCCAATTGTGTTGGAGACTTTGAACTTGAACAATGTTACTGTTGAAGTTGCATAGCAACATGTAGCATTGGTTTCTGCTATGGTCGCTTCTTATAACGGGTTGGTTGCTAGTCAAATTGGTAACAACAACTTAACCAGTGAAGACTATGCACAAATTGACAAAGAAGAGATGGAGCTCATTGATATCCAGTGGGCGTTTGCTAGTGTTATGAGAAGAGCAACTGAGTTCATCGAGAAGACGGGCAGAACTGATCTTTCTACTTCTCCAAACACCACATATGGATTCAACAAAGCCAAAGTGACATGTTTTAATTGTGGTGGGAAAGGTCACTTCAAAAGGGAATGTACACAGCCAGCATAGCAGGGGAACATGAATCCTTTCAACACCAACTACCAGAATCGTCAAAATCAGGTATCATACCAAAGTCAAAACAACTCCAATTTTCAACAACAAAACAACTACCAAAACCGCCAAAACAACTCACCAAACAATACTGTTAGACAAACCACTGCACAAAACCAGAACCAAAATCCAACACCACACAATCCAACCAGAACTATAATTCCTATTTCTACACCAAATAGCCAAACCCAACCAGATAACAAGAACCAAGCTTTGGTGATTCAGAAAGATGAGGGTTTTGATTGGACTGGTATGCAGTTGGGTGTTGAGGAGATTACCACTGGTAATGTGGCGTGTGTTGCCCAGAAAATGGATTTGGATGAGCCGGTATCTGTTGAAGAAGAATTAGTGACTGAGAAGATGTCTGAGGTGAAAATTGAAGATTTGAGTGAAGAGAGTGATGTTTGTGTTGAGAAGAAATCAGGTTTGATTTTTGATTCTGTTACTGAGAATCCAGAACAGTGTGATTCAGCTTATTCTGATACGGAGAGCGATTCTGATTCTGAAAGTAGTGTTAATTCACTAGATGATGATATCGATCAACTTCTTGCTGAAGCTGATTTTCTGATGACACGCAAATCGTGCATAGTGGATGATGCTTTTACCAGGATCGACTATTCTAAATTTTTTGCTGGAAAGGAAGCACACTTTGCATTGATGGCGATGACTGAGCCTCCAAAGCAGGTAAGTTCTGAATCTAATTTAGATATGAATAGTGAGAGGTATTGTGGTGCATGCGATAGATTGACAGAGGATAATAAGCAACTCAGGGTTCAGCTTGAGAGTGCTAAGATCAACTGTCAATCGTATCAGAAAGAAGCACGAGAATTTAACAAGGTGCTTGATGGTTACAAGAAAGACATTTCAGAACTTAAAAAGACTTTATCTTTGAAACAATTAGCCATTAACAACTATATCAATGAATTGGAAAATACAAAACTTGAAATGGCTACCATCAAGTGCTTTGCAGAAAAGGTCAACAAGAAACTTGAAAGCTATAAACACATTGCATATGTTGTTGACCACATCATTGAGGAGCCTTCACAGTCAAGTAGTGCAAACTACAAAGCAGTCCCATCTCCAGTGTTATTTGAAAATCATACTTTGCATTCAATAACACCGGAGAGCTCAGTTAAATCTGACTCGACATCGGATGATGAGTCTAACACCTCTAGTGTGGGAGACCCAAATTCTGATGTTCGACCTATATTGGGACTAAATAATGAAGGTGTGATTGCTGTAACTGATGATTCCGACTCTAAGGATGACAAATCTGAGAAGGTGTGTGATATTCCTGCTGAAAATCGCATAATTACAAATGAACCTGTGTCACCATCTCAGATTGTGCATCCCATGGCTAACGCTCATCGAGCGAATCAATCAGTTAAGCCTGTTGAGAAAAACGATCAAAGTGACAAACCCGTCAAGATTTTCTATCGGATGATTGGATCCGATAAGATAATGTCTGACGAGGAATATCCAATCAAATTTGCCAACTACTCCAAAATTGAGAAAATTTGGCAGGAGAGTACCATTTGGTTCCCAAAGCACGAGCGAACAAATGATGTACCTCTAGAGGTTTTAGAGAGAATTTACTTGGATATTCCAAAAGAACCAAAGGTTCATGTCACAGAATTTATCAAGCCGAAAGAGAAGGCTAACAGTTTTCTTGAGCTGACTTACTCCAAGGACCCAGCTCCTGAGAGTCTTAGAAGGAAGTATGTGGATGATCAATATCCAATCACTACATATGCTAAGTCGAATGCCAAGAACAATTTTGAGGAATACCGTTCGTGTTATAAATGCGGGGAGAGAGGGCATTTACTTGCTCACTGCCCGTATGTTAGGCACAAAAGGCACGAGGATGAAGTGAAGCAAAAATACCAGAGTCCAGTCGATAATCATTGTTATCCACAAAGACGACTTGTTCCTCAACCTGCACCATTTTATAACCAAAGCAGATATTTTCAAAAGAGGGAAATCGTCAGATGACATATGACCATCGTAACTGGATAGCCATTGAAAAACCACTAAGAAACCTTTGGTGAACACAACTGTTGACAAGAAAAAGGTTCCTGTAAAACCTGCAGTCAAACCAACAGTTGGTCCTGTCTCTGTTAAATCAGAGAAGGTAACCAAGAAAGTTTCCTTTAAAGACGAAGTAAAGAAACCGGTTGAGACACCAAAATCTCAAATCCGGATCTTGAAACGTTCGGAACAGTATTGGTCACCATAGGGTTCTCAAGGTGCTTCATCTTCAAAAGAGAATGTTAAAGCTGAAGCTGAAAAAGATTTAATTGATCAGAAAAATATCAATTTAAATCAATCTGTTTGTGAGAAAGAATCTTTGAAACTCAATGTTTAAAGACCCAAGACCAAGCAGGCTTGGGTCCCCCGAAAAATCTAATATTTTACTTGATATGTGCAGGGAGCTTCAGCTGGCCCTGTGAGCAGTCTTTGGATTGTTGACAGTGGAGCTTCTGGTCACATGACAGGGGATTTATCGCTACTGTTTGACATCAGAAATATCAATGGAGGATACGTAGCGTTTGCAGGGAATAAAGGTGGATACATTACTATGGAGGGTAGTGTAAGTAATGGGATAGTGAGTTTTGAGAAGATTTCATACGTGAAGCAAATTGATTATAATCTGCTCAATGTCAGCCAGATATGTGATAAGCAGTTTTCGGTATTCTTTGATAAAAAATCTTGCTACATACAAAATCCGGGATTCGTTTTACCAAAAGAGTGGGTTATGCTAAAGGCACCGAGAGTGAACAATTTGTACATTCTCGACATGTTAAAAGCTATGACTACACAAGCCCAAGTCACGTGTATCCTCTCCATGGCTACTGAAAAAGAATCAATCATGTGGCATAGGAGGATGGGACACATTCACCTTCGAAAGATGAATCATTTGGTGAAGAATGAACTTGTCACAGGCGTAAATGTTAAACATTTTTATTTGAATGACAAGTGTGTGAGTTGCAAGAAAGGAAAGCAGCACAAGCAATCCCATAAACCAAAGAAAGTCAATTCCGTTGAACTACCACTTGAGCGTTTGCACATGGACCTGTTCGGACCAGTCAAGCGTAAGAGTCATGCTGGTGAATTGTACTGTCTCGTGGTTATAGATGACTATTCCAGATTCTCATGGGTAATGTGCTTGCATCATAAGAGCGGCACGTTTGATAATTTGAAAGTTCTGTTCACTCGATTGGAAAATGTCTATGGTCTCAAGATCAAGAGAATTAGGCGTGATAATGGGACGGAGTTTAAGAACGCACAGATGGAAGCTCTTGTGAAGACAAAGGAATTCATCATGAATACAATGCTCCGTATACCCCTCAACAGAATGGTGTCACAGAACGCAAAAACAGGACTCTAATTGAAGCGGCAAGAACAATGCTTGCGGATTCCAATCATCCAGTAATGTTCTGGAACGAAGCCATTTACGCAGCTTGTTATACTCTCAATCGTGTTTTAACGGTGAAGAAGTTTGGCAAAACTTCTTATGAGCTGTTGAATCGACGAAAGCTGAACTTAGAGTATCTAGAACCGTTTGGAGCTCCGTGTACAATGCTTAATCCATTTGAGATGTTCACACCAAAGGCTGAAGAAGGATTATTTGTTGGATATGCAATGCCGCTCAAACGGGTATTCAACAAACGAACTCGTCAGGTCGAGGAGTGGGCTAATGTTGAAGTGCAGCGGTAAACTCAGAATGTATAGGGTAGCGGTCCAGACTGGATGTTTGATTACAAGGATTTCTTTGAATCATTCAATCTAGATAGCTTGGTTGAAGAGGCTATATTACGTTTATATTACGAGTGTGAAAACGCAGTGACATCACCGTTGTTGCGTCCGATCACCGTAAACCCCCAAACAGCTTCTAATGATACCAACGCTCCTGCAGTTGAAGAAGAGGTATTTCAGGAAGCTTCCACAACTCTCAATTCATCGGAATCTGAAGATGACGATGATGTTACAAGTGAAGCTGTTCCAGATATTGCTACAGAGACACCTCCAGCGAATCCAAATCCAAATGGTGCTTCATCATCAAACTTGGGTAATGATCTGGATTCGACAGAGAATTTGACTACTCAGATGGGAGTGCAAGTACCTGATTATCCAGAATCTCGGATACATCGGATTCACCCGCTAGAGCAGGTTATTGGTGATCCTGGTAGCAGTGTCATGACGTGAGGTCAACTGAGGAATGCTAACTCACCAGAAAACGTTGGCGCTCTTGCTTTATATGCCAAAAATTCAAAAATCAGGTTTTCAAAATGACTGGTCTTTTGCTTGTTATGTTTCGCAGGTCGAGCCGCGGACATACAAGGACGCTCTTTGGATGACGCTTGGGTAGAGGCTATGCAAGAGGAGTTATTACAGTTTCAAAAACTGGAGTGTGGACACTGACAGATTTACCTCTAGGACGGAAAAAGATAGGAACAAAATGGGTGTTCAAGTGTAAGAAAGATGACAGAGGAGTGATTGTTAGGAACAAAGCTCGATTGGTCGTACAAGGCTTTCATCAAGTTGAAGGAATTGATTATAACGAGATTTATGCACCGGTTGCACGCTTAGAAGCTATCCGCATGTTTCTGGCGTTTGCATCTTATAAGAAATTCAAGGTGTATCAAATGGGTTAAAAGTGCGTTTCTTTATGGTGTGGTAAAGGAAGAAGTTTACGTAGGTCAACAACCAGGATTTGAGGATCCTATTCACCGGGGATGGTCTACGTTCTAAACAAAGCTCTCTACGGGTTGCACCAAGCTCCAAGGCAATGGTATGAGGAGCTGCGCACGTATCTTCTGTCCAAAGGATTTAAGCGAGGTTTGGTAGATTGCACACTGTTCACAAAACGAATAGGAGATGACTTGCTTCTGGTACAGATTTTTTTTGATGACATTATTTTTGGGTCTACTAACGAACTTCTGTGCAGAGAATTTGAATGTGTTATGCAGGAAAAGTTCGAAATGAGTGCGATGGGAGAGATGCAGTTTTTCTTAGGCTTGCAGGTGGATCAAAGACAAACGGGGATCTTTATTCATCAGACCAAATATGTGTCTGAAGTCTTGAGCCGATTCCAGATGGATGATTCAAAGCCGATGGATACTCCGATACAACCTAATCACGGGATTGGTGTTGACTCTAAGGGGGAGCTAACTGATCCTTTTACATACAGAGCAATCGTCGGATCTCTGATGTATCTCACCGCCTCCAGACCAGATATAATGTTGGCGACATGTCTTTGTGCACGTTATCAATCGAAGCCGAAACAGAGTCATCTTGCAGCTGTCAAACGTATCCTTAGATATCTGAAGGGTTGTCCGTCGAGAGGACTATGGTACCCTAATGATGATAATTTTGACCTAATCACTTTTAGTGATGCAGATTGGGGGTGGCTGTGACAAGGACAACAAATCCATAATGACTGAATGCCAGTTTATGGGGAGCAGGCTCGTGACCTGGCAATGCAAGAAACAAACTGCAGTCGCCTTATCCACATGTGAAGCAGAATACGTCTCAGCATCAAGCTGCTGCTCACAAGTTCTCTGGATACAACAACAGATGGTGGACTACGGTTTGCAATTTCTTAAAACCCTATGAACTGTGATAATGAGGCCGCAATTGAATTGACAAAATATTTAGTAAATCACTCGAAAGCTAAACATATCCGGATCAAATATCATTTTATCCGTGATTGTTACGCAAAAGAGTTGATCGATATGGTCAAAATCCACACTGACTATCAACGTGCAGATCTTTTTACCAAAGCTTTTGATAAATCAAGATGGTATAAAAGAAAAACAAGATTGATCACCACCTCAGTTTATTGCTTTTTAGTTTTAGTTTTTATTGTTTTCAGAAAATTACAAAAATCCAAAAATATGTTTTACATTTTAAGTAGAGTTTATTTTCAAAAAAACCAAAAACATTGAAAAAGTCAAAAACCCATAAAAATTAGAAAACCCAAAATGTTTTCCAGGAGAAAATGGGGAAATGATAGTACATCAGTGGGGACCTGACACATGCTAAAGAAGTGTAATTCAATATAAGGCGTGTGTTTGAGTCCGTGTGATGTGTTGATAGGCTTCGTAGACCTATTACTGCGTGTCTGATACATACATATCAAATGAATTGTTGTGTAGATGAACTACTCATGGGCATATGGTCTTCGTACCGTAATTTCATTTGATAGGGTATTTGTACAAAATTCGGAGGTTTCAGGTCGTTACGTTATTAGTTATCTGGGGATAGCCTCTCTGATCTTCTGCTGTAAGTCATTACGGACCTAGATCAGATAGGGTGTCTTTATAAAAGAGCTGTAAAGCCAAATCCTTAAGTTACCGAATTGAGGAACTTTCAATGTATGATGATAATCAAAGATTATCTAATGCATCGTATCCAATCATTGATGCGAATCATGATTGATATCAGCCCTCAACCTGGTAGAGTGCACAAGTTACTTTGTAGCATTGAGTTGCTGACCTGTACACCTCTGTGCCTCAAACCTTGTAAATTACAGATGACAAAAGCATAATCACGCGTTACAATGAGTCTTTGTGCATTTACTTCTTGATACGGGAGTATGTCGTGTGTGTGGGAACCACAGACAATTGAGTTTATACTATAAATAATAGTATCAGTCTAAAGCACTGCACAACAGTCTGCATGTGAGTTTATGTGGATCATAATATCAACAGTTGCCAGATCACACATTGTCTTTAATGATAATAAATCAAAAGATCAACGGTGTGATCAGATTTCTCAATAACTGATATGATCCCCTTACCGGAATTCACAAAACATTTACTGCTTTATCTTTACATTTATGCATTTTACATTTCTCATCAAAAATACAAAACTCAAAAAGATTTTAGGTGTGTTTTAACAAAAAGTTTAGAAAATCCAAAAGATTTTACATTTCTATCTTATTTTTAATAACTGATGGTGGTTGATGGTGATTTTCTAAAACTTGACGGACCATTTGATTTTTGTCATCTTAAAATGAGAAATAATGAATGTCGGATGCTTAAAAGTTGAGAAAAATTTTAAACGGGACTCGATTTTGAGATTTGGTAAAAACTTCAAAAATTCCAATTTTCATTCGCCCCTTCGATGGGTCGAAGGTGGAATTTTTCCTGCTCATTCGAACTTTTCAAACGGTCGAATGTGAGTGTTCATGTGTTATTTTCACATTCGAACCATTTGTGTACATTCAAACCTTTAAATAGGGTCGAAGGTGGACAAATTTTCACATTCGCCCTAGTAGTTTGGTCGAATGTGGAGCCTATGTATGCCTGATCTGCACATTCGACCTCATATTCAAAATTTTTTAAAATTCTGAGATTAAGTGATCTGGTTGCTCGAACTTTAAAAATCATATCATTGTGTTCTACGTTTCTTGCTGATTAATTTGACTCATCATTTACAGGTATCCATCCACAAACAATGTCAGAATCGTTGATTTTCTGACCTGTAACACCCCAAAAATTATGACGTCATTATAAACAAGATTAGAATTAGAAATAATAATTAATCAATAGATAATTAGAATTACGATTGGGCCACCTATGGTGTAGCCCAATAACTTTACCCGGATTAAACCAAGGCCCAATAGGATAACGGACCCGGCCCGATAGTTGGTATATGTGGGCCGAATAAATTTTAGAACCCGACTAAGCTTTTGGGCCTAATCCTAAGCCCGATAAAAATCAAAGAACCACACCACTAGTGGGCCGAAAAGGGGGGGGGGCTTTAGACCTTGAGCCCAATACCTTTAAGTATTATTTGGACTTGGAATTGTAGAATAAGTGAACCATTATGAGATGAAACTAAGTAAGCCCAATACCCTTGTTAATAACAATCGGCCCATATTAAGAAGTAGAGGGAGCCGCCACTTTTAGAGAATATTCTACCAAATCTTATTCAAAATACACTTCAACACTCAAGTGATTCTTGTACCTCCACCTCATATAACCTAGAACCTAGAACACTCATCACATGCATGAACTTTGCATTTATAAACAAACCATCGGCTCCTTTTCTCACCCTTCAAAACTATTGTGAAACCACTATCACTATACTCTTTCAACATGCAAAGACATCCTATACAAACCCAAACCAATCGGCATCCATACCATCATTATTAACCCATCCTTTTTAACCATACAAACCCCACTATATTAGCTTGTTAAATCATCCTCAACAAAGAAAACCCAACCCACCCAACACTTAAAGCAATCGGCTTTGTTATATATAGCCGAGTATTAGTTGGTTCAAGATTATCATCCGGGTAAGTTGTGTCTAGAGTTCATAAGGTCGTGTGCCAAGCTGTAATGGCCAGCTTTAGTTTAGATTCTTATGCCTAAGCTGTAATGGCCAGCTATACGTTTATATATTCTTGTGATAACTTGATTTGTGGTGTAACAAGAACGAGTGGAAAATAGAAACCAAGCAAGTAGTGATATCATAGACTCAGAAATTACTCAAAGTGAGTGCATGTACCCCATATGTTTTAATGATTTCGGGGTGAATGCATGTTAGTTTTTACGTGTGTTTTGATGATATATTGGTTCATGATCATGAAATAGTTAATAGAATCGGTCGAATAGAAATCACGTAGGATGGATCCATTCGGTATCATCGGGATATATTTTTCTAAACCAATTAGAGGTTTGGAACCACAATAAAGCATTTGTAAAGTGCTCCATCGATAAATATATTCCACCTTAGAAAGACCGAACCATATGAAAAATTGTTGTTATTGTTTGTTTAAACGAGTCTAAACGAATCTGGCATCACTCACTAGCTTTGTCGCTAACGTATTTTTAACATGCATTTTAGGTTGAATATGTTAAAGGGAACCCGAGCTCGTACGTGTCTTAAAAATGTGGAGAATGTTAATAAATAAAGAACCGGACCCCTTTTGGGCCGGTTAGAAGTTAACGGGCTTTGGCCCGAGTGGTTTAAGTAAAGTGTTAAGTTTTAAAAACAATGTTTTGTGGTTAATGGGCTTCGGCCCAATGATGTTTCAAGAACAAGTATGATGTAATCCTAATGGGCTACGGTCCAAAGTTTGTAACGGGCTAGACCCGGTTTAAGTTGTAACTCATATGGGCTCGGCCCATAACCGGGTTGTGTTGTGATGGGCTTCGGCCCAATTATAAATAAATAATAATGTATGTTTTAAGTAAGTGAAATGTTTTTAAATAGAATTAATTAAATTGGTAATTAGTAAATTGTGTCGTAATTACCAATCCGTAATGACTCGTAAATTTTCGGGTCGTTACAGGTTGGTATCAGAGCTCGGGTTCGGGTGTAGCGGGGAATTATAGAACTAACTTAACCATATTTATTGTGATGATTATTTGTAATAGAATGACTCATGGGGATGAATGGGCGTTAGAAGGACAAAGTGAACGGGGCGAGGCCCCAATGGAATTGGAAGAGGGAGAAATAAGGAACGATGAAGTCGTAGAAGATAACGAGAATCTAGGCTTCCCCGATATTCAAGCACTAGCGAATGAAATCCCGGGTTTGACTTGGGGTAATAATGGGGTGGAGCTTAACTTGGGGGAGGTAGGCGTAATCGGTCCTCTCCCCGAGCCTATCTACTCCTACTCCGAACCCATTCCGGTCGTTCCCGAGATGCCATTTTTCAGATCATCTCCCTACTATTATCCGAGCCCGCCATTGCAAGATTTCATGAGTGCGTCAACTAATTTGTCTGTGGAGGGATCGAGTAACATAAACCCATATCTATCGCCATTTTTGGGCCCATATCCCAGGGCCCAACAACCACAACCTTCGGCCCAAGTCCCAATGGGTCCTTACCCCGCGGCCCATTACCCAATGGCCTATTCCACACCCGCAATAGACCCCTACTACGAAGCCGTTATGTTTAACCATAACAATGTTCCATTTCAAGCCCACGACTTCGTACCAAGAAAGGAGTACCTCGAACTCGTAGGGAATTATTACCGCATGAAGACACAAAGGGATCAAGCACTAAATGCGGCGGAAGAATTGAGAAAGTTGATCAAAAGGTTTGGGTTTCAATCCAAACAAGTGATTGACGAGTCTAAGTACCCTTTTGTTTGAAGGTGGTCGAAGGGTGAAGGGGTAGGGAATGGGGCGAAGGGTGTGGTGGAAGACAAATAAATGGGTTTATGTGTTTGTGTTGTGGTAGTAGTGTGTTGTGTGATAATCTAGAACTTTGTGGTAGTTAATGTGTTGTGTGATGGTAGTATGTTTAGTATGTTTGCGATGGTAATAAGTGGTAATATGTTGTGGTAATGTGATGCCAATATGGAAGTGTAAGTGGAGACATCCAAAAATTTTGATATAAAATAGTTTATATTTGGATGCTATAAAAAGTGTTATAAAGTAGATGTTTAAACTTCAAGTATTATCAAAAATAAAGACTACAAATGGTACGATATTATAAGTTCAATTTATAACTTGACAAAACTATTCGGACACGTTAATATGTGAGGATATGTACGCTAAATCTCTAGAAGTGGAGAACGTTAGAAATCATGATTATTATTTAGACTTGTAATAATATGGTTAGACGATTATACAATATATGGAACGGCATAGTATTTGAATAATAGTAATACTAATCCAAGCGAAATTTATTATTATAGAAAATGCCGAGAAGATCCGAGAAAAATAAGGAAAAAGAACCGGTGACTCCAAAAAGAAATAATGCTTCTTCGTCAAAACAACCAACAGTAGAAGAACCTCTAACCGAAGAAACTCCGGTAACCCCTGAAACGAGCGAGTTGGAGGAGAAAATGAGAAAATTAGTCTTAGAAAGTTTACAAGACTCAATCCCAACCATCCTAACCATGTTAGAAAAATCACCCGGTTCTAAGCCAGTAGAGAAAAACCAAGAAGAAGTCATAGTAAATCTAGAAGATGATACTATAAGACCCAGATTATGTGATTATAAGACTTTCATGGCATGTAAGCCCGAGTTGTTTGACGGCAGCACCGGAGCTGCCGGAGCCACTCGTTGGCTGGAAGAAATGGAAGCCATATTAGAAATAAGTAATTGTGCTCCTAGAGATCAGGTAAAGTTTGCCACTCACTCCCTACGAGCAGAGGCATTAAATTGGTGGAACATGATTCGACAGGTGAAGGGTAGAGAATTTGTAGCCACCATGACTTGGATAGAATTTCGAACCCTTATTACTGAAAAATATTGTCCTATGAATGAAATTGAAAAGATTGAAATGGAATTTTTAGGACTTGAAATGAAGGGTTTAGATTGTGTGGGTTACATAAATCGCTTTAATCAACTTTCCCGGCTAGTACCCCATCAGGTTACCCCTGAACCAAAAAGAATTAGAAGATTTATTTGGGGATTAATTCCTCAAATCCAGGGAATAGTTAGGGGAGCAAAGCCAATTGAGTTTGATACCGCTTGTGAGTTAGCCTTAAGTTTGACTGACGATATAGTAAGGCATAGGGAAAAGGACAAAGTACCAGTAGGGAGCAAAAGAGGTTGGAATGAAACCTTTAGATCAACCAATTATAATACCTCAGGAAAAAGTCAAGAAAACCCTAGGGAACAAGGAAACCCTGAGAAAAGGCCCTACCGTGGAAACAATCCATATTGTTCCAAATGCAGATACTATCACACAGGCGAGTGCAAGAAGCGATGTAATACTTGTGGCCGATTCCATTTCGGCGATTGTAGGGGACCTCACTGTCAGAAATGCAAGAAAGTCGGACATGTTACAGCAGAGTGTAGGTATAACCCTGACCGCCCTCGAATTTGCTACGAGTGTAAAGAGCCCGGCCACTACAAGAACGAATGCCCAAAACTTAAAAACCAACCCAAGGGAGATCAAGCCAGAGGTAGAGCTTTCGTAATCAACGCAACCGAAGCACGAGACGAACCTGACCTAGTCACAGGTATGTTTTATGTCAATCAATTACCTGTGTATGTTCTTTTTGACACCGGAGCAAATCTTAGTTTCATTTCTAAAAATCTTGTAGAAAAGATAAATATTCTCCCCGAACCCATGACCCAAACATATGAAATAGAAATAGCAGACGGGAAAATTTTAAAAGCTAGCGAAGTTTTTAAGAATTTGGTCTTAACAATAGAAAATCAGGAATTCAAAATAAACCTGATACCGATGAGTTTGGGAGAGTTTGACGTTATTGTAGGGATGGACTGGTTAGCTATGAACCAAGTTGAAATTGTTTGTAGAGAAAAACTAGTAAAAATTCCCTTACCCAATCAAGAAATTTTAGTGGTTCATGGAGAAAAACCAAAAGGCACCTTAAGTCTAATCTCTAGTGCGAAAATGATGAAATACTTAAGAAAAGCACACCAACTCTTTTTGATTCATGTGAATTTAGGGAATGAGGGGAAAGAATCAGAAATAGACGAAATTAAAATAGGGTCAGAATTCAAAGATGTATTTCCCAATGAACTCCCCGGTTTACCCCCATCCCGACAGGTGGAATTCCAAATTAACCTAATTCCTGGAGCCGCACCAGTTGCCAGAGCCCCATATAGGTTAGCCACCATGGAAATGAAAGAACTCACAAACCAATTAGAAGAGTTAATAGAAAGAGGTTTCATAAGACCAAGTACTTCCCCTTGGGGAGCACCAGTGTTGTTTGTTAAAAAGAAAGACGGATCCATGAGAATGTGTATCGATTATAGAGAACTGAATAAGTTGACTATTAAAAATAGATACCCATTACCCAGGATAGATGACCTTTTTGATCAATTAAACGGAGTCAAATATTTCTCAAAAATTGATCTTAGGTCTGGATATCATCAGTTAAAAATAAGAGATGAGGACGTTTCAAAATCTGCTTTTAGAACTAGGTACGGACACTATGAATTCCTAGTTATGCCTTTCGGTTTAACAAATGCTCCTGCTGTTTTTATGGATTTAATGAATAGGATTTGTCGACCCTATTTAGACAAATGTGTAATAGTGTTTTTAGACGATATCCTAATTTATTCAAAAACCGAAGGCGAGCATGAGCAGCATTTAAGGGAAATCTTAGAAACTTTAAGAAATGAAAAGTTGTATGCTAAGTTTTCCAAATGTGAATTTTGGGTAAAAGAAATCAAGTTTTTAGGACATGTGATTAACGACCAAGGAATCTAAGTAGACCCAACCAAAATAGAAGCAATTCAGAAATGGGAAACTCCGAGAAACCCAACCGAGATCCGACAATTCTTAGGGCTAGTAGGGTATTATAGACGCTTTATTTAAAATTTTGCTAGATTGGCCCTACCACTCACCACATTGACTAGGAAAAATTCCAAGCACGAGTGGAAAGAAAAACAAGAAAAAGCCTTCCAGGAATTAAAAGAAAAATTATGTAAGGCCCCAGTATTAACCTTGCCAGTAGAAGGAAAAGCTTTTACTGTGTATTGTGATGCTTCCCAGCAGGGATTAGGATGTGTGTTGATGCAGGAAGATCAAAGACAAACGGGGGATCTTTATTCATCAAACCAAATATGTGTCTGAAGTCTT
Organism: Ambrosia trifida; assembly: GCA_028751855.1. Classification (NCBI taxonomy): domain Eukaryota; kingdom Viridiplantae; phylum Streptophyta; class Magnoliopsida; order Asterales; family Asteraceae; genus Ambrosia; species Ambrosia trifida. The sequence continues at coordinate 144,795,323 of CM054122.1, read as the reverse complement.
GAGCCGATTCCAGATGGATGATTCAAAGCCGATGGATACTCCGATACAACTGTGACACCTGGCAAATTCGGGTTAACAATGTTGTCTAGATGAAAGTCTACCTTAGCGAGTCACGCGTATATCGTACTTAACTGGGTTAGTTAAGTCGGGTTATGGTTCGGGAACTATTAGTTAGTCTAGAAGATCATTGGATGTTGGTCTAGAGGTTCGTTAGATGTCGGTCCTTAACCAAGTGTACAAACGGTGACGATTTGTAGGATCGTCAGGGCATACGGAACGTACGAGTCTCGAGTCCCGGGAATTGGTGAACGAGTGTAAATATGTGTATTTACTTGTGTTATGTGTTTACAATCATTATATGACTTGTCGGTACATGAATATGCATTAACATATGTTAAAACGGGGTTTAACGCGCAAAACACACAAGACCAAACCCTATAGGCGAGTAGGAGGCCTACTCCCCTATAGGGGAGGCGAGTAGGGAGCCCCTTAAGGGCGAGTAGCCCTACTCGTGTATACCTAAGGGCGATTAGGCCCTATTCACTAGAACCTTCAGGCGATTACAAGCCCTAATCGCCTGAACTGCTGCACAATCGCATGTAACGTGCTGGAACGACTAGGAACGCCTATAAATACAACACTTAACCTCCTAAACTCCCTAATATCAACCCTAGTCGTCCCATAACCGCCCCAAACACTTAAACAACCTCTGGAAGGCGATTTTGATCAAAAACACAAGGTTTCAAGGTCTAACCATCAATCTTTTACAATTCCAAGGTTTGATTCTCATCCATAACACTTTGTAAATGTTTTTAATAAATCCCTAATGGTCCAGACCTGTTCATAAACGAAAAAGCTTTCTGAAAATCGTCAATAAGGGTTGTTAAACGGATTATAACTAATTAACATGCGTTATGGGTATGTATGATTAGAAAGATAGGATTTTTATGGATCTTGATGATGTTTTGATGTATTGTCATGCTAGGTCAGAATTAATATTATGAGTATGATGATAGAAAACTCAGTAATCGGATAATAGGGTTATGATTACATGCGTTAATTGATGTTGCATGCTATATGAATAGTGTTTGGATTGTTTTGGGTTGCATGTAGGACTGATTATACGAGGTTGAACGAAGGGTTTTGGGTTAAACATGTTTAGGATAGTGTTTGGGATGATATTGGGTAGTTACACACGTTCTGGATCTGATTTGGAACGTTAAACGCGCGAAAAACTGGAACAGCATGGTTACAGGCGAGTAGCAATGCTAATCGCCTATAACTCATGCGAGTACAAGGCTAATCGCCTATATATAGGCGAGTAGAAGCCTATTCACTAGTAAGTTCACGCGAGTAGCCCTAATCGCTAGTAAGTTCATGCGAGTAGCCCTAATCACTAGTAAGTTCAGGGGAATAGCCCCTATTCGCATGAAGTAAAGGGGAGTAGCCCCTACTCGCCTATAGTAGGGGCGAATAGGGCTTCTATTCACTAGTTGACTTTCCTAATCACTAGTTGACTTTTCCTAATCGCGTGTACTGCTGCTGTAAGTGTAAATTAGCATTCCGAGACCCGATTTAACATGTAGTAACATGCTAGGAACCCCGTAACATGTCTAATAACTTGGTAACATATATTTGGATGTATTTCGGTGATACGTGAACTATGTACTATAACTTGTTGTGTGTTAACGTATGTTAAGTATACTTACGTTATTGTATGTTTTGGAGCGTAAACATAACACGGGGAGTCTCGGGTCACCAATGGGATGTCGAGTCTTGTACTTTGGGTCGGTTAAACAGTCACGGTGTTTTCAAACAAACTTGGTTATGGTCTGGACATCTAGGGACTAATTAACCTGCGGGTTATTAGTCTAAGTACTTGTAACTGTCGTATGTTAGGTCGCCACTGTACGGGACTAACATAGCAGCTGAGTTTACTCGGGATTAGGAGTAAAGCAACTTAAGGTGAGTTTACGGCCCCTCTTTTAAACTGGTTTTATACTTTCGGGGGAGAAAACATGTGTTAAAACAATTGTTTGGTAAATTCTGTCATACTATGGGTTCTAACGTATACTACACGATCTTTGGAAGTCCCGGGGGGAACCATGAATGTGCGGGTTTGCACAACGGGGAAATGTGAATAGCGCTATTGGGAGTGACCAACCCCGCTCGTCGGCTTGGAGGGCCGGGCGAGTGCATATTGTCTCAAACAGGAACAACAGGAACATTTGGAACTATTCGGGCACAAAACTGGTATTCGAGTTAGTAATGGTTTTCCAATCGTGGTAGTAACAAAACGTACGCCTAGCTAGCGTATACTGGTTTTCTAATTGTTATAGTATGGACAGGTGGACTTGGTACTTGAACTGTAAACCTGTAAACTCACCAGCATTTTTGTGCTGACGTAAACTTTTACATGTTTTCTCAGGTCGCTAAGGTAGCACAATGGAACTAGGGCGCACGCGTCTGCACGGCGTCTAGATAGAGTTGCATGATTTCATAAACATTGAACTTTGGTTATTTATGTTGAACTTTATTTTGAATAAGCTTCCGCTGTAAACGGGATTTTAAAACTATGTTTTGGTATTGCATTAATTACATTTAGACTTGTTTATTGTGATCGTTGGTTTGGATCCTGGTTTGTCATGCGCCTCGCGGTAAAACTCCGCAAGTGGATTTTGAGGGTGTGACAGATTGGTATCAGAGCCAATGGTTATAGTGAACTAGGACTGCATGTAGAGTCTAGTCTATAGCCGAGTCGCACACACTAGACGATCACATGGTACTAAACGTTATAGTGGTTTACGTATGGTCTTGTCGGGGTGTCTCTAAATCGTTGGTCTTTCTACGTTACATCATCCGTTCTATCTTAGGTTGGGTTACTTGTTTTCTAGGCAGTGTGGTCTGTTGGAGTAACTCGTGTGTTCTTGAGATTTGTCCAAGACTCGGACATCTCCCTTTCGCATTCCAATAGAAACACTTGTCATGAACTACCGTAGTAATACGGTGTGTAGCTAAGAGTCTATGTTCGGTGATTTGAACTTTGAACTAGGAGAACACTTGGAGGACCATGTAGAGCGTTTTATCATTTTGGGTGCACACAAAATCATAAAACGAAATGCATGGAAGCACTAGTGAGCTCTGGGTTTGAAGGGATAGTCCTGGATTGGACCTAGCTTTGATCTTGTGAACATTAGTGGTTATTTTTAACTGCGAAACTAAATTTTCTCGTTCTTTCTGCCAGAATCATGTCTGGAGTGCGTGGAGGACGAGGAGGTGGTCGCAATGGTGGATGTGGTGGTGGTCGTGGTGGTGCTGGTGGTCGTGGTGGAGGTATTAACCTGTCACAGGCTGATCTGAATAACTTGCTCCAGGCTGCCTTTCAGTTAGGGCACAACGGTGGTGGTAAGTTGTTTTATCCATTTTCTTTGCCTCATTGGTGAATCTTGTATACGTTATTCGTGGTTTCTCATACGTTTTATTTCAGGTGGTCCTGTTGACCCACCCCCACCCATGTGCACCTATAAGATGTTCCGGGACTGCAAACCCCAGGAATTCTCTGGCACCGAGGGTGCGGTCAGTTTGCTTAGGTGGTTGGAGAAAGTGGAGTCGGTGTTTCTAATGTGTAACTGTCTCCCAGAAGATCGGGTGAAGTATTCGGCTGCGTTGTTTCAGGACGTGGCATTGACTTGGTGGAATGGTATCACCCAGAATATGGGTATTGGGGAGGCATATGCTATGCCGTGGGAGAACTTTGTGCAGTTGCTGAAGCGGGAGTATTGCCCGAGGGAAGAGGTACAGAAGCTGGAGCATGAGGTGTGGAACCTCAAGATGACTGGATCGGAAATCGAGAAGTATACTGTGAGGAGAAATGAGTTGGCAGTGCTATGTCCCGATTTGCACGTGCCAGAATATCGTAAGATTGAACATTATGTCTCAGGGTTGGTGCCGGAAATTGCAGGGTTAGTGGCTGCTGGGAATCATCCTACTTATGCGGAGGTAGTTCGATCTGCACATAGGATGACTAATTTAAAGGTGAACGAGGGGATTTTGCCGGCGAAAGGTTCGACCGCTAAGGCTCCAGAGAACAATAAGCGCAAGTGGGAAAACGACGGGAAAGGATCTGGGTCTACGCAGCAGGGTAAAAAGTTTGACAATGGGGGTTCATCGTCTTCGGGTAATAAGCAGGGTGGTTATGCGGGAAAACTGCCCAAATGCAACAAGTGTGGACGCCATCACCAAGGGAACTGCGACAGTAACCGTTGTCACCGCTGCCAGCGAACAGGCCACTATGCTAAAGATTGTCGGGTTACACTTCCATCGACTCAGGCTCCGACTAACAGCTCAGCTCCGACTACTCAGGGGACTACAGGGAAACAAGGATGCTACAACTGCGGTGACACTGGGCATTACAAGAAGGATTGCCCAAAACTGAAACAGGGTGGTAACAACGGGAATGGTAACAACGGGGGCGGCGGCAGAAATGCACGTGCCTTCGTCATTGGAGCTGCTGAGGCTAGGCAGGACCCTGATACAGTCACCGGTACGTTTCTTCTCAATAATCATTATGTTAGTGTGTTATTTGATTCTGGTGCCGACAAGAGTTTTGTATCCATGGGTGTTAGTCGACTGCTAGATGTAGTATCTGTACCATTAGAGACCAAGTATATTATTGAGTTGGCTGACGGTAAAACGATTGAAGCTACTAGTGTTCTTCGGGAATGTCAATTAGAATTGTCGGGTATAACGTTTCCCATCGACCTTATGCCGGTACCTTTGGGTAGTTTTGACGTTGTGGTAGGAATGGATTGGTTATCCTTGTATCGCGCGGAGATTGTCTGTTACGATAAGGTTATTCGGATTCCTCTCCCTGATGGAGAATTTCTTTCTGTGTACGGTATCAAGGGTGGTGTTTCGCTAAACATCATCTCTAGCATGAAAGCCCTTAAGTGTCTCCGAAAGGGTTATCCAGCTGTGTTGGCGCTTTTATCTGTTTCCACTAGTGATGAGAAGAAGATTGACGACATTCCGGTGGTACGCGAGTTTTCTGATGTTTTTCCCGATGATTTATCTGGCCTTCCTCCTCATCGTCAAGTCGAGTTCGGTATTGATCTTGTACCGGGGGCTGCTCCTATTGCTCGGGCCCCCTACCGTCTTGCACCTCCCGAGATGCAGGAATTGTCTAGCCAGTTACAGGAACTCTTGGACAAGGGTTTCATCCGTCCAAGTTCTTCCCCTTGGGGAGCCCCGATTTTATTTGTCAAGAAGAAGGATGGGAGTTTCCGATTGTGTGTAGACTACAGAGAGCTGAACAAGTTGACCATCAAGAACCGTTATCCTCTTCCACGTATCGATGATCTATTCGACCAGCTCCAGGGTTCTAGTTATTATTCCAAGATCGACTTGAGGTCCGGTTATCACCAGCTGCGCGTCAGGGAGGCTGACGTTGCAAAGACTGCTTTTCGAACACGTTATGGCCATTTCGAATTCTTGGTCATGCCTTTCGGTCTCACGAACGCACCGACGGTTTTCATGGACTTGATGAACCGCGTCTGTAAACCGAATCTGGACAAGTTTGTCATTGTGTTTATCGATGACATTCTGATCTACTCCAAGAACGAGACCGAACACGGGGAACATCTGCGGTTAGTTTTGGAACTCTTGCGACGGGAACAACTTTACGCCAAGTTCTCAAAGTGTGACTTTTGGTTACGCGAAGTCCAATTCCTAGGACATGTGGTTAATGAACTAGGGATTCATGTCGATCCAGCAAAAATCAAAGCGATCAAGGACTGGGGAGCACCAAAGACGCCAACTGAGGTGCGGCAATTCCTAGGCCTTGCGGGCTATTATCGTCGTTTCATTCAGGGGTTCTCGAAGATTGCTCAACCCCTCACCACTCTCACTCAGAAGGATAAGAAGTTCGACTGGGGTGAATCACAAGAGTCCGCGTTTGAGGAACTGAAGTCTAAACTGTGTTCTGCTCCTATTCTGTCTTTACCTGAGGGTCCTGATGATTTTGTCGTTTACTGTGATGATTCCATTCATGGACTCGGTTGCGTGTTGATGCAACGCGAGAAAGTGATTGCATATGCTTCTCGTCAACTTAAGGTGCACGAGAAGAACTATACAACTCATGACTTGGAGTTGGGTGCTGTGGTATTCGCGTTGAAAATTTGGAGACATTACTTGTACGGTACCAAATGCACCATCTACACCGATCACAAGAGTCTCCAACACATTTTCGACCAACAACACTTGAACATACGGCAGCGTCGCTGGATTGAACTTTTGAACGATTATGATTGTGCTATTAAGTACCATCCTGGCAAGGCGAATGTTGTAGCAGACGCCTTGAGCAGGAAGGAATCTTCTAAACCTCGTCGCGTTCGGGCATTGCAGCTCACTATCCATTCGTCGTTACCTGATCAACTCCGTTCTGCCCAGATAGAAGCTTTGAAGGAGGAAAACCTTAAAGCTGAAACCATGCACGGTGCCGACAAGCACCTGGAGCGAAGGCCTGATGGCCTGCACTATTTCGCAGAACGCATATGGGTTCCTTTATTCGGGGGACTACGGGAGCTTGTTCTTGATGAGGCTCATAAGTCCCGGTATTCTATTCATCCTGGTTCGGATAAGATGTACCAAGATCTGAAAGTGCTTTACTGGTGGCCAAACATGAGGTCGGACATAGCCTCATACGTGAGCAAATGCTTGACCTGTGCTAAGGTCAAGGTGGAATACCAGAAACCGTCGGGTCTCCTGCAACAACCTGAAATTCCGGAATGGAAATGGGAACGGATTACTATGGATTTTGTCACACAACTTCCTAAGTCACCAAGCGGGAACGACAAGATATGGGTGATCGTCGATCGGTTGACGAAATCAGCCCATTTTCTTGCTATTAAGGAGACCGACACCATGGATCGTTTGGCTCGTCTCTACTTGAAAGAAGTTGTTTCTAAGCACGGGGTACCTGTTTCTATTATCTCGGATCGCGATTCTCGCTTTACTTCTCACTTCTGGAAGTCTTTGCACAAGGCTTTGGGTACCCAACTAGACATGAGTACGGCTTACCATCCACAGACTGACGGTCAGAGTGAGCGTACGATTCAAACTTTAGAAGACATGCTGCGGGCGTGTGTGATCGATTTTGGCAAAGGTTGGGAAGCTCATCTGCCGTTGGTAGAATTCTCGTACAACAACAGTTATCACACGAGCATCAAGGCTGCTCCGTTCGAAGCACTGTACGGACGGAAATGCCGTTCTCCTCTTTGTTGGGCTGAAGTGGGTGAGAGTCAACTCACTGGGCCTGAACTAGTGTACGAAACTTCGGAAAAGATCGTACAGATTCGTAATCGGTTGGCGGCGGCACGGGACCGGCAGAAGAGTTATGCCGATCAGCGTCGCAAACCACTGGAATTCCAAGTTAACGACAAGGTGCTTCTGAAAGTCTCACCGTGGAAGGGCGTCATACGCTTTGGGAAGCGTGGCAAACTCAATCCACGATATGTCGGCCCATTTACGATCCTGGAACGGATTGGGCCGGTGGCATATCGACTTGATTTACCGACGGAGCTCGGTAACGTACATAACGTCTTTCACGTGTCAAACTTGAAGAAGTGTCTGACTGACGAGTCTCTCATCGTTCCACTAGAAGAGATCAAGGTTGACGATCGTCTTCGGATTGTGGAAGAACCTGTGGAAATCCTCGACTACAAGATTCGTAGCTTACGTCACAGCAAGATTCGTATCGTTAAGGTTCGGTGGAACTCGAACCGGGGACCGGAATATACGTGGGAACGGGAGGATCAGATGAAGTCTAAGTATCCTCATCTCTTTCCTAAGGAAGCGTTCGAGTCGAGGCATGTCTCTTCGGCAGCTGAATGAATCTCGGGTCGAGATTCCTTTTAACGTGGGGATGATGTGACAACTCGGGTAAATCTCTCTTTTGGTTTCTACCTTTTGCTTGTTTCCTTCGTTACTTCTTTTGTTCTTTCTGTACTTGTACAAATTTTCGGGACGAAAATTCTTTTAACGTGGGGATGATGTGACACCTGGCAAATTCGGGTTAACAATGTTGTCTAGATGAAAGTCTACCTTAGCGAGTCACGCGTATATCGTACTTAACTGGGTTAGTTAAGTCGGGTTATGGTTCGGGAACTATTAGTTAGTCTAGAAGATCATTGGATGTTGGTCTAGAGGTTCGTTAGATGTCGGTCCTTAACCAAGTGTACAAACGGTGACGATTTGTAGGATCGTCAGGGCATACGGAACGTACGAGTCTCGAGTCCCGGGAATTGGTGAACGAGTGTAAATATGTGTATTTACTTGTGTTATGTGTTTACAATCATTATATGACTTGTCGGTACATGAATATGCATTAACATATGTTAAAACGGGGTTTAACGCGCAAAACACACAAGACCAAACCCTATAGGCGAGTAGGAGGCCTACTCCCCTATAGGGGAGGCGAGTAGGGAGCCCCTTAAGGGCGAGTAGCCCTACTCGTGTATACCTAAGGGCGATTAGGCCCTATTCACTAGAACCTTCAGGCGATTACAAGCCCTAATCGCCTGAACTGCTACACAATCGCATGTAACGTGCTGGAACGACTAGGAACGCCTATAAATACAACACTTAACCTCCTAAACTCCCTAATATCAACCCTAGTCGTCCCATAACCGCCCCAAACACTTAAACAACCTCTGGAAGGCGATTTTGATAAAAAACACAAGGTTTCAAGGTCTAACCATCAATCTTTTACAATTCCAAGGTTTGATTCTCATCCATAACACTTTGTAAATGTTTTTAATAAATCCCTAATGGTCCAGACCTGTTCATAAACGAAAAAGCTTTCTGAAAATCGTCAATAAGGGTTGTTAAACGGATTATAACTAATTAACATGCGTTATGGGTATGTATGATTAGAAAGATAGGATTTTTATGGATCTTGATGATGTTTTGATGTATTGTCATGCTAGGTCAGAATTAATATTATGAGTATGATGATAGAAAACTCAGTAATCGGATAATAGGGTTATGATTACATGCGTTAATTGATGTTGCATGCTATATGAATAGTGTTTGGATTGTTTTGGGTTGCATGTAGGACTGATTATACGAGGTTGAACGAAGGGTTTTGGGTTAAACATGTTTAGGATAGTGTTTGGGATGATATTGGGTAGTTACACACGTTCTGGATCTGATTTGGAACGTTAAACGCGCGAAAAACTGGAACAGCATGGTTACAGGCGAGTAGCAATGCTAATCGCCTATAACTCATGCGAGTACAAGGCTAATCGCCTATATATAGGCGAGTAGAAGCCTATTCACTAGTAAGTTCACGCGAGTAGCCCTAATCGCTAGTAAGTTCATGCGAGTAGCCCTAATCACTAGTAAGTTCAGGGGAATAGCCCCTATTCGCATGAAGTAAAGGGGAGTAGCCCCTACTCGCCTATAGTAGGGGCGAATAGGGCTTCTATTCACTAGTTGACTTTCCTAATCACTAGTTGACTTTTCCTAATCGCGTGTACTGCTGCTGTAAGTGTAAATTAGCATTCCGAGACCCGATTTAACATGTAGTAACATGCTAGGAACCCCGTAACATGTCTAATAACTTGGTAACATATATTTGGATGTATTTCGGTGATACGTGAACTATGTACTATAACTTGTTGTGTGTTAACGTATGTTAAGTATACTTACGTTATTGTATGTTTTGGAGCGTAAACATAACACGGGGAGTCTCGGGTCACCAATGGGATGTCGAGTCTTGTACTTTGGGTCGGTTAAACAGTCACGGTGTTTTCAAACAAACTTGGTTATGGTCTGGACATCTAGGGACTAATTAACCTGCGGGTTATTAGTCTAAGTACTTGTAACTGTCGTATGTTAGGTCGCCACTGTACGGGACTAACATAGCAGCTGAGTTTACTCGGGATTAGGAGTAAAGCAACTTAAGGTGAGTTTACGGCCCCTCTTTTAAACTGGTTTTATACTTTCGGGGGAGAAAACATGTGTTAAAACAATTGTTTGGTAAATTCTGTCATACTATGGGTTCTAACGTATACTACACGATCTTTGGAAGTCCCGGGGGGAACCATGAATGTGCGGGTTTGCACAACGGGGAAATGTGAATAGCGCTATTGGGAGTGACCAACCCCGCTCGTCGGCTTGGAGGGCCGGGCGAGTGCATATTGTCTCAAACAGGAACAACAGGAACAGTTGGAACTATTCGGGCACAAAACTGGTATTCGAGTTAGTAATGGTTTTCCAATCGTGGTAGTAACAAAACGTACGCCTAGCTAGCGTATACTGGTTTTCTAATTGTTATAGTATGGACAGGTGGACTTGGTACTTGAACTGTAAACCTGTAAACTCACCAGCATTTTTGTGCTGACGTAAACTTTTACATGTTTTCTCAGGTCGCTAAGGTAGCACAATGGAACTAGGGCGCACGCGTCTGCACGGCGTCTAGATAGAGTTGCATGATTTCATAAACATTGAACTTTGGTTATTTATGTTGAACTTTATTTTGAATAAGCTTCCGCTGTAAACGGGATTTTAAAACTATGTTTTGGTATTGCATTAATTACATTTAGACTTGTTTATTGTGATCGTTGGTTTGGATCCTGGTTTGTCATGCGCCTCGCGGTAAAACTCCGCAAGTGGATTTTGAGGGTGTGACAGATTGGTATCAGAGCCAATGGTTATAGTGAACTAGGACTGCATGTAGAGTCTAGTCTATAGCCGAGTCGCACACACTAGACGATCACATGGTACTAAACGTTATAGTGGTTTACGTATGGTCTTGTCGGGGTGTCTCTAAATCGTTGGTCTTTCTACGTTACATCATCCGTTCTATCTTAGGTTGGGTTACTTGTTTTCTAGGCAGTGTGGTCTGTTGGAGTAACTCGTGTGTTCTTGAGATTTGTCCAAGACTCGGACATCTCCCTTTCGCATTCCAATAGAAACACTTGTCATGAACTACCGTAGTAATACGGTGTGTAGCTAAGAGTCTATGTTCGGTGATTTGAACTTTGAACTAGGAGAACACTTGGAGGACCATGTAGAGCGTTTTATCATTTTGGGTGCACACAAAATCATAAAACGAAATGCATGGAAGCACTAGTGAGCTCTGGGTTTGAAGGGATAGTCCTGGATTGGACCTAGCTTTGATCTTGTGAACATTAGTGGTTATTTTTAACTGCGAAACTAAATTTTCTCGTTCTTTCTGCCAGAATCATGTCTGGAGTGCGTGGAGGACGAGGAGGTGGTCGCAATGGTGGATGTGGTGGTGGTCGTGGTGGTGCTGGTGGTCGTGGTGGAGGTATTAACCTGTCACAGGCTGATCTGAATAACTTGCTCCAGGCTGCCTTTCAGTTAGGGCACAACGGTGGTGGTAAGTTGTTTTATCCATTTTCTTTGCCTCATTGGTGAATCTTGTATACGTTATTCGTGGTTTCTCATACGTTTTATTTCAGGTGGTCCTGTTGACCCACCCCCACCCATGTGCACCTATAAGATGTTCCGGGACTGCAAACCCCAGGAATTCTCTGGCACCGAGGGTGCGGTCAGTTTGCTTAGGTGGTTGGAGAAAGTGGAGTCGGTGTTTCTAATGTGTAACTGTCTCCCAGAAGATCGGGTGAAGTATTCGGCTGCGTTGTTTCAGGACGTGGCATTGACTTGGTGGAATGGTATCACCCAGAATATGGGTATTGGGGAGGCATATGCTATGCCGTGGGAGAACTTTGTGCAGTTGCTGAAGCGGGAGTATTGCCCGAGGGAAGAGGTACAGAAGCTGGAGCATGAGGTGTGGAACCTCAAGATGACTGGATCGGAAATCGAGAAGTATACTGTGAGGAGAAATGAGTTGGCAGTGCTATGTCCCGATTTGCACGTGCCAGAATATCGTAAGATTGAACATTATGTCTCAGGGTTGGTGCCGGAAATTGCAGGGTTAGTGGCTGCTGGGAATCATCCTACTTATGCGGAGGTAGTTCGATCTGCACATAGGATGACTAATTTAAAGGTGAACGAGGGGATTTTGCCGGCGAAAGGTTCGACCGCTAAGGCTCCAGAGAACAATAAGCGCAAGTGGGAAAACGACGGGAAAGGATCTGGGTCTACGCAGCAGGGTAAAAAGTTTGACAATGGGGGTTCATCGTCTTCGGGTAATAAGCAGGGTGGTTATGCGGGAAAACTGCCCAAATGCAACAAGTGTGGACGCCATCACCAAGGGAACTGCGACAGTAACCGTTGTCACCGCTGCCAGCGAACAGGCCACTATGCTAAAGATTGTCGGGTTACACTTCCATCGACTCAGGCTCCGACTAACAGCTCAGCTCCGACTACTCAGGGGACTACAGGGAAATGATAGTACATCAGTGGGGATCTGACACATGCTAAAGAAGTGTAATGCAATATAAGGCGTGTGTTTGAGTCTGTGTGATGTGTTGATAGGCTTCGTAGACCTATTACTGCGTGTCTGATACATACATATCAAATGAATTGTTGTGTGGATGAACTCCTCATGGGCATATGGTCTTCGTACCGTAATTTCGTTTGATAGGGTATTTGTACAAAATTCGGAGGTTTCAGGTCGTTACGTTATTAGTTATCTGGGGATAGCCTCTCTGATCTTCTGCTGTAAGTCATTACGGACCTAGATCAGATAGGGTGTCTTTATAAAAGAGTTGTAAAGCCAAATCCTAAAGTTACCGAATTGAGGAACTTTCAATGTATGATGATAATCAAAGATTATCTAATGCATCGTATCCAATCATTGATGCGAATCATGATTGATATCAGCCCTCAACCTGGTAGAGTGCACAAGTTACTTTGTAGCATTGAGTTGCTGACCTGTACACCTCTGTGCATCAAACCTTGTAAATTACAGATGACAAAAGCATAATCACGCGTTACAATGAGTTTTTGTGCATTTACTTCTTGATACGGGAGTATGTCGTGTGTGTGGGAACCACAGACAATTGAGTTTATACTATAAATAATAGTATCAGCCTAAAGCACTGCACAACAGTCTGCATGTGAGTTTATGTGGATCACAATATCAGCAGTTGCCAGATCACACATTGTCTTTAATGATAATAAATCAAAAGATCAATGGTGTGATCAGATTTCTAAATAACTGATATGATCCCCTTACCGGAATTCACAAAACATTTACTGCTTTATCTTTACATTTATGTATTTTACATTTCTCGTCAAAAATACAAAACTCAAAAAGATTTTAGGTGTGTTTTAACAAAAAGTTTAGAAAATCCAGAAGATTTTACATTTCTATATTATTTTTGATAACTGATGGTGGTTGATGGTGATTTTCTAAAACTTGATGGACCATTTGATTTTTGTCATCTTAAAATGAGAAATAATGAATGTCGGATGCTTAAAAGTTGAGAAAATTTTTGAACGGGACTCGATTTTGAGATTTGGTAAAAACTTCAAAAATTCCAATTTTCATTCGCCCCTTCGATGGGTCGAAGGTGGAATTTTTCCTGCTCATTCGAACCTTTCAAACGGTCGAATGTGAGTGTTCATGTGTTATTTTCACATTCGAACCATTTGTGTACATTCAAACCTTTAAATAGGGTTGAAGGTGGACAAATTTTCACATTCGCCCTAGTAGTTTGGTCGAATGTGGAGCCTATATATGCCTGATCTGCACATTCGACCTCATATTCAAAAATTTTTAAAATTCTGAGATTAAGTGATCTTGTTGCTCGAACTTTAAAAATCATATCATTGTGTTCTACGTTTCTTGCTGATTAATTTGACTCATCATTTACAGGTATCCATCCACAAACAATGTCAGAATCGTTGATTTTCTGACTTGTAACACCCCAAAAATTATGACGTCATTATAAACAAGATTAGAATTAGAAATAATAAGTAATCAATAGATAATTAGAATTACGATTGGGCCACCTATGGTGTAGCCCAATAACTTTACCCGGATTAAACCAAGGCCCAATACGATAACGGACCCGGCCCGATAGTTGGTATATGTGGGCCGAATAAATTTTAGAACCCGACTAAGCTTTTGGGCCTAATCCTAAGCCCGATAAAAATCAAAGAACCACACCCCTAGTGGGCCAAAAGGGGGGGGGGGGGCTTTAGACCTTGAGCCCAATACCTTTAAGTATTAATTGGACTTGGAATTGTAGAATAAGTGAACCATTATGAGATGAAACTAAGTAAGCCCAATACCCTTGTTAATAACAATCGGCCCATATTAAGAAGTAGAGGGAGCCACCACTTTTAGAGAATATTCTACCAAATCTTATTCAAAATACACTTCAACACTCAAGTGATTCTTGTACCTCCACCTCATATAACCTAGAACCTAGAACACTCATCATATGCATGAACTTTGCATTTATAAACAAACCATCGGCTCCTTTTCTCACCCTTCAAAACTATTGTGAAACCACTATCACTATACTCTTTCAACATGCAAAGACATCCTATACAAACCCAAACCAATCGGCATCCATACCATCATTATTAACCCATCTTTTTTAACCATACAAACCCCATTATATTAGCTTGTTAAATCATCCTCAACAAAGAAAACCCAACCCACCCAACACTTAAAGCAATCGGCTTTGTTATATATAGCCGAGTATTAGTTGGTTCAAGATTATCATCCGGGTAAGTTGTGTCTAGAGTTCATAAGGTCGTGTGCCAAGCTGTAATGGCCAGCTTTAGTTTAGATTCTTATGCCTACGCTGTAATGGCCAGCTATACGTTTATATATTCTTGTGATAACTTGATTTGTGGTGTAACAAGAACGAGTGGAAAATAGAAACCAAGCAAGTAGTGATATCATAGACTCGAAAATTACTCAAAGTGAGTGCATGTACCCCATATGTTTTAATGATTTCGGGGTGAATGCATGTTAGTTTTTACGTGTGTTTTGATGATATATTGGTTCATGATCATGAAAGAGTTAATAGAATCGGTCGAATAGAAATCACGTAGGATGGATCCATTCGGTATCATCGGGATATATTTTTCTAAACCAATTAGAGGTTTGGAACCACAATAAAGCATTTGTAAAGTGCTCCATTGGTAAATATATTCCACCTTAGAAAGACCGAACCATATGAAAAATTGTTGTTATTGTTTGTTTAAACGAGTCTAAACGAATCTGGCATCACTCACTAGCTTTGTGGCTAACGTATTTTTAACATGCATTTCAGGTTGAATATGTTAAAGGGAACCTGAGCACGTACGTGTCTTAAAAATGTGGGAGTTAAATGCCAATTTCGTCCCCGAGGTTTGGGCCAGTTTGCCACTTCAGTACAAAAGTTTTTTTTTTTTTTTTGCAATTCCTTCCCTGAGGTTTGGATTTTTTTGCCAAATTCGTCCTTTTCACTAACCCAGTTAAAAAAGCTCGTTAGTGTTAGGGGTATTTTTGTCTTTTTACCTCAGGGACGAATTTAGCATTTAAAATCCAACCTTACCTCAGGGACGAATTTGGCATTTAACTCTTAATTTAAAATAATTGTTAATTAAATAATTTATTATGAATTTATAATGGTTAAAATAAGTTAAATTGATAAAAAAAATAATTAATAAAACTTTTTCCAAAATTAAAATTTAGTTTTATAAAGTTTATTAGTTTATAAGTCTAAAATATTTTTTGTAGAATTTTTATAAACCGTTTGGTGATATTTCTAGAATTTTTTTATTTATTTATAAATAAACTTGTAATATCCGATTGTATATATGCTATTATAACCCGATTAAACATGCACCCAACCTCTGAAACTTGCGACTAAGAAAACCCCTCTATCATATTCACCTTTCCGTCACTGGAACTCCTCGAATTTGAAGCTTTGGGGCCACGACTTGTGCTTAGATTTGCACTATCATTCGGTAACATTTAATCTTGATTATCTGGTCCCTTATGATTGATTTTTGATAGAGTTTAAAATCCCTATGTTTCTGTTTATTAATTATATCAAAAACATTTTCAATTGCAACGATTTAGGGTTAGGGTTCATATCAGCTTAATTTGGGGAAGATGATATAGATCGTTATTATGTAAAAAGTTTCTAAACTGAGATAAAACACCAACAGACATGTGGAGCAGATGGTATTTTGTTTGTGCATTCATACGCTTGGTCTTGATTTCGAAACCAAGCTACAACATGTTTTCTTTATATATTTTGATTAATAATTCTATAATATATTTAAAATACCTAATATGACTTATAAATTCTATAAAACTTATTTTATGATATATAACTAATAAATTTTATTATATAATTTTATTTAATATATATAATAAATGTTACAAGTTTATTTATAAATAAATAAAAAAAATTCTAGAAATATCAACAAACGGTTTATAAAAATTCTACAAAAATTGTTTTAGACTTATAAACTAATAAACTTTATAAAACTAAGTTTTAATTTTGGAAAAAGTTTTATTAATTATTTTTTTTATCAATTTAACTTATTTTAACCATTATAAATTCATAATAAATTATTTAATTAACAATTATTTTAAATTAAGAGTTAAATACCAAATTCGTCCCTGCGGTAAGGTTGAATTTTAAATGCCAAATTCGTCCCTGAGGTAAAAAGACAAAAATACCCCTGACACTAACGAGTTTTTTTAACTGGGTTAGTGAAAAGGACGAATTTGGCAAAAAAATCCAAACCTCAGGGAAGGAATTGCAAAAAAAAAAAACTTTTGTACTGGAGTGGCAAACTGGCCCAAACCTCAGGGACGAAATTGGCATTTAACTCAAAATGTGGAGAATGTTAATAAATAAAGAACTGGACCCCTTTTGGGCCGGTTAGAAGTTAACGGGCTTTGGCCCGAGTGGTTTAAGTAAAGTGTTAAGTTTTAAAAACAATGTTTTGTGGTTAATGGGCTTCGGCCCAATGATGTTTCAAGAACAAGTATGATGTAATCCTAATGGGCTACGGTCCAAAGTTTGTAACGGGCTAGACCCGGTTTAAGTTGTAACTCATATGGGCTCGGCCCATAACCGGGTTGTGTTGTGATGGGCTTCGGCCCAATTATAAATAAATAATAATGTATGTTTTAAGTAAAAGAAATGTTTTTAAATAGAATTAATTAAATTGGTAATTAGTAAATTGTGTCATGATTACCAATCCGTAATGACTCGTAAATTTTCGGGTCGTTACATGACCGAACCCTAACTGAGATTAAACCATGATTTTGACCCGATAATTGTTACAATTTTTGTTAAAGTTTCAATGTTTAAGTGTTTTAGGGGGAGAATAAACAAAAATCCATGTTTTAAACAACTTAGATTGATTAATTGATGATTAAAATGCTTCGAACCCTAGTTTTTAAATGAAAACACATAAACATTGAATAATAATCAAAATTGTTGATTGGGAAAGGTTAATCGGCCATATTAGATGGTATTCAAATCAAAATGGCATGTTAAAACGATCTAAATCAAAATCTGCAATTTGAGAAGATGAACAGTCTTCATTCGCCCAATTTCAAACGGTCGAACGTGGCTTTTTGGTCGAATGAAGATGTTCAAACGGTCGAAAGTGGAACTAAACAGTCGAATGTACATTTTTAAACACTGATTTTCACATTCGAACCTCTGATTCCACATTCAAACCTCTATTTTCACATTCGTACCTTGGAATGGTCGAATGTAGAATTTCAAAATCAAAAATTTCAAGTTTTGGTTATTTTGTCCGATTTTAACGTTTTTTCTTGATTTGTTTTGCAGTCTAATCATGTCTGAACAGGAAAGTATTGATGTTCCCACAGGATCTTCAGAAAAGGCAGCTGGAAAAAAAACAGATTGAAGATTTACCATTTGAAGCAGCACACAATTGCTGTGCGTTTATGGGAGATTTGAAGAAACATACCGAATTTGCCGGTATTGTTGATTTCTTAAAGAGAAGCCATGTGATTGTTGCCCTTGCTACTCCCGCCATCATATACAAAGATCATCAACAAGAATTCAGGAAGAATGCAAGAATGGATTATTGGAACAATGAATCTGCTGTCGTAAGTACAATTCAGGGGGAGTTCGTGATTATTTCTGAAGATGACATCAGAGAGGCACTGAAGCTGCAGGATAAGAAGACAGATCCAAGATTTTTATCATGGATTGAGCAGAGAAAGTGCTTTCTACGAATGAAGTACAATGGATCGATTACTGATGGTTCATTACACAAAGGGAAGCTATGCCCACAGTTCAAGTATCTTGCACACGTTATGTTACATGTGTTTGGATCAGTGAGTGGAAGCTATGATGTTATGAGAAAGAGTATTAGCTCTTTGATGGTTGCCCTAATCTTGAACAAGCCTTTCAATGTATCTGGAATGATACTTGAACATATGCTGGAACCACTCAGAGGTTTGAAGAACAAGAAGTTTCTGTTATATCCGAGATTCCTGCAAATGATATTTGATGAGAAGTACAAGAACTTGAGAAGAGATCCTACTCAGATAGTTGTATAGGATCACATGAACCTGAACACGCTAGTTAGAATGAAAGGTTATAAGGGCGTGCCGATGAATGAAAGACCACCACACAAGAACCTGTTTGGTCATCTGATTAACCCAGGATATGAAGATCCAGGTAAGGATAAAGCCAGGCATGTTAATAGTGATTCTGATGAAGACAATCCTTTATGTCCTGTTGATCCTGATGCTAAGAGAAAGCGGCAAGTAGTGAATGTTAGCGCAAAGACTGGGAAAGGGAAAGAGAAACAGGATGATGTAGAACCACCACAGAAGAAGGTTTCTAGAAGAAAGAAAAGTGTAGCTAAAAAGGGTTTACATTTGGTTGATGAAGTGTCTGTTGATTCTGAAGAGATACAGGAAGATGAAAGATGGGATTCAGATAATGAGACTGGTAAGAGCACCACGCCCAAGGCCACTGTGGCTGGTGAGTCTGAAAGTCTAAACAAGTCTGTAGAAGAGCAGAGGACAAAAAGTCCTATTGCATTGGATGAGATTGATGAAGGATTGGGATTGGGATCTGAAGATTTTGGAGGATCGCCAAAGGCTGGAGAGAAACAGAAAAAGCCATTATACAAGAAGAAAGAAAAAGTTGTGAAGCCGATGGAGAAAAGAGCTAAAGACATTGAGAATCTGATTGCTGGGAAGAAAGTTCCTGCAGCATCTAGCTCTAAATCACCCATTACATCCCCACCAGCAAAGAAACAGAAGACATCATCTACTTCTGAGCATACTGAATTGCCAACTGATGCGTTTAATGATGCTTTGGATAGAGTTTTGAAAAAGCTGAAGAAAGGAAAGATTCCAGTTGCTGAAGCTTCAACACCAAAGGTTACTGTAGATAGTGATGTGATGACTGCAGTTAACCAGAAGCTTGCAGATATGATGAAGATTAGTAATCAGCAACAAGCAGAGATCGAACAGTTAAGAAACAATGACAGAAAGATGTTAGATGTTGTAGAATCTTCACATGAAAATCAAGAAGCTCTGGAAGCAAAGATTAAACGACTTCAGAAAGAGAACAAGAAGTTGTTAAAGCATGAACAAAGAAACACCAGAAGGTACATCACTATGAAAGAGGAGAACAAGAAGTTGAAAGCAAACAACAATAGTATGAATAATCTGATAAAAGATTTGTACTCTAAAGCTCCACAATTACAAGCTGGTGAAGAAGATAAAGAACGTGACGAAGAGGAAGTTGATTTTGATCCATCAGATGAAGAAGAAGAAGATGATGATGAGTTGAATGAGGATGCCGGTGATGCTCCTAAAAAGAAGAAGACATATGATGGTGATGATGATGGTTCACGAGATGAGTCAGGTGATGGTAATAGCTCTGCTAGTTCTGATAGTGATAATGATGATGATAGTGACAAGTATAATTGTGAGAAGAGAGGATCGGGAAAAGACACACGAGAATCTAGTTCTAAAGCTCATGGTGGCACTATTGACGATGATAATATCTTCTGGAACGAGAAACTAAGAGCCTTATCTGAAGAAGATAAGAAATTATATCGCCAGATGTTGACTGATAGAGTCTGGACGATAGAGATGACTGGTAGGTTTCCAGAGATATTTGAGTCAAACGATATGCGTTTTGAGTTGGAATATAACGATCCTGATCTAGAAGACGGAGAAGTTTCTGCAACCGTATCGAAAGAGATATTGGAGGGACTAGCGAAACAGGTTGGTAAATCTCTGGAGGAGTTGATGAGTGAGAATCAGATTCCTAATATACCTGAGAAAGAAGCAGGTAATCACTCCGATGATAGAGATGTCCCAGTGTTTGAAGAAGTGGAAATAGAGGATATTACTAGCGAGGAATATCCAGAATACTTTAAGAATGACAAAGATTCTAGATTTCCTGAATTCTCTGATGACATGTTGAGCCAGGCTGAGAAACTTGCTCGTGAGAAGAGTAAGAAGTTTGTTGAAGAAGTGTTTCCAGATTGTCAAAAGCCAAATACTGAACAATCTGATGCTTTGAAAGAATTGTTGAGGAAACTTAAAGAAAAAGAAGCTAACCGTCCAAAGACTGAAGTTCAAGGTAGCTTTTACAAATTCCATAATGAGTTATTCAAAGGCAAAGCTCTCGGGTGGAAGTATCTAAGACAGCTTAAGTGTGTTGCTGTGAAATGGGAGAAAGGAATTCTGTACTTCGACAGATTCCATGACATTAAGACACTACCATACTGGGATGTTCGCGATATCTGCAGACATGAAATGTCAGGTGCTTTAGTAAACAACCATCTTGTTGGTTACTTTGCAGATAGAATGGCTAGAGAGAGCAGGACGAAATGGGACGTGTTTACCCTACAATATCCTAAGAGAATTGTCCATAAAAAGGAGAAGGATGATATAATGGGGTTGCACAAGGTGACTTTGAAATATAAACTACTAAAAGTGTTGAAGCATATTCCTTTGATGCAAATTCCACATAACTTTTCTAAAGAATTTATGTGGTGGTATTATGACTGGAAGACTGCGGAGGCTATTATCGTTCTGAAGGATGGTGCGAAGGATTTTAGGAAGATTTACATTTTTGACCCTATGTGGCTAATCAATTGCTCGCACGAAGATATCATCATGCTTTATTATAATCCGATCTATTGTGAAGCGAAAGACAGTGAACAGGCAGCCAAATACCAACGTGTGGTATTCTTATGCTTTGCGTGGGATGTGAATGCGGGTTGTGATTTCGACAAGAAGCTGGGGAAGTTTGTCAAGATTCAGAATGTTGAAAAGAAGAAGGCAAAACAAACTCATGAACCAGTGATGACAAAAGAACAAAAGGCGTTATTACGTATCAAACTAATGAACAAGACTATGGATGAAGAGCGAACGCTGAAGCAATTCAAGCAATAGTCGAGGGGGAGTTTGTAGATACACGTATTGCGACTAATGCTATTGAATTGCGAATTTCAAGATGTTTTGTTTTTGGTCGACTGGTCGAATGTGGATTTTAAGAGGGTCGAATGTAGATCAGAAGGTCGAAGGTAACACTGGGAGTTCGAAGGAAGATTTGTATATATATGTGTCCAGATTCGCCCTATATGAACGGTCGAACCTGCACATTCGACCAAGCTATTTGGGCGAATGTTTAGGTCTATATAAGGCAATCTCATTTTTGAATGTTTAATTTTTGGTCATTTGTTTTCCTTCCCAATATTTGTTTCTCCCTAGGGTTTTTATTGAGTCTGTAAACAAGTTTTATCATTATAAACGACATTTTGAAGTGTAATTGATTATCTTATTGAATGAAATGAATATGTTTATGATGATTTCTATGTTTTGCTAGTTTTATTATCATTTTGTGATCGATTAAGGGATTCTGCACCTGAATTGAACTTGTTTGATCATTATCTTTGTTGATTAGCCGATCCTACGCGCATACAGATTATACTATTGCATTCCACGATTCTATGAATATATTGGCACTTATTTCGTTGTCATCAAGGTATATTGATTATAAAGTTGCATTCCATGGTACTTTGGTTGGATGCTTATAAGGTACCTCACGAGTATAACATTAGTTTTCATTTCAATGTGTTGAAAATATTTTAGCAACCCGTTTGATATGTTTTAATCATTGTTTGACAGGTTGGGCGACATAGGTGTAAGAAACTCATGCAGATTGATTGCTACACAAGGCTAAGGCCAAGGCTACAATCTGGTTTTAAACCTTTAAGAAGCAATATTTGGTGCTGAAAATGATAACAAAGTAACTTGTGTCGAGAGTTGTGGATCTTACAACAGGTCTTATGCCAAACCTCGCGTCCAAATGCACATGTGGTGTCTTATCAGCTCTATTATGCAATATTAGTTCCCCATATTTACTTTTTTTATTTGGAATTTATATGAACAATATTTGTATATCTATTTAGCAACAAGATTTTGATAAACGAAGACATTCATTTGTTTTGTAGTGAAATATGTTGGACATATAAAATAAATGTTATCAAAGACTGATTTCTAGTCTCTAAAAACCATAGCCGGGACTAAAATGACAGCGTATATAATGTCACACCCTCAAATTTCCACTGCGGGGTTTATACCGCGAGGCGCATGACATTCCAGGATCCCATAGCCATAAGTCATATGAACGAACTCTAAATGCCCAAACCATTTAGTTCGTTTTCAAAAACCAAGTTTAGTTAAGCTGCGGAAGCGTAAACCAAATTTAAACCTTTTAAAACTATGCGCAAAACAACGCGCCCAAATTAAGACCATACGAAAGAAAATGTAAAAGCATGATATATAATTTAAGTGTATGCCCAAGGCCCCAAATGCAGTGAAGTGTATAGTGCTTTCTAATCGTGGCACCGGAAGCTAACTACCTGCAAAAGCATGTATATCGTGGGTCAACAAACAATGTTGGTGAGTTCACTAAGGTAGCGTTTGGTATGGTGGAATGGAAGGGGGAATGGAATGGACCATTACGATGTAATGAAAAATAGTGTGTTTGGTTGGTTAAAGGAATGGAATCACCCATTCCACAAGGCATTTCATTCCCTCAAAACCATTCCATCCACCCCCATGTTTTTTTTTTCATTCCATCCCTCATTCATCCTTTACTAACAACACCATAACCCACCACCACCACCCACCACTCACCACCATCGTCACCACCCACCACCGCTGTCACCACCACCGCTGCCGCCACCACCCACCACCTTCACCACCCACCACTGTCGCTCACCACCGCTACCGCCACCCGCTACCGCCATCCGCTACCTTCACCCACCTACCCACCACCGTCGCCGCCACCCAACACCGCCATCCAACACCACCCACCGCCACCCACCACCATCACCCACCCACCGCCGCCACTGCTCACCATCGTCACCCACCCACCATCACCGCCATCCACCTCCACCCATCACCACCATTGTCGCCACCCACCACCACGCTACCGCCACACACCACCACCTACCATCACTACCACCAACCACTACCCACCACCGCCACTACTCACCATCATCGCCCACCCACCTTCACGGCCATCCACCTCCACCTTCCACCGTCGCTGCCGCCACCCACCACCGCCGCTACCTCCACATATCACAACCACCATCCTCGCCACTGACCACCACCCACCACCGCCACTAACCACCGATTTTATTCATTCGTCTTTTCATGACTATCCAACAACACAAAATAATATTTTGTTTCATTCCCACATGGCAACCAAACAAGACATGGAATGGTAATGATCCATTCCATTACCTTGTCCATTCCATTACCTCGTCCATTCCATTCCTTCTTCCATTCCATTACCTCATACCAAACAGACCCTAAGTAAAGAAAATGAGTAAGTAAATGCGCTGGTTTCCAAAACCACGTAACCAAGTAAAAGCGTAGGTCCTCCAGACCAAAATGTTCAAGTGTTATCAGTTTAAGCGTGTCAGTTGTAGCTAACCCACTCATTGCAACTAAACAGAATTATTGGGACACCTTCAGTAATATAATAATTTGCCTCAATAACTAGTGTCTATCAACACTAGTTCGCAAATGTGGTCAGAAGTTCATGCCCGTGCCTCGAGCACCTCAGGCATGAGGTTGCTGCACAACCTAATAGCGCTATCAACTAATACCCCGTTCGCCTCCAGCGATTAACCCAATAATATGCAAGGACTTTCCAAATCATAGAGTGTTTAGTTCACAAAGGACCAATAAGTTTTAAACTGATCAAAACCCGATCCACACAAGGAATCGTATAACCCGACCCACACAAGGAGTCAAAACCAAACCCACACAAGGAGTCAAAGCATCTCAAAACCCGAGATGTAATAGTAGTCCCAAACCGGACTAGAAAACGTTTTGTAAGTTGTCTCATACCAGAGACACATGCTTTTGAGAAAAAGTAGTGAAACTCACCTTAGTATGCAAGCAGGTAAATCCAAACTCCAAAGTAGGGTGTGCTACCGACTCCCTAGTACATGTGTCACTAAGTGAGTATATGTGTAATACCATTACACCATATAACCCGTTTTTCCAAGACGTTTAATTGTTCAAAATCGTATAAGTGACACCTAGTGGTTCTACATGCATAAGTAAACCCTACGGACCCGTTGGTGAATATGTTGGTTACCATCAGTTGTACACTTCCTATGCATCTCATATAAGTGTCCATTCAAGTTCATGCCAATAACATACCACATAGGACTCCAAATAGTCACATAAACACATAATACACAATCTGCGTTTTTAGGACAGATTATGCGCCATGAAAACTAATCTGTTTAAAATACTTAACAAACGAATTAAACTCCCAAATTTTTACTGAATATTATTTGGGATTCATTTGATAACCCATCTTTTTGTTTTACCTCAAAACCAAACATAAAAATCATGAAAAATCGTACATCACAGATATGTCCAGAAAGTTTCTACAACAGGTCAGGTTAGTAGAAAAATTCCCAAAAATCGTGTATTCATACAAACAGGATGAATCCACTTGGAAACACCAAGTTATTCCAATGTTAACCTACTGTCCAAATTTCATAACTTAATTCCTTGTAAAATTCGAGTTATGATTGTTTAAAGTTGACCCAGTTTGTTAATCCGAAAATCCGATATGACCTTTAATCAAATAAAATTCCAAAAACATATCAAACGACATCCAAATTAGATGATTTTACCCATTCTAAAAATCTAAGACCATTTACAATCCATTCATGCAAAGAATCGATCAAAATAAACAATTTAATGTCACATAACAGACCCTACAAATTGACATTCAGATTCTGTCCAGATTCTAATCATGCAATATTATCAATTATATCAAACCCTAGTTGCATATTATCAATCAATAACGCCTAATAATCATCACACAACATCAATAAGAGTCACATCTGATCAAAACCCTAATGATACATCGTAAACATCATCATTCATTAAACCTAGGAGTCTAAAACATCAAGAACATGCATAATCATGCAACCTATCAATTTCTAATCGCATAGGATTATGTTTAACCCATTCAATCTTTATAAACTTCAAGTTTTAATCTTTATAAAAGGTTTCAGACCTGGACAAACTTAGTTATAGGTTTTTATAACATATTAAGAAAGATTAAAACACAAGAGATTGAAGGTTATACCGCAAGCCTTTCAAAACAATCAACCGAATGCTCTCCAAACTTCCCGATCGATGTTCTTGAGCCTTAGCAGGTGTTTAGGGGTTAATATTTCGTAAATAGGGCAGTGGGGGCGATTAGGGTTTGAGTTTTGGTGATAAAAGAGGCTTAGGGTCGCTTAAATAGGTGTTTAAGTTGGTTTAGTGATGACAGACACCCGTGCGCGGCCACTCGGTCCCTGTGAGCGGCCGCTCACAGGGCTTCGGCCCGCATGGGTGGCCTGCTTCATCACCCGATGTGTTTTCCTTTGATGTTTTCGCTATTTCGGACCGTAATAAGTGTAACCCCATGTGTTAGGACCCCAATCAACCTAATGGTCCACCTTTAACGATTTTTATTAACGTATTCGGTTTAAGTTCACAGTCACATATGGTTTGCACATAGTTTCACAGATGCACGTAATTGCAATCAGTCTCAATCAATTAATTCACACTTATTTAACTTCATTGTTCACCAACGTCCGAGGTTCACTAATCATGTATACAATCTGGTAATTCCCCGAATTACCACTTCATGTAGTTATTAACCTATAACTGTGCAACATGTATCCTATCTAGCTAACCCTAGTTAAGTAGAATACAAGGAATGTAACTAGAGTTTAGTTAAAGTGAGAACCTGAAATTGCGGGGTATCACATCATCCCCAAGTTGAAAAGAATTTCATCCCGAAATTCAGCAAGTAAATAATAAAGCCAGCTATAAAAGTGTGTGCTTGGTTCCCGAATGTCACATCATCCCCAAGTTGAAAGGAATTTCGCTCCGAAATTCACTTTGAAAGAGCTGCTTTATGTTTAGCGTTCAATCTATGTTTAGGTTCAGGTTCAGAAAAGAGGTGTGGGTATTTAAGTCGCATTTGATCCCTGCGTTCCCACGTGTATCCGGTCCTAGACGGGAATTCCATCACACCTTAACAGTCGGTATGATGCTCTGTCTGAGTTTCTTGACGCCCCGCTCAAGAATCTCCACCGGTTCTTCCATGAACCGTAGCTGATCGTCCACCTGGATACCCTCTAGTGGCACCACCAGTGTTGTATCCGATAAACATTTCTTTATGTTCGATACGTGGTGTACATCGTGTACCCCATTAAGTTCATTATGCAGGCTCAACCTGTAAGTTACTGGACCAATCCTTTCGACAATCTCGAATGGTCCAACGTATCGCGGGTTTGACTTTCCCCATTTCCAAAGCGTATCACCCCCTTCCAAGGTGACATCTTCAATAGAACCTTGTCCCCAACCTGGAACTCCAAAGGTTTCCTACGCTTATCAGCGTAGCTTTTCTGTCGATCTCGAGCAGCAACCATCCAGTTTCTGATTTGCACTATCTTCTCAGAAGTTTCGTGCACAAGTTCGGGACCTGTTAGCTGGCTATCCCCAACCTTAGTCCAGCAGATGGGAGACCTACACTTGCGTCCATAAAGTGCCTCAAAAGGCGCACACTGTATCGAAGTGTGGTAGCTGTTGTTATACGAGAATTCAATCAAAGGCAAGTGCTTATCCCAACTGTTGCCAAAATCCACCACGCATGCTCGTAGCAGATCTTCCAATGTTTGGATGGTACGTTCACTCTGTCCATCCGTTTGTGGGTGATAGGCGGTGCTCATATCTAAGCGAGTTCCCAAAGCGTTTTGGAGAGTAGTCCAAAAATGAGAAGTGAATCGCGCATCGCGATCAATATAATAGAAGTAGGCACCCCATGCCTAGAGACTACCTCCTTGACGTAGAGATTTGCTAGTTTCTCCAGTGAGTCCGTATCCTTTATTGCCAAAATGTGTGCCGATTTGGTTAAACGATTCACGATAGCCCAAATCATGTTATGGCCTGTTGGCGTTCTAGGAAGCTTTGTAATAAAATCCATAGAAATCCCGTCCCATTTACACATAGGGATTTCTGATTGCTGGAGTAGGCCTGAAGGTTTCTGATATTCAATCTTAACCTTCGCGCAAGTCAAGCACTTACTAACATAAGTGGCTATTTCAGCTTTCATGTTTGGCCACTAGTAAAGAGTTTTAAGATCTTGGTACATCTTGTCCGAACCAGGATGTACCGAATATTGAGATGTGTGAGCTTCATCGAGCACCAGTTGTTTGAGATCCCCAAAGCGTGGTATCCAGACTCGATTCATAAAGTATTGAAGACCATCTGTCTTCAGTTCCAAGTGCTTATCCGCACCATGTAAAGTTTCAAGCCCGATATTTTCTTCTTTCAAAGCCTCGACCTGGGCTTCACGTATCTTATCAAGAAGATTAGAATGAATGGTGAGTTGCAAGGCTCGCACCCGTTTAGGTTTCGTTTCCTTACAACTGAGGGCATCAGCTACTACGTTAGCTTTCCCTGGATGATACTTGGTGGCACAGTCATAATCATTCATAAGCTCGACCCATCGACGTTGTCGCTCGCATGTTCAGCTCCTTTTGATCGAATATGTGTTGGAGGCTCTTGTGGTCAGTGAAGATCGTACACTTCGTCCCATAGAGATAATGCTTCCAGATCTTTAGAGCAAAAACCACTGCTCCCAGTTCCAAGTCATGGGTGGTGTAATTCTTCTCATGAACTTTTAATTGACATGAGGCATACACGATCACCTTATCACGCTGCATCAGCACACATCCTAACCCTTGGATAGACGCATCACAGTACACCACGAAGTCCTCTGTACCCTCAGGTAATGATAGTATAGGTGCACTACAAAGTTTTGACTTTAATAATTGAAAAGCAGATTCTTGGGCATATCCCCACTTGTAAGTAATACCCTTCTGTGTCAAAGCAGTGAGGGGTTGAGCGATCTTAGAGAATCCCTCAATGAATCTGCGATAATATCCCGCAAGACCAAGAAACTGGCGCACTTCTGTCGGAGTCTTAGGAGCCTCCCACTTTTAATAGCATCAATCTTGGCGGGATCAACATGTATTCCTGCCTCGTTCACCACATGTCCAAGAAATTGGACTTTTCGAATCCAAAAGTCACATTTAGGGAATTTTGCATACAGGTGCTCATTTCTCAAAAGTTACAAGATCAACTGCAGGTATTGCTCGTGCTCTTCCCTGCTCTTGGAATAAATCAGTATGTCATCTATGAACACTATGATGAATTTGTCCAAATAGGGCTTGCACACCCGGTTCATTAGATCCATGAACACAGCCGATGCATTAGTTAGCCCAAATGGCATCACCAAAAACTCATAATGCCCATAACGAGTTCGAAAGGCTGTCTTGGCAAATCCTCCTCTCGGACTCTCAGCTGATGGTATCCTGACCTCGAGTCAATCTTAGAATAGAAGCTCGACCCTTGCAGCTGGTCGAACAAGTTATCAATACGAGGCAAAGGGTAGCGGTTCTCAACCGTCACTTTGTTCAACTCTCGATAATCAATATGCATGCAGAAACTCCCATCTTTCTTCTTAACAACCAGAACTGGAGCTCCCCATGGCGAAGAACTAGGTCTAATAAAGCCCCTATCCAATAGCTCTTGGGGTTGGGTAGACGGTTCTTGAAGTTCGCCTGGTGCTAGGCGATATGGTGCGCGTGCAACTGGAGCTGCTCCATGCGTAAGATCGATTTGGAACTCCACTTGACGAATGGGTGGAAGTCCAGGTAATTACCCTGGGAAGACATCTGGGAAATTTCGGACTACTGGGATGTCCTTAATCTTAGTTTCAGTTTCAGCTCGAGTGTCAGATATGTTAGCCAAAATGGCTGGACAGCCCTTACGAATACACTTCCGGGCTTTCAAAAAGGAGATGATGCCCACCATGGCACTACCATGATCACCCTGGATAGATAAAGGCTCTCCACTTGGGAGGGGAATACGAACAATCTTCTCCTGACAGAGAATTTCAGCGTGTTGCTTGGACAACCAGTCCATGCCAACCACGAGGTCAAAGCTACCTAGGGTGATAGGTAGGAGGTTGATGGCAAACAATTGCCCATCCAACTCGAGCTTACAGTCACGATGTATATGGGTTACTTCGACCGGCTTCCCATCAGCCAATTCAATAGAGTACGTGGTATCAAGAAGAGTAGGAACCATCCCTAATTGTTTACTAAGTTTTGATGACACAAAACTATAGTCCGCACCAGTATCATATAAAATAAAAGCAAGAGTGTCGTTCAAGGAACACGTACCCGTCACGGCATTGTTATCAGTCCTAGTTTCCCCAGAGCCCATCACAAATGCTCTTCCCTGAGCCCCGTCGTTGTTGTTACTGTCGTTGTCGTCATTGTTGAAGGACTTATACCTCACACTATTCCCCGTTCTCTTGCTATCACCGAAAGTAGAAGTTTAAGCACCATGCTTCGGAAAAGTACCATACGCAACAGTCTCATCAGTGAGTTTGCGAGCCAGGTGAAAGATTTGTTAGATTTTGGGTAGGTGAGCTGCAGTGGCCAAGCCACGAATCTGAGGGACCCACCCTTTTGGTATGAAATTCGATCCGCTAGTAGAGTTGGTTAATTTGATTCGAGCATATAGTATCTAACTCTTGTAGCTTGGTAGTGTAGACGTCGATCTCAGACCCATCCGTCTTTATATAACAAATTTTAGGTTTCATCACAAGGTGTTACATTCTCCATCCAAGTATCTGTAACTCATCGAGTGTGCATATAGCATACTTTACCCCATCCTGCCTGGGAAAAATGCACAT
Organism: Ambrosia trifida; assembly: GCA_028751855.1. Taxonomy (NCBI): domain Eukaryota; kingdom Viridiplantae; phylum Streptophyta; class Magnoliopsida; order Asterales; family Asteraceae; genus Ambrosia; species Ambrosia trifida. The sequence continues at coordinate 144,765,045 of CM054122.1, read as the reverse complement.
GGCAAAGACTTATACTATCAAAGCAATCAGACGGTCTCTTTCAGTTCTGTTGGAGTTATCGAGGTTCACAACCAATAAGGGGCTTGAAAATACGATGGCAGGTTGTTGTTGTAGCATGTGCGTTCAAGGTATAAGAAAGTTCAAATGTGGAAGTCAGGGGAAATGAATGATTTAGCAAAATGGATTTTTACTAGCTTGGAAAGTTGCGAGGGACTCAACCACCCTATCGTTGATCATAAGAACTCAGTCTTATCTAAGTTAGCAAAGGGAAAGGAAAGAAAATATAGGTAAGAAAAGGTAAGAGCCAATCGTCGCCATGCTCTGTCTAGATGGTAGAGCCTTCATCCTCACTTTCCATGTGCTCGTCCTGCCCAGGTTCCCCTTCCATTTTTCCCCTTCCTTTTTCGCGGTGTCAGCGTTATATGGATCTCATCACGTACAATCTCCTTCTCCCATCCTATGTAAGCCAACTTAATGGTCAGCTGCACCACTTGTTCCCCAATCGTGGTTGTCAGCCATTAGTAGGTTTCGTCTTCCCTTGAGATGTTGCACTACGTCGCAGGCTTTACATAACTCCCTGAGAGTGTGTGTAACAAGCCACGATCTAATGTGTTCCCTTGAATCTACTATATACATATGAGAAATAGGGATATGCAGTCATACGTCCGCCCGCTCATACTAGGCGTAAGGTACTAAAGTAAGAAAGAAGTTCTATATGTGTAACCCAGTCCCGTCTGAGTTTCGAATGGAAGTAAGAAAGATCAAGTAACAAGGAACATAAACTAATTGTCTCCTTGCTCAGTGAAAAAGGATAAGTCTCAGTATTTGAATTTCTTCATAGTTGATTCGATTTAATGGTACCACGTCATGCGCATCGTACAGCTCCCTGTGTACGTGCGCCACAACGCTCTCAAGGGCTCCCTCCCTTGTACTATTGTTGTTTCCTCATCCACGAGGTTTGTTAGAATACTACTCCCAGTAGTGCGCCACCTGGTGTAACCCTGGGTTCCCACCGTTGACGTGTTTAGAATTAGGTCTAGAACTAGAAGATAACATATCTCCCGAAATCATATGTTGTAGATATATGTAGCTAAAAGCTAGTTGTGCACTTAATTTTTAAGTGTACTTATGCTATGATGATTATAGACTAGACTCAACATGCAGTCCTAGTTCACTATAACCAATGGCTCTGATACCAATCTGTCACACCCTCAAATTTCCACTGCGGGGTTTATACCGTCAGGCGCATGATATACCAGAATCCCATAGCCATAAGTCATATGAACGAACTCTAAATGCCCAAACCATTTAGTTCGTTTTCAAAAACCAAGTTTAGTTAAGCTGTGGAAGCGTAAACCAAATTTAAACCTTTTAAAACCATGCGCAAAACAACGCGCCCAAATTAAAACCATACAAAAGAAAATGTAAAAGCATGATATATAATTTAAGTGTATGCCCAAGACCCCAAATGCAGTGAAGTGTGCAGTGCTTTCTAATCGTGGCACCGGAAGCAAACTACCTGCAAAAGCATGTATATCGTGGGTCAACAAACAATTTTGGTGAGTTCACTAAGTAAAGAAAATGAGTAAGTAAATGCGCTGGTTTCCAAAACCACGTAACCAAGTAAAAGCGTAGGTCCTCCAGACCAAAATGTTCAAGTGTTATCAGTTTAAGCGTGTCAGGGGTAGCTAACCCACTCATTGCAACTAAACAGAATTATTGGGACACCTTCAGTAATATAATAATTTGCCTCAATAACTAGTGTCTATCAACACTAGTTCTCAAATGTGGTCAGAAGTTCATGCCCGTGCCTCGAGCACCTCAGGCATGATGTTGCTGCAGAACCTAATAGCGCTATCAACTAATACCCCGTTCGTCTCCAGCGATTAAGCCAATAATATGCAAGGACTTTCCAAATCATAGAGTGTTTAGTTCACAAAGGACCAATAAGTTTTAAACTGATCAAAACCCGATCCACACAAGGAATCGTATAACCCGACCCACACAAGGAGTCAAAACCAGACCCACACAAGGAGTCAAAGCATCTCAAAACCCGAGATGTAACAGTAGTCCCAAACCGGACTAGAAAACGTTTTGTAAGTTGTCTCATACCCGAGACACATGCTTTTGAGAAAAAGTAGTGAAACTCACCTTAGTATGCAAGCAGGTAAATCAAAACTCCAAAGTAGGGTGTGCTACCGAGTCCCTAGTAAATGTGTCACTAAGTGAGTATATGTGTAATACCATTACACCATATAACCCGTTTGTTCAAGACGTTTAATTGTTCAAAATCGTATAAGTGACACCTAGTGGTTCTACATGCATAAGTAAACCCTACGGACCCGTTGGTTAATATGTTGGTTACCATCAGTTGTACACTTCCTATGCATCTCATATAAGTGTCCATTCAAGTTCATGCCAATAACATACCACATAGGACTCCAAATAGTCACATAAACACATAATACACAATCTGCGTTTTTAGGATAGATTATGCGCCATGAAAACTAATCTGTTTCAAATACTTAACAAACGAATTAAACTCCCAAATTTTTACTGAATATTATTTGGGATTCATTTGATAACCCATATTTTTGTTTTACCTCAATACCAAACACAAAAATCATGAAAAATCGTACATCACAGATATGTCAAGAAAGTTTCTACAGCAGGTCAGGTTAGTAGAAAAATTCCCAAAAATAGTGTATTCATCCAAACGGGATGATTCCACTTGGAAAAGCCAAGTTATTCCAGTGTTAACCTACTGTACAAATTTCATAACTTAATTCCTTGTAAAACTCGAGTTATGATTGTCTAAAGTTGACCCAGTTTGTTAATCCGAAAATCTGATATGACCTTTAATCAAAGAAAATTCCAAAAGCATATCAAACGACATCCAAATCAGATGATTTTGCCCATTCTAAAACTCTAAAACCATTTACAATCCATTCATGCAAAGAATCGATCAAAATAAACATTTTAATGTCACGTAACGGACCCTACAAATCGACATTCAGATTCTGTCCAGATTCTAATCATGCAATATTATCAATTATATCAAACCCTAGTTGCATATTATCAATCAATAACGCCTAATAATCATCACACAACATCAATAAGAGTCACATCTGATCAAAACCCTAATGATACATCATAAACATCATCATTCATAAATCCTATGAGTCTAAAACATCAAAAACATGCATAATCATGCAACCTATCAATTTCTAATCGTATAGGATTATGTTTAACCCATTCAATCTTTATAAACTTCAAGTTTTAATCTTTATAAAAGGTTTCAGACATGGACAAACTTAGTTATAGGTTTTTATAACATATTAAGAAAGATTAAAACACAAGAGATTGAAGGTTATACCGCAAGCCTTTCAAAACAATCAACCGAATGCTCTCCAAGCTTCCCGATCGATGTTCTTGAGCCTTAGCAGGTGTTTAGGGGTTAATATTTCGTAAATAGGGCAGTGTGGGCGATTAGGGTTTGAGTTTTGGTGATACAAGAGGCTTAGGGTTGCTTAAATAGGTGTTTAAGTCGGTTTGGTGATGACAGACACCCACGCGCGGCCGCTCGGTCCTTGTGAGCGGCCGCTCACAGGGCTTCGGCCCGCGTGGGTAGCCTGCTTCATCACCCGACGTGTTTTCCTTCGATGTTTTCGCTATTTCAAACCGTAATAAGTGTAACCCCGTGTGTTAGGACCCCAATCAACCTAATGGTCCACCTTTAACGATTTTTATTAACGTATTCGGTTTAAGTTCACATAATCACATATGGTTTGCACATAGTTTCATAGAGTATCACAGAAGCACGTAATTGCAATCAGTCTCAATCAATTAATTCACACTTATTTAACTTCATTGTTCACCAACGTCCGAGGTTCACTAATCATGTATACAATCTGGTAATTCCCCGAATTACCACTTCATGCAGTTATTAACCTATAACTGTGCAACGTGTGTCCTATCTAGCTAACCCTAGTTAAGTAGAATGCATGTGTTGAAAAGATTTCAGCAACCCGTTTGATATGTTTTAATCATTATTTGACAGGTTGGGCGACATAGGTGTAAGAAACTCATGCAGATTGATTGCTACACAAGGCTAAGGCCAAGGCTACAATCTGGTTTTAAACCATTAAGAAGCAATATTTGGTGCTGAAAATGATAACAAAGTAACTTGTGTCGAGAGTTGTGGATCTTACAACAGGTCTTATGCCAAACCTCGCGTCCAAATGCACATGTGGTGTCTCATTAGCTCTATTATGCAATATTAGTTCCCCATATTTACTTTTTTTATTTGGAATTTATATGAACAATATTTGTAAATCTATTTAGCAACAAAATTGTGATAAACGAAGACATTCATTTGTTTTGTAGTGAAATATGTTGCACATATAAAATAAATGTTATCAAAGACTGATTTCTAGTCTCTAAAAACCATTGCCGGGACTAAAATGACAGGGTATAAAAACTAATTTTCAGTCCCAAAAAGAAACATATTAGAACTGAATTGATGTAGTTTCGGAGACTAGTTTTCAGTTTGCGAAACCTCTTATTAGGCACTAAAGACACATGGAATCGCGAACCATATTAAGCGCATTGGAAACTAAATAAACCTGGCTTAAAACTGATTTTCAGTCCCTAAATATAGTGATGGGTTCTTAAATATCGAAGTATTAGATACTAAACTTCAGTCACAAAAAAATGTATTGGGGACTGAAATGACATGGTATGGAGAGGCAAATCGAGGACTGAATTTATATGTATTAGATACTGAATAATAGTTCTTGTTGCTGCGATACAACAGAGACTGATTTCTAGTCACTAAAACCACTATCTAGGACTAGGTGTCCGAGACTGGCTGGTGACTGGCAAATCAGACTCCGATAACCGTTAGGGACTAATTTTGATGTATAAGATACTGATTTTTCAGTCCCTAATACTCGTTACGATTTTAGAAAGGGCTGGGAGAGTGACCTACCATTTGTGGAATTATCTTACAACAACAACTACCATTCTAGTATTAAGGCAGCTCCATTCGAGGCTCTTTACGGACGGAAATGCCGGTCTCCTCTTTGTTGGGCCGAGGTGGGTGAGAGTCAGGTCATTGGTCCGGAACTGGAGTACGAAACTTCGGAGAAAATCGTACAAATTGGTAACCGTTTGGCAGCCGCGCGGGATCGTTAGAAGAGTTATGCCAATCGCCGTCGCAAACCTTTGGAGTTCCAGGTTGGGGACTGTGACAACAGTCAACGAACCAGGTCAACATCTGTACATTTTTCACTTGCTATTACTGTTATATGTGCATTCTTATAAAGTTTGCATATACTATACCCTCTATTCTAGTGAAGCAAGAGTTAATCAGAAAACTCAACATGGGACACTTGTTTAAGTCATACAACACCCGGATAATCACCAAACAAACACTAAATGAGGTTACTTACCCTCTAACACATGGTAACTTCTCTCTAACACATGTATATGAGACTCAAGTGGCCCTAAACAATTAAACAACATGTGATCACAAAGGACACTAATACAAGTTGATGTCATCATCGAGCATCCTTTCAATTGAGACGAAATTAAGCCACTTCCTATGCAAATGGTCGAACTATAACTATGTACAAACTAGTAGTTCGTTTGACACACACTATACCTCCATATATTTTTATCTAATCTATGCCCTCAAAAAATGGATTAATGATAGCCGAAACATACCAATACACAAGTGTATACCCACACGTGACAAACCGATCGGCCAAGGTGTTAAGCACCTAGAAATCATAGCTTAACAAAGACTAAACACAAGAACACTACTCTACCTATAAACCATGCGTGTATATGTATAAAGATGGCACTTGTACTTACACAAAATAAGAATACAACTACACATCTTACACTCCATATCCAAGCTTATCTTTTCCTTTCTTGTTCTTGTTCCAATCGATCCAAGCATGAGAGGAGATGATCACTTTGTCTTGATCCACACTTACACTAAAATGGACTAGTAGACAACCTAATGACACCACTTCCCACAAAACTAACCATTCCTCAAATGTATTAACTAACAAACAAACATTCCTCTTTTTCCTTCCATATTTTTGGCCGAACGGGACAAGCCAAAGAGCCATGGTTGACAACTAAACTTTCCCCAAAATAGAACCTATAGCTATGAAATAACTACCCCAAGGTGTGTTCCCACTCCTAAACTAGCTTAATTTGTCCCATTTGCCTACCCATCAGCCGCAATCCACCAAAGTCCAACCCCCATGCTCTTTTCCAACACATGACAACCACCCCTTCACCAATTAACCACCCTACAACTAAGAGTAGACACCTTATGAGAAGTAAACCCTTCCTCTTATAGTTACTACTAGACAATCCGCTCACATGAACCTTGGATACCTCACCATCATTTACGATTTCAACAAGGTAAAGACAAGAAGAGATCTTTGTTTCATGAAGTGTCATTATCAACTCATGACACCAAAGGTTTCATCCAAATGGAAGGTAAAGACTTTCATCCTTGTCTTACAAGAAGAAGTTGCCACAATTATCATGTCTAGCTTCAAAAACAATCGGCCAAACTAAGCATGCATGATCTCGATGACACCTAATGACCTTATATGAATCTGGAAACAAACCTCTGCCTAGCCATTACAAATCAATGACACCTTACCTTGAAATCGGCCTATATAAGTAGTCCCCAATTCATCCAAGTCTCTTGCACCAACATCCACAATCCTCTCTTCTTTTCCTTTATATCCTACGGCCACACCATCCACACCACACCATTCTTACCTTCACTTCAAAACCGACTAACTACAAGTCAATTTGGGGAGTCCACGCACAAGGGAAGTGTTGATGCACTTTTTGTGGACGTCACTGTCGAATAGACTAGGGTTGAGTCTTGTATTGTATTACATGAGATTGTGGTGATCCATAAGGGCATTTTATGGATTTGATGCATTTTTGAATATAAACCAAAACATAAGTCTTGGTTCCACCTCCGTCAAGGGGCGAAAGTGGCTTTATGTTTTGGACTATAAATAGCAATCTCATGTGTTGGTTTTCTTTTAAGATTTTGAGTTTGTGCTTTGAATGCTCTCAAGGGGGAGGTCATGCCCGACCTCCCCCGGCCCCGAGATAGATGTTTATCCTACTGATGACAGTGTCTGTTATCGTTTCTGATGTAATACGAATCTGTGATGACTTTGTTATCGTATATTTCTGTCTCGTCTTGAATCTTTCGTCTGAAACCGAGTTGTTTTTGCGTAATCGATCATTGGATTCGGTTTTGAACCGGATTCTCAGGAAGGAGCTTGAGACCTTAAGACCTTGAGGATCGACCATTGTCAAGCAACACTAGGTAAGATAACTAACTCTTGTTCCTCTTTGATCATTAACCTCGGCCTCCATGATGCACCCGACATATCACCCTAGTTGATCCTTAAACAAAGTTTCACACTAGTATCTTTAATCTACTTAACAAACTTAGTTGATTAAAGCGATTGGTATATGTGTTCACTCATCATCACACACACGTTTTTCATTACTACTTGGTATAAAATCTTAACAAGTGTAAAATCAAGGCTAAACCATCATACAAGAGACATGGTAGTGTAATAGTTTCGGCCCTATAAAAAGATCACAAAGCCGAACCTATCCCAAAGACTTACACGATCACGAAGGGGCTACACTACCACACGTCTATGTTGTATGACAAACCTAGTGTTATGAATCAAACCCCACCCTAAAACAACCTTCTAGTAATTGCTTTCAAGTAAAATAAACTCACTTGATTCATGTTTCAAGGATAGAGTTAAGAAGGAAGTTTTTATAACCGTTTTATCATTAAAGCATTCATAATACGTTGCAAGCCCACGGCCATGACTTAACAAGTCTATGCCGAGCCTATTTGATCCTTATAACATTCAGATTCAATGCATACATGAGACACTACTTCGGCTATGAACATCTAACATGTGTTAGTATGGGCCGAAGCATGTGTTAATACATAATAAGCTTGCAAGAGCTATAAATTGTAGGAAAATGCCCTGTTTTCAGGGTTGCTTAACTTGAACACACACTAACACAAAGTCCACAAATGTCGGGTGAACAAATTGTATGATAAACAACAAGAACATGTGATTTACCATGCTCTTAATAAATCATAGGGCAAACAGTGTCGGGACAATAGCTATCTCACTATTACCGCTTCACAAGGCCACATACGACTCTACCAGGTGAGTTTCATGGCCCCAGTTTTACTATTTTTACATTTTTGGGGGATAAACATGCTACAAAACTAGTTCAAGTTACAAAGGTAGTGTTAATTCTATCGTGACTTCCATGTGGAACCTGAGACATTTTGGTTCATGAGCTCACTAGTCCTCGTACAATATTTACTGTAACCATTAGCTATCAAAAGCCATGGAACACTTTAATAGATCTATTGGGTTGACACCCCCACTCTTGGTTAGTCGCTCTAACTGGTTACATACAAAGGAGTGTTAGTATTCTACTATATATACATTGACTATTGTGTACAATGCACGAGGCATAACAGTCAAGAGGTCTGGTTACGGGACTCATGGTTTGCACAGTGATCATTTGCTTAGCTAGCTCATATTGTTCATACACGAATTACACAAGTGTTTCATATAGTACATTCAAACCTGTGAACTCACCGACATTATTGTTGATAAATCTTTGTGCATGTTTTTCAGGTAATTAAATGACGAGCCATGGAGATTTGGGAGAGGGGTTTGAGCAAGCACTTGGTGGTACCTCTATGGAATGGGTTTTGTTAGTTTCATGATATTTAAGTTCCAATTTCATGAATTTATTCACTATTTCGTTTTTAAGACAATGTTATTTGAATAATATACGACAATAACCATCCTTTGATGGTAATATTTTAATAAATATGTGTGTTGCTTGAACCTTGTGCTTGAAAACCTTTCGATGGTCGCATTCCCGTGTTTCCGCCTTGGTGGGGTGTGATAGGGACAAGTTACTTCTAAAAGTTTCTCCATGGAAGGGCGTCATACGCTTTGGAAAGCGTGGCAAGCTTAACCCTCGTTATGTCGGACCGTTCGCAATCCTGGAACGGATTGGACCGGTGGCATACAGACTTGACTTACCGGCGGAGCTCGGTAGTGTTCACAACGTCTTTCATGTGTCTAACTTGAAGAACTGTTTGGCTGATGAATCTCTTATTGTTCCACCGGAAGAGATCAAGGTTGATGATCATTTTTGTATTGTGGAGGAACCGGTTGAGATTCTTGACTATAAGATTCGTAGCCTTCGCCGGAGTAAAATCCGAATCGTTAAGGTTCGTTGGAACTAAAATCGTGTACTAGAGTTCACGTGGGAATGGGAGGATCAGATGAAATCTAAGTATTCTCATCTTTTTCCTAAGCGTGCGTTTGAATCTAGACATGTTACCGCTGAAGCTGAATGAATCTCGGGGCGAGATTCCTTTCAACGAGGGGATCATGTAACGACCGGTAAAATTTTCTTTTCGTCTCTTTCCTTTTTGGCTTCATGCATTTTCGGGATGAAAATTCTTTCAACGTGGGGATGATGTGACACACAGCATGATCAGCTTAAACATTTTGCAAAACATATAAGTCTACCTTAGCGAAAAACATTTATTAACATACTTAACTAGGTCAGTTGAGTCGAGTCATGTACGTATTGTCCAAGGTTCAATGATCTGGAGGATTATTGGAGGTTGTTTTGGGAACACACTAGTCTTGAGTCCCGTTGTTGGTGAAATTACATGAATTGAATTAAGTGTTATACATAGATTGATACGTACATGTGAAATAATGTGCAAATACGTGTTTCAAAGGTGTAAACATGATTATACATGGTTCTATATGCTTAACATATGTTAGGATTACATGTTCATATGTTAGGATGTACTAAAATGCGCTTAAACGACAAAACTGGAAAATCTGGAAAACATGGGAAACTGGTTCGACCTTAAGGGGGGTCGAACCAGGTTATTGTGTCTTGATAAAGGTCCATTCGACCAACCAAAACCCATTCGACCCTTGCAGGGGTCGAATGAATAGTAACTATCAATACAACACTTTGCAATTTTTCGTCATTTCACAAACACTAGTCGCCTCTAAACACTCTCTTTCGACTTTAATCACCGGGGAAGGATTTTTTTGACCTTGTTTTTCATAATCTAACCTACAAAATTCTTCCAAGCAAAGATCTAAGGTGTGTTCTTGATCTAAATCCATTTATGAGCATTTTGATTCATTTTTATCAAACCCCAAAGGTCCAGATCTGTTCTAAGGTGGTTTTTATGATTAAAAACCTTTCAAACATCTTTCTAATCAAAATCCTATCATTAAACATGAGTTTTCATACTAATAAACATGTGTTAATGGTGTATTATGTTGTGTTATGTGTTGTTTAACGATTAAATGTTGTTTTGATGATAGAATCATGATCTAGGGCTGCTATTGGTACTGGTTTATGATTGTTTTAGGTTACAATTTGATTAATGATGATGCTATGTCTATTTTGGGGATTTTGTTAGATCTAGTGCTTGATGCATGTTGTTATTGTTAATAAAACGATTGGGGGTTTTCATGAACATATTAAACTGAGCATTTTAAGATGGTTATGAAAGGATTTCAACAAGTTTCCAAACTAGGTAAAGATTTCATGCATGATGTGACGTTTCCATAATTTTGCCATTTTGGGTAAGTTATAAAACGGACTGATTTTGGAGTAAAATTAGTAGGGTTTTATGGGAATATGTTATTCATGATTGAGTGGTGTGATTCATGACGTGTCGTGATGTTTTCAAACTGTTTAGATGCGATTTGATGCGTTTTAGAGTGTTTGAAGCAGAGTGGGTTGAACCAAAGTCTCATTCGACCCATCGTGGGGTCGAATAGAGACCTCTGGGGTCGAAGCTGGTCTGTAACAGGTTGAATGAACTTTAAATTGGTCGAACGAACATGATTTAGGTCGAATTAATACGTGTTAGGGTCAAATTAACATATGTTAGGGTCGAATGAACATGAGTTAGGTTACATGAACTTGTGTATGGGTCGAAGGAAACTTGGGGAGGTCGAACCAAGGTTTATTAGGGTCGAATGAACTTCCAGAAACACTGATTCGACCTTATCTCTTCAAATGTGCAATTCTCGATGCAAACTACGTGTTTTATGCTTGAACCTTATGTGTAATCTATGTATACTTGATTAGTTGATGTAATGGGTCACCAACGGGATGTCGGGTCAGTCTGGTGTGTCGGTTTAATAGTCAAACACGTTTTTAAACACACTTGGTCACGATCTGGACAATCGGGGACTAGATAACCTTACGGTTATTAGTCAAAAAACTTATACGAACTTTTGTGATAGATTCCCGGTATTAGGAACTATCAAGAACTGTTGGTAACACTAGTATTTGGAAGAAGCAACCTAAGGTGAGTTTCACAACCCCACTTTTATTGGCTTTACTTTTGGGGGAGAAAACATGCGCTAAACTTATGTTTTGGGAATTTGTGTCATAATATGGGTAACTTTTGAGTTTCTATACGATCTTTGGAAGTCCCGGGGAAAACCATGAATGTGCAGGGTTGCACAACGGGGGAAATGTTGATAGATCTATTGGGCATGACATGCCCCACTCGTCGACTGGAGGTCGGATGGGTGCATGTTGTCTCGACCTGTGCTAAACTTGCTAACATTATTCGGGCGGCTTAAACATATGCTAAACTTGCTAAACGTGTCCAGTAATGGTTTTCCAATCGTAGTAGTAGCGAAACTTACACCTAGCTAGCGTACTTTGGCTTACACTTGACATAGTATTGACAGGCTTGAACTTGGTACACTTTGGTAACATTTGGTAACACTTGGTAACGTTTTATGAAAACCTGTGAACTCACAAGCATTATATGTTGACACCTTTTTGGCATGTTTTTCTCAGGTCGCTAAGGTAGCATCACTTGGACTAGGCGCACGGGTCTTGCATGGCGTCTAGGGCTTTAGTACATGTTTTTGAATAAATCTTTTTGAGACTACGATGTCTTTTGGGCATGTAACTTGAATGCGCTTCCGCTATGGTTTTGAAATATTAAAGTTTATATTTTGCATCTACGTATCTTCCGTATAGTTATTGTTTATTGTGATCGTTGACTTGGATCCTGGTTTGTCACGCGCCTCGCGGTACAACCCTTGACGTTGAAAGGGTTTATGCCCTCAGGGACGATGCGGAAATGGAATTCAAAACGGGGTACCGAGGTGATGTCCTTAGCCGATCCAAAAAAAAATCTTACGATTTTATGAAATTACCGTACTTTACAATGAGCATTCACAGTCCGTCCCCCATCCCCAACCATATTATTAAAAAAAATCATAGTTTTCTAAATTTGCGTCTCACTTTTTCAAATACTCTCACATCCCATTCTCCATTTATATCCCTAAAGCTTTTTTTATTATTATTTTATTTATTTACAACCAACATCAATCCACTCCACTTTTTATTTGTATTATTTTATTATTATTAAAAGATATGAGGGAAGTATGGAAGACCCCATATATGATGGCTAAACATAGTTTCTTTTTTTTTTCTTTTTTTTCTTTTTTTTTTTTTTTGTAGATTTTAGCAATGGGTATGAGAAAAGGGGTTGGGATGGAGTGAGTTTTTATAGGATTTTCTTAAATTTTAACTTTTAAGAATGGGGAGAAAATGGGGGATGGATTGTGAATGCTCTAAACATACAATTATAAAGAAACGACTCAACAAGCCGACTAGTAACCTATTTTTTATTACTAGTGGGAGTCTCCGCGCGATGCAGCGGGAGCTTCGTCAGTATCGATTAGTTTTGTTTTGGTTACGGTACCGACACTCGGTATAACAAACAAAGTGAACCTCAAAAATTAAGTTGATATAAACAACACTAATTATGTAGGCGTTACATATCACTAATGCAATTTACACCGTTATCTCAAATGGGTTAAATATAAAGATTTAGGTAAAAAGCGAACGGGTGAAAAGAATTTGTAATTATAATAAAGCAATAATTATTTTATAAATTCTTAGAAAAAAAATAGAGTTGACCTAGCAAAATGGGCGGAGCGGTTGGTGACATGCCAGGTCAGAACAGATTCAAGCCAGACCATGTCCATTAAAAAGGTTATTTTGATTCTGGTCTGAACGGGTTCATTTTAAAACGGGTTTGGGTCAAAACGGGTTTATTACAAAAATGGTATTTGGTTCAGGTCGAAAATGTATATGGATGAGAATACGATGTAACGTTTGGTACCAATTCATCATCTTCATTATCTTGAATGAAAGGATTAGAATCAGATGTTGTAACGTTTGGTCCAATTCATCATCTTCTCCAACCATTACCTCATCATCGCTCTGTCATTACCACTACTGTTAGGGCCATTAAATGATGTGGCGTTCATAGGCGCATCGTCCTTACATACGAAGTCATTCTGAAAATCGAACCAATTAGAATTTGTAAACAAACTGCTTGCAACCAGGAAAAAAAGTCAATCACAACTTCAATTAGTCAAGTATTTAGTCAATTTTTTTTTTTACATTAGAGATTTATAAGAAGTGAAAATTCGCATACCTGTCGTAGTCATCACCTAAACCAAGTGATGATATAACCACCTCGGCAATCTCATCATCATGATGAAGATTCTCATTTCCCTGGAACAAAGTATTTCCATAAATACATCACCATAATTAGGCAAATATAATACATGCATACATATATAAAGATTTTAATGCATATACCTCACCATTCTCATAATATTGAAATATTGAGATAAATATGTTTAGGCTCTAATTCAATTACTAAGGTATTGTTGGTTTAGGTTATTGGGCATTTGCTGTTGGTTGTGGGCTTAAACTTGTAGCCCATCTTTTGGCCCATTAACATGTGTTTGCCTCTTGGCCTTTGGCCCGGATCACTTATACTTGGTCTGGTTCACAATGTTACGTATTTGTTGAGATATTTTGTCAGGAATAATATTGGCCGTTGGATTAACTCATTCTGGATCATTGATATGGCATCTTCTTCGAAGCTTCTGTGTTGAGCTATAAAAGGCACAATGGCCTTTCATCTTGTGCAGTCTTCGTCATTATTTTTCTTTTTTGTCTCAAAGTTTCTCTGTATCCCTTTAGGGTTTCTGTCTATTGTTTGTAAGTATTGTTTCATATTTCTTTTGTATTTTTCGTAAGTCTTGATCTGCTGATCTCTGACTGATTGTATTGTTTCATAATCTCAGTGATTTGCTGAGATTATTTTGGGTATTTGGTGGGCAACGCTTTGGGTTGGGTTAATAATATTTTGTCACTGTTTTGTCGCCTACATCTTCTGTGTATTGTGTTGGCTCGTTTGGTTGTTGTGTGTTGGAACCCTAAAATTCTACATGGTATCAGAGCCCTAAGGCTCTTAGGGCTCTTCATCTTGGTGTCTTTCCGTCTTCCGCTGGTTTTGTTTGTGTGTCATACAAGGATCTGATCTCTGTAGATTTGGTTCTTGGTTGTATATTGTTGGAGATCTGATCTGATCTACATCTATAGATCTGGTCTATTATTATTATCTTGTGGTTGTTATTTGTTATAGAACAGGTTGCATTGGGTCAACCATTGTTGGCTAAGGTTTGTTTGATATTGGTGCTGTTGGAGTGGAGATTATTGCTTCAATTGCGCCCATAACTAAGTACCCTAAGTGAAGGTACTGGTTATGGGATTGGAGAAACCCTAACTTGGGTTCCCCCTCTCGGTGAGATTGTTCCCTACTGTTTACTACTTTGTCTGTGTCTAGGTGTTTTGACCGGGTTAGGGTGGACAGGTATTGTTATTTGTGTGGTGTGATTGTCAGGTCTTGATTGGTTTTTTTAGTGTTGTCTAGTTATAACGAGCTCCTGTGTAAAGATCTGCGTGGGCACCTATGAGTGATGAACCCATGATCTGAATCACTGACATAGCTTCGCTCTTGTAGGAATATTTTATGATATTGGCTTGTTTTGTTTGGTATTTAGTTGATCTTGTCTATCTGTGTGTTCTTGTTGTCATGGCTGATGCTCAGGTTATTAATCCTAATGGTGGAGGTAGAGGAGGTCCTAACCAAGGAGGTGATCCCACCTTGGTTAGTAAGCTTGATATCAGTGACCCCCTGTACCTCCATCCTAGTGATAATTCTAGTCTGTCTATAATTAGCATTAAGCTAAAAGGTACTAAGAATTATTCTGTGTGGGCTAACACTATGAAACTAGCATTACAAGCTAAGAATAAAATGGGGTTTATTGATGGAACTTGTGTGAAATCTGTGGATGATGATGTTCTTGCTAATCAGTGGGATAGGTGCAACTCTGTTGTTTTGTCTTGGTTGATTAATTCTGGGTGTGATGAATTGTACCCAGGTCAGGTCTTTTCTAAATTTGCTAAAGATGTCTGGATAGATCTAACAGAAACTTATGATAGGGTTGATGGATGTGTCATGTTTAATCTGCATCAAAAGATGAATAGCCTAACTCAAAATGGTAGTCCTGTTGCTGAATATTATCATAAATTGAACACTATGTGGAAACAATTTGATTCTATTGTGCAGTTACCTATGTGTACTTGTCAAGCCTTAAGGGAGTTAAATGACTTTAATAGTTTGATTAAACTCATGCAGTTCCTAATGGGGCTTGATGAAGTATATCAACCTGTTAGGACAACATTGTTGACCAGTGACCCATTACCCACAGTCAAAGCTGCCTTTGCTGTCATCTCTAGGGAGGAATCCCATAGGGCTGCTACTAATGGGTCAAAAAGGGACAACTGTGTCCTTTGTTGCTAAGTCAATAGAAGAAGGTTCAATAATAGTAATAATAGGGGACATAATCCTAATTTGAAATGCACACATTGTAACATGCTTGGATACACCATTGATAGGTGTTATGAACTTTTTGGGTATCCTCCTGGTTTTAAAAAGAGGCCTCCTGGTCAGTTTACTAAACTTAATAATAATAACACTATTAATAATCCTAGAAGTGGTGTGTCTAATAACAATGTGTGTGCTAATGTTGCTTCTAGTTCTGGTTCTCCTTTTACACCTGAACATATTTCCAAATTGATGAGTTTGCTTAGTGAGAAATCTGGAGGAGATCCATAAACTTCTAATGTTGGAGGTGAGTCTTTTGTGATTAATGGTTACTCTAGTATGTCTGTATTGTCTAAACTGTCTAAGGTTTTCAAAAATTTTGCTAGTTGTTCTACTATGCTTAAGTATGCTTTGTTTCATGGGTGGATTATGGATTCTGGTGCTAATCAACACATGGTTGGAAATGATAAACACATGATTAATTGTGTAGATGTTTCTAAGTATAACATGAAAGTCAGACACCCCAATGGCACTAATGCTAAAGTTGCTAAAATAGGTGATATAAAATTGGCTAATGGTGTTATATTAACTGATGTGTTTTACGTTCCTGACTATTGTGTGAATCTTGTCTCTGTGCATAAACTATCTAAGGATAATAAACTTGATGTTCTTTTTAATGAACACTCCTGCTCTATCCAGGATTCCAACTTAAAGAGAGTCCTGGTGACTGGTAAACAGCAGGATGGTTTGTATTTTGTTGGAAATGATGTGAGTTTTAGTAATGTTTGTTTCAGTAGTGTATCTAAACATAGTCTTTGGCACAGTAGACTTGGACACCTATCCAGTCAGGTCTTAGCAGTTTTAAAAGATAAACTAAGTATTGGTAATTCTGATTCTCAACCCTGTGAAGCATGTCATAAAGCTAAACAACTTAGGGTACCATTCCCACTTAGTGATCATAAGTCTAAAGAAGTAGGTGAACTTGTACATCTTGATGTATGGGGTCCCTACAAGGTCACTAGTTGGGAAGGGTATAGGTATTTTCTAACTGTTGTGGATGATTATTCTAGATCTGTTTGGGTTTACTCGCTAAGAAATAAAGGGGAAGTTTTTTAAAACATTGTAAGTTTATGTGAAATGGTTAAAACTCAGTTTTCTAAAATGGTAAAAGTTTTGAGAAGTGATAATTGAACTGAGTTGGTTAATAAACAGATGACTGTGTTTTGTAATAAAAATGGTATGTTACATCAAACTTCATGTGCTTACACTCCACATCAAAATGGTGTTGTGGAAAGGAAGCACAAGCATCTTTTAAACACTGCTAGGGCATTATTGTTTCAAAGCAATGTTCCCCTTAGGTATTGGTCTGAATGTGTGCTTACTGCTGCTTATCTTATTAACAAGATCCCCTTTTCTGTGTTAGCTGGTAAGAGTCCTTATGAGTTGGTCCATGGGTTCCCCCCAGTCTTGAGTCACTTGAGAAATTTTGGTTGTCTTTGTTTTGAAAATGTTTTAAATGAACTTGATAAGTTGTGTAGTAGAGCTGATAAGTGTGTTTTAATTGGATATTCATTTCTAAAGAAAGGATATAAGCTTTTAAGTTTAGAAACTAAGAAATTTGGGTTTTCAAGAGATGTTAAGTTTTATGAAAAGATTTATCCTTTTAAAACTAAGTATAAGGAGTCTATTTTTAAAGATTTAGATCATTTGAACTTTTTTGATAATTTTGAAACTGGAGTTTCTCAAGGTGATGATAGTCAATCAGGTTCAAGTTCTCCCGATGACGAAGGGGGAACAAGTTGTGCTCATGACCACTCATTTGAGGAGCAGTTAGACCACTCTCCCAGGGCTACCAGTGAGGTAGATCATGATCATGATAAGCAACCTGGTAGTACAGTAGGTAGAGAGTTTGGTTCCTTAGGTTTAGAGGGATCACATGATGAGACACTTAACCCTGAGGGAGAGAGGTTTATTTCTGTTAGACAGTCTACTAGGGAATCTGTTTTACCTAGGAAGTTTAGTGACTATGTGATTGAAGGAGAGGTTAAGTATGGGGTTGAGAAGGTGGTTAATTATTCTAATCTTTCCTTTGAAAATAAATGTTTTATATATAGTGTAGATAAGTCCATTGAACCCACATCTTACTTTCAAGCTTCTAAAGATCCACATTGGGTTGAAGCTATGAATAGTGACATGGAGGCCTTGTATAGAAATAATACCTGGATTGTCACTGATCTACCACCTGGTAGAAAGGCAATTGGGTGTAAATGGGTCTATAAAATAAAGTATAGATCTGATGGTGAGATTGATAGATACATGGCCAGATTAGTTGCTAAAGGGTATAATCAAAGAGAAGGATTAGATTTTGGAGAAACCTTTTCTCCTGTTGTCAAAATGGTTACTGTTAGGAGTGTTATTAGTTTGGTTGTTCAGAATAATTGGGCTTTGTTTCAACTTGACATCAATAATGCATTCTTATATGGATCCATTACAGCAGATGTCTATGTATAGTTGCCAGAAGGATATTCCTCTGGAAATGAATCTAAAGTTTGCAAATTGGTCAAGTCATTGTATGGGTTGAAACATGCTTCAAGGAAATGGAATGAAAAATTGGTAACTGTATTAAAAAACATAGGTTTTGTTCAAAGTGTTTGTGACTACTCTATGTTTGTTAAGTCTAATAATGATGTGTTCTTAGTGTTACTTGTTTATGTTGATGACATTGTCATCACTGGAAATAATGAAGTTGAGATTAACAAAGTTAAAACTCTTTTAAAAGAAAGTTTTCAAATAAAAGACTTAGGGAAACTGAAATATTTCCTTGGTATAGAAGTATTGTATTCAGATAGTGGTATTTGTCTTAACCACAGAAAGTACTGTCTTGATCTTTTAAGTGACTTTGGTTATCTTGGTTGTAAACCTGTTTGTGTCCCTATTGAGCAGAATTATGCATTAAGTGTTAAAAATGATAAAAATGACAAACCATTAAAGGATATTACAGGCTTTCAAAGGCTTATAGGTAAACTTATCTATCTGTCTTTAACTAGGCCTGATATCAGTTATGCAGTGCAGTTTTTGAGTCAGTTTATGCATAAACCGACTCAATCTACACTACAAATTGCCCCGAGGCTGCTTAGGTATCTTAAGCATTCTCCAGGAAAGGGTATTTTATTTAAAAAGGGAAAAGACTTATCCTTGTTAGTATTCTCTGATGCTGACTAGGCCATGTACTTGGTGACTAGGAAGTCAGTCACAGGTTATTGTGTTTTTATTGGAGAAAATCTTGTTTCTTGGAAAAGTAAGAAACAAAGTACTGTTGCCCGGTCTTCAGCTGAAGTTGGATACAGGGCTATGTGTTCTATAGTTTGTGAACTGATTTGGATACGCAACTTATTAAAAGAGTTAGGTATTCAAAGTAGTTTACCAGTTAGTTTGTTTTGTGATAGGATAAAACATTTTGAGCTTGACTTGCATTTTTTGAGAAAAAAAATCAGCTCAGGTTTTATCAAAGCTCTAAAGGTTGCATCTAATCAGCAAGTGGCTGATATTTTTACGAAAGGATTGTTTAGTGCTCAACATGAGTTTTTATGCGCTAAGCTTGGATTGACTAACATGTTTAGTAATTGAATTAAGGGGGGCTATTGAAATATTGAGATAAATATGTTTGGGCTCTAATTCAATTACTAAGGTATTGTTGGTTTTGGTTATTGGGTATTTGGTGTTGGTTGTGGGCTTAAACCTGTTGCCTATCTTTTGGCCCATTAACATGTATATGCCTGTTGGCCTTTGGCCCGGATCACTTATACTTGGTCTGGTTCACAATGTTACGTATTTGTTGAGATATTTTGTCAGGAATAATATTGGCTGTTGGATTAAATCATTCCGGATCGTTGATATGGCATCTTCTTCGAAGCTTCTGTGTTGAGCTATAAAAGGCATAGTGGCCTTTCGTCTTGTGCAGTCTTCGTCATTATTTCTCTTTTTCGTCTCAAAGTTTCTGTGTATTCTTTTAGGGTTTCTATCTATTGTTTTTAAGTATTGTTTAATATTTCTTTTTGTATTTTTCGTAAGTCTTGATCTACTGATCTTATCAATCAGCAGATCTCTGACTGATTGTATTGTTTCATAATCTCAGTGATTTGGTGAGATTATTTTGGGTATTTGGTGGGCAACGCTTTGGGTTGGGTTAATAAGATTTTGTCACTGTTTTGTCGCCTACATCTTCTGTGTATTGTGTTGAGTTTGTGTTGGCTCGTTTGGTTTTTGTGTGTTGGAACCTTAAAATTCTACACAATCTAATCATCATGATGAAGATTCTCATTTCCCTAGAACAAAGTATTTCCATAAATACATCACCATAATTAGGCAAATATAATACATGCATACATACATACATAAAGAGTTTAATGCATATACCTCACCATTCTCATAAATGTTGTACCTAAATGGCTGGCTTAGATTATTTGCTATAGCAACAACGCCATAATCTATGTCATTAATATCATACTCGTCACTATCCTTATTTCTATCATGTAATGTAGTTGGCTGACTGGAAAAATAGGAATATATAATACATTAAAAAACACCTATATAGTTTATGGATCCCGATTAAACATTAAAAGTATCAAAATCAAACTTCATCAATTCTTATATGATTAGAACATACCCACAAGCCCACCAATACACATTTTCAGCAATGTTGCGTTCTTGTAGAACAGTAGCTTGCCACTCATTCCATTCGTTACTTTCTTAATAGCAATACAAGTTTTGAAGTAAGGATTTGTATAAAAATTTAAAAAGTATAAAAAGTTCAAGTAACCAATCTTTACAAAAATGGCCACTACACCTAAATATGTATCTGAATGTAGTTATTACCATTTGCCAACTGTGTTATTTTATTGGCGATACGTGTAACATGACCAAGATTTCCAACATGTGGTGCATTTCTACCAGCACTAGCAAGTGTTGCTGTATGATTAAAATAAATTGTTTTTAGAAATGGCGAACTTGTTTCAAGTGTGGGGTTAATAAGAAAAAGAAAAAAAAGATAGGCATGAATTGCATGATTAACCTCACCGTAAATGATGCGACTTTTATCTGATTGTAAAGAGGAGCATAACCGGCACCTCAGAGGTTTTCATTCTTCAATCATTGGCTTCAATTGGTATTCAATATTCAATTCGAGACATTAAGCAAATCATTAAAGATGGGTGGGTGGAGTATCAAATTGAAGGAATAAGTTTTCATAAATGGATCATTGATTTTAAAAACCTGTTCATATGTTCCAAGAGGGATAACTGCCATTTCACTTGGCTGGTGGGGGTACTTAAGGGAATCTTTTATCATATTGTAAAGAAGAAGATGGGTTAAATTACACTCCTAAGTATCTTAATTGTCACTAACATTCCTATAATACCCTTAAATTTCATGCTTAAATATGTTGTACATGTTGCTTCTTAAGTTGTATGGAAATGAAAAATGACTATGTTAGCCATCACTCCTCCTTAATAAGATAATATAGATTATCCCACGCAAATATCATCGCTAGTTATGTGTTCTTGATATAATTTGAAGTGTATTGACAAAACTTTTAATTTTATATGTAAAATACCAAACATCAAGTATAGAAAACGCATATATGGCAATGAATAATGATACCCAGGGTTTGAGAATTCTAATATGACACATCAATTTTACATATGAAATAGACTGATGCGCTTTACAGTTATATGAAGGAAAATTTCGGGTAGCACCTAATCTAAAACAATTAACAATTTATCTCCAATGTTAACGCATAACCTTAAACAATGTATAATTCTAATGTTAACATCTAATCTAAAACAATTATAACTCTAATATTAATACCTAACCTAAAACAATGTACAACAATAATGCTAACACCTAACCTAAAACAATGTATAACTTTACTGTAACTCTAATATTAGCACATATCCTAAAGGCTAAAAAAATGTACAACTCTAACATACTAATATTGGTACCTAATCTAAAGCAATATATAACTCTAGTATTAACACTTATCATAAAGGCTTAAAAAATGCATAACTCTAATATCAATATTCAATGCCTAACCTAAAATAATATATAACTCTAATATTAACACATATCATAATGGTTAAAAAATACATAACTCTAATATCAATATTCAATATCTAACCTAAAACAATCTATAGATCCAATGCTAACACTTCAAACAAAAAAAATAGTCATTTTTTTCATCATTTTTTATATAGCACTATGGTAATCGTTGAAAAGATAATAAAACGATCGTTAATTTGGTGTAATTTTTTCTTTAAAAAATTTCGTATATAAAAGATATTAACGTTTAAAAATTATAGGAGGAAACATGAGAGAGAAAAATCTAATTTTGTTTTTAAATATTTTTTTCCTAAAATCACTTAATGCCACATAGGCATGACATATGGCACACTTAATGAGGAGGTTGGCTGATTGAGTGCCATGTGAGATTTATTGCTTTGGTTTATTTTATATACTAGGCGAGATCCCGTGTGGACGGGAAGACTCGGCCAACCCTTATCCGCTGTACGGTAACCAATGACACGTCAGCAGACCAAACCCTCCAAAACACTCGATCTATCGTTAAAAGAAAAACTGTATTTTGTAACCTCTGTTCATTTCACAACATCAGTTAATATTATACAGAGGCAACCCTTATCCGCTGTACGGTAACCACTGACACGTCAACAGACCAAACCCTCCAAAACACTCGATCTATCGTTAAAAGAAAAACTTAATTTTGTAACGTCTGTTCATTTCACAACATCAGTTAATAATATACTGAGGCAATAGATCGTTTGTTACTCAACGGTTTGTAATTCGATGTTTGTTGGTTTTGCAACTCTGTTCATTACATAAATTAAGCATGTTTTTTAAAACACCTGGTTGTAAAAAACTGTTGATTCAAACAGTTGTTAATTCAATGGTTTCTTTCAAACAGTTGTTGCATTAACAACCAACACACCAACTGTTATGCTCTGTTCCATTCACAATACCAATTAAATTCCGTTGAGATAAGACAACCTAAAGTTGAAAGAAAAAACCGTATTTGGTAACGTCTTTAAAAGCCCGCCATCTATATAGCAGAATTTTTAGAACATTGTATTTAAAAGACTGTTTATTACAACAGATGTAAAGTCAAGTGTTTGGTTCAAACAGTTGCTACTAACAACTATAACGCATTTAAATTTATAATGTTTGTTTAATAAAGATCAATCATATGTTCATTTTAACAGCAGACTATTTTATTATACATAATTTGTATTTAGAGAAACAATAATATCAAACACATTTCAATAATTAATCTGTGATTAACAATTGATGAAATCTTTTTTCTTCTCTTTAATAAAGTCTTTGTCAAACAGATGTTATACGATTCAACCATATTATTATAATTCAATAATTTGAGTTAAATATTTAATTTAAGAAAAATAAATACAAAATGGAAGACTTATAATAAAAGAAATACAAATGTATTTAAAACACTACTTTAATGACAATAGAATTACAATATGTGACTTTACAAACTACATAAAGATCCAAGGAAAACATAAAAAAAATATTTCTAACAACAATATCATAGAGAATGTTACTTCTTGCCAACATCATCGGAATATATTTAAATGTCATCCAGTTCTAAAAGCCCTAACGACTAAAGGGATCATCACTTTATTAGTCACCACCAAAAGGAAATATGACTCTCACACTTATCCGAAGATCAAGAAGATTCATGCAAATATTCATTAAGACATTTTGCAATTTAAAATACAAGATCCAGGATAATAAATCTAAAAGCCAAGATGATTGACGATAAGGAACCGGTGCAGCATATATATAATAAAATAATAATGGATTGATGTTTTCCTTTGATTGTACGAATCATCGAAAAACATCAATTCCCCTTTTCTTCTTAACAAATTGAAAATAGGAACCGGATGTATATATGTAATAATAAATTGATGTTTTCCTTTGATTGGAAGAATCATTGGAAAACATCAATTCGAAGTTGTTTACCAGCAAACTGTGGTAATCTATTTTCCTTTGATTGAAAGAATCTTTCGAAAAATTTGTGGAAACAAATTTAAAAGTAATATCATAATGCATATTGAATGGAGAGATGTAAAGTGAGAATACTGAAGATGAATATTGAGAACTTATCCCCTTTATAGGATGAAATATAACAACTATTTGTAAGAAATTCTCCTTTCAAAAAAAATAACAACTATTTGTAAAGTTGGTTTTTAAATTTAATAGTTGGATTTGAAGTAAATATAAAGTTGGAAGTTACTTTTTGAAATTTGACTTTTCCAAAAGTAGATTTATTTACCGTTGTACACTATTAAAAAAAGTTACGGATGATGTCCTCGACTTTTTTTTACTTGTAATCAATATTTAACAAAATAATTATAAATTTAAATTACATCAGTCTTTTCAAATTCATAATTACAAAGCAGTCGACCCACCCCTAAAAGTCTTTGATAAGCACTGTACAAAACGAACGATCTAGATGAAAAGATACCATAAATTTAAAAATTATTATTTTACATTAATTAAACAATTAAAACTATTGTTCTTAAACACTATAAAAAAAAGAGAAATAAACTTACAAACTGAAAAGACGAATTACTCGCCTTTTATAGAGTAAAAAAAAAATATTAGTTTTTTCAAGCACAAAAAATAAAATAATAAAATATAATGTTATAAAGAATTTACTACTATACATTTAATTTAAACAGTATATTAGTCTTTTCAAATTCAATTACAATGGGTCGAGAATTTATAACTTTAATATCACAACTATCTATGTTACCTTATTAAGGAGGAGACATGTCTAGAAAAGTAATTAAACACACATTTTAAGATGGGATGTCAAGAGTCACATGTATAAATCTCTAATTTTTACACATTTTCTTCATTTTTATACCCTTTTGTACAACCTTTAATGGCAATAGTACATTAAACTAATGCAACTCATCCCTAATCATTGTTATTGAAACCATCTCTTGAATGCAGTCAAGAAACCAAAGACTTTTTTATTTCCTTGATTCAATGGTTAGTTTTAAACTGTGGTATGTGCCGTATTTTATTTAGATGTTGGTGTGATATTTATAGAATATTGGAATGGATTGAACAGTGCATTCACAGCTTAGTAGTTTACGTTATTGTATTTCTGTCTCTGTATATTTACCTTAAGAAAGACATTGATTTGCAGGTAAAGTCTGACGATTGGCTAAGTTGTGTTGTCTTGAATCACTGTTTTGAAGAGAATCCTATATTATATTTGTTTCTAACTTTCAGTATCTAATTTTGGGTTGTACATAATGTTAATGACTCAATTAATGGTAATGCATGCATATAACAATTTGGTGTCACTATTGTATTTGTTGGTCAGAGTCGCTTAGCTTTCGACAACAATGCAATGCGCGGCAGGTCGCAATACTAGGGTTCAGGTTAAATGAGGTTTATCGTTTCAGTTGATTTTCCTATACCATCTTACTGGCCATTGATGCTTAACCTTGAAGATTTCATTTTGTCGCAGGAACTGATATCTATCGGAAACGGCGACTGCCGGTGGTAGAGATAAACTCCAACCACTGAATAATGGAGTATATATGGGGGCTGTTATCAACTATGTCCTGATCATGGTCAAGGTGTTGGTCAACCTTAGTCAAAAGTCGGTCAACAAGATTACCACGAAACTCAAACGGATCAAAATATTAAACGAGCAAGAGGAGAGGTATAATCGCACAACTAAATTCATCGGTCAGTTTAGTCATTTAGTTTGATTTTTTTATTTACTTTACTAGATGGTGGAAGCAAATTCGTTTTGAATATGAAATAAATAACTACTTTGGTTATTGATTGAATTGCTCCGGTTTATGTAAATATATACAACTGTTTGTAATGTATTTATGTCTTTTATGTTGATTACAAAATATTTCACCCACTGGTTTAATCCATTAATCTTTATATTTAGTTGTAAATATCAATGCATGTTTAGCCGAGTAAAGGAAGGAAGGTAGCTGGGATAAATAGTATAACTTCAAGGGTGTGAACATATGTAAATTTTGATGGTAATTGAGATTGGTGGTAATTAAAATTAGGATGTGTTATTTGATCCATTTTGACCCAGATGGATCTGTTTAACCAAGCTATCTAAATGCCTTTATTGTGTTTATTTTTGTGGACGGTATTGTTGGATGAGTAAAGTAGTTTGATCTTTGCTTCTATAATGTATTTAGAGATATTACTTATAATTTCATTTGGTGTACAATATTACTAAGGTGTTTGATGGAACCATTAACTTTGTAGTAGGGTATCTTAATTTTGCATGAAAGAGGCCAGTGAAGATGAGAATGAAAGCATATGCTAAACATGAATTGATACAAATTGAGTGTTCTATAATTAGTTACCAAACAGGTTCATTTAGACGCCTTCAATAGCCTTTTTTCTTCCAATCCAGCCTTTTGAAAATGTTGTATCTATAAGTCAAATTGTTCATAGAATGATATTCTTTATGATTTCATATAAATTTTTAAATACAAGTCGATATGGAAATTTATGCATCGTCTTTTTAGGTTCTAATATGTCTATTCTCGTCATCACCTCAGATGATGGTTTTCAGTAAGGTTTTGTTTGAAACCATGCACATCAAAATGGGTTAGGTTGCGTCAAAATTGATTGATATAGAGGTGGCTTTTTGACCCATTTACTTACGAATACGTCGAACTGGCTTGTGTTTCATCTCAAATGACTCAAGTTTTTTTTTTAACTAAAATGGGAAATGGGTCAAATGGGTTGAACGGGGAAGTTAGGTAATTCGACTAACTTTGAAGAAACAGGAATGGATCTTCAGCTTTAAATCACCTCAGATGATGGTTTTCAGTAAGGTTTTGTTTGAAACCATGCACATCAAAATGGGTTAGGTTGCGTCAAAATTGATTGATATAGAGGTGGCTTTTTGACCCATTTACTTACGAATACGTCGAACTGGCTTGTGTTTCATCTCAAATGACTCAAGTTTTTTTTTTTTTTTTTTAACTAAAATGGGAAATGGGTCAAATGGGTTGAACGGGGAAGTTAGGTAATTCGACTAACTTTGAAGAAACAGGAATGGATCTTCAGCTTTACATCACCTCAGATGATGGTTTTCAGTAAGGTTTTGTTTGAAACCATGCACATCAAAATGGGTTAGGTTGCGTCAAAATTGATTGATATAGAGGTGGCTTTTTGACCCATTTACTTACGAATACGTCGAATTGGCTTGTGTTTCATCTCAAATGACTCAAGTTTTTTTTTTAACTAAAATGGGAAATGGGTCAAATGGGTTGAACGGGGAAGTTAGGTAATTCGACTAACTTTGAAGAAACAGGAATGGATCTTCAGCTTTACATCAATCTGTACATATTAGGCTATTTTGCGGTATTGTTAAAAAGTGTATTTTCATCCTTCATATAGTGGCATTTATTTGATTAAAGAAATTACATATCAGACTAGAGGATTGATAAAGTAACATAAGCGACTATTGCGTTGCAAATTGTCATGGACACAACGTACCATGGGTCTATTTGATTCACTAATTTAATCCTTATTTTATTCAATAACTATGCTAAAGCCACATCCCCCTCTTAGGTCAATGGCAAGGGAAGACCGTCATCCTGAGTATGCAAAGAAAACATAAGTACCCGCAGCAACGCGCGGGCAATCCCACTAGTTTACATAAAGGAAGTAGATGGACAGTAATTAATGATAGATGTAATTTACTTTACTATTGTTAAAAACTTAAAAATATTACAACAAATTTACATATTTTCATTATTTTTTATTACTTTTATTAAAAAACAAAAAGTATTTAATTTATACTCGTTTGAATCTATAAATAATATGAACTCTTTTACTTATGTTATAAATTAAAAAAACGAAATTATATTTTATAACAAAAAAACAATAATAATAAAATAAAAATGTTAATAAAGTAACTTCACAGCCCTTTGGTTTTTATTATTTTTTTATTATTTTTATTACAAAACAAAAAGTATTTAATTTATACTTATTTGAATCTATAAATGATATGAACTCTTTTACTTATGTTATAAATTAAAAAAATGAAAATACATTTTATAACAAAAAAAAACAATAATAATAAAACAATAATGTTAATAAAATAACTTCAAAATCATAATCAATATTTGGACGTCTTTTATAAGATCTGTTGTCACTAAAATCTGTAGAAGGAAAAAACCGTCAAAAAACTGTAGAAGGAAAAACCGTAAAACAACTCAACGTAAGAACATCTTTTGTGACACAATTAAAGTTGTTATTAAAGTATCAGTATAAATTTAAAAAAAGAAACATTTTCAAATTGATAAATAAAATCTTAATATTTGTAAAACAACTCTTCATATTCTATTTTAAAATGAAAGAACTCTTCATATTCTATTTTTTTTTATTTAACAATCAAATTTCGTGCCAAACCACTAATACTATTTACCAACATTTGTACAAACATAACATGTGATGTTTTAATCTCATTTTTTATATTATAATTAGTGTTTAACTTCTGTTTTATGTAAATTTGACATGAAACGTTTTTTTATATATATATGACTAAGAATAATAAATATAATTAAATTAATTACGTTTATGCATTCTGAATTTTACTTTTATTGAAAAAAGTTTAATTCTTACACTTCATTAAGTAAATTCAAAATCGTAATCATTATTTTGGGGCTTTTTTTTTAATTAGTTTTTATTATATTTATTATAGAAAGTAAAATAAATGCAACCGAATAATAATAATAATAAAATAATATTGTTAATAAACTAAATTCAAAATCGTAATCATTACTTTTATTGGTGTTTATAACATCTGTTGAAATTTCAACATATGTTGTCAAACAAAACTCCAACACTATTTACAAACAGATTCTATAACCTGTTTGTAGAAGAAAAGTATCATAACTTTCAGTGTACTTTTATTACAGATGTAGTGGCTTTTAATAAAATCATTGATGTTGGTGCTTCCTTTTCAATAGCTGTCACACAAAAGTTTTGGAGCATTTACCAACGGTTTGGTTCAAACAGTTGTTGACTTAAATATATAAATTTACATTTCTAATGTTTGTTTATTAAATATAAATCATCTACTGATTTTAACACTATATATTGATATAAGTATTCAGTTTTATTATACTCAAATTTGTATTTAAAGCAAATAATAATACAAAATATATTTCAATAATTAATTTGTGGTTTTCAACCGTTTGTTCAATATTTTTTTCTTCTATTTAACAAAGTTTATGTCAAACAGCTGTTATACAATTCAACTATATTTAATACTATTCGATAATTTCAGTTAAATATTTGAGTTTACAAACTACATAAAAATACAAGAAAACATAAAAAAAAGTCTTCTAATAACCAAATGGTAGAAAATGAACTTTCTTGCCGACATCATCGAAACAAAACTACAAACAAAACAATGAAAACCAGTAGATGAAGACAGCTCGTATTTAAATGTCATCCAACTCTAAAAGCCCTAAAGATTGAAAATAGAGACATGATTCTGATGATAACTATATAACAATAATGGATTGATGTTTCAGTTTGATAGGTAATATATTTTCCTTTGATTGTAAGAATCTTTCGAAAATTTGTGGAAATATCTGAAGAATATGGGATGGAAACATGAATGTGAGAATAGTTAAATGAATATTGTGAATTCTTCTACCTTTAAAGATGGTAAATGAATATTGCGAACTCCTCGACATTTATAGTGTGAATATAGTAAATAATCGTAAAGTTGCTTTTCAACTTTATCAGTTCGATTTCAATTAAATCTAACGTTGAAACTTACTTTGGGACTTTTTATTTATTTTTTATATAATGAAAGACAATTACAACATCAATAATAATAATATAATAATATTAAAAGAGAAAATTCAAAATTGTAATAATTACTTTTTTGCTAATTTTTATAACATCTGTTTCAAGTGAATTTGTGTTTAGTAGAATGGGTTCAGATGTAGAGACTTTTTATAACATATGTTTTAAACGAATATTGCTGCATTTGTCGACTCTTACAAAAGAAGTAAAAAAAAACTATTAGTCTTTTCAATCATAAAAAATAAAATATTAAAATAATGTTTTAAACAATATTAGTCTTTTCAAATTCATAATTACAAAAGTTCGAGAATTTATAACTTTAGCAGAACATCTATATTCAAATAAAGCAAATAGATAGAAACTTGCAAAATACGACAATCATTAATGATAGATATACTTTATTTTACTATTGTTAACGAACTAAAAAATTGTGACAACTGTCAAATTTGAATATTATTTGTTTGCGATAATAATCGCCATAAGAATGATAAGCTATATGTAGTATATTTGATTTGGGGAAAATTAGAGCCGTTAGAAGCTCAATAGTAACGTTCAAGTAAGAATTGGAAATTTGATGGAATTTTAGGAACTTCCAGATTATTGATAACGGGTTATCATTATTAGTTGACGACGACCCGGTTAACATCATAAAGCCTGGAATTGATCCGTAAGGTATGAAATAATATTTTGGAGTAAAAATATTGTAAGGCTAGTATAGATTTTAATTAGTGGCTTTGAACCGTTAAGGTCGGAAAGTTGCGTGTTTTAGAGTTTTAGCGCAAATCCGAGACCCGGAACGATGAGAAAACCTCTAATGTGATCAAAATTAGCTAAGAACAAATATTAGTATAGGGGAATATTATTATGGACCGAATAGGTAGAAACCTTAATTAATTATTACAAAAGGGGATTTTATAGGATAGGAGATTGGGTATTATGTTTTAAGATTTATTAAAAAAATATAATACCCAAACCCCCTCCCCAAAACCGGTCGAACCCTCCCCCATATAATAACATTGTGATTGTTATTAATTATTATTATTATTATTATTAATATTAATATTACTAGAAATTCTTACCATTTCCCCATAAATACCCCCCTACCTCATTCTTACACATACACACACATACACTTCAAGAAAAACCATCCAACTTCTTTCTTTTCTTCTTCTTGGCCGATTACACCCACCAACACAACAATCTTCCTATTTTGTCGATGCAATCACATAAATGGACTCTACAACTTAGATAAGTTAGTTTTCTTGGAGATTTGAAGCTAAAGTTTTAAGATTCTAGAGAGAGAAGCAAGGATTTGAGCCTTTTATCAAGGTAATTTCTTGAATAAAAACCCTTTATAATTTTTTGTTTTAATCAAAACTTTCACCAAACAATCAAAGATAATCAAAAGGGTTTTTTGTTAAATAAACAATGGGAGTAAGATGTAATGGAAATAAAAATCGATGCATGTGTTTATATGTATGCCGTGAGTGTGTGTGTGTGTGTGTGTATATATATATATATATATATATATATGGGCCGCACACATGTATACATAGAGGGATAAATGTGAAATCAATTGTTTAGTTGAAAAATGATAGATTAAGCTTAGATCCTTTGATTTTAATGACATGCAATAAGGTTTTCTAATAGATTTTAGAGCTGATATAAAAGTGTATTTTGATGATTTAGATAGTCTAATAAAATGGTATAAATATAGGATTGGTAAGATGTGGCTTAGTTGAAGTAGGTGTTTATGTCTTAGCATTATAATAAGATGGTTTTCATAAGTTTAAAATGGTGTAAAACACGATTGGATAGGTTCTACACGCTTGGGATACCTTGTATGTACGATCCAAACGTGTTTTACGGCTTAAAATGCCTAAAATACGAGTTTTGATAAAGATATTTTAAAACTAATTTATAACAGATTTGTATAACTTAAAATGATGTAAAATAGAGGATAATTAAACATTTATAAAAACATTTAGGTAGAAACTTGAGTAAATTTGTGAAAGATGCGCAAAAATGTTTGTTTTTGACAAAAAGGACGCATCTAAAAGATTATTTTCAAATCTGATTTAAAACAGCCTATTTTGCATTAAAATGAGTAGAAATGACTTTATTTAGGATGCATGACATGTTTACCATTTTGACGGATGTTTACGGTACAAAATTATGTCTTAGAAGTCACTAAGAATGTGAATTTTGAGGTATTTTAGTAATAGAATAAGCAATTGGTTTAAGATGAAGAATTGGGTCTTATTAAATTATGAATTTAGATTTATACACTAAGTTGACGTGTGACATCGGCAATATATACAGGATAAAAGTTGCTAAGATAAGTTTTATTATGCGTATTAGTGACGTATTAACTAGAATTAGAAATACGAGATAGATCAGGTACCAATGTTTAGGGAATTTGAGAGTGGGTTTAGCGGGCACTACGATGGACATGATGTTGGGACCATGAACTTATGATTCTAAATAATAAACTTGAACAATGTTTTATGTTATATTTGATTCATTGTAAACATTAACTATGTAACTTGCTTCACCTTGGTATTAACATGTTTTATTAAACTTTCTTAAGACCGGAAAGGTAAATGTGTTAAACTAGAGGGTGGTTGCAAGATGTCCATACGTTACTCACGTGCGATGCTAGACTTTTCGGTAACAACTTTCGTTACCTCATGACTTGCTTTCCACTGTGCGCTGTCGGAGTGTGACAGAAGTTGGTATCAGAGCAGAGGTTATAGATAAGTAGGAGCTACTAGGTCTATACTATAACCTTGAGCGCTCTCAAAAATAGATGATAATGTATTATAGGACTTAGTATACATTACCTAGAGTACCTTGAGAAACAATGTTTAGATTTTTATGCCCTTATTAGGTAGTATGAATTAGGGTTATGTGCTTCTATTATCTATGCGACTATATACTTATTAGGCACGAATACTGCTTATCACAGATTATGGCTTCGTCGAGCACCCATTTTCCCAGCACCGAGAAGGAAACACCGCAAGTACCACACGTTCCCGAGGTAGCACCAGAGACTCCATTGGTCCATGACCTTGATGAGCCAGGAGTAGGCTGGTTGGTAGAGCGTGATGATAAGGTAGTGGTTGCACCAGCTGCAGTAGTACCCATGACTGATGCACCCGCTAGTGCAGAGCCATTAGTTACTTCGACAGTTGACCCTAAACCTACTATGATGACACCTCTTGTTGATGGGCCTATACCCGAGAAACCTTTGGACACCAAAGATCCGCCAGTTCCCCAGAGAAAGAAGCGGAGAGCAGAGGCCAGACGTTGGGGTTGGTTACCACAGAAGTTAGCAACATGGGCAGAGATTGAAGGCATTCCTCGTGAGTATGAGCAGGATGGACCCTCATCTACAGTTAGCATTCCCACTATGATAGGTGAACCTGTAGCGCGTACTGTAGCTACATTGGCGGCACATGGGGCTTGTACTGATACTAGGATTACCACAATTCAAGGGAAGTATGTGAGATTGGATATGAGGACTGATACTCGATACCATAGGATGGATGGTTCGGAGCTAAACCTTGATGACTTGAGTTCTAAATTTGGTTTACTCCGGGAGCGGTCGGCAACTATGAAGGGACGGATTGGTTCGCTGGATGATAACATTGACATATTGGACGGTAGGATTACCACTTTTGAGGAGGATTCTGTCACACCCTCAGAATCCACTTGCGGAGTTTTACCGCGAGGCGCATGACAAACCAGGATCCAAACCAACGATCACAATAAACAAGTCTAAAATGAACATAATGCAATTTTAAAACAATGTTTAAAATTCCCGTTTACAGCGGAAGCTTATTCAAAACAATATTCAATAGTAGACCAAATGTTCAACGTTTGTAAAACCATGCAACCCTAACTAGACGCCGTGCAGACGCGTGCGCCCTAGTCCAGTCGTGCTACCTTAGCGACCTGAGAAAACATGTAAAAGTTTACGTCAGCACAAAAATGCTGGTGAGTTTACAGGTTTTGTAATCCAAGTACCAAGTCAACCTGTCCATACTATAACAAATCGAAAACCAGTGTACGCTAGCTAGGCGTATGTTTTGTTACTACCACGATTGGAAAACCATTACTAACTCGCAAACCAAATGTATGCCCGATGTAGTAAACCTGTTGTTCCTGTTGTTCCTGTTTGAGACAATATGCACCCGCCGACCCTCCAAGTCGACGAGCGGGGTTGGTCACTCCCAATAGCGCTATTCACATTTCCCCGTTGTGCAAACCCGCACATTCATGGTTCCCCCCGGGACTTCCAAAGATCGTGTAGTACACAATAGAAACCCATAGTATGACAGTAGTTACCAAATAATCGTTTTAACACATGTTTTCTCCCCCGAAAATGTGAAACTAGTTTAAAAGAGGGGCCGTAAACTCACCTTAAGTTGCGTTACTTCGTAATACGAATAACTCAGCAGCTATGCTAGTCCCGTAAAGCGGCGACCTAACATATGACAGTTACAAGCACTTAGACTAATAACCCGCAGGTTAGTTAGTCCCTAGATGTCCAGACCATAACCAAGTTCGTTTGAAAACACCGTGACTGTTTAACTGACCCAAAGCACAAGACTCGACATCCCATTGGTGACCCGAGACTCCCCGTGTTATGTTTACGCTCTCAAACATACAATCATGCAATTACACTTAACATACGTTAACGCACAACAAGTTATAGCACATAGCTCACGTATCACATAATTACATCCAAACATATGTTACCAAGTTATTAGATATGTTACGGGGTTCCTAGCATGTTCCTACATGTCAAATCGGGTCTCGGAATGCTAATTTACACTTACAGCAGCAGTACACGCGATTAGGAAAAGTCAACTAGCATTTAGGTTGGTCAACTAGCATTTAGGAAAGCTAATTGCCTATAATATAGGCGATTAGGGCTATACCACATATAATTACTAGCATTTAGGCTATACCACATGTAACTACTAGCATTTAGGGCTATACCACATGTAACTACTAGCATTTAGGCTATACCACATGTAACTACTAGCATTCAGGGCTATACCACATGTATCTACTAGCAATTAGGGCTAATCGCATGTATCTACTAGCAATTAGGGCTAATCGCATGTAACATGGGCGATTGGCCTCCTAATCGCCTCTAACATAGGCGATTAGGATTGCTAATCGCCTGTAACCTTGCTGTTCCGGTTTTTCGCGCGTTTAACGCTCCAAATCAGATCCAGAACGTGTGTAACCATCCAATATCATCCCAACAACTATTCTAAACATGTTTAAATAAAATCCTTCGTTTTGCCTCGTATTATCAGCCTTGCATTGCAACCACGTAATCCAAACACAATTCACATAGCATGCAACATCACATTAACATGCATAACTATAACCCTAATAATCAATTTCTCAGATTTTATTATCATGACATCAATATTATTCTGAACTAACCTAACAACATGTTAATCACTCATCTTTAATCACAAAAACCCTAGATATTAATCATAACCACACATAACACATGTATGATTGTTAGAATCCGATTAATAACAATTATTAACGATTTCAAGAAAGCTTTTTCGTTTTAGAACAGGTCTGGACCATTAGGGATTGAATAAAAACGTTTATAAGATTGCATGGATGGAAACCAAACCTTAGATTTGTAAAAGAATGATGGATTAAGCTTGAAACCTTGTGTTTTGATCAAAAATCGCGTTCCAGAGGTTGTGTGTGTGTTGGGGCGGGTTATGGGACGACTAGGGTTTGTATTATGAAGTTTATGAGGTCAAGTATGGTATTTATAGTCGTTTTTAGTCGTCCAGCCCGTAACACGCGATTGTGCAGCTTTACACGCGATTAGGGGTCCTAATCGCATGTAAGTTCATGCATTTGGGGCCTAATCGCATGAAACTTCATGCATTTAGGCCCTACTCGCCTATAAGACTGCCCACCTCGCCCCTCCAATAAGCGATTGGGCTTTCCTAATCGCCTATAGGGGCTGGTTCCTGGTATTTTGCGCGTTAAACCCGTTTTAACATATGTTAACACATATTCACATACCGACAAGTCACATAATGATTGTAAACACATAACACTTGTAAATACACATATTCACACTCATTCACCAATTCCCGGGACTCGAGACTTGTATGTTTCGTATGACCTGACGATCATACAAATCGTCACCATTTGTACACTTGGTTAAGGACTGACATCTAACGAACCTCTAGACCAACATCCAATGATCTTCTAGACTAAACCGATAGTTCCCGAACCATAACCCAACTTAACTAACCCAGTTAAGTGCAATATACGCGTGACTCGCTAAGGTAGACTTTCATCTAGACAACGTTGTTAACCAGAATTTGCCGGGTGTCACATCATCCCCACGTTAAAAGAATTTTCGTCCCGAAAATTGCACAAGTACCAAAAGGAATAACGAAGGAAACAACAAAAGATAGGAACCAAAAATAGAAACCAAAAAGAGATTTTACCCGAGTTGTCACATCATCCCCACGTTAAAAGGAATCTCGCCCCGAGATTCATTCAGCTGCAGAAGAGACATATCTCGACTCGAACGCTTCCTTAGGAAAGAGATGAGGATACTTAGACTTCATCTGATCCTCCTGTTCCCAAGTGTACTCTGGTCCCCGGTTCGAGTTCCACCGAACCTTAACGATGCGAATCTTGCTGTGACGTAGGCTACGAATCTTGTAATCAAGGATCTCCACAGGTTCTTCCACAATCCGAAGACGATCATCAACCTTGATCTCTTCCAGTGGAACAATGAGAGACTCGTCAGCCAGACACTTCTTCAAGTTGGACACATGGAAGACGTTATGTACGTTACCGAGCTCCGTCGGTAAATCAAGACGATATGCCACCGGCCCAATCCGTTCCAGGATCGTAAATGGGCCGACATACCGCGGATTGAGTTTGCCACGCTTCCCAAAGCGTATGACGCCCTTCCATGTTGAGACTTTTAGAAGTACTTTGTCATTAACTTGGAATTCCAATGGTTTGCGACGCTGATCAGCATAACTCTTTTGCTGATCCCGTGCCGCTGCCAACCGGTTACGAATCTGTACGATCTTTTCCGAAGTTTCATACACTAGTTCAGGCCCAGTGAGTTGACTCTCACCCACTTCAGCCCAACAAAGAGGAGAACGGCATTTCCGTCCGTACAGTGCCTCGAACGGAGCCGCCTTGATGCTCGTGTGATAACTGTTGTTGTATGAGAATTCTACTAACGGTAGATGAGCTTCCCAACCCTTGCCAAAATCGATTACACATGCCCGCAGCATGTCTTCCAAAGTTTGAATCGTGCGCTCACTCTGACCATCAGTCTGTGGGTGATAAGCTGTACTCATGTCTAGTTGGGTACCCAAAGCCTTGTGCAAAGACTTCCAGAAGTGAGAAGTAAAATGGGAGTCACGATCCGAGATAATAGAAACTGGCACCCCGTGCTTAGAAACAACTTCCTTCAAATAAAGACGAGCCAAACGATCCATGGTGTCAGTCTCTTTAATAGCGAGAAAATGGGCTGATTTTGTCAATCAGTCAACAATCACCCATATCTTATCATTCCCGCTTGGTGACTTAGGAAGTTGCGTGACAAAATCCATTGTAATCCGTTCCCATTTCCACTCCGGAATTTCAGGTTGTTGCAAGAGACCCGACGGTTTCTGGTATTCCACTTTGACCTTAGCACAGGTCAAGCATTTACTCACGTATGAAGCTATATCCGACCTCATGTTTGGCCACCAGTACAGCACCTTCAGATCTTGGTACATCTTATCCGAACCAGGATGAATAGAATACCGGGACTTATGAGCCTCATCAAGGACAAGCTCCCGTAGTCCCCCGAATAAAGGGACCCATATGCGTTCTGCGAAGTAGTGCAGGCCATCAGGCCTTCGCTTGAGGTGCTTGTCGGCACCGTGCATAGTTTCAGCTTTAAGGTTTTCCTCTTTCAAAGCTTCTAACTGAGCAGAACGGAGTTGGTCAGGTAGGGATGAATGAATGGTGAGCTGCAACGCCCGAACGCGACGAGGTTTAGTCGATTCCTTCCTGCTCAAGGCGTCTGCTACAACATTCGCCTTGCCAGGATGGTACTTAATGGCACAATCATAGTCGTTCAGAAGTTCAATCCAACGACGCTGCCGTATGTTCAAATGTTGTTGGTCGAAAATATGTTGGAGACTCTTGTGATCGGTGTAGATGGTGCATTTGGTACCGTACAAGTAATGTCTCCAAATTTTCAACGCGAAAACCACTGCACCCAACTCCAAGTCATGGGTGGTGTAGTTCTTCTCGTGCACCTTGAGTTGACGAGAAGCATACGCGATCACTTTCTCGCGTTGCATCAACACGCAACCGAGACCATGAATAGAAGCATCACAGTAAACAACGAAATCATCAGGGCCTTCAGGTAAGGACAAAATAGGAGCAGAACACAGTTTGGATTTTAGTTCTTCAAACGCTGACTCTTGTGGTTCACCCCAGTCGAATTTCCTCTCCTTCTGCGTAAGAGTGGTGAGGGGTTGAGCGATCTTCGAGAACCCCTGAATGAAACGACGATAGTAGCCTGCAAGGCCTAGGAATTGCCGCACCTCAGTTGGCATCTTTGGTGCTCCCCAGTCCTTGATCGCTTCGATCTTAGCTGGATCGACATGAATTCCTAGTTCATTAACCACATGTCCTAGGAACTGAACTTCGCGTAACCAAAAGTCACACTTTGAGAACTTAGCGTAAAGTTGTTCCCGTCGCAAGAGTTCCAAAACTAACCGCAGATGTTCCTCGTGTTCGGTCTTGTTCTTAGAGTAAATCAGGATGTCATCAATAAACACGATGACGAACTTGTCAAGATATGGTTTGCAAACGCGGTTCATCAAGTCCATGAAAACCGCCGGCGCGTTCGTGAGACCGAAAGGCATGACCAAGAACTCGTAATGGCCATAACGTGTACGAAAGGCAGTCTTTGCAACGTCAGCTTCCCTTACCCGCAACTGGTGATAACCGGACCTCAAATCAATCTTGGAATAGTAACTAGAACCCTGGAGCTGGTCGAATAGATCATTCTGAAATTTCTCCCACCTGAGCACGCTTAACTGTGGAGTTCTCCTCTCATCCACTAACATTAAACCCCAAAACGCGTTGGTGATTTAAGAGGCAAGACATTACTTATGAACCAAGGATCTCTCCTGGCCACGGCCGATGTGGGATTTCCTGGGGTGTCACATTCACCCCCTGTTAGTGTCTCATCGTCCCTGATGAGGTGTGTTCCTGGGGTGTCACATTCACCCCCTGTTAGTGTCTCATCGTCCCTGATGAGGTGTGCACCCACCATCCCGAACGGCACAGGAGTGGCTCTGATACCAATCTGTCACACCCTCAGAATCCACTTGCGGAGTTTTACCGCGAGGCGCATGACAAACCAGGATCCAAACCAACGATCACAATAAACAAGTCTAAAATGAACATAATGCAATTTCAAAACAATGTTTAAAATTCCCGTTTACAGCGGAAGCTTATTCAAAACAATATTCAATAGTAGACCAAATGTTCAACGTTTGTAAAACCATGCAACCCTAACTAGACGCCGTGCAGACGCGTGCGCCCTAGTCCAGTCGTGCTACCTTAGCGACCTGAGAAAACATGTAAAAGTTTACGTCAGCACAAAAATGCTGGTGAGTTTACAGGTTTTGTAATCCAAGTACCAAGTCAACCTGTCCATACTATAACAAATCGAAAACCAGTGTACGCTAGCTAGGCGTATGTTTTGTTACTACCACGATTGGAAAACCATTACTAACTCGCAAACCAAATGTATGCCCGATGTAGTAAACCTGTTGTTCCTGTTGTTCCTGTTTGAGACAATATGCACCCGCCGACCCTCCAAGTCGACGAGCGGGGTTGGTCACTCCCAATAGCGCTATTCACATTTCCCCGTTGTGCAAACCCGCACATTCATGGTTCCCCCCGGGACTTCCAAAGATCGTGTAGTACACAATAGAAACCCATAGTATGACAGTAGTTACCAAATAATCGTTTTAACACGTGTTTTCTCCCCCGAAAATGTGAAACCAGTTTAAAAGAGGGGCCGTAAACTCACCTTAAGTTGCGTTACTTCGTAATACGAATAACTCAGCAGCTATGCTAGTCCCGTAAAGCGGCGACCTAACATATGACAGTTACAAGCACTTAGACTAATAACCCGCAGGTTAGTTAGTCCCTAGATGTCCAGACCATAACCAAGTTCGTTTGAAAACACCGTGACTGTTTAACTGACCCAAAGCACAAGACTCGACATCCCATTGGTGACCCGAGACTCCCCGTGTTATGTTTATGCTCTCAAACATACAATCATGCAATTACACTTAACATACGTTAACGCACAACAAGTTATAGCACATAGCTCACGTATCACATAATTACATCCAAACATATGTTACCAAGTTATTAGATATGTTACGGGGTTCCTAGCATGTTCCTACATGTCAAATCGGGTCTCGGAATGCTAATTTACACTTACAGCAGCAGTACACGCGATTAGGAAAAGTCAACTAGCATTTAGGTTGGTCAACTAGCATTTAGGAAAGCTAATCGCCTATAATATAGGCGATTAGGGCTATACCACATATAATTACTAGCATTTAGGCTATACCACATGTAACTACTAGCATTTAGGGCTATACCACATGTAACTACTAGCATTTAGGCTATACCACATGTAACTACTAGCATTTAGGGCTATACCACATGTATCTACTAGCAATCAGGGCTAATCGCATGTATCTACTAGCAATTAGGGCTAATCGCATGTAACATGGGCGATTTGCCTCCTAATCGCCTCTAACATAGGCGATTAGGATTGCTAATCGCCTGTAACCTTGCTGTTCCGGTTTTTCGCGCGTTTAACGCTCCAAATCAGATCCAGAACCTGTGTAACCATCCAATATCATCCCAACAACTATTCTAAACATGTTTAAACTAAAATCCTTCGTTTTGCCTCGTATTATCAGCCCTGCATTGCAACCACGTAATCCAAACACAATTCACATAGCATGCAACATCACATTAACATGCATAACTATAACCCTAATAATCAATTTCTCAGATTTTATTATCATGACATCAATATTATTCTGAACTAACCTAACAACATGTTAATCACTCATCTTTAATCACAAAAACCCTAGATATTAATCATAACCACACATAACACATGTATGATTGTTAGAATCCGATTAATAACAATTATTAACGATTTCCAGAAAGCTTTTTCGTTTTAGAACAGGTCTGGACCATTAGGGATTGAATAAAAACGTTTATAAGATTGCATGGATGGAAACCAAACCTTAGATTTGTAAAAGAATGATGGATTAAGCTTGAAACCTTGTGTTTTGATCAAAAATCGAGTTCTAGAGGTTGTGTGTGTGTTGGGGCGGGTTATGGGACGACTAGGGTTTGTATTATGAAGTTTATGAGGTCGAGTATGGTATTTATAGTCGTTTTTAGTCGTCCAGCCCGTAACACGCGATTGTGCAGCTTTACACGCGATTAGGGGTCCTAATCGCATGTAAGTTCATGCATTTGGGGCCTAATCGCATGAAACTTCATGCATTTAGGCCCTACTCGCCTATAAGACTGCCCACTCGCCCCTCCTATAGGCGATTGGGCTTTCCTAATCGCCTATAGGGGCTGGTTCCTGGTATTTTGCGCGTTAAACCCCGTTTTAACATATGTTAAGACATATTCACATATCGACAAGTCACATAATGATTGTAAACACATAACACTTGTAAATACACATATTCACACTCGTTCACCAATTCCCGGGACTCGAGATTTGTATGTTTCATATGACCTGACGATCCTACAAATCGTCACCATTTGTACACTTGGTTAAGGACTGACATCTAACGAACCTCTAGACCAACATCCAATGATCTTCTAGACTAAACCGATAGTTCCCGAACATAACCCGACTTAACTAACCCAGTTAAGTGCAATATACGCGTGACTCGCTAAGGTAGACTTTCATCTAGACAACGTTGTTAACCAGAATTTGCCGGGTGTCACAGATTCTGTGATTCAGAGTGATTCTCGATTTCAGATACGTCATAGGGTTAAGAGATTTGAGACAGACTTGGTGGCAGTACAGAGAGAGTTGTTGGAGATTCAAGAGAAGATGGCAGAGCAGGATGTTAAGATGGAGGAGATTGCAGTTTGTAGGGCTGGATTAGAGCAGAGACTGAAGGAGGCAGAAGAGAAGTACGGAGCCGCTACGGCATTGACCACTGTGGTGTTGATTTTTATGGCTACTATCCTTCG
Organism: Ambrosia trifida; assembly: GCA_028751855.1. Classification (NCBI taxonomy): domain Eukaryota; kingdom Viridiplantae; phylum Streptophyta; class Magnoliopsida; order Asterales; family Asteraceae; genus Ambrosia; species Ambrosia trifida. The sequence goes on along the minus strand of CM054122.1, from coordinate 144,722,894 downwards.
TGGAGGCAGGACTCCATGAATTGTTTGTGTTTCTTTTGATTTACGAGTGTGTTAGACTTTATGTTCATGTTTTGATGGTCTAGTTGGACAAAACTTGTTATGATGTTTTTGCTATATCACTTTTGTTGGTTTTAAAATTTTCAAGACTATGTGTACCCGATTTGAATGATTGCATGAATGTTTTGAATACGAAGTTCTCTAATGTGTTGTTATGCATTTATGGAAGTAGGTTGGCTTGGTTTATTATTTAAACACCTGGCCATGGTTATCCATTTTATGTTATTTTTAGGTAGTAATAGGACGCGATTACTTTATGATACGATGATATCATAGATATCATTTTAGGGATGATTTGGAGGCTCTATATAGTAGACTTCAAAATCATTAGCTATTCCTTATATAAGTTTCTTCCTCGAAAATATAGAGAGGAAAGGACTTATGGCACCCATAGCGAAAACTAATGCGAAGGCAGGAGACTTTTCACTTTCATTATCACCGCAGCAGTTAGCCAAGATGATAGCGCAACAAGTGAACTACGCATTTGATCAGCGTGAGGTCATGATGAAAGTTGGAAGCGACAAAGGTGTTGGTGCGTTAGGTGATAGTGGATTACACGAGCAAGGTATGAATAGAGGGGAGATTGAAGGAGAAATTGATGTTGAAGGTTTGACAGGAAGTCCAAAGCGAGGTTGTGATTACGAGACGTTTATGTCTCACTACCCTCGAACATTTTCAGGAACTGAGAATCCGACAGAGGTTATTAGTTGGATTAAGGAAGTGGAGTCGGTTATGATGACCAGTAATTGTATGGAAACTCAAAGAGTTAGATACGCTATATGTCTTTTTCGGGATGATGCTATTTCTTGGTGGAATACGCAGGTTTGGCCATTTAATCAGGATGCTGCATATAACCTTTCTTAGAACGAGTTGAAGGAGATGTTGTTAAAGGAATATTGTCCTCCTAATGAGATACGGAAGACGGAGGTTGAGTTATGGTCACTCTCCATGCAAGGAATAGGAATAGAGGCTTATACGTCTAGGTTCCGTGAGTTGGTTAGGTTAGTACCACGTTTGTTTGCTTCCGAAGCAGCTTGTGTCGAACAATATGTCTGGGGAGTGACACCACAGATTAGAGATATGGTGACATCGTTGAATCCAACCACTATGCAGAGTGCGATGTACTTGGCAAGTTCTTTGACGGAAGGAGCCGTTAAAACAGGATTATTGATTGAGCAGACAAGAACTAGAAAGGATCCCATCAAAGTGGATGAATCCAAAGTCAGCAACAATGTCAGTAGGAGTTAAGAGAAAGGGATTTAGTGAATCATGAAGACGATGTAAAGGTGGTAAGAACAAAGACCAGAAACAAAAGAAAAGAAAGGTCAGTGGTGGTCATAAGATTGGGAAGAATATGGAAATGATTCCCAAAGGTCAACTATTTGATTTTCTTGATGGCAATGCTAGAAGAGGGGTTGTTTGTGAAAGGTGTGGTTATATGGGGCACACGGCCTCACAGTGAAGAGTAGATCTTGCAAGGAAGACGATTAAGGATAAGATTGAGCAGGGTTGTTACTTTTGTGGGATGATAGGACATTTCAAGAGAGATTGCCCAGAGCTTCACCAAGATGACGCAAAGGGGCAAGGCATGGAAGAATTTTACCAGAGCGTTAAGCGCTAAGAGTCCGTAATAATGATCGGTATGTTTTTATTCTTTTATGTATATAAGTTACTACTTTATTTTCACTATTGGTGGTATTAGTTCGTGATGTTAGAGATTTAGGTTATTAGGGGTTATGGTAAAACCTCGTTAGATGCAGTGGAAACTAGAATCTTAAGTTAGGGATATTCCGTAACAATTTATGATAAGGTTGATGGAAGGATGGGAATAGCGATGTTCCTATCAAATGGAAGTTATGGAATTGAGAAACCATGTAGTCTTCAGTAAAGACAGACAATGAGATCGTCATTTGTAATAGGTAATTGAGATCTAGTAAATGGAATATGTTTGGTGAAATAATTAAGAAGCCTTTGAAACTTTTGCAAAATAGTATGGATGGAATTTTTAGTTGCATTTTAGAAGTAAGCTTGTAACTACTATTAAGTGAATCTTCGAGGTTTTGAATTAAGTAGCATGGAAGAAATGCGAAGTATCCAAGGAGACTATTAGAGACTGTCACACCCTCAAATTTCCACGTGCGGGGTTTTACCGCGAGGCGCGTGACACACCAGGATCCAAGTCAACGGTCACAATAAACAACACTATATGATACGTAAAAATGACATAATCAAACCATTAAGTTTTCATAAATGATCCAACGCTGCGGAAGCGTAAAACTTTATTACAACATGAAATCAAAAGTGCGAAAGTCTGAAAATACTAAATGAGATGCACATGAATCCTAAACGCCGTGAGACTCCGTGCGCCTATCGACAGCTGCTACCTTAGCGACCTGAGACAAACATGCTAAATACGTCAGCAATTAATGCCGGTGAGTTCACAGGTTTTTAATGAATACCGACTCCAAATGTATACCAATTCCAAGTGAAAATCGACTCCAACTGAATACTAACTCCCAAATGAATACCCATGATCAATCCAGACCACATGCATGCAAATCATATGAATACCTGTTACTACTGCGATTGGAAAACCATTACTGGACTCGAATACTGTGAATACTGAATACGTGCCCGAATGAATACTGAATACTGAATACTGCATACTGAATACTGAATACCTAAGAGACAATATGCACCCGTCCGACCTCCAGTCGACGAGTGGGGCGGGTCAAGCCCAAATAGCGCTATCCACAATTTCCCCGTTGTGCATCCCCGCACATTCATGGTTCTCCCCGGGACTTCCAAAGATCGCATAGTAATATAATGAATACTCTAAAACATAATGAATACGTGAAAACATAATGAATACTCCAAAACCCAATGAATTCATGAATACCAAAACGTAGTTGACACACCTTTCATGAAAACTTAGTTGAAACGCCTTTTATGAAAACATAGTTGAAACACGTTTAAAGAACACAACATGTTTTCTCCCCCGAAAATGTAAAACCAGTAAAAGAGTGGGGCCGTGAAACTCACCTTAGAGTGCGTCTTCTGATAACTAGAATTCCAACACGTGTATGATAATCCCAACTAATGACAACCTATCAATGAGTTTACATAAGTTTGATGACTATTAACCCGGAGGCTAACTAGTCCCCGATTGTCCAGATCTTGACCGAGCATGTTTTAAAACGTGTTTAAATGTTTAACCGACACACTAGACCGACCCGACATCCCGTTGGTGACCCATTACCCCAACTAATCAAGTACACATAGATTACACACAAGGTTCAAGCATAAAACACTTAGTTTGTATCAAAAATCCCATTTCTGCATCAGAACGGTCGAACCAGTCAGTTTTAAGTCTCCTTCGCACCTTTTCAGTCTCCTTCGCCCGTTTGAGCCACGTTCGCCCGTTTTTCCCACGTTCGCCCGTTTTTCCTACGTTCGCCCGTTTTTCCACGTTCGCCCGTTTTTCCACGTTCGCCCATATTTTATTCCACGTTCGCCCATTCGAACCAATTTTATTCCACGTTCGCCCGTTTTCATCAGCATTTTATAAAACGCATCTAAACGGTCCGAAAACATCACGAAACATTACCAATCACACCAGTCAACTATCATTAACATATTCCTACATAACCCTACCAATTTTGTCCCGAAATCCGTCCGTTTTTCGAGTTACCCGAAATAGCAAATTATGGAGATGTCACATCAAACGCATGCAATCTTTACCCAATTAGGAAACTTTATGAAATCAATCAATAATCAACTTAATATACTCAGATTATCATGAATAATAAACCCCCCAATCATATCCTTATCACTATCATCATGAACAAGCCCTAGATCTAACCCAAAATCCCCAAAATGAACATAACATCATCAATAATCAATTGTAACCTATCTCAATCATAAATCATCATCAATAACAGTCCTAGATCATTGTCATAACATCTATACAGCAATCAATCATCAAAAATGCATAACATCACATAAAACACCATTAACACATGTTATTTTGTATGAAAACTCATTGTTTATGAATAGGTTTTGTTTAGAAAGATATTAGGAAGGTTTTTATTCATGAAAACATGTTTGTATCAGATCTGGACTCTTGGGGTTTAATAAAAACGAATTGAAATGCTTTAAAAATGATTTAGAATGAAGAACACACCTTTGATCTTTGTGTAGAAGATGTTTGTAGGTTAGATTATAGAAAACAATGGCAAAAACTCCTTCCCCAATGTTTAGAGTTGCTAGAGAGTGTTTTGAGACGGTTAGGGTTTGTGAAATGGTGAAAAATGACAAAGTGTGGTATTTATACTAATCCTCCTTCGCACCATTTCAATGGTCGAAGGTGGTCTCCTTCGACCCTATCACAGGGTCGAATGAGCCCTGTTCTGGTCGAAGGGAATTCCTTTAATTCTACTTCCCTGGTTCGCCCATTTACAAAGGGTCGAACCAAACAAAATCCCTCCTTCGACCACTCGAAGTGGTCGAACCAGAACCCTTTCATCTAGTTTTCCAGTTCGTCGTGTTTAACGCATTCTAACACATTTTAACACATGAGCATGCAACCTTAGTCTATGTTTATCATATTTAAGCATGGATGATTATCTACACATCATTTAAACACATCTAAGCATATAATCCACCATACGACAATTAGTCTACACATACACTTAATTAGTTTATGTAATTCACCAACAACGGGACTCGTATCGTGTGTGTGTGTGTGTGACTAATCCCAATGATCTCCCGAATCATTGGACCCTGGACTGGACAATACGGACTGTGTTCCGACTCTACTGACCCCGTCAAGTATGTTTAATAAACGTTTTTCGCTAAGGTAGACTTATGTGTTTATAAAATGTTGACCCAAACATGCCGGGTGTCACATCATCCCCCTGTTGAAAGAATTTTCGTCCCGAAAATTTCCCGAAGTCAAAGAGAACGAAGCGATAAAAAGAAAAATTTTCCCGGTCGTCACATCATCCCCCTGTTGAAAGGAATCTCGCCCCGAGATTCACTCTTCGACAGTAATGAGTGTCGACCTAACCCAAGTAACGTTTCCCAGAACACAAACGAAATGATAACCACGAACGAAAGATGATATCAACGAATACTCTATGCCCGGGAATCGCCCTCCCCAAAGTGAATACAAAACAATGAATCCTCCTGATCGAAGGCCTACTAGAGACTACTGTGATCGGTATAAATGACACACCGGTACCGTCCAAGTAGCATCTCCAGAGGACCCACATCAGACCCATGAATGCAAAACGATGACCAAATACCAAACTGAATGCACACAATGAATAGGAATCGCCAAACAATGTGAATGAGAACGAATACAAGTATAACGAGAATCAAGAAAAGAATACTCACCAGTAACAGTGTCAGGATCCTCCTGGTTCTCCCTAGCGCCAATGACGTAGACATGACCACGAGTAGTTCGACCGCCACCTTCATTCCCAGCACCACCTGCAGTCCCTTGCTTCAGCTTAGGACAATCCCTCTTGAAGTGTCCAGTTTCTCCACAGTGATAACATCCCTGCCTCCCTTGAGGAGCAGTGGCAGTAGTAGTAGCAGTAGTGACCTGTGCCGGTTGTAGCTGAAGAGTGGTCCTACAGTCCTTAGCATGATGACCAAAACGTTGGCACCGACGACAGCGAAACTTCTCACAATCACCCGTATGATGAAATCCACACTCACCACACTTCGGGAGTTTCCCAGTATAACCCCCAGTCCTCTGCTCAGATGACACTCCCACAACGTCCTGCCTCTTAACCTGCTGTTGAGACGACCCAATGTTCTTTCCAGCACTCTCCCATTTCCTCTTGTTGTCCGCAGGGGCTTTCACAGCAGCACCCCTCGAAGGTAGAACGCCCTCAGCAACCTTCATGTTGGTCAGCTTGTGAGCTGCCCGAACAGTGGCCAACATGGTAGTGTGATCAGCAGCGGCAATAAGTCCAGCAATCTCCGGCACTAACCCAGCAACGTAGTGCTCAATCCTCCGGTACTCCGGTGTAGCCAAGCCGGGGCACATTACAGCCAACTCGTTGTGCCTAGCAGTAAACTCCTCGATCTCCGACCCAACCATCTTCAGATTCCAAAACTCATGCTCCAACTTCATGATCTCGTCCCTCGGGCAATACTCCGCTCGCAACATCTGAACGAACTCGGACCACGGCATAGTATTGGCCTCACCCAGGCCAAGATTCGCAGTGGTGGAGTTCCACCAGGTCAAAGCGTGTCCCTCTAGAGTAGCAGAAGCATACTTGACACGATCAGCGTCAGGACAGTTACACATAGCAAACACCGACTCGATCTTCTCTAACCACCGGAGCAAACCCACTGCCCCTTCAGTCCCATTGAAGAAATGGGGCTTACAGTCCATAAACGTCTTGTAGGTGCACCCAGACTGCACCTGATTAGTGTTTCCCAGGGTCTGCTGAGCAGCCTGGAAAGCAGCCAACGCAACGTTCAACTACTGTTGCAACATGTTCTCCAACTCCACCTGAGTCATGGTGATGTTCCCACCACCTCGTCCACCGCCACTGCGACCCCCGCCGCCACCACGGCTTCCACCAGCACGTCCACCAGCGCGACCAGACATGTTCTGCCAAACATGAGATAAGATACTCAAAACCACCAACAGTTCGAGCTACAAGTGACCAAACGAATTCAGAACGTGGTTCCAGCATGACCATTAGTCCGAACACGAAGTCCACCAAGATTTTCATGCATTTCGATTTATGATTTCGTGTGCACCCGAAATAACAAATCGCTCTACATGGTCCTCTAGGCGTGCTCCTAGCTAGAACTTCGAATCACCCGATACCCACATTCCTAAAAGAAACTGTTATCGCACGAAGATCCCAAAGTGAACAGTCACTCAGGAGTGTACTATGACAAGTACTAGTGCATGATAGTGTGTGTGCAGGCAAGTATGTACATTAGAGCATAGAGGGGAGATATCCAAAACCCGGAAAGATCTCAAGAATGCGCCGAAGCCACCCCAATGTACACCACTGCCAAGTATAAGCGATAAGCCCCTTCATCTTCAAACCCGAAGAAGAAGATAGAACCAAGGTAGGAATAACAAAAGATGGATAATGTGATACCGTGTGATGAGGACACTGACACCCCGACAAGATTAGTATGTTTACCAAATGACACGACTCGTAACTATGTGTGGACGTCTAACGTGTGTGATACTCGGCTATAGACTAGACTCTACATGCAGTCCTAGTTCACTATAACCATTGGCTCAGATACCAATCTGTCACACCCTCAAATTTCCACGTGCGGGGTTTTACCGCGAGGCGCGTGACACACCAGGATCCAAGTCAACGGTCACAATAAACAACAATATATGATACGTAAAAATGACATAATCAAACCATTAAGTTTTCATAAATGATCCAACGCTGCGGAAGCGTAAAACTTTATTACAACATGAAATCAAAAGTACGAAAGTCTGAAAATACTAAATGAGATGCACATGAATCCTAAACGCCGTGAGACTCCGTGCGCCTATCGACAGCTGCTACCTTAGCGACCTGAGACAAACATGCTAAATACGTCAGCAATTAATGCCGGTGAGTTCACAGGTTTTTAATGAATACCGACTCCAAATGTATACCAATTCCAAGTGAAAATCGACTCCAACTGAATACTAACTCCCAAATGAATACCCATGATCAATCCAGACCACATGCATGCAAATCATATGAATACCTGTTACTACTGCGATTGGAAAACCATTACTGGACTCGAATACTGTGAATACTGAATACGTGCCCGAATGAATACTGAATACTGAATACTGCATACTGAATACTGAATACCTAAGAGACAATATGCACCCGTCCGACCTCCAGTCGACGAGTGGGGCGGGTCAAGCCCAAATAGCGCTATCCACATTTCCCCCGTTGTGCATCCCCGCACATTCATGGTTCTCCCCGGGACTTCCAAAGATCGCATAGTAATATAATGAATACTCTAAAACATAATGAATACGTGAAAACATAATGAATACTCCAAAACCCAATGAATTCATGAATACCAAAACGTAGTTGACACACCTTTCATGAAAACTTAGTTGAAACGCCTTTTATGAAAACATAGTTGAAACACGTTTAAAAAACACAACATGTTTTCTCCCCCGAAAATGTAAAACCAGTAAAAGAGTGGGGCCGTGAAACTCACCTTAGAGTGCGTCTTCTGATAACTAGAATTCCAACACGTGTATGACAATCCCAACTAATGACAACCTATCAATGAGTTTACATAAGTTTGATGACTATTAACCCGGAGGCTAACTAGTCCCCGATTGTCCAGATCTTGACCGAGCATGTTTTAAAACGTGTTTAAATGTTTAACCGACACACTAGACCGACCCGACATCCCGTTGGTGACCCATTACCCCAACTAATCAAGTACACATAGATTACACACAAGGTTCAAGCATAAAACACTTAGTTTGTATCAAAAATCCCATTTCTGCATCAGAACGGTCGAACCAGTCAGTTTTAAGTCTCCTTCGCACGTTTTCAGTCTCCTTCGCCCGTTTGAGCCACGTTCGCCCGTTTTTCCCACGTTCGCCCGTTTTTCCTACGTTCGCCCGTTTTTCCTACGTTCGCCCGTTTTTCCACGTTCGCCCGTTTTTTATTCCACGTTCGCCCATTCGAACCAATTTTATTCCACGTTCGCCCGTTTTCATCAGCATTTTATAAAACGCACCAAAACGCATCTAAACGGTCCGAAAACATCACGAAACATTACCAATCACAGCAGTCAACTATCATTAACATATTCCTACATAACCCTACCAATTTTGTCCCGAAATCCGTCCGTTTTACGAGTTACCCGAAATAGCAAATTATGGAGATGTCACATCAAACGCATGCAATCTTTACCCAATTAGGAAACTTTATGAAATCAATCAATAATCAACTTAATATACTCAGATTATCATGAACAATAAACCCCCCAATCATATCCTTATCACTATCATCATGAACAAGCCCTAGATCTAACCCAAAATCCCCAAAATGAACATAACATCATCAATAATCAATTGTAACCTATCTCAATCATAAATCATCATCAATAACAGTCCTAGATCATTGTCATAACATCTATACAGCAATCAATCATCAAAAATGCATAACATCACATAAAACACCATTAACACATGTTATTTTGTATGAAAACTCATTGTTTATGAATAGGTTTTGTTTAGAAAGATATTAGGAAGGTTTTTATTCATGAAAACATGTTTGTATCAGATCTGGACTCTTGGGGTTTTATAAAAACGAATTGAAATGCTTTAAAAATGATTTAGAATGAAGAACACACCTTTGATCTTTGTGTAGAAGATGTTTGTAGGTTAGATTATAGAAAACAAGGGCAAAAACTCCTTCCCCAATGTTTAGAGTTGCTAGAGAGTGTTTTGAGACGGTTAGGGTTTGTGAAATGGTGAAAAATGACAAAGTGTGGTATTTATACTAATCCTCCTTCGCACCATTTCAATGGTCGAAGGTGGTTTCCTTCGACCCTTTCACAGGGTCGAATGAGCCCTGTTCTGGTCGAAGGGAATTCCTTTAATTCCACTTCCCTGGTTCGCCCATTTACAAAGGGTCGAACCAAACAAAATCCCTCCTTCGACCACTCGAAGTGGTCGAACCAGAACCCTTTCATCTAGTTTTCCAGTTCGTCGTGTTTAACGCATTCTAACACATTTTAACACATGAGCATGCAACCTTAGTCTATGTTTATCATATTTAAGCATGGATGATTATCTACACATCATTTAAACACATCTAAGCATATAATCTCCATACGACAATTAGTCTACACATACACTTAATTAGTTTATGTAATTCACCAACAACGGGACTCGTATCGTGTGTGTGTGTGTGACTAATCCCAATGATCTCCCGAATCATTGGACCCTGGACTGGACAATACGGACTGTGTTCCGACTCTACTGACCCCGTCAAGTATGTTTAAGAAACGTTTTTCGCTAAGGTAGACTTATGTGTTTATAAAATGTTGACCCAAACATGCCGGGTGTCACAGAGACAACCTGGAAGGATTAAGCAATCCATCGCTAATAGTAAGGATATATGTATATATAGATAGTTATCAGTAAGGAAGGTTGAAACCCTTATTAGACGCGTAATGATTATAGAAGGTTGATTGAGTTTACCACCATAAGGAAAGGATGAAGACTTCAGAAATGATATTCATGATTTAAGTAGAATCGTGAATTAAGGAATAATTACGAAACGAGATTTATACGTCAGATGTTTGATGCGATTAGATTTTCTTTAGGATATTAAGGAGATTTTAGAGAATTTATCTCATTAACAAAAACTCCCTAGAGGTTTGAAGGAAGAGTGTGCTTTGAGATAATATTTTGGTAATCTTAAGATTAGAATTCGGATAACGAGAAGTCTGCGAGATTGACTTCAGTAGGCGCAAAGCAAGGAAAAGAATTGTTATCATCTTTTGGATGGATGATTAAAAATACAAGGTTTGTTTAAAACGCTAGGAAGAGCGAATGTCTTGCGACTATGTTTATAAAGGTAAAAGCAATAAATCCGATAAGGAAATGGGTGATTAGTATTAAGAAGTATTACTGGAAGGAAACCACATAGTATGGAACATTGTGGCGTGGAAAGTAATAATCACCACTTTATTAATTAAAGATAGGCAATCAAAGATCGGACTGAATTAGAAATTTACCATGGAAAGGAGTTAAATTATGCTAAATTTCTCGCCTTTGGAAAAGGTGATGATATTGATAGCAAACTTGGAAAAGCAATTTGTGTAAAGTTATGGTTTATGGATATAGTTGTATACGAGCTAGGAATATTGTGAGAACGCTTTGAGTTCCATGACTAGTTCTATGTTCATTAATTAGATGGGCAAATGTTCTTAGGAAGATTGGTTAAGGATGAACATAAGCCAGTTCGGGAAAATAGGAAGGATGATATAGGATAAGGTCAAGTTTTGACGGACGTCATAGAAGGATATCCTCACAAAGATATAAGCTCTATTACGAAATCAGTAGTATTTGACAAAAATTTCGAGGACAAAATTTCTTAAACGAGGGGAGACTGTGACAACTGTCAAAATTCAGAATGATAAGCTATATGTAGTATATTTGATTTGGGGAAAATTAGAGCCGTTAGAAGCTCAATAGTAACGTTCAAGTAATAATTGGAAATTTGATGGAATTTTATGAACTTCCAGATTGTTGATAACGGGTTATCGTTATTGGTTGACGACGACCCGGTTAACATCATAAAGCCTGGAATTGATCCGTAAGGTATGAAATAATATTTTGGAGTAAAAATATTGTAAGGCTAGTATAGATTTTAATTAGTGGCTTTGAACCGTTAAGGTCGGAAAGTTGCGTGTTTTAGAGTTTTAGCGCAAATCTGAGACCCGGAACGATGAGAAAACCTCTAATGTGATCAAAATTAGCTAAGAACAAATATTAGTATAGGGGAATATTATTATGGACCGAATAGGTAGAAACCTTAATTAATTATTACAAAAGGGGATTATATAGGATAGGAGATTGAGTATTATGTTTGAAGATTTAAAAAAAAAATATAATACCCAAACTCCCATCCCCAAACCGGTCGAACCCTCCCCCATATAATAACATTGTGATTGTTATTAATTATTATTATTATTATTATTATTATTATTATTATTATTATTATTATTATTATTATTATTATTATTATTATTATTATTATTATTATTAATATTACTAGAAATTCTTACCATTTCCCATAAATACCCCCACACCTCATTCTTACACATACACACACATACACTTCAAGAAAAACCATCCAACTTCTTTCTTTTCTTCTTCTTGGCCGATTACACCCACCAACACAACAATCTTCTTGTTTTGTCCATGCAATCACATAAATGGACTCTACAACTTAGATAAGTTAGTGTTCTTGGAGATTTGAAGCCAAAGATCTAAGATTCTAGAGAGAGAAGCAAGGATTTGAGCCTTTTATCAAGGTAATTTCTTGAATAAAAACCCTTTATAATTTTTTGTTTTAATCAAAACTTTCACCAAACAATCAAAGATAATCAAAAGGAGTTTTTGTTAAATAAACAATGGGAGTAAGATGTAATGGAAATAAAATGGGATGCATGTGTATATATGTATGCCGTGAGTGTATATACGTATATATATATGGGCCGCATACATGTATACATAGAGGGATAAATGTGAAATCAATTGTTTAGTTGATAAAATGATTGTATGTGCTAAAAGGATCGACAAATCAACAAAGAAATGATCAAACAAGTTTGATTTAGGTGCAGAAACCCTAAACCAATCACAAAATGATAATCAATCAGATCAAAACAAGTAAATCATCATTCAAAGCTTTTTCATTAATAATCAAGACTCAATTACACGTTAAATTGATCAATACATGAAGGACAAGACGTGAATTAAGTTTACAAAAACACTAGAGAGACACACTAGACTTAGAGGGAATAATAATGCTAAAACTACACTCAAAAATCAGCTTAACCTATTTATAGGCTGCACGTTCGCCCACATAGTTCGTGTGAACGTGCACATTCGACCAAACACTCTGGTCGAATGAAGCAATACATAACTATCAAAATCTTTCTTCGACTCCTGTGTCTCCTTCATATGAACTCCTTCCTTCGCACCCATGATTTCTTTCCTTCGCCCACACAAAATCTCTTTCACCCATTCGACTCAAACTATTAACATATGTTTATTGTAAATCCAAAGCATTAGTCGCATAAATGCATCTACAAACTCCCCCTCGACTATTGCTTGGATTGTTTGACTCTTCGTTCCTCATCCATTCTTTTGTTCATCAGCTTGATCCTCAAAAGTTTCTTCTGTTCTGACGTCATCACTTTCTCAAACACTTGCTTCGGCTTTTTCTTTTTCTCTGCAGAAATCTCTTGAACTTTCACAAACTTGCCGAGCTTTTTGTTATAGTCGCATCCGGCGTTGATATCATGAGCAAAACACAGGAATACCACTCTCTGGTATTTACTAGCCTGTTCATCATCTTTAACATCACTGAAGATAGGATTATAATACAACATTATGATGTCCTCATGTGAGCAATTCACTAACCACATGGGATCAAAAATGTGTATTTTCTTGAAACTTTTATCACCATCCTTCAGAACAATAACAGTTTCTGCGATCTTCCAGTCGTAATACCACCAGATAAAATCTTTGGCGAAGTGTTGAGGAATCTGCAGCAATGGAATGTGCCTTAACACTTTCGGTGGTTTATACTTTAAGGTCACTTTGGGCAAACCAGTTATATCATCAATAGTCTTCTTTTGAACAATCCTTTTGGGATATTGAGGTTCAAAGAGGTTCCACTTCGCCCTACTCTCCCTAGCCATCTTCTCAGCAAAGTATGCAATCTGACCATTTGTCGTACCTGTCATCTTGTGTCGACAAATGTCACGAATTGCCCAATATGGAAGAGTCTTCAAATCATGGAATCTATTAAAGTACAGGATCCCCTTCTCCCACTTCACTGCCACACACTTCAGTTGCTTTATAAATTTCCATCCCAACGCTTATCCTTTGAACATGTCGTTGTGGAATTTATAAAAGCTACCTTGAATCTCAGGTTTAGGACGATTCGCCTCTTTCTCTTTTAACTCCCTCAATAACTCTTTCAAACTGTCGGATTGTCTGATAAACGGTTTCTCATGCCCTCCGAATATCTCATTAACAAACATATCACTTTTCTCCTTTGCTCGTCTCTCGGCTTCCTTTAACAATTCATCCGTGAAAGCAGTAAATCCAGAATTCTTGTCCCTTTTCAAATATTCTGGATACTCTTCACTCGTCACATCTTCAACTTCTATATCTTCGAAACCAGGTATATCACGATCATCAGAATGATCTCCAGCTTCCTTTTCAGTTAGATCAGGAATCTGATTATCAGCTAATAGTTCTTCAACAGTTTTGCCAACCTGTTTCGCCAGACCTTCAAATATCTCTTTTGCCATCGCCGCTGAGACTTCACCGTCTTCCAAATCTGGATCATTGTATTCTAGTTCAAACATCCTGTCACGAGATTCAAAGATCTCAGAAAATTGGCTAGTCATGTCAATCGTCCAGACTCGATCAGTGAGCATCTGGCGATACATCTGTTTGTCTTCTTCTGACATTGACTTCAGCTTTTCGTTCCAAAAGATCGTATCATCATCTACTTATCCTCCAGGTGCTTTAGAACTAGATTCTCCTTCTTTTCCAGATTCTCTCTTCTCATACGTATACCTGTCTGTATCATCATCATCATTGTCATCATTATCATCAGATGCAGAGCTGTTATCTTCACCAGATCCATCATTTGGACCATCATCATCATCATCATCATCCTTCTTCTTCTTAGGAGCTTTGCCAACATCTTCATCAAGATCTGCATCATCCTCCTCATCCTCATCAGATAGTTCAAAATCAACTTGCTCCTCGTCTAACTCCTTATCTTCTTCACCTTCTTTCAGCTGAGGAGCTCGAGAGTATAAATCCTTGATCAGATTATCCATGTTCTTGTTACTCTCTTTCAGCTTCTTGTTTTCATCTTTCAAAGCTATTATCCGTCTGGTGTTTCTCTGCTCATGTTTTAACAACTTTTTATTATCCTTCTGTAACTTCTTGATCTTCTGTTTCAACTCTTCATTATTCTCATGTGTTGAAACAACTACATCAAGCATCTTTGAGTCGTTTTGTTTCAATTGGGTAATCTCAGTCTGCTGCTTGTTAATCAGATTCATCATTTCAGAAAGTCTCCGGTTCACAGTATCCATCACATCACTATCAACTGTAACCTTTTTCTTGGGGACTTCAGCAACCTCTGGCAGTTTACCCTTCTTAATCTTCTTCAGAACGTTATCTAATGCTTCATTGAATGCATCAACAGGTAAATCAGCTTCCTGTTCTGTACCTGAAGTAGATGCAGTCTTTTGCTTCTTAGATACAGGTGCAGTAACCGGTGACTTGGGACTAGAAACTGGTGGTAGTTTCTTTCCAGCAATGAGTGATTCAATCACCCTCATTCTCTTTTGACTCGGTTTCAGTACCTTCTCTTGTTTCTTGTACTGAGGCTTCTTCTTTGATTTCACAGCCTGTACTGGTGAACCAGGAAAATCTTCTTCTACATTAAGACCCTCTTCATCTTCATCAACAGGAATTGAGCTCTTATTACCTTGATCTTCAACATACTGATTTAAACTGGCAGATTCACCAACCACAGTGGCCTTGGGTTTGGTAACCTTCACAGTTTCATTCTCCGAATCCCAGTGTTCATCTTCTTGCGTCTCTTCAGAATCAATTGACGCCTCATCCACAATATGCACTCCCTTCTTAGCCATTGTTTTACTTCTTCTCGATGTACTCTTCTTCTTAGCGGGTTCAGAAACAACCTCTAACCTGATCTCTTTCTCCTTTCCCTTACCACTCTTTGCACCAACATTAATAACCTGTCTCTTACGCTTCGCATCTGGATCAACAGGATGTAATGGGTTATCTGGATCTAAATCACTGTTAGCATGTCTTACTAGCCCTTCACCTGGATCCTCATAGTCAATCCTAGCTAAATGTCCAAATAAACGCCTAACAGGTGGACATTCATTTACTGACAAGCCCTTATAAGCTTTCATCCTAGCCAGCGTATTGATTGACATATGTTCTTGAACGACAATGTGCTTAGGATCCCTCTTCAAATCTTTGTATTTATGATCAAACACCATCTGGAGGAATCGAGGATACAGCAAAAACTTCAGATTCCTCGTGCCGTTCACAGGCTCCAACAAATGTTCCATCAGCATCCCTGATACATTGAACGGTTTGTTCAATACCAGTGCCACCATCATCGAGCTAATACTCTTACGCATCAAATCATATTCTCCAGCAGCTGAACCAAAGACGTGTATCAACACATGTGCCAAGTATTTGAACTGTGGACACAGCTTTCCCTTATGCAATGAACCATCAGTAATCGGTCCATTGTACTTCATCCTCAGAAAGCATTTTCGTTGATCCATAAAACTAAGCTCTCTAGGATCAGTCTTCTCATCTTGCAGATTTATGGCTTCTCTAATATCCTGCTTAGATACAATCACCATCTTTCCTTGAATCTTGCTAATCACAGACGATTCGCAATTCCAGAAATCCAATTTCGCTTCAGTCCAGAATTCTTGTATCATGTCTCTGTAAATAATGGTAGGTGTAGCAATCGCGTCTATCACCCGACTTCTCTTCAAGAACTCTATGATCTCAATAAACTCAGTATGCTTTTTAACCTCTCCAAGATACGCACAGCAATTATGCGCATTCTCGAATGTTAAAAGCTCTTCAGTGACTTTCTTTGTAGGCTGTGAGGATGATCCTGCTTGTTCAGTAGGCTTCTCTTGTCAGACATGGTTTGATCTGCAAAACAAAACAAAGAAACATGTTAAAAATTGACAAGATATTCAAAATTTTGAAAATTTGATATTTTATCTTCTCATTCGCCCAAACGGGGGTGCGAATGAGAAAATCTTGGTGCGGATGAGAAAATATAAAGGTACGAATGTAAGAGTTTTTAATTTTTGTTTCATTCGCCCAATTATTGTTCATTCGCCCAAATAACTAACTCCTTCGCCCGTTTGTTGTTCATTCGACCATTCAAAATGGTCGAAGGAGTCAGTTCATAAAATTCAAATTTTCAGTTTGAAATCTGTTGTTTCCAAACTTGTCATTTCGATTCAGTTGGCACCTAAAGACACCGACTAAGGTTTCTACACAATCAATTTTAACATTTATTCAATGATTAACTGTTTTCTATCAAAAACCAGGTTTTAAGGATCGATTATGCAAACTGATGATGATTAAACCAATGTTTTTGCACTATCTCCCCCTAAAACAGTTAAGCATTGAATCCTATCCATCAATTGTAACAAACAACATCAATTTGATCAGGTTTAATATTCTAGGGTTCGAAACACAAATCAATCAATATCTCCATGATTAATGAGTGTTAACCTGTAAAAATCAATGCAAAATGATCAGTGAAGTAGGACGATCACAATCGTAGGGTTCAAAAGATCAGGGCAACAAGGTGACTTCAGAGAAGAAATTTTGAAAAAAATTTGTAATGGGTCGAATGATCCTGAAAGAGTATATATAGGCAAGCTCCTTCGACCATTCTCACCGGTCGAATGAGACACTTTTGTCTCCTTCGACCCTAGTTAAAGGTTCGAATGAGGCAAAAGGGTTCGAATGAGACAGATGTTCAAGAACACTCTCATTCGCCCGTTTTAAACATACGAAGGAGCATTAAAAATCCCACGTTCGACCAAACGAATGGGCGAACGAGAACTGGGATTTTTGATAAATTTTTCAAATCTCAAAATCGAGTCTCGTTCGAATTATTTTTCAACTTTTAAACATCCAACATTCATATTTTCACATTTAAAAGATTACAAAGCTCAAATGGTTCATCAAGATTTAGAAAATCGACATCAACCACCATCAGTTATCAAAAAGAAGATGGAAATGTAAAATCTTTTTGGATTTTCTAAAGTTTATGCTAAAACACACCTAAAATCATTTTTTTTTTTTTAGTTTTGTAATTTTTGACGAGAAAATAAAATGCAAAAATGTAAATGAAAAACAGTAAATGTTTTGGGATTTCCGGTAAAGGGATCATATCAGTTATTGAGAAATCTGATCACACCGTTGATCTTTTTGAATTATTATCATTAAAGACAATGTGTGATCTGGAAACTGCTGATATTATGATCCACATAAACTCACATGCAGACTTTTGTGCACTGCTTTAAACTGATACTGATATTTATAGTATAAACGCAATTGTCTGTGGTTCCCACGTACACGACATACTCCCGTATCAAGAAGTAAATGCACAAAGACTCATTGTAAAGCGTGATTATGCTTTCGTCATCTGTAATTGTACAAGGTATAATGCACAGAGGTATACAGGTCAGCAAATTAATGCAGCAAAGTAACATATGCACTATACCAGGTTGAGGACTGATATTAATCATGATTTGCATCAGTGATTAATACGATGTAATAGATAATCTTTGATCATCATATAACATGGAGAGTTCCTCAATTCGGTAACTTTAGGATTTGACATAAAGCTCTTTTATAAAGACACCCTGTCTGATCTAGGTCTGTAATGACTTACAGCAGAAGATCAGAGAGGCTATCCCAGACAACTAATAACATAACGACCCTAAACCTCCGAGTGTTGTACAAATACCCTATCAAACGAAATTATTGTACTAAGACCATAAGCCAATGAGGAGTTCATCCACACATCAATTCGTTTGATATGTATGTATCAGACACGCGGTAATAGGTCTACGAAGCCTATCAGCACATCACACAGACTCAGACACACGCCCTATATACCAGTACATTACTTAGAATGTTTCAGATCCTCACTAATGTACTATCATTTCCCCTTTTACTCCAGGAAATCATTTTTGATTTTTCTAATTTTTATAAGTTTTTGAATTTACTGTTCCCAAGGATAAGCTGGAGCATTTCAAATATGTGACTGCCCAGATATCGTTTGTTCAGAGAAATCTAAGGGAAGAAGATATAGCAGTCAGCAAAGAGATTTTCTAATTTTTATGGATTTTGAAATTTTTCAATGTTTTTGGATTTTTGAAATTTTTCTAAAAAACAGTAAAAATTAAACTAAAAAGTGATAGACTGAGGTGGTGATCAGTCTTGTTTTTCTTTAATACCATTAGCTTTTAAAAGATAATCAAATCTGGATTTGTCAAAAGCTTTGGTAAAGAGATCTGCGCGTTGGTAATCAGTGTCGATTTTGACCATATCGATCAACTCTTTAGCATAACAATCACGGATAAAATGATATTTAATCCGGATATGTTTAGCCTTTGAGTGATTTACTAAGTCTTTTGTTAATGCGATTGCGGCTTCATTATCACAGTAAATAGGGGTTTTAAGAAATTGCAAACCGTAATCCACCATCTGTTGTTGGATCCAAAGAACCTGTGAGCAGCAGCTCGATGCTGAAACGTATTCTGCTTCACATGGGGATAGTGCAACTGCGGTCTGTTTCTTGCATTGCAAGGTCACGATCCTGCTCCCCATAAACTGACATCCAGCCGTTGTGGATTTGTTGTCTTTGTCACAGCCGCCCCAATCTGCATTACTAAAAGCGATTAGGTCAAAATTATCATCATGAGGGTACCAAAGTCCTTTCGATGGACAACCCTTCAGATATCTAAGGATACGCTTGACAGCTGCAAGATGACTCTGTTTCGGCTTCGACTGATATCGTGCACAAAGACATGTCGCAAACATTATATCCGGTCTAGACGCGGTGAGATACATCAGAGATCCGACGATTGCTCTGTATGTAAATGGATCAGTCAGCTCCCCCTTAACGTCAACTCCAATCCCTTGATTAGGTTGTATCGGGGTATCCATCGGCTTCGAATCATCCATCTGGAATCGACTCAAGACTTCAGAAACGTATTTCGTCTGGTGAATAAAGATCCCCGTTGGTCTTTGCTCCACGTACAAGCCTAGGAAAAACTGCATTTCTCCCATTGCGCTCACTTCGAACTTTTCCTGCATAACTTTTTCAAATTCCCTGCACAGAAGTTCGTTAGTAGACCCGAAAATAATATCATCAACATCAATTTGCACAAGAAGCAAGTCATCTCCTGCTCGTTTTGTGAACAGTGTGCAGTCTACCAATCCGCGTTTGAATCCTTTTGAGAGAAGATACGTGCTCAGCTCCTCATACCATTGTCTCGGAGCCTGGTGCAACCCGTAGAGAGCTTTGTTTAAGACATAAACCTTATCCCGGTGAATAGGGTCCTCAAAGCCTGGCGGTTGACCTACGTAAACTTCCTCTTTGACCAAACCGTAAAGAAATTCGCTCTTTACATCCATCTGATACACCTTGAATTTCTTCCAGGATGCAAACGCGAGGAACATTCGGATAGCTTCCAAGCGTGCAACAGGTGCATAGATTTCATTGTAGTCGATTCCCTCAACTTGATGAAAACCTTGAACAACCAAACGAGCTTTTGTTTCTCACTATGACTCCTCTATCATCCTTCTTACACTTAAACACCCATTTGGTTCCAATCTTCTTTCTTCCCGGGGGCAAATCTGTCAGCGTCCATACTCCGAGTTTCTGAAATTGTAACAACTCTTCTTGCATTGCTTCCACCCAGGCATCATCCAAAAGAGCGTCCTTGTACGTCCGCGGTTCGACCTGCGAAACATAACAAGCGAAAGACCAGTCATTTTGAAAACCAGATTTTTGTATTTTGGCATATAAAGCAAGGTTGCCAATATTTTCTGGTGCTTGAGCATTTCTCAATTGCCCTCTTGTCATAACGCTGCTACCAGGATCATCAATAACCTGTTCAAGCGGGTGAATCCAATGTATCCGAGATTCCAGATAATCAGGTACTTGCACTCCCGTTTGAGTCATCAAATTCTCTGTAGAAACCAGATCATTACCCACATTCGATGTTGAAGCATCAGTTGTAGTTGGGTTCACTGGTGGTGTCACTGTAGCATTTTCCAGAATAGCTTCACTTGTAGCATCATCGTCTTCATCTTCTGAATCTGATGAATTAAGCGTTGTTGAAGCTTCTTGGAACACTTCTTCTTCCATCACAGGAGCAGTGGTATCATTAGAAGCTGCTTGAGGATTTACAGTGATCGGACGCACTAACGGTGAAGTCACTGCGTTTTCGACCTCGTAATATAAACGGAGTACAGCTTCTTCAACTATGCTATCTAGATTGAATGATTCAAAGAAGTCTTTGTAATCAAACATCCAATCTGGACCGCCTCCCTGTACATTTTGAGTGTATCTTTGTACTTCGATGTTAGCCCACTCCTCGACTTTTCTAGTTCTTTTGTTGAATACCCTTTTTAGTGGGGTTGCATATCCAACAAAATAGCCTTCTTCAGCCTTTGGTGCGAACTTCTCCGAAGGATTAAGCATTGTACACTGGGCTCCAAACGGTTCTAGATACTCTAGATTCGGCTTTCGTCGGTTCAACGGCTCATAAGAAGTTTTGCCAAACTTCTTCACTGTTAAAACACGATTTAGAGTGTAACATGCTGCGTAAATTGCTTCATTCCAGAACATGACTGGAAGATTTGAGTCCACAAGCATTGTTCTCGCCGTTTCGATTAGAGTCCTGTTCTTCCTTTCTGCGACACCGTTGTGCTGGGGTGTATACGGAGCGCTGTATTCGTGATGAATTCCTTGTTTTCACAAAGATCATCCATCTGAGCGTTTTTGAACTTCGTCCCATTATCACTCCGGATTCTTTTGATCTTTAGACCATAGATATTCTCCAGACGAGTAAACAGAACTTTCAGGTTGTCAAACGTGTCGCTTTTCTGGTGTAAGCACATAACCCATGAGAATCTTGAATAATCGTCAGTCACCACAAGACAGTACAATTCTCCAGCGTGAGTTTTACGCCTGACTGGACCAAATAAATCCATGTGCAAACGCTCAAGCGGTAGTTCAACGGAATTAACTTTCTTTGGTCTATGGGTCTGGTTGTGCTGCTTACCCTTTTTACAACTAATACACTTGTCATTCAAATGGAAATGTTTCACATTAACTCCAGTGACAAGTTCATTTTTCACCAACTGGTTCATCTTTCTCAAATGAATGTGTCCCATTCTCCTATGCCACATGATAGATTCTTTTTCTGTAGCCTTAGAGAGGAAACACGTGACTTGGCCATGGGTGGTCATAGCTTTGGACATATCGAGAATATACAAGTTGTTTACTCTCAGTGCCTTTAGCATCACCCACTCTTTTGGAAGTTCAAAACCCGGTTTCAGGATGTAGCAAGATTTGTCGTCAAAATAAACAGAGAATTGCTTATCACAGATTTGGCTGACACTAAGTAGATTGTATTCAATCTGCTTCACATACGATATCCGCTCAAATGTCACTACCCCATTGCTAACACTACCCTCCATCGTAATGTAGCCTCCTTTATTTCCTGCAAACGCTATGTAACCTCCATTTATATTCTTGATGTCAAAAAGTAGCGTGATATCCCCTGTCATGTGGCCAGAAGCTCCACTGTCAACAATCCAGAGGCTGCTAATAGGGCCAGCTGGAGCTCCCTGCACATA
Source organism: Ambrosia trifida (assembly GCA_028751855.1). Classification (NCBI taxonomy): domain Eukaryota; kingdom Viridiplantae; phylum Streptophyta; class Magnoliopsida; order Asterales; family Asteraceae; genus Ambrosia; species Ambrosia trifida. Next base: position 144,700,588 of record CM054122.1, on the reverse strand, counting down.
TCAAGTAAAGCAATTAGATCTTTCAGGGGACCCAAGCCTGTTTGATCTTGGGTCTTTGAACTGGTTGTTTCAAAGATTCAGTAGATTCACAAACATCTTGGGTTTTGTCAACCCTTTTCTTTTCACACTCAACTTTTGTTTTCTTAGATTTCACACTCTATGAAGTTGAAGCACCCTCAGACCCCTTTGATGACCAAGACTGTTCAGACCGTTTCAAGATCCGAATCTGAGATTTTGAGGTCTCAGCTGGTTTCTTTACTTCGTCTTTGAATGCTACCTTCTTGGTTACCTTCTCTGATTTAACTGAGACAGGTCCAACTGCTGATTTGGCATTAGGTTTAGCAGGAACCTTTTTGTTTTCAGCAGTTGTGTTCATTAATGGTTTCTTCAATGGTTTCTCAGTGGCTATCCGGTTGCGTTTGTCATAAGTCATCGGACGATTTTCCCTTTTGTTGTAAAAATTGTTTTGGTTATAATAAGGTGCTGGCTGAGGGAAAAACCGTCTTTGTGGATAACTGTAATTATCAACCGGATAATCATGTCTTTGCTTCATCTCCACCTCGTGCCTCTTGTGTCGTACATACGGGCAGGTGGCAAGTAAATGTCCCCTTTCCCCGCACTTATAACACACGCACGGTACTCTTCATAGTTCTCCTTGATGTTTGACTTGGAAAAACTTGCAATGGGATATTGATCAACCATGCACTGTTTTCTCAAACTCTCAGGAGCTGGGTCCTTTGAGTAAGTCGGCTCAATGAAACTATTTGACTTGTCTACTGGCTTAACGAATTGTGTGACATTGACCTTTGCGTCTTTAGAATTATCCGAATAAATTTTCTTTAAAATGGCTGGAGGAATATCATTGGTTCGTTCATGTTTTGGGAACCAAATTGTACTTTCCTGCCAGATCTTTTCAATTTTGGAATAGTTCACAAATTGAATCGGATATTCGTCATCAAACATAATCTTATCGGAGCCTTGCATCCGATAGAAAACTTTTACAGGTTTATCACATGATTCGTTGTTCATTTCATTTGATTTCTCAGTTTTAGTTTCAATTTTCTTATCAGCAGATTTAATCACATTTTTCTCAACTTTCTTAACCACTTTCTTTTCAACATTTTTATCAACAGACTGCTCAACTTTCTTAACAACATTCTTTCTGTGAGCATTAGCCATGGGACGGACAATCAGAGATGGTGAGACTGGTTCAGTAGTGATTATATGATTTTCATCAGGAATATCACTTTCATTCTCAACAACTATCTCAGACTGTTCATCTTCTTCATCAGAATCATCTGCAGCTACCACACCTTCATTGTTTCCCAAAACAGGTCTCACATCAGAATACGGGTCTCCGACACTGGATGTGTTGGACTCGTTATCTGAAGTGGAGTCAGATTTGACTAGATTCTCCGGTGCTATCGCATGTAAATTATGATTTTCGAACAACACCGGAGATGGGACAGCTTTGTAGTTTGCACTACTTGACTGTGAAGGTTCTTCGATGATGTGGTCAACTATATAAGCAATGTGCTTATAGCTCTCTAATTTTTTATTCACTTTTTCAGTGAAGCACTTGATGGTTGCCATTTCTAACTTTGTGTTTTCCATTTCATTTATATAGTTGTTAATGGCAAGTTGCTTTAAAGACAAAGTCTTTTTCAGTTCAGAAACATCCTTTTTCTAACCATCAAGTACTTTGTTGAATTCTTTTGATTCTTTTTGATAATTTTGACAGTTTATTTTAGCACTCTCAAGTTGTACCTTGAGTTGCTTATTTTCTTCTGTCAATCTATCAAAATCAGAACATTTAACACAAACTTTAGATTGAGATTTAGTACTTACCGGTTTAGGTGGTTCTGTCATTGCCATCAGTGCGAAATGAGCTTCCTTTCCTGCAAAGATTTTTGAGTAGTCAATCTTTGTGCAGGAATCATCCACCATACACGACTTGCGGGTCATAAGGAAATCTGCTTCAGCTAGCAACTGATTAATGTCATCGTCTAGTGAGTTCACACTAGCTTCCGAGTCAGAATCACTTTCCATGTCCGAGTAAGCTGAATCATATTGCTCTTCAACATCTGTAACAGAATCAAGAATCATTCCAGACTTCTTGTCTTCACACTCATCATTCACATCCTCATTCAACTCTTCTATTTTCAACTCCGTCAATTTTTCTGTCACAACATCTTCTTCAATCTCCACATGTTCATCCAAACTCATCTTTGTGCTACACAAGCCACATTTCCTGCAGTAATCTCTTCCACTCCTAATTGCATACCCGTCCAATCAAAACCTTCATCTTTTTGAATCACAAGTGCTTGGTTTTGATTTTCAGTTTGGGTTTGAGTGTTAGGTGTAGAGATGGGAACAATGGTTCGGTTTGGATTCTGTTGTGGTTGGTTTTGAGATGTGGATTGTCTAGTATTGGTATTTTGTTGTGTGTTTTGACGGTTCTGGTAGTTGTTTTGAGGTTGAAAGCTAGAGATGTTGGGACTGTTGTATGATACCTGATTCTGGTTTTGGTTTTGTCTATTTTGGTAGCTTGAGTTGAACGGGTTTCGATTACCTTGCTGAGCCGACTGTGTACACTCTCTCTTGAAATGACTCTTCTCACCACAATTAAAACATGTGACCTTGGCTTTGTTAAAGCCGTAAGTGGTGTTTGGAGAAGTCGAAAGGTCAGTTCTCCCTGTTTTCTGGATAAAATCAGTGGCTCTTCTCATGATGCTAGCAAACGCCCACTGTATATCCATAAGCTCCATTTCCTCTTTATCAATTTGTGCATAGTCCTCATTGGTTAGATTGTTGTTTCCAATCTGACTAGCAACTGACCGTTGTATGATGCAACCATAGCAGATACTAATGCTACATGCTGTTGAGCAATCTCAACAGTAACATTGTTAAGGTTAGAAGTCTCTAACACAATCGGACTTTGATTTGATTGTGTTTGAGTGATCTGCATTTGGTTCATGTGAGAATTATATGGTTGTTGTTGAGGTTGACTGGCAGTGTAACAGGCAGCTTGTTGCATAGGTGAAAAGGGTGGAATGAAATTGGGTGTTTGATAAGATTGTGGTGTGTATGATGAAGTTTGGGAAAGATAGTTTATTGGTGCTTTGGTGGGTTCAACAACATTAGATACGCAAGCAATATGAGGTGCAACACTTGAAGTAGAGCTAGAAGTAGAAAGAGAAGTAGATGTACCACTCACATACAACTCTGGGTTCTGTGGAATCTGTGCTCTCTTGGCTTTCATGTAACACCCCAACCGATGGCGGAAACATCGAGGTGTCATGTAAGAATTAGTATACAGTAGCACATGGTAATCAAGTTTTAATTGAAATTTATTTAAAGTAAGAAAAATATCCCAATTTGAAAATACATAATAAGTCTTGAATGGAATTCTAATACATCAAATAACCAAATAAGCATAAACTTCAATTTGTCTTCTCATGCTAACTCTCTAGACTTCAAGTATCATTATTACCTGTTGAGTTGTAAAAATGGGGGGGGGGGGGTCAACTAGAAGTTGGTGAGAATACATAAACCATGTCAAGCAATTAAGTTTAAGAATAAAAGTTTAGCAATTCATATGTCTACCGTAAGTTTAAGTCTACATGAATAAACATGAAATGTTGAATCGACATAATCAAACCTCCGACAAGTTTAGGTCCATCCCGTCATCCACGGTTCACCTTAATAATATGTTGGAACGATAACAATCACCCGCGCTCCCCATAAAAGATGGTCAACGAATCTAGGTGGGATTGTCAATCCAATAGATCTATAATTGAGTATCGTCGGCTTGGCCATAGCTAATGATTATGTAATGTTGAAACTCGTTGAAACTGTTGTTGTTGTCTAAATCATGAGGCATTAAAGTTTACAACTAGACATGTATGTAGAATTGCTTAAGTATAATGTTGCAAGTAAAAGAATTGCATAAACATGGTTACGTAAACTCACATTGGCTAAGGTGAATTATCCTCTAAGTGTTGTGAATGTATGCGAGGCGAATCCCAAAGACTCAACAACATAGCTAGTCCAAATTGAAGAAATAATAAAACGGAAAAGAAAGAATATCAAGCTTCCGATTCGCCAATTACAAGAGCTTATAATCAAAGCTTCAATTGTAGAAGTAATAGACTATAGAAGAAAGGTATGAGGGAAAGTTTAATCGGATTGAAACTTTCGATTTAGAGGTGCCAAGTATAATGGGTCATAGGTGGGTTTTTATACTAGTTTTGGATTCAGTTAGCCATTAAAATTGGTCAACACCATAAAGTAAGGTTTTATGATGAATTGACAATTTGACTAAGACTTTGACTGTTTGACTAAGACTTTGACTAGGACTTTGACCAGGACTTTGACTATTTGACTCAAGGCTTTATTTAAGAAATAAAAAAAAATCATTAGTTTGAATTAGAAAATAAAAAACACCATCTTATAAAATGACGATTTTATAAATAGAATTAGGATAGGACATATGTCATGATTGAAGATTTTTTTTTTAAAGTACAATGATAAAATGAACTTAGAAAAATAGAGTGCACGGATAAAGATAAGAATACTTAGAAATAAATTAGACTTTATATCATGGATCGGGAAATACTTTAATGCAAAATAAATGGGAAAATTCGTGAGGTTACAGTCTCCCCTACTTTTGGAAACTTCGTCCCGAAGTTCTTTAAAAACACAGGTTTGAGGATGGTTGGGTAGAAACTAAGGCAGCCATGGTTTTAAAAATTTTGGGTTAAGGCACGACATGAATTTATAGAATAATCTGCTTTCGAATAATTTGGATAAGAGGTTTGTTATCTGTGAGTTTTAAGGGTAGGATTAGGTGTGTCTTGGAATCGCAAGGTGAATAACAATCTTAAGTTTTAGAAATCCTAAAAGAAATGCATGAGTTGATGGACTATAAAAAGGTTAAACGAACTACCAGGTAACTAGAGTTTATAATTTGTTTCTCTACCGAAAACCTTGATAGAATTTCACACCACCTTAACGTACCTGTAAATTCATGATTACGTTCCGGACCGCAATCACCAATTTACCTTACATTAGGGTTTTGTGTCCTTCTATGACTCTAAACACACATGTAAGTAATGCAAAATAACCTTGTGATTGAATTGTATACAATGTATCCAAAAATAAGTCCAACTATTGAGCAGGAAAAAGACTTCTACCAGTCAGTGAGTAAGAACCTCTACCGATTGTTGAGCAGGTACGATAGCCTCTACCAGTCGTTGAGCAGGTTGTAGGGCCTCTACCGACTGTTGAGCAGGCATGATGACCTCTACCAATCGTTGAGTAGGTTATTTGGTACTCTACTAACTGTTGAGCAAGTACTTCATCCTCTATCAGTTGTTTGATTAAGTGTACCAATTTACACACACACATAAATTGCAAATTGATAATATGTATATGTAAGCAATCAAGTATCAAGTATAGCATGTGAGTTGTAATAGAGTTGCCGTAGACAAGGTTAATGACTCTAGGTGTGTCTATAGTAAATAGTTTATATTTCATGTATTCTAGTTTCAAATGTTCGAATATGGTAGATAGTCGAATCCTCATGTAACTAAGGATTATGTTTGATGCAACATACAATCAAGTTTCAATAGTTTGGTTATCATGGGTAACTAGCTCATGTGTGAGAAGGTGAAAGATATGAATTTAGTTCTTGAGAGGATGATGAAAAATCTTGAAGCAGAATCAAGGTTATGAGAGATAGTGAATGTGAAGATATTTGATAAAGAGTTTATTTTATAGTAAGGATATTATGTAGCAGTGTAAATTTTGGGGTTTGGATCAAAGGTTATAATCAAGTGTATAAGAAAACATGATTGTGGTATATGCCAAATATTGTAAAAATTTGAACAAGTTGAAAGTGAGTGAGTGTCGATGGAGAATTTAGAGGCTAGATATTATTCCTATGGATAAAAAAATCTTATTTTCAAAATTGGTTTTATACATAAAGCAAAAGTTGTTAAATAGTACAAGCTAAGTGGGCTTTGATTAAAATATTCCCGTTAGTTGGAGATTTCAAACATGACATTAGGTTTTGAAGATCAAGGTTCTATCAAGTGATTTTTAATAGTTTAAAGCATTATATAGAAAATTGTTTGTTACGTCAATAAATAAACAATTGAATTTAAGTTCGAGGACATCTTTTGACAAAAAAATATGTACTTTGTAAAGTTACTAGGTAATGAAAATACAACAGGATTTAGAAATCTTTAGTTTGTGCTAAGGTATGAGGTTATAGTTTTTAAAAATAAGTAACATGTGGAGAAATGAAATAATATGATTTGGGTAGGGTGTTGAATATTTAAAAAGTGGCTAAGATGGTAAGGTGAAGTGTGATTGTGAAATCCATAGATGGTTATGAAATGAGATTGATTTAAGCTGTAAAATTTTGAGATTTTAGAGCTTAGTTTAAGGAAAGTGAGTGTAATCATTTATTCATTAATTAAAACGAATAAACGAAAACGTTGACTTATCAAAACTTCTAGATTCTAATAACATAGTGAAGACATGCTTTAGCCTATAAGTGAACACTCATCCCGAGAATTCCCAGGTAGGCATCCGGGTCTCTCGTCTGATTGGGATTTATGCGCAATGCCAGTCCTCGACAGAAAACTCAGAATACAGGCGTTCACCCTTCCAGATTGCACATGTTCGTTATTAAAATCTAGAACTTCGACGAGATCTTCAAGGTGGTTCAGGCTAAACCTGAGGATTTGTCCTATTAGTCTAAGAGTAGATCTTGTGATGGACAACAATCTTCTTGTAGAGACTAAAGTAGGGATAAGAAGTAGGAGGGAGATAGAGAATAGAAGCAAGTAAGGTTGCAAGTAAAAGGAGCAAGTACTAGTTAAAATCCTATGGTTATTGACTAGATTATTTTTCTAATAACCTAATTCCCTATAACCATGGCTCTGATACCAATCTGTAACACGTACCCCAACCGATGGCGGAAACATCGAGGTGTCACGTAAGAATGAGTACACAGTAGCACATGGTAATCAAGTTTTAATTGAAATTTATTTAAAGTAAGAAAATTATCCCAAATTGAAAATACATAATAAGTCTTGAATGGAATTCTAATACATCAAATAACCAAATAAGCATAAACTTCAATTTGTCTTCTCATGCTAAATCTCTAGACTTCAAGTATCATTATTACCTGTTGAGTTGTAAAAATGGGGGGGGGGGGGGGGTCAACTAGTAGTTGGTGAGAATACATAAGCCATGTCAAGCAATTAAGTTTAAGAATAAAAGTTTAGCAATTCATATGTCTATCGTAAGTTTAAGTCTACATGAATAAACATGAAATGTTGAATCGACATAATCAAACCTCCGACTAGTTTAGGTCCATCCCGTCATCCACGGTTCACCTTAATAATATGTTGGAACGATAACAATCACCCGCGCTCCCCATAAAAGATGGTCAACGAATCTAGGTGGGATTGTCAATCCAATAGATCTATTATTGAGTATCGCCGGCTTGGCCATAGCTAATGATTATGTAATGTTGAAACTCGTTGAAACTGTTGTTGTTGTTGTCTAAATCATGAGGCATTAAAGTTTACAACTAGACATGTATGTAGAATTTCTTAAGTATAATGTTGCAAGTAAAAGAATTGCATAAACATGGTTACGTAAACTCACATTGGCTAAGGTGAATTATCCTCTAAGTGTTGTGAATGTATGCGAGGCGAATCCCAAAGACTCAACAACGTAGCTAGTCCAAATTGAAGAAATAAAAAAACGAAAAAGAAAGAATATCAAGCTTCCAATTCACCAATTACAAGAGCTTATAATCAAAGCTTCAATTGTAGAAGTAATAGACTATAGAAGAAAGGTATGAGGGAAAGCTTAATTGGATTGAAACAATCGATTTAGAGGTGCCAAGTATAATGGGTCATAGATGGGTTTTAATACTAGTTTTGGATTCAGTTAGCCATTAAAATTGGTCAACACCATAAAGTAAGGTTTTATGATGAATTGACAATTTGACTAAGACTTTGACTGTTTGACTAAGACTTTGACTAGGACTTTGACCAGGACTTTGACTATTTGACTCAAGGCTTTATTTAAGAAATAAAAAAAAATCATTAGTTTGAATTCGAAAATAAAAAACACCATCTTATAAAATGACGATTTTATAAATAGAATTAGGATAGGACATATGTCATGATTGAAGATTTTTTTTTTTAAGTACAATGATAAAAGGAACTTAGAAAAATAGAGTGCACGGATAAAGATAAGAATACTTAGAAATAAATTAGACTTTATATCATGGATCGGGAAATACTTTAATGCAAAATAAATGGGTAAATTCGTGAGGTTACATTTCCTCTTCTCCTCCATTTCTTTGTTCTCCCGTTTTTGTATGAACTCATTGATAGTCCAATACTGGTATGCATCTTTTTCTTTCAACACTTCAATGTGTTGGTTCCAATATGGTGGTAAAGCATAAGTAAATTTATCCACCAGTTCAAACATCGGTATGCTAATCTCGTAGCTCGAAAGCTCTGTGAGCAAGTGGCAATACCTTGGAACCAATTCTTTTAAAGTCCCGTTACCCATGTAACTAAAGTTCTCGAACTCTTTTCCAAGCTCTTCCATTCTCAGCTTCCTAGTCTTCTCATTACCATCATGTCTGTTTCTCAGCATATCCCACAATTGTTTTGAAGTAGTACACGATCCGAACTGATGCAGCAGGTCAGTGTTGATCGCCTAAGATAATTGAGAAAACGCCTTTTTCTCGATCGCGAACTTCTTTTTCTCATCATCAGCCAAATTCTCCAACGGTATAGGTTCACCAGTGTTCTCCAGAATAGGAGCAACATAACCTTTCACTATCATCTGCCATGCCTCGGCTCCCTCTAAGCCTTGTCCCTCCACATGTATTTTGAACTTTGTCTTCCATGTGTTATAGTCCATCATATCCATGAGCTTTGGTGGACGATTTCCACTGCCTGATGATAGATCATGAATGAGTGTAGATATGGCATTGGTCTTCTGTGAGTGAACGGCAGCTGCTGCTACTCCCCAATAATCGCCAATTGGTTGCTGTAATGGTTGTACAACTTGCTGAGGAGTAGAACTAGTCATAGCCATGTAATTGATTGGCTGAGATGGTGGACTAGTCTTCTGAGCTGCAACTGACCATGGATCTCTTGTTGTCTGCTGCTGTGGTGCTTGATTAGGTCTTGGCGTAGCTGGAAAGTTCCACATCTTAACCTGTAAATGTTCAAACACGAAAAGATTAGAAAAATTTTAAAACAGGTTTTTCCTTCGCACTATCGTATGGTCGAATGAGGAAATTTCTTCTCCTTCGACCGTTTTGAAAGGTACGAATGTGGACTGTGATAACACACAAACTCTTTCGACCGTTTGTTCTCTCTTTCGACCGTTTTGTCCCTCCTTCGACCGTTCGATCAGTCGAATGTAACTCAGATGGACGAATGTATACAAATAAGTTATGAAACTCTACGTTCGACCACAAAAACAACACCTTCGACCAAAAAAAACACTCGTTCGACCAAATTAACTCACACCTTCGACCGTCTCTCTAGGTTCGACCCCTGCTATTTCAAAAACGGTTATTCTTTGAAAATCAGTTAATTTTGATCATGGTTATCAAATGTTGATAGATTTTGATGATTTTAATCAGGTTTTGAATCGGAATTGATTTGGAACAAGTTTAACAAAGAGAATTATCCATTTTAACCATGAAAACAAGTTGTAATCAATCAAAAACTCATCAAATCAGTTTGTTCTATGAAAACAGAAACTTTTTGACCAAAATTGGATCCAAATCAACTGAGAAACTATCAATTTGTGGTTGTTTGATCCATAATGGCTCTGATACCACTTTGTATGTGCTAAAAGGATCGACAAATCAACAAAGAAATGATCAAACAAGTTTGATTTAGGTGCGGAAACCCTAAACCAATCACAAAATGATAATCAATCAGATCAAAACAAGTAAATCATCATTCAAAACTTTTTCATTAATAATCAAGACTCAATTACACGTTAAATTGATCAATACATGAAGGACAAGACGTAAATTAAGTTTACAAAAACACTAGAGAGACACACTAGACTTGGAGGGAATAATAATGCTAAAACTATACTCAAAAATCAGCTTAACCTATTTATAGGCTGCACGTTCGCCCACATAGTTCGTGCGAACGTGCACATTCGACCAAACACTCTGGTCGAATGAAGCAATCCATAACTATCAAAATCTTTCTTCGCCTCCTGTGTCTCCTTCGTATGAACTCCTTCCTTCGCACCCATGATTTCTTTCCTTCGCCCACACAAAATCAACTTCGCCCATTCGACTCAAACTATTAACATATATTTATTGTAAATCCAAAGCATTAGTCGCATAAATGCATCTACAATGATAGATTAAGCTTAGATCCTTTGATTTTAATGACATGCAATAAGGTTTTCTAAAAGAATTTAGAGCTGATATAAAAGTGTATTTAGATGATTTAGATAGTCTAATAAAATGGTATAAATATAGGATTGGTAAGATGTGGCTTAGTTGAAGTAGGTGTTTATGTCTTAGCATTGTTTTTATTGAGTTTTTGAGGTGATTTAGACTTATGTACAGGTCTGATCATAATAATAAGATGGTTTTCATAAGTTTAAAATGGTGTAAAACACGATTGGATAGGTTCTACACGCTTGGGATACCTTGTATGTACGATCCAAACGCGTTTTACTGCTTAAAAATGCCTAAAATACGAGTTTTGATAAAGATAACGTTCAAAAAAATTTAGAACAGATTTTTATAACTTAAAATGATTTAAATAGAGGATAAATAAACATTTATAAAAAGATTTAGGTAGAAACTTGAGTAAATTTGTGAAAGATGCGCAAAAATGTTTGTTTTTGACAAAAACAACGCATTTAAAAGATTATTTTCAAATATGATTTAAAACAGCCTATTTTGCATTAAAATGAGTATAAAAGACTTTATTTAGGATGTATGTTTACCATGTTGACGGATGTTTACGCTACAAAACTATGTCTTAGAAGTCACTAAGAATGTGAATTTTAAGGTATTTTAGTGATAGAATAACCAATTAGTTTAAGATGAAGAATTGGATCTTATTAAATTATGAATGTAGATTTATACACTAAGTTGATGTGTGACATCAACAATATATACGGGATAAAAGTTGCTAAGATGAGTTTTATTATGCGTTTTAGTGACGTATTAACTAGAATTAGAAATACGAGATAGATCGAGGTACCAATGTTTAGGGAATTTGAGAGTGGGTTTAGCGGGCACTACGATGGACTTGATGTTGGGACCATGAACTTATGATTCTAAATAATAAACTTGAACTATGTTTTATGTTATTTTTGAATAATTGTAAATATTAACTATGTAACTCGCTTCACCTTGGTATTAACATGTTTTTATTAAACTTTCTTAAGACCGGAAAGGTAAATGAGTTAAACTAGAGGGTGGTTGCAAGATGTCCATACGTTACTCACGTGCGATGCTAGACTTTTCGGTAACAACTTCCGTTACCTCATGACTTGCTTTCCGCTGTGCGCTGTCAGGGTGTGACAGAAGTTGGTATCAGAGCAGAGGTTATAGATAAGTAGGAGCTACTAGGTCTATATTATAACCATGAGCACTCTCAAAAATAAATGATAAAGTATTATAGGACTTAGTATACATTACCTAGAGTACCTTGAGAAACAATGTTTAGATTTTTATGCCCTTATTAGGTAGTATGAATTAGGGTTATGTGCTTGATGTATTGTAAAATAGATCTATTTCCAGTGTAAAATTTATGTAGTTTTCGAGTCGTTTAAATAATACTTTTATTAGTTTTAGGCTTGTACCAGTCTATTTTATTTAGTATAGGTGGTTATAGTTTTTTATTAGTTTTGAGCCAGTTTTAGCGCTTATTTATTTATTTTGTATTTTGGTAGGTGTTCAAATGGACGTTGGAGCATAAACGAGCCACTTTGGTCAAGTCAAGAACACCCGAGTCTAAAGCACGAAGTTATAATACTATATATATTAATAATAAACTAATAATAATAAGTTTAATAATAATAATAATAATAATAATAATAATATATAAAAAAGTAAATAAATCGTGACTTTAGCAAAAGGCTAAAAGCCCAAAACAAATTTGTCACACCCTCAAAATCCACTTGCGGAGTTTTCCGCGAGGCGCATGACAAACCAGGATCCAAACCAACGATCACAATAAACAAGTCTAAATGAATATAAATGCAATTTCAAAACATAGTTTAAAATCCCGTTTACAGCGGAAGCTTATTCAAAACAATTATTCAATAATAAACCAATGTTCAACGTTTGTAAAATCATGCAACTCTAGCTAGACGCCGTGCAGACGCGTGCGCCCTAGTTCCACTGTGCTACTTAGCGACCTGAGAAAACATGTAAAAGTTTACGTCAGCACAAAAATGCTGGTGAGTTTACAGGTTTTGTATCCAAGTACCAAGTCAACCTGTCCATACTATAACAAATCGAAAACCAGTGTACGCTAGCTAGGCGTATGTTTTGTTACTACCACGATTGGAAAACCATTACTAACTCGAATACCAAATGTGTGCCCGATGTAGTAACCCTGTTGTTCCTGTTGTTCCTGTTTGAGACAATATGCACCCGCCGACCCTCCAAGTCGACGAGCGGGGTTGGTCACTCCCAATAGCGCTATTCACATTTCCCCGTTGTGCAAACCCGCACATTCATGGTTCCCCCCGGGACTTCCAAAGATCGTGTAGTACACAATAGAAACCCATAGTATGACAGTAGTTACCAAATAATCGTTTTAACACATGTTTTCTCCCCCGAAAGTATAAAACCAGTTTAAAAGAGGGGCCGTAAACTCACCTTAAGTTGCGTTACTCCTTAACCTGAGTAAACTCAGCTGCTATGCTAGTCCCGTAAAGCGGCGACCTAACATATGACAGTTACAAGTACTTAGACTAATAACCCGCAGGTTAATTAGTCCCTAGATGTCCAGACCATAACCAAGTTCGTTTGAAAACACCGTGACTGTTTAACTGACCCAAAGTACAAGACTCGACATCCCATTGGCGACCCGAGACTCCCCGTGTTATGTTTATGCTCTCAAACATACAATCATGCAATCACACTTAACATACGTTAACGCACACCAAGTTATAGCACATAGTTCACGTATCACCGAATTACATCCAAACATATGTTACCAAGTTATTAGATATGTTACGAGGTTCCTAGCATGTTACTACATGTCAAATCGGGTCTCGGAATGCTAATTTACACTTACAGCAGCAGTACACGCGATTAGGAAAAGTAAACTAGCATTTAGGACTGATTGCATATAAAAACTAGCAATCAGGGCTGATTGCATGTAAAAACTAGCAATCAGGGCTGATTGCATATAAAAACTAGCAATTAGGGCTGATTGCATATAAAAACTAGCAATTAGGGCTGATTGCATATAAAAACTAGCAATCAGGGCTGATTGCATGTAAGTTCATGCGATTAGGCCCTAATCGCATGAAAAACTGGCGATTAGCAATCCTAATCGCCTATAACCTTGCTGTTCCGGTTTTTCGCGCGTTTAACGCTCCAAATCAGATCTAGAACGTGTGTAACTACCCAATATCATCCCAAACACCATCCTAAACATGTTTCAACCAAAACCCTTCGTTTTGCCTCGTATTATCAGCCCTGCATGCAATTACGTAATCCAAACACCATTCACATAGCATGCAATCATCATACTAACATGCATAACAATAACCCTAATAATCAATTACTCAGATATTATCATCATAACATTAATATTATTCTGATTTAACCTAATAACATGTTAATCCATCATTATGAATCATAAAAACCCTAGCTTTCTAATCATAAACACCCATAACACATGTATACTAGTTAGAATCCGATTAACAACCCTTATTAACGATTATCAGAAAGCTTTTTCGTTTTAGAACAGGTCTGGACCACTAGGGATTGATTAAAAACGTTTATAAAGATTCATGGATGGAAACCAAACCTTAGGATTATGAAAGAATGATGGATTATGCTTGAATCCTTGTGTTTTGATCAAAAATCGCGTTCCAGAGGTTGTGTGTGTGTTGGGGCAGGTTATGGGACGACTAGGGTTTGTATAATGAAGTTTATGAGGTCAAGTGTGGTATTTATAGTCGTTTTTAGTCGTCCAGCACGTAACATGCGATTATGCAGCTTTACACGCGATCAGGAAGCCTAATCGCATGTAAGTTCATGCGATTGGGGCCTAATCGCATGAACAGTCATGCGATCAGTCCCCTACTCGCCCCACATGATGCCTACTCGCCTCCCTTATGGGCGATTAGGCTTGCCTAATCGCCTATAGGGGCTGGTTTCATGCGTTTTGTGCGTTAAACCCCGTTTTAACATATGTTAACACATATTCACATACCGATAAGTCACATAATGATTGTAAACACATAACACATGTAAATACACATATTCACCCTCGTTCACCAATTCCCGGGACTCGAGACTCGTATGTTCCGTATGTCCTGACGATCCTACAAATCGTCACCGTTTGTACACTTGGTTAAGGGCTGACATCTAATGAACCTCTAGACCAACATCCAATGATCCTCTAGACTAAACCGATAGTTCCCGAACCATAACCCGACTTAACTAACCCAGTTAAGTACAATATACGCGTGACTCGCTAAGGTAGACTTTCATCTAGACAACGTTGTTAACCATAATTTGCCGGGTGTCACATCATCCCCATGTTAAAAGAATTTTCGTCCCGAAAATTGCACAAGTACCCAAAGAACAAGGAAATAACGAAAGGAACAAACAAAAGATAGAAATCAAAAGAGAGATTTACCCGAGTTGTCACATCATCCCCACGTTAAAAGGAATCTCGCCCCGAGATTCATTCAGCTGCAGAAGAGACATATCTCGACTCGAATGCTTCCTTAGGAAAGAGGTGAGGATATTTAGACTTCATCTGATCCTCCCGTTCCCACGTATATTCCGGTCCCCGGTTCGAGTTCCACCGAACCTTAACGATACGAATCTTGCTGTGACGTAGGCTACGAATCTTGTAGTCAAGGATCTCCACAGGTTCTTCCACAATCCGAAGACGATCATCAACCCTGATCTCTTCTAGTGGAACGATGAGGGACTCGTCAGCCAGACACTTCTTCAAGTTTGACACATGGAAGACGTTATGTACGTTACCGAGCTCCGTCGGTAAATCAAGACGATATGCCACCGGCCCAATCCGTTCCAGGATCGTAAATGGGCCGACATACCGCGGATTGAGTTTGCCACGCTTCCCAAAGCGTATGACGCCCTTCCACGGTGAGACTTTTAGAAGTACTTTGTCATTGACTCGGAATTCCAATGGTTTGCGACGCTGATCGGCATAACTCTTTTGCCGGTCCCGTGCCGCTGCCAACCGGTTACGAATCTGTACGATCTTTTCCGAAGTTTCGTACACTAGTTCAGGCCCAGTGAGTTGACTCTCACCCACTTCAGCCCAACAAAGAGGAGAACGGCATTTCCGTCCGTACAGTGCTTCGAACGGAGCCGCCTTGATGCTCGTGTGATAACTGTTGTTGTACGAGAATTCTACTAACGGTAGATGAGCTTCCCAACCTTTGCCAAAATCGATCACACATGCCCGCAACATATCTTCTAAAGTTTGAATCGTGCGCTCACTCTGACCGTCAGTCTGTGGATGATAAGCTGTACTCATGTCTAGTTGGGTACCCAAAGCCTTGTGCAAAGACTTCCAGAAGTGCGAAGTAAAATGGGAGTCACGATCCGAGATAATAGAAACTGGCTCCCCGTGTTTAGAAACAACTTCCTTCAAGTAAAGACGAGCCAAACGATCCATGGTGTCGGTCTCCTTAATAGCAAGAAAATGGGCTGATTTCGTCAACCGATCGACAATCACCCATATCTTGTCATTCCCGCTTGGTGATTTAGGAAGTTGTGTGACAAAATCCATAGTAATCCGTTCCCATTTCCATTCCGGAATTTCTGGTTGTTGCAAGAGACCCGACGGTTTCTGGTATTCCACCTTGACCTTAGCACAGGTCAAGCATTTGCTCACGTATGAGGCTATATCCGACCTCATGTTTGGCCACCAGTAAAGCACCTTCAGATCTTGGTACATCTTATCCGAACCAGGATGAACAGAATATCGGGACTTATGAGCTTCATCAAGAACAAGCTCCCGTAGTCCCCCGAATAAAGGAACCCATATGCGTTCTGCGAAGTAGTGCAGGCCATCAGGCCTTCGCTCGAGGTGCTTGTCGGCACCGTGCATAGTTTCAGCTTTAAGGTTTTCCTCCTTCAAAGCTTCTAACTGGGCAGAACGGAGTTGATCAGGTAGGGATGAATGAATGGTGAGCTGCAACGCCCGAACGCGACGAGGTTTAGTTGATTCCTTCCTGCTTAAGGCGTCTGCTACAACATTCGCCTTGCCAGGATGGTACTTAATAGCACAATCATAGTCGTTCAGGAGTTGAATCCAACGACGCTGCCGTATGTTCAAGTGTTGTTGGTCGAAAATATGTTGGAGACTCTTGTGATCGGTGTAGATGGTGCATTTGGTACCGTACAAGTAATGTCTCCAAATTTTCAACGCGAATACCACGGCACCCAACTCCAAGTCATGGGTGGTGTAGTTCTTCTCGTGCACCTTGAGTTGACGAGAAGCATACGCAATCACCTTCTCGCGTTGCATCAACACACAACCGAGACCATGAATAGAAGCATCACAGTAAACAACGAAATCATCAGGGCCTTCAGGTAAGGACAAAATAGGAGCAGAACAAAGTTTAGACTTTAGTTCCTCAAACGCTGACTCTTGTGATTCACCCCAGTCGAATTTCCTATCCTTCTGAGTGAGAGTGGTCAGGGGTTGAGCGATCTTCGAGAACCCCTGAATGAAACGACGATAGTAGCCCGCAAGGCCTAGGAATTGTCGCACCTCAGTTGGCGTCTTTGGTGCTCCCCAGTCCTTGATTGCTTCGATTTTAGCTGGATCGACATGAATTCCTAGTTCATTAACCACATGTCCTAGGAACTGAACTTCGCGTAACCAAAAGTCACACTTTGAGAACTTGGCGTAAAGTTGTTCCCGTCGCAAGAGTTCCAAAACTAACCGCAGATGTTTCTCGTGTTCGGTCTTGTTCTTAGAGTAGATCAGAATGTCATCAATAAACACAATGACGAACTTGTCAAGATATGGTTTGCAAACGCGGTTCATCAAATCCATGAAAACCGCCGGTGCGTTCGTAAGACCGAAAGGCATGACCAAGAATTCGAAATGGCCATAACGTGTTCGAAAGGCAGTCTTGGCAACGTCAGCCTCCCTGACGCGCAGCTGGTGATAACCGGACCTCAAGTCAATCTTGGAATAATAACTAGAACCCTGAAGCTGGTCGAATAGATCATCAATACGTGGAAGAGGATAACGGTTCTTGACGGTCAATTTGTTCAGTTCTCTGTAGTCCACACACAATCGGAAACTTCCATCCTTCTTCTTAACAAATAGAATCGGGGCTCCCCAAGGGGAAGAACTTGGTCTGATGAAACCCTTGTCCAAGAGTTCCTGTAACTGACTAGACAATTCCTGCATCTCGGGAGGTGCAAGACGGTAGGGGGCCCGAGCAATAGGAGCAGCCCCTGGTACAAGATCAATACCGAACTCGACTTGACGATGAGGAGGAAGACCAGATAAGTCATCGGGAAAAACATCAGGAAACTCGCGTACCACCGGAATGTCGTCGATCTTCTTCTCATCACTAGAGGAAACAGATAAAAGCGCCAAAACGGCTGGATAACCCTTTCGAAGACACTTAAGGGCTTTCATGCTAGAGATGATGTTTAGCGGAACACCACCCTTGATACCGTACACAGAAAGGAATTCTCCATCAGGGAGAGGAATCCGAATAACCTTATCGTAACAGACAATCTCCGCGCGATACAAAGATAACCAATCCATTCCTACCACAAAGTCAAAACTACCCAATGGTACCGGCATAAGGTCGATGGGGAACGATAAACCCGACAACTCTAATTGACACTCCCGAAGGATACTAGTAGCCTCAATCTTTTTACCGTCAGCCAACTCAATAATATACTTGGTCTCTAATGGTACGGGTACTACATCTAGCAGTCGACTAACTCCCATGGATACAAAACTCTTGTCGGCACCAGAATCAAATAACACACTAACAGAACGATTATTGAGAAGGAACGTACCGGTGACTGTGTCAGGGTCCTGTCTAGCCTCAGCGGCTCCAATGACGAAGGCACGTGCATTTCTGCCGCCGCCCCCGTTGTTCCCATTACCGTTGTTTCCACCCTGCTTCAGTTTTGGGCAATCCTTCTTGTAATGCCCAGTGTCACCACAGTTGTAGCATCCTTATCTTCCTGTAGTCCCCTGATTAGTCGGAGCTGAGTTAGTAGTCGGGGCCTGAGTCGATGGAAGTGTAGCCCGACAATCCTTAGCAAAATGCCCAATTCGCTGGCAGCGATGACAACGGTTACTGTCGCAGTTCCCTTGATGATGACGTCCACACTTGTTACATTTGGGCAGTTTCCCCGCATAACCACCCTGCTTGTTACCCGAAGAAGAACCCCCATTATCAAACCTCTTACCCTGCTGTGTTGGCCCAGATCCTTTCCCGTCATTTTCCCACTTGCGCTTGTTGTTCTCTGGGGCCTTAACAGTCGAACCCTTCGCAGGCAAAATACCCTCATTCACCTTTAAGTTGGTCATCCTATGAGCCGATCGAACCACCTCTGCGTATGTAGGATGATTTCCCGCAGCCACTAATCCTGCAATTTCCGGTAACCCCGAGACATAGTGTTCAATCCTACGGTATTCTGGCACATGCAGATCGGGACACAGCACTGCCAACTCATTCCGCCTCACAGTATACTTCTCAATTTCCGACCCAGTCATCTTGAGGTTCCATACCTCGTGCTCCAGCTTCTGTACCTCTTCCCTCGGACAATACTCACGCTTCAGTAACTGCACAAAATTCTCCCATGGCATAGCATATGCCTCCCCAATACCCATATTCTGGGTGATGCCATTCCACCAAGTCAATGCCACATCCTGGAATAACGCAGCAGCATACTTAACCCGATCTTCTGGGAGACAGTTACACATCAGAAATACTGACTCCACTTTCTCCAACCACCTAAGCAAGCTCACCGCACCCTCAGTGCCAGAGAATTCCTGGGGCTTACAATCCCGGAACATCTTGTAGGTGCACATGGGTGGGGGTGGGTCAACAGGACCACCTGAAATGAAACGTATGAGAAACCACGAATAATGTAAACAAGGTTCACCAATGAGGCAAAGAAAATGGATAAATCAACTTACCACCACCGTTGTGCCCTAACTGAAAGGCAGCTTGGAGTAAGTTGTTCAGATCAGCCTGCGATAGGTTAATACCTCCGCGACCACCAGCACCACCGCGACCACCACCACGTCCACCATTGCGACCACCTCCACGTCCTCCTCGTACTCCAGATATGATTCTGGCAGAAAGAATGAGAAAATTTAGTTTCGCAGATAAAGATAACCACTAATGTTCACAAGATCAAAGCTAGATCCAATCCAGGACTATCCCTTCAAACCCAGAGCTCACCAGGGCTTCCATGCATTTCGGTTTATGATTTTGTGTGCACCCAAAATGATAAACCGCTCTACATGGTCCTCCAAGTGTTCTCCTAGTTCAAAGTTCAAATCACCGAACATAGACTCTTAGCTACACACCGTAATACTACGGTAGTGTATGGCAAGTGTTTCTATTGGAGTATGAAAGGGAGATGTCCGAGCCTTGGACAAATCTCAAGAGTACACGATTTACTCCAATATACTACCCCGCCTAGAAAGTACGTAACCCGACCTAAGATAGAACGGATGATGTAACGTAGAAAGACCAACAATTTAGAGACACCCCGACAAGACCATACGTAAACACCTTAATGTTTAGTACCATGTGATCGTCTAGTGTGTGCGACTCGGCTATAGACTAGACTCTACATGCAGTCCTAGTTCACTATAACCATTGGCTCTGATACCAATCTGCCACACCCTCAAAATCCACTTGCGGAGTTTTACCGCGAGGCGCATGACAAACCAGGATCCAAATCAACGATCACAATAGACAAGTCTAAATGAATATAAATGCAATTTCAAAACATAGTTTAAAATCCCGTTTACAGCGGAAGCTTATTCAAAACAATTATTCAATAATAAACCAATGTTCAACGTTTGTAAAATCATGCAACTCTAGCTAGACGCCGTGCAGACGCGTGCGCCCTAGTTCCACTGTGCTACCTTAGCGACCTGAGAAAACATGTAAAAGTTTACGTCAGCACAAAAATGCTGGTGAGTTTACAGGTTTTGTATCCAAGTACCAAGTCAACCTGTCCATACTATAACAAATCGAAAACCAGTGTACGCTAGCTAGGCGTATGTTTTGTTACTACCACGATTGGAAAACCATTACTAACTCGAATACCAAATGTGTGCCCGATGTAGTAACCCTGTTGTTCCTGTTGTTCCTGTTTGAGACAATATGCACCCGCCGACCCTCCAAGTCGACGAGCGGGGTTGGTCACTCCCAATAGCGCTATTCACATTTCCCCGTTGTGCAAACCCGCACATTCATGGTTCCCCCCGGGACTTCCAAAGATCGTGTAGTACACAATAGAAACCCATAGTATGACAGTAGTTACCAAATAATCGTTTTAACACATGTTTTCTCCCCCGAAAGTATAAAACCAGTTTAAAAGAGGGGCCGTAAACTCACCTTAAGTTGCGTTACTCCTTAACCTGAGTAAACTCAGCTGCTATGCTAGTCCCGTAAAGCGGCGACCTAACATATGACAGTTACAAGTACTTAGACTAATAACCCGCAGGTTAATTAGTCCCTAGATGTCCAGACCATAACCAAGTTCGTTTGAAAACACCGTGACTGTTTAACTGACCCAAAGTACAAGACTCGACATCCCATTGGCGACCCGAGACTCCACGTGTTATGTTTATGCTCTCAAACATACAATCATGCAATCACACTTAACATACGTTAACGCACACCAAGTTATAGCACATAGTTCACGTATCACCGAATTACATCCAAACATATGTTACCAAGTTATTAGATATGTTACGAGGTTCCTAGCATGTTACTACATGTCAAATCGGGTCTCGGAATGCTAATTTACACTTACAGCAGCAGTACACGCGATTAGGAAAAGTAAACTAGCATTTAGGACTGATTGCATATAAAAACTAGCAATCAGGGCTGATTGCATATAAAAACTAGCAATCAGGGCTGATTGCATGTAAAAACTAGCAATCAGGGCTGATTGCATATAAAAACTAGCAATTAGGGCTGATTGCATATAAAAACTAGCAATCAGGGCTGATTGCATATAAAAACTAGCAATCAGGGCTGATTGCATGTAAGTTCATGCGATTAGGCCCTAATCGCATGAAAAACTGGCGATTAGCAATCCTAATCGCCTGTAACCTTGCTGTTCCGGTTTTTCGCGCGTTTAACGCTCCAAATCAGATCCAGAACGTGTGTAACTACCCAATATCATCCCAAACACCATTCTAAACATGTTTCAACCAAAACCCTTCGTTTTGCCTCGTATTATCAGCCCTGCATGCAATCACGTAATCCAAACACCATTCACATAGCATGCAATCATCATACTAACATGCATAACAATAACCCTAATAATCAATTACTCAGATATTATCATCATAACATTAATATTATTCTGATTTAACCTAATAACATGTTAATCCATCATTATGAATCATAAAAACCCTAGCTTTCTAATCATAAACACCCATAACACATGTATACTAGTTAGAATCCGATTAACAACCCTTATTAACGATTATCAGAAAGCTTTTTCGTTTTAGAACAGGTCTGGACCACTAGGGATTGATTAAAAACGTTTATAAAGATTCATGGATGGAAACCAAACCTTAGGATTATGAAAGAACGATGGATTATGCTTGAATCCTTGTGTTTTGATCAAAAATCGCGTTCCAGAGGTTGTGTGTGTGTTGGGGCAGGTTATGGGACGACTAGGGTTTGTATAATGAAGTTTATGAGGTCAAGTATGGTATTTATAGTCGTTTTTAGTCGTCCAGCACGTAACATGCGATTATGCAGCTTTACACGCGATCAGGAAGCCTAATCGCATGTAAGTTCATGCGATTGGGGCCTAATCGCATGAACAGTCATGCGATCAGTCCCCTACTCGCCCCACATGATGCCTACTCGCCTCCCTTATGGGCGATTAGGCTTGCCTAATCGCCTATAGGGGCTGGTTTCATGCGTTTTGTGCGTTAAACCCCGTTTTAACATATGTTAACACATATTCACATACCGATAAGTCACATAATGATTGTAAACACATAACACATGTAAATACACATATTCACCCTCGTTCACCAATTCCCGGGACTCGAGACTCGTATGTTCCGTATGTCCTGACGATCCTACAAATCGTCACCGTTTGTACACTTGGTTAAGGGCTGACATCTAATGAACCTCTAGACCAACATCCAATGATCCTCTAGACTAAACCGATAGTTCCCGAACCATAACCCGACTTAACTAACCCAGTTAAGTACAATATACGCGTGACTCGCTAAGGTAGACTTTCATCTAGACAACGTTGTTAACCATAATTTGCCGGGTGTCACATCATCCCCATGTTAAAAGAATTTTCGTCCCGAAAATTGCACAAGTACCCAAAGAACAAGGAAATAACGAAGGGAACAAACAAAAGATAGAAATCAAAAGAGAGATTTACCCGAGTTGTCACATCATCCCCACGTTAAAAGGAATCTCGCCCCGAGATGCATTCAGCTGCAAAAGAGACATATCTCGACTCGAATGCTTCCTTAGGAAAGAGGTGAGGATATTTAGACTTCATCTGATCCTCCCGTTCCCACGTATATTCCGGTCCCCGGTTCGAGTTCCATCGAACCTTAACGATACGAATCTTGCTGTGACGTAGGCTACGAATCTTGTAGTCAAGGATCTCCACAGGTTCTTCCACAATCCGAAGACGATCATCAACCCTGATCTCTTCTAGTGGAACGATGAGGGACTCGTCAGCCAGACACTTCTTCAAGTTTGACACATGGAAGACGTTATGTACGTTACCGAGCTCCGTCGGTAAATCAAGACGATATGCCACCGGCCCAAACCGTTCCAGGATCGTAAATGGGCCGACATACCGCGGATTGAGTTTGCCACGCTTCCCAAAGCGTATGACGCCCTTCCACGGTGAGACTTTTAGAAGTACTTTGTCATTGACTCGGAATTCCAATGGTTTGCGACGCTGATCGGCATAACTCTTTTGCCGGTCCCGTGCCGCTGCCAACCGGTTACGAATCTGTACGATCTTTTCCGAAGTTTCGTACACTAGTTCAGGCCCAGTGAGTTGACTCTCACCCACTTCAGCCCAACAAAGAGGAGAACGGCATTTCCGTCCGTACAGTGCTTCGAACGGAGCCGCCTTGATGCTCGTGTGATAACTGTTGTTGTACGAGAATTCTACTAACGGTAGATGAGCTTCCCAACCTTTGCCAAAATCGATCACACATGCCCGCAACATATCTTCTAAAGTTTGAATCGTGCGCTCACTCTGACCGTCAGTCTGTGGATGATAAGCTGTACTCATGTCTAGTTGGGTACCCAAAGCCTTGTGCAAAGACTTCCAGAAGTGCGAAGTAAAATGGGAGTCACGATCCGAGATAATAGAAACTGGCTCCCCGTGTTTAGAAACAACTTCCTTCAAGTAAAGACGAGCCAAACGATCCATGGTGTCGGTCTCCTTAATAGCAAGAAAATGGGCTGATTTCGTCAACCGATCGACAATCACCCATATCTTGTCATTCCCGCTTGGTGATTTAGGAAGTTGTGTGACAAAATCCATAGTAATCCGTTCCCATTTCCATTCCGGAATTTCAGGTTGTTGCAAGAGACCCGACGGTTTCTGGTATTCCACCTTGACCTTAGCACAGGTCAAGCATTTGCTCACGTATGAGGCTATATCCGACCTCATGTTTGGCCACCAGTAAAGCACCTTCAGATCTTGGTACATCTTATCCGAACCAGGATGAACAGAATATCGGGACTTATGAGCTTCATCAAGAACAAGCTCCCGTAGTCCCCCGAATAAAGGAAACCATATGCGTTCTGCGAAGTAGTGCAGGCCATCAGGCCTTCGCTCGAGGTGCTTGTCGGCACCGTGCATAGTTTCAGCTTTAAGGTTTTCCTCCTTCAAAGCTTCTAACTGGGCAGAACGGAGTTGATCAGGTAGGGATGAATGAATGGTGAGCTGCAACGCCCGAACGCGACGAGGTTTAGTTGATTCCTTCCTGCTTAAGGCGTCTGCTACAACATTCGCCTTGCCAGGATGGTACTTAATAGCACAATCATAGTCATTCAGGAGTTGAATCCAACGACGCTGCCGTATGTTCAAGTGTTGTTGGTCGAAAATATGTTGGAGACTCTTGTGATCGGTGTAGATGGTGCATTTGGTACCGTACAAGTAATGTCTCCAAATTTTCAACGCGAATACCACGGCACCCAACTCCAAGTCATGGGTGGTGTAGTTCTTCTCGTGCACCTTGAGTTGACGAGAAGCATACGCAATCACCTTCTCGCGTTGCATCAACACACAACCGAGACCATGAATAGAAGCATCACAGTAAACAACGAAATCATCAGGGCCTTCAGGTAAGGACAAAATACGAGCAGAACAAAGTTTAGACTTTAGTTCCTCAAACGCTGACTCTTGTGATTCACCCCAGTCGAATTTCCTATCCTTCTGAGTGAGAGTGGTCAGGGGTTGAGCGATCTTCGAGAACCCCTGAATGAAACGACGATAGTAGCCCGCAAGGCCTAGGAATTGTCGCACCTCAGTTGGCGTCTTTGGTGCTCCCCAGTCCTTGATTGCTTCGATTTTAGTTGGATCGACATGAATTCCTAGTTCATTAACCACATGTCCTAGGAACTGAACTTCGCGTAACCAAAAGTCACACTTTGAGAACTTGGCGTAAAGTTGTTCCCGTCGCAAGAGTTCCAAAACTAACCGCAGATGTTTCTCGTGTTCGGTCTTGTTCTTAGAGTAGATCAGAATGTCATCAATAAACACAATGACGAACTTGTCAAGATATGGTTTGCAAACGCGGTTCATCAAATCCATGAAAACCGCCGGTGCGTTCGTAAGACCGAAAGGCATGACCAAGAATTCGAAATGGCCATAACGTGTTCGAAAGGCAGTCTTGGCAACGTCAGCCTCCCTGACGCGCAGCTGGTGATAACCGGACCTCAAGTCAATCTTGGAATAATAACTAGAACCCTGAAGCTGGTCGAATAGATCATCAATGCGTGGAAGAGGATAACGGTTCTTGACGGTCAATTTGTTCAGTTCTCTGTAGTCCACACACAATCGGAAACTTCCATCCTTCTTCTTAACAAATAGAATCGGGGCTCCCCAAGGGGAAGAACTTGGTCTGATGAAACCCTTGTCCAAGAGTTCCTGTAACTGACTAGACAATTCCTGCATCTCGGGAGGTGCAGGACGGTAGGGGGCCCGAGCAATAGGAGCAGCCCCTGGTACAAGATCAATACCGAACTCGACTTGACGATGAGGAGGAAGACCAGATAAGTCATCGGGAAAAACATCAGGAAACTCGCGTACCACCGGAATGTCGTCGATCTTCTTCTCATCACTAGAGGAAACAGATAAAAGCGCCAAAACGGCTGGATAACCTTTTCGAAGACACTTAAGGGCTTTCATGCTAGAGATGATGTTTAGCGGAACACCACCCTTGATACCGTACACAGAAAGGAATTCTCCATCAGGGAGAGGAATCCGAATAACCTTATCGTAACAGACAATCTCCGCGCGATACAAAGATAACCAATCCATTCCTACCACAACGTCAAAACTACCCAATGGTACCGGCATAAGGTTGATGGGGAACGATAAACCCGACAACTCTAATTGACACTCCCGAAGGATACTAGTAGCCTCAATCTTTTTACCGTCAGCCAACTCAATAATATACTTGGTCTCTAATGGTACGGGTACTACATCTAGCAGTCGACTAACTCCCATGGATACAAAACTCTTGTCGGCACCAGAATCAAATAACACACTAACAGAACGATTATTGAGAAGGAACGTACCGGTGACTGTGTCAGGGTCCTGTCTAGCCTCAGCGGCTCCAATGACGAAGGCACGTGCATTTCTGCCGCCGCCCCCGTTGTTCCCATTACCGTTGTTTCCACCCTGCTTCAGTTTTGGGCAATCCTTCTTGTAATGCCCAGTGTCACCACAGTTGTAGCATCCTTGTCTTCCTGTAGTCCCCTGATTAGTCGGAGCTGAGTTAGTAGTCGGGGCCTGAGTCGATGGAAGTGTAGCCCGACAATCCTTAGCAAAATGCCCAATTCGCTGGCAGCGATGACAACGGTTACTGTCGCAGTTCCCTTGATGATGACGTCCACACTTGTTACATTTGGGCAGTTTCCCCGCATAACCACCCTGCTTGTTACCCGAAGAAGAACCCCCATTATCAAACCTCTTACCCTGCTGTGTTGGCCCAGATCCTTTCCCGTCATTTTCCCACTTGCGCTTGTTGTTCTCTGGGGCCTTAACAGTCGAACCCTTCGCAGGCAAAATACCCTCATTCACCTTTAAGTTGGTCATCCTATGAGCCGATCGAACCACCTCTGCGTATGTAGGATGATTTCCCGCAGCCACTAATCCTGCAATTTCCGGTAACCCCGAGACATAGTGTTCAATCCTACGGTATTCTGGCACATGCAGATCGGGACACAGCACTTCCAACTCATTCCGCCTCACAGTATACTTCTCAATTTCCGACCCAGTCATCTTGAGGTTCCATACCTCGTGCTCCAGCTTCTGTACCTCTTCCCTCGGACAATACTCACGCTTCAGCAACTGCACAAAATTCTCCCATGGCATAGCATATGCCTCCCCAATACCCATATTCTGGGTGATGCCATTCCACCAAGTCAATGCCACATCCTGGAATAACGCAGCAGCATACTTAACCCGATCTTCTGGGAGACAGTTACACATCAGAAATACTGACTCCACTTTCTCCAACCACCTAAGCAAGCTCACCGCACCCTCAGTGCCAGAGAATTCCTGGGGCTTACAATCCCGGAACATCTTGTAGGTGCACATGGGTGGGGGTGGGTCAACAGGACCACCTGAAATGAAACGTATGAGAAACCACGAATAATGTAAACAAGGTTCACCAATGAGGCAAAGAAAATGGATAAATCAACTTACCACCACCGTTGTGCCCTAACTGAAAGGCAGCTTGGAGTAAGTTGTTCAGATCAGCCTGCGATAGGTTAATACCTCCGCGACCACCAGCACCACCGCGACCACCACCACGTCCACCATTGCGACCACCTCCACGTCCTCCTCGTACTCCAGATATGATTCTGGCAGAAAGAATGAGAAAATTTAGTTTCGCAGATAAAGATAACCACTAATGTTCACAAGATCAAAGCTAGATCCAATCCAGGACTATCCCTTCAAACCCAGAGCTCACCAGGGCTTCCATGCATTTCGGTTTATGATTTTGTGTGCACCCAAAATGATAAACCGCTCTACATGGTCCTCCAAGTGTTCTCCTAGTTCAAAGTTCAAATCACCGAACATAGACTCTTAGCTACACACCGTAATACTACGGTAGTGTATGGCAAGTGTTTCTATTGGAGTATGAAAGGGAGATGTCCGAGCCTTGGACAAATCTCAAGAGTACACGATTTACTCCAATATACTACCCCGCCTAGAAAGTACGTAACCCGACCTAAGATAGAACGGATGATGTAACGTAGAAAGACCAACAATTTAGAGACACCCCGACAAGACCATACGTAAACACCTTAATGTTTAGTACCATGTGATCGTCTAGTGTGTGCGACTCGGCTATAGACTAGACTCTACATGCAGTCCTAGTTCACTATAACCATTGGCTCTGATACCAATCTGCCACACCCTCAAAATCCACTTGCGGAGTTTTACCGCGAGGCGCATGACAAACCAGGATCCAAATCAACGATCACAATAGACAAGTCTAAATGAATATAAATGCAATTTCAAAACATAGTTTAAAATCCCGTTTACAGCGGAAGCTTATTCAAAACAATTATTCAATAATAAACCAATGTTCAACGTTTGTAAAATCATGCAACTCTAGCTAGACGCCGTGCAGACGCGTGCGCCCTAGTTCCACTGTGCTACCTTAGCGACCTGAGAAAACATGTAAAAGTTTACGTCAGCACAAAAATGCTGGTGAGTTTACAGGTTTTGTATCCAAGTACCAAGTCAACCTGTCCATACTATAACAAATCGAAAACCAGTGTACGCTAGCTAGGCGTATGTTTTGTTACTACCACGATTGGAAACCATTACTAACTCGAATACCAAATGTGTGCCCGATGTAGTAACCCTGTTGTTCCTGTTGTTCCTGTTTGAGACAATATGCACCCGCCGACCCTCCAAGTCGACGAGCGGGGTTGGTCACTCCCAATAGCGCTATTCACATTTCCCCGTTGTGCAAACCCGCACATTCATGGTTCCCCCCGGGACTTCCAAAGATCGTGTAGTACACAATAGAAACCCATAGTATGACAGTAGTTACCAAATAATCGTTTTAACACATGTTTTCTCCCCCGAAAGTATAAAACCAGTTTAAAAGAGGGGCCGTAAACTCACCTTAAGTTGCGTTACTCCTTAACCTGAGTAAACTCAGCTGCTATGCTAGTCCCGTAAAGCGGCGACCTAACATATGACAGTTACAAGTACTTAGACTAATAACCCGCAGGTTAATTAGTCCCTAGATGTCCAGACCATAACCAAGTTCGTTTGAAAACACCGTGACTGTTTAACTGACCCAAAGTACAAGACTCGACATCCCATTGGCGACCCGAGACTCCACGTGTTATGTTTATGCTCTCAAACATACAATCATGCAATCACACTTAACATACGTTAACGCACACCAAGTTATAGCACATAGTTCACGTATCACCGAATTACATCCAAACATATGTTACCAAGTTATTAGATATGTTACGAGGTTCCTAGCATGTTACTACATGTCAAATCGGGTCTCGGAACGCTAATTTACACTTACAGCAGCAGTACACGCGATTAGGAAAAGTAAACTAGCATTTAGGACTGATTGCATATAAAAACTAGCAATCAGGGCTGATTGCATATAAAAACTAGCAATCAGGGCTGATTGCATGTAAAAACTAGCAATCAGGGCTGATTGCATATAAAAACTAGCAATTAGGGCTGATTGCATATAAAAACTAGCAATTAGGGCTGATTGCATATAAAAACTAGCAATCAGGGCTGATTGCATGTAAGTTCATGCGATTAGGCCCTAATCGCATGAAAAACTGGCGATTAGCAATCCTAATCGCCTGTAACCTTGCTGTTCCGGTTTTTCGCGCGTTTAACGCTCCAAATCAGATCCAGAACGTGTGTAACTACCCAATATCATCCCAAACACCATCCTAAACATGTTTCAACCAAAACCCTTCGTTTTGCCTCGTATTATCAGCCCTGCATGCAATCACGTAATCCAAACACCATTCACATAGCATGCAATCATCATACTAACATGCATAACAATAACCCTAATAATCAATTACTCAGATATTATCATCATAACATTAATATTATTCTGATTTAACCTAATAACATGTTAATCCATCATTATGAATCATAAAAACCCTAGCTTTCTAATCATAAACACCCATAACACATGTATACTAGTTAGAATCCGATTAACAACCCTTATTAACGATTATCAGAAAGCTTTTTCGTTTTAGAACAGGTCTGGACCACTAGGGATTGATTAAAAACGTTTATAAAGATTCATGGATGGAAACCAAACCTTAGGATTATGAAAGAACGATGGATTATGCTTGAATCCTTGTGTTTTGATCAAAAATCGTGTTCCAAAGGTTGTGTGTGTGTTGGGGCAGGTTATGGGACGACTAGGGTTTGTATAATGAAGTTTATGAGGTCAAGTATGGTATTTATAGTCGTTTTTAGTCGTCCAGCACGTAACATGCGATTATGCAGCTTTACACGCGATCAGGAAGCCTAATCGCATGTAAGTTCATGCGATTGGGGCCTAATCGCATGAACAGTCATGCGATCAGTCCCCTACTCGCCCCACATGATGCCTACTCGCCTCCCTTATGGGCGATTAGGCTTGCCTAATCGCCTATAGGGGCTGGTTTCATGCGTTTTGTGCGTTAAACCCCGTTTTAACATATGTTAACACATATTCACATACCGATAAGTCACATAATGATTGTAAACACATAACACATGTAAATACACATATTCACCCTCGTTCACCAATTCCCGGGACTCGAGACTCGTATGTTCCGTATGTCCTGACGATCCTACAAATCGTCACCGTTTGTACACTTGGTTAAGGGCTGACATCTAATGAACCTCTAGACCAACATCCAATGATCCTCTAGACTAAACCGATAGTTCCCGAACCATAACCCGACTTAACTAACCCAGTTAAGTACAATATACGCGTGACTCGCTAAGGTAGACTTTCATCTAGACAACGTTGTTAACCATAATTTGCCGGGTGTCACATCATCCCCATGTTAAAAGAATTTTCGTCCCGAAAATTGCACAAGTACCCAAAGAACAAGGAAATAACGAAGGGAACAAACAAAAGATAGAAATCAAAAGAGAGATTTACCCGAGTTGTCACATCATCCCCACGTTAAAAGGAATCTCGCCCGGAGATTCATTCAGCTGCAAAAGAGACATATCTCGACTCGAATGCTTCCTTAGGAAAGAGGTGAGGATATTTAGACTTCATCTGATCCTCCCGTTCCCACGTATATTCCGGTCCCCGGTTCGAGTTCCATCGAACCTTAACGATACGAATCTTGCTGTGACGTAGGCTACGAATCTTGTAGTCAAGGATCTCCACAGGTTCTTCCACAATCCGAAGACGATCATCAACCCTGATCTCTTCTAGTGGAACGATGAGGGACTCGTCAGCCAGACACTTCTTCAAGTTTGACACATGGAAGACGTTATGTACGTTACCGAGCTCCGTCGGTAAATCAAGACGATATGCCACCGGCCCAATCCGTTCCAGGATCGTAAATGGGCCGACATACCGCGGATTGAGTTTGCCACGCTTCCCAAAGCGTATGACGCCCTTCCACGGTGAGACTTTTAGAAGTACTTTGTCATTGACTCGGAATTCCAATGGTTTGCGACGCTGATCGGCATAACTCTTTTGCCGGTCCCGTGCCGCTGCCAACCGGTTACGAATCTGTACGATCTTTTCCGAAGTTTCGTACACTAGTTCAGGCCCAGTGAGTTGACTCTCACCCACTTCAGCCCAACAAAGAGGAGAACGGCATTTCCGTCCGTACAGTGCTTCGAACGGAGCCGCCTTGATGCTCGTGTGATAACTGTTGTTGTACGAGAATTCTACTAACGGTAGATGAGCTTCCCAACCTTTGCCAAAATCGATCACACATGCCCGCAACATATCTTCTAAAGTTTGAATCGTGCGCTCACTCTGACCGTCAGTCTGTGGATGATAAGCTGTACTCATGTCTAGTTGGGTACCCAAAGCCTTGTGCAAAGACTTCCAGAAGTGCGAAGTAAAATGGGAGTCACGATCCGAGATAATAGAAACTGGCTCCCCGTGTTTAGAAACAACTTCCTTCAAGTAAAGACGAGCCAAACGATCCATGGTGTCGGTCTCCTTAATAGCAAGAAAATGGGCTGATTTCGTCAACCGATCGACAATCACCCATATCTTGTCATTCCCGCTTGGTGATTTAGGAAGTTGTGTGACAAAATCCATAGTAATCCGTTCCCATTTCCATTCCGGAATTTCAGGTTGTTGCAAGAGACCCGACGGTTTCTGGTATTCCACCTTGACCTTAGCACAGGTCAAGCATTTGCTCACGTATGAGGCTATATCCGACCTCATGTTTGGCCACCAGTAAAGCACCTTCAGATCTTGGTACATCTTATCCGAACCAGGATGAACAGAATATCGGGACTTATGAGCTTCATCAAGAACAAGCTCCCGTAGTCCCCCGAATAAAGGAAACCATATGCGTTCTGCGAAGTAGTGCAGGCCATCAGGCCTTCGCTCGAGGTGCTTGTCGGCACCGTGCATAGTTTCAGCTTTAAGGTTTTCCTCCTTCAAAGCTTCTAACTGGGCAGAACGGAGTTGATCAGGTAGGGATGAATGAATGGTGAGCTGCAACGCCCGAACGCGACGAGGTTTAGTTGATTCCTTCCTGCTTAAGGCGTCTGCTACAACATTCGCCTTGCCAGGATGGTACTTAATAGCACAATCATAGTCGTTCAGGAGTTGAATCCAACGACGCTGCCGTATGTTCAAGTGTTGTTGGTCGAAAATATGTTGGAGACTCTTGTGATCGGTGTAGATGGTGCATTTGGTACCGTACAAGTAATGTCTCCAAATTTTCAACGCGAATACCACGGCACCCAACTCCAAGTCATGGGTGGTGTAGTTCTTCTCGTGCACCTTGAGTTGACGAGAAGCATACGCAATCACCTTCTCGCGTTGCATCAACACACAACCGAGACCATGAATAGAAGCATCACAGTAAACAACGAAATCATCAGGGCCTTCAGGTAAGGACAAAATAGGAGCAGAACAAAGTTTAGACTTTAGTTCCTCAAACGCTGACTCTTGTGATTCACCCCAGTCGAATTTCCTATCCTTCTGAGTGAGAGTGGTCAGGGGTTGAGCGATCTTCGAGAACCCCTGAATGAAACGACGATAGTAGCCCGCAAGGCCTAGGAATTGTCGCACCTCAGTTGGCGTCTTTGGTGCTCCCCAGTCCTTGATTGCTTCGATTTTAGCTGGATCGACATGAATTCCTAGTTCATTAACCACATGTCCTAGGAACTGAACTTCGCGTAACCAAAAGTCACACTTTGAGAACTTGGCGTAAAGTTGTTCCCGTCGCAAGAGTTCCAAAACTAACCGCAGATGTTTCTCGTGTTCGGTCTTGTTCTTAGAGTAGATCAGAATGTCATCAATAAACACAATGACGAACTTGTCAAGATATGGTTTGCAAACGCGGTTCATCAAATCCATGAAAACCGCCGGTGCGTTCGTAAGACCGAAAGGCATGACCAAGAATTCGAAATGGCCATAACGTGTTCGAAAGGCAGTCTTGGCAACGTCAGCCTCCCTGACGCGCAGCTGGTGATAACCGGACCTCAAGTCAATCTTGGAATAATAACTAGAACCCTGAAGCTGGTCGAATAGATCATCAATACGTGGAAGAGGATAACGGTTCTTGACGGTCAATTTGTTCAGTTCTCTGTAGTCCACACACAATCGGAAACTTCCATCCTTCTTCTTAACAAATAGAATCGGGGCTCCCCAAGGGGAAGAACTTGGTCTGATGAAACCCTTGTCCAAGAGTTCCTGTAACTGACTAGACAATTCCTGCATCTCGGGAGGTGCAGGACGGTAGGGGGCCCGAGCAATAGGAGCAGCCCCTGGTACAAGATCAATACCGAACTCGACTTGACGATGAGGAGGAAGACCAGATAAGTCATCGGGAAAAACATCAGGAAACTCGCGTACCACCGGAATGTCGTCGATCTTCTTCTCATCACTAGAGGAAACAGATAAAAGCGCCAAAACGGCTGGATAACCCTTTCGAAGACACTTAAGGGCTTTCATACTAGAGATGATGTTTAGCGGAACACCACCCTTGATACCGTACATAGAAAGGAATTCTCCATCAGGGAGAGGAATCCGAATAACCTTATCGTAACAGACAATCTCCGCGCGATACAAAGATAACCAATCCATTCCTACCACAACGTCAAAACTACCCAATGGTACCGGCATAAGGTTGATGGGGAACGATAAACCCGACAACTCTAATTGACACTCCCGAAGGATACTAGTAGCCTCAATCTTTTTACCGTCAGCCAACTCAATAATATACTTGGTCTCTAATGGTACGGGTACTACATCTAGCAGTCGACTAACTCCCATGGATACAAAACTCTTGTCGGCACCAGAATCAAATAACACACTAACAGAACGATTATTGAGAAGGAACGTACCGGTGACTGTGTCAGGGTCCTGTCTAGCCTCAGCGGCTCCAATGACGAAGGCACGTGCATTTCTGCCGCCGCCCCCGTTGTTCCCATTACCGTTGTTTCCACCCTGCTTCAGTTTTGGGCAATCCTTCTTGTAATGCCCAGTGTCACCACAGTTGTAGCATCCTTGTCTTCCTGTAGTCCCCTGATTAGTCGGAGCTGAGTTAGTAGTCGGGGCCTGAGTCGATGGAAGTGTAGCCCGACAATCCTTAGCAAAATGCCCAATTCGCTGGCAGCGATGACAACGGTTACTGTCGCAGTTCCCTTGATGATGACGTCCACACTTGTTACATTTGGGCAGTTTCCCCGCATAACCACCCTGCTTGTTACCCGAAGAAGAACCCCCATTATCAAACCTCTTACCCTGCTGTGTTGGCCCAGATCCTTTCCCGTCATTTTCCCACTTGCGCTTGTTGTTCTCTGGGGCCTTAACAGTCGAACCCTTCGCAGGCAAAATACCCTCATTCACCTTTAAGTTGGTCATCCTATGAGCCGATCGAACCACCTCTGCGTATGTAGGATGATTTCCCGCAGCCACTAATCCTGCAATTTCCGGTAACCCCGAGACATAGTGTTCAATCCTACGGTATTCTGGCACATGCAGATCGGGACACAGCACTGCCAACTCATTCCGCCTCACAGTATACTTCTCAATTTCCGACCCAGTCATCTTGAGGTTCCATACCTCGTGCTCCAGCTTCTGTACCTCTTCCCTCGGACAATACTCACGCTTCAGCAACTGCATAAAATTCTCCCATGGCATAGCATATGCCTCCCCAATACCCATATTCTGGGTGATGCCATTCCACCAAGTCAATGCCACATCCTGGAATAACGCAGCAGCATACTTAACCCGATCTTCTGGGAGACAGTTACACATCAGAAATACTGACTCCACTTTCTCCAACCACCTAAGCAAGCTCACCGCACCCTCAGTGCCAGAGAATTCCTGGGGCTTACAATCCCGGAACATCTTGTAGGTGCACATGGGTGGGGGTGGGTCAACAGGACCACCTGAAATGAAACGTATGAGAAACCACGAATAATGTAAACAAGGTTCACCAATGAGGCAAAGAAAATGGATAAATCAACTTACCACCACCGTTGTGCCCTAACTGAAAGGCAGCTTGGAGTAAGTTGTTCAGATCAGCCTGCGATAGGTTAATACCTCCGCGACCACCAGCACCACCGCGACCACCACCACGTCCACCATTGCGACCACCTCCACGTCCTCCTCGTACTCCAGATATGATTCTGGCAGAAAGAATGAGAAAATTTAGTTTCGCAGATAAAGATAACCACTAATGTTCACAAGATCAAAGCTAGATCCAATCCAGGACTATCCCTTCAAACCCAGAGCTCACCAGGGCTTCCATGCATTTCGGTTTATGATTTTGTGTGCACCCAAAATGATAAACCGCTCTACATGGTCCTCCAAGTGTTCTCCTAGTTCAAAGTTCAAATCACCGAACATAGACTCTTAGCTACATGTGACACCTGGCAAATTCGGGTTAACAACGTTGTCTAGATGAAAGTCTACCTTAGCGAGTCACGCGTATATTGTACTTAACTGGGTTAGTTAAGTCGGGTTATGGTTCGGGAACTATTGGTTAGTCTAGAAGATCATTGGATGTTGGTCTAGAGGTTCGTTAGATGTCAGTCCTTAACCAAGTGTACAAACGGTGACGATCGGTAGGATCGTCAGGGCATACGGAACATACGAGTCTCGAGTCCCGGGAATTGGTGAACGAGTGTGAATATGTGTATTTACTTATGTTATGTGTTTACAATCATTATATGACTTGTCGGTACATTAATATGTGTTAACATATGTTAAAACGGGGTTCATGTGGTGTGAC
The DNA here is from genome assembly GCA_028751855.1 of Ambrosia trifida. Classification (NCBI taxonomy): domain Eukaryota; kingdom Viridiplantae; phylum Streptophyta; class Magnoliopsida; order Asterales; family Asteraceae; genus Ambrosia; species Ambrosia trifida. The sequence continues at coordinate 144,664,390 of CM054122.1, read as the reverse complement.
TGGGAATCATGTGGTGTGACTGGGAATCATGTGGTGTGACTGGGGTTCATATGGTGTGACTGGGATTCATATGGTGCGACTGGGGCTAATCGCATGACTGTTCATGCGATTAGGCCCAATCGCGTTACTGTTCACGCGATTAGGATTCCTAATCGCGTATAAACCTGCACAATCGCATGGAACGGGCTGGACGACTAGAAACGCCTATAAATACCATACTTAACCTCCTAAACTCAATTAGACAAACCCTAGTCGTCCCATAACCGCCCCAAACACTTAAACAACCTCTGGAAGGCGATTTTGATCAAAAACACAAGGTTTCAAGGCCTAATCATCATCCTTTTGCAATTCCAAGGTTTAATTCTCATCCATAATACTTTGCAAACGTTTTTAATCGATCCCTAATGGTCCAGACCTGTTCATAAACGAAAAAGCTTTCTGAAAATCGTCAATAAGAGTTATTAATCGGATTATAATTAATAAACATGCGTTATGGGTGTGTATGATTAGAAAGATAGGATTTTTATGATTCTTGATGATGATTTGATGTGTTATCATGCTAGGTCAGAATAAATATTGTTAGTATGATGATAGAAATCTCAGTAATTGGATAATAGGGTTATGATTACATGCGTTAATTGAATGTTGCATGCTATGTGTATGTGTTTGGATTGCTTTGGTTGCATGCAGGACTGATTTTACGAGGATGAACGAAGGGTTTTGGGTTAAACATGTTTAGGATAGTGTTTGGGATGATATTGGGTAGTTACACACGCTCTGGATCTGATTTGGAGCGTTAAACGCGCGAAAAACCGGAACAGCATGGTTACAGGCGAGTAGCAATGCTAATCGCCTGTAACTCATGCGATTGGGGTGCTAATCGCCAATAATATCATGTGATTAGCCCCAATCGCCTATAACTTCATGTGATTAGCCCCAATTGCTAGTAAGTTCATGTGATTAGCCCCAATTGCTAGTAAGTTCATGTGATTAGCCCCAATTGCTAGTAACTTCATGTGATTAGCCCTAATTGCTAGTAGTTACATGTGGTATAGCCCTAAATGCTAGTAATTCATGCGATTAGGATTCCTAATTGCTAGTTGACCAACCTAAATGCTAGTTGACTTTTCCTAATCGCGTGTACTGCTGCTGTAAGTGTGAATTAGCATTCCGAGACCCGATTTGACATGTAGTAACATGCTAGGAACCTCGTAACATGTCTAATAACTTGGTAACATATATTTGGATGTATTTCGGTGATACGTGAACTAGGTGCTATAATTTGTTGTGTGCTAACGTATGTTAAGTATACTTGCGTTATTGTATGTTTTGGAGCGTAAACATAACACGGGGAGTCTCGGGTCACCAATGGGATGTCGAGTCTTGTACTTTGGGTCAGTTAAACAGTCACGGTGTTTTTCAAACGAACTTGGTTATGGTCTGGACATCTAGGGACTAATTAACCTGCGGGTTATTAGTCTAAGTACTTGTAACTGTCGTATGTTAGGTCGCCACTGTACGGGACTAACATAGCAGCTGAATTTACTCGGGATTAGGAGTAAAGAAACTTAAGGTGAGTTTACGGCCCCTCTTTTAAACTGGTTTTATACTTTCGGGGGAGAAAACATGTGTTAAAACGATTGTTTGGTAAATTCTGTCATACTATGGGTTCTAACGTATACTACACGATCTTTGGAAGTCCCGGGGGGAACCATGAATGTGCGGGTTTGCACAACGGGGAAATGTGAATAGCGCTATTGGGAGTGACCAACCCCGCTCGTCGGCTTGGAGGGCCGGGCGAGTGCATATTGTCTCAAACAGGAACAACAGGAACATTTGGAACTATTCGGGCACAAAACTGGTATTCGAGTTAGTAATGGTTTTCCAATCGTGGTAGTAACAAAACGTACGCCTAGCTAGCGTATACTGGTTTTCTATTTGTTATAGTATGGACAGGTGAACTTGGTACTTGAACTGCAAACCTGTAAACTCACCAGCATTTTTGTGCTGACGTAAACTTTTACATGTTTTCTCAGGTCGCTAAGGTAGCACAATGGAACTAGGGCGCACGCGTCTGCACGGCGTCTAGATAGAGTTGCATGATTTCACAAACGTTGAACTTTAGTTATTTATGTTGAACTTTATTTTGAATAAGCTTCCGCTGTAAACGGGATTTTAAAACATTGTTTTGGTATTGCATTAATTACATTTAGACTTGTTTATTGTGATCGTTGGTTTGGATCCTGGTTTGTCATGCGCCTCGCGGTAAAACTCCGCAAGTGGATTTTGAGGGTGTGACAGATTGGTATCAGAGCCAATGGTTATAGTGAACTAGGACTGCATGTAGAGTCTAGTCTATAGCCGAGTCGCACACACTAGACGATCACATGGTACTAGACGTTATAGTGGTTTACGTATGGTCTTGTCGGGGTGTCTCTAAATCGTTGGTCTTTCTGCGTTACATCATCCGTTCTATTTTAGGTTGGGTTACTTGTTTCCTAGGCAGTGTAGTCTATTGGGGTAACTCGTGTGCTCTTGAGATTTGTCCAAGGCTCGGACATCTCCCCTGTCGCACTCCAATAGAAACACTTGTCATGAACTACCGTAGTATTACGGTGTGTAGCTAAGAGTCTATGTTCGGTGATTTGAACTTTGAACTAGGAGAACACTTGGAGGACCATGTAGAGCGTTTTATCATTTTGGGTGCACACAAAATCATAAAACGAAATGCATGGAAGCACTAGTGAGCTCTGAGTTTGAGGGGATAGTCCTGGATTGGATCTGGCTTTGATCTTGTGAACATTAGTGGTTATCTTTAACTGCGAAACTAAATTTTCTCGTTCTTTCTGCCAGAATCATGTCTGGAGTGCGTGGAGGACGAGGAGGTGGTCGCAATGGTGGACGCGGTGGTGGTCGTGGTGGTGCTGGTGGTCGTGGTGGAGGTATTAACCTGTCACAGGCTGATCTGAACAACTTGCTCCAGGCTGCCTTTCAGTTAGGGCACAACGGTGGTGGTAAGTTGTTTTATCTGTTTTCTTTGCCTCATTGGTGAACCTTGTGTACGTTATTCGTGGTTTCTCATACGTTTCATTTCAGGTGGTCCTGTTGACCCACCCCCACCCATGTGCACCTATAAGATGTTCCGGGACTGCAAACCCCAGGAATTCTCTGGCACCGAGGGTGCGGTCAGTTTGCTTAGGTGGTTGGAGAAAGTGGAGTCGGTATTCCTAATGTGTAACTGTCTCCCAGAAGATCGGGTGAAGTATTCGGCTGCGTTATTTCAGGACGTGGCATTGACTTGGTGGAATGGTATCACCCAGAATATGGGTATTGGGGAGGCATATGCTATGCCATGGGAAAACTTTGTGCAGTTGCTGAAATGGGAGTATTGCCCGAGGGAAGAGGTACAGAAGCTGGAGCATGAGGTATGGAACCTCAAGATGACGGGATCGGAGATCGAGAAGTATACTGTGAGGAGGAATGAGTTGGCAGTGCTATGTCCCGATCTGCACGTGCCGGAGTATCGTAAGATTGAACATTATGTCTCAGGGTTAGTGCCGGAAATTGCAGGGTTAGTGGCTGCGGGGAATCATCCTACTTATGCGGAGGTAGTTCGATCTGCACATAGGATGACTAATTTAAAGGTGAATGAAGGGATTTTGCCGGCGAAAGGTTCGACTGCTAAGACTCCAGAGAACAATAAGCGCAAGTGGGAAAACGACGGGAAAGGGTCTGGGTCTGCACAGCAGGGTAAAAAGTTTGATAATGGGGGTTCATCGTCTTCGGGTAATAAGCAGGGTGGTTATGCAGGAAAACTGCCCAAATGCAACAAGTGTGGACGCCATCACCAAGGGAACTGCGACAGTAACCGTTGTCACCGCTGCCAGCGAACAGGCCACTATGCTAAAGATTGTCGGGTTGCACTTCCATCGACTCAGGCTCCGACCAACAGTTCTGCTCCGACTACTCAGGGTACTACAGGGAAACAAGGGTGCTACAACTGCGGTGACACTGGGCATTACAAGAAGGATTGCCCAAAGCTGAAACAGGGTGGAAATAACGGGAATGGTAACAACGGGGGCGGCGGCAGAAATGCACGTGCCTTCGTCATTGGAGCTGCTGAGGCTAGGCAGGACCCTGATACAGTCACCGGTACGTTTCTTCTCAATAATCATTCTGTTAGCGTGTTATTTGATTCTGGTGCCGACAAGAGTTTTGTATCCATGGACGTTAGTCGACTGCTAGATGTAGTACCTGTACCATTAGAGACCAAGTATATTATTGAGTTGGCTGACGGGAAAACGATTGAAGCTACTAGTGTTCTTCGGGAGTGTCAGTTAGAGTTGTCGGGTTTATCGTTCCCCATCGACCTTATGCCGGTACCTTTGGGTAGTTTTGACGTTGTGGTAGGAATGGATTGGTTATCTTTGTATCGCGCGGAGATTGTCTGTTACGATAAGGTTATTCGGATTCCTCTCCCTGATGGAGAATTTCTTTCTGTGTACGGTATCAAGGGTGGTGTTTCGCTAAACATCATCTCTAGCATGAAAGCCCTTAAGTGTCTTCGAAAGGGTTATCCAGCCGTTTTGGCACTCTTATCTGTTTCCACTAGTGATGAGAAGAAGATTGACGACATTTCGGTGGTACGCGAGTTTCCTGATGTTTTTCCCGATGATTTATCTGGTCTTCCTCCTCATCGTCAAGTCGAGTTCGGTATTGATCTTGTACCAGGGGCTGCTCCTATTGCTCGGGCCCCCTATCGTCTTGCACCTCCCGAGATGCAGGAACTGTCCAGCCAGTTACAGGAACTCTTGGACAAGGGTTTCATCCGACCAAGTTCTTCCCCTTGGGGAGCCCCGATTTTATTTGTCAAGAAGAAGGATGGGAGTTTCCGATTGTGTGTAGATTACAGAGAGCTGAACAAGTTAACCATCAAGAACCGTTATCCTCTTCCACGTATCGATGACCTATTCGACCAGCTTCAGGGTTCTAGTTATTATTCCAAGATCGACTTGAGGTCCGGTTATCACCAGCTGCGCGTCAGGGAGGCTGACGTTGCAAAGACTGCTTTTCGAACACGTTATGGCCATTTTGAATTCTTGGTCATGCCTTTCGGTCTCACGAACGCACCGGCGGTTTTCATGGACTTGATGAACCGCGTCTGTAAACCGTATCTGGACAAGTTTGTCATTGTGTTTATTGATGACATTCTGATCTACTCCAAGAACGAGACCGAACACGGGGAACATCTGCGGTTAGTCTTGGAACTTTTACGACGGGAGCAACTTTACGCCAAGTTCTCAAAGTGTGACTTTTGGTTACGCGAAGTTCAATTCCTAGGACATGTGGTTAATGAACTAGGAATTCATGTCGATCCCGCTAAAATCGAAGCAATCAAGGACTGGGGAGCACCTAAGACGCCAACTGAGGTGCGGCAATTCCTAGGCCTTGCGGGCTATTATCGTCGTTTCATTCAGGGGTTCTCGAAGATTGCTCAACCCCTCACCACTCTCACTCAGAAAGATAGGAAGTTCGACTGGGGTGAGTCACAAGCGTCCGCGTTCGAGGAACTAAAGTCTAAACTGTGTTCTGCTCCTATTCTGTCTTTACCTGAGGGTCCTGATGATTTTGTCGTTTACTGTGATGCTTCCATTCATGGACTCGGTTGCGTGTTGATGCAACGCGAGAAAGTGATTGCGTATGCTTCTCGTCAACTTAAGGTGCACGAGAAGAACTATACAACTCATGACTTGGAGTTGGGTGCTGTGGTATTCGCGTTGAAAATTTGGAGACATTACTTGTACGGTACCAAATGCACCATCTACACCGATCACAAGAGTCTCCAACACATTTTCGACCAACAACACTTGAACATACGGCAGCGCCGTTGGATCGAACTTTTGAACGATTATGATTGTGCTATTAAGTACCATCCTAGCAAGGCGAATGTTGTAGCAGACGCCTTGAGCAGGAAGGAATCTTCCAAACCTCGTCGCGTTCGGGCATTGCAGCTCACTATCCATTCGTCGTTACCTGATCAACTCCGTTCTGCCCAGATAGAAGCTTTGAAGGAGGAAAACCTTAAAGCTGAAACTATGCACGGTGCCGACAAACACCTAGAGCGAAGGCCTGATGGCCTGCACTATTTCGCAGAACGCATATGGGTTCCTTTATTCGGGGGACTACGGGAGCTTGTTCTTGATGAGGCTCATAAGTCCCGGTATTCTATTCATCCTGGTTCGGATAAGATGTACCAAGATCTGAAAGTGCTTTACTGGTGGCCAAACATGAGGTCGGACATAGCCTCATACGTGAGTAAATGCTTGACCTGTGCTAAGGTCAAGGTGGAATACCAGAAACCGTCGGGTCTCCTGCAACAACCTGAAATTCCGGAATGGAAATGGGAACGGATTACTATGGATTTTGTCACACAACTTCCTAAGTCACCAAGCGGGAACGACAAGATATGGGTGATTGTCGATCGGTTAACGAAATCAGCCCATTTTCTTGCTATTAAGGAGACTGACACCATGGATCGTTTGGCTCGTCTCTACTTGAAAGAAGTTGTTTCTAAGCACGGGGTGCCAGTTTCTATAATCTCTGATCGCGATTCTCGCTTTACTTCTCACTTCTGGAAGTCTTTGCACAAGGCTTTGGGTACCCAACTAGACATGAGTACGGCTTACCATCCACAGACTGACGGTCAGAGTGAGCGTACGATTCAAACTTTAGAAGACATGCTGCGGGCGTGTGTGATCGATTTTGGGAAGGGTTGGGAAGCTCATCTGCCGTTGGTAGAATTCTCGTACAACAACAGTTATCACACGAGCATCAAGGCTGCTCCGTTCGAGGCACTGTACGGACGGAAATGCCGCTCTCCTCTTTGTTGGGCTGAAGTGGGTGAGAGTCAACTCACTGGGCCTGAACTAGTGTACGAAACTTCGGAAAAGATCGTACAGATTCGAAATCGGTTGGCGGCGGCACGGGACCGGCAAAAGAGTTATGCTGATCAGCGTCGCAAACCACTGGAGTTCCAAGTCAATGACAAGGTACTTCTAAAAGTCTCACCGTGGAAGGGCGTCATACGCTTTGGGAAGCGTGGCAAACTCAATCCACGATATGTCGGCCCATTTACGATTCTGGAACGGATTGGGCCGGTGGCATATCGACTTGATCTACCGACGGAGCTCGGTAACGTACATAACGTTTTTCACGTGTCAAACTTGAAGAAGTGTCTGGCTGACGAGTCTCTCATCGTTCCACTAGAAGAGATCAAGGTTGATGATCGTCTTCGGATTGTGGAAGAACCTGTGGAGATCCTTGACTACAAGATTCGTAGCCTACGTCACAGCAAGATTCGTATCGTTAAGGTTCGGTGGAACTCGAACCGGGGACCGGAATATACGTGGGAACGGGAGGATCAGATGAAGTCTAAATATCCTCATCTCTTCCCTAAGGAAGCGTTCGAGTCAAGGCATGTCTCTTCGGCAGCTGAATGAATCTCGGGTCGAGATTCCTTTTAACGTGGGGATGATGTGACAACTCGGGTAAATCTCTCTTCTGGTTTCTATCTTTTTGTTTGATTCCTTCGTTACTCTTTTGTTCTTTTGGTACTTGTGCAATTTTCGGGACGAAAATTCTTTTAACGTGGGGATGATGTGACACCTGGCAAATTCGGGTTAACAACGTTGTCTAGATGAAAGTCTACCTTAGCGAGTCACGCGTATATTGTACTTAACTGGGTTAGTTAAGTCGGGTTATGGTTCGGGAACTATTGGTTAGTCTAGAAGATCATTGGATGTTGGTCTAGAGGTTCGTTAGATGTCAGTCCTTAACCAAGTGTACAAACGGTGACGATCGGTAGGATCGTCAGGGCATACGGAACATACGAGTCTCGAGTCCCGGGAATTGGTGAACGAGTGTGAATATGTGTATTTACTTGTGTTATGTGTTTACAATCATTATATGACTTGTCGGTACATTAATATGTGTTAACATATGTTAAAACGGGGTTCATGTGGTGTGACTGGGAATCATGTGGTGTGACTGGGAATCATGTGGTGTGACTGGGGTTCATATGGTGTGACTGGGATTCATATGGTGCGACTGGGGCTAATCGCATGACTGTTCATGCGATTAGGCCCAATCGCGTTACTGTTCACGCGATTAGGATTCCTAATCGCGTATAAACCTGCACAATCGCATGGAACGGGCTGGACGACTAGAAACGCCTATAAATACCATACTTAACCTCCTAAACTCAATTAGACAAACCCTAGTCGTCCCATAACCGCCCCAAACACTTAAACAACCTCTGGAAGGCGATTTTGATCAAAAACACAAGGTTTCAAGGCCTAATCATCATCCTTTTGCAATTCCAAGGTTTAATTCTCATCCATAATACTTTGCAAACGTTTTTAATCGATCCCTAATGGTCCAGACCTGTTCATAAACGAAAAAGCTTTCTGAAAATCGTCAATAAGAGTTATTAATCGGATTATAATTAATAAACATGCGTTATGGGTGTGTATGATTAGAAAGATAGGATTTTTATGATTCTTGATGATGATTTGATGTGTTATCATGCTAGGTCAGAATAAATATTGTTAGTATGATGATAGAAATCTCAGTAATTGGATAATAGGGTTATGATTACATGCGTTAATTGAATGTTGCATGCTATGTGTATGTGTTTGGATTGCTTTGGTTGCATGCAGGACTGATTTTACGAGGATGAACGAAGGGTTTTGGGTTAAACATGTTTAGGATAGTGTTTGGGATGATATTGGGTAGTTACACACGCTCTGGATCTGATTTGGAGCGTTAAACGCGCGAAAAACCGGAACAGCATGGTTACAGGCGAGTAGCAATGCTAATCGCCTGTAACTCATGCGATTGGGGTGCTAATCGCCAATAATATCATGTGATTAGCCCCAATCGCCTATAACTTCATGTGATTAGCCCCAATTGCTAGTAAGTTCATGTGATTAGCCCCAATTGCTAGTAAGTTCATGTGATTAGCCCCAATTGCTAGTAACTTCATGTGATTAGCCCTAATTGCTAGTAGTTACATGTGGTATAGCCCTAAATGCTAGTAATTCATGCGATTAGGATTCCTAATTGCTAGTTGACCAACCTAAATGCTAGTTGACTTTTCCTAATCGCGTGTACTGCTGCTGTAAGTGTGAATTAGCATTCCGAGACCCGATTTGACATGTAGTAACATGCTAGGAACCTCGTAACATGTCTAATAACTTGGTAACATATATTTGGATGTATTTCGGTGATACGTGAACTAGGTGCTATAATTTGTTGTGTGCTAACGTATGTTAAGTATACTTGCGTTATTGTATGTTTTGGAGCGTAAACATAACACGGGGAGTCTCGGGTCACCAATGGGATGTCGAGTCTTGTACTTTGGGTCAGTTAAACAGTCACGGTGTTTTTCAAACGAACTTGGTTATGGTCTGGACATCTAGGGACTAATTAACCTGCGGGTTATTAGTCTAAGTACTTGTAACTGTCGTATGTTAGGTCGCCACTGTACGGGACTAACATAGCAGCTGAATTTACTCGGGATTAGGAGTAAAGAAACTTAAGGTGAGTTTACGGCCCCTCTTTTAAACTGGTTTTATACTTTCGGGGGAGAAAACATGTGTTAAAACGATTGTTTGGTAAATTCTGTCATACTATGGGTTCTAACGTATACTACACGATCTTTGGAAGTCCCGGGGGGAACCATGAATGTGCGGGTTTGCACAACGGGGAAATGTGAATAGCGCTATTGGGAGTGACCAACCCCGCTCGTCGGCTTGGAGGGCCGGGCGAGTGCATATTGTCTCAAACAGGAACAACAGGAACATTTGGAACTATTCGGGCACAAAACTGGTATTCGAGTTAGTAATGGTTTTCCAATCGTGGTAGTAACAAAACGTACGCCTAGCTAGCGTATACTGGTTTTCTATTTGTTATAGTATGGACAGGTGAACTTGGTACTTGAACTGCAAACCTGTAAACTCACCAGCATTTTTGTGCTGACGTAAACTTTTACATGTTTTCTCAGGTCGCTAAGGTAGCACAATGGAACTAGGGCGCACGCGTCTGCACGGCGTCTAGATAGAGTTGCATGATTTCACAAACGTTGAACTTTAGTTATTTATGTTGAACTTTATTTTGAATAAGCTTCCGCTGTAAACGGGATTTTAAAACATTGTTTTGGTATTGCATTAATTACATTTAGACTTGTTTATTGTGATCGTTGGTTTGGATCCTGGTTTGTCATGCGCCTCGCGGTAAAACTCCGCAAGTGGATTTTGAGGGTGTGACACTACACACCGTAATACTACGGTAGTGTATGGCAAGTGTTTCTATTGGAGTATGAAAGGGAGATGTCCGAGCCTTGGACAAATCTCAAGAGTACACGATTTACTCCAATATACTACCCCGCCTAGAAAGTACGTAACCCGACCTAAGATAGAACGGATGATGTAACGTAGAAAGACCAACAATTTAGAGACACCCCGACAAGACCATACGTAAACACCTTAATGTTTAGTACCATGTGATCGTCTAGTGTGTGCGACTCGGCTATAGACTAGACTCTACATGCAGTCCTAGTTCACTATAACCATTGGCTCTGATACCAATCTGCCACACCCTCAAAATCCACTTGCGGAGTTTTACCGCGAGGCGCATGACAAACCAGGATCCAAATCAACGATCACAATAGACAAGTCTAAATGAATATAAATGCAATTTCAAAACATAGTTTAAAATCCCGTTTACAGCGGAAGCTTATTCAAAACAATTATTCAATAATAAACCAATGTTCAACGTTTGTAAAATCATGCAACTCTAGCTAGACGCCGTGCAGACGCGTGCGCCCTAGTTCCACTGTGCTACCTTAGCGACCTGAGAAAACATGTAAAAGTTTACGTCAGCACAAAAATGCTGGTGAGTTTACAGGTTTTGTATCCAAGTACCAAGTCAACCTGTCCATACTATAACAAATCGAAAACCAGTGTACGCTAGCTAGGCGTATGTTTTGTTACTACCACGATTGGAAACCATTACTAACTCGAATACCAAATGTGTGCCCGATGTAGTAACCCTGTTGTTCCTGTTGTTCCTGTTTGAGACAATATGCACCCGCCGACCCTCCAAGTCGACGAGCGGGGTTGGTCACTCCCAATAGCGCTATTCACATTTCCCCGTTGTGCAAACCCGCACATTCATGGTTCCCCCCGGGACTTCCAAAGATCGTGTAGTACACAATAGAAACCCATAGTATGACAGTAGTTACCAAATAATCGTTTTAACACATGTTTTCTCCCCCGAAAGTATAAAACCAGTTTAAAAGAGGGGCCGTAAACTCACCTTAAGTTGCGTTACTCCTTAACCTGAGTAAACTCAGCTGCTATGCTAGTCCCGTAAAGCGGCGACCTAACATATGACAGTTACAAGTACTTAGACTAATAACCCGCAGGTTAATTAGTCCCTAGATGTCCAGACCATAACCAAGTTCGTTTGAAAACACCGTGACTGTTTAACTGACCCAAAGTACAAGACTCGACATCCCATTGGCGACCCGAGACTCCCCGTGTTATGTTTATGCTCTCAAACATACAATCATGCAATCACACTTAACATACGTTAACGCACACCAAGTTATAGCACATAGTTCACGTATCACCGAATTACATCCAAACATATGTTACCAAGTTATTAGATATGTTACGAGGTTCCTAGCATGTTACTACATGTCAAATCGGGTCTCGGAATGCTAATTTACACTTACAGCAGCAGTACACGCGATTAGGAAAAGTAAACTAGCATTTAGGACTGATTGCATATAAAAACTAGCAATCAGGGCTGATTGCATGTAAAAACTAGCAATCAGGGCTGATTGCATATAAAAACTAGCAATTAGGGCTGATTGCATATAAAAACTAGCAATTAGGGCTGATTGCATATAAAAACTAGCAATCAGGGCTGATTGCATGTAAGTTCATGCGATTAGGCCCTAATCGCATGAAAAACTGGCGATTAGCAATCCTAATCGCCTGTAACCTTGATGTTCCGGTTTTTCGCGCGTTTAACGCTCCAAATCAGATCCAGAACGTGTGTAACTACCCAATATCATCCCAAACACCATCCTAAACATGTTTCAACCAAAACCCTTCGTTTTGCCTCGTATTATCAGCCCTGCATGCAATCACGTAATCCAAACACCATTCACATAGCATGCAATCATCATACTAACATGCATAACAATAACCCTAATAATCAATTACTCAGATATTATCATCATAACATTAATATTATTCTGATTTAACCTAATAACATGTTAATCCATCATTATGAATCATAAAAACCCTAGCTTTCTAATCATAAACACCCATAACACATGTATACTAGTTAGAATCCGATTAACAACCCTTATTAACGATTATCAGAAAGCTTTTTCGTTTTAGAACAGGTCTGGACCACTAGGGATTGATTAAAAACGTTTATAAAGATTCATGGATGGAAACCAAACCTTAGGATTATGAAAGAACGATGGATTATGCTTGAATCCTTGTGTTTTGATCAAAAATCGCGTTCCAAAGGTTGTGTGTGTGTTGGGGCAGGTTATGGGACGACTAGGGTTTGTATAATGAAGTTTATGAGGTCAAGTATGGTATTTATAGTCGTTTTTAGTCGTCCAGCACGTAACATGCGATTATGCAGCTTTACACGCGATCAGGAAGCCTAATCGCATGTAAGTTCATGCGATTGGGGCCTAATCGCATGAACAGTCATGCGATCAGTCCCCTACTCGCCCCACATGATGCCTACTCGCCTCCCTTATGGGCGATTAGGCTTGCCTAATCGCCTATAGGGGCTGGTTTCATGCGTTTTGTGCGTTAAACCCCGTTTTAACATATGTTAACACATATTCACATACCGATAAGTCACATAATGATTGTAAACACATAACACATGTAAATACACATATTCACCCCCGTTCACCAATTCCCGGGACTCGAGACTCGTATGTTCCGTATGTCCTGACGATCCTACAAATCGTCACCGTTTGTACACTTGGTTAAGGGCTGACATCTAATGAACCTCTAGACCAACATCCAATGGTCCTCTAGACTAAACCGATAGTTCCCGAACCATAACCCGACTTAACTAACCCAGTTAAGTACAATATACGCGTGACTCGCTAAGGTAGACTTTCATCTAGACAACGTTGTTAACCATAATTTGCCGGGTGTCACAAAATTTGTGTGGAGGACAACATTAATTAGGTCTGGGCACATAAATTGGAGGGACATGGTTTTCTTTGAGGGGTGTGCCGCACAAGACAATAGTTGGAGGATATATATTTTTCGAAGGGGATTGACAAGAAGGAGGAAAAAAGACATCGAGCAGCAGATTAAGGGAATATTATTAGAGGTGAAGCTCAAGGGTTGAAGCATAGGTGCCAGCACGGGTCGGTTCTAATTCAATATTTATTATTTATTTATTCTATTCTAACCCGTTGTGAACACCATGATTTTGTCTTGCTTTTATTGTTTTGATATTGCCATGATTTTTATTGGCTAAACCATGACGCTACCTAGGCGATGATGATTACACTTGAATGATTTATTTTCTTTTGGTTTTGGAACTTTTGGTTGTGGTTGAATTTTAAAGTAAAGAACTCTTTATTTTCTGGTTTGATGTGTATTCGTATTTAGTTTTGTTTAATTAATTTTTATAAACTCCACTTGCGTTTTTGTGAATGTCTTTCATGTATGAATGCGGGTTAGGTTGCGGACTGAGTGTTAGCGACTAGTTTATGGTTAATTCTGCAGGTTATCCATAGGAGTTGTAATTGTTAGTTAGATAATTCTAAGTGTTCTACCAATTCTCAATAGCTGTGAGGTGCGAGATTGTTGGTCTGTCTAGAGTGTTAAATTGCTAGTTCTAGAGGCTTTGTGAGAAGATCTTCCTAGTTTCCCTAGCATTCCTTGTAGGCCAAGTCTTATCAGAAATATTGTAGTTACCCCTTGCACTTTCGGGTGTACTGTGACTTTCGCGCTGTGAGGTAGACTATCTAGCGGGTACTTTAAGATTCGAGTAGGTAAGCCTGTGAGGGTAACCTCTCAACCGGTGGTTTAACAGCACAACAGTATTCTAGGGTTTCCCCTTGAGAAGGGTCGAGGGTGTCTAGTTTATTCTTGTGTTTAGTATTTTAAGATCCCGGTTCCACACCAGTTTCATAGCCATTAGAAGCTTTATCATTCATGTGTAGGATTCTAGCCTAGGTAGTGCCTTCCCATCCATCTGATCTCAGTTGCAGTCTCCAGTTTGTGTATTTAGTTATTTTAGTTTTATTATTTTATTTATTTGCATTAGTCGTTTAGAAAACCCCCCTTTAAGCAATAAAACATATTTAAGTCAATTTGTAGATAAGTAATCGAGTCTAGTTTACGTTTTCCAGTAGAGTCTCGTGGGTTCGATACTCAGACTTACTTTAGCTGTACTGCACTGACCGGTACACTTGCCGGTTGTGTGGTTTAGGTTTAGAGAGTCTTAGGTTATAAATTTAAAACTTAGAGTGTCTAGTTTAGGTTAATTTAGTTAGTTATTACTAAACCACTTTGAGCACATCAATGCTTCTATTATCTATGCGACTATATACCTATTAGGCACGAAACTGAAAAAACTTGAAGGCATATAAGATTGAGAAAGGAACATTGATATTTGACTTCATTTATAGAGTGAAAGTGAATAAACAACTTATTTGTAAATTTAATTTTCAAATATAAATTTGAACTGTAACAAAATCATTTATTACAGAATTAAATGTTATTAAAATAACATTATAAGCTATATTTACATAAATAATTCCAACTTCATAACTAAAGTCCTTAACTTTAAAGTATTTTATTTTTTTGAAAACATTAACTTACGTTTTTTATTTTAATTAATATTCTAGAAGGATCTCGACTCCAAGTGGCCAGCTTTACGTTTTTAGTAGATTAGGATTTGCTATTCAGAAAGGGATGGCAGCGCAGCTTGTTGCCCGTCTAGCCCATATTTTGATGTAATTTTGTTTTTCGTGGAAGGATAAAAAAAATATATATGTCTACTTAAAAAAATACGACCAAAATATTAAGTATCAATACAAATTTATAAGAAACATCACTGAATCTCATACTTTCAATACAAATTTACATAATTATAAATTATAAATAAAAACATAGTATTGTAGAAGAAATAAATAAACCTTGATAACTATTGAAAGTAGGAGCTCCAATGAAGTTACTTACAAACGTTCATTAAACAAATAGTACATTATTCAATCCAATATAAATAAAAGGAAGCTTATAATGAACACTTGAAGGGAAACTTATATCGTAAACTTCTTCTTTTTAAAAAAAATGACTATAATAAAATAATATTTAATTTACTTTTAGATATAGCGTATAAGAGAAGTTATATGTTATCATTATACCTAAAGAATAATTAAAGAAAAACAATTTTCTATATTAACTTTAAACATTGGCTCAAATATTTAAATTTGGGCGGGAAAATATTGAACACTTGTTAGAAATATTATTATTATTTTTTTTTTTTTGACAAAAAAGGGTAAATTACATTATTTTTCAGCAAAAGATATTTTGATATTATATAAATTTTTATATTTTTATATGTATTACCTAACTTCAACACTAAGATCAAATACCTTAGATTTTATAATTAATAATCAAAACAACAGAAATATTTAGAATACAATATAATATGATCAATATTTTGTTCAATTAATTTTACAAATTCTATAAATAACTTAATATTACTAACTAAACTTCATATTATACGTTTTTATACAAATAATCATCTACTTTAATAAAAGTAAACCACTGTTGAAACATATCTTCTATTTACTGTATTACACGGTTTCAAAAACATCTGTTGACTGTTCAACAGTATAATGTTCGATTAATTTTACAAACTTGTATAAATAAGTTAATATTACTAATTAAACTTCATATTATATGTTTTTATATAACTAACCATCTGCTTCACCAAAAGTCAACCACTGTTGAAACGTATCATCTATTTACTGTATTAAACTGTTTCAAAAAGATCTATTGACTGTTCAACAGTATAATAAAAAAACAGAGTTAGTATATGATACAGATGTTGACTTTAAAAAAATTTCGTCAGATATATGCCACGTCATTTCACAAAAACAGATTTTTTGTGATATCAACAACCCTTTTTCATTCTTTTCTTCCTCAAAAAGAAAAGTAACACTGTCTTATTGAGTTTTAAATACACAAAGACGGTTTTCCCTCTTCCACAACCTAAATAGATTTCACATCATCTTCTTCAATCTTCAGCAAGGATCTTCAATTAAAAAGCCCTCATAACAATCTACCATACTTGGTTAAAACAGAGGATAACCCACAATTTCATTCAATAATAGATATTTTGGCAGATTCGAAATGCCTAACAATTCTCAACGCTGACGCACCAATATATGTGGAAACTCTAAAAGAATTCTGGGTGAACGCAAAACTTTTAAATGATGATAAAAAGATTGTTTCGAAAATTGGAGATACAGATATTCAGATCACCAAAGAATCCATCTCAACAACATTTTCAATAAACGACTTGCATAGTAAAGTCTTTTTCTTGAAAGATGAACTCGATGCAGAGTTTACTAAAAGAGAGTATGCAGGAACAGCAACTGGGGCGATAATAATGAAACCCGATTTCCCCCAGCATTGAAGTTTTTCTTCCATACTCTTCTTATTTGTTTATCCGCAAAGATAACTTCTTTTAATGAAATACCTTTGAGCATACAGTATCTTGGGTATGCAATTTTAACAAACAATGATTACAATTTATCAAAGGCTGTATTCTCAGATTTAATTCGCAATTTGAAAGGCATGAACTCTACTAACAGTAAGTCATTCCTACCGTATCCATGACTGATAAGCTTCTACTTGAAAAACCTTTTGACCGAAGAGAATTTTAAAAAAGCTGAACCTACTACAATTAAAATCTTATCACAAAAAAACATTCACAAAAATGTTACAATTTAAAAGCAAAGAAAGTGCATTTTCAACATCTGTCGTTGCAACACCTGTTTCTGAAACAACTGCTACTACTGCTGTCCAAGATACTACAAAAACTGCCGTAGAAAACACAAGAGGAAAGCCAACAAATAATGCTAAATCCAAAAAGACCAAAAGAATGAAAACACAAACTCAGGCAGATAGCATTTCCTCTATACCTCCTACAACTGAGAAGGTAACAATTGTTGACACTATACCTAACGACTCTGTACCAGTTGAAAGTCCGAAGAAGCAACAAAAAGGAACATCCACATCTTTTGACAGTGACTCAACTGTCGTCATTGAAATGAATACCACAAACACTTTTGGTAGGATTTCTGATAATCCTATTAATGAATCTGATGACTTCGAAGATCAAGAATTGACGGAAAGAGTCAATAAACTTGAATCTTCAATGCAAGAAATTATTGACTTCTACAATGGCACACCAGCATCTATTGCCAGTAAGATATGGGGATTCGTTGTCCCAATGATCCAAACTCACAGAGAAATCGCAGACCTTAATCATAATTCTCACATGGCATTGATAAGAAATATGGTGGATGCTAGATACAAAGTACTTAAGCTGACATCAAGGCCATCAAAAACCATCTTCTCCAGACCACTGGCTCTGCCCCAACAACAATTTATGAAGAATATTCAGAAAATAACAATGATGCCAAAAAGAAGAAGAAAGGCCAGTAGAAATTAATAAACCTGCCACCTGACAAGAGAGCACAAACAAAGACATCAAACCTTGATAATCAAGGATCTGTTCTGCTTATAAGCACTGCTGAGCATCAATCTACAGTGGCTTTAGAGAAGAGAGTTGTTAGGATCTGAGTTTGATTTGTTTTGATTATTTAACTAATGAAAGATGAAAGAAGTTAATCTATAAATGGAAAGTGCAGCGGAATGATAAACTATAAATCAAAACAAAGAGAATAATTGTTTTAGAATCGAAAGCTTTCATAAATCTAATGATTGCAAACGATTGTACAAATACTCCCCATCAGCCTGATCACTCTGTGTAAGTTTGTCTAAGAGAATGTTTTGAGTGATAATAGAAAAGTACATGCACTGTTCTATTTATATACAATCTAAGCCACTGATGACCTAGGTTGACGTCACCTAAGACAGTGACATCTAACAGAATAACAACATAAAACATCTGATGAAACAAACACTGTTACATAGGAAACCTCTGATAACTAAACAGCTGATAGGTAAACCTCTGATGGTCTTGAATCATCTGTTGGAGCCTAAGTGTTGTTGGCTCCAACAGACCTTGAGTCTTTAGTACTTTGATCAGCAGTTGTTTCTTCATCAGACCTTTGTGATCAGCAGTTGTTCCAACAGTTGTTGGGGTACATCAGATGTTAGAGTCAACAGTCTTTTGGGAGAAGTAACTTGTAAATGCTGTTTTTATTCAGGATCATATGTAGCATATTTTGGCTTTTCAATCATCTGTTCTTCTCCAGGTCAACAGACCCAACAATCTCCCTCTAGAACAGATGATGCCAAAACTAAGTATTTATTGTTGATCTTTATTTCTCATCAGACTTTCTCTAGTTTGTCCTTTGAACTGTAATTCAAAGTTCAATGAGAAGAGGTCTTCAGCATCTCTTTCTAGCTCTAAGTTAAGCAGTGTTTAAAGATCATCTGCACATAGGCCATGTGCATCATCCATACTCAAATTTTGAGCCTCTCCATCTGATCTGAGCAAAGTCAATTCATGGGTGTCTTTGTTGACCTTCCATTTTAGAATTTTTGAACCAGAGGATTTGTTGAGCTGCAGATTTATTTTAGATGAGTTTGGTGATGGAGGTCTCCCAATGAGTTTTCTGAGTTCATCAGTTATGGGATCAGAGAAATAGTGAACTTGGTTGTAGATACCCTCTTTTACAAATGTATCAGCAAACTTCTTCTGATCTTCTTCTAACATCTCCTTCTGTCTTTTGAACTATCTCTTGGCAGCAACAGATAGGTCAAATGTTTCAAGTAAGCTGTCAAGTGTAAAGGCCTATTGAGGTCTCTTAACCATGGGAGCATCAGAGTAGATTTGTTTTCTGGGTAAGTGGGATCAGTCTTTCTATTCTTTTCTAGCTTCTTGTAAGTTTCAACCAACCTCAGCTCAGCCAATCTTGCAACTGACCTCATTTCTCCATACTTTGCAACCACAATCTCTTCTTTCATTCTTTTAAACTTTAATTCTCTGGCTGGGTCTCTGCCATTTCTAAAGTTAGAGGCAGAGACTTTCAAAGTAGGATTCTTTGCCATTTCTTCAATTCTCAAAAGTTCTTCTTGGAGTGCATGGATGGTCCAGCCAGCAAACTGTTTCTTGTTTGCTTTGTAAGGCATGGTTGCCAAGATTTGATCAAGTATAGACTCCCTTACTACCCTTTCCATATCACTACTAAGAGGCATGGTAGACATGGAATTGCTCAGGGTCTTAGCAAAATCCTCATTCCTTCTCAGTTTGCTAAGCTCTGCTGAATGGATGCCCTGAGCAGTCCTGTCATCCTTCCCTTTGCATTTCTCCTTGATGATCAAATCAGCTTGTTCAGTTTTGAATTTCAAATATTGATCTAAGTTTTTGGGAACAGGGAAATTTGGGAGAGATAGGAAGGTTCTTTCAGATGGATCCTCGATATTGTAGAAGGATTGCATTTCCCCCTTGAGTAGATCAAGCTCAAGAGGATACTGAGCAGCCAATGGTGTGATGGATGATGGTGGTTTATGGGAAGTTAAATGAGAAGTGTGTGGTGAAAAGGATGAAATTGGAATGGCTGGAATAGGTGCAGATTTAGGTGTTGAAGTGGTAGGTGGTG
This sequence comes from Ambrosia trifida, assembly GCA_028751855.1. NCBI lineage: Eukaryota > Viridiplantae > Streptophyta > Magnoliopsida > Asterales > Asteraceae > Ambrosia > Ambrosia trifida. Next base: position 144,644,460 of record CM054122.1, on the reverse strand, counting down.
AGGTTTGGATATTCTCATCCTGTACCACAAATGTTGATTTTCTCTTCCTTCTGTACAGGATAAGTGGTGATGGTGGTATTTGGACAGCAGTGGTTGTGTTAACATCTGTTGGCACTTGTGCAGGACCAGCAGATGTTTGGGATTTAGATGGTGAAGTGGTTGGTATGGTTATAGGTTCAGTGGTTGGTTTGGTGGTTGTGGTTGTAGGTTCAGTTGTTTTGGTGGCAACAGTGGTTCTAGCATCAAATGTTTTAGCAGCAGCAGTTTTAGATGGTGGTTGCCTGGTGTGTTTTGCAGACATCTTCTTCCTTTTAGAGGAGCCAACATCCTCAACTTCTTATTGTTGCTCTATCTTCCTTTGCACTAGAGCCTCTGCCTTGACTTCCAATGTGTCAAGCCTCTTTTGCTTAGCTTCAGCAGCCTCTTCAGCAATGGCATTTGCAGAGTTGTCAACTTCTTTTGCCTTGCCAGCATTGACAGTTTCAGTATCAGCAGTGGTTTGAACATTGGGTTGTTGTGGTGCTGGTGGTCTAGACCCTGGTTTGTTGGCAGCAGACTTTTGTGATTGACTCTTTTGTGAGGGTGGACATCCAAAGGGATCTAACCTTGACAATCTATCTCTACCACTCTCCACCTTTTTGGCATCATCAGTAGTGAATTCATCATCATCTTTATCTCTGAGAATTGTGGTAGGGGCAGAGCCAGTTGTCTTCAACAAATGGTCTTTTATGGCTTTAATGTCTGCTTGGGTATCCGTGTACCTCGCATCTACCATGGTCCTGATCTGAGCCATATAAGTTTCATGAGTTTGGTCTGCTAGTCTTCTATGAGCTATGATGATGGGGGAAATAGATTTCCATAGCTCACTAGCAATATCTTCCTTTGATGGTTGACTTTTGGTTAGAGCTGCCAAAGATTCCATGATAGTCTTGAGATCAGTCTTGATGTTAGCAATAGAGGTTTCATCTGGATTCCTACCAGTGGTAGTTGTAACTGGTTCAGTCCTAGGATGTGAGTCTATATAATAAGAACCAGATGCCCATTTGTCTTGGTTCTGGGGACTTCCAACTAATTTTGGGGTCACTATAGTGGCCTCATCAGTTGTTGCCTTCATGGAAGTCTTAGGTATGTAACCACTGTCCTGTTGTGAGACAATGGTCTCTACATCAGTAATGGCTGCTTCACTTGAAAACTCTCCTTGAGTTACATGTAACTCAAGGGGTGTAACCTCCTCTGTTCGTGGGCTAGCTAATTGATTTTTCTCAATCCCAGTCACTTGTTGGTGTATACTCTCAGTGATAGGTGATGGAGAGGAACTAGGATTGTCCTGAGTTTTATCAATAGCTTCGAACAATGGTTTCATTGTTGGAAGGACATGTGATGGTGAGGGTTGAGGAGTGAAAAGAGAAGTAGCCCTAGGAGAAGGGCTTATGAGCATATGGTCAAGTGACTCATATGTCTCATGATGTGTTTCCCCTTGGCTTACAACATGATCCTTATATGAGGATTCATGAGGAGTTTGGTCAGGTTGAGATATCTCCAGCTGTTGTGAGGAAGTAACAACAGTGGTTTCTTATTGCTTTTGTGCTACAACAGGGGTTAGCTCTGGTATCTCATCTTCCAGAGGTCCCTTTTTGGTTTTCTTGGTGGGCTTTGTGGAAGGATGTTTCTTTTTGGAGGTGGTTGGTGTGGGTTTCACAGCACTGGATGTAGTGCCATGATCACCAGGAGCAGTGGGCTCAGCAACAGAGGTTTTGACAACAGTTGTTGTCTTAACACTCTTTGCTTGTGTTTTAGAAACTTTAACTTTTGATACCTTTTCTTGGGTGTGTGAACCCAGCATTCTTGTAAAAGTTTCTTGTGTTAGACTCTTCATTTGAAGGAATTCTCCCCTTTAGGTAAAACCTTTTGTAGGAAAATACTTAAAAGTCTTGGGTATAAAAGAAATGCATTGTTTGACCCAGACTTGACTCCCTTCACATTTTGTACTAAATCCAAGAACAGAGCCTGGGAGAGATTATAGTCAGAGTCTGACAACATTGAATATTCCAAGTACTAAACTTTCAATGGGATTTCATTGAAAGATGTTGTTTTAGCAGAGAGACAGATAAGGAGTGTATGAAAGAAAAATTTCATGACTGGAGGGAAAAACTTTTTATAAATTGTTGCTACAGTCATTTGAGAATCATAACCCCTTTCCTGAAACTCAGTGTGAAGTTCAGCCTTAGGGAAAGAATCTTTACCTGCCAAGTCGTTCAAAGAGAAGGTTGTGGATGTCAGTTGGGGGTTATGGTGATATTTGTATCTCCAATCTTTGAGATAATGGTTGTAGGCTTTTTATCGTGAAGTAGAACATCAGCATTTAACCAGAATTCTTGGAGAGTATCGATGTAGATGGGTGCATCAGCGGTTAGTATTGATAGGTATTTGGATTGGAGAAAGACGTCAATGGTGGTATGGAACGGAATGTTTTCATCTGTTTTAACCAGATAAGGAAGGTAATTGTGAGTGGCTTTTGCTTGAATATCCATTGTAATGGATTTCGAGTCAAAAGATGGAAGGAATTAGTATAAGGGTTAGAGGTTGAAGGAGGCGGTTTCAGTATTTTGAATACAATGAGACAGTGTAACAACTGTTGTAGGAAAACAGGGTTTTTATAGTCTCTGATGAAACCGCTGATGTGGCCAAAGCTCTGCTTTTGAGAGCAGACGTGGCAAACATCTGATGGAGCTTATGTGGCATACAGCTGTTGCCAAAAGACTGATGCAAACAGCTGTTGAATTGGCAAAGTGATGATGCTAATAGCACTTGAGGATTTTTTTAATATATATATAAGGGAAACAGTTGTTTTATCTGATCAGACGTTTGAAAACAGATTTTTCAACCAAGCAGTGGTTGTTTTATCTGATCAGATGTTTGAAACAATTTTTTCAACTAACAGATGATAGAGTGGATGAAACAGTGGTTGTTTTATCCTTAGCAGATTTTTCAACCAAAAAGCTATTTTTAAGGAAGAATTTTGATTTTCTGAAACATTTTAATGTTTTTATTTAGTTGTTTAATCCATGTTTAGCATACCAACCCGAGAGATCAGAGTTTCAAAGGTAGATATGTCTAAAGCTTTTGTCAACACATCTGCCAGCTGATCCTCTGTTGGAGCATGCTGCAGAGAAATCAAACCTTTTTCATAGCTATCTCTGACAAAGTGATGTTTGATGTCAATGTGCTTGGTGGTGGAATGAGAAACTGGATTTTTGATGATATTTTCGGCAGCTTGACTGTCCAGCATGAGTGGAGTCTTTGGTGCAGTTATACCAAAATCCAATAGTTGATTTTGAAGCCACATGAATTGGGTTGTACAGCTTGCATCAGCAATGTATTCAGCCTCTACTGTTGAGGTGGAAACAACTACTTGCTTTTTGCTTTGCCAAGAGACTAAGGCATTCCCTATAAATTGGCACCCTCCCGATGTAGACTTCCTTGTTGTGTGACAGCCAGCAAAATCACTATCTGAATAACCTGAAAGCTCAATGTTTCCACTAGCAGGATACCAGATACCAAGTGTAGGAGCACCTTTTAGGTATCTAAATATCCTTTTCACAGCAATAAGGTTTGACTTTCTGGGTGAAGCGTGGGATCTTGCACAGACACAAGTGGCAAACATAATGTCTGGCCTGGATGCAGTTAAGTACAATAAAGACCCAATCATACATCTATAATGTGTCTGATCAACCAGTCCATCCTTGTCATCAATAGTGAGTAGCTTGGCTGTGCTCATGGGTGTACTACATGGCTTACAATCATTCATCTTAAATCTGGTTAGTAAATTTTTAACATACTTGTTTTGATGAATGAATGTGCCATTTTGCAGCGGCTTCACTTGGAGACCAAGGAAGCACCGAAGTTCACCCATAGCACTCATCTCAAACTCTGCTATCATGAGTTCCCTAAACTCTTCACACATTTTGTTACATGTGGATCCAAATATGATGTCATCCACATATATTTGAACAATCATTAAGTCTTTCCCTCTCCATTTAAGAAATAAAGTTTTGTCAATTTTACCTCTTGTGAAACCAATGGATAAGAGAAAGGTGGAAAGAGTTCCATACCAGGCCCTAGGTGATTGTTTGAGTCCATACAAAGCTTTGTTGAGCTTGTAGACATAATCAGGACGGAATGTGTCTTCAAAACCAGGTGGTTGACATACATAGACCTCCTCTTGAATTTCACCATAAAGGAATGCACATTTGATGTCCATCTGATACACCTTGATGTTGTGGTTGACAGTAAAGGCTAGAAAGAGTCTGGTAGCTTCTAGCCTAGCTACAGGAGCAAAGGTTTCATCATAGTCTATCCCCTCTTCTTGTCTGAAGCCTTGAACCACAAGCCTGGCTTTATTCTTGACAACTATACCCCTTTCATCAGTTTTGTTTTTGAAGACCCACTTTGTGCCAATTGGACAATCATCCTTTGGTAGTGGTACAAGTTCCCATACTTGTGGTCTTTTGAACTGAAGGAGCTCTTCCTGCATGGCTTCTACCCAACTGTTGTCTTTTAGTGCCTCTTGGTACTTGACAGGTTGTATGAGAGATAGAAAGCCTGTAAAAAGAAAGATATTTGAGGATTGGCTTCTTGTGAGCACACCCTCTCTGATGTTGCCAATGATTTGGTCTGGTGGATGAGCTCTTAGGTAGATTAAATCTCCCTGATATGGTAGGATGACATTTTAAGGTGAGGGACAGAGGTTTGGTGACTCTGTTGGTGTAACATCTGTTTGCACTTCTCTAGTACCAACAGATGTTTGAAATGGAAGTGGGGGAATGGGTCCAAGTGGTGTAAAGTTGGACTGACTTTTGTCAACAGAGGTTGAACTTTTGTTAACAGATGATTGAACAGTGGTTAAACATGATGAGGCAGTGGTTTGAGGGTAAGACTGGCCAACAATGGTTGACACAGCTGTGGCAGATTTTTGACAGGTGTTTTGATCATCTGCTTCCCCTGATGCAGAAGTGACTTTGTAGTGACTTGGGATCACAACATCAATTCTATAATCTTGTTGTGGAGACTGTGGAATACCTGCACTGTTAGTTTTAGTAGTAATATCTTCAAATTTGAATTTGTCTAAATCAAACAGTTCTACAGGATTTGTTGGGATTTTTAAGGATGAAAGTTCATTGAACTTTACATTCAGAGTTTCTTCTATTGTCCTAGTCATTGTGTTAAACACTTTATAGGCCTTGGCAGTAGAAGAATATCCCAGAAAATACCCACAATCTACTTTAGCTGAAAATTTTGAAATGGAATCTTTAAGATTTAAAATGAAACATGGGCAACCAAAGATTTTGAAAAATGATATCAGTGGTTTGATTTTGAACAAAATTTCATAAGCAGTCTTTTGATGTCTTGGGTTGATTAAAACTCTATTTTGAACATAGCAAGCAGTGTTTACAACTTCTGCCCAGAAGGACAGTGGCAAACTAGAATCTGCTAGCATAGTTCTTGCAGCCTCAATGAGAGTTCTGTTTTTCCTTTCAACCACCCCATTTTGTTCTGGTGTTCTTGGAATGTTGTACTGCCTCACAATTCCTTTTGACACATAGAAATCATCCAACTCCTTATTTTTAAACTTTGTTCCATTGTCACTTCTAAAGACTTTTACTGGCAAGTCATATTGTTTCTCAACTTTGGTGTCAAAGTCCTTCAAGATACCTCCAGTCTCATCCTTAGAGTGTAAAAAGTAAGTCCATGTAAACCTAGAAAAATCATCAACTATGACAAGACAGAATCTCTTTCTTCTTAGACTCATGATTTTAACTGGGCCAAACAAGTCCATGTGCAACAATTGAAGACATTGACTTGTTTTGGACTCATCAATGGATTTGTAAGAGCTTTTATGTTGTTTCCCTTTTAAGCAGGAAACACAATGCTCATCACACTTGAATTCTTTTGATGGAAGACCTCTTACAAGGCTTTGTTTGGAGAGTGAGTTGATTGTTTGAAGGTTGGTGTGACCCAGTCTCCTATGCCACAATTCCGTCTCTTTAGTGGAGGCGGCAGAAAACAGACAGACATTTGCCATAGGATTAACCTTCAACATATCATCTACATATACATTGCCACTCCTATGAGCAACAAGTTGTGCTTTGCTCTCAGCTATGATGGTATCAATCATTTTAACCACTTCTGGCCCAATAATCTTACAAGTTTTCTTAGTGAAGAATGACCCATAGCCTTTATCATTCATTTGTGAGACACTAAGAAGATTAAATTTAAGATTATCAATAAGATTGACATTTTCAAACTTGAGTTTCCCAACCTGAACAGTCCCTGAACCCAACACTTTACCTTTTGAATCATTACCAAAAGATCTATCACCCCCCCCTCCATGAGCTAAGAAGTCCAGAAGAAGGGCTCTACATCCTGTCATGTGCCTGGAGCCTCCACTATCTACATACCATAGACTATCTAAGCAAGCTGAAGCTCCCTGCACATCATTAATGGATTAGTTTTGGTGAGTGTCCAAAGCCAAGTTGGCTTTGGATGGGTCCACAGACTTTTCAGTCTCAAGCTTAGGAAGATGATCAGGGGTTTGAACCAGTTTTTGAACCAAGTTCAACAACTGTTGCTGACCATTTGCCAGTGTTTGTATGTCAACACTTGGTGCAACAGATGTTTGACCATTTCCTGTCAGATGATAGTAACCATAGGGGTTTCTGTTCACTCTTGGTTTTGAAGGCCTCTTGGGTTCTTCATAAACATGTGATAGACTATGACAAGGTGGTTGTCCATATCTTCTTGGGTACTTGTTTGTGGGTGGAGCATCTATTACTTGGACATCCCTGGGTGTAGATGTTTCAAGACTTTTGGTAACAGATGTTTGGGCTGGTACATAAGTCTGTTTGGGCTTTCCTTTTGGAGTACTCACCACTTGACTTGCTAGAGTTTTAGCCTTGTACTCTTGTATTTTGGCATCAAAATTTTTGAGATACAGACACTCTTTGGTTTTGTGATTCTTTTTACCATATATTGAGCATGTGGTCTTAGAATCACACACACATGTTCCTTTGTTGATATCATATGCTTTTAGAAGAAAACAGTTTTTAGTAACATGATTCTTCTTTTCACAGAAATCACAAAACATGTGTTCAGCCTTCTCTTTCTTTTTTTCTTTTTCAACCTTCTTTTCAACAGATGTTTGAGCATCTGCTGGAAGGTCTTTCAAGGGAATGACCTTTGCCTATGGTGCTTTCTTACCATCAGGGGTTTTGAAATCAACTGGTTTGAAGTTTTCAAGAGTACCACACTCATCAGACCAAGTAGGTTTAAATTCATATTTTCAAGTTCTGTGAATGATGAGGAACCCTCAGGCTTTTCAAGAATGATTTTCTTGCCATTAGGTTCAATGATTTTAATCTCTTTACCCTCCAAATTAGTTGGTACTACCTCAACTAACTTTTGTTCCCTTTTGTCAGTGTTTTGAAAAGCTGGGGCAATGGTTTCAAAACCAAAACCAAACTTCACATGACTTTTGGTTTGTTTGTTGAGGAGCATCTCAAAACCTTTACATGATTCCACCCATTTTCACATTCAACTTGGGTGGACTCAAGCTCCTTTTTACAACTATGATATTTAGTTATCATAGTTTGGAGCTGGTCTTTGGTTATAGTTGTTTCATGTTTTAAACTGCTGATTTTAGATTCTTTTTCAGTCAATTTTGATTTTAACTCTTTTGAAAGTTTTTCAAATTGAACTTCATCATCTAAAATTTTCTTCCTAAGGTTTTCATTCACCTCTTTAATGTTAGCAAATGCTATTACACATTTGTTTGAACACAAATCTTTTAGGATTTGAGGAGATACCTTAGCAGCAGCCATCAATGCACAATCACACTTACACTCACAATCATCACCCCAAGGATATGAGAGATTCACAACCTCTTCCTCAGACTTTTCATTTGGAACTGCTGCATCAACAATATTATTAGTCACATTTTCAGATTCCGTCACCACATCCTCAGATTCCACCTCTTCAACAATTGTTTCCATAGCCATGAAGCAAAAATTTTCTGGTTCATTTTCAGCTTTGGCTACAAGAGCAAAATTATCATCTGTTAATTCTTCTGGTAGACTGTTCCAATCAACAAAGCCTTGTGTGAAGAAGCTCTATTGACTAGTCTCTGCAGGAGCAGAGGGTGGAGTAGCAGTCATTGGCACATGTGCCTGAGCAACAGGGGTTTGAACATAGTGGATCTGAGGAACAGTGGTTTGGACATACTGGACAGGAACAGTGGTTGAGGACTGTGCAAAATGAGCAGTGTTTTGCACATTTGGTCCAGGGGTATTATAGGAAACCTGATAAGTGTTGGTCTGTGGCCTTTGATTTGGATAGGTAATCATAGGTGTACCATGTTAACTCCTACATTCCCTAAAAAAATGACCAAGTCTATGACATTTATAACACTTAATTATTGATTTATCCATCCCCACCTTTGACCTGCCAGTCAACCCTGGAAATCTTCTGCCAGTTTTCTTGTAAAAATTGTTAGTTCTTACACTGAGCAGAGCCAATTGGTGCATAATGTCCATTTCTTCCAAATCATCAGGGTCAAATATTTTAGGTCATCATACTCAAAGGATATGTTATCAGATGCCTGGATATCACCACCACTTGCTGCAAAAGCATAGTTGGGTGAATTAGAATCAGAGTTAAAACCTGTAGTTATGTCAATGAAATGATCATAACTCTGATCCTTACTATTACCAGGCACCTCATCCTGACCCAAAAGTGTTGTATTACCAAAAACATAATCATCAGACACTTTTCCAAAGTCCTGAAGCTTCTTTTTCTGTTAAGCTCTCTCTCATAGGTCAAGAGCTTACCATGAAGCTGGGTCAGTGATAGGTCCTTGAATCCAATTGAGTTTCTCATAACTATAGCAATAGTGTCCCATTTGTCTGGTAATGATCTTAAAAGCCTATGGTTCAAAGTAGAATTAGGATAAGTTAGACCCACCAGTTTTAGTTCACTAATGAGACAGTTAAACCTCTCAAATTGTTGAGTTAATGACTCTCCCTTAACATGACTGAATGTTTCATATTGGTGGTTAAGTATTTCATGGTTGTTTTCAATAACCTCTTCAGTCCCACCAAATTGTTCTTTCAAAGCATCCCACAACTCCGTTGCACTGTTACAGTGTAACAGCCCAGCATAGATATCATTGGGTAGAGCCATGGCCACAATACTGAAGGCCTTAGCATCTAACTCAATTTTCTGGAAATCCTGCCCGGAGTAGTTTTCAAGTTTCTTTGGCTCTTGAACCTTGGGATCTTCGGTACTCGGCACCATCAGAACATGTGGTCCGAAGATAACCGACTTCCAGCACCCAGTGTTCTGTTGAGCTAGAACATGGCTCATCCGACGTTGCCAGATATTGTATTCAGATCTGAAAAAGCATCAATGGCTTGTTGTCCGTGCCAGTGTTATGTGGATCGTGATTGATTGAAGCCATTCTCTGATTGTTTATAAAACAAAGTCTGTTTATAAAACTGTTGAACATAAATAAACTATTACTCTGTTTTCAATCGGACAAACAAACGATATCAATAATTGTGAGCGGATCTGTTTATATTAAATTGATTGGTTAGATCGAATTTAATTGACCAAGCTTTGATACCAATTGTTAGGATCTGAGTTTGATTTGTTTTGATTGTTTAAGTAATGAAAGATGAAAGAAGTTAATCTATAAATGGAAAGTGCATCGGAATGATAAACTATAAATCAAAACAAAGAGAATAATTGTTTTAGAATCGAAAGCTTTCATAAATCTAATGATTACAAACGATTGTACAAATACTCCCCCTCAGCCTGATCACTCTGTGTAAGTTTGTCTAAGAGAATGTTTTGAGTGATAATAGAACAGTACATGCACTGTTCTATTAATAGACAATCTAAACCACTGATGACCTAGGCTGACGTCACCTAAGACAGTGACATCTAACAGAATAACAACATAAAACATCTGATGAAACAAAACTGTTACATAGGAAACCTCTGATAACTAAACAGCTGATAGGTAAACCTCTGATGGTCTTGAATCATCTGTTGGAGCCAAAGTGTTGTTGGCTCCAACAGACCTTGAGTCTTTAGTACTTTGATCAGCAGTTGTTTCTTCATCTGACCTTTGCGATCAGCAGTTGTTCCAGTAGTTGTTGGGGTACAACAGATGTTAGAGTCAACAGTCTTTTGGGAGAAGTAACTTGTAAATGATGTTTTTATTCAGGATCATATGTTACATATTTTGGCTTTTCAATCATCTGTTCTTCTCCAGGTCAGCAGACCCAACAAGAGTTGATGAAAGTGCAAACCAAAAGGCAGATACAGAGCTGTTAAATAAGTTGAAAGCGAAAAGGGAGCGAGAAGCCAAAGCTGCTGCATTGATTAAGCAAAGAAAAGAGCTGAAAATGAAAGAGGATGATATAGGCTGCTCAAAAAGAAGAAAAGTACATAGAAGACATGGCAAAGAAAACCTAACATTCCCTGTAAACACTGATCACCAAGAAACAACAAAATTACCAGCCCAAACACCAATCGAAACAACATTTGTTCCAATTGAAAATGTGCAAAGTAATGTGCCAACCACAGATCAAGCATGTATCTTCAGAGTACCAGAAGGCCTTTCAGAACGTGTCCTTGACTTAGAATCAGTCAAACCTGAGATAGACTCTTTTTACTAAACAGATGATCCATTGTCATGGTCTTTCTCGTCTCTTGAAGGTTTTGAAAAGCCATTGAATTTTAAGAAGTATATGGAGTTGAAAGACAAACAGGTTGACATCCTTTTAAAGCAGAAAAGTGTAGGAAAAGATGACAGGGAAACACAACTAATATGGCAGGATTTACTAAGTAAATTAGCAATTTTAGAAGAATACTCAAGCAAGCTGTCAAAGAAAGTGTCTAACAGGGAATCTGATTCTAATGTGGAAAACATTTTGAGAGAAGGATATCTTGAGGAAATAATGAAAACCAAAACTTACAAAGCCACTAAAACTCAATTTGTCGGTTGGGATTCTAAGTCATTGAAGAATGAACTTAATAGAATTAAAGAGATGGCTAAAAAACCTAACCAGAAACAAACTCCACCAAATTGGAAGAAGGTAAAACAAAGTGACCCTAAAAGACTTTTAAAGTTAAAAAGAAAAAGACATGAGTTAGTGGATGCTTGTTATGGAGAGATGTCATAAGTTTCTCCCTGGAAGGAATCAACACTGATGGAGTATTACAAACAGCTTGAGGAACGAAGGAAATTTGATCCAACTCTGCCACCAAAGCCAAATTATGATGATGAAGACCAACCAGCTCGAAAGAACAAAAATCAAAAAAACTCTGTTCTCAATAGATGATCTTATGACAGACAGATTGGGGGAAATGATCGGGCAAAGTAATCCATCAGAATCAGCAAAAGAAAAGGAAAAGCCTGATAACAATAGTTTGTTGAATACTTAACAGTTGATAGGCCAACAGATGGTAAACAATGATAATTTAGATAACATCTGTTTAAATAGCACCTGTTATATTTCTGGTAATATTGACTGACAATGAATATAAGATCTGTTTAAATACAATATGTTATATTTCTGATGATACTGAGTAGCACTTATATTTGATCATTTCGCATTATGGCACAATAGTCTTTGAATAATAGGAAATTCATCAAAACATATATTACTTAACAGACTATCTATACTGAAAAGTAAGGTTTCTAAAAAGTATGTAAGATCAGCATAATATAGTTCAATTCCAACTGATATACAAAAAAGTTTAATACAATAATTTTATAAAAAAAAATTCTTGTCTACAAAAATACACATTTACTCAAAAAGTTGATAACTCTTAGGTTTACATCGCTTCTTCCGGGGTCCTTTGCATGTAGAGGATAGCTCACCAACGTTTAGTTTATCAAAATCTTCAAAACCCCTTTTACCAAAGGAATTTATAGTACAATCCATTACAGCATCGACAGCAGATGAGTCACCGGTAACAGATACAGCATCCTTCAAACAATTGACAAAAACAAGTAATTATCTGTTAAATAGAAACAAAAGCTTGACAAACAATTTAATAAACTTACACAAAAACATACTCACCTTTAACATCAATTGACTACCACCCTGCCCAGATTCTGATTGGTTAAAAGACTTGAATTCCAAATCTGCTTGACTGACCTAAAGATTGTACATACAAAACAAAAATACAAAATTTAACTACTGAGACAACATTCAAAGCTAAAAGATAATAACCAATTCTTAAATATGGTTTTAACTTAATACCTCGTCCACATTACAATATGCATTACTATTAACGGCAATTAACTCAGAAATTACGACTGGATTATCACATATTTTCAATACTGTGTAAACATGGGAGTCGTTTGTAAGATTGTATTCAGAAACATCAATTTTAAAAAGCAGCATCTTATCAAGCAAGCGAAACAATTCTTGAGGCAAACTTTCACTATCAACAAGTTTCAATTTCCTTTCTCTTATACGACTTGCAGAAGATCCAACAACTCTCATAACATCTCGGTTAAACATCACAAACGATACACTATCGGTCTCATCCAGAACCCTGACATGCACCTTGAACCTAAAACAGATACACGAAAAAGTTATCTAAAACATATATACTAATAATTAAAAGCAATCATCTTATGTAAAAAAAAATTGTAATTAATTAGATCTAATTACATTGTAGCAGTAGAGGTACAAAGACATTCACACTTCGAACAAAACAACGCAAAAGCAGGCAGTTTGAGAGTTTCTTCAGTCACACTTTCATGAAGCTGTAAAAATTCTGATTTACTAATCACATTACCTAAACATCTGCAACACGCATCATAAAACCAACCATAGCCTTCTTGCACAATTTGTATTGTCACAACTACAACACAACACATTGGCTGAAAAAAAAATTAAAATATATAAGTTATTACTTAAGAAAAAAAGTTGTAATAAGAAGAACAAATATTAATCATAACTAAAAAATAATATAACCATATCAATCTCCATAAGCTCGTCAACATGTTTATACTCACAACCAAAAATGAATTCCTGAAGCAACGGGTAAACAGAGTGTTCGGAAGGTAATGTTTGAGAAGTAGAAGCAGCATCTTATCCATGCTTCAATATAAGACTAAAAAAATAGCTCAAGTTAATAAAAGAATTCAAAATTTTCTAATTTAATTATAAATAAATAAAAAAGCGACACTGTACCCCCTACTTAACTCCTTCACCTCAGTTAATCTACATTCAGAAACATCTGAGTTCCAAAGTTATTCCACTTTCAACTATAAATTGATCTAAATATATACATATACATATACATATATTAAACCACAATGAAGTGACAAAGTATTAATAACAGCAGTTTAAAATAAATTACCTTTGGACTCCTTAACCTTGCCATGCTGTATAACACCCATTATATGGTTATTACCAGCGTTTTCAGAGATGAATTTGTTAAACTGTTCTGCATAAAAATTCCACATAGTACATCGCAATATCGTATCACTACATAAAATCAATACACAAACATAGATAAATATATTATAAAAAATATAGAAATTAAATAATAAAAGTAAGCAACAATAAAAAGGGAAACATTTACTCCAAGTCTTGAATATCAAAATTCATCCTCTTAGTTTCTTTTGGAGGTCGTCCGAACACATCCAGACCTCCATGCCAAATGAGACCATCGACAACATCTATAAAACGTTCATATAATTCAAAATATGAAACCAAAACTTTTAATATACTAAATATTAAATTTAAATTAAGAAACAAACCAACAGAAAAAAGTTCTTTGGCTTCGCCTTTAAGAATATCTTTAAAAGCAATTAAATTAAATCCATACTCTACACCTTGCCAACCAAAAATACGGCTAACAGTAGTACAACGATAAAAGTTGATCTTATAATCATGTGCTACAACTTTGAATGGATCCTTGTTTTCGCCAACACCAAACTTCGATAGAATAACGACATCATCCTCTTCAAGTTGATGGTCAAAAAAGGTGGATCAAAGGACTCTTTATGAAGGCCTAAATCTTATCACCCTTAAAATAAATATAAAAGAAAATGTAAACATAAAAAATAGAGCTTAAACAAAATAAGGTAAAGCAAAAACATGACACAAACAAAATCTATATTTATATCAATAACAACATAAAATAACCTTAGAGAAAAATTACATTACCTGCTGATCAAACAATACCATTTCGATCTTAAGACTTTCTTTCCACTAAACATCAACAAAAGAACTTAAATAACATAACATAAATTAAACGAAAAACATGAGGAAAACAATATTTATATTAATAACATGAATAATAACATGCAAAAATAACCTCAGAGAAAAATTAAATTACCTGCTCATCAATCAATATCATTTCTATCTTAAAACTTTCTTTCCACTTTCGTATGATACGAACCTTGAGAAACCAGGTATTTTTGGATGGGTTGAGATCACAAACAAAACTATCAATTTTGTTATGAATATCCATTGAGAAAGATTTCAACAAAAAATTCAAAAGGAGATTTTATAAATTAATTTGTGAGAGAAAATGGTTGTGTATGAGGAAAGCATCTGCAAAAATGATGATTATATAGCTGCAAAAATCACACTTTCCGATGTTAATTCAAAATTTCCCTCTTAAAATTTCGAACAGTTATGGCTGAATATGTACTAAACAGCTGTTCATAAAAACTGCTTATAGATAACAGTTGAGAGGATATTAGTAAACGTCTGCTGTAGGTTGGCAGACCCAGGGATTGAGAACCGCTATTGAGGGCAACAGCGGTGGTTTCACGTGGCCCACGCCTTTTTTTGAATATTTTAATGGGATTAATGATGTCAGTTTTTGCATCATACGCGCATTGGTGGCCAGTCTCTCCGGCTGACACATTAGCTTTCTGACGTCACTCACGCTTCTCCTATTATGGAAAGTATATATATATATATACTAGGTGCATTCCCATGTGAAAACACGGGAATACTACATCATTTATTGACAACCAATAGATTGGTTGCACATTATCCCCATGTATCCATCAATTATGTTCCACTTTCAACAATATACATTATTATATTAACATCCACCTAAACCACTATAACAATATCCAAAGCATAGGAAACAACATTCAATGAATGGCCCACATATATACTAATAGATGTAGCATATATTAATATTTTAAGCTTTGATGTACTAACAGATGTTAGATATATTAATATTTTTAGCTTTGATGTACTAACAGATATTAGATATATTAATATTTTAAGCTTTGATATACTGACAAATGTTAGATTAAATATATTAATGAATGGCTCACATATGTACTAATAGATGTAAGATATATTAATATTTGAAGCTTTGATGTACTAACAAATGTAAGATATATTAGTATTTTATGCTTTGATGTACTAACAGATGTTAGATATATTAATATTTTAAGCTTTGATATACTAACATATGTTATATTAAACAGACCCACCTAGTCTCTTATTATTAATTAGAACCACTATTAGGAGAAAACATTAACCCTTGAGTACACACAGAGACTTATGTTTCATAATCTAATTAAGCAAGCAATACATTCACCTAATTTATGTTTTCTATATATAAATAAAGCAAGATAAAGGTGCAACTTATGTTTTCTATATATATATAAAACAAATAAACATGATTATACCAATTAAATCTGAGCCGTACGGCCGTGATGGTTGTGGTGTATTATGTTGCTATAGCCGGGGTGTTGAACCAACGACATATGTGTCGCAGTTTCTGGTGACCAGAGCAACCGACATTCGTTTTGTCGTTGAAGGTATTCTTTTATGTGATTTCTTGTGAAGAATTGGATGTTGATTGTGGTTAGTCACTATTGACAGTGATTTGATAAATGGATTGTCGGGACATTGTTTTCTGGGTACAAATGGTTAAACATGTGTGCCTTTGGACCATTTTGATTTCTTATTCCACTCCAGGATATGTAATGCTTTGCTAACAGAAGCTAACAGCAATTCCAAAATTTGGCCTAAAGATATACTAAAATATGAATTATGAAATGCTGATTGTGTTGTCCCTTAAATGTTGATTCTTATTTTTATTTTTTTCTGTTATTTGCAGTTGTGGTCACTTTATACACCACATGGCGCGTACCCTCTTTCGCAAATATATGGCATACATATCCTCCGAAGATGATAGCGATGATGATCTTTATGGGGATTGCAATGAACAGTCATCAAGGAAACGTCGTACGTTTATTTTGCTGTGATCATATTAAGGGGCACGAGTGATTATTTCATGATTATTTTGCAAAAAAAACCCATTATATCCCTCAAACCTATTTCGTAAAAGATTTCGGATGAGTCATCCTCTATTTCTCCATATTGTGAATGAGGTAGTGTCTAATGAGCCGTACTTCATCCAAAAAAGAAATAATGTCGGAAGACTCGGCTTATCTTCTTTGCAAAAAATAACTGTAGCACTTAGAATGATGGCCTACGGGGTTACTGGAGATTTTATGGATGAGTACACACGTATTGGAGAAAGCACTGGTATGGAGAGCTTGCAAAAGTTTTCTAAAGCTATAGTAAATGTTTTTTCGGATGAATATCTATGGTCTCCAAATGCCAACGACATTACACGGTTACTTGTTGTTGCTGATCAACGGGGATTCCCTGGAATGCTTGGAAGCATAGACTGCATGCATTGGAAATGGAAAAATTGCCCCTTGGCCTGGAAAGGTATGTACTCTGGCCACATTCGTGAACCTACTATTATTTTAGAGGTGGTTGCTTCATATGATCTCTGGATATGGGATGCATTTTTTGGTATGCCCAGTTCACATAACGATATTAATGTGTTGGAGAGGTCTTTTATCTTCACGGAACTTGCGCAAGGGCATGCTCCTCCGGTCAATTACACGGTCAATAGCCATGATTGTACTATGGGGTATTACCTTGCTGATGGTATTTATCCGAAGTGGCGAACTTTTGTGAAGACGATTCCATCGCCAAGATGGAATATGAATAAAAATTTTGCGAAAGCACAAGAATCTGCAAGAAAAGATGTTGAACGAGCATTTGGTGTGCTTCAACAACGATTTGCAATCATTCAAGGACCTTCCCGAATGTTCAAGGTGAATGTACTAACAGATATAATGAAAGCATGTGTTATTCTACATAATATGATCATTAAAGATGAGCGTGATGATAGTGACAATCTTAACATTGAGTATGATCAACTTGACGATGATCTCCCTGAATTGTCACGCAATCATACAGACGAGTTCATAGACTTCATCCAACGACATCGTCATATTAGAGATAGCTCAGCACATCATCAACTTCAAGAAGATCTAATTGCACATCAATGGCTACTCTATTCCCAACAATAAAGAGGATGCGCTATATCTCGTGTTTTTGTTGGTTACATGGAAACATACCAACTATTTTTTTTGGAAACACACTGACTGGTTATAATTTTTGCTCAGCTTGGTGTTTCAACCCTTTTGTCTACAGCTGATTTTAGGTATTAATGTCTTCTTGTAAAGATTTAATGTTGGTATTTTGGTGATGTACTTGAGACCAAAATTGAATCGCATCTGTATGCTTGATGTTCACACAAGAGTTTTATTAATGATAATTGCAAGGTGTTGGTAACCTCCTCAACTTGTCGTTGGTTTAATTCTTTTTATGCTACTATTGAAGTATTTTTAATTGTAAAAATTAGTTCACAAGATTGCACTTAGTATTTCATGATTTGGCCACTAGTAAAAAGAACGCAGCATCATATCCTCTGTTTCTCACTAAACAAGTCAAGTCTTCCTTTTTCTAGTTGACTTATTAGGCTTTAATTGAATAATATTTGCACACATATCTACATTGTGTGTTCTTATTACTAATTGTACGATTTTGGCTTTAAAAATGACCATATTTTATATGGTATCTGTGTTAATACGCAACCAAAACTATGTTAATATACAGTCAAAACTGCGCAATATATGCAGCCATAAAAATGACCATATTTTATCAATTATTGTCAAACAAGGTAGGTATTTTCTCTATTTTACTGCAGTCAAAACTGCGCAATATAAGTTTACTTGATTTAATTGGTGTTGTTAACTGAAAACTGATTACTAACCCAACCCTTGCAATAATACTCAAATGGTAAGGAGATAATAAGACAAAATAGTAATTAGTTAAAAATGTAAATGGAAGAAAGAAAAAGAAACAATAAAAAATTAATATGAAGAAGTAGATGGAGAATGAGATGTGGGAGGTTTTTAAAAGATTAACAAAATTTGAAGATAAATGTGTTTTTTTGTTAAATTATATAGACGGAGATGGAGAGGCTATTGTGAATGATCTAAGTGCTATAATGTTCGCGATGTGTAATAAATTTCTTCAAAACCATTTATGTTAAATTTCGTAAAGTAACCAGGTCAGTTTTAGTTTTGAGGTTTTAGGGTTGGCTTTAAAAGTATAAACCTAAAGGCTAAAACATTACACATTGTGAAGTGGTGTTGGTATTTACTATTCTTACTCGCTGCTTTTTTTCAAAGATCATCTACAAATGTCAACATATGACAACTTACATCTATACTACATGTCACACCCTCAAATTCCACGTGCGGGGTTTTACCGCGAGGCACGTGACATACCATGATCCAAGTCAACGGTCACAATAAACGACAACTATATGCGAAAAATATACAAACCAAGACCATAAGTTAAACATTAAACCAACAGCGGAAGCTTTAAAAATCTTGTTTACAACCAATCAAAAGTAAGTGAAGTATGAAATTATTTAAAGACATGCGACTAGAACCCTATACGCCATGTGAGACTCCGTGCGCCTAAACTCGATGTTGCTACCTTAGCGACCTGAGAAAACAAGCCAAAAAGATGTCAACATATAATGCTGGTGAGTTCACAGGTTTTAAGTTTACAAAGCGTTTCCATGAGTGGAGAATTTTATCACAAAGATACCATGTGTGAAGACGTTTAACTAAACAACAAGCGTTTCCTTACTACTACGATCGTGTTACTGAAACCATTACTGACAAGCGTTGCATGTGTTGATGCCCGTGTTTGAGTTGCCAAAAGTTAGAGACAATATGCACCCGCCCAACTCCAAGCCGTCGAGTGGGGTTCGTCAGGCCCAATAGATCTATCCACATTTTCCCCATTATGTATACCAACATATTCATGGTTTCCCCAGGGACTTACGTGTTGCATCGTATGGTAAACAAGAGAAAACAATGTAAACATAAGCGTTGCATTTAAAAAGTGTTGCGTGTTTATAACATAAACGTTGCGTTTCTAAAAAGTGTGGCATGTTTCTCCCCTGAGAGAAAAGTGTATAAAAGAGGGGCCATGAAACTCACCTTAGATTGCGTTCTTCTTAATAAACCACAAACAATGCAAGTGACAGTTCCTAGTATCGGCAACCTATCATTAAATGTATATGAGTACCTGAACTATTGACCCGCAAGTCGACTAGTCCCTAAGTGTCCAGACCATTACCATTATACGTTTGAAAACATGTTTGATTGATAACCGGACCACACCAGAGAAGACCCGACATCCCATTGGTGACCCGACATCCCCACGTGTTAACCAAATACAAGAAATCAAACAATCATGCGTAACTATGCACTTAACACTTATAAAAGTTCACCAAGTCTAGCATACAGTTCACATATGTAACATTCAGCCCCTCTCACCACCAATATTGTCCGCTTTGCCCTGATGGGTTGCCCATCCAGAGCTCACGGATTTGTTTTTGGTTGCCCTGGTGGAGACTTCCCAGGAGGTCACCCATCCTGATACTGCTCCCACCTGAGCACGCTTAACTGTGGAGTTCTCCTCTCATCCACTAACATTAAGCCCCAAAACGCGTTGGTTATTTGAGAGGCAAGACATTACTTATTAACCAAGATCTCTCCTGGCCACGGCCAATGTGGGATTTTCCCGGGGTGTCACATTCACCCCCTGTTAGAGTCTCATCGTCCCTAAGCACCCACCATCCCGAACGGCACAAGAGTGGCTCTGATACCATCTGTAACATCCGGCCCCTCTTACCACCAATATTGTCCACTTTGCCCGGATGGGTTGCCCATCTAGAGCTCACGGATTTGTTTTTGGTTGCCCTGTTGGAGACTTCCCAAGAGGTCACCCATCCTGATACTGCTCCTACCTGAGCACGCTTAACTGTAGATTTCTCCTCTCATCCACTAACATTAATCCCTAAAACGTGTTGGTTATTTAAGGGGCAAGACATTACTTATGAACCAAGATCTCTCCTGGCCACGGCCGATGTGGGATTTTCCCGGGGTGTCACAACATATCGCATATACAACTCCGAACATGGGTTACTAGGTTATTAGACATGTCACGAGGTTCCAAACATGTTCTTAGATGTTAAACCATGTTTTGGGATGTCAAAATACACTTACAACAGTAAAACACACGATTAGGAATCAAACAGGCAATTATGAAAGCTAATTGCCCCTTTATCATGCAAGTAGGGGGCTAATCGCCTCCTAGAACACGCGATTAGGAGCTATTCGCCCCTTGGGCAGGCGAGTAGCTTTTCTACTCGCCACCTACAGCCCAGGGGTGACTTTTCGCGCGTTTAACCTTCCAAATCAGATCCGAAACATGTAGAAACACCCAACATCAATCCTAAATCATTGAGCAACCCATTCCAAGTGAAAACCCCCCAATTTATCAACAGTCTAACAACCCTAATTGCAAGCATTTCCCAAAATAGCATAATATTATGAAAACATCACATCAACGCATGCACAACTTACCCTAAATGGCAAATATCCAGATTTCATCACATAACAACATTGTGAATCATTATCCTACTGTTAACACAACATCCTAGAACAAACCCTAACATCATACAATCAATAAAACATATCATAACACCCTAAATCTTTCTAAATCACTCAAATGGGTCAAAACGCATATTATCATCAATACGCAACCATTAACCTTTAAACTCATTGATAAACATCCTAACAATTCATTTATATCAGAAATACATCAAACAAATAAGAATCCTCATGTTTTAACCATAAAAATCATATCCTGCATGAATACACCACATAGAACACATATTGAAGGATTAGACTTGTTTAATAACTGATTTCAAAGGTTTTCAAAGACACAACATTACAAAACCAAGTATGGACCTTTAGGGATCAACATAATAACATGATAAATATTTAGGATGGATAACACACATTAGGTTTTGCTAAAGAATGATGTGTAAAGCTTGAAAGGATGGATTCTAGGGCAAAAACGTGTTCCTGAGGTTGATTATGGTGTGGGAGAGGTTTGGGGCGAGTTAGGGTTACACAAATGATGTTTTACAACACAAGGGTGGTATTTATAGGTGTTTCTAGTCGTTCCAGCTGCGACACGCGAGTAGCATCAGGTTACAGGCGATTAGCTCTGCTAATCGCCCCTAGTTACTAGTGATTAGCTGCTACTCGCCCCTATGACAGGCGAGTAGCTCAGCTACTCGCCCCCTGTAGGGCTGTTTTGGTTTTTGGCGCATTAAACACTATTTTAACACATATAAGCACGTACTCACTTAGTGACAAGTCATATAATGATTATAAACACATAATGCATGATAACTAACACGTTCACATTCATTCACCAATTCCCGGGACTCGAGACTTGCGTGTGTGCGTTAAACCCGGCGATTCTACAAATCACTAATCCTTATATATATGGTTTTGGACCGACTCCCAATGAACTCGTGGGTCATTGTAACGACTCCCGATGATTCCCGAAACCATCATAACGACTCACTTGACTCGGTTATAAGTGAAATGTATGCATGACTCGCTAAGGTAGACTTACTAATTTGATAAAAGTTATTAACCTGAGTTTGCCGGGTGTCACATCATACCCCTGTTGAAAGAATTTTTGTCCCGAAAATTGCCCGAAATCGGAATGGAAGCGATGAAAAGAAAGAAAAATTTTCCGGTTGTCACATCATCCCCCTGTTGAAAGGAATCTCGTCCCGAGATTCACTCCGCTTCAACAATAACGAGTGTCGAACTAAGTACGCACTTAGGTAACGAATGAGGTACCCTAGATTCCATCTAGTCCCCTCGATCCCACAAGAACCCTGGTCCACAACGTGAACGGTAATGAATCCAAACAATACCAAAAGATGACTCAAACACACACTCAACTGAGCACTCAATGCCCAGAGCAACGCTTCCCAAAAACATGAAATGGAATGAGAACCACAAACAGAGGTGATAAGAACAAGTACTCCAAGCCGAGGAACCACTTCCTCAAGATGAATACGGGATAACTACTACAGACTGCCACATAACCAACCCCTCCTGATCAGAGATACGCTGAAGACCCTTGTGATCGGTCTAAACGATGCACCTGGTACCGTCCAAGTAGTGTCTCCAGTTTACGGACGTCAAGCTAATGAACAACATAAACGATAATCCTCTCGCATAGGAGCAACACACAAACAAGACCCTGAATAGAAGCACCATGATAAATAACGAAACCACTTACACCCGCGAGCAAGAATAGAATAAAGTTAGCAAATGCGGTTCATCGAACTCGCGAATCCCCATAAGCACACTGGTGAGGTAAAAAGGCCAGATCAAGAATCCAAAATAGTCATAACAAGTTTGAAAAAGGAAACCATCGCAACACGACATACGATTACCCCTCAAGGCGTAGGTACTATGTCTAGCAACAGATAAAACTTAACAGATACGAAGCTCTTAATAGTATGAGAACCAAAATAAAACCGAAGCATAGCGATCAATAAGAAAAAGACATACCGGTAATAGTATCAGGATCCTGTCGGGCATCGACCGAACCAGTGACGAGAGCGCGCGCAGTTGGGCCACCGCCTCTGTTGCCTCGTCTGTTCCCATCCTTACCAGCCTCACCTTGTTTCCGCGCTGGGCATTTCCTCTTAAGATGCTCCAATTGACCGCAAAGAAAACACCCTCGCTCACTTAGGGGGTAGGAGCACCATCATTCTGCTTAATCTTAGGGCAATCACGCTTGAAATGCCCCGGTTGGCCCCAATGAAAACACCCCTGATTATCCTAAGGAGCAAGAGTAGTCGTCTGAACCGGCTGCGGCTGAAGACCAACCCTACAATCTTTAGCATGATGACCAACCCGTTAACACCGATGACAACGGGACTTATCACAATCACCCGTATGATGAAATTCACAACGATTGCACTTTGGAAGCTTCCCATTATATCTACCCTGCTTCTGACCGGACGACGAGACCTGACGCTTCAAACTTCTTTGTCTGCTGTTGCGGCTGAACTAGAACCAAATTCTTCCCAACACTATCCCATTTCCTTTTGTTGTTCTCAGTCCCACCAAAGATGTGGGGCTCGCACTCCATGAACACCTTGAAAGTACACACCTGCTGACCAAGAGGAGGCGGTGGTGGAAGAGATTAATGATTATCGATGTTTCCACCAAGGCCTTGCTGAGCAGCCTGGAAAGCAGCAAGAGCAACAGACATTTGTTGCTGGATCAAGTTATTCAGCTCTTCCTGGGTCATGTTAACATTACCACCACCCCCGCTGAGACCAACACCGCCACGACCACCGGTACGACCACCTCCACGACCGCCATGAGCACCAGACATCTTCTGCCAAAACAACAATAAGAGATTTAGACTCGCCAGTAGTGTAACCCACTGGGAATCACAAGAATTTAGATCTAGGTCTAATTCAGGGACATCCGTCCAAACACAAAGTCCACTAGGATTTTCATGCATTCCAGTTTATGATCTCACGTGCACCCGACATGATAAACTGCTCTACATGATTCTCCAGGCATACTTCTAGCTTGAAGTTCAAGTCACCGAATACCAGCACCTAAAAGCGTACTACCACGAGCACAAGTGTAAGGTAATGCGTGTTAGGTCGAGTGTGTTTATTGGGCCATAAAAGGGAAATGCTCGAATCCTAGACAGATCTCGAAGATATGCCGAAGCTACCCCAATGTACACCATCGCCATGCAAGAGTCAACAATTGTAACACCCCGTTTCGTGGACAAAAATAAATGATATGTAACTCATACTTCTATTTCATATAGTTAGACGAATATGTCATGAGTAAAATAGGTACCCGAAATATATGGCATCTACACGAGTATTAAAGACGATCAAAATGTTTAATTATATAATAATAATAATAATTATTATTATAATCTAATTAGTGCACGTGTGTGCATTCATATGTGTAGATGTAAGATGTAACTTACATAAAAATTACAATATAAAAGTTGACGTCATGAAGGTCAGCTATTTAGCCGCCATTGAATTTGCTATAAATAGAAGCGTTTATTTACCAAATAGCACACTTCAAACTTCTTTCCTTTACTACAAGTTAATAAGGTAAGCAATCTTAATTAAGTTTTTATTATTTTATTTAGTATTAGTTTAATAATTAGGTTTAGTATAATATTAGTAGTAGGGTTAGGGTCATAGGTCGGGTAAGGGATAGGTGACTCGATTCTAGTTTGGGCATGGACTGTATACCCGTGCCTAGGCTAGGTGGGTTGCTCATAGCCAATCATGGTGACGGCTAGCTAATACCATATTGTTAGATTATCACTTAAGTTTGTCTTGGTGTTTGTTCAGGGTCTGAGTTCTGATCAATTACTTATTGTAGCGCCTAAAGCTAAGGTGAGTTTTACGAATGCTTTCCAAATGTGAGCATGCTTGTCCAAACTGGTAATTGTTATAAACGTGTCTCATGACTGGATGTACGCATGTGATATATCATGGATAACTCCCAGTAATGCATACACATGTATATATACGTGCCGCTACAGCGAGACTGATTGGCGAATTACACCAAGTAGGGTGTAGTTGAATCTGCTTGTATGTGGGGCTAAACACCCAGGGTCCCGTAGTGATCCGGTGTAGGGAAACATCGTGAATATTGCATGGGCGGGTACAAGTCATGAAAATGTTAATGTGCTTTTGATAATCTGTTGATATTCGTGAACTCACCAGTGTATACTGACGTCCTTTTTAAGCATGTGTCACAGGTAACGAAGCTTGAGAGCTAGTTACCATAGATTCCGAGCCTGCGTGGCCAAGGGAACTGTTGAATACTAGTTCCGTAGTGACTAGTAAAGTTTTGTATATCAGATATGACTAGTCTGATGAAATGTTGTATCGTTTAAGTCTCCAACTTTTGTAGTTTAAGTTAGTGAAATAAAAGTTTCCCTTTTAAGTCTTGGTATCGATTGTGTACTTTTCATCCTTATCTGGGTTAGGTGTCATAGTTGGTATCAGAGCCAAAGGTTTTAGCGAATTAGGTATTCAGTAGGAATGCCTAGGCTTCAACCTTTAAGAATAGGCTCACTTAACTAATCTTTGTATGTTTTTGACAGATAAGGATGCCAGGAGCTGGTAAAGGACCTGATTTTTTCCGTAGGTTTGCCCCCGCCAACTATGAGGGACCTGTTATTGAAAATAATGAATATGAGTCATCCGAGGATAATTCCACTACATCGTCTATTGGATTGACTTTTAGGAGTCTGGGAAACTTAGTGCCAACCCCGATTCCTAATGGACCATCCTTTAGTTTTCATTTTGCACCCACTGCCTGTAGTAATAACTTTCCACACATTTCCCCACCTTAGTCTCCAGAGGATCAAGCAAGAGCCTGCCTTAGGGATTTGCCTACTTCAGAAGAGATCGAGGGATCCAATGAACTTCCTACTTATTTCCCACATAGGGAAAGAATTCCAGAAATCCTTGAGCCTGAACCTGTCCGAATTGCGCCTATTCGTAATGGCAATCCCATCATGATTAGTACCCCATGTGAACCGCTAGGCCTTCCCACAGACTCGCAGACGATTAGAACTATGATGGCTAGGATAGCTGAACTGGAGTTAGAAAATATAAGGTTACAACAAGAGTTGGAGGAAGTTAAGGCTAAAGGAAGACAATAGGCCTTGACCTGTTGTGTGTTTCATGACCATATGTGTAATATGTGTAAAAGTACTTGATTTGTCTATTGACTACTTGGCGATATGTGTTTAAGTGTTGTTGTATTTGTGCAACAGTGATGTAATTGCTTATTGTAAATAAATAAAGTGTTGAAGTATTGTTCTGTTAAAATATAGAAAATGTCAAGTGACCAACCTAACCACCCACAACAATCTAATGCACCGGCTGACTCGGCTCAACGTACTGAGCCTGCTCCTTTAAATGATGATGCAATTGACCGGATTGCGACCCGCGTTTCACAAATACTAGTTGCTGCACAAAGACAGGAACGACATGTACCTGAAGAGCTTATACCATCTGAAGGAGATTCTACATCACATAGTGTAGAACGATCTATAAGAAGGGAAAAACCAGTGAGAGAAAACCTTATTCCACCCAAACCTAAAAACATGGAAGTCTCTAGAGAATGCAACTACAAGATGTTTATGTCTTGTAATCCCCCACCATTCGATGGGAAGAAAGGTGTCGTGGAAGCACATGAGTGGTTAAGTGAAGTTGAAGGGATACTAGACATTAGTGATTGCTAAGAGAGTAATAAAGTTTGTTTTGCAGTACATCTGTTTAAGTCAGAGGCATTATTCTGGTGGAGAATTCAGAAAGAAACCCAGGGTGATGACTTAGCCTATCTCTGTCATGGAAAGAGTTCGCTGAGTTATTTACCCAGTATTTCTGTCCTCCGAGTGAGAAAGATAGAATTGAGAAGGAGTTCATGCACCTAGAATTAGGCACAAAGACATATAGAGAATATGTCACTAAATTTAACAAGTTATCTCGACTCATGCCATACTTGGTCACACCAGAGGAGAATCGAATTTGACGATTTGTGTGGGGATTACCAGCAGAGTATCGTACTTTTATTAAAGCAACAAAACAAATGACATACTTTGAGGCAGTTGAGGCCAGAGCCACTATTGCTGCTGAGGTACAGCAGCCTAAACCTCAAGACTTTGTGCCAAAAAGAAAATGGGACAACAGTCAGGAGACGATACAGGCAAACCCTAGACCTCCTTTTAAGAAACAACGAGGCCCCATACCTAAGTGTCAAACATGCGGAAAGGAACATTCAGGTATATGTCGACAACTGGTGTATAGAAATTGTAAGAAACCAGGACATGTAGTCCAAGAATGTAAGGAGTCCGTAGGTGTTTTGAATGTGGTGAGTCGGGCCACTATATTAATGACTACCCTAAGAAAAAGAAAAAGGAAGAACCAAATAAAGCTAGGGGACGAGCCTTTGTGTTAAATGCCAAAGAAGCTCACAGAAACACTGATGTTATTACTGGTAAGTTCCTTATCAACAACTTTTATGCCAAGATCCTATTTGACACTGGTGCTGATAAAAGTTTTGTGTCTGAGCCTTTTAAGATATTGATTAACCAAATCCCACATAAGTTAGATACACCATTCATAGCTAAACTAGCAGATGGACGCAAAGAAGAAATTAAGGATATGATTAAAGATTGTACCATTCGGATTAGTAATGTTTCTATACCCCTAGAGTTATTGCCGCTAAGACTTGGAGAATTTGATGTAGTGATAGGCATGGATTGGTTGTCCAACCATCAGGCGCAAATACTATGTGATAAGAAACAAACTTTGATTAAGGACCCGAATGGAAGATTGTTAAACATCCAAAGGGAGAAGCCTAGTAAGCCAATAAGCTTTATCACTATGATGAAAGCCACTAACTGTGTACGAAAAGGGCAGTTAGCCTACCTAGTGTATGCTATAGAAACTAAGGAAGCGAAGAAGTTGGAAGATATACCAGTAGTATCAGAATTCCTTGAGGTTTTTCCTAAAGATCATCCCGGGTTACCACCCGACCGACAAATTGAGTTTAGGATCGACCTAATCCCTGGAGCGACTCAGATTGCCAAAGCCCTGTATCGTCTTGCTCCGAATGAAATGAAGGAGTTGAAGGAGCAACTCCAAGAATTGTTAAACAAAGGTTTTATGCGTCCCAATACCTCGCCTTGGGGAGCGCCAATCCTCTTCGTCAAAAAGAAGGACGCGTCAATGAGAATGTGCATTGACTATAGGGATCTAAATAAGATCACTATAAAGAATCGGTATCCATTACCTCGAATAGATGATCTCTTTGATCAATTACAAGGCACAAATTACTTTTCAAAGATTGATCTAAGATCTGGGTATCACCAATTAAAGGTACAAGAAGAGGACGTACCTAAGACCGCCTTTCGGACAAGATATGGTCTTTATGAATTTTTGGTGATGCCATTTGGTCTCACTAATGCGCCAGCTGCATTCATGGATTTGATGAACCAAGTTTGTAAGCCATATCTGGACCAATTCGTGATTGTGTTCATAGATGATATACTCATCTATTCTAAAACTAAGGAGGCATATGAAGGACATCTCCGTGCCATCCTTAAGTTGCTGAAAGAAGAGCAGTGGTATGCTAAATTCAGTAAATGTGAGTTTTGGACTAGGGAAGTCCAGTTCCTGGGGCACATTGTTAACGAGAAAGGAATACAAGTAGACCCTGTCACCCTGCCAAAATTGAAGTAGTTAAGAATTGGGAGACCCCCAAAAATCCTACTGAGATACGACGTTTCTTGGGATTGGCTGGTTATTATCGAGGGTTTATCCAGGACTTTTCAAAGATAGCTATGCCCCTTACCTTGTTAACTCAGAAGAAAACTTCATTTGTTTAGGGACATAAACAAGAAGAGGCCTTCAACCTTTTGAAGACTAAGTTGTGTAGTGCTCCAGTGCTTGCATTACCAGAGGGCACTGAAGACTTTGTAGTCTATTGTGATGCCTCACACTACGGACTTGGGTGTGTATTGATGCAGAGAGGCAAGGTTATCGCCTATGCATCCCGACAACTAAAGACACATGAGAAAAATTACACCACCCATGATTTAGAACTAGGAGCTGTAGTATTTGCTCTTAAGATATGGAGGCATTACCTTTACAGAACTAAGTGTAATCTATACAAATCACCAAAGCCTTAAATATATATTTGAACAAAAGATGTTAAATATGAGACAGCGACGATGGATGGAATTACTTAATATTATGACTATGAAATAAGATATCATCCAGGAAAAGCCAATGTAGTGGCTGATGCCCTTAGTCGGAAGGCCATAGTTAAACCTTTAAGAATATGCGCATCTAGAATTGAAGTGAAAATTGGTTTAATAGAACAAATTAAGGATGCGCAGACACAAGCCCAAACGGCTGAGCTGATTAATAAGGAAAGGATGATAGGGAAACTAGAACTTCTCACCAAAGGAGGTGATGGAATATTAAGATTCAATTATAGGATCTGGATACCCATAGTGGGAGGACTAAGGGATAAGGTGATGGAAGAAGCACATAGATCTAAGTACATGATGCATCTTGGAAGTACCAAGATGTACAAAAACATTCAAGATGAATATTGGTGGCCAGGCATGAAGGAATCCATAAATAAGTATGTGGAAAAATATCTGACTTGCTTACAAGTCAAAACTGAACACCAAAAGCCAGCAGGTTATTTGACTCAACCTGAAATCCCTGAATGGAAATGGGATATGATCACGATGGATTTCATAACCAAACTCCTACGAACTAAGAATGGGCTTGACACTATTTAGGTTATAGTAGATCGTTTAACTAAGTCCGCCCATTTCTTGCCAATACGAGACGATTATAAGATGGACAAATTGGCAAGGATTTATGTTAAGGAAATTGTTAGTCGTCATGGAGTACCCATCTCTATCATTTCAGACCGTGATAGTAGATTTACATCTAGATTTTGGCAAAGTTTCCAGAAGGAGCTGGGAACCAAGGTTAATTTAAGTACGGCTTATCATCCGCAGACAGATGGTCAAAGTGAAAGGACCATACAAACCCTAGAAGACATGCTCAGAGCATGTGTCATAGACTTTGGTGGCAATTGGGATGAACACTTGCAGTTGATAGAATTTTCTTATAATAATAGCTATCATTCAAGTATCAAAGCAGCTCCATTTGAGGCGTTGTATGGAAGGAAATGCCGGTCACCGGTCTGTTGGTCAGAGATGGTAGAAACCCTATAGCGGGTCCCGAGATAATTGAAGAAACAACAAATAAGATTATACAAATTCGGGAACGAATGAAAGCAGCGAGGGATAGACAGAAAAATTATGCGGATAAAAGGAGATGACCTTTAGAATTTCATGTTGGTGACAAGGTATTACTAAAGGTCTCACCTTGGAAAGGCATAATTCGCTTCAGAAAGAAAGGAAAATTAGGACCTCGCTTTATAGGACCCTTTGAGATTATTGAAAGAGTCAGCCCAGTAGCTTTTAAGTTAAAACTGCTAGAGGAATTACAAGGAATTCATGACATTCCATGTGTCCAATCTAAGAAAATGCCTGGCAGATGACTCGCTTAAGATGCCCTGGCAAGAGATCCAGATCAATGACAAGCTAAACTTCACCGAACGTCCCATGGAGATCAGAGATCGACGAGTAAAGAAATTGAGGAACAGGGAGTTTCCTTTGGTTAAAGTTAAATGGGATGCCAGAAGAGGGCCCGAAGAGACATGGGAAAACGAAGATGAGATGAAAAACAAATACCCACACCTTTTTGTCTAAATTTCGTAAATTTCACGGACGAAATTTCTATAAGGTGGGGAGAGTTGTAACACCCCGTTTCGTGGACAAAAATAAATGATATGTAACTCATACTTCTATTTCATATTGTTAGACGAATATGTCATGAGTAAAATAGGTACCCGAAATATATGGCATCTACACGAGTATTAAAGACGATCAAAATGTTTAATTATAGAATAATTGTTGATGCATATTATGCGACTAGTGCTTTTGGATTGCTAATACAATTGTTTTTGTTGATTTCGGGAGGTCGAATGTGGATTTAGAAATGGTCGAAGGTGATACAAATAGGTCGAAGGTAGAAGACTTGGTCTATGGAGAAGTTTTATAGAAGATTGTGTTGATTCGCCCTCTTGTTTGGTTGAACCTGCACATTCGCCCCTTCGAATGGTCGAATGTGCAGGTTTATATAAAGGCAAAATAAGTTTTAATGTTAAGTAGTTATCATTTTGTTTCCCTCCTTCGAGTGTGTTTTCTCCCTAGTGTTTTGTTGAGTCTGAATTTAGTTTATGTTATTGTAAACACTACTTGGTAAGATTAATCAAGTTGTTTATGAATGAAATGGAAACTTTGAAAGTGATTTGTGTGTTTTACTGATATTATTATCATTTCGTAATCGATTCAGGGATTCCGCACCTGAATTGATATACTTGTTTGATCAACGTCTTTGTTTTTGACAATTCGATCCTCATACAATAATAATAATAATAATAATAATAATAATAATAATAATAATAATAATAATAATAATAATAATAATCTAATTAGTGCAGGTGTGTGCATTCATATGTGTAGATGTAAGATGTAACTTACATAAAAATTACAATATAAAAGTTGACGTCATGAAGGTCAGTTATTTAGCCGCCATTGAAATTGCTATAAATAGAGGCGTTTATTTACCAAATAGCACACTTCAAACTTCTTTCCTTTACTGCAAGTTAATAAGGTATGCAATCTTAATTAAGTTTTTATTATTTTATTTAGTATTAGTTTAATAATTAGGTTTATTATAATATTAGTAGTAGGGTTAGGGTTATAGGTCAGGTAAGGGTTAGGTGACTCAATTCTAGCTTGGGCATGGACTGTATACCCGTGCCTAGGCTAGGTGGGTTGCCCATAGCCTATCACGGTGACGGCTAGCTAGTACCATATTGTTATATTATCACTTAAGTTTGTCTTGGTGTTTGTTCAGGGTCTGAGTTCTGATCAATTACTTATTGTAGCGCCTAAAGCTAAGGTGAGTTTTACGAATGCTTTCCAAATGTGAGCATGCTTGTCCTAACTGGTAATTGTTATAAACGTGTCTCATGACTGGATGTACGCATTTGATATATCATGGATAACTCCCAGCCATGCATACACATGTATATATACGTGCCGCTACGGCGGGACTGATTGGCGAATTACACCAAGTAGGGTGTAGTTGAATCTGCTTGTATGTGGGGCTAAACACCCAGGGTCCCGTAGTGATCCGGTGTAGGGAAACATCGTGAATATTGCATGGGCGGGTACAAGTAATGAAAATGTTAATGTGCTTTTGATAAACTGTTGATATTCGTGAACTCACCAGTGTATACTGACGTCCTTTTTAAGCATGTGTCACAAGTAACGAGGCTTGAGAGCTAGTTACCATAGATACCGAGCCGGCGTGGCCAAGGGAACTGTTGAATACTAGTTTCGTAGTGACTAGCAAAGTTTTGTATATCGGATATGACTAGTCTGATGAAATGTTGTATCGTTTAAGTCTCCAACTTTTGTAGTTTAAGTTAGTGAAATAAAGGTTTCCCTTTTAAGTCTTGGTATCGATTGTGTACTTTTCAACCTTATCAGGGTTAGGTGTCACAGTTGGTATCAGAGCCAAAGGTTTTAGCGAATTAGGTATTCAGTAGGAATGCCTAGGCTTCAACCTTTAGGAATAGGCTCACTTAACTAATATTTGTAATTTTTTGACAGATAAAGATGCCAGGAGCTGGTAAAGGACCTGATTTTATCCGTAGGTTTGCCCCCGCCAACTATGAGGGACCTGTTATTGAAGATAATGAATATGAGTCATCTAAGGATAAATCCACTACATCGTCTATTGGAGTGACTATTAGGAGTCTAGGAAACTTAGTGCCAACCCCGATTCCAAATGGACCATCCTTTAGTTTTCATTCTGCACCCATTGTCTGTAGTAAATAACTTTCTACATATTTCCCCACCCTATTCTCCAGAGGATCAAGCAAGAGCCTACCTTAGGGATTTACCTACCTCTAAAGAGATCGAGGGATCCAATGAACTTTCTACTTATTTCCCACATAGGGAAAGAATTCCAGAAATCCCTGAGCCTGAACCTGTCCGAATT